>CP106723.1:35529016-36801100 GCA_025506655.1 Gossypium rotundifolium | reverse complement strand
GTACTGACATTCTCTGTCCCAGGTACTGACATTCTCTAGGCCTCCTTTGACTTAGCAGACGCTTGCCTATGGAGCACGCAGTCCTTTTTTTTTTCTTATCTTGGGACTGACTCTCCCAACGAACTTCGCACCTGCCAGTCATGAGCGGGGATCCCTTGCAAGGTTCGCGATCCCTTTCACGAACATAAGTCGCGACCGCGTCTCTGTAAGGCTTGCGCTAGTTCCTCTTGCGGGCTTCTCACGCGAGCTATCTTTGTGAATATCTAGCATCCCGCGAGGATCTCAACTGACTATGCCTGTAGGCGAACATTCTTCTTCCAGGTCGAGTTCATCTGGGTCAGAGATCTAGATCCTATCAGTCACTTTGACTGTCGGTTCCCAAATCCTAACAAATATCATCCATTTTTTCTATTAAAAACTGACGTGGCTGACGGAAAAACTAGATAATTACATGTGACATGTACATTACCTTATGCTGATGCACAATGACTAGTTTTATAATTAAAAAAAAGATGGAACTTTTTAACATATAGGCTAATTTGCTCTTTGATCTAATGTACATGAATTAATTTACTTATTTTTTAGTAGAAGAAATAAAATGTAATCTAACTTTTAGTATAAGATTGATAAAAAAAACTTGTATTAAAAAATAATTTTAAAATTTTTCAAAAAGAATACTTGGTAAAAATTGAAAAAGGTGGGCAGCCAAGATGAAACCAAGAAGTGGGCTCCATTGCCAACCTGGTTGGTTTTGAACTAAATGATGCAATCTCTAATTATTGTCTCCAATGAAGTTTCATATAGTATAGTGCTGCGCTATGTATATTATTGCTACTTTTTTTCATTTATTTATTTATTTGTAAGTACGAGCTTCTCTCTTTTGTATCAATGCAGATTCCTAGTGTTTGAGGCTTTATATTCGAATTTAATTTTATTTAAATATATAGAAATTAATAATATTGTATTAAATAAATATAAATATATATTTAACTATCATCTCAAATCCTGATAGATGAATGAATGGTGGATTATTCTTTCTAATGCCATCTCTCTTATTTTATTTGTTTTTTAGTTAAAATGAGAAGAAAAAGGCACATGATGCAAAATTATTTGTGGTTAATAAAGGAAAAATATTTTACCCTAATCATCATATCTTCATGATTTCTCTGATCTACCGTGGATCCTCTTCTTGTCTTCCCACTTGCATTTTGGAGTTCATTTTTTTTAAAAGTAAAAAGTTGATTTTAATGAATGCCGCTTTATTTTTGGATCCAATACATGAATGAAAAAAAAGCAATGTTTTATTAAATACTTATTTTTTTCTTTTAAAAATTATTTCATTAGATCTTTAGAGTTATCGTATTATTAGTCTCAGATTTATCTTTTTAACTATAGGAATTCTTTTGGGAACCGTATGGGCTAACAAGACGTGATGATCATATTGGAATTGGAAGCCAAAAGAAACTTGGGCATTTATTACTTGGACCATATTCACGATTTATTTTTATACCCAAACAAATACAAATTTAAAAGATGTAAATTCGACAACCATTAAAAATCTAGAAAAACACAATAGTAAAAAATTAAAATTTGAAAAATTATAACCAACATAGATGGTTTTATTAAATTTTAAAATTTGAATGAAAATTAAAAAGAAAAATTACTCACCTAGAAATTAAAAGAATTAAAAATGACTGTATAAAATAAAACACAATTTGAAAGCAAAGAAATAAAAGAAGAGTAAATTTAAAAAAACTAAAATAATTTAAAAATAATAAAAGAAGAAAACATATTTATTTATTAAAATTTTAATTTCTTAAAAATTAAATTAAATTAGAGAAAATATTAAATATAAATAAATGTATATTTTAAAATCATTTTAATATAGTTTATTCCAATAAAAAAATATTATAAAAGAAAAGAAAAACTAACATGCCAAATCACTTGGGAAGATGCAAGGGAAAAAGATGAGTTATGGTACATTTTTTTCCAATAATATTTGAGCAGCGCATGAGAACCCCAAATTGGCATGATAATTGAGGATATGAATTTTGGATAATAAAATGTTTAATTCTGACAGAATAAATGCATTGTTGTCACCCTAAATTATTAACCGTCATACCGATGTGAGGTTTTCATGTATAAATCATTTCGATAATTAATTTTAGGAAAAAGCCGACTTTTAACTCTTAAATTTTTATGTGGAATGATAACTTTAGCATATTATATTTAGCTTAAGAACTGATAATCAGAATAAATCTACAACAATTTTAGTAAAGAAAACAAGCAATAAATCAGGGTTTTTTACCTAAATAGGTTGAAAAAAGAAGTTCGAAAATGGTATCCCATTTCAATTAATTACGGGAATGGTATGGCCAGGGTGGTCACGCCACTCCCATAGGCGGCACCACCCTGGCACCTGCAGGAAACAAAGGAACGAACGATTGAAAAGAGAGAGGTGAACAATGGCTCGGCAGAGGCAAGACACCAGGGCTGGACAATGGCCTCCATAGGCGACACTCAGTATGTTTATTTCGGCTCCCCATGACCTTAAAATGGTCCCTCCCCCCCCCTCCCCACTGAAGAAACTTGAAGCAAAGAAGAAGAAGAAGAAGAAGCGTGACGAAGAAGAAGAAGAAGAAGAGGAAGGAGGTGGTGGTAGGAAAGAGAAAGAAGAAAGGAATAAGAAATAAGGAGGAAGAAAGAAGAAAGGGAGGAGATCACGGGGAGGAAAAAAATTAGTGAAATTTAGGTATTATTTTTTTATCTTACTTATTGTGTTGTTTTTGATGTTATTATTTTATTTTATTATATATTAATTTTTTATTACTTATTTGTTGTTAGTTATTTTAAGTTTAGTTTAGTTTATATCCTAAATATTGTTAGTTAGGATTAGTAGGTTAAGTGGTAATTAATTTAGTTAGTTAGTAACTAATTAGTTATATTATGGTAGGTAGTTAGAAACCCTAAAAAAATATTTTGGTTAGTTAGTAAACTATATATTAGTTTTAACTCTAATATTATTTTAGTTAGTATATTATTATTAGTTAATCCTTAATTATTAATTTATAGTTAGTATATATATAAAATCATTACTATTATTGTTAGGTTAGTATTATTGATTATTTTATTTAGTAATATAATATTATTATTTTAGTAAAAAATATTATAATTATTAACATTAAAATAATACATGAAACATTATGTATTAAAATAAATAATATAAAATATGTAAATATGTAAATAATATAGATTATAATTATTGTTAGTAATGTAATTTGAGAAAAGGAAAATACAAGTAAATAGTCAAAATAAATGGTTAGTATGTATATTAATGTATTAGTATATTAATATGTTAGTTAAAAACCCTATAATAGTAATATATCGGTAGTAGTATAATTAAAATATCGTAATACTATTAATATTTAGTTAAAACCCAAAAATCATATATTGACTATGTTAGTATATTAATATTTTAGTTAGTATTAGTAAATATTGTTAGTAAGGAACCCTAAATATTAAAATAATGAAAAAATGATAAAGTGGTTAGATGTAAAGATAAATGTTGTTCATGTACAAAATGATAATTTTCTGAGCAATTTTGTTTATTTTTTAACAGATTAAATATTCAAGATGGATGATCAGTTTTTCGTATGCGTTTATTTCGATGGAATCATCTTGACAACAATCGTTGGATGCATATTTGAATGTCGGCAACAAATAGCAATGAGATTTAATAAAATGTCTCATTGGATGATATGAAGCGAAGGATAAGCGCAAAATTGTTAGGACGGTGTAAAGAGAACGATCTAGAATTTTCTACAAGTTTCCGGTTCGCAGATCCTATCAAATTCACGAAATGGAACTTGTAGATGACGAAGACGTGGAGACAATGATCACCTTTATTGTGGGAGCAGAGTAATGTAAATGCACCGATTCACTTATTTCTTTGAAGTTAGCCGATTGAGCCAAATGAAGACAAAGAATGTATATGGTGAAGAACATGGAACTCAAGAACCGTCCATGGTGCGTCCAATATCGTATGTTGATGCCGAATAGAATATACGTGGGATCGATATCGATCCGAATATTACACCGATATTGATGTGGTTGGTGATGATGGACACGATAGTAGTGATCATTCTTGGGATGAGATCGATAGTGATGATGATCCGGATATGGATGATATACGATGATATTGACGATGAATACGTGAATGACGATGAAAACATTAGCGCGTCTCCGACGGAACCACCGGGATGTATTGCGATACACAATAATCTGGGCCACACATGTCGCTCATAGACCCGTCACGCAAGACGTATGGTCGAGTTCTCGAGTACCACAAATATATCTCGCTCACCGACCGTCCGTAAATTCGATCATGAGGAGTTATTCGTGAGGCCGAGATTTAAAAGTAAAGAAGAGTCGTATCTGCTATTAAACGGTATAGCATGGATTATATTACGAGTGTTGGAAGGTAGCGGAAGGTCAGAATTGGCGGATACGAGCGCATTCATACAAAATTCGCAGATGTGGGAGATAAGAAAATTGGTTGGGCCTCACACATGCAGTTGCGATGTATGATGAAGATCATCGAAAACTTGATTCTAAAACTATATGTATGTGTATTATGCCAATGGTGAAGGACGCTACCGACTATTAAAGTTTGATGCGATTCTTTGAAATACAAGCACGATTCGAAGATAGAGTATCATATCGAAAGGCGTGGATAGCTAAACGATGGCAATGGAACAATTGTATGGGGACTACGATTCTTCGTATAACGAGCTTCTGAGGATGGATAGTGCTATGCGAGAGTATATCTGAACCGTGATTGAGTTCTGAACCACGACCTTTTACGGCCCAAATAACCAATTACAAATAGGGAAAAGAATTTTTCATCGGATGTTCGGACGTTTGATCCATGTGTGCGGGCATTTCCACATCGCAAGCCGTTTGTGCGGTGGATGGGACATGGCTATACTGGAAAATATACAGATCTTACTTATTGCGGTTGCTCAAGATGGCAATAGAACGTGCTCCCAATAGCGTTTGCAATAGTAGATAAGGAGAATATGGAATCTTGGGAATTCTTCCTTACCAACTGCGGAGGTATGTTATTAGCAACGATAATATTTGCATCATCTTCGATAGAGGGAAAGGACTAATTGTCTGTAATTAGGCGTTAGGTGTGCCATGGAGATCCGCTTCTTGCATCCGTCACATTCATGCTAACTTTCTTCGAGTATAAGAATCCAAACTGAAAAGAGAAGTGGTGAAAATAGGTAAATGATAACCTTATATTTTCAATATAATTTTAATATTTTTTAGTTATTCAGTTATCGTAACTTATATTTTTAAAACATGTACTGATGTTAGTTGAAACCACATATTTTTCATAGAATGATGACTCAACTTGAGAGTGACATGGAAGGCCAAACGAACAAATCTTTTCGGGAGTGGTTGGGTACAATGGAGCCGTGGCAATGGGCTCAAAGTTTTGATTTAGGGCTTTCGTTATGGTCAAATGACCATAAACTTGGTGGAGGGTCAACGCTGTGTTGTTGAAAACACGACATCTACCGATTTCATCTGTCTTCTCGGCACATTCTACTGGGTTGGCAACCTTGATGCCAAGAATGGGTGAACAACAAGTCAATCGATGGATGCGGACACGTGTTTGTGGAAGATGTCGGGGATGCATTGATTGCAAACCGCCGGATTACAGGTCAATGGTCGAGAAATATATTCAAGACAAATAGAAACTTTTCGAGTTATGGAGTCTATCGATTACGTCGACCGGTTTGCCACCTAGGTCTTATGGAGTCAATCTTGGAATAGACGGTCTGAATGCGAGGAGGTTCCAAACACTTCATTATCCGTGTGCACATGTTGTGGCGTGCGTGTGCTAAAGTGAACCTTAGTGTTGAACATTTTGTCGATGATGTGTACACGCTAGAGCGTACATTGCGTGTCTGGGAAAATGAGTTCCTGTCTGCTCGACACATCCTACATGGGAGGTGCCTCGAATGACTTTTGAGCTTGTCCTTGATAGAGCGCTACGCAGGAATCCAAGAGGCCGTCCGCAATCATCTAGAATCCGTAATGAAATGGACTTTAGGAGAAATCCGATGGTAAGCTACATGGAATATGCGGGTTAGGTGGTCATAATCAAGTAAATGCCCACAAAGAAACTATCATGTTGGACAATCGTCATGACTTACGTGGAATTGAGCTTATTCGAGTAACATGTTTTGTATTCGATTTTTGGTGATTTTTGTGGAAGATTAACATGTATGTATTTTTATGAATATAGTAATCTATGGATTTGTATGCAAAATAAATTTCATTCGTACCACAAACTAAGTTAATCTACAATCGGACAATTAATATAACATACATTGCCAATTCAAATCTAATCAATATAACCAATACACATCGTTAATTTTAAAAAACCTAATCGAACTCACTTAAATACCAATTGCACCATTTAACATTTTGAATAGCAAAATTAACTAATCATAGTGACCATATACATGACCAAAATCAAAATGAAATATTCAATCGCGTGGTCAAATCTTGTTACGAAATGTTGCAGCTCCAAATAATCAATTTAAATGTATACAAATAAATTACAAATATTATAATATTTGCAAATACAAAATACAATAAAATCAAAACCACAACAAACACCTAAAACTGATGGTTCGATGGTGTAGTCCTTGGTGTGTACTTCTGCGGTGCTCGACGTTCACGTCGTGGGTGCCCGCGACGTCCAACATCCTCTTCAGTCTCCGGTGGGGGTCCGGGTGGGGGTCCGGGTGGAGGTGTGCTAAACATGGCAGAAAAATCATATGGCTCGAAGGGTGTAGATGAACTCGAGCCAGAAGCAGTGCCCTGATGCAGTGGATACGACCCGGGAGGCCTGATGTCCGGCAGTGGATACGAGCCGGGAGTGCTGTACTGCGGTGTGTACGATCCAAATATATCAACCCCGTACTGGTATGCACCTCCTGACGAGCCCGGCATATATGGATGATATGAATGTGACTCCGAATGTGAATGTGATTCCTCGGGCTCGGGCCCCAGCTCTGGCTCGGGATTAGGATCCGCAGCTACCTCCGCCTCCATATCGGCCACTGGCTCGTATGCCCCATCTCACTGCTGTCTCGGGGACTACAATCGATCGCCTCCCAAGAATATGGCTTCCCATACTAGAGTACCATTGTATGTACTCTAATGGAGGTTGAAGATCGGAAGCCATATCCATCCGGTATTTGAGAAGCGAGCATTCCACACCACAATAAATTCTCGGTGCCTAACCCCCAATCGCATCTGTCTCCCTCTCTTAGTTTTGCCATGAACCTTTCCCACTTTGCATGGCGGATCCGGATATATTGGATGCAACCAAATTGGCGAAGACTTTCGGTCCCCGTGATACCACTCGACTACATTGAAACAGAGAATTGGTACGTTAGTGCACCACATATACGAAAGTGAATATACGGTAGGGGTATAACGGATGCAATTTTTGGTCTACTAGATGGCATCCATATAAACCGCATGATTAAAACATTGTTAAAATTAAACACGGTGTCGTAAAATATAAAACTACTACATAACCAATATTGGAATCGCTTATCCTTCCCGACATGTTGTTCAATCATAAGTCGGTATATCGGGACACTTGCGACCTCCGATACCCTGGATAAATACTCCACCTACAAAAATAAATTTCAAGTCAATAATATCAATATTAAGAAATTTTAATTAATGACAAGTTATATTTTATCACTGCTTACGGCGGATATACATATGGTTGGTGGGTAATCGATGCCAAGAATGGCATCCGATCTGAGCCCATGATCGCAATAGTATTAGACATCCGCCTATATCTATTGTACTTGGATCGTCATCCAAACAAAGCTCACGGTACAACATCGCAAGGATGCGGAACCCCAACTATCTGACGAGTATTCCTCATATCGACTAATAGGGTAGGTGCGAATATGAACCCTATTATTATTTGCATTGGGCATCAAGACACCCCTATGACGTGCATAATGTACGCCGACTAGCGCACATCAACTCGACTTCATGGGATCGGTGATAACTGTTCATATCTCGCCTCACCATGTCAATTTCAACTCAGAAAATTTTTTCCATCATCGCCAGATGCGAGTTCCCTAGTAGGCTCGACAAAGCGTATGTGGGTTATCTATCGTGACTGAAGTTCGTAACGGGTCTCCCGTCAATTGGGAGCCAAGTTGCAATGCAACATCCTCTAGAGTATTGTGCACTCTCCACACGGAAATGGAAAGTATGGGTCTCACGGGCCAACGCCGACTAGTGCGGATATGATATCATACCGCAAGTCAAGCGTCCGGATCGATCTTTGCGACCCAAATCCAACTTGCTCAATATCTGACATCAATCGTTCATCCGGGATTCCTTAAGCCATTCACGGGCCCTTAATACACTGCAGACGAGTCCCGACGGTGTTAAATCATAAAAAATTAGATATGATTAATAACATAATTTAGTATGTTGCTATTTTGTTAATACAACTGCGATAAATAAATAACAATACATTACCATTTTATTAGCAATACGAGATATGTGAGGATTTTACTAATCAATGAAGCCATTTACATCTCAAATAAATTTTTACCTACATAAAAACAATAAATCTATATTAAATTAGTGACAAATAACATACCTCAAATAATCATATTCATACATAATAATAATATTAACTAAAATAATATTTACGGTTTCATAAAAATAATATTATATTAACATAGCTAAAGTAATAATAATAATAATTTTAGAATTCCTTAATAATAATTTTACGTATCATTATACCTCTTTCTAATAAAATCGGTTATTATCACATAATAATTTAGTACATAATTATTATATAATACAAGCATTTGTTCGTTTTATTTTATATATTACGAGCCTGTTCATTTTATTATAATAATTATATATTAAGAGCATTTGTTCGTGTTAATTTATATTATTTCAAGACATAATGATTCAAATGTAGAGTTTTACTATTTATTTTATATAAATTTAGTAAAACCCTCTTATTTTGGCACTATGTTCGATTCAGTATTTCCTAAGTGTTCAAATTCTATAACTTTCAATAAAATATTATTAGATTTAGTAAAACCACTTATTTTCACTATTTACTTGTATTTTCATTTTTCTCATAATACTAACAATAATTATAATATATATTATTTTCATATTATTTATTTTAATACATAATGTTTCAAACATGTATTATTTTAATGTTATTTTATACTAACAATAATTATAATATTTCTTTACTAAAATAATAATATAATACTAAATAAAATAACATTTACCATTTTTACTAACAATAATACTACACTAACAATAATAATAATAGTTTATATATATACTAACTATAAATTAATCATTAAGGATTAACTAATAACCATATACTACCTAAAATTATGTTAGAGTTAAAATTAACATATATATATATATATTTATTTATATATATATATATACTTTACTAACTAACCAAAATATTTATTTATTTAAAATTTCTAACTATAACTTACTAACTAACTAAATTAATTACTACTTAACCTACTAATCCTAACTAAACTAAACTTAAATTAATTACTACTAATCCTACTTAACCTATAATACTTATTCTTATAATATAAACTAACTAACTAAATTAATTACTACTAATCCTACTTAACCTACAATACTTATTCTTATAATATAAACTATTAAACTAAACTAAACTTAAATTAACTACCAACAAATAACTAATAAAAAAATTAATATATAATAAAATAAAATAATATATAATAAAACAACACAAACAATTTTAAAAAAAATAATACCTAAATGAAAACTAAATTTTTTTTTCCGTCTCCTCCTTTCTTCTTCTTCCTCCCTATTTCTTCTTCCTTTCCTTTCTTCTTTCTCTTTCCGTACCACCACCTCCTTTCTCTTCCTCTTTTCTTCTTCCTCTTCTTCTTCTTCTTCATCTCTTCTTCTTCTTCTTCTTCTTCTTTGCTTCAAGTTTCGTGGGGGAGGGGGAGGGACCATTTTAAGGTCATGGGGCCGAAGAAACATAGAGGTGCCGCCTATGGGAGGCTATTGTCCAGTGCCTCGGTGCGCACTTGGCGAGCCATTGTCCACTTCTTGTGCCGTGGCGGCGAACTATTGTTCCCCCTTTCTCTGCCGTTTGCAGGTGTTTCACTGTTTGTTGTAGGTTTCACTGTTCTTGCTGCATCTGCCAGGGTGGTGCCGCCTATAGGAGTGGCGTGACCACCCTGACCATACCATTCCCGTAATTAATTGAAATGGAATACCATTTTGATATTTTTTTTTTCATCCTATTTAGGTAAAAAAACCCAATAAATCACTAAAATTGAATTTAGGCAGAAAAGAATCTATTACCCAAAAAAACAAGCCCTCAAATCTGTGTGAGTTAGATAAACTCAACTTGGGTGGGATTCTGCTGTCAAACAATTCTCAGCAAACCCAAAAAAGCTTTTGTTTTGCTCAAAGGCTCAACTCCCCACGCCATCAAATTTACTCCCTCTTCCTTTCATACACAGTGAAGAATTTAAATAATAAATAATAAATAAATTTAAATAAAACACTAAGTAGCCGACAGGCCATCTTCATCCCACCTTCAAAATCTCTGTTCATGTTTTTTTTTTCCTTGTCTATATTATCAAAATTTTAAACCCTCCTCTCTCTCTCCCACTGCCCTATACTCTCTCTCTTTCATTTCTTTTCTTTTTCTCTCCCAACTGTTGCAGTTGCAGAGCTTCGCCATTGTTGTCTTGCTTCAAGCTTTTTCAGTTTCTTATTCACACTCTTCTTCAACACCCTTTTGATTTTTGCTCTTCAACCATGGCTGCTTTAGTGCTTCCGCTGCTCATCCTGGCCGCCATTACTGGCCGCTCAAGTAAGCTCTTTTCTTGTAAAAAGCCATTTTGTTTTCTCTGTTTGTAGATCTTATCATCTCCTTTTGTCTTTTTTGCCTTTTGGATACTTTTTAATGGAACCTCAAAATATAACTTTTGTTGAATCTTCATGCTTATCAAAATATAAATATACCTTTTGTTGAATCTTCATGCTTTTGTTTTCTTGTTTTTTGATTTCCAAACAACACATTTCCTTTTCCAGCTTCAGATTTCACTATTTTACTCCTTATTTATAAAAAAAAAGAGGAAAAATAATAAAGACATTTTCTGTTATTTTCTACTCTTTTCCCATCACTAAAAAAGTGAGTTTTTTTTCTTCTTTTTGATAATATTGTTAGCAGAAATGCCATAAAAACATTCTACAAGTTTAATATTCCATCAAATACACATTAGAAATGGTAAATAAAATTCTCTATTATCACATTTAATAATAACATTCTTATAATCTATACTAAAAGGGTAATGTTGATAAAAATATATTTTATCTATAAATATTATATTTTAAAATGAGCTGTTATTTTGTTCAAAAGAAAGAATGAGTGATCATTAATGGGTGATCATTAAAAGAAAAAGTGATTTATTAAGGAAATGGTAGTTTTAAAGAACTGCATCTGTTTGTTTTTCTATAGAAGAAATATGTTTTTTTATAATAATATTATATAAAATTTTAAATTACATAATTACCCCACGTTTGTTTCAAAAAAAAATGAATGTGCTTTTTTTCTTTTTCCAACTGATAAGGGCTTTAGTTTTAAATTATTAAAAAATATTTTTATATTTTACGAATAACATTGGAAACATAAATTTGAGAAAATTGAGAAAAAACGTGTGATGTGGAAATGAACAGGTGGTAACTGGTGTATATGCAAAGATGGTGTAAGTGATACAGTATTGCAGAAGACACTGGACTATGCATGTGGTGCAGGCGCCGACTGTAACCCTATCCACTTGAAGGGATCCTGTTTTAACCCCGACACTGTTAAGGCTCATTGCAGTTACGCCGTTAACAGTTACTTCCAAAGAAAAGGCCAAGCTCAAGGCTCTTGTGATTTTTCCGGCACTGCCACCGTTACCACCGCTGACCCCAGTAATTCCCCATCTTTTTCTCCATTTACCATGGCAGTTAAAAAAAAAAAAACCCCAAATTTACTTAGTTTAATTTATTTATTTGCCTTGGTAATTCACAGGCTATACTGGTTGTGCTTTCCCATCTAGTGCCAGGTATCCTATTACGGTCTCTACTTGTTTCTTTTTCATTTGAAATAACAAGAATGAGTTAGTTAAAAAAATAAAATAAAATATTAAATTTTTTTTGAAAGTGCTTATATAATCATTCTTTTAAGAATTTATGAACATTAGACACAAATGTGTGAATAATTTTAAAATTATTAAAATACCAAAAATATACTTTAAATAATACAAATATGTAGCAATGCACATTGAGTATAATCTTTTAAAAATATATGAAAGGAAGTTTAAAAAATGGAACACACGTTGTATTTTGGACTGTTAAAAGCATTTATCAAAGTTTTGAATCGATGTTAGCAACGGTAGGATGGTTGGACATGTGGGCCATGAAATATTAATATAATGTTGGTCCACAAGTCAAATATTTAATCAAAGTTGGACCACCACCACCTAAGGAGTAACAAAGGTTTGAACAAGAAAGTAAAGGTTGTAAGTACTCTTAAAGCTCAGATCCCTTTATGTTATTAAGATTGTTATTTGACGTGCCTTATATTTCACATTTTTGTAATGGTGCAATGAGCATTCAACTTTCTATTTTTGGATGAAAGGGATTATTGCTTTTTAGTCCAAATTTATGAGAATTGGAAACAAAAATATGAGTGTGATATGGTTTTTTAATTACATGAAATAAATTCTAAAGAATTGAATACACCAATGTTAAAATACTATTGTTCAGACACTCGTACCTGAATTCGAGATTTGTCTATCCATGTTTTCTCTATATAGCTTGTGAAACATGTTCTGTACTATTGGTTGATGAATTGTCAATTGTAATCTGATGGTTAGTGAGGTGGGTTTTTTTTTTTTGAATCAGTACCGCAGGCACCACCACAACACCAACAACTACACCGTCATCCACCACACCCTCGTCCGTGAACCCAATCAACAACACCCCAACAAGCACAACACCATTCGGTTCAACAACACCTACCGGAATATTGGGAGGAGTTGGCAACGGCTTAGGCCCGTCCGGTACTGGGATCAACCCAGATTACAGTACTGATGGAGGATTTAGGCTGCAACACTGCTTCTCTTCCTATGCAACCCTCTTGATTTCAGGATTGATGCTATTGTGGGGTTAAAAGAAGTTACAAGGGAACATGTTTTCTGGTCATTCAGTCTTGTTCTCTTCTAGTGTATGGTGTTGTTGATCTAATAACATGTTTGCTAAGGGTTTTTTCTTTTTGGTTATGGTTTTTAATCATTTTAAAAGCATGACTTTTATGGGTATGGAATTTTGGTTTTCTAGGTTTTATGTACATTTAAATGGAAAATGTTATTTTGAGGAGGATTTGGCACCACAAAATCATCCTCTTATTAGTAATTGGCAGTGGTAATTTTAAAACTTTGGCTGTCTTTTATTTTTTAGACTTCTCCATTTGTTCTTTGTTTTATGCATGTTTTAATCACAAATCGAGTAGCCTGTTTGGAAAGTAACGGGTAGGGTTATTATTACATCTAAAATTTATATCTTTTATGGGTTAAAATTTTAATGGACAGTTTGGGTCTGAATTTTTATTTAATTATAAAAAATAGATTATTAGATATGATTTAACTGGGAAATTTATGTTGAAATAGTAAAATTGAGAGATTAAAAATTATAATATTTTGAGTTTAAATTCTATCTTGTGCAAGTATTTTTAAAATTTCATACCAAGAAACAAAATACCTATTGCTTTGTAAGCAAAAGGGGTTTTTGGTAAAGTTTTCATTGTGTTGAGTTGAGAGACGATTGAAAGATGATAATGGTTCACTAATAAGTTTTTTTGATACAATATTTAGAATACCTATTGTCATAACCATTTTTTTTTTGGAAAAACAGGAATCGACTTTGGTTTTGAAAACGAAAATAAAAGTGAGAGTCGCCACCGATCTTTATTTGGTGTGATCGGATCACTTTTGTTTTAATAAAACATTTGGGTTTACTAAAACAATGTTTTTTGGTCTACGAAATTTTGAGAAAGCAGGTTCGGGAGTCAGTTACGTGCGAGGAAGGATTAGCACCCTCGTCACGCTCAAAATTGGTACCAAATTGATTAAGATCCTAATGTCGAAAATTAGAAAAGATCTTAAAACACAAATCCTTTAGAAAATGTTTGGATAATTTGAATATCGAAATTCCCTTGTTCCGAAAAGATGAAATACCACATCCAGCACGATAGGAC
Organism: Gossypium rotundifolium; assembly: GCA_025506655.1. Lineage (NCBI taxonomy): Eukaryota > Viridiplantae > Streptophyta > Magnoliopsida > Malvales > Malvaceae > Gossypium > Gossypium rotundifolium. The sequence goes on along the minus strand of CP106723.1, from coordinate 36,786,696 downwards.
ACGATGTTTCAAACCCTCGATGCCAAGATCATTTCATGATTTCCAAAATTCATGCATTGCAATTTTAAAAGGGTATTCCACTATTTGGCCAAATTAGAAACCGAAACCCAGCACGATTGGGCATGATTCCTCGAATTTCCAAACACGAAATATTTCCTTATTTAAGAAAACACGGATAAAATTTAAAAAGGATATTTGGTTATTTGGTCAAACGGAAAACCGAAACCCAGCACGATTAGGCACGATTCCTCGAATTTTCCAAACACGTAATATTGCCTTATTTTTAGAAAGCATGAACAAAATCTTAAAAGGATATTTGGTTATTTGGTTAAACGAAAAAACCGAAATCCAGCACGATTGGCACGATCTCTCGAATTTCCAACCACGAAATATTGCCTTGTTTTGAGAAATTTTTAATTAAGCAATTGGAAAATTAAATTTCAAAATGCATTGGGTGATAATAATAATAATAATAATAATAATGAGAATAATAATAAAATACTAATGATAAAAGAAACATTAGGTAATAATAATAATACAATAACAATAAACAAATGATAGTAAGAATGCAAAAAAAAAAAAAAAACGTAAACTAAAACAAAATAAAAAATAAAAACATATAAATAATAGTAATGATAATAGTAGAAGCATAATTAAAACAAATAAAAGAAATGAAAACATAACAAATCACAATATATAAAAATGAAAAATGAATAGATAAATAAACACTATAAATAGCAAAATAAGTAAATCAAAGAAAGGAATAAAGTAAGAGGATAATAAATAAATAAATAAATAAATAAATAAATGAACAAAACAGAAAAAAATAAAATAAAAATAGAAGAGATTTAATTGGCATTAAGAGAAACTTAAGGGACATGATTCAAATATTAAAAGAATGCTGACGAGGACTAGGATGTATTGCGCTGGAACTAGCGAGGACCGCATGGGTAAATACCCCTTTTGCCTTATACGCAACATTTCAACAAGCAAGGCCCTGGGATAAATCGAAAGCTAAATAAATTTGCGGGGCAAATCCTGAAATAATAAGGAAAAGAAAACAGAATCGGAGGATCTAAAGAGTAAATAAACCATTTTAAGAAAACGCGCGGATCCTCCGTTGACGGGTCAGGTTCACACACGGACCCAAAGGGGAACACTACGCCGTTTAGTGTTTTAAAATGGCTGAGCAAAACGGTGTGTTTTGCCAGCCTATAAAAGTCATGTTTTACCAAAAAATCATTTAGTTCACTCCTTTAAAAAAAAATTCTTTTTCTCTGAAATGGGTCCTGGGTCGGCTAGGTTCAGCGAATTTGGGCCATGGCTTCGCCAAGGCCCCGCCATATCGCCGCCGTGACCAGTGAGGACTCTTCGAGTTCCTTTTATTTTTGTTTCTTTTTTTTTAATATATATATGTATATCCCTTTTTTAAAAACTATTTCGAAATGAAAAGAGTAAGGAAAAAAAAGACTGAAAGTGGACAGAAAGGTTGAAAGGCGAATCCCAGGGAGGAGACGGTATGTATTCACCGTGTCTTAGCCCTCGTCGGAACCCAATTGGGTTTGTGACGTTTTGGGTTGCCTGAGTCCTTCGACCACGACGGGGGTAAGCCAGAAGTTTATCGATATTGCAAAATGTCACTTATTTTATCTTAAACAGAATAAAAAATGCACCTTTCTTTTCTTCTGATTTTTCTCTTAGTATTTGAATGTCTTTTTTTTGTGTGTGTATTTCACTGTGAAAAAATACAATATTCAGTAATGAGGCTTTTATAGCCGAAAGAAAATACAAATATTGTTATTCTTGCTTGTTGTTTCATCTTTGCTGTTGTTTGCCCTCTATTGTTGCTGTTTTGCTGCCTTGTAGGTGTTAGAGAGAAGGTCAACTAGGTTGAGGTTGCCATTTTGGTGATGGCGGTCCTTGGGCGACGTACACGCCGAAGGTAGCACATGGGAGGGGGTACAGCGCTTTGGGACTCAAAACCCTAGGGTTTCTGAGTTGGTTTAGCTTTCGGGCTTGTTGGGCTAGGGGAATTAGAATAGATTTTTTTAGGCCATTTATCAATTGGGCCTGTTATTTTGTGATTTGAACTTTTGTATTGGACTTTTATTTTTCTTATTTTTCATTGTTTGTAGCGTGCCCGGGCTAAATTGGGCATGTATAGCTGCCCCTCTTTGCTCATTGTCGTTAACGAGAATCAAGCAAAGACTTTAACAGGACCAATTTTGCCCGGTTTTGTCAGGTCTCGTGCTTCTTTTCTTCTTCTTTCAGTAGCCTCACTCTGACCCGCTGCAACTTCAGAAGTAGAAATTGTTGACTTCAATCTGCTCAAATGTAGTTTCAGGGAGAAGAGATTTGTAGCTTCGATCTGCTCCGCTGGAACTTCAGGTAAACGAGATTAGCTATCTTCAGTTTGCTCCACTGCAACATTAAGGAGATAAGACTTATAACTTCAACCTGCCCCACTGTAACTTCAGGGAGATAAGGTTTATTTGATCTGCTCTAGTGCAACTTCAGAGAGATAAGATCTGTAACTTCTAGCTTCAATCTATTCCACTGCAACTTCAGGGAAATGAGATTCACTATCTTCAGTCTGCTCACTGCAACTTCAGGGAGATAAGACTTGTAGCTTCAACCTACCCCACTGCAACTTCAGAGAGATAAGGTTTGCCATGATCTGCTCTACTGCAACTTCAGAGAGATAAGATCTGTAATTTAGCTTCAACTTGTTTCGCTGCAACTTTAGGGAAATAAGATCTGTTATCTTCAGTCTGCTCCACTGCAACTTCAGTGAGATAAGACTTGTAACTTCAACTTGCTCCACTGCAACTTCAGGGAGATAAGGTTTATTTTGATCCGTTCTACTGTAACTTCAGAGAGATAAGATCTGTAAATTATAGCTTCAATCTATTCCACTGCAACTTCAGGGAAATGAGATTTGCTATCTTCAGTTTGCTCACCGCAACTTCGGGAGATAAGACTTGTAGCTTCAACACCCCACTGCAACTTCGTGGAGATAAGGTTTGCCATGATCTCGCTTCTCGCAACTTTAGAGATAAGATCGTAATTTAGCTTCAATCTGCTTTTGCAACTTCGGAAATAAGATCTGCTATCTTGATCGCTCCACTGTAACCCGTGGAGATAAGACTTGTAACTTTAACTTGCTCCACCGCAACTTCGGGAGATAAGGTTTATTTTGATCTCGCTTCTCAGTAACCCGGATAGATAAGATCTGCAACTTATAGCTTCAATCTATTCCACTGCGACTTTAGGGAAATGAGATTCACTATCTTCAGTCTACTCACTACAATTTCAGGGAGATAAGACTTGTAGCTTCAACTTGCCCCACTGCAACTTCAGGGAGATAAGGTTTGTGGTTTTAATCAACCTTCTTTGCCTTTGTCTGTGGGGGGATATGATGCGTAAAATTGATTTCATATGCTTATGTTTATGCCCCATGATTAGGATGTCATGATTAGAATGAATCAAATACTCCTAATTGGATGTGTATGAATGGTATTTACATGAATGCAATATTTATATGAATACATGAGAATGATTCCTTCTTAATGTTTGGGTTATCATTGCCCGATATCTATCCAAGTTCTATTACTGATGTGTTACCATGCCTTCTTGTTCACTTGGTATCTTGGTCATGATTCCAATTATCTTCCATCAACTGTTTCCAACCCCTAAGTTGGTTAATTCTTGAATAGCGGTCCTGTTCTTAGACCCTTGTATCTTTTTAGACCCTTTTAGAGTAATATGCAAAACTTTCTTTACTTGAATGTTAGTCCATTAATCGTTATTTCAATATAAAATGTTTGAAAAAGAGATTGTAGAAGTGGATAAGATCGAAGTTTATTAGGAGCAAGGCTCGAAATGAATAGATTTGTCCACATAGCAAATTCGCTCAAATACAAAGTTGAATGATATGAAGTAGGTGCCTCGGATATCATAGCATGAGCTTCTCTGTATTAACTTCCCGAAGACCCTTTTGGACTCGATGTGTGCTTTGGAGATCTAAAGCCCTTTGTTGATACTTCAAGACATAGCATCTCTTTTCTTGTTTGTTTAGTAATAGCAAAACTACTGTATGCCCCATTCTTGATCAAAATTTGAATTTCCTTTTTTGTGGGTTTTCAATTCAAAACCCCTTTGGTCTCAAGGCGCTCTTTACGAGTTTTCACTTTGGCATCTCCTTTTTTTAGGTGAAATATTTCTTGACTGAGTCCGAATTCACCGGATTGGGTAAGCTTTTTCCATCCATCTCTGTCAAGATCAATGCTCCTCCAGAAAAGGCCTTTTTCACCACATATGGTCCTTCCCAATTTGGCATCTATTTCCCTAAAATCCTTCTGTATGGGCAAAATCTTTTTCAACACTAGGTCCCCTTCATGGAATTCTCTAAGACGAACTTTTTTGTTGTAAGCTCGCATCATTCGCTTTTGGTACATCTGTCCATGACGAATAGCTTTCAACCTTTTTTCTTCAACCAGATTTAGCTGATCATAACGGGATTGAATCCATTCTGCTTCATCCAACTTTACTTCCACCAAAACTCGAAGAGAAAGAATTTCCACTTCAATCGATAAAACTGCCTCCATTCTATAAACCAAAGAGAAAGACGTTGCCCCAGTTGAGGTTCTGACGGATGTTCGATAGGTATAGAGGGCGAATGGTAGCTTCTCATGCTAGTATTTATAAGTTTCAGTCATTTTCCCTTCGATCCTCTTGATATTCTTATTGGCCGCCTCCACTGCACCATTCATTTTTGGGCGATATGGTGATGAGTTATGATGCTTGATCTTAAATTGACTACAGACCTCCGTCATTCTATAACGACATATGATCTCCTTCTTTAAGAATTTACTGACTGTCGATTTTGTGACATTGGCATATGAAGCAGCTTCTACCCACTTGGTGAAGTAATCAATGACCACGAAAATGAATCAATGCCTGTTAGAAGCCTTAGGTGAGATTGGCCCTATGACATCTATGCTCCACATAGAGAAAGGCCAATGAGAGGTCATAACGTGAAGAGGTGAAGGAGGAACATGGATTTTATCTTCGTAAATTTGACACTTGTGGCATTTCTTGGCATAGTTGATGCAATCTCCTTCCATGGTAGACCAATAATATCCGAATCTCATGATCTTCCTGGCCATTGTAAAACCATTTGCATGTGTTTCGCAGACACCCTTATGAACTTCTTCAAGGATTTGCTTAGCCTCAATAGCTCTACACACCTTAGTAGCACCTAATCCTTTCTTCTTTTTATAGGATCTCCCCATCTAAGACATAATCATTGGCCAACCTTCTCAACGTCCTTTTATCATTCTCAGTTGCTTGGTCAGGGTATTCATGATCTTTCACGTATCGCAATATATTGTTGTACCAAGGATTATCGTCCTTTTCCTCTTCTTCTGCTTCAATATTGCAACAATGAGCTGGCGTTTTGTAAATACTCATCTAGATAGGCTACACATCCTCTTGCTTGTTCACTCTAACCATCGAAGCCAAAGTAGCTAAGGCATCGGCCATCTGATTTTCATCTCGTGGGAGATAGTAGAAGGTGATGTCGTCAAAATCCTCAATTAACTCAAGAACCAATTTTCGATACTTGATTAACTTTGGATCTCTTGTCTCCCATTCTCCCTTAAGTTGATAAATCACCAAAGCGGAATCCCCATAAACCTCTAGTACTTTGATCTTACGTTCTATGGCTGCACGGATACCATGATGCAAGCTTCGTATTCTGTCATATTATTTGTGCAATCGAAATCTAATTTACTAGTGAAGGGATAATGATCTCCATTCGGGGATAACAAGACTGCTCCGATTCCATTACCCACAGTGTTTGAGGCACCATCAAAGTTTAGCTTCCAAGAGTGACTTTCTTGCGAATTTTCTTCCGTGGTTGCAACATACATCAGATCTTCATTTGGGAAATCAAAGTCCAAAGGCTCATAATCCTCTAGAGCTCTGCTAGCTAGAAAGTTGGCTATTATGCTTCCTTTAACTGCCTTCTGGTTCACATAGAGGATGTCAAATTTAGAAAGTAAAATTTGCCATCGGGCCATTCTTCCATTTAAAGTAGTCGACTCCATCATGTATTTCAGAGGATCCAGCTTCGACATGAGCCAAGTCGTGTGGTATAGCATGTATTGTCTCAGTCTTCGGGTTGTCCAAATCAAAGCGCAACATAATTTCTCAATCGGTGAATACCTCGTCTAGCATTCAGTGAACTTCTTACTAAGATAGTATATTGCCCTTTCTTTTCTTCCTGATTTGTCATGTTGACCCAGCACGCATCCCATGAAATTCTCGAATACCGCCAATTATAGTATCAGCGGTCTATCCGGGTTAGGTGGCATCAATATTTGAGTATTGGATAGGTAATGTTTGACCTTATCGAAAGTCTTTTGGCATTCCTCATCCCAAATGCCTGGATTGTGTTTCTTAAGGAGACAGAATATGGGGTCGCATTTTTCAATTAGCTGTGAAATGAACCGGGCAATGTAATTTAGTCTTCCTAGAAAACCTCGAACTTCCTTTTGAGTGCGCGGAAAAGGTAATTTTTGTATAGCCTTTTCTTTGTCTGGGTCTATCTCAATTCCCTTCTCACTAACTACAAAGCCTAGCAGTTTTCCTGATCTAGCCCCAAAAGTTCACTTTGTTGGATTGAGCTTCAGCTAAAATTTTTTCAACCTTAAGAACAATTTCCTCAAAATTTGTATATGTTTTTTTTCCTGATTGAGATTTCGCAATCATATCATCTACATAAACCTCGATTTCTTGGTGCATCATGTCATTAAACAAGGTTACCATGGCTCTTTGGTACGTCGCTCCTGCATTTTTTAACCTAAATAGCATTATCTTATAGCAAAAGGTTCCCCACAAGGTCACGAATGTGGTCTTTTCCATGTCTTCAGGATGCATCTTTACCTGATTGTATCCAGAGAAACCATCCATGAAGGAGAACAACAAGAAACCAGCCGTATTATCCACCAATTTGTTAATGTAAGGCAATGAGAGGTTGTCTTTTGGTGGCCTTATTTAGATCTCTGTAGTCCACACACATTCATACTTTTCCATCTTTTTTAGGAACGGGGACAATATTGGCTACCCATTCCGAGTATTTAACCACTTGTAAGAACCCAGCATCGAATTGCTTCTTGACTTCTTCTTTTATTTTTAACAAAACATCAGGCCTCATCCTTCGGAGCTTTTGCTGAATTGGTTTACATTCTTATTTTATGAGGAATCGATGTACCACGATATCAGTATTTAACCCGAGCATGTCTTAGTACGACCAAGCAAAGACATCCTTAAATTCTTAGAGTAATTCAATGAGGTCTTGCTTCGTCTCTGCAGCAATGTCGGCCCCTATCTTCACCTCCCTTTCATCTCTAAGGCTCACAATTTCCACTGACTCCTTATAGGTAAGATTTGTTTCTCGTCTTGTTCTACCATCCTTAACAAATCAGGAGATAGATTATAGTCTTGATTATCTTCAAGATCTTGGGAATTTTCCATGCATAAATCTTGTTCAAAAAGAAATTCTGAGTCAGTAGAGACGTCGCTCATATCATTGATATCCGGAGATGTGTTATAAGGATGAAGAAAAAAATCCAAAGAATAAAGAATCTAAGAATGGTTGTTGGTACGGTATGATTATGAATGAAAAGAATAAAAGGATATAGGCTCGAAATGACATGCAAAAAATACATTTTTATTGAAGTAAAGATTTAGAACATAAGCCTATTTCATAAAAGACTCTTATTGCACCTAGGCTTAGAGCAATAACCGTATTTTGAATATTACTCTGTATAGGCTCTAAAAACTATAGGTATCTCCTCTGCAGTCCAGTTGTTCAAAATACTTCCAAGTGCATAGGGGCGGATGCCTGATAGGTTTTCTCCCCTAGTTCTTCCTTCTGATATGGCATTAATGCTCAATTTTTCCAATATTTCTTCCAGTCTCCTTTTCTGACGCTTTCCTTTAGGGGTGAATAGTTCCTCCTGACATGAAGGTCTTGGATATGTGGAGAAAGGCCATCGGTTCCCATTTGACCTCTTCTCCACTTAATCTCGCCTTTCTCCTTTGTTGTTTCTTTTCTATCTCTTTCTTTGTCTAGCGTCTGATTTAAACCCTAGACCATAGCGATCTCGTTTGTCTTTCAACATTGGTGCCTCGGCCTTCCCTTGTAGACATCTCCCAAGTCCTCTTCCTGGCAAGGCTCATTTACCCACTGTGAGTTGCAGACTCATCTTTGTGGTTTTAGATATTCTGCGCACCAGGATCTTATTCCCTTCGAGATGAAGGTTGCATTCACAAATTTTAACGATCGGAATGAACATTTTAGTGCTTTATCGTCCGTCCCTACATACAGTGCGTCGCTGGTTACAGATGTAATAATATCCTCCTCTGTGTTTATTGTTACCAGTCGACCTCTAGCTACCAACTTTAGCTTCTGTTGTAGCGATGACGGCACTGCCCCAGCAGTGTGAATCCAGGGCCTCCCCAATAAGAAATTATAGGAGGGCTTAATATCCATCACCGGGAAGTCCACTTCGTATATATTTGGGCCGATCAAAAGGGGTATCTCAATTCTCCCCATCACCCTTCTTTTAGTCTCGTCGAATGCTCTCACTATGTTTTGACAGGATTTCATGTGAGAGCTATCTACGGGCAACCTATTTAGTGAAGATAGAGGCAAGACATTTAATGTAGATCCGTTATTAATCAGTTCTCCTGGCAGCGTATACCCTTTGCAGCGGGTAGTGATATGTAGGGCCTTTGTAGATCCTATGCCGCCAGGAGGTATCCCGTCACCACTAAAGAAAATGAAGTTGTCAGCGCTTATGTTATTGACCAGACGGTCCAGCTTATTTACGGAGATATCGTTGGCGACATAGGTTTCATTCAACACTTTCATTAATGCCTCACGATGCGCTTTCGAACTCAAAAGTAAAGCTAATACCGAAATACGAGCCGGTAGCTTATGCAACTGTTCTACAACATTATACTCGCTGTGCTTTAAGAATTTTAGAAATTCTCTAGTTTCATTCTCCATTACTGGTTCATTGACTTGTGATTTGGACCTGACTATCTTTTCTCTTTTTTGTTCAGCCATGGAAGCCTTCTCTTTAATAGGCTCATCTTCTGCATAGCGTTTCCCACTGCGTGTATAAAAACCAACCTCTCGACTTTCTTCTGAAATGTTGATCGGGCTTTCTTGCGGAATTGTCACATTGCAATCATAATTCCATGGAACTTTCTTATTATCCTTGTAAGGAAAAGCCACAGGTTTTTGAATTATGACCCTTGGTGCCACTTGCACTCCAGCTTCACTGCTTCTTGGTTGTGAGATGATTACCACAGGGGTCTTCCCTTTAACAGGCTCAGCTTCTGCATAGCATTTCCCACTGGCAACCTCTCGACCTTCTTCCGAAGTGCTAGTCGGGTTTCCTTCTCCTGGAATTGTCACATTGCAATTACTATCCTTGTGAGGAAAAGCCACAGGTTTTCGAATTATGACCCTCGGTACCACTCGCACTCCAGCTTCATTGCCTCTTGGTCGTGAGATGATTACCGCCAGACGATTGGCCTCACAGACCCTCTTTGTCGATCTTCTTTCTGTAACACCTCTATCCCGTGTTCGATCACCGATTAGGGTTAAAGGCTTTACCGGACAGATCGAAAACATTTACAGAATTAATCTTACAACCATTCATCAATATCAATGATAATGTCCCTTAAGTAGGTCATCGAGACCTTAAACATGCTTGAAAATCGAGTCGGGACTAAATTGAAACACATACGAGATTTCATGAAAATTTAAAGCTTTTCTAAAATACAAGGGACACACTGCCGTGGGGGTAGGCCGTGCCTCTCACACGGTTTCTTGACACACTCGTGTGTCTTCCCCGTGGCTATATACTGCCAAAACTAACACGGTCACCAAGCACGCCCGTGTGCTGAGGCCGTGTACAATAGATCACATTCTGCCATTCCCCTCACGGCCACCAAGCACACCCGTGTCGAGGCTGTGTACAATATAAGGCACATTCTGCCAATTTACCCACGGTCTTAGGCACGCCCGTGTGCCTCAGGCCATTTTACAAGTCCAATATGCCACCCACTTAGGGTCTTCCTACAAGCAATATATACCTAAACATAATATACATATATGGCAACCAAAACATATCCAATGGTTCACTTTACCCATACATTCAATAGCCAAATCATTCATATCATCTTTCAAAACAATAACACATACATAACCAAAGCAAAACTTTATCATTTAACTAACCATAAACTTGGCTATTTCATAAGCTTCTACCTTACCAAGATATGCATCAAATATCACATTCATTCAAGCATATTACCAAATTAAACTTGCCAAAACACATGGCTAAGTTCACTTCCAAAAACATACATATATCTATCTAGCCTATACATGCCATAATTAGACATATACATTTTGGAAAGGGTACCAAAATAAGTTTTTGTAGTGTGATGACGATCATTGACAATCCCGAGCCTTTAGTAGCTTCGACGACCTACAAAACAGAGAAAACACACACAGACAGAGTAAGCTTTTTAAAAGCTTAGTAAACCATATACAAATAAACTTGGTATAAAAAAAAGACATATATGCAATTTGATACATTTGCACATCTCATTCATTTAACAATTTATCATGTACATGCTTGATTCATACTTATGACTACATTAGTCACATTTAACCATTCAAAACTCATTTGAAGCACATAGCTCATTCATAATCTTTCTTACATCTCATTCACATTATCCTATTCCAAACATACCTTTCTTCAAATCAAAGTCATATGCCTACTTACCTTTCATGCATACTTAATGCACATTCAATGTACCTGAATCGGATATTCATTCACTTAATTGATCATAGCTCGGATATACCATTCGTATTGCAGACTTGCCCGTTGAACCCTTAGGAATCTAGTAAGATGATCAGAAAGTCCGAAATAGTAGTACAATGCCAACGTCCCAGAAGAGGTATTACATGCACTCGTATATCGATGCCACTGTCCTAGATATGGTCTTACACGTACATATCATAACGATGCCAACGTCCCAGACGTGGTCTTACCCGAATCAATATGATGCCGATGTCCCAGACATGGTCTTACTCATAAAGTTCATATCAATGCCTACGTCCCAAACGAGGTCTTTTACATATAATTCATATCGATGCCTACGTCCCAAACGAGGTCTTTTTCATATAATTTATATCGATGCCTACGTCCCAGACAAGGTCTTACACGAAATTTCAAATCAACGCCAACGTCCCGGACGTGGTCTTACATGATAAAACAGAACAGATACCTATGTCATGACTAGCTAATCCTATCCATTCTTAGGTTCATACGGAACTTCTCGACTTTATCACTATATAAAACTTATTTCAGAATTCACGCACTTAGCATCTAGTACTCATTCACTTTCATTGATAGACATATGAATACATATATTCAATTCAATACAGATAAGTTTATTTGCATAGTGACTTACCTCAGATTTGCTTTATCGAACGAAAATGGCTACTCGGTTATTTTCGCTTTCCCGCGATCTAAATCGATTTTCCTCGGTTCTTGATCTAAACATATTCAGAATTAACCCTTTAACTCACTAGTTCATTTAATTCAATCCAAAGACACATATTTAGGGCTATTTGCAATTTAGCCATCACATTTGCACATTTTATCAATTTAATCCATTTTTCACGAAACATCAAATTCACAAAATCTACCCATTCTCATGCTTAGCCGAATACTCCTACATCACATACAAGCCCACATTTTTCATTAGACTTGCAATTTAGTCCTTCAATTTACCATTTTCTCAATTTAGCCCTAATTAGATAAATTCATGAAAATTTCAAGAACAAAACATGTTCATCTAGCTCAAATCTTTCATATATCATTCTCAAACATCACAAAGCTTGCAAAACCATCAATGACATATTTTACCTACATCATCAAAACACAAAATCAAGGCATGGGTTTTGTAGCTCTCAAAGCAACGATTGCAAAAATGTAAAAATCATTAAAAACCGAAACCAATTCATACCTTAATCAAAGAGTGTTATGACCGAATGCCCAAGCTTCATCTTTTCTTTTTCTTTTCTCTATTTTTCGGTGGGTGAATGCATGAATGAATATCCATTTTTCATGCTTAAATTCATTAACTATAATATTTCTAACTAAATTACAAATTTGACCTTATACTAAAACATATATAACATACAAATTAAAGCCATTTTGGTACTTGAACCATCCACTATCTTAACTAATGGCTTAATTGCCACATACAACCCTCATACTTATAAAGACATAACAATTAAATACCTTATCATGTAGCCTGCTAATTTGCATATCAATGCAATTTAATCCTTTGCTCAAATTAAACACACAGACGAACGAATTAATTTACGAATTTAAACACATGCTTAGTCACATATCAACGGCACAAAAAATAATATTAAAATATTATACAGACTCAATTTGTGGTTTCAAAATCACTGTTCCGACTAAGGTATCAATCGGACTGTTACAATTATCCCCCTTAGGGATTTTCGTCCCCGAAAATCTTACCGTTAAACAGAATCAAAATTGTTGTCTCATTGAATCCTCAGGCTCCCACGTAGCCTCTTCTATAACGTGACGATGCCAGAGTACTTTCACTAATGGAATTTTCTTGTTTCTCAACTCTTTCACTGTACCAGCTAAGATACGGATCAGTTCCTCTTCGTATGTCATATCAGATCGGATTTTAATTTCAGATAGGACAATCACGGATCAAACCGATATCTACGGAGCATCGAAACGTGAAATACATTGTGAATCTTTTCTAATTCAGAGGGTAACTTCAATCTATATGCAACAGGCCCAACACGTTCAATGATCTTATACGGTCTGATGAATCTTAGACTTAACTTGCCTTTACGTCCGAATCGGAGTACTTTCTTCCACGGAGACACTTTTAGAAATACTTTGTCATCGATCTCAAATTCTATATCTTTTCGTTTTAAGTCTACATAGGACTTCTAACTATCAGATGTTGCTTTCAAACAATCTCGAATTAGTTTCACTTTTCATTCGGTATCTTTTATCAAATCGACCCCGTGTAACTTATTCTCACTGAGTTCAGTCCAATATAGAGGTGTACGACATTTACGTCCGTACAAAGCTTCATAAGGTGCCATTTTGATGCTCGTTTGAAAACTATTGTTGTATGCAAACTCGATCTACGACAGATACTGTTCCCACGAACCAATAAACTCAAGTATACAGCATCGCAACATATCCTCTAAAATCTGAATAACTCGCTCGGATTTACCATCCGTTTACGGATGAAAAGCTATACTGAAATGCAATTTCGTGCCTAAAGCATCTTGCAATTTCTTCCAGAATCTCAATGTCAATCTCGGATCCCTATCTGACACAATGGATAGTGGCACTCGTGCAATCTCACAATCTTAGAAATATAAAGCTCAGCTAATCTCTCGAGTGAATAGTCAGATCTTACCGAAATAAAATGGGCAGATTTCGTCAATCGGTCAAATACGACCCAAATTGTATCTTTCTTTTTCGGAGTTAGAGGCAACCCAGAAACAAAGTCCATAGTTACTCTATCCCATTTCCATTTAGGAATCAGAATCGACTGTAACAATCCAGATGGAACTTGATGTTCTGCTTTCACTTGCTGACAAACTAAGCATTTTGAAACAAAGTCAGAAATGTCTCGTTTCATGCCAGACCACCAATAGTGTTGCTTCAAATCGTGATACATCTTTGTACTTCCCCGATAGACAGATAGGCGACTGTTATGTGCTTCACCCAAAATCAATTGAATCAGCTCCGGATTTGTTGGAACACATATTTGATCTCGAAATCTCAAACAATCATCAACAACTTGAAATTCAGATTCAGAGTTCAATTCATACTGAGCTCGTTTCAACAACAATTCATTATCAACCTTTTGAGCATCACATATTTGTTGTACAATTAACAGTTTCGCTCTCAATTCAGCTATCAAAGAACTATCATTAGACAAATCTAACTGAGCATTCAAAGCACGTAATGCAAACAATGACTTTCTACTAACGCATCAGCAGACCACGTTTGCTTTACCCGGATGATAATCTATCACAAGCTCATAATCTTTTAACAGTTCTAACCATCTTCTTTTACGCAGGTTCAAATATTTCTGGGTCATTAGATATTTCAGACTTTTATGATCTGAAAACACGTGACATTTCTCACCATACAGATAATGGTGCCAAATCTTAAGTGCAAACACTATCGTAGCTAATTAAAGGTCGTGCGTCGGATAGTTCTTTTCATGAGGCTTCAATTGTCTCGAGGCATAAGCTACAACTTTGCCTTCTTACATTAAAACACATCCCAGTCCATTTAATGAAGCATCACTGTATACAACAAATTCTTTGCCCGATTCGAGTTGTACTAACACTGGAACTTCTGTTAACAAAGCTTTCAACTAATCAAAACTTCTCTGACATTTATCAGACCATTCAAATCTGACATCTTTCTGAAGTAATCTTATCAACGGAGTAGTTATTGTCGAAAAGCCTTTTACAAATCTGCGGTAATAACCAGCTAACCCCAGAAAACTATAGACTTCAGATTCATTTAGCGGAGGTTTCCAATTCAAAATAGCAGAAATCTTGCTTGGGTCTACTCGGATTCTAGAAGCTGACACAATGTGTCCCAGAAAGCTAACCTCGTGCAACCAGAATTCACATTTGCTGAATTTCGCGTACAATTACTTTTCTCTCAAAGTTTGCAACACAATTTTCAAATGTTCTGCATGCTCATTCTCATCACGTGAGTAAATCAAAATGTCGTCAATGAATACAACAACAAATTGATCCGGATCGATTAGGAAAATTACGCTCATCAAGTCCATAAAAATAACAGGAGCATTGGTTAGTCCGAATGGCAGAACTAAAAACTCATAATGCCCGTACCTCGTTCTAAAGATAGTTTTCGAAATATCTGAATCTTTAACTCTCAATTGGTAGTATCCCGATCTCAGATCAATCTTTGAAAATACAGTAGCTCCTTTTAACTAATAGAATAAGACATCAATCCTAGGCAACGGATATTTGTTCTTTATGGTCACCTTATTCAACTGACGGTAATCAATGCACATTCTCATCGTGTCATCTTTCTTTTTCACAAACAGAACAGGTGCACCCCAAGGCGAGAAACTCGGTCTACTGAACCCTCTATCAGTCAATTCTTGTAGCTGTAACTTTAACTCTTTCAACTCTGTTGGTGCCATTCTATACGGAGCTATCGAATTAGGTGTCGTACCAGGCAACAATTCAATACCAAATTCAACTTCACGAATCGGAGGTAAACCCAAGAACTCTTGAGGAACACATCGGAAAAATCACAAACAAAGTGGTACTTGATTCAACTTTCTTCTTGGATACTTTTGAATCAATCACATAAGCAAAATATGATTCATACCCCTTTTTCACATAACTCTGAGCTTTCAAAATGGATATCACAGCAGGCAATCCATTTAAATCGTTAGACTCAATCCGTACAATCTCATCCTTCGGACTTTTTAAATTTATAGTCTTTCTTTTACAGTTTACAACTGCATCATGCATAAACAACCAATCCATACCCAGAATAATATCGAATTCATCAAATGGCAAGAGCATCAAATCAACAAGAAAACAGATATCTCAAAATATTAACGGACAGTTCTTGCATACTTTGTCAACCAGGACACTTTTACCTAAGGGGTTCGATACTGTTATAGCAAATTTAGTAGACTCTACAGGCAAAGTCTTACCATATACTAAATTCATGCATATGTATGAATGCGTAGAACCAGGGTCTATTAAAGCTATCACAGAAGTATCATAAAGAGTAAAAGTACCCGTTATAACATCAGGCAATGAAGCTTCTTTACGAGCTCGGATAGCATACGCTCTGACGGGCGTTCTGGCTTCGGATCTGACAACATTGTCTCTCATAGTTCCCTGACTACCACTGACATTCTTTACATTCTTTGATGATCGACCTCTCGCAGGTGCATTATCAGATCTTGGATTCTGAACAGTCTCTAGTTCGACGATTCAGGGCAATCACGGATAAAATGATCAAGCGATCCACATCTGAAGCAAGCTTTATCATTTAATCTGCAGCTTTTCGATGCCTCTTTCCGCAATGTTTACATTCGGGTCTCTCGGATTGAACATTACCAGCGCTGGCCATTGAAATTACTGGAGTTTTGGAACTCATTTGCGATCTAGCTCCATTTCTGTTCAAATGTCTCGCATTTTCTCTGGAACGACTTTGATCATCTCAGAATCTTTTTGGAGCAGACTGAAATGATTTACTTTGAAATATCTTTTTCATATCACGAGTTTCAGACTCAGCTTTTCTTTTATCCTTCCCAAGTGCTTCATCTTTGCAAGCTCGGTCAACGAGTGTAACAAACTCTTTTATTTCTAGGATCCCAACCAGCAAACAAATATCTTCATTCAGACCATCTTCGAATCTTTTGCACATTATAGCTTCGGAAGATATACACTCTAGGGCATATTAACTTAGTCGCACGAACTCTCGTTCATATTCAGTAACAATCATTCGACCCTGTTTAAGCTCCAGAAATTTTTTTTGTTTCTGATCGACGAATCTTTCACTGATATATTTCTTCCAGAACTCAATCTGAAAGAAATCCCATGTAACCCGTTCTCTCGGAACAACAAAAATTAAGGTTTTCCACCACTGATAAGCTACATCTTGGAGTAATGATACCACACATTTAATACATTCTTTTGGAGTCAGAGACATTTCATCAAATACCCGGATCGTGTTTTCTAACCAGAACTCAGCCTTTTCAGCATCATCATCCTTAGTAGCCCGGAATTCTTCAGCCCCATACTTACGGATCTTGTCAACCGGAGGCTTATTTAACAGATTTGGATACTCAACCGGTGGCACAACTGCAGTCTGAGGGGGATTAACCGGAGGCGGAGGTTGTGAAATAGTCGGGTTATTCTTTACGAATTGAGTGAACCACTCACTCATCAACTGGAAGAAAGCTTGTTTAGCTTCTCCCTCCTGACCGATCGTAGCCGGTCTCGAATCAGAAGGCTCTGTACCTTGCACAAGAGCAGGCGCATTACTTTCAACGTCGTCAGCTACGGCTCTTTCGAGATCCATTACTGTATAAAATCACATTTTACGCGTCAGGATTCATCACACTATCACAGTTCAAATATTATGGCATGTATAGCTAGACTCTGACACGCTACGTTAGTCCGAGAATAGACTAAACCGTAGCATTGATACCAACCAAATGTAACACCCCTATCCCATGTCCGATCACCAGATTATGGTTAAAGGCGTTATTGGACAGATCGAAAACATTTACAGAATTAATCGTACAACCATTCATCAATATCAATCATAATGTCCCTTAAGTAGGTCATCGAGACCTTAAACATGCTTGTAAATCGAGTCGGGACTAAACCGAAACACATACGAGATTTCATGAAAATTTAAAGCTTTTCTAAAATATAGGGGACACATGACTTTGGGGGTAGGCCGTGCCTCTCCCACGGTTTCTTGACACACCCTTGTGTCTTCCCCATGGCTATATACTGCCAAAACCAACACGGTCACCAAGCACGCCCGTGTGCTAAGGCCGTGTACAATAGATCACATTCTGCCATTCCCACACGGCCACCAAGCACACCCGTGTCGAGGCTGTGTACAATATAAGGCACATTCTACCAATTTACTCACGGTATTAGGCACACCCGTGTGCCTCAACCGTGTGACATTATAGGCCATTTTACAAGTCCAATATGCCACCCACTTAGGGTCTTCCTACAAGCAATATATACCTAAACATAATATGCATATATGGCAACCAAAACATATCCAATGGTTCAGTTTACCCATACATTCAATAGCCAAATCATTCATATCATCTTTCAAAACAATAACACATACATAACCAAAGCAAAACTTCATCATTTAACTAACCATAAACTTGGCTATTTCATAAGCTTCTACCTTACCAAGATATGCATCAAATATCACATTCATTCAAGCATATTACCAAATTAAACTTGCCAAAACACATGGCTAAGTTCACTTCCAAAAACATACATATATCTATCTAGCATGTACATGCCATAATTAGACATATACATTTTCAAAAGGGTACCAAAATAAGTTTTTGTAGTGTGATGACGATCCTTGACAATTCCGAGCCTTTAGTAGCTTCGACGACCTATAAAATAGAGAAAACACACACACACAGAGTAAGCTTTTCGAAAGCTTAGTAAATCATATACAAATAAACTTGGTATAAAAAAAGAGACATATATGCAATTTGATACATTTGCACATCTCATTCATTTAACAATTTATCATGTACATGCTTGATTCATACTTATGACTACATTGGTCACATTTAACCATTCGAAACTCATTTGAAGCACATAGCTCATTCATAATCTTCCTTGCATCTTATTCACATTATCCTATTCCAAACATACCTTTCTTCAAATCAAAGTCATATGCCTACTTACCTTTCATGCATACTTAATGCATATTCAACGTACCTGAATCGGATATTCATTCACTTAATTGATCATAGCTCAGATATATCATTTGTATTGCAGACTTGCCCGTTGAACCCTTGGGAATCTAGTAGGATGATCAGAAAGCCCAAAATAGTAGTACAATGCCAAAGTCCCAGATGAGGTCTTACATGCACTCGTATATCGATGCCACTGTCCCAGACAGGGTCTTACATGTATAGATCATAATGATGCCAACGTCTCAGACGTGGTCTTACCCGAATCAATATGATGCCGATGTCCCAGACATGGTCTTACTCATAAAGTTCATATCAATGCCGACGTCCCAGACGAGGTCTTTTACATATAATTCATATCGATGCCTACGTCCCAGACGAGGTCTTACACAAAATTTCAAATCAACGCCAACGTCCCAGACGTGGTCTTACATGATAAAACAGAACAGATACCTATGTCATGACGTAGCTAATCCTATCCATTCTTAGGTTCATACGGAACTTCTCGGCTTTATCACTATATAGAACTTATTTCAGAATTCACGCACTTAGCATCTAGTACTCATTCACTTTCATCGATAGACATATGAATACATATATTCAATTCAATACAGATAAGTTTATTTACATAGTGACTTACCTCGGATTTGGTTTATCGAACGGAAACGGCTACTCGGTTATTTTTGCTTTCCCGCGATCTAAATCTATTTTCCTCGGTTCTTGATCTAAACATATTCAGAATTAACCCTTTAACTCACTAGTTCATTCAATTCAATCCAAAGACACATATTTAGGGCTATTTGTAATTTAGCCCTCACATTTGCACATTTTATCAATTTAATCTATTTTTCACGAAACATCAAATTCACAAAATCTACCCATGCTCATGCTTAGCCGAATACTCCTACATCACATACAAGCCCACATTTTTCATCAGACTTACAATTTAGTCCTTCAATTTACCATTTTCTCAATCTAGCCCTAATTAGCTAAATTCATGAAAATTTCAAGAACAAAACATGTTCATCTAGCTCAAATCTTTCATATATCATTCTCAAACATCACAAAGCTTGTAAAACCATCAATGGCATATTTCACATACATCATCAAAACACAAAATCAAGGCATGGGTTTTGTAGCTCTCAAAGCAACGATTGCAAAAACGTAAAAATCATCAAAAATTGAAACCAATTCATACCTTAATCAAAGAGTGTTATGGTCAAATGCCCAAGCTTCATCTTTTTTTTTCTTTTCTCTATTTTTCGGTGGGTGAATGCATGAATGAATATCCATTTTTCATGCTTAAATTCATTAACTATAATATTTCTAACTAAATTACAAATTTGACCTTATACTAAAACATATATAACATACAAATTAAAGCCATTTTGGTACTTGTACCATCCACTATCTTAACTAATGGCTTAATTGCCACATACAATCCTCATACTTATAAAGACATAACAATTAAATACCTTATCATGTAGCCTACTAATTTGCATATCAATGCAATTTAATCTTTTGCTCAAATTATACACACAGACGAACGAATTAATTTACGAAATTTAAACACATGCTTAGTCACATATCAATGGCACAGAAAATAATATTAAAATATTATACAGACTTGAATTTATGGTTTCGAAACCACTGTTTCGACTAGGGTATAAACCGGACTGTTACACCTTCAGAAGCGGACACCTCTGCTTCTTCAACATACTCAAAGAATTTGAGCTGTTTGTTCTCCATTAGACCCTGTACTAAAGCCCCGAAATCATTACATTCCTGAATCTCATGACCTTCTTCATCATGAAATTCGCAATAATTCTTTACTTTTCGAGACCAATTCCTCGAGTCTTTCCTGATCAACCCTCTTTCTACCATCTTTTTCCAGACTTCTCTCATCGGGTTTTTTATTTCTATAATATTCATCTTTACTTTCCTCCCTTATTTTTGATGATTGCGTTTACCCCCTTAATGGAGTGGTTGGGTAACGAATTTTCTGCACTAGATTGACCATCTACTTCTGCAACGTCCATTTCGATTAACCTTTCGACTGTTTTCTTAAAAGCCATGCAATTTTCAATCGAATGCCCCATAATCCCCGCATGGTATTCGCATTGGGAGTTTGCGTCGTACCATTTAGGGTATGGGGGTTGCATTGGCTTTAAGTAGAAGGGGGATATAACATGTGCCTCGAATAAAGTTTGGTACAACTCATTGTACGTCATCGGGATGGGTGTAAACTGAAGTTTCTCTTTATCGGCCTCTTATTGAATTCCTGACTCTGAGGGGCTTGGAAACTGGTGGTTTACTATCTTTGGTGGGCCAACAGTAATTGGCTTTGAATAGCCTTTGTTGTTCGCCCCTACATTGTTTACTTCACTTTTCTTTTTTCTAGGGGCTAATCTCTTGGAGCGTTTCCCCGCATCAATTTTACCGCTTTTTACCGTATTTTCAATCATTTCTCCTGACATTACTATGTCCGAGAAGCTCTTTGTGGCGCTCCCCAACATGTGATTGATAAATTGGTTTCTTTCTCCAGAAGAGGTGGCTAAACTTGTGTTGCCACGTCTCTCTAACTTTGAGCATATTGCCTAAAGCTTTCATTCTACTTATTCTCTATATTTTGCAGCGTAAGCCTATCGGGTGTCATAACTGTCACATGACTGTACTGCTTCATAAAAGCCTGTGCTAAGTCTTTCCAGGAGTTGACTTGAGCACGACTCAACTGATTGTACCATTTGGCTGCTAACCCGATTAGACTATCTTGGAAGCAATGGATCAATAGCTGATCATTATTAACATATCCTGTCATTCTTCGACAAAACATGGTAATGTGAGCATCAGGACAACTTGTCCCATTATATTCTCAAGCTCCGGAGTTTTAAACTTTGGAGGGAGCACTAAGTCCGAAACTAAGCTCAGATCTTTGGCATCAAGTCTGTCGTGGCAATCATCATTTTTCATGGCCTTGAACTTTTATTCTAACCACTTTCACCTATCCTCGAGTTGGTATGGTAGTTCTGCCCTTGCCTTCTCCTTTTTCCGTCACGTCATCTAGGTCAGGGACTACGGGGTTGGCTGGGTTATCCCCCGGGTTAGAGCCTGAGCCAGTTGGGTAGTTCAAAGGTGCTAAGGTATCTGCTTGGTACTGTTGAGGTCTGATTATCACGGGTACCCTTTGCGGGTATACTTCTAGTTGTGCTTGAACATTCACCGGGGTAGATCCTGAGGGGTAAGTGGGGTTTTTGTTATCATTTCATGAGTTAACCGCAGGGCCTTTACTCCTTTCTCATTCTCCGGCTAGCAACTGTGCCAATTGATTTACCATGTTCTTCTAGGATTCCAAGATTTGATCTCTCATCTCCTATTGCACCTTTGCTAGCTGCTCTTGTAGTTGTGCTTGCAACTGGTCCTGCATTTCCTTTTGCATTTGTTCTAGTCTTTCTAACCTCCAATCCATCACTTTAGATTTGGCACGAGTAGTATAATAGTGTTCAATAGGTCATTTCTTGTTGTCGTTCAGATTAACTCTGAAATAATTTATTTTAATTAGGATCTTTTAATGATTTTAATGTACATGAATGAAATAAAGACAAATGCCAATGCATGAATGCAAAGAAAGTGTCGATTTTGATTCAATTTCATTTAGAAAACTTTACTAGAGTACAAAATCCTTCACATAAAATCAAGTTACAAATAAGGCCCTATCCTAGCACCTAAAACTTTAATCTTCCCAAGTAGTGAAGCTAGCTCCTGCCCACGATCTGACCACGTCTCAAACTGTATGCTCAATACATTAGCTTGTAAGGCCAAAGTCTGCAGGTAATCAGCTATCTCTCGTATTTGGGTTATGGCTTCTCCCATGATGTAATCTCTATCTCTGACTTGATTCTGAGAGTAGTGAAGCTCCTCCTTCCATCGTTCCTTATTCACTTCTAGGGACTCGATATAGTTTTGACAATTCTGCAAAGTCATTTCTAATTCTTCAATCTTTTTCTTCATTTCTTCAATTTGGCTCAAACTTGCTCTTAATTCTTTCATAGAGTTACGACTTCGGTGATGATGAAGAGATCTCTCGAGTTTCGCGACTCTCTCCTTTAACTCACTCTGTTCACTTCGGCTCTCTGAGAGGCTCTTTTCCACAGATTTATTTCGTGCTTGTGCCTCTCAGAACTTCTCATCCCATTGACCAGCTTTAGTCTTTTTGTCTTAAATCTCCCGACGCCACTGCTCCGAAGTCTTTCCTAAACCAGCAGTTCTTATTGATAGGCACATCTTTTTATAGTCGGTCTTTAGACTATCAGGTCTTCTTCAACTCTGTTCTTCCCCTTTCTTAATTTTTCGGCCTCTGACTTCTGCATTTCCACGTCTAATTTTAAGTACATTTTCTCTTCCTCTAGCTGCTCAAATCTTTTTTTCGAACTCGAGACTCTTATTTTCAAAATCTTGCCTTATAATCTCTAATTCGGATGGGACGACTTGCAAGTATTCCTCTATTGATCGAGCATCTTCTGAATTTGGCCCAGGAATGTTATCATTAAATCTTCGGCTAAGCCAATCATTATACTCAGGTGTCGCCATGGAACCGACAGCTAACCTCTTCATCCGTCGAGTCTGTTTCCAAGCAACCGAAATATCTTAAACCTTTTTCTTATAATTGTCCCCTTTATATGAGAACTCAGATTGAGCAAGTCCATAAGTTACCGGTATAAATTACCTCGAATTGTATTGCCTTAATGCAAGTAATGGAGTGTATCCCGTGGCTCCCTGAATTTCGGGCAGAGGCACGTAATCAAGGCTACGGCATCGATAAAGAATCTCATCAGGGACCATCCAGAAGGCTCTCCATTCAATATCTTCTTCTTTGAGATTTTGAAGAATTGCCATCCACCTATCCTCTGAGATATCGCTCCTCCTTTGCGTAGCCACTTCTTTCTTTAATGGGGAATAACCCTCGGAGAAGACCCGGTAAGAGACCTTGTCCACCTTCCAAAAATGCCCGTGAAACCATACCAATAACATCTGTGCACATCCAATAAATCGCGTCACCGCTCTCTACACAAGCTCGGGGATCCGAACGTTTGGCTAGAATTGTAGGTACCGGTGTAGTTCTTTTGTCCAGACGATCGAATAAGTCAGTGACTGCTTCGTCTATGTGCCTTAGAGCTTTAGGAAAAATCACCAATCCATAAATACTTAAGGCGAAGATATCCACTTTCTTTTTAGCATCCGGGTGTGCTAAGATCATTCTCTCATAATCACCCAAGGAATACATTTACCATCCCCTTTCTGCTGAATTTGAGTCGTGACCCAAGGCTAGCTCATCCCGGTAATTTTTATTAACTTCTTCGCTAAAGTTGGGGCATTAGCGGCCTTGGAGTAAGCTTTGACAACTAGGATCCTTGGACAACAAAGCAAAGTCATGTATTCCTCTACAATGGGCACCAAGTCTACCTTCCCAAAAGTGAAACAATTATACTCGAGATTCCAAACTAAGTTATGGCCCGAAATAAATGTTTGTCTACCTTAACATCTAGCAAATAGGGTATATCGCCATAATTCTGGTAGAACAATTGCTTTGTTCCCTCATCCCAGCGAGCCCATATATCTCTCAACTCCTGTAGCTCATTTTATACCACACTGATGCAAGTAAAGTCCCATAGCTCCGACATGTATCCTTCAGCCAAACAGTCCCTTTTCTCTAATTGTAACTTCTCTGACCATGTGCGGATGGCCATATTATATTCGCTCTATCAAGGAATTCATTCTCCATGTTAAACTTTCTAACTTAGCAACCGAACACTAATCGACTCCTCCTTAAATATGCAATGTCATGCAAATCACAAACAAAATACACAAGTCAGTGTCAGATAACAAAATTTAAGACAAACGAAAAATAGTCAAACACTTAGATGGATAAACACTAGCATTTAGCACTACTACATCTGGCGGATTCCTACGGTCCACTATATGAGGTAAAGTTCTAGGGAAAAGGGGACCAAAACCAGCAGATTCCTCAATCCTCACCCATTATAGGCTCATATGGATCAAGTTCGGTTCAGGGGGATACATTTCCCTATGCCCATGCGGAGGTGAAAACCACACGAAGACATAGGTACGGATGTATCCCGGAAGCAGTCCACTACCCATACGGAGGTGAAAACCTCACGAAAGCATAGTTTCTCACTCCCACCTAAAGGTGCGACCACAACGGTCATGCAATGGAATGTGTGTATGGAAATAACAATCATACGCAGTGGTACAAACAAATGCAACAAAACATCGAATTTCCAAATTAAAATTTCAAACTGAGTTTTTAAATTTTTGACAAAGGACAGAAAATAATCAATTTTACGGCTTGACTCTCTAAGGTCCCAGTGGAGTCGCCAAGCTTTCATAACCATTTTTTTTGGAAAAACAGGGATCGACTTTGGTTTTGAAAATGAAAATAAAAGTGGGAGTCGCCACCGATCTTTATTTGGTGTGATCGGATCACCTTTGTTTTAATAAAACATTTGGGTTTACTAAAACAATGTTTTTTGGTCTACGAAATTTTGAGAAAGCGGGTTCGGGAGTCAGTTATGTGCGAGGAAGGATTAGCACCCTCGTCACGCCCAAAATTGGTACCAAATTGATTAATATCCTAATGTCAGAAATTAGAAAAGATCTTAAAATACAAATCCATTAGAAAATGTTTGTATAATTTGAATATCGAAATTCCCTTATTCCGAAAAGATGAAATACCACATCCAGCATGATAGGACACGATGTTTCAAACCCTCGATGCCAAGATCATTTCATGATTTCCAAAATTCATGCATTACAATTTTAAAAGAGTATTCCACTATTTGGCCAAATTAGAAACCGAAACCCAGCACGATTGGGCACGATTCCTCGAATTTTCAAACACGAAATATTACCTTATTTAAGAAAACACGGATAAAATTTAAAAAGGATATTTGGTTATTTGGTCAAACGAAAAACCGAAACCCAGCACGATTGGGCACGATTCCTCGAATTTTTCAAACACGAAATATTGCCTTATTTTTAGAAAGCATAAACAAAATCTTAAAAGGATATTTGGTTATTTGGTTAAACGAAAAAACAAAACCCAGCACGATTGGGTACGATCTCTCGAATTTCCAAACACGAAATATTGCCTTATTTTGAGAATTTTTTAAATAAGCAATTGGAAAATTAAATCTCAAAATGCATTGGGTGATAATAATAATAATAACAACAGTAATAATGAGAATAATAATAAAATACTAATGATAAAAGAAACATTAGGTAATAATAATACAATAACAATAAACAAATGATAGTAAGAATGCAAAAAAAAAAAACTAAAACTAAAACAAAATAAAAATAAAAACAGATAAATAATAGTAATGATAATAGTAGAAGCATAATTAAAATAAATAAAAAATGAAAACAAAACAAATCACAATATATGAAAATGAAAATGAATAGATAAATAAACACTATAAATAGTAAAATAAGTAAATGAGCAAAGGGAATAAAGTAAGAGGATAATAAATAAATAAATAATTAAATAAATAAATGAACAAAACAGAAAAATAAATAAAATAAAATAAAAATAGAAGGGATTTAATTGGCATTAAGAGAAACTTATGGGACATGATTCAAATATTAAAAGAATGCTGATGAGGACCAGGATGTATTGCAATGACACTAGCGAGGACCGCATGTGTAAATACCCCTTTTGCCTTATACGCAACGTTTCAACAAGCAAGGCCCTGGGATAAATCGAAAGCTAAATAAATTTGCGGGGCAAATCCGCAAAATAATAAGGAAAAGAAAACAGAATTGGAGGATCTAAAGGGTAAAAAACCCATTTTAAGAAAACGTGCGGATCCTCTGTTGACGGGTCAGGTTCACACGCGGACCCAAAGGGGAACACGACGCCGTTTAGTGTTTTAAAATGGCTAAGCAAAACGGTGCGTTTTTCCAGCCTATAAAAGTCATGTTTTACCAAAAAATCATTTAGTTCGCCCCTTTAAAAAAAAATTCTTTTTCTCTGAAATGGGTCCTGGGTCGACTAGGCTCCGGCGAATTTGGGCCATGGCTTCGCCAAGGCCCCGCCGTATCGCCGCCGTGACCAGTGAGGACTTTTCGAGTTCCTTTTCTTTTTGTTTCTTTTTTAATATATATATATATATATGTATATCCCTTTTTTAAAAACTATTTCGAAATGAAAAAGCAAGGAAAAAAAAGACTGAAAGTGGACAGAAAGGTCGAAAGGCGAATTCTAGGGAGAAACGGTACGTATTCACCGTGCCTTAGCCCTCGTCGGAACCCGAATGGGTTTGTGACATTTTGGTTTGCTTGAGTCCTTCGACCACGATGAGGGTAAGCCAGAAGTTTATCGATATTGCAAAATGTCACTTATTTTATCTTAAACAGAATAAAAAAGGCACCTTTCTTTTCTTTTGATTTTTCTCTTAGCATTTGAATGTCTCTTTTTTTGTGTGTATTTCACTATGAAAAAATACAATGTTCAGTAATAAGGCTTTTATAGCCGAAAGAAAATACAAATATTGTTATTCTTGCTTGTTGTTTCATCTTTGTTGTTGTTTGCCCTCTGTTGTTACTGTTTTGTTGTCTTGTAGGTGTCAGGGAGAAGGTCAACTAGGTTGAGGTTTCCATTTTGGTGATGGCGGTCCTCGTGCAACGCGCACGCCGAAGGTAGCACATGGGAGGGGTACGTAGCTTTGGGACTCAGAAACCCTAGGGTTTCTGAGTTGGTTTAGCTTTCGGGCTTGTTGGGCTAAGGGAATTAGAATAGATTTTTTTTGGGCCATTTATCAATTGGGCCTGTTATTTTGTAATCTGGACTTTTGTATTGGACTTTTATTTTTCTTGTTTTTCATTGTTTGTAGCGGGCCCGGGCTAAGTTGGGCCTTTACACCTATAACATTTTTTCAACCCTTAAATAGGGTTGAAAATAAAATTCAAATCACAGACCATCCATTAAACCTGACCATGGGTCGAGCTACCTGCCCAAGTTTGAAAGTCCGTCTGAAATTTGGGAGGGTCTAAACAAAAACATTAGGCCTAAAAGATGGGTTTGAGGGGCTCAGGTATGGACATCAAGGTTAGAGCCCGACCCGATTTGTTTTTAAGTTAGTAATGTTTTATGTTATGTTATTTTCATATATTACGTAATTTATATGCTACTATGATGTAAACATTAAAAATTATTAAGGTGACTATATAATAAATTTTAATAAATAAAAATATATAAAATTATTAACTATTAAATTTAAAATAATATAAATATATATTTTAAAAATATGGGCGTCTAAAATGAGTTTGAGTTAACCATTTACAAGTATGGACAAGGCTAGACAAATGTTTAGGCCCATATTTTAAGTTGAGTCTCGCTTGAACAAGTATAAAGTGTGTTAGTATCATGAAAAATCTGACCCAGACCTTGACCTGACCTACGAACACCTCTACCGTCCATCAAAATTTGGACATCACTTAGAAAAAGTGCTGCCAATAAAAATTTGAAGGTTAAAACAAATATTTAGATCTAATTGTTACTGTAATTAAAATTTATTTATTAAATTAATTGGTATAGTATTTTTAAAAAGATTTGAGTTCGATAATGTTAATTATTTAAATTAATTAATGATATTGTAAAAATAGAGAGAGTAAATTATATAAAACACTATTTTAAAAAAATAAATCTCAATCTCTTATAATGTAAAAAAAAAAAAAGGATAAACATTAAAAAATGAAAAACGTAGATATTTTGTGGCTATCTTACTCAAATGACCTAAAAAAAATAAACAACTACAAAAATAACTCAAGTTAAAAAACAATCACCCAAATGACCTAAAATGAACAGTAAAATGGGGTTGGGCAGACTCAATGGTCGGCACCACCAAAAAATCTAATACAATCATTGCCCAATGATTGTGTCGGGGGTTAAAAAATTATTTTTTAGGGTATTGACATTGGAAGGTCGACACCCATGTATTTTTTTCAAACTGTAGTATACTGATATATTTTTGTATCAGTATTTGAAAAAAATATGGGTTGGGCGACTTAAGTGGCTGGCACCACTTTACAACATAATTTTTTTTTTTGGATGTTGGCATAGTGATGACTGGCACCCACTTTATCAGATAAAAAAAATTTGGGTTGGTGGAAGTAGATGACTGGCTCTTTTTTGGTTGTTGTGACATTGATGACTGGACCCTTGTACCATATTTGAAAAAAAATTGGGGGTGCTAGGGCACGATGGTCTCAGACTCAATACAGTTTTAAAAAAAATTGGGTTCTTTGGAACAACGATGGTCGGCACCTCCTTAATTTATATATATGTGGAAGCTATTTAGTTGTGATATTATAATTGAATGGGAAAAATTGTTGAGATTATCATCAAATGGGAGAGTTTGGGTGTTTACTATTAAATGGGGATACTGTATTTGGGATTATATCATCAAATATGTGTGATGTAGTGGATTACAGATGAGAGTATGTGGGAGTGTATAACCTAAATTTGGGGTTGAATTATATACTTTCATGTTTTAACGGAGTTGAATTATGTATTGTCACGTGAACTATAAAAGTTATGCCATCAAAGGTTGGATGACTTCATTCGCCATAGATGACGAATTATGTAGACCGGTTACGGTTAAAGAATATGGCTAGCAAACATGGTTGAAATTACTAAATACAACATAGACCTAATTCAAGCAGAAGGTGACTAACTGTGGAGAAACTACTATTTAAAATGTTCATATTATCTTTGTATCCGTAAATTAATTTTAGTTCGTATTTTTTATTTGTCGAATTTTATATTTTCATATATCAGTTTTGTAAAATATTTGTATTATTTGTGGATCTGTAAAAATGTTTTAGTTCATATTATTTGCCAGTCGAATTTTATATTTTCATATATCAAATTTCTAAAATGTTTGCATTATTTTTGTATATGTAAATAAAATTTATTTGGTATTACTTGTTGGTCAAATTATATATTTTTGTATACTAGTTTTGTAGAATGTTTTATTTTCTTGTATATGTAATGTTTTTTGTTGCGTCTTACTATTTGTTCAATTATTGTTTTTACTTAATATTTTGTACTCAATGCCCAAAAGTAATTACGTTAAAAATTTACAATTTTTCATATTGGAAGAATAATTACACAGTAAATATTTACAAAAAAAAATCAAAACTGTCTACATCCCAATGACGTCCCCAAGGCTGGTGTATAACGACCGTGCTTCCTACGTTGGCAAGGGCATGCACCTTGAGGAGGCGTTTGATAGTTGCTTGGGCCGACCTCTGGTGTACTTAAGGAAGTTGTATAATCATATACCCCATAATTGGGGGTGAAGGGGTATTGCGAGACCGCAGATGCTGAGCCAAAAATGTCCTCAATGTTAGGTGTATGTGCTTGCCGATGGAGCTCCGAGTGGTATGAGGAAGATATAGAGTTTGCCGAATGTTGAGGCTTGAGGTCGTCGCCAAATGTGACGCTCCAAACTCGGTCGGGACGGTCCGACCTGAATTTTGAACGTCAAATCAGCCATCGAAGTGACTCTCCATTTAAACCACCACAAAACACACCAACCGACCAATCACACCACACAATTAATCATGGAATATTTAATAAAAACCTAATATCAGGCTTCTGTTGTGCTACTCTGATCAACAATCAACAAAAAGACTAATTCACAATTTAATATTTAACAAAAAATTACCTCGAAAACTTTAGTTAAACATACATGCATGCAGTAGGGTATTTTTAAAAAGGTTATATTTGTAGGGACTTGTAAAACTGTTTAGTTTAAAAATGTATAATTATATTTAAAACAAAATATATAGTAACGTGTTGGGAAAAACTCCTTTTCACAAAGTTTAACAATAGTATTGTAGGATTAAACGTATAAGACTTATTTTGGAAAATTTATTAAAGCATCTTACACAACCCACATATCATTATTAATTAATTGGTTAGCAGACATTTAACAATTTACATGACTTGACTAAATTCTGTGTTACATCTCGTGCATACCAACATGTTTGTATCCAAATCACACGTAAAACATCTAAGGCTTACCTCGATGTCCAGCGACTCTTCAACCTGCATTTACAAGTTAGTTGAACAGTTATTCCAACCAATTGTCAAACAACCATAATCCATCATTTAATCATCTATCTAACGCAATGATAAAAGTTTTAAACCAAACAATTAAATAGTCTATAGTGTCCAATTACAACGCAAAAATTAGAAATCTAATACTAAACCACATAACTTGGTCCCACATTGCCTTCTTCACCGGGTTTGGGAACACAATGACATACCCAAGTATAGCCTCGATTTGGATCATTTAGATGACTCAATCCCACACCTCCTCGCACGCTATATCACTACAATGTTATAAAAGAGGGGTGGGCTTATGAAAGCTCAGTGAGTGCTCAAACATACTACAAATAAACACATCAATAGGTTAAAGGGTGACATACTATAACGATTCACATATTATTAAAGTCTATAGAAAGTAGTAACTTGTACGACACAATAATTCTCATAAAATTAGCAGTGCACATATAATAAATAATTAGCGTAAATGAGCAGATCACATAAATTATCAATTCACATAAAATATCTGTTCATATGAAATAACAGTTTATATATAATAACAGTTCATACAATTTAACATTTCATTTAGTATAATAATTCATTCATACCACATCGTAACTCATATATCTCAAACATTAATAAATTGGCATTTTTGTGATTATGAAACTTATAAAGGACTCAATCACCACCCATAAGCGGACTCTATCACCACACATTGGATAAACAAATCTCCAAAACACATCTCACTTTTTGACTCAAAGAGCCCTACGTTGTCTTTGATATAAGTGTACCATAAATGCTCGCACTCTCCAAACACACCACGCTATCTACAGTGAATGGATCTATGCTCGACATTCATTTATCTCTCCAACGCATCTCTGGGCCACAATGCCCATTGCAAAAAAGGAAAGTACTCACAATCCTATGGCATGCCAACTATATCCAATGGTTCCATAAAGTCACAATGTCAAAATGTCTCTTGAACACATTCATAATATCCAGTATAATAGGGCTCACAATTAAGCAGAGCTCGCACATTATAACACAGTTCGCAATTCTCAATTCGCAATAGAGCATGGTTCGAGTATATTATCACTTTCATGCAACATATATTGCACTCATAACCACAGTTCATATATCATTCATGGCATAGCTCACATAAATCAATGTTCACATATTTTATTTAGCATAGGGCACGTAATACCTTAGCTTGCATGCAATGCAGCTCAAAATCTCATAATACATAGTTTGGCAAATTAATGCAGTTCGCCTTATTAATACAGATTACCAAATTAACACAGTTCGCCATAATAATATAATTCGCCAAGTTAACATGGTTCACAATATAACACAATACACAAATATAATTGGCTCGCAATATCATAAATCTCATATTTCACTTACGGATCCGTGCATGCATAAATACGCATTCATGTTATAAGAGTCCATGTTATATTATTTATTCATATATCCGTTCATAAATATTACAAAATCATATACAAATATTATATATATATATATATATATATATATATTTATTTAATGACCTTTTCGCTTCAAATTTTAAGCATACATTGAAAGTCTCGTAAATTTATATATTATATAAAACCATTCCCATAATTATATATATACTAAACCATGCATATATATCTATGTTATATATAATACCAAAATCCATTAATATATACTATGTAAAATAAAGCCATGAATATATGTTATATATGTATAACCACCCACGTGTACACATATATTACAACCCACATATACAATATACATAAGACACATATATATTACATACATAACACCAAAGCACGCATATGTATGTCTATGTTTAACACCAACAGACCCCACTCATATATATTATACATGTCGAAACCATTTTTTATTTTGAAAAATGGGGTCGAATTTTTTTTAAAAACGAAAATGGGAGTCACCACCAATCCCTTTTTGTTTAGGTGTGATCGGATCATCTTATAAAATGTTTTATTTCAAAACATTGATTTTGGCCTATGAAATTCAAGAAAACGGGTTCGGGAGTCAATTACGTACGAGAAAGGATTAGCACCATCGTAACGCCCAAAATTGGTACCGAATTGATTAGTTATTGTCCAAATGTCAAAAATTTGAAAAGATTTTAAAATATGATCTTCTTTGCTTTGAAAACTTAAATGAATTGAAGTAGTGCCAAGATCTGCTTATTTCGAAGGGATAAAATATCATATCCAGTGAATTAGGATACAACATTTCGAATCCTCGAAACTAAGCTTGTCTTTATTTTAAAATTCGCATATTTAAACTTAAGAAGGATATTCAGTTATTTGGGTTAAATGAGAAATCGAAACCCAATAAGTTAGAGCATTATTTCTCAAAATTCCCGAATACGGAATATTGCCTTTGTTTTTCGAAATCCTTATCTCGAGATAACAAAGTGTCACATCCAGTGAGTTAGGACACAATATTTTCAAATTCCCGAGAATAAGTTTTTTATTTAGCTTATACTTTAATTAAAAATAATTAGTTCTTTAGACTCGATGAGAAAAATCAAAACCCAGTAAGTTAGGGTACGATTCCTTTCGAACCTAGAACTCGGAATGTTGGTTTATTTCAAAACAAAAATTGTAATGCCTTGAATAAAATGTGATATGGCCGTAATAAAATAGAAGATGAATTATAGTATACATGCATAATAGAGTAGAAATGAAGGAACAATATAAATTACAATAATAAAAGAAAAAATAAATGAAAATTAAAACAAATAATATGAAATAAAAATAGTAACAAAAATGAAATAATAATAAAATATATTAATAAACAAATAATAGTAAAAATAAAAATAATATTAGTAATAAAAAATAATAGAAATAATGGAAGTTGCAATAATGTTGATAAATATATATATATATATAATAGTGAGAAATAAAAATAATAGCAGTAAAAATAGAAATAATAATAATGGAAATATTGAAATTAATAATAATAATAATTAAAAATAAAATTAGTAATGAAAATAACAATAATAAAAAGACTAAAGCTAAAAATAAAAGTTTGGGGTGAATTTTAAAGAAAACAAGAGGTAAGGGACCTATTTAGACACGTGAATAACATGGAGGAATAAAAGAAAATATTCCTCCTCCAAAACGCAAGTTTAAAAGGGACTCAATGAAATCAAATAAAATTTAAGGGCAAACTTAAAAATAAAAGGGAACTTAATTATAAAACCATAAAAAAAAAGCGGAAGGGCTAAAAGCGCAATTAGCCCTTCCTATAAAAACGCGATAACCCTAGGCCGGATCGAGTCAAGCCAGGGCAAAACGACATTATTTTGGGGTTTTAGGACCTTGGCCAAAACGACGCCATTTTAAATAGCTATATAAGCCAAAATTTTTAGAAAAAAATCATTTTCCTCTTCTTCCTTCAAAAAACAAAAAAAAAAACTTCTCCTTTCTCTCAGGCCTCCCACAGTCCTGGCCAGACCTCCAACTAACTACCATAGTTAAAAATTTCTCTTTTCGTATTTTTATATTATTATATATTATATATATATATATAAAAACAATTTTGTATATGTATGTATGTTGTTTCGAAAAGAAAGAAAGGAAAAAAATGAAAACAAAAATCTTTACCGAGTTTTCGATTGTGTGTTCATATATTTTTTTCTTGTTTAGTTACACTCGATTTTTATAACCAAAATCAATCTTAAAATAATAAATACAAGATCCCGATTTTCACTGTTAATTGTATTTTTGCATGCATGTATGGCGGCGATAGGGGCGCAATTCGCGCATTGATGACAGCGTGATGTTAGGTGGTGGCATACGTGGAGGGCGATGCGTGGCAGTGGTGGCGCGCGTAAGGAGGCTAGAAGGTATTGCGGCGAAAGGTTCTGCCCTAGGGTTTTTGAAAATGTTACATTTTTGGGCCACTTGGGCCGATTCTACTATTGGGCCAGATTAAGTTTATTTTAGGTGGGTTAGAGTTTAGGTTTGTATTTGGGTTGCTTTAATGGGTTAGGTTAATGTGTTTGGGCTTGTAAAAAACTTGGACTGTTTAATTTATTTGGTTTTATTATTTTTTGTATGGGCGGGACTAAATTGGCCTATTACAGCTGCCCCTCTTTGCTCATTGTCGTGTAACGAGAATGGAGCAAAGATTATAAAAGGACCAATTTTACCCGGTCTTGTCGATCTTGACTTCTTGGCCCTCGTCTTCTCTATATGGCTTCCAACCCAACTGCAACATCAAGGGTATTGGAATTTCAGCTTAACTGCAACTTCAGAAGTATTGAACTATCTATTCTACTGCTCTTTCAGAGAAATAAGTCTGACTGCTTCAATCTGCTTCACTGCAACTTCAAGAAAATAAGATTTGCCATAATATTTGCTTTTTTCACATTGCTCACTACCACTTCAGAGAGGCAAGGCTAGTGTCTTCGATCTGCTTCGCTACAATTTTGATAAGACAAGATATGCATTATCCTGCTCCACTGCAAACTCAGGGAAGCAAGGCTGATGTCTTTGATCTATTTCACTGCAACCTCAAGAAGGCCAGATATGCTATTTTAGTCTGCTCTACTGTAACTTCAGAGATGCCAGGACTAGTATCCTCGATCCGCTTCACTGCAATCTCAGGAAGACATTATCTGCTATTTTCAGTCTGCTCCACTTGCAAACTCAGGGATGCCAGACTAGTATCTTCGATCTGCTTCATTGCAATCTCAAGAAGACAAGATCTGCTATCTTTAGTCTGCTCCACTGCAAACCCAGGGACCCCAGACTAGTATCTTCGATCTGCTTCACTGCAATCTCAAGAAGACAAGTTCTGCTATCTTCAGTCTGCCCCACTGCAACCTCAGGGATGCCAGACTGAAAGTGTTAATCTACCCTGCTACATTGTCCTCTAGAGAACATGACCTGTAGAATGGGTATATGCTTACGCCGAATGGTTAGGATGCCCTGATCGAAATGAGTCAAATGCTCCTAATTAGACGCGTAATGATATATGAATGCAGAAATGTTATGAGCATGATTCCTACTCAAGGTGTCATCACTCATTTATTCTACATCCTCGTTCCTCTCGAAGTATCAATCATATTCTGCTCAAATAATTTGCCCCATGGTAATTCAAAGTTCACTCCACTTGAACCTTGAGACATAAAATTTGTACCTCCCACTATAACTTCAGGGGAATAACATTTGGTTTCTTCCATCCATCCTGTTACGACTCAGAGGTATGGAATTTGTATCATCTTCAATCAATTTGATCTGTTACACCATTCCCTGGGTATAATGACTAGATGTATGTGCTTGAAATTTACATGAATGCAGGGTATCATTTTTCTTTTCCCGAGAATGATCCTCTTTTACACTTGGGTTGACATTGCTCGTCATTTGTCGAGATGGTATCGCCGACGAAATGTCTTATCCAATAAAAATCTGAAGAGATAATCATCTTTTAATATTTCCAACCCTTAGGCTTGGTGAGTTCTAAACAATAGTCCTATTTCAGATTCTCATATTATTTAGAAGCTTCTAGAGTAATATGTGAAACTCCTTTTATGAAAGTATTTTTAGTCCATTAATCATTATTTCAATATAAAATGCTTGAAAAAGATCATAACAATGGACAAAAAAGAAATTAATCAGGAGCATAGCTCGAAACAAATAAGTTAATCAAAGCTAACCAAGGCAATAAAAGAAAATTTATTGGGATGTATCTTGAAAAGAATAAAGTAATCAAAGATAGCCAATGCCATAAAAGAAAATTGATTGGGGTGTATCTTGAAAAGAATAAAGCAATCAAAGATAGAAAATTCAAAATGGGTAAGATAGAAGCTAGTTGCCCCAGATATCGCAGACTGAGCTTCTCTGTACAAACTTCTTTGAGGACCATTTTGGGCTCAATACGTGTTTAGAGGATCCGGAGTATTTTGTCAATGCCCTAAGACGTAACATACTTCCTTGTTATTAATTCAGGTATAGCAAGACTACCACATGCCCTATCTTTGATCAAAATTTGAGCCGCCCTTTTTGGGTTTTCAGCTCAAAACCCCTTTGGTTTCAAAGCACCCTTTGCGAGTTTTCGCCTTGGCCTCTCCCCTTTTTTTAAAATTTGAACTCAAGGCGCCCTTTGTAGGTTTTCACCTTGGCATTCCCCTTTCAAGTAAAATACTTCTTGACTAAACCTGAATTCATCGAATTGGGCAAGTCTTCTCCATTCGTCTCGGTCAATATCAATGCTCCTCTAAAATAGGCCCTTTTTTACTACATAAGGTACTTCCCAGTTTGGCATCTGCTTTCCTCTGAAATCAGTTTGTAGAAGAAAGATCCTTTTAAACATCAAGCTCCCATCGTGGAATTCTCTAGGATGAACCTCTTTGTCGTAAGCTTGCATCATCAGACCGTGATAGATAACTTTAACCTTTTCTTCGATTAGATTCAATTGGCAAAATTGTTTCTATTCCAATGTATTGCCCCAGCGAAGGTTCTAGCCGACGTTCGATAAGACTAAGGGTAAATGGTAACTTTTTTATTTCAATCTTTACAAGTCTAGGTCATCTTTCCCATGATCCTTGTTTTGTTGTTTTTGTTTTTATTTTTTTTCTTTTTTTTGTTTCCTTTACTACACTGTGATATAGCGTCTGATCTTTGAACAAACTTCCAAACTTTTGACATTGTCCTTTTTAGCACTCTTTGTCGACACCTGATCTTTTTTTTTTTTGGAGAATTTGATGACTATCAACTTTGTAACATTGGCATAAGAAGCTACTTCCACCCTCTTAATGAAGTAAACGACGACCACGACGATGAATCAATGTCGACTAGAAGCTTTTGATGAGATCGGCCCCATAATATCTATTCCCCACATATAGAAAATCTGTGAAGAAATAGATGAGGCACGTAAGTCTTGTCTTCCTCAAATACAGCAAAACTGATGCCATCCCCTTCTATGTAGATTAGCAATACCCAAACCTCATGATTAGCTTGGCTATTGTAAAACTATTAGCATGTGTCTTGACACCCTTATGGACCTCTTTTAAGATTTCAACGTACCCGCGTCTCAGTTGCCCAGGCATGTCCTGATATGATCATGTAAAAACATATTTGAATTTTTGAAAATAACTCAATGATGTCTTCCTTATTTCTATGGTAAGTTAGGCTACAATCTTCACCTCTTTTCTAGGCTTGCAATGTCTACTGACCCTATGTAAGGTAAGATCTATTTTTCATCTTGTTCTACCATTCATAACAAAATCAGAAGATAGGTTACAATCACTATCATCTTCAAAGTCTTGAGATCCCTCTAGACACATATCTTACTCGAAAGGAGACTCTGAGTCGTAGCAGCGTTGCTCACATTGTTGATATCTGGTGACCTTATTGTAGGTTCGAAGGAAGACTCCAAAAAATAAATGATTCAAAGAATGATTATTTGTATGGTCATGAATGAAGAATGAAAGAATACTTGAAAGAAAGTCCAAACAAAAGAAAAAAACTAAGAACAATTGTTTGTACAGTATGAAATAGAAAGAATAAAAGAATATTTGCTCAAAAAGATGCATTTTATTGAAATAAAAATTCCGGACACAAGCCTATTTCACAAAAGGGTTCTTATTACCACGATTCCCATTTTAATGAACCTTTAGCTCTATCAACTTTTCAAAACGTTCCAAGTATGCAAGGCTTGAAACTTTTTCAATTGAGTGACCTTTCTTCTCCTCCTTCAATTATCACATTTACCTCGTCAAGGTGATCGGTTATGATGAAACGTCGAACTTCGATTCCCATTTTAATGAACCTGGTCATTCTCATTATACCATTTTGGGATTGGTCAATCTCATTATACCATTTTGGGTTACGAGGTTTTGAGTAGGATAGAGACACCACATGCACATCAAAAAGATTCTAATACAGCTCATTATATGTCATCGGGATGGGTGTGAACTGGAGCTTTTCTGTATTTGGCCTCGAATTGGATTCCTGCTTTGAAGAGCCTTGATAGCTAGTTGTTATAGCCCTCGGCTGGCCTACAATGACTAATTTGGGATGCATCCTCAGGATACTTACTTTATTTTTCTTGTTTATCGGGGCTGATCTTTTGGCGCTTTCTCCTATGTCTATCCTCCCACTCCTTACCACATTTTCAATCATCTCACCGGACATTACTATATCTAAAAAGCTTATGGTGGTGCTTCCCAACATATGGTTAATGAATGAGGTTTTTAGAGTATTGATGAAAAGCATCGTGGTTTCCTTCTCTAAAAGCGACAGCTAAACTTGTATGACAACTTCCCTCCATCTTTGCGCATACTGCCTGAAACTTTCATTCGATTTTGTCTCCATGTTTTGCAAGGTGATTCTGTCAGGTGTTATGTTTGTCACATGATTGTATTGTTTAATAAATGCTTGTGCTAGGTCTCTCTAGGAATAAATCCTAGCACGGCTCAATTGGTTATACCATCTGGATGCTGCCCCCACCAAGCTATCTTGGAAACAATGAATCAAAAATTAATCATTATTAACATACCCAGTCATCCGTCAACAGAACATGGTAATATGGGCTTCAGGACAGTTAGTACCATTGTACTTTTCAAATTCTGGCATTTTGAACTTGTGAGGAAGCACCAAATCTGGAACCAAGCTCAAGTCTTTAGCATCAATTCCATGGTGATTATCAGCGTTTTCCAAGGCCTTGAATTTTTCATCCAACCACCTACAACAATCATCTAATTGCCTTGATAATTCAAATCTTGTCATTTCTCCCTCCACTATATCTAAATCAGGGATAACAGGATTAGCTGGGTTATCTCTGGGTTAGATCCTGAGCCAACTTAGAAGTTCATGGGCACTCCAGTATCAGCTTGACCTTGTTGAGGACTAATCGTGGCAGATGGCCTTTGAGGATGCACCTTAGGTTGTGTCTGTGCATGTGGTGGGGTGAAACCCGAGGATAGTCTTCATTATCTTCTCCCGTATTGGTATGGGACCTTTTCCCTTGTCCATTGCCCCATTCAACAACTGAGTCATTTGAGCAACCATATTTCTTTGGGTTTCCATCATTTGGTCCATCATATCTTGTTGAATCTTTGCCAATTGCTCTTGCAACTGGTCTTGCATGTCTCTTTGGAACTGTTTGAGTCTCTGATCCATATCTTTCATCTTAGCGTGAGTACCGTAACGATGTTTAGCTTTCAGGTTATCCTTCTCTCATTTTCTGAAATAACTTCAACTAATTAGGGCCCTTCTATGGATTTTAATGCATATGATGTGACGTAATGCAAATGCATGAAATGGATGCAAAAAGAAATAGAGGCGTTGATTTTAAATTCAATTCCATTAGAACAACTTTTTTAGAAAATAAATCCCTTTACATAAAACGGATATTTATATGGCATTTCCCTCATATTCCAAGAGAAGACATTGATCCGTTTCTTCTTATCTGGATTTAAGGTCCAATCTCGTGAACTTTCTAATAAATGTCTCTACTAGCTCTTTTTACTTGATTTGCGACTCATTACTCACTTATCCTCGTAATGCTTATTAGCCTCTTCAAGAAAGCAAAGACGTGGTGATTCTCAAATAGTCTTTTTCAGCTTGAATCATTGGGCAATAAAGTCTTGTATTCCTTCACGAACTATCATTATTCTCTCATTGTGTTTACTTGGACCATATTAGGACGACCGTATTATAATCCACTTTATCAAGAAATCCATTTTCTCATGACAAACTCTTCTATTTAGCAATCGAATTTGAATCAACACCTCTTTTCTATGATGTGAATGCAATGCAATCAAAACAAAAGAGAACACGTTAGCACAAGAGAAATAAATAACAAAATAGGGCACCTATCTGGGTGACCACTAGGGTTTAGCATAGTTCTACCTAAGGTGAGCCCTTAGGTTTTCTACATGTGGTTTAGCTCTAAAGTTGAGGTACCCGAACCAGCAGATTCCTCGATCCTCACCTATTATAGGCTCATACGGACCGAGATTAGTTCAGGGGAATACATTTCCCTATGGCTGCACGGAGATAAAAATCTCACGAAGACATAGGTACGAATGTATCCCGAAAGCGATTCACTATCCTGCACGGAAGTGAAAACCTCACAAAGGAGTAGCTTCTCACTCCCACTTAAAAGGGTGTGACCACAGCGGTCATACAATGCGATGCAGAAATAATTTACAAGATTAAAACAACATGCAATAAAAAGGATCATAATTTTTCAAATCGAATTTTCAAATTTAGACCAAAAGACAGGAAATAATCAATTTACGGCTTGACTCTCTTATTATGTCCCCAGTGGAGTCGCCAAGCTGTCGAAACCATTTTTTATTTTGAAAAATAGGGTCAACTTTTTTTAAAAAAATGAATATGGGAGTCGCCACCAATCCCTTTTTGCTTAGGTGTGATCGGATCACCTTATAAAACTTTTTATTTCAAAACATTGATTTTGGCCTATGAAATTCAATAAAACGGGTTCGGGAGTCGAATACGTACGAGGAAGGATTAGCACCCTCGTAACGCCCAAATTAGTACCGAATTGATTAGTTATTGTCCAAATGTCAAAAATTTGAAAAGATTTTAAAATATGATCTTCTTTGCTTTGAAAACTTAAATGAATTAAAGTAGATGCCAAAATCTGCTTATTTTGAAAGGATAAAATATCATACCCAGTGAGTTAGGATACGACATTTCAAATCCTCTAAACTAAGCTTGTCTTTATTTTAAAATTCGCATATTTAAACTTAAGAAGGATATTCAGTTATTTGGGTTAAATGAGAAATCGAAACCCAGTAAGTTAGGGCATTATTTCTCAAAATTCCCGAATACAGAATATTGCCTTTGTTTTTCAAAATCCTTATCTCGAGATAATGAAGTGTCATATCCAGTGAGTTAGGACACAATATTTTCAAATTCCCGAGAATAAGTTTTTTATTTAGCTTGTACTTTAATTAAAAATAATTAGTTCTTTAGACTCGATGAGAAAAATCAAAACCCTTAGGGTACGATTCCTTTTGAACCTTAGAACTCAGAATGTTGGTTTATTTCAAAACGAAAATTGTAATGCCTTGAATAAAATGTGATATGGCCGTAATAGAATGGAAGATGAATTATAGTAGACATGCATAATAGAGTAGAAACGAAGGGAACAATATAAATTACAATAATAAAAGCAAAAATAAATGAAAATTAAAACAAATAATATGAAATAAAAAATAGTAACAAAATGAAATAATAATAATAAAATATATTAATAAACAAATAATAGTAAAAATAAAAATAATATTAGTAATAAAAAATAATAGAAATAATGGAAGTTGCAATAATGTTGATAATATATATATGATAATAGTGAGAAATAAAAATAATAGCAATAAAAATAGAAATAATAATAATGGAAATATTGAAAGTAGTAGTAATAATAATAATAATAATAATAA
This sequence comes from Gossypium rotundifolium, assembly GCA_025506655.1. Classification (NCBI taxonomy): domain Eukaryota; kingdom Viridiplantae; phylum Streptophyta; class Magnoliopsida; order Malvales; family Malvaceae; genus Gossypium; species Gossypium rotundifolium. Next base: position 36,744,484 of record CP106723.1, on the reverse strand, counting down.
TAATAATAATAATAATAATTAAAAAAATAAAATTAGTAATGAAAATAATAATAAACAAAAAAAGGACGAAATTGAGCTAAAAATAAAAGTTTGGGACGAATTTTAAAGAAAACAAAAGGTAAGGGACCTATTTAGACACGCGAATAACATGGAGGGACTAAAAGAGAAAATATTCCTTCCCTCCAAAACGTTGCGTTTAAAAAGGGACTCCAATGAAATCTAAATAAAATTTAAGGGCAAAATTAAAAATAAAAGGGAACTTAATTATAAAACCATAAAAAAAAGCGGAAGGGCTAAAAGTGTAATTAGCCCTTCCTATAAAAACGACCCTAAGCCGGAGCGGGTCGGATCGGGTCGGGACAGGGCAAAACGACATCGTTTTGGGGTTTTATGACCCTGGCTAAAACGGCGCCGTTTTAAATAGCTATATAAGCCAAAATTTTTAGAAAAAAAAATCATTTTCCTCTTCTTCCTTCAAAAAAAAAAAAAAACTTCTTCTTTCTCTTTGTGCCTCCCCTGGTCCGGCCAGGACCTCCAATGAAACTACTGATAGTACGATCGTGCCATGGCCACCGAGAACTCCAAAAGGTAAAAAATTTCTCTTTTTCGTATTTTTATATTATTATTATTATTATTATTATTATTATTATTATTATTATATATAAACAATTTTGTATATGTAAGTATGTTGTTTCGAAAAGAAAGAAAGGAAAAAAATGAAAACAAAAACCTTTTCCGAGTTTTCGAATGTGTGTTCATATATTTTTTTTTCTTGTTTAGTTACACTCGATTTTTATAACCGAAATCAATCCTAAAATAATAAATACAAGATTTTGATTTTCACTGTTAATTGAGTTTTTGCAGGCATGTACGGCGGCGATAGGGGCACAATTCGCGCGCTGATGACAGCGTGATGTTCGGTGGTGGCATACGTGGAGGGTAATGCGCGGCAATGGTGGTGCGCGTGAGGAGGCTGGAGGGTATTACGGCGCAAAGGTTCTGCCCTAGGGTTTTCGAAAATGTTACATTTTTGGGCCACTTGGGCCGATTCTACTATTGGTCCAGATTAAGTTTATTTTAGGTGGGTTAGAGTTTAGGTTTCTATTTGGGTTGCTGTAATGGGTTAGGTTAATGTGTTTGAGCTTGTAAAAAAACTTGGACTGTTTAATTTATTTGGTTTTATTATTTTTTGTATGGACCCAGACTAAATTGGCCTATTATAATGCATGACTCCAATCTCATGCATATATATATTACCAACTTCCCCATTTATATATTATATATATAACACCCAATATATATATTGTATATAAAATAAAGCTCACGTATATATATTATAAGTTCATGTATTTTGCACCATTAAAATCGCACAATGAATATACTCAACGATTCAACCAAAATTACGAGGATTTGTATAAGGAAGAAGTCAAGGTTCGCATACCATAAGTGGGGATTCGCATATGTTACCTTAGCATGTGTACTGGAGTTTAAATGTAGTATGTCAAACCACTCACCTTAGTCAATACCTCTTGCACAACAATGTCAAAGAAGCTTTTATTCCCCTTTCGCATTGCTCGTGAAACCTCTCGATGAGTCCGAAACTTTGCATACATATTAAATGCAATATAAAATCATTATTAGTAGCCTTAAACTAAAAAAGCAACAACAAAATCACCACTCTAAGCTCACTTTTCTCATACCGAAAATTTAACTAGTTTTGTCGAAATAGGTGTTTTACCACTCAAACTTAGTCTCTAAGCCTTAATTTCGATTCTAATATTCCTAAATATCATCTAATTACATATCCACACCATCAATTTCATCCAATTTCACCGATCTAATTTTTCCAAAAATCAAGCTTATGTAATCTTTTATAAAGGGGAAAAAAATTCAATTTGCTTAAATTCATTAAGGATTTGTTAAATTAAGATCAAATACCTTTTAATTAGATCAAATGAGTTAGAAATTACTTTAAAACAAATACGAGATCTACCATTTTCAAGCCAAAAATCAACTTAAAATCAAGTGATATATTGAGATATTGATTAAATCATTTAAATCTCGAATTGAAATAACAACTCACTTAGTTTAATCATAAAAAGTTAGAATCTCACATCAGTTTTGCAAAATCGACGAGCTACGGAGCTAATTCGAGCTAAAACGTGTGAAGATCTCTTGAAGATTTTAAGGATGAAAACATGAGTTTTCTTCAAAATTGAAAAGAGATTTTGTGTTTAGAGAGCTTAGGAATAAAAAATGATGAACTAATTGTAACAGCTGTTTTTCAGTGGTGTCGAAAACTGTAGTTTCAGGGCCACCAAATTCGACGAATAAGTTCCCGTAAATATTATTATTTAATATTTAGGAGACAAGTGTGATTTTTAAAAAGGTTTGTGATTTGATAATTTATGTTATATAAGTGATTTATTAAGTTCATGTGGTTTTAGAAAATGAGGTATCGGGGCCTTGTTTTTATAAACCAAGTTGTAAATATTTTTATAAATATTTATGGAGTGTCATTAAGGTAGTATTAAAGTTCCGTTAAGAAATTTTAACGTTTCGATAGTTAATTAATTAAAAAATTCCAAATTAAAAAAAGTGCATTCCCGGGACTCTGTTCTCATAAATCGGACTCGTAAATATTTTATGTAAATATTTTAATAAATATTTATGAAGCTAGTTGTATAGTTAATTAGGTTTCAGTTAAGTGAATTTGTTTGAATTAAAAGTAATTAGGTATAAGAACTAAATTGCATATAAGGTGAAAGTTGAATTATAAATTAAAGAAAAATTAAAGGGACTAAAGAATAAATTATGCCATGACATTAATTGAGGAGATTTTTGTGAATTTATTATATATATTATAAAATAAAAACCTTAAGTATTAAGTATATACATTATATTATATAATAATAAATTAATGTATAATACAACAAAATAAAAGAAATAGAAATAGAAAAACAAACAAACAAAGTGAAACGAAACAGAAAAAAAAAAAAGAAAGAAAGAAAGAAGGAGAAAGGAGAAAGGAGAAAGCTAGGGTTTTAATTGTTCAAAGCTCAATTGGTTAGTCAAATTAGTCCCTTTTCTTGTAATCTTTATGTTTTTGAAATTCTGGTATTAAATGCTACCTGACCCATGTCAAATTTTTAGAAATCATTGGGTTTTTAGGTGTTGTTAATGTTGAATAATTTTAGTATTAGGGACTAAATTGATAGATTTTAAGTTAGAAATGAAAAAGGATTGAATCTGTAGAATAAATTGTAAATTTTGAGTAATAGGGACTAAATTATGAAAATTTTGAAATTTAGGGATTTAAGTGAAATTAGAGAGTTAAATCTAATTTAAAGTGGAAATTGAATAAAAATATAGAATTGATTGTGAAAAAATAAAATTAGTCTCGGTTTAGGGACTAAATTGGAATTTAAACAAATTTTGAGTAAAAGTTGAAATATTCAATATGAAATTTAAATTGTATTGTATTTATAAATTTTAATTGTTTTAATTCCATAGCTAACGTCGTACCGGAATCCTCGACTAAAAGGGAAAAGATAAAGTCGACGTGGAATAGTTCGGAATTCCTAGTTTATATTTCTATAATACGAAGTTAGTTATTAATTGTTGTAATATTTATTTAATGAATATGGTAAGTGTTGAGGTGAGAATTATTGTGTTTTGCAATTTAAATGGATTGATTTAGTATGAGATGAATTTATATTGATTGAATTAGTATATATATATTGAATATATTGATTATTTGAATTGAAATGAATATTGGTTGTATTTGAAACGTGAATTGGAACCCTATTAACTGTATCGAGCTGAGTCGAATATAGATGGCATGCCATAGGATTGGAAGAGTTCAGGGATTTCTTCGACTTCAAGTCGATGAGACACTAGGTGTCAATTTACTACTTCGGATTAATTCGATGAGGCACTTGGTGTCAATTTACTTTGGTTTAGCCGATGAGACACAAGGTGTCAATTTATTTCTTCAAATTATCCGATGAGGTAATGGGTACCAAATTGACATGTTTTGGTTGGATTCGTGTATCCATCAGAGCCCGAGTCGTGTTAATAGGGGTAAATGAATAATAAAGTTTTATAATTGATATTGAAATGGCATGGTATGAGAAATGGAAGTGAAATAGTGAATTGAAAATAGAATGTGAAATATGTTACAAATATATGGAATATATGAGTTATATACTCATGAAATAATATGGAATGGATAATGTAATTGTATAATGAAATGTGAAATAAATTGTGAAAAGCTATTTATATAGCAAGTACGAGAATTGAGATATTTGTGAAACAAATGAAATATGATATGGTTGTTGAAATAATTAAATATTAATATGTGTTTATATTTCAATAGCATATTTGAAATTTCTTATATTTAAATTTCAGATTATAGAAATACCACTGAGTTTTTACTCAGCATACGGTTTTGTTTCCTGTGCGCAGGTTAGGTACTTAACTTTTGATCGTTGATTTAGCATCCAACAACGATCCTGATCTCAAATGTGGTGATGTTTATCCTTTGTGTTGGCATGTACCTAGGGTATCTAAATAATAGTTATTTTGTACTTTGATTGTAAATGAGGTTATAAGTTTAATTTTGGTTGGTTTTATACATATAAATATGTGTTTGTTTTTGAAGTTATATTATAGCATGGTAAATTGAACTAAATCTAGATAGGTGGATGTGAATTTAATTCTATGTTTAAGTGCTCATGAACTAGGCAATTTGATTTGGATTTGGAATGTTTATAATTTGGATTAAAATGATGCTTTAATAACTTGTTTTGATGATATGAAATATTTGAAATTTTTGTCTGTTTAATCTGTAAACTCCGATAATGCTCCATAATCTGGTTTCGATGAGGGATACGGGTTGAGGGTGTTACACTAATTTTGGGAGAAAAGCTTTGATTTGATGTTTAGCAAATTTTTGAAGAAGATGAAGAATAGGAGAGAAGGAGACGTGGGGGTTTTAAAGAAGGAAGAAGATGAGTAGATTTTTTTAAAAAAATTAAAGGGAAATTGTCTCTTAAAAACTCCCAATTTTTCCTAATTTTTCAAATCAGTCCTTAACTTAATTAAAACACATTTTTTCACAATTATTTTCAAATCAAACCTCATTTTTATAAATCATTTTCCATTTTAATTCCCGAACACCTAATTATAATTTCCTAACCTAAAATTACTAATTCTAATTGTTTTAATATTTTCTTTAATTAACTCCTAATTATTTAATTATATAATCTAATTATGGTTTCGGTTCACTAACCCCTGATTTACTTACTCGATTCTCCTAACCCATTTTTCGGGATGTGACACCAAATATGTCCTCAAACGAATGAGGATCCGGATGAGGGGTAGGTGATGACGATTTAGATACTTCATATTAGGGCTCGGGATTGGAGTTTGAAACAAATCCCATATTCTCGAATGGTGGAACTCGATTACAACACGATCTTGTTTCGCCCTACGTCATCGAGAAGATTCCGGATGTACATGTTTCGAGATGACCATGTATCGACCCTGGAATATGTAGGGCATCCCGTTTTCGACATACCAAGTTGCGTACTCGCGCGAAGGAATGTACCCTGTCTCCGAGACAAACAATGGGCGTCGCCTCTCATGTCAGGCATTCTACAGAACGACGTATGGAGCATGTTCGTTTGCCTAATTTATGTGGTCCTTACCTTTTTTTCAATCCCGTGTATTTTTTTGAAGTCTTATGGAGGGTCAGGGATAGGTTGCATGCAACCGAACTGTCTCAAGACCCGATCAGCGGCATGCCACTCGAGTATATGAAAATTAATCAATGAAACATTTGTCACTAATAGAGCTTGCTACTCATGAACCCATGATGGTATGAGTAGCGTAATTTCCTGGCCTGAATATGACATCCATAGAAACTGCACAGTATAGAGCAAACGTTTTTAGCTAAGTTTAATTTTTTTTCCAAATATTGTATTTGGAGAAAAAAATCTATTCAATTATTTTACCTTATCCCAGAGTGAGTCTCTATCATCTGGCGATATACCAGGACAGTGTGTGATCGTCCAATTCCCAGTAACGTCGCCCATCTAAAATACACGTTCATATTTTTTAATTACTATTTTCGTCATTCAAAAAGCACTATACTATATAATTAAGAAACAAAAGGTATTACCGAATGATAAATCACCTATTTACGAGTGGTCAAGACAACGGTTGGTGGCTCACTAATGCCAAAAATGGCATCCGATATAAAGCCCACAACTACACTAGAAGGCAGCAACCATCCATGGTCTTCATGGATGACTTTTTCGCTCGACAAAGCTCGCGGTATAAGCACACCAGTCTGCAAAGCCCCAATTATAGTTATGGGCTTGGGCCAAGTCTTCCAGTAAGGGGAGGTACATGATGTGGAATTTATTTTGATTTACGTCTGGCATCAATACCCTACCTATAAGTTGCAGAATAAATACTCTAGCAGCGTAGATAATGTTCATCTACATTGGATTGCTAGGTAGATGCTCGAAGTTATTTTTCAACCACGTGAAATTCAACTCGGTTAATTTTCCTTCCTCGTCATCGAGGGACACTCTTCCTAATAACCATTGACAAGTGCCCCACGGATCGAGCACTTTTCTCGACCCAATCACTACTTCTCCATTAATAGACAGCCCCAACTGGACTGCTACATCATGCAGTGTGATTGTTGCCTCACCACACGGAAGGTGGAACGTGTGTGTCTCCGGGCGCCATCGCTCAACCAGGCTGACATTAAATCAACCTGTAGGTCAAGAATTTGAATGTACATGGCTTCCCCCAAACCCCTCGAGTTCCAAATACGGCAGAATCCTCCGATCCAAAAAATATCCCGGATCATGAAGTCGAGATCTCACAACTTGGTATCGTTCTTGCGGAAAGAGTAAAAATGATATGTTTTGTTTATCGTAAAAAAATTATAATAAGTTTTGTTTAAAGATCAGTTAGTGAATATTTTACCGTAATATGAACAAACTTAGCAATATGGTTGTCATGCTTTAGAAAAGAATTAAGAGAATTATCATCCATTTCGATACCTATGTAAAAATTGAAGAAATTATCACGAATGATATAAAAAATTAATAAATTATTGGAAAACCTTTAATTTTGCAAAAATAAAAAATTAGTTACTTACAAATTTTAAGGATTGGAAAAAAATATGGAAAAAATTTCGGTGATCGGTGGTGGTCGACGGTGGAACTTATTGTGGTGGGTCGGTTAGGGTTCAAATGGGGGATTTATAGTAGGGGACCATTGGGGTGTGAGGGAAAATTTTACAAAGAAAAAGGAAAGAAAAATAAAAAGCTTACCTGAAATGCACCGTGACCCGTGACTGTTGGGTCATGTCAGTGCAAACTTGAAGCCACCCACCAGAGGCCCGATTACTTGTTGACAGCCTGACGAAGCCGGTCATCAAGTGGCCTAATCCAATTGGCTTGACAATGCCTGGGACGCTTGGGCCTGATCCTGATGAAGCCGGCCAGTAACTAGCCACTGTCAGGCTTGATGAAACCGGCCATTGAATGGCCCTGTTCAGCTGGGCTATCCTGACAAGGCCTGCTGCCAAGTCCCATCACCTTTAATTTATAATTTAATTAATTATTTATTTATCCTTTTCTTTTTTAATTCAATTAATTTATAATTTAAACATTTATTATTTATTAATTAATTAAAATCTACCTATTAAATTATTTCTTAATTTAAACTTTAATTAATTTTTTCTTTTATTTAAAATCTATTCAATTGTTTCATTATTTATACTTTAAATTGAGATTTTAATTAAAATATATCTATTCAATTAATTTTTAATTTAAACTTTAATTATTTACTTTTTATTTTTAATTAAAATCTATCTATTAAATTATTTCTTAATTTAAAATTTAATTAACTTTTCCTTATTCAATTAAAATCTATTCAATTTTTTTATTATTTATACTTTAAATTGATATTTTAATTAAAATCTATCTATTCAATTAATTTTAATTTTTAATTTTAATTATTTACTTTTTATTTTTTAATTAAAATCTATCTATTAAATTATCTATCAAGAATCATGTGAAAATATTAAGAAAATATCATGGAAACATAATTTATATATTTTATATAATTTGAAAACTTCTTTAATGACACGTTTTTAAAAGAATCATAGAAAAATAAGAATAACTCATCATCTTCCAATCCGACATTACGAGAAGATTAATCGGGAACATAGACACGATGTGGGTAAGTTGATTGGTTGTGGCCGGATGTTTGACATATTGTGCACTATTTAGGTTCGCCCGTCTCCCTGACATCAATGTCATTTTAAATCCTCATTGAATGTGGTTCGACCTTTAGAATGTGGTCACGAACTTTAGCCTGGATCTTCACTGTTTTAACTCATACGTATGTAATCTCGAAACAATATAAATGTAACACCCCAAACCCGGCCCATAATTTCCAATCGGATCTGGTATGCTACAGGTTGAACATTGAAAACTTTTCTCCAAAAGTTTTGGAAAACTGAGCGAGTAATCCCTTAAATTGAGAAAATAACTTTTCTACTTGCAATTGAAAAGCCCATTTACTATTTCATTTTATTTTGGAGACTAAAAAAAACACAAGTTTTGCAAATCCCGACATAACAAAAATAAATCGAAGTCTAAGTTAAGGAGGCCTTATTACATAAATAGTCCCAAGGAAATAATAAAAAAAAACCAAACTTAATCTATAGAAAAAAAACTTGATGGCCCTTCGAGTCCGTCTCAGCTCCCATGTCCACGATCTACTGCTCATCTGAAAGAGTAGAGAAAAAGGAAAGCGGTGAGTCACCAAGACTCAGTGTATAAATCCTTAACACACGACCTAAGGCCCACAAACACATTATGGGCCTTGGCCCATACATAGAGGCAACAATCATAATACATGATAGACAATACATAATGAATGGCCCAACCCATCCTAGAATTCCATCCTCTACACACCAACCCGTACCAACCATCACACCTTGGGGATTTCTACAATCAACCCTCCATCAGCTACACACCATGTGGCATAGCCACCGATCACTGTGTGATCTAACATTTATATTTGTGGGATTTCTACCACCAGTCACCATATGACCCATGTTTATATTCGTGGGATTTCTACCACCGATCACCATATGACCCATGTTTATATTCGTGGGATATGACCCATCATGCACTTCCCCTTTCATATTATATTCCCACCCCATGCATACATACATAAAGAGAACATCATACAGGCTTTCATATGTCTCAATATACATAGAGATTTCTATGATTGCGTACTGCATCCTTGCCTAACCCTTTTGGGTTTTAATCGACTATCTGCATGACCACTTTCCAGTTTTTAGCCCACTACACATAAATTACAATTAGAGAGTGTGTGTTAGAGATCTACACACCTGATTACTGATAAAACGATACTTTCTATGTCGACGCTATCCGTAGTCGACACAACTGCTATCTGCCTAAGGTGTTGTTCAGAAGCCGGTCCACAACCAAGTGGTCAATCTCGAACGGTGGATACCGCTCGTTTCTTAAACTTAGGGATTCTCTCCTTTGCCTTATCCATATTTAATTCCATCACAAGTCCTTGTCAGAACTACTATCACAATATATGATCGTTAATCTTCATCATAAAGTTCAAATCTTGCATATAATGAACGAATCTAGTAAAAATCTAGGGAAAATCTCCTTACCTTAAAATCCCAAAGTTGGAGACTAGCTACTTTCAGCTTTTAGATCTAGACAACCAAGTTTCCTTCAAATCCCGGAATGTCGCCCAACATAGAACCATTAAACTATTAGCTTTTCGGCTTTTGCCTTTCAAAAACTGAAATAGAACATGAGAAACCAACAGAAGTCGACACTTACCTTAACATAGGGAATTCAACTAGCACTAGAGAGGATTCGGCAATGTCAATGAGGAAGATTTAAATGTCGAAAGAAATAGAACCAACTCACAAATGGGATGAATAGAGAAAAACTATGGAGATTTTGGCTTTTAGAGAAATCGGCACAAGAGGAAAAGAATGAAAAAGAGAGTGAAGGGAGAGGTTTCGGCTTTTGAAGAAATTAAAGAAAAGAAGTTGTAGAGGGAGAGACTAAGAATTTTGGCACAATAGAAGAAGAAGAAATTAGGGTTCAAATGCTAGAATTAATGAGATATCCCCCCTATTTATAGAAATTTCGGCACACCTATTAAAAAATCGAAAGTACCTTTCCTGATAACTAAAAATCAAGCTAATAAAAAGGGAAAATTCGGTACCCCTTTTTTTTCATGAAGTAGCCGAATTCTTTACTCCTCCAAGTGGTGGATTTTCAGCCATCACCTTTCCTTGATAGCTCCTATCTTTTCTCCATTTTATCTTCTATATTATCAATTATAAAATCCATGTAAATCCTCTTATTTTTGAGCCTTGTTGCAGCCCACTTCACCTAACCCTAATGCTGAATTTAGCTTACTTAAATTAAGAGAATTGGGCTCCATAGAACTTAAACTTTGGGCCCCTTACACCCTTGTTGTGACGTCACCCCTTGCTCCCTTTTAAGTGCCGAAAATGGCCCAAAAACACGGGCTTCTTACGGCCAAAACTTGGGCCTCTTTAACTGTTAGTGACGCCACCTTCTAACTCCCTTGTAGCGCCACCTATTGTTGGGCCACAAGCCCACGTTGGTATTTTAAACACAATTACCACCTTTTAACTCTATAATGCCCAATCAGATAATTTAACCAAGGCCTTTGCCTAGTCTTGAGCCCAATTTGGACCTCTATCACTTAAATTAACATATTAAACATATCCTTACACTAAACGCATAGACCCATTAATTCAGGATGTTACAGTTCTACCCCCTTAAAGAAATTTCATCCTCAAAATTACCTTATCAGAAAAGATGAGGGTATTGCTACCACATTGCTTCCTCGGGTTCCCACGTAGCCTCCTCAGAACCATGATTCTGCCACAGCACCTTAACCAATGGGACCATTTTCCTTCGCAACACCTTGACATCACGATCTAATTTCCACCGGTTCCTCTTCGAAGGAAAGATCGGGTCTTACCTCGATTTCCTCCACAGGTACTATGTGAGATGGATCCTAACGATAATGTCTTAACATAGAGACGTGAAATACATCGTGAATTTGACTTAATTTTGGAGGTAACTCAAGCTGATATGCCACCGGTCCTACTCGCTTCAACACCTGATATGGTCCGATAATTTTGGGGCTCAACTTACCCTTACGTCTGAATCTTAGCACTTTTTTCCATGAAGATACTTTCAGGAATACCTTGTCCCCCACTGCAAACTCTATGTCCTTACGTCTTAAGTCAGCATAGGACTTCTGTCTATCTGTCACCTCCTTTAGCCCATCACCAACACTTCATCACCCTCGGGGTTTTTAACATCATACGCTTGGCTGCACAATCTAGATTAGCTTGATACTTCACAAGACAATCCATGACTAAAATTAATCAAGCTCCCCGAACGGTAATTCCATTAGATCCGTTCAGAAGACTATCCCCTGAATTTCTAGAGGTACTTCCTGATAGAGTTTATCCACTATCACCGATTGCCTTAACGGGCTAACTACAGTCATTTCCCTAGGGGTAATTTCAGATTCTAACCTTAAAGTTCCAGATACATGACTAGCTACATACGAATGGGTCGACCCAATGTCAATCAATGCAGTGTAAGGTAAGCCAAAAATTAAAAACGTACCGGCTATGATATCCGGTGCGTTAGCCTCCTCTCGACGTTTGACAGCATAGACCAACCTCGGCTGTCTCGCCTCAGTGTTTTCTGCCCCTTGACCTGGTGCTCCACGACCCCAACCAGAATCGTTACCACATCTGGCTACCCCACGACCTCCTCTGCCAGGCTAAACATTCCCTTGGCCCGTGGGTCCTTCATTGCCTTTTCGCTGCGGACAGTTCCTAACTTGATGGTCAAAAGACCCACTCCTAAAGCACTTTCCACTGCCCGCCCTACACTCACCCGCATGGGATTTACCACATTGAGCACACTTCGGTGTATGACTAGCAGCAGCAGGTCTATTATCTCGTCTCGGCCCATCTGGCCTGGGTCTTTTCTGATTACCTCTAGTTGTTCCCGATGATCCAAAGTTTCTCTTACCTCCACCCTTATCTCTATCCCAGTTCATCTTTTCTGTCTGTTTCACCTCCTCCGCTATCTTAGCCTTTTCCACAAGCACCGTAAATTCCCGTTCTCGTTACGGAGCTATCAACACCCGTAATTCATCCTTTAGGCCATCCTCAAATCGGACACATCGCTCATGCTCCGTGGCCATTATCCCTCGAGTATAATGGCTCAGGCGTAAGAATTCGCTTCGTACGCCGCTATGGACCTACTTCCTTGAACCAGGTTCAGGAATGCTCTGCGCTGCGTATCCACATAGCTTGATCCAACGTACTTGTTTTGAAATGTTATTTTGAAGAACTCCCATATGATGCGGTCACCACCGTACCATCCTTAACCGTGAGCCACCATTGGTAGACTTCATCCCTCAAGAGAGATATAACCCCTTTCAATTTCTCTTCCTCCATGAGGTCTAGATCGTCCGTTATGTGTTCAACCGCCTCTAACCAATATTTAGCTGAGCTCGGGGCTATACCAGAGATTCCTCTAAACACTTCGCCTGTTGCTCTAAGTCGCTCCCAGACAAATTTACGGGCTTCTCGTGCCCATACCGCTCCAAGAACTCTCCAAAACCCTTAACATAGCCTGAGATACAGCATCATCTCCGGCCGTCTGATCTTGAAATTTCACCTCCACAGCTGGTAGCACTAATACCTCATTCCCGGATTCGTGACCAGACCCTACAGGTTCTGACACAGCAATCCTGCCTCTACCTCGGCCACGCACACCACGTCTTCTAGTGCTCATCCTACCGTTCACGATTTATCTGATTAGAAATTTTATGATTTATTAGTTTTGTTCCACTAATTAACCACAGACAGTCTTATGAATAGTGGGTTTAAAAGTAGTTCTTTCGAATCCGTAACGAGTTCAATTTTAAGTCTGTATCTCCTAGTCCTAGGAGTTACACACAATCAACCATCAACATACAACCAACATCCATGAACTCACATTCATCATATAAAGGTATTTTCGTCATTTCACTACCTAGGGGTATTTTTGTAATTTATCCTACAGGGGTATTTTTGTAAAAAATTTAAAAATAATAGGGTTTCTTAGTGATTTTTCAAAATAAGGGTATTTTGGTAATTTTGTCAACTTTGGTAACTTTCGTGAATTAGGGGTAATTTAGTAATTCCTCAACAATGGTACTTTGGTAATTTATACAATCAGGGACGAATAAGTAATTTTATAAAAATAGGGTACTAATCCCTTTCGGGTTTTAGTTATAAATTTTGGCCCGTCAACAAGCCCTTATGGCTAAGGTGAACAATCACTACGCACCAGGTAGGATTCCAGAAAAGAGGAGGTTAGTCACTAGGACTGCTTAAATACCAAGCTCTTCTTGGATCCAATCCTGGACATGCGTGTGCCTGTTGCCACACCCTACCCCATCGACTTGGTCACGGGTTTGTTTAGTTGGATTAAGTCTTATGGATTTGAAGAGTTGTTTAACTATGCCTAAAGTCCATTGCTACTATCCTACTAGTCTACGTCCCTCAAGCCCATCAACCCAACAAGTATATCACATCAAGGGTTAGAATACTTACCTGCGTGGATCGGGTGCCGGTAGACTCGAAGGCCCTATCTTCTTCCAAAGTTTTGTTCAAATTCTCCTTAACTTTACAAAACATCCCTAGACCCATTTCACAGCCCGAGTTTTGAACTGGGCTCTGATACTAAAATGTAACACCCCAAACCCGGCCCATAAGTTCCAACCGGATCTAGTATGCTACGGGTTGAACATTGAAAACTTTTCTCTGAAAGGTTTTGGAAAAACTTAGTTTATTTTAGCCAAGTAATCCCTTAAATGTGAGATTTTGTAAATAACTTTACTACTTGCGTTGATTGGGTTGAAAAGCCCATTTACTATTTCATTTTATTTTGGAGACTAAAAAAAACACAAGTTTTGCAAATCCCGACATAACAAAAATAAATTGAAGTCTAAGTTAAGAAGGCTTATTACATAAATAGTCCCAAGGATGAATCTTTAGATGAGGACACAGGATTGAGATGTTATGCGAACATCCACCGTAATTTGGATTTTTGGGAGTTTACAGTAACCTTCCATAACCCAGTTGATTTTCCCAGTAGACATTAAGATCAAAAACCAATTCCAAAATGCTGACTTTCTGAATTTACAACTTGAACAAGTTCCGATTCAGCTATCTTCACGAACAACTCAACTGGGCTGGGATTATCCATTTTAGGGGGAGAATAAATTGCTATCATTGTCCCTAGATCATCATCATCGTCAAGCTCCATTTTTTTGGACTTAAGCAGATCTATTGAAATCGAAAATTTGTAAAATAGTCTCAACATTTGCTTCCCGCAACGAGTAGCTATCTTTGTATTACCTTCTGTTTCAAATCTACCAACAAAACACGCTTGTTGAATCTCATTCCACTTTTTTGCCGACTTTGAAAAACACAATCTTCTTCATCTGTATTAATTATTTCTCCATTGAAATTAACCTAAACAAACAGAATTTGGGAACTCATCTTCAACAAATTTCTGCTTCCTACTCAACAAACAAAACATTGACATTTTTAATATAGGCTTTCAACTGATAGATCAAACAAAAGTTCAAATGGAAAAGAAAACAACTCTATATATTGAAGGGGTGCCGGCAATCAGTGTCCTAACACCAAAAAAATTATTTTTTAAAATCCATCTTGGGTTGCTTGCCATCGTTGTCCCAAAGACCAAATAAATATATATATAAATTTGGTACTGGGGTACCGAACATCAGTGCCCTAGCACTCCAATTTTATTTTCAAATCTAGTACAAGAGTAGCATCCATTAGTGTCCAAGCACAAAAAAAAAAAATTGGTTCTCGAAAAAGCTAATGCCGACCATCTACTTCCCCCAACCCAAAAAATATTTTTTTATCTGATAAAGTGGGTGTTGGCCATCACTGTGCCAGCATCTAAAAAAAAAAAAAAATTATGTTATAAAGTGGTGCCGGCCACTTTAAGTCCCCCAACCAAAATTTTCTTTTTTCAAATACTAGTATAAAAATATACAATTTGAAAAAAAAAATACATAGGTGTGCCGGCCATTTAGTGTCTAGCACCCCAAAAATAATTTTTTAACCCCTAACACAATCATTGGGCAATAATTGTGTCAGATTTTTTGGTGGTGCCAACCATTGAGTCACACAATCCCGTTTTACTGTTCATTTTAAGTCATTTGAGTGGTTGTTTTTTAACTTAAGTCATTTTTGTAATTTTTTTTTTGGGGGGTCATTTGGGTAAAATAGGCCTATTTTGTGGACTATCTTTTCTAATTATCTATCATCTCAAAAGGGAATGATAAGACTCTTAAATCCAAATTTTGTTTTATTTTCTTCACCTATTACTTGCTAAGCCTGCCAAAGTTCATTGTTTTTTTTTATTAGATTTTTTTATTTTCACGAATTAATCAACCGCATTTATATTTTTAGGTTTTCTTTTAAAATTTAAAGCTAAAATTTAGTCAAATTAAGTTTTTTTTATAAAACTTTAAATAATCATAATCCCAAAATCCTAAAACCCTCAACCCTAAAATTCTAAAATTATGATGTAAATTGATAATAAAAATAACATAATGGAAAAATATGAAAAAAAATATAAATGTACAAAAGTAATGAAAGCTAAAAGTGCCAAAAATATATACATGTCTAACTTGTAAAAATAAAAGCAAAAAAAAAAAAAACTCATAAATGAGTAAAAGCAAGAAAGTAGGAAAAAAAAAAAAGAGAGGATAAAATCATTATTCACCTGATAAATAAGTACATCAGTTTCTCAATTTGAAATTTATGTGTGAAACACTCGTATAATCACGACATTTAGAAAAGCTTTTTTTATATTTTGTGATGAGGTTTTCCATTATTCATGCCCAATTCTGTTATGAATTGTTATCACTATGTTTGCTCTAAGATTAGAGTGAAGCCCACGTGAGAGAATTCAAGCAACTACATTATGAAGGAATGAGTGTTGGCATGAAGAAACCGAAGACTCGCTCAAGTTAAATGCTAAGTCTAATGTGAACGATAATAAGAAAAACATATTGTTTAACCAAACCAACTGAATAATAAGAACAAGAATGTAATAAAACTTTCAATTTCAATTTAAAATTTTAAAATAATTTTTCTCAATATTCTTTTAAACAATACTGCAGATTGTTACAGGAGATTTGGAAGTAAGC
Source organism: Gossypium rotundifolium (assembly GCA_025506655.1). Classification (NCBI taxonomy): domain Eukaryota; kingdom Viridiplantae; phylum Streptophyta; class Magnoliopsida; order Malvales; family Malvaceae; genus Gossypium; species Gossypium rotundifolium. The sequence continues at coordinate 36,728,089 of CP106723.1, read as the reverse complement.
AAGGATGCACCGCCTTTGGGTGAGGTTGGAAGTGCGACTAGGAAAGTGAAGAAGAGAGCGGCGAAACCATCCGTCGATGCTAATTCTCTACCGTAATTGGGGGAGGGGAGATGGACATCCTTTAGAGATACATTATTGTTTTTAACGACAAGGATCAATGGTATACTAGTATGCTTGTGATGAGTGATGATATAGAACTCGTTGCGGGAGATTTTATTATTGAAGAAGTGGATGATGTCTCGTCCATTCAATTTTTGGATTGTGTGCATTCTTTAGTGGAGAAGAATATGGCACAAACCGTCATTGTAAGCTATTGGGTAGGGGATTGATTACAATGCTCTATTGAATAGAATCTTGGCTTTGCGAAAACTGGTGCAAGTTTGCACCTAATGGATCCAGAAAATGATTATTTTTTAGCAAAATTCAAATCAACAGTGGACTATAATAAAGTGTTAATGAAAGGTCCATTGGTGATTTATAACCCTTATCTTACGGTTCAACCATGATTTCCTTTTTTTTCACATTACAAGCATATCTTTATTGTAAGAGCCCAATTTTGACCGGGCCTAAACAATAAAAAAGAAAAAAATAAAATTTCTTTTATAGTCCTTTTACAAAAGCCCAATAAACAACCAGACCCATTAACCCAACACCAAAGCTCGATTGACCCAAACAGACTAATCCAAATTACACGGTCCAAAGTGGCCCAAGAACCAAACAGAACCAGCAGAAACATAGGGTTTCTTGAAACCCTAAGCTACCCTCGCGCCGCAAGCAGGGGCTATCCCAATCGTCATCCAACAGGAGACCGAGCGTCGCGCCGCAATAGCTGGAGTCCAATCATCGCGCCACAGTCTCGTCCGGCCTTCGATCGTGCCTTGATTCATGCCCGAAACACCATCGTCACGAGATCTCCGACCTGCAAAAGAAGGAAATAAACCGCAGTAGAAAAATGAAAGAAGTAGATATGGAAAGATATGTTTTCTTTCTTTATTTTGTTTTTTGGGTTATGAAACCCCTTTGAAAAACCCGTAATGGAGGAATACAGAGAGAAAAAAAGCAGAAGAACAAACATATAGAGTAATACTCGGAGCCTCGCCGGAGAATGACCGAAAATAGCCATGGGAGCACCTCTCTGTTTTTTTTTCTTTGCTAAAGAGAAAATAATTTTTGTAAATTTTTTTTTTGTTTATATAGACACTTGAAACGGCACCGTTTTGGGGCTAGTTACTATAGCCCAAAACGATGTCGTTTCACTCAGGACCCGCGCACTAACCCGACCCGCATAGAGGATCCGCATGTTTTTGCAAAATGGATTATTTATGCTTCAAATTTCTTCCGCATTATTATATCTTTACAATTGCATCTAATTGGCATTTTCTTTATTTTTTAAATTGACTCAAAATTATGGTATTTGTTGCAATTTAGTCTTCCAGGCCTTTTTAGGACCAGAGAAGAACAGCGTCGTTTTGAAATTTGGCATAATTACCATTTTAACCCCTGTGATTTAACGCACGTTTTAATTTAGTTCTTTTATATCCGCTTTAATTACTTTTTTAACCCTATTTTCTTTGTTGTATCTTATTTTATCCTATTATTTCATTTTATTACTTTTCATTACATTAAACTATTTTATTATATTAAATAGTCTATATTATTTTATTTATTATCTATATATTAATTTATTTATGTATAGTTTTTATATATTATCTTAGAAATTATATATATTAATTTATTAGTATTATAAAATTCATATATAATTATTATTTATTATTTTATTTTGTTTAATTTTTATTACATATTATTTAGTATTTATATATATTAGTTATTATATTATATTTTAAAATTTTGTACATTATATAATATTATATTATATAGTATATTATTAACTAAAATTTATTTATATTGTATAACATATTCTATTTACATTATTTATATTATATATAATGTAGTTTTATATATCCTTATTTAAAATCTATATACTATTTTTTATTTATACATTATTTATATTATTCACATATATATATATATATATATATATATATATATATTTATATATGTAATTTATTTACTCATTTATTTATTTATTTATTGTTTAATCTTGCATGAAAAGTTCATATTTATTTAGTATTTTTTTTATGTTTTATATATATTGTTTTATATATTTTATTTGTCCATACAATGCCCTTTTATTTATTTATTATTTTATGATTACTTTAGTGTAGTTATTTTGGTTGTATTTTATATTATCTATATTAAATATTAGTGTATTATAATTGCTTTTAATATTTATGTTCGATAATGTATAAATGCAATCTTTATTACATAGATTATTGTTTAAAATAAAAATACATTTTTTGCAAAATTATTATATTTTATCTAAAGTTTTTTTTTTAAATAAGGCAATGTTTTGGAATTTAGAAATGCGGGAAATAGTGCCCTAACGTACTGGGTTGCGATTTTCGTTTGGCTAAATAACTAAATACCATTTTACAAGTTTTGTAAATCATGAGATGATTTTGATTGCGAAGGTGTTTTAATATTGTGTCCTAACGTACTGGATGTGATATTTATATTCCTTCGGAATAAAGAAATCTCAAGTTTTAACTTAAATGGCTCAAAGTTTTTTAAGAAATCATATTTTTTGAACACTTTTAAACTTCAAACATTTGGACATGATTTTATCGATTAGGTACCAATTTTTGGGCGTTATGACCCTTCCTCATATGTAACCAACTCCCGAACTCATTTTGTAACACCCTAAAATAGGGGTTGTTTGTAATTTAAATATTTTCCTATGTATGTGCTTGTAGAAATAAATAATATGACTATATTTGGCATGATTTAGGGTCTAGAAATAACCCCGATTTAGGTCAAATTCGGAATTAAAAATCTCTTTTTTTTTAAGGGCTTAAAAAGGAGGGAGCTAGGTGAAAATAGGGCTTAAATAAAATTTGGTAAATTATGACACAAGAAAGTAATTGGCATGTTGGCTTGGTGTGTCAAGGAGTGAGCTAGGAGGAGGTTCGATCCGTGGAAGTAACAAGAGGATATGTTTTTTTTCTCTTGAGCTTCTTGACGTTAAAAGAAAGGGGCAAGTAGGGAGGCCTTAAAATTAATTGGTAAAGGTTCATGGCATGAAAGGCAAGTTGACGGAGTGGCTTAGGGCGCAAGGGCTTTGGTTTAAGGTCTCGGGTTCAAGACAAGAAGGAAGCAAGGAGTTTATTTTTTTTTGGGCTTTGGCGTTAAAGGAGTAAGGGCCAGGAAGAAAGCTTATATTTAAATGGTGGGGTAAATTGACATGAAAGTCAAATGGGAGAGTTGGTTTGAGGCGCTTAAAGGGGGCTGCTGCTGCTGCTTGAGGTCGCTAGTTCGAATCTAAGAAGCAGCATTTGGATTTTTAATTTTCCTCTTTCTCTTTGGCGTGAAGGAGAGAAAGAATTGGCCTGATTTTGGACTCTTCAAGTGATAAGATTAAGCTTATTTTTTGCCTATTTTCATCGGAAGAGGGGAGCTATTAGTGTTTTATTTGCTATTAAATTGTTGAGGGGATTAGGAGATTAAAAAGTATGATAAAGCTAGATTTACTTGTGATAATTCAAGGCTGGAAATTATCACAAAATAGGAGGTGGTTGCCGAATTTTAGACTCCTTGGGGCTGTCCATATTTTGATTTTTGCTACAGCAAAGAAGTGAAAAAACTCCAGCAAACTCTTTTCTTTTTCTCTCTTCATTGTGCTGCCGAAATCTCCCTTGTTTCTTAGCCAAAAATTATTCAAAAATTCCAGCATCTCTTTTGTTTTTCTTAGTCGAATCCCCTCCTCCCTATTTGGTGTAGTTTTGGAAGAACATCAAAGGAAAGGGTGCTCTCTTCTTTTCCAATCGGTTTGAGAGGAAGGTATGTGTCAGTGGTCGAATCTATTTCTTCTCTTTCCCTTTCTCTGTCGACTTTGATGAAGACAAGAGTCGATTTCGGCATGTGGTAGCAAGGATGTTAATCACTTGTTTGGAACCGGTTTGTTATAGGGCCTCTGGGATTTGGAAGCAAGCAAACGAAGTCTTCATCCTTGAGTAATCGCTTGGTAAGGATCTATTTTAGTAAGTTATTTAGTTAAGTGATTGAAAAGCCGAAGGCTATTAACATGTGATTTCCGATTATAGGGAAGCAGAAACACTTAGTGTGTGGTGGCTTGTATTCAAGGGACGTGTAGGTAAGGTCTCGGGTTTCAAATGATAACCCCTTGAGATTATTTTGGTTTGGCCGAATGGCCTTGGTACTAACCTTAGGTAATGGCGAATATAGGGCAAGGGAATCTTGTGTGGCCGATTGGTTTCTTCGGATTTAGAGCTATCGTTGGCATCAGGTGTGTACATACACACTTTATAATTAATAACTGTGCTAAATACATTGTGTGTGCTAATATGGAATGATGTAGATTTGGATTTAATACCATAATGGTATAAGCAAGGATTCGTAAGTCCTTGTCGTTATGAGTTCTTTATGATGCTTTTGGGAAGCATGACATATTTGGTATATGTGACTTAAATATATGGTTAATGATAAATCCAAAGTATGTTGCTAAATAAGCATGTTGGCATGATTTACATTAAATACCATAGATTGATGTGGGATATATGAGTGGAGGGGGAAGTGATATTCATGTCAACGGACACGAGTGGTTTGGTACCACATTTCGTGACTACGGTCACCAGAAGTTTGGCACCTCTAGAGGTTTGGCACCTCATAGCGCCTCGTCCCAGTTGGCTTAGCACCACAGGTGGGTTGGCCCCACGGATTATATTATGGGATTGACACCGGTGATTTGGTATCACACGGGTTGGCCCCACCAAAGTGGTTTGGCACCACAATTATTTATGAATATCGTGACTTTAAGTCACCGGTGGTTTGGCACCACCGGTGGGTTTGGTACCACACGGGTAGAGAAAGTGTTTGGATGGCTAGGATGGGTGCATAATTTAGTGCATGTTAATTTGTTATAAATTGTGTATGTTGGTGCACTAAATCGGGAAGGGTTACACATTGAGTCTTGGTGACTCACCTTCTCCTTTAACATTTTTCGTGTGACACGTAGATCGCCGATGAGGAGCCGGTGGACTCGAGGTGGCCATGCAAAGGAAATGTGATTTTAATGAACTTTAATTTAATTCTATTTATTTTTGGTTTATTTTGTTCAAGTTGTAATAAGGCCTCCTAAGATTATATTTTGATTACTTTACATGCTTTGGATAATTTGTTTCAAATACTTAATGACTTTGGTAATGTTGAACAAGTTTTTCTTAAATTTAAATGTGAATGTTTTTCTTTCGTACCATCGGGTACATTAATAAATTTGGTAACAACTCGACTTAATAAGATTTTTAAACAAAACTAAGTGTGGTTTATTCATACACCTCAATGGTTTTAACGCAAGACAAGTATCTTTTACCTTAAAATTAAATCGGCTAAAAAGGGATTTTCAAAATATTTTTCTCTCAGATCACAATCGAATTTGGTCGTAATGTTTGGGCCGGGTTTGGGGTGTTACAAAATTGGTATCGAGCCAGCTTCAAAGCTTTCTACTGGGGCCTAAGGCCCAAAATGTTTTATGAGGCCTTTGTGAAACATTTTTTGGTTTTGAACAAGATGGCACCGAGTCTCCTGCACCAATCGCCTGTAAGTACTTCTATCCATTTCTGTGAATATTTGATGTGGGGTAGAAGGGTAAAATGGGAACGTAGACTATTAGAGTAGAACTGTTGAACCCTAGGGCTAGCATACTCCAACAGATATTGCATAAGATTTAATAAATTCCCTAAACAAACCCTGTGAGTTGTCACTAAGCAAAGGATGTGGCAATCGTTATACGCATGTCTAGGATTGGATTCGGTGGGGGCCTGGTATTTAAGCAGTCCTCGTGACTCACCTCCTACTCACTCGAATCCTACCTGGTGCGTAGTAACGGTTCATCCTAGCTGAGACGACGAGCTCACAGGCTAAACTTGATAACTAAAACCCGAAAGGGATTAGCCGTTTTGTTTTTGAAATAAATTAAAACTTTAGTTTTTTAAAAATGACCAAAATACCCCTGGTTTGTAAATTACCAAAATACCCTCCGTATGAAAAAAATTTCAAATAGAAATTTTCAAAATATCCCTCTTTTGTAAAATCACTTAGAACCCAATTTTTGGAAATCATTTTGTAAAAATGCCCTGATTTTGTGAAATTACCAAAAATACCCCTAGAGGGTAAAATTACGCAAACGCCCTTGATTTATGATATTCCCAAAATACCCACAGTTCTAATCAAAATTTTCATTTCATAAAAAGTACTTAAAAACCTTAAACCTCAAAAACAACATGATTTGAGAAAAATTATAAAATTGCCCCTGACCTGCAAAATTACCAGAATACCCCTGACTATCAAAATTTTGCAACCTCACTATTTTGGAAAATACAATTATCAAAAAGAGCCCTCAAAGTTTTACAACCTTTAAAATATCTCTGATTTACTAAATTTTACAAATTCACCCCGATTTGTGGAAAATTACCAAAATACCCCTGAGGCCCAAAATTACCGAAATACCCCCAGATTTTAAAATTTTTCAAAATACCTCGGGAATTTAAGATTTCCAAAATACTTTTTGACAAAATCATCCGAAAATTTTTATTTTTTTGAAAAATTACGAAAATACCCCTGTAGGACAAATTACGGAAATACCCTTGGGTAGTGGAAAACCTTGGTTGTGAACTTAGAGATTGTGCTTAGGAAGTAAGATAGTTTTATTAAGATCAGAGTGCGCAGCATAAGCGTAGTACGGTGAGTTAAGATGTACGACTATTCGTTAGTAAGTAATTTCGAGGACGAAATTATTTTTAAGGGGGTAGAATTGTAACACCCTAAAATAGGGGTTGTTTGTAATTTAAATATTTTCCTATGTATGTGCTTGTAGAAATAAATAATATGACTATATTTGGCATGATTTAGGGTCTAAAAATAACCCCAATTTAGGTCAGATTCAGAATTAAAAATCTCTTTTTTTTTAAGGGCTTAAAAAGGAGGGAGCTAGGTGAAAATAGGGCTTAAATAAAATTTGGGTGAATTATGACACAAGAAAGTAATTGGCATGTTGGCTTGGTGTGTCAAGGGAGTGAGCTAGGGAGGAGGTTCGATCCGTGGAAGTAACAAGGGGATATGTTTTTTTTTCTCTTGAGCTTCTTGACGTTAAAAGAAAGGGGCAAGTAGGGAGGCCTTAAAATTAATTGGTAAAGGTTCATGGTATGAAAGGCAAGTTGACGGAGTGGCTTGGGGCGCAAGGGCTTTGGTTTAAGGTCTCGGGTTCGAGACAAAAAGGAAGCAAGGAGTTTATTCTTTTTGGGCTTTGGCGTTAAATGAGTAAGGGCCAGGAAGAAGGCTTATATTTAAATGGTGGGGTAAATTGACATGAAAGTCAAATGGGAGAGTTGGTTTGAGGCGCTTAAAGGGGGTTGCTGATGCTGCTTGAGGTCGCTGGTTCGAATCTAAGAAGTAGCATTTGGATTTTTATTTTTCCTCTTTGCTGCTGGCGTGAAGGAGAGAAAGAATTGGCCTAATTTTGGACTCTTCAAGTGATAAGATTAAGCTTATTTTTTGCCTATTTTCTATTTGGAAGAGGGGAGCTATTAGTGTTTTATTTGCTATTAAATTGTTGAGGGATTAGGAGATTAAAAGTATGATAAAGCTAGATTTACTTGTGATAATTCAAGGCTGGAAATTATCACAAAATAGGAGGTGGTTGCTTAATTTTGGACTCCTTGGGTGTCCATATTTTGATTTTTACTACAAAGAAAGAAGTGAAAAACTCCAAAAACTCTTTTCTTTTTCTCTTCATTATGTCAAAATCTCCCTTGTTTCTTAGCCAAAAATTATTCGAAAATTCCAAGATCTCTTTTGTTTTTCTTAGTGAATCCTCCTCCCTACTTGGTGTAGTTTTGGTGAACATCAAAGGAAAGGGTGCTCTCTTCTTTTCCAATCGGTTTGAGAGGAAGGTATGTGTCAGTGGCCGAATCTATTTCTTCTCTTTCCCTTTCTCTGTCGACTTTGATGAAGACAAGAGCCGATTTCGGCATGTGGTAGCAAAGATGTTAATCACTTGTTTGGAACCGGTTTGTTATAGGGCCTCTGGGATTTGGAAGCAAGCAAACGAAGTCTTCATCCTTGAGTAATCGCTTGGTAAGGATCTATTTTAGTAAGTTATTTAGTTAAGTGATTGAAAAGCCGAAGGCTATTAACATGTGATTGCCGATTATAGGGAAGCAGAAACACTTGGTGTGTGGTGGCTTGTATTCGAGGGACGTGTAGGTAAGGTCTCGGGTTTCAAATGATAACCCCTTGAGATTATTTTGGTTTGGCCGAATGGCCTTGGTACTAACCTTAGGTAATGGCCGAATATAGGGCAAGGAAATCTTGTGTGGCCGATTGGTTTCTTCGGGATTTAGAGCTATCGTTGGCATCAGGTGTGTACATACACACTTTATAATTAATAAATGTGCTAAATACATTGTGTGTGCTAATCTAGAATGATGCAGATTTGGATTTAATACCATAATGGTATAAGCAAGGATTCAGGTAAGTCCTTGTAGTTATGAGTTCTTTATGATGCTTTTGGGAAGCATGACATATTTGGTATATGTGACTTAAATATATGGTTAATGATAAATCCGGTTTATGTTGCTAAATAAGCATGTTGGCATGATTTACATTAAATATCATGGATTGATGTGGGATATATGAGTGGGGGAAGTGATATTCATGTCGACGGACACCGTGGTTTGGTACCACATTTCGTGATTACGGTCACCGCCTAAGATTTTTTTGATTACTTTACATGATAATTTGTTTCAAATACCAAAATCAAATGTTTTAAAATAAAAATTTGGTAACGTTTTACAAGGTGATCATACAATCACACCTTAGTAAAAAAAATGGGATTGGTAATGTTTGGGCCGACTCTCATTTTTTCGTCAAATTTTTAAAAGTCGATCCACATTTTTAAACCAATTTTAAAAAATGGTTTCGACACTTATATTGTGACAGCCTGAGTTAGGCTATCAGGTCTTCTCGGGGAGCTTTATAAGAGTAGTATCTTCCGAGCTATTAGCGCAATTATTGGTAAGGTTATCTAAGTTGGAATTAATCCCAAATATGGTATGAGAGGTAGGTTTGCACAGCTAGTTGTTTCTATTGATCTCGACAAGCCTCTGATATCAAAAATTAAGATCGATAATATGTTACAAATAGTGGAGTATGGATGTTTGCCACTTATTTGTTTCCATTGTGGTATATATGGGCACTTAAAGGAGATATGTCTTAAGTGTGTTGTTATGGATGAAAGTACAGGGACTACTACATCCACAAAACTTAGGGAAGAAGAGCAAGTTCATCCATTTAAGAAGGATAATTATGGACCATGGATGGTGGTTGAGAAACGAGCTAGGAAACCCATATGAAATGAGAAGCTTGACTTTATGTAAAAAAACATAATTATGAAAGAATTTTTGTATATTTCAAAAATAGAAGAGTTATAGTTTGTATAACCTACAACACATGAAGTTTTTCAGGGAAATAGTTGAAGAATCCTTATAATCAAAGATTGACTTAATCCTAAAGAAAGAAAGAAAGAAAATCTCATCAAATTATAATCAATGATTGACTCCATCCTAAAGAAAGAAATAAATAAAATCTTATCAAATTTGTCTCAATAAACTCAGTGATTTTTATCACTTTGGAGATAAGGTCAGTGAATTTCAAAGGGTTTCAAAACTTGTCATCCTTGGTAATCCATGGAGGAGATTTCAAATGGAGAAAACTTTGGGATTTTTTTGGATTCTAATGGAGAGCATGGGAGGAAGTTTCAAATAGGCAAGCGGGTGGGATTAATAGGTCCACCGGTATCTAAATGGGATAAAGGGAAGCAAGCTAGTCATGGGCCAACTCTAATTGGGCCCAATAGGTGTAAGTCAACAGATGCGAACTATGCCATCGGGTCTGGGCTTAGCTACGATGTGCTTCAAGACTCATTTGCTAGAGACCAAACTAGACCAAAGTAGAAATTTTATTGTCACTTGACAAAAACATTGATCCCAATTGGGTTAATATGATCATGACTAGGGTATCCTAACATAGTAATCAAGGTGAGTGTGTGGGAATCCATCTGTAACTCGACTTTTAAAGGGTTGCTCCGATTGAGTAGCTCACGGATGAAAAAAAATAAGGGTGTGAAATTTCAAAAGACGATCGGTTGGAATTTATCAATAGAAGATGAGATTTCTATGATCACTGAAAATATTTCTAATGAGGTGGGGAATATCAGTGAGATGAATGTTGATGATTGTATGGATAGAACGAATAAAGATGGTGAGTTGGATGATGCTATCGAGGTGAAAGATTCTGAGGGTTGACCAGGCTAATTTGCTTCCTTATTTTTCCTTTTATTTTTATTATAGATTCGAACATCTTAATATGGAATTGTCAGAGGTGTGGTCACCCCCGCTTTGATCATTTTATGAAAGATTTTTTTGCAGAGTATGAACATGATATCTTTTATTTGTTGGAGACAAGAGTTAGTGGTAATAAAACTAATGATGTGGTCAAAAAGCTTGGTTTTCCTCACTCGCATAGAATTGAAGCCAAAGGTTTTTTTTTTTTTGAATTACAAGGGGAGGGTAAAATCTTAACAATAGCACGACTAGCACAACTTGAACCCAAGCTACACCTGGGGCGATGAACACCCTAATCATCAGGCCAACACATAGGGTTCTTATGTCATGGGGCTAGATCTTTAGTCTCGCGATCCGTGCGGTCTTAGGCTATCCGTTCGTCTAAACTTGCCTAAGTCAACCTTTACTCAAGTGAGGATTCCTTAAGAACTCTTCCAAGGCACCACTTTGTATAGTGGAAGTGATTTATGCCAAAAGAAGCAACAAAAGAACAACAGAAAGAACGCACACAAGGTGTTTGAGTAAATGCTCTCTATATTCTCTTATTCACAAAGAATAATGAAACAATGAATGGAGTGAGTACAAATAAGGGGAGGCTCTTTATTTATAGTTGAGCTCCCCAAAATCGACGGTCAAGATATATTTATATCGATGGACGAGATTAACTATATCCTTTAATTTTAGGGATTTACAAGATATGCCATATCAAATCTAATATAATCTTTACAATATATGATTCTATCAATCTTTAGTTACCAAAATAGCCTAAGTTGTCAAATCTTTATTATCGGCAAACCAAGCTTCAATCTGATAGGCTTCTCCAACAGCTTACTAAATTGGGCCAGTTCTTGCGGGCCAAATGATCCACATCTACACAATAGACCTCCACTAGATGCATTTGGTGCGATAGTCACAAGCTTTAAACTAGGGGTGAGTGTTCAATCAAATCGAATCGAATGAAAAATTTGAGTTAATCGAGTTGACAAATCATATTTTATCATCCTAATTTGATTTGAAATTTTCTCAAATCGAGTCGAGTGAGATGGAATTCGAATCGAATCGAATCAAATATTTTTGTTCGATTTAAATTTTAAAAAATAATTTTGGGTCCTTGTACCACTGTCACCCACTGTAATAAAATTTGTCCACCGTAATCAATTTTTTTATTAACTTTCATCACCTCATAATTTATTTATTAATGTTTTATATATGGGTTAGATTTTTTGCTTGCTTAGTTGTTTCAATTATCTTGATTCTTGTCATTATGTATTTTGGAATTAAAAATATATTAAATGTAAAATGTGATTTTAATAAAATTTATTTTAAAGATAAAATGTGAAATTGATACCAATATAAAATTTTAACACGAATATTTTATAGCATCATTAATAATTCAATTTTAATATAAATATTCAATATGACTAAACAATTCAATAATATAAATAATATAAAATGTGAAATTTAATTTAATAATATAAATAATAGATATAAATAAAATTATTACTATTTATGTTTAGTGATTTTTTGGATAATTTTTAATTTTAATTGGGAGTAAATGGTGAAAAGTAAAAGTCTAGAAGGAAAATAAAAAGTTTTGGGGAGTAAAAGTTTGAGGAAAGTAAATAGAGGGAATAAAATTTTAAAGGAAAATATTAAAAAAATTGGAGAGGGGGGAATGGGTTTGGGGTAGATGGGGGTGGGATGGGAAGGAGTAAAAGTTTTAGGGAAAAGTGGGAAAGAGTAAAAATTTTGAGGGAAAATAAAAAGTTTTGAGGTTTTTTTTAGAGTAAAATATTGAGAAAAAGTAAATGGGAGAGTAAAATTTTGGTGAGAAATGGAATTTGGGTAGACGGGGGTTGAGATGGGAGGGGAGTAAAAGTTTTGGAGGGAAAGTAGGAAGGAGTAAAAGTTTTGAGGGAAAAATAAAAAGTTTGGGAGTTTGGGGTAAAAATATAAAATATTATAGTTTAATATCTGATTTATTCGAATTATTCAAATTTGAAAACTCAACTCGATTTGAACTCGAAATTCAAAAAAAATTCGAGTTGACTCGAATAACTCAATTTGTTTGACTCGAAATTCAAATTTTATTTTATTTTTTGAGTTAAATCGAGTTTTGCTCACCCTACTTTAAATTACAACTCATGACACTTGCATGGACATAGATATTCTTTTAAACTATAGTCAGTTCATGCATGTTTGCATTAAAATTATGTAAAAAAGAAATGATACACCTTAAAAATGGGAAATATAGATATTTGGTAGACAATCTTTCTTAATTGTCTGTCATCCAAAAGGAGAATAATTAGAATTATTCATGGGTCGGGCTGGGTCAAATCAAGTAAAAAATTTAGGCCTGGGTTTGGTCCGACCTACAAAATGAGTCTCAAATTTTGCACAAGCTCGATTTGGATAAAACTGCTAAAACTTAAGCTCGACCTGCCCATATTAAAATTTTATATAAAATAAATTTAAAAAATATAATACATCAAATATGCTAAAGACATTAAAATAAATATTTCTCAACAAATAGAAAAAATTAAATTTTTTTTAAAAAAAATATACTTAAATAACACTAAGATAAGTACAACTTACAAAACAAATACCTCTAAAATAGTAGCAAAATTAATAATAAAATAAGAGTTATACAATATCCAAATAATAATAATAAAATAGTATCAGTATAATAACGAAATAATGAAAAAAATAGTAAAAAACAACAACAATTTTTTTTTAAATTCGAACTTATACGAAGCCTGACTCGTTTAAAAAACATGCCTTGTTTTTTTGTCCAAATTTATTTTTGGGGTCTATATTTTTGTCCAAACCCTCTCATTTTTAGGGTAAGTCTTCGGGTCGAGTAATTCTCTAATCAAATTTTTTGTTTTATTTTTTTCACTTTTTACTTGTTAAGCCAGTCTAAGGTCACTTTTTTTTTTCTTCAAATTTTCTATTTTTACCTATTAATCAACCTCGTTTTTTATTTTTTGAGATTTAAGTAAAATTAATTTAATATTTTTTATAAAATTATAAAACTCTAATACTAAAACATAAAACATTAGGGAAAGGATTGTATGAAACAGTGACATCATCATTGTATCCCTTTCCAATAGATTTATGCCATATCAGCATTCTTTTCCTGAATTTCAACATTTTTATCCTGAAAAAAATTAAATCCAAATTAAAATGCTAAAATCTAGGATAAGAATGTTGATGTGACATAAATCTATTGAAAAGGGATACAGATGACATGGCGTCACTGTTTCATACAATTCTTTCTCTAAAACATTAGAGTTTAAAATCTAACTTTAATGTGATGTAAATTGATAAAATATGTAACGCAATTGAAAAAAATACAAATGTAAAAAAGTAATGAAAGTTGATGTACAACCTATAAATGGTTAAAATCAAAAAAGAAACTTATAAATGAGAAAAAGCAAGAATGTCAAAAAAAGAAGATAAAACCATTATTTTTTCTGTAACAATAAAGCTCAGTCAAAGGACTGGAAGCAAGTCATTTTTGCAGCAAAGGCTAAGCAGTAATTGGAGCTTGGTCGAAAATATGCAGCTCAAAATCTGCTACTTTTCCCATCTTCGCCATGTGGTCCGCGACTTGGTTTGACAGTCGTTATTTTAACATCCCACGCTTTCTTCAACATATCCAAGATTTGCTTCACCAACTAAACATCTTAATCTTTCTGCTCAGTTGAACTTAGCATCTGCACCACCAACTTGTTATCACATTCCGTAACACTCGCCGAAAACCCATGTCACATGCCAACCGTAGGCCATCCCAAATCCCCCATAGTTCTGCATGGATAACAGAACAAACACCCAGATCGCGACTATATCCTTTCAGCCACTCCATTTGAAGTTTGTGGCAAGAATTCGTCAGTGAAACACTCTTAGAATCACATTTTGTTAGAAAAGGTTTTTCTATATTTGGTGATGACGTTTTGCATTATTCATGTCCAAGTACGTTACAAATTGTTATCACTACGCTTTTTTTCTCTAAGAGGGCCAAGTTGACATGAGAGAATTCAAGCAACTATATATTGAAGGAATAGGTGGAACACTCAAAGGAAGTTGGAGACTTGCTCGAGTTAATAGTCAAATCCAAGGTGAACAATATACATACAGAGTTGAACAAGAGAAACGCAAGGAAAAGGAAATTGTTTAACCAAATTAACTGGAAATATAATAAAATTCTAATTTGAATTTAAAATTTTAAAATAATTGTTTTCAATATTTTTTAAAAAAGTATTAAAAATCATTGAGAAGATTTTCATTAGATCCTATGCGGTAGCAGTGATTTACCTATATCCAAAAATGGATTAATGCATTATTTGGGACTTGAATTAGACAATTATTTCTATATTAAGGTTTGAATTTTTTTTGTTCAAATTAATCATTGAACTTGGCAATTGTCTTTATATTGAAGTCTGAACTAGCTAATTGTTTATACATTAGGTTTTGAATTTTTTTTGTTCAAGTTATTTCTTAAACTTGATAATTATTCTCATATTGGGGCTTGATTTTTTTTTTCCAACTTTCTTTAAGTATTAGAGACTAATTTGAATAAAGAAAAAGCTCAGGTCCCAAGTTAGCCTCTATACTTGATACTTGTTCTCATATTGGGGATCTCAACTTGACAATTATTTTCGCTTGAATTTTAGGATTTTCATGAAAATATCAAGTATTAACTTAGACAAAAAAAATCAAATTTCAATATAAAAATAATTGTTAAATTTAACACCTAACTTGGATAAAAAAATAGCTCTAATATGAGAACAATTACTAAAATTAAGACAAAAAATTTAAACCTTAAATTACCAAGTAAATACAAAAACCAAGAGAGAGGTGAGTGACAAATGTGCGTTGGTTTTTTATACAAAATACCTTAAATTTTTATTAATTACAAAAATAACTCATTTTTCTGATTATACACGTAAATGACCTGAAATCTACAGTAAAAATTGGTGGAGCTAAAGAGTTTGGCGCCACTAACATGCCACGTTAGCAAACCCAATAAAAAAATTATTTTTTTGGTGGAGCTATATAGAATGATACCAACTATATAAATACTAAGGAAATACTACTGAAAATTGGGGGTCAAAAAATAAATATGGTGGTGGAGCCAAAGAGTTTGATCCTACCACTTTTATATGTGTCAGTGTAATTTTTTAAAAATTTAAAATTATAAAAAATATTTTTTATTTGGTGGAGGCATCCTAAATGGCGCCACCACTTTATGTCAATTTCTTTTAAATTTTTTTTTTTTATTTTAAAAAATAATACTTTATTTGGTAGAGTCATATAAAATGGTGCCACCAATATATTGTGCATTTTTTTTAATGTGTTGTTTTTTTTTTTTAATTTAAAATTTTTAAAAAGTAATATTTATATATCCCTAACCTTCAGATCACTCTAAGTTGGAGAATTTTTTTTAATTATACCATGTTTAAGGATGAAGGGGGGAGAGATGAGGAGTGTTTTTATTTTATTTTATGTTTAATGGTTATTTTCGATTACTAGTAATTTATTCGGTAACAAGTTTAAATTGATTATCTAAGTCTTTCCGTTAACGGGTTCAAATTGGTTATGCAGCTAACAGGAAGATTATTTGGAATTCTCTGGGCCAACAGGATGTTTGAAGGTTTTAAGGAATCCCAAAACGAAACGCATGGGTGAGATAATCAATATCAGCAGCATCCGAGCTGCAAGATAATCGCATCGAGAAAGTCGCTTTTGTTGCGGTTAAAAAATTTATTTTTCAATTTGTAAGACACAATATAATCGGTCTTGAACAAAATTGTTTAATTATGTTTTGTTTGTAAGACAAAATGTTGTTGGTCTTAGACAAAATCGTTTATTTTTTTTTTTTTTTTTAGTATTGAGGAAGTTGCTCATGTTGCGAGAATTATATATTGTAAGTTAAGTAAAACTATTTTAGAATGTTTGAAATGTAAAAATTATATTTTGTAAAATATAATTTTGAATTATTTAAATTGATAGCTATTTGTAATGTTAGCAATGTAAGTAATTTTCGTGTAAATCATTTATGAAATGTGAAATTAAGAAAAATTAAAGGGACAATTTTAATAGAAATCAAGAAATAGAATACCAAAACATAAAGAAAGTTTGGGGAAAAATGAGAAAAAAAAAAGTGGGGATTGAATTGACTAGAAAAAATGAAAAGGGTTTATTTCTAAAAAATTAACTATGGCATTTTTAAAAGAAATAAAAAAAATCAAAGGATAAAAAAATAAATATATTGACCGGTCACATCAAATCAGTTGCATCAACAACGTTAACGATATGACTGGTCATGGTCAATTTAATTGATGACATTAAATTAATTAGAATGGGAGAAAAGAAGAGATCGGATCAACATTTTAAAAAGAAAGGTAGGCCATTTTGGGCCCCTTTAAAATTTTGAAGGAAAAAATAGAAGAAGAGAAAAGAAGAAAAAAGAAAAAAAAAAAGATTATATTTATTTTGAAGTTAATAAATACAAGTAAGGTTTGTAAATATATATGGTGAAAAAAGAAATTACAACTCAATTACCAACAAGTAATAAAACTCATTTCATAGTTCTTGTCAATCAACCGCAACCCTATTTCCCTGTCCCTTCTAAGCTTGACTATTCTGTCTGCAATACTATTTTCTTCTCTGGGAATATGTTGAAGGTTCCAGTGACTCAGATCCTTCAAAAGCATAATAATTCTCGTAACTAAAGCAGAATTAGAACCAACACGAACTCCTTCATGAATGAGATTGACAGCTTCAAGGTTATCTGTTCGAATGAAGACTTTCTCAAAACCACGTTCAAGAGCAATTTGTAACCCATCAAGTATACCCCATAATTCTGAATCGATAACTTCACAATTACCCAAATACCTTGTGAAGCCAATGATCCAAGTACCATTATGGTCTCGCAGTAACCCTCCAGCTGCAGCAAACCTATCAACATTTCTAACCGAACTATTAGTGTTCAAATATCCCCATCCATCCGAAGAAAGAGGAACGAAATCCAATCTTGGAGTTTTAATGTTTTGCGAACTAGACACCGAAACATACTGCTTCGCCCAACATGGAGGGGCTTTGATAACCTCTTCAGTACGCCACGAAAGACCTTGAAATATGCGTAAGTTTCGATTCTTCCACATGTGCCAAATGATAATTCCAAACAGACAAGCCCAATTAACTCCACTCATTGTGTTTGCTTCATGCTTATTACGTAAATTGAGTTCTAGCCAATCGTATAAAGACCTTGCAAAAAAAAATAAATTGTTTACCTGGAGCAATAAGCTGCATCCAAATATTCCTTGCCGTTGTGCAGCCTCTTAGAACATGAAGGACACTCTCATAGTTATGCCCACAAGCCCCACAAGTAGTATCTGTGCCCATTCCTCTTCTAGTTCTTTCCTCATTAGTGAGTAAACGGTGTTTGATAGCGAGCCAAATGAACACTCTAACTCTTTGTGGTCCCTGATATTTCCACGATAAATTCCAGATATCCTCTTTCGTATTCCAAGAGTCCTCCCGAAGCTTCTTGTACGCACTTTTAATTGAGAAAGCGCCAGATGTGTTCCCCCCAAATAATTCTATCCATGCCGGAATTAGGTCGGGGTGGCGAAATCCCTACAATCATCTGAATGATATCTTCAGATAACCAAAGACGGAAAAAATCTAAATTCCAATCCCCATTTTCTGTGACCATATCACTAAGGACACAATCCATATCCAAGCTAGAGTATCTTATTACATAACGGCCCAACCTTAGGAACCTAATGATCATTCCAACAGCTAATATTGCGTCCATCCCCAACAGACCAGAGCAGGTTTTCATGAATGAGCCGCCAAATCCTCGATAGAGATCTCCACAAGAAAGAACATCGTCCCCTTGATAAAGATTCAAGTAAACCATCAAGAACCTCATATTTGGATCGAAGCACCCTAACCCATAAAGAAGAGCAATCCTTCAATAACTTGAATCCAAACTTCATCATGAATGAAGTAGTATGATT
Organism: Gossypium rotundifolium; assembly: GCA_025506655.1. Taxonomy (NCBI): domain Eukaryota; kingdom Viridiplantae; phylum Streptophyta; class Magnoliopsida; order Malvales; family Malvaceae; genus Gossypium; species Gossypium rotundifolium. The sequence continues at coordinate 36,709,584 of CP106723.1, read as the reverse complement.
ACGTAAAGACCGTATACCAAGAACTCTATTCGATTTAGGCTGGCATATCGAATCTCAACTAACCAAAACAATCTTTTTGTTACCACTAGTGGAACCCCAAATGAATTATCTTACCATACCTTCAATCTCATCACACAAACCTTTTGGGATCATCATCGATTGCATGAAGTAGCTTGGAATTGATAGCAAGGCCGATTGAGCCAAAGTAAATCTACCTGCCATAAAGAGCTATCTAGCTTCTCAACTACAAAGTTTACTCCGCATTTATCAACGACAAATTGCAAAATATTATTTGTAACCTTCTCGTGAAAAAGGGGGATCCCTAAATACGAACTAAGATTTTGCACCACCTGGAATCCAAAAATGCCACTAATGCGCCTCTGAATATCTTCATTCACACCTTTAGAGAAGAACATATTGGACTTTTGCAGATTAACATTATGCCCTGAAGCACTGCAAAAAGTATTTAAAACCTCCTTGATAACCCGTGCTTGTTCCTCCTCCGCATTGCAAAAAAGAATCAAGTCATCTACGAAAAAAGATAAGAGAGGGACGGACTTGATCTAGACAGCCGGATAGGTGACCATCTTCCTTCATCCATTGCAGCATGTATACCATGCCCTAACCACTCCATACACAAAATGAAAAGGTACGGTGAAAGTGGGCATCCTTTGCGCACTCCTCGTTCCGGTTTGAACTTCTGGGAAGGCACTCCATTCCAAAGTACCTGCATAGTTGAACCAGAAATAGAAGACATAATGACATTGCGGAGAAAGTTAGGAATACCTGTAGCCTGTAGAGAATCGTCTATGAAATCCCAACGAACACGATCGTAGGCCTTCTCAAGATCAATTTTAATGGCCATCAACCTTTTATTCTTTTGCTTACTCTTCATATCATGTATGACTTCTTGTGCGATGATGATGTTATCATTTATGTTCCTTTTTGCGACAAATTATGCTTGTTCCGATGCAATGATCTTCGAAAAACCACTTTAAATCTATTAGCGATGACCGTCATCACAAGCTTGTGTAAAATCGAACAGAGACTGATAGGACGAAACTACGAAAAATATTCCGGATGTTGCACTTTAGATATAAGGACAATAAGTGAATTATTGAGTTCAGGATCAATGTTATCCCCAGAGAAAATCCTTTTAACCCACTCACAAATGGACAGACCAACAAGCTCCCACTGATTCTGATAGAAGATAGCGTGAAGTCCATCACTGCCTGGTGCTTTTAAAGGCGCCATATAAAAAAGGGCCTTCTTAATCTCCTCATCAAAAAGCTGGCTTGCTAAGGAATTGGATCTCCTCCTGCTCGGGAGATGGAGAAGTACCACACCCAAGACTGCTCGTTCTTCTTGATTGCTCTCCATAAAGATTCTTATAAAAATTGACCGCTTTTGTTTTAAGTCTTCCTCATCCATAACCCACTCTCCTGCTTGATTTTTAAGGGCAACAATACGGTTGTACTTCCTTCTTTGTAAAGTTTTCCTATGAAAGAACCTTGTATTTCGGTCCTTGAAAACTAACCAGTCACATCTAGCCTTCTGCCTCCATAAAAGCTCCTCATGATGTAGGACTGACTCCAGTTCTTCTTAGGTTTCTAACTCAATCTAAGTTAAAATGGACGAGCTTCGTCGATCAATCACCTTTTGTATTTTATCTAGCTTTTTCTTCAAAAGATACTTCCGCTGTGTAATGTGGCCATAAACCTCTTTTTTCCATAGCTTTACATGATCAGTGAATGAAGCATGAGTAGTCGACATATCCCCCAGAAAATTCCAATTATTTTTAACAAAATCAGAAAAATCTGGGTGCTCAATCCAACCAGCCAAGAAACGAAAAGGCCTTCTTGAGGAAGACTAAGCATTAGGTAAAAGAGATAATTTAAGGGACCTATGATCCGACTTAAGTTTTTGTAAATGAAGAACTTTTTCCAAAGGAAACTTAAGGTTCCAAGCATCATTAGATTGCTCTATTCAGTATCTCAAAAACTCCTCTATTCCAAGTAAAGTTAGGACCACTAAACCCCAAATCATGCAGACACGTCGAATCCATAAATTCACTAAAAGGGCACATCTTTTCCCAATAACTCGACCCCCTCTTTTTTCGCAAGAAGAAAAGGTAGCGTTAAAATCGCCAATTGTTAACCACAGAGTCCCATCCACCGGCACAGTATTTTTAAGAGCTTCCCAAAGCTGCTTCCGCTTTAGACCATTAGGACTACCATACACGAAAGCGACCAAAATCGGTTGTCGGTAAGAATTTCCAGCAATTTTGAGCAAAATAAATTGGGAATGATTGCCCAAAATATCCACAGAAATAGTATCTTTCCATCCTATCCAAATTTTACCAGAAAAATCCACAGCCTCTACACGATGCGAAAAATCAAAACCGAGTTTGGTAATAACTGTATCAGCTTTAACACCACTTACCCTTGTTTCTAAAAGGCCAATCAAATCAGGTCTATGTTCTCTATTATACTCCCAAAAAACACAAGGGAATTTCACCCCAGCACATCCTTGACAATTCTAACAAAAAACAGTAAAACTCATAAATTCAAAATAAAATTTAAAAATGGAAAAAAATAATACCACCGTTTTATGCAGATGTGGAACCAAGGCCACCATTTTGTCCACCAACATTGCCAGCAGTTTCACCTGCTCCAGGTCCAACTTGCGAATTGACGAGATTAGCCATGGAGCTTATAGCTTCTGTTAAAGGAATTCGAGAAATTTCAGCATTTTTTAATTTTCCTCCCTTCTCTTTGAACGTGCGATTGAGAGGAAGCCCACCTTAATTATTGCCAGCTTTGTTCTTAGAACCACGCCCTCTGGAAATAGAAAAAGATTTATTAATATTAACCAAAATATTTTTCTTATTACCTTTGAGCGATTTAGACACATTATTTTTAGAAAAAATAACAGCCAAATGGTGGTTTGGGTCTAAAAGGTTTGTATCTAATTTAACCACATTTCCACACGGGCCTTCGAACATTGGGTTATTGAGAATAAAATTATTCCGTTCATTTTTTGAAGAAGCCGAAAGCACTTCTATATCGTCATGTTCTGGAATATCATTGGAAGATATCCCACCAAGACCTTTTTTTATCCAAACAAGGAATTAGGTCCTTCATAAGAGAATTATCCAGGCAACTGGAAATAAATCCAACAGGCTCGAATGGACCAGCCTGCCTAGGCCCTTCCTCTATTGGCCCACTACACTTCACCACCGACGGCCCACTAGCCCGTGCATCACCCTTATTAAAATGCGCTGGACCTGCAGACGGAAGAAGAGTAAAAGAATTAGAAAAGGGAAAATTCCAAGTCTGGTCCTTATCATTTTGGGAAGCCTATCCAACTCCACAGGCCTTTTCCCCATCGAATTAGAGCAAGGGCCCTGTGAAGCATGGCCCGTCACAATAGTTCCTGGTCTGCTGGAACCGGAGCCCAAGACAGGCCTAACACCTGCTTTAACCTCACAGGCTCCTTCAGCAGCCTTACCCAATCTCCTTTTATTATTTACCCTACCCAAAACCCCATTAGAAAAAGCCCTATCTCTAACACTACCCTTAACCCCAGCCGCACGGTCATCACTTTCCTTCTCCAAAGAACCCCCAGTCGATCTTCTAAAATCACCATTCGAGACATCCTCTGCAATCAACGGCGAAAACCAAGAGCCCAACATTCCCTTTCCCAAATTTGATCCCCCATTAGTCTAAGAATCCCATTGACCACGCCGGGATTTTCTATTCACCAACATCCACGGCCCGTAGCCAACTTTCTTTCCTTCTCTACTCTCACCGAAAATCATCACCGAAGGACGCCATTTCCACAGCCGTAGGACTCCCCGGAGCCGGCTTCACCCCCACCGACGGGCACAACTCCTTCACATGTTCATATTTGCCGCAACTGAAGTAGACCGTTGGGAGGGCCTCATACTCTACCCGTTGCACGGCACCATCTACCAAAACATGAGAAACCAGAGGATTATCCAGATTAATGAACACGGCCAAGTCGGCAAATCGTCCCCTGGTTCTATTATCGGTTTGTAGATCTAACTTTACTACTTTCTCGATTAACCCTCCAATGGCTTCAATCATTTGTCTTTTGTATAGGTAACCCGGAAGGCCCGGAAATCGAATCCAGGCCATCACCACACTGGGGTAAGGTTGTGCTGGATTGAACGATTTTGTCCATGGTTGTACTGTAAGGTATTGACCAAAGACAATCCAAGGTCCCTGGACTAAGACTTTGTTGTAATCGTCAATGTCCTGAAACTTAACCAAAAAATATCCATTAGTGATATCCACTAGATGAAAAGTTTTCGCAGGTTTCCATAGGTTGAGGATACGGTTTTAGAGCCTAATAGCTTGAGGATCACCGTCAACTCTATCTCTTTGAACAGTATTCTTGATGCGATCCGATAAGGCGATTGCCGGAATCCCATTAACCATGGACGTGTTAACATCACCATCCATTAATTCAAAGTCACTCTCATTTTTTCCGGTGTTACCTTCAAGATTCTCATTAGACGAAGCAACACCTCCCCCCAGAAGTTTGTCTTTAAAAGACAAAAGCAGTCGTTGGTCAGAATCTGCGACCATATTACTGCTTTCTCCATCGAAACCTTCTTTGAGTCTTACTTTTTTAGTATTTCGATCACCACCAGTGCCAAGTTTGCAATCTGTATGATTGCCGAAATTTTCTATCTCCATAATATAAATGCTTATAATTTTAAGTTATTATATGAAACTTAGAACATACCTCATTGATCTGTTTTTTGTAATTAACTTGTTTTTAGTAAAAATTTAGCATGATTCGAACCTGATTTTCTAAGGAAAATGGGATGATACTTAACCAGTTAAGCTATTGCCCACTTTTTTTTTTAATAAATATATTTTGATGTGCATGTATGTATTTATTGTAATGTAATAATTAATTATATTTGATTTATGCTTTTTTTAAATTATGCAGATATTAGAATGTCTTCTTTGAGTAAAAATGATCGCATTTGATCGAGGATTAAAGAAATAATAAAATTAATTATAAATTAAATAAAAAACTTGTTTTGGTTTTAGATTTTCTAGCTCAGCGTTATTTTGGTCTACATGTTTGATGTTAAATCTCTTTTCTTAACTGAAATTGATCTACATTTGGTTGTTGTTAGCCATATGTTATTACTATTTACATATGTATTTATCTGTAAATCGGTATATATATTAGTTGAGTTATTCTTTTGTTTGCAAGCCTTACCACAGTATATACAAGTGCATTTCATCTAATATTATGATGCATTAATTTTGAAGTTTCTGCATATATTACTAAACAATAGGACGAAGCTTAGAATTTTTGAACTGTAAATGTTATGGGATTTAAATTTAAAATCCTATGTTGAAATTAATAAAATGTAAATATTATTTTACCTGGACTCATCCTTATCCATGTCCAACCCATATGCTATCCAAAGTAGGTACAGGATAAGATCTCCGACGAATGGAGGAACATAGAAAAAAATGAGCATACTCGTACCCGCTATAAAATAATTTTTTATCCTACATCATTTTTTATTTATAAAGTGTGGTATATTTTAAATTGATCTAAACTTATTGTATTTTTTAAAATATTTAAAAACTTGTGATCAAGCAGAAAAAGAAAAGCCAAAGGCTTGGGAAAACATAATTTATCGTATTTTTAAATATTTATTTTAAAAACTAAAAAATATTTGAAGAATACAGGGCCAAATACAGGTTACCTTATTTTTAAAATTTTATACTAAGCAATAAAATTGAATTTGTAAAGTTTATCAAAAATAAAAACTAAATAAAATATATAATTTCTTTTATTCTGGGATCTTATTTGAATTATTTAATTTTTATTAACAAAATTCAATTTCTTTAATGAGTTAAAAAATAAATACATAGTATATGGTAGGTACGGAGAAGCAAATAGATTGGAGAATTACTTGAAAATGTTGATAATTTTATCCTTAAATTATATAGATACTTGATTTATCATATTGTTATAAAAATTTTACGTATCGTGTTTTTAAGTCCTAGTTCCATTTTCCCAATTACGATCCAGAAGAGCGGATCATGCCATACTTGTTGTCGAAACGATTTTTTTGTTTGGAAAACAGGTCGACTTTAAAAAGGAAAACGGAGTCGCCACTAATATTTTTTGAAGTGTGGTTGGGTCACTTTAGAAAACATTTTAGTCTACAAATTTTACGAAAATGGGCTCGGGAGTCGGTTGCGCACGAGGAAGGATTAGCACCCTCGCAACGCCCAAAATTGGTACCTTATTGATTGATTAATGTCTTAATGTCGAAAATTAGAAAAGATTTTAAAATATGAATCTTTTAGAACATGTTTGGATAACTCGAACTGGATATCGAAATTCTTCTTGTTTTGAAAAGATGAAATACCACATCCAGCACGATAGGACACGATGTTTTAAACCCTCGATACCAAGATCATTTCGTGATTTTCAAAATTCATGTATTGCAATTTAAAAAGGGTATTTCACTAGTTGACCAAACTAAAAACCGAAACCCAGCACGATTGGGCACGATTCCTTGAATTCCCAATCATGAAATATTGCTTTTATTTAAGAAAGTCCGGTCAAAATCTTTGAAGGATATTTGGTCATTTGGACGAATAAAAAATCGAATCCCAGCAGGATTGGGCACGATTTCTCGAACTTCTAAATACGAAACATTGCCTTATTTTCAAAAACACGATCAAAATTTCTAAAGGATATTTGGTAATCTAGACGAACGAAAAATCAAAACCTAGCACGATTGGGCATAATTTCTTGAACTTCCAAACAATAAAATATTATATTTGTGAAAACTTTTTTATGAATTTTGAAAAAAATAAATATAAAAATATTGAAATGCGATTTAAAATCATCGATGACATGAAATGATAGAAAACATAACAACTCATAACAGTAAAGCAAAGTAATAAAATGATAATAAGAAAGATATAATTAATAATAATATGTATGCAAAAAAAAAAGTGAAAAGAAACAAAAAAATGGGTAATAATAAAATAATACTAATAAAATTAATGGATATAATAATAAAAGGGTAAGTATTAAAATAATAATATAGAATAATAATAATAATAAACAAAATAATAAAATAATAAAATAATAGTATGAATAAAATAGTAGTAATAAAGGAAAATAAAAGTATTTGATAATAATAAAAATAATGGATATAATCATGATACAAAAAAAATTTAAAGTAAACAATGATATATATATAACAATAGTAGAAATATAATAATATATATATAAAAATCAAGGGTAATAAAAATAATAAAAAATAATTATAGTAATAATATATATAGAAAAGAATAACAAAGGTAATAATGAAAATAATAATACAAAATAATAATAATCATAATATATAATAATAATAATAATAATAAACATACATATAGTAACAATAATATAAATATATATAATATAGTGGTAATAAAAACAATAATATTAAAATGATAACAATAATAACAAATGACAATACTCGAAAAATAATAAAAGGAAATAAGAAAAAGGACTAAATTGAGCAAAAAATAAAAACTCAAGGCGAATTTAAAAAAAAAAGCACAATTAGGGGTTAAATTGCAATACGAGTGCAATCTGGAGGGTCCAAAATAGCAATTAAACCCTCCCCTGAAACAATGCATTCGAAAGCGGGCTAAATTGAAACGAGGGAAAAGTTATCAGGTAAAATTTAAAAAAATAATAAAAAACAGAAATAAGACGCAATTAAAACAAGGCACAAGAAGGGAGGACCAACCACGCAATTTAACCATTTAGGGTAAAATTGCACAAATCCACCTGGAACAGTGATTGCTTGTGTATTCCATTTTTTAAAAACTTAAAAAGTTCCTTCATTTTTAGTCTTCTATTTCAAAACGGAAGAATAGAAACCCCCCTTTTGTGTTCTCTTTTCTGGGTAGCCTCCGATCGAGTCACCGTGTACGGATGGCCATCCTTGTTCTTCCTACCACCAACAGTATTTTAATCCCTTTTTTTTATGTTTTAATATATATATGTGTATAATGTAAAATAATGTAAAGAAAACAAAAATCTTACAGGAAAAACAGATTCAAAAAAACGCAAAAAGAAAAAAAACCTTCACTACTCTCTTTGATTTTGTCTTTGTGTATTTGGTAAAAATGTTCTGTATTGCTTTTGTATTTTCAGTTTGAATCGTGTAAAAAAAAGGCCCCGTTTACAATGATTTTCGTGGCTTTTATAGCCTTTGAGTTTTACAACTGAATCTATCTGGTTTGTAGGTGCAAGTATCGTGACGGCGAAGGGCTCTACGTACGTGGTGGAGATGGTTGCTGGATATACGGCGCACGACGTGGGCTCAAGCAGCATTAGGGTTTTCTGGCTTGTTTTTTGATTTTGGGCCTTTCGGGCTGCTAAATTGGGCCTTACAGCTGCCCCTCTTTGCTCATTGTCGTGTAACGAGAATAGAGCAAAGACTATAAAAAGGATCAATTTTGCCCGGTTTTGGTCGAACTTCGACTTCTTGATCCTCGTCTTCTTCAAATGACTCCAACTCCACTGCAACTTGAACGGTATTGGAACTTCATCTTGATAGCTTAAACTTCATGAAGGCAGTATCCACTATCTTTTGATCTACTTCACTGCAAACTCGAGGAGACAGGATCTGATGTCTTCAGTCTGCTTCCTTGCTATCTTCAGAAGACTTCATTCTTCAGGAAGACTTCATTCTTCAGGAAGACTTCATTCTTCAGTTTGATCCACTGGGGAACAAAATCTGAAATTTTCAATTCTTCAGTTTGCCACTAGGGAACAAAATTTGAAATTTTCAATTTGTTTCCTTACTATCTTTAGGAAGACTTCATTCTTCAGTTGCTCCACTGGGGAACAGAATCTAAAATTTTCAATTCTTCAGTTTGTTCCACTAGGGAACAGAATCTAAAATTTTTAATTCTTCAGTTTGTTCCACTACCATTTCTAGGGAACAAAATCTAAAATTTTCAATTCTTCAGTTTGCTCCACTAGGGAACAAAATCTGAAATTTTCAATTCTTCAGTTTGCTCCACTACCATTTCTAGGGAACAAAATCTGAAAATTTCAATTCTTCAGTTTGCTCCACTAGGGAACAAAATCTACAATTTTCAATTTGCTTCCTTACTATCTTCAGGAAGACTTCATTCTTCAGTTTGATCCACTTGGGAACAAAATCTAAAATTTTCAATTCTTTAGTTTGCTCTGCTACCATTTCTAGGGAACAAAATTGAAATTTTCAGTTCTTCAGTTTGCTCCATTAGGGAACAAAATCTGAAATTTTCAATTTGCTTCCTTACTATTCTCAGGAAGACTTCATTCTTCAGTTTGATCCACTTGGGAACAAAATCTGAAATTTCAATTCTTCAATTTGCTCCACTAAGGAACAAAAATCTAAAATTTTCTGTTTTGCTACACCGTCCTCTGAGGGACATGTCATGTATACTCAAATGTTTTATAGATGACTTTTTTCATGAATGCAGAATATCATGATAATGATGATTAGGACGCATGATCGGAATGAATCTAATGCTTCTAACTAAATGATATTAGGGATGACATTTGTATGAATGCAGGATGTAGTGACAATGAGTTTTTTTTTTTAATAATTAGGACACAATGATCGAAATGAATCAAACGCTCCTAACTAAATGATTTTAGGGATGACATTTGCATGAGTGCAGAATGTTATGAGAATGATTTGCTCCTCTTTTTTTTTTTGAAAAACGATTAGGACCCCACGATCGAAATTAATCAAACGCTCCTAATTGGAAATGTGAGAATGATCTCTTTTGTGTTTGGGTTGTCATTGCTCATGGTTCTTCAAGGTTTTATCTTTGATGCGTTACTATGCTTTCTTATTCAGCTAGTACCTTTGACAGAAAACCCAAAGAAACAATCATTTTCGCTTCAAAGAGCTTGCCCATTGTAATTTTAGAGTTCCTTCCCTTGAACTTTAGGACATAAAAATTTATACCTCCCACTGCAAGTTCAGGGGAATAACATTTGGTTTCTTCCAACCATCCAATTACCACTTAGAGGTATGGAATTTTCAATCAACTTGGTCTATTATATCATCTCCTGAGTATAATGACCCAATGTATGTATGCAGGGTATTCCGACAATAATCCCCTTTTATACTTGGATTGATTTTGTTCGTCATTTATCGATATGGTGTTACCAACGAAATTGTCTTATCCAATAAGAATTTGAAAATATAATCATTTTTCAATGTTTCCAATCCCCTTACGCTTGGTGAGTTCTAAACAATAGTCCTGTTTTAAACTCTCATATTATTTAGAAGCTTCTAGAGTAATATGCGAAACTCATTTTATGAATGTGTGTTTAGTCCATTATTTCAATATGAAATGCTTAAAAAGGTTACAAAAATGGACGAGAAAGAAATTAGTCAAGAGCATAGCTCAGCAAAAATAATTTAATCAAAGATAACCTAAGCAATAAAAGAAAATTGATTTGGGGGTATCTCAAAAAGAAAAAAGCAATCAAGGAATTCAAAAATTGGTAAGATAGAAGCTAGGTGCCCCAGATATTGCAACCTGAGCTTCTTTGTTCCAACTTCTTGAAGACCATTTTAAGCTCAATATGTGTTTAGGGGATTCGGAGTACTTTGTCGATGCCCCGAGATATAATAACTTCCTTATTGCTAATTCAGACGTAGCAAGACTACTGTATGCCCCACTTTTTGGTCAAAATTTGAGCCGCCTTTTCGGGTTTTCAACTCAAATCTCATTTGGTCTCAAAGCTCCCTTTGCGGGTTTTCGCCTTGGCCTCTCCTTTTTCTTTTTCTCTTTTTTTTTTGCATTTGCATTTGTACTCAAGGCGCCCTTTGTGGGTTTTCACCTTGAACCTTCCCCTTTCAGGTAAAATACTTCTTGGTTGAATCGTTTTGTAGAAAATCAATGCTATGTTTCAACATCGGTATTTCCCGTCTATGTGGAATTCTCGTTCCCCTGGATGAACCTTTTTATCGTAAACTCGCATCATCTGACTGTGATGGATAGCTTTTAACCTTTTCTTCTATTAGGTTGAATTGATGAAAACACTTCCAATTTATAAACCAATATGTAAGATATTGCCCCGGCAAAGGTCCTAGCCAACGTTCGATAATCATAGAGAGTAGTGATAGCTTCTTATGCCAATCTTTACAAGTCTTAGCTTTTTTTTTCGGCAACTTTTGTTGCACTGTGATATGCTGCTTGATCTTTGGACCAATTGTAAACTTTGACTTTGTACAGTTATTTAAACGCGATCCTTTATGGCATTCTACTAGCATCTGATCTTTTCCTTTATTTTTGTTTTTTTTTGTTTTTGATTACTTCGACCTTATAACATTGGTATATGGAGCTACTTTCATTCTCTTAGTGAAGTAAACGATGACTATGCCGATGAGTCAATATTAGCTAAAAGCTTTTGACAAGATTGGCCCCATCACATCCATACCCCACATATGGAAAATTTGTGAAGAGTTGGAGAAAGTACATGAATCTCGTCTCCTTAAATATGGCATAGCTGATATCATCCCTTTTTTATGTAGATCAGCAGCACTCGATCCTTATGCTAAGCCCACGTCTTAGTAGCCCAGGCATGCTCTGATATTATCGTGCAAAAACATCTTTGAATAATCCAATAACGTCTTGCATTATTTCTATGGTGAGCTGGGCTTCAATCTTCACCCCTTTTCTAGGCTCATAACATCTGTTGACCCTTTGTTAGTAAGGTCTGTTTTTCATCTTGTTTTACCATTCTTAACAAATCAAAAGATATGTTACGATCTCTGTCATCTTCACAGTCCTTAGATCCCCTATACCCATATCTCGTTCAAAAAGGGAGTCAATAATAATGTCACTCATGTTGTTGATATCTAGGTACCTAGGTACGAAGGTAAGAAATCCAAAGAATAAATGATTCTAAGGATGATTATTGGTATGGTCATGAAAGAATATAAGAAAAACAAAAGAATGTACAGTATGTAAAGAATAAAAGAATATGTATTCAAAAAGATGCATTTTATTGAAATGATAATTCTGGACATAAGCCTATTTCACAAAAGAGTTCTTATTGCCTCTAGGCCTAAGGCAACAAATATGTTTTGCACATTACTATAGATCAGTTCTAAAAATGCAGGGATCTCCTCCACAGCCCTATTATTCAAAACACTTCCAAGTGCATCAGGGTTTGGAAATTCCATTCTCTTTAAGGAGTCGCAACTTTCTTGTCTCCTCCTTCAATTATCACATTTACTGTCGCATCAAAGTGATCCGATTTTGATGAACCGTCGATCTTCACAACTCCCATTTTAATGAACTTTTCAACCAGCTTTTTGAATGTAGTGCAGTTTTTAATTGAATAACCCTTTATTCCCGCGTGGTACTCGCATTGAGCATTCTCATTATACCATTTTGGGAATGGAAGTTGTAACAGTTTTGAATAAAATGGGGACACTACGTGTGTATCAAACAAACTTTGATATAGCTCCTTATACGTCATTGAGATTGGCGTAAATTGGAGCTTTCCAGAGTTTTTCCTTGTGCTTGACTCTTGTCTCACCAACTCTTGTTGCCTAGCAGTGATCACCTTTGGCTGGTTAACAGTAATCGTTTTTGAGTACCCTTTGTTGTATGTACTAGTATTACCTCATCATCTTTTTTCCTAGGAGTAGACCTTTTAGTGGTTCCCCTACTTCAATCTTGCCACCCCTTATGTCATTTTCAATCATCTCTCCTGCCATCACTATATCTGCACAGCTCTTAGTAGTACTTCCTATCATGTGATTGATGAATGGAGCTTTCAAGGTATTGATGAAGAGCATTGTAGTCTCCTTTTCTAAGAGCAGTGGCTGAACTTGCATGGCGACCTCTCTCTATCTTTGCACATACTGCCTGAAGCTTTCATTTGGTTTCTTCTCCATGTTTTGAAAAGTGATTCTATCAGTGATATATCAGTCACATGGCCGTAATGCTTCATGAAGGCTTATGCCAAATCTTTCCATGATTTGACTTGAGTATGACTTAACTGGTTGTACCATTTAGCCACGGCTCCAGTCAGACTATATTGGAAACAGTGGATCAACAACTGATCGTTGTTGACATATCTCGTTATTCTCCAATAGAACATTATAATATGGGCCTCAGGGCAACTGGTCCCATTGTACTTTTCAAACTCCGGCATCTTGAACTTCGGAAGAAGTACCAGATCTAGGACTAGACCCAGCTTTTTAGCATCCACCTCGCATTGGTAATCAGCACTTTTCAATGCTTTGAACTTCTCCTCTAACCATTTGCACCGATCCTCCAACTCTTTTGGGAGTTTTGCCCTTGCCTTTTCCTCTTCTACCGCATCATCAAAATCAGGGACCATCGATTTTGCCAGATTATCTCCAGGGTTAGAGCTCGAGCCTGCCAGAAAGTTTCTGCGGTCTTTGAGGTACTGGGATTGATCTTGGTCGATATTAACAAACACTCTTGACGGTTGGACTTGAGAGTTTACCGGGGCTAAGCTTGGGGGATAAACAGAATTTTCATTTTCATTTCCGGTATCGACCATAGGGCCCTTTCCTTTTCTTGCCTTCCAATCAACAATCGTGTCAACTGGCTCATCATGCTTCTCTGGGATTCCAGTATTTGATCCTTATGTCCTGTTGGGTTTTAGCCAATTGTTCCTGCAGTTGATCTTGCATTTTCTTCTGCATCTATTTTAACTTTTCCATTCTTTGATCCATTGCCTTCGTTTTCCTTCGAGTGTAGTAGCTTCCAGGATAACTATAATACGACCTCTAGTTAGTAGGGTTCTTTTATTATATTGATGCATATGATGCGATGTAATGTAAATGCATGAAATGCAATTCAAAGGAATGAATGTAAAAAGAAAGAAAGGCGTTGATTCTGAACTCAGTTACATTAGAAAAACTTTACTAGAAAATAAATTTTTTTACACAAAACGGATCGCATACACGGCCTTGTCTTCATAGTCCAAGTGAGAACATCAATCCCCTTCTTCGCAAAAGTAAAATCTTGCAAGCTTCTAATAGATGTCTCCTCTAGCTCATTTTGCTTGATCTGGACCGCGACTCCTGTTCACTTGTTAGCCTCTTCAATAAAGCCGAGATGTGGTAATTCTCGAATAGTCTTCGTCAACTAGAATCCTTAGGTGATAAGGTCTTGTATTCCTTCACGGACTATCAGTCTTCTTTCGTTATGTTCACTTGGACTATATTCAGATGATCGTATTATAATCCACTTTATCAAAAAATCCATTTTCTTATGACCAACTTTTCTATTTAGCAATCGAATTTGAAATCAACACCTCTTTTCTATGATGTGAATGGAATGCAATCAAAATAAAAGAGAACATGTTAGCACAGGAGAAATAAATAACATAGAACACCTATCAAGGTGACCACTAGGGTTTGACATGGTTTTACCTAGGATAGGCCCTAGGTTTTCTACATGTGGTTTAGCTCTAAAGCTGACGTACCCGAACCAGCAGATTCCTCGATCCTCACCCATTATAAGCTCATACGGACCGAGTTCGGTTCAGGGGAGTACATTTCCCTATGGCCATGCGGAAGTGAAAACTTCACGAAGACATAGGTATAGATGTATCCCAAAAGTAGTCCCTTAGCCCATGCGGAGGTGAAAACCTCACGAAGGCATAATTTCTCGCTCCCACTTAGAGGGTGTGACCACAACGGTCATGCAATATGAATGTAGGAATATTCTAATATACTCAAACCACACAAATAGTGACGCGACACAAGCTTATGCAATGAAAGAATCAAAATCAAATTTTAATTTTTGATAAAAGGACATTAATCAATCAATTCTATGGCTTGACTCTCTTATTGGTCCCCAGTGGAGTCGCCAAGCTGTCGAAACCATTTTTTATTTGGAAAACAAGCCGACTTTAAAAAGGAAAACGGAGTCGCCACTAATCTTTTTGAAGTGTGGTTGGGTCACTTTAGAAAACATTTTGGTCTACGAATTTTACGAAAATGGGCTCGAGAGTCGGTTACGCACGAGGAAGGATTAACACCCTCGCAATGCCCAAAATTGGTACCTTATTGATTGATTAATGTCTTAATGTCGAAAATTAGAAAAGATTTTAAAATATGAATCTTTTAGAACATGTTTGGATAACTCGAATTGGATATCGAAATTCTTCTTGTTCTGAAAAGATGAAATACCACATCCAGCACGATAGGACACGATGTTTCAAACCCTCGATACCAAGATCATTTCGTGATTTCCAAAATTCATGTATTGCAATTTGAAAAGGGAATTTCACTATTTGGCCAAACTAAAAATCGAAACCCAGCACGATTGGGCACGATTCCTTGAATTCCCAATCATGAAATACTACCTTTATTTAAGAAAGTCCGGTCAAAATCTTTGAAGGATATTTGGTCGTTTGGACGAATAGAAAATCGAAACCCAGCAGGATTGGGCACGATCTCTCGAACTTCCAAATACGAAACATTGCCTTATTTTCAAAAACACGATCAAAATTTCTAAAGGATATTTGGTGATCTAGACGAACGAAAAATCAAAACCCAGCACGATTGAGCACAATTTCTGAAAACCCTTTTTATGAATTTTGCAAAAAATAAATGTAAAAATGTTGAAATGCGATTTAAAATCATTGATGACATGAAATGATAGAAAACATAACGACTCATAACAAGAAAGAAAAGTAATAAAATGATAATAAGAATGTTAGATATAATTAATAATAACATGTATGAAAAAAAAAGTGACGAGAAACAAAAATGGGTAATAATAAAATAATACTAATAAAATTAATGGATATAATAATAAAAGGGTAAGTATTAAAATAATAATAATAGAATAATAATAATAATAAGTAAAATAATAAAATAATAATAAAATAATAGTATGAATAAAATAGTAGTAATAAAAGAAAATAAAAGTATTCGATAATAAAAAAATAATGAATATAATCATGATACAAAAAAAAATTAAAGTAAACAATGATATATATATAACAATAGTAGAAATATAATAATAATATACATATAAAAATCAATGGTAATAAAAATAATAAAAAATAATTATAGTAATAATATATATAGAAAAGAATAACAATGGTAATAATGAAAATAATAATACAAAATAATAATAATCATAAATATAATAATAATAATAATAATACATACATATAGTAACAATAATATAAATATATATATATATATATATAGTGATAATAAAAAACAATAATATTAAAAATGATAACAATAATAACAAATGACAATACTCGAAAAATAATAAAAGGAAATAAGAAAAAGGACTAAATTGAGCAAAAAAGAAAAACTCAAGGCGAATTTAAAAAAAAAGCACAATTAGGGGTTAAATTGCAATACGAGTGCAATCCGGAGGGTCCAAAATAGTAATTAACCCCTCCCCTGAAACAGTGCATTCGAAAGCGGGCTAAATTGAAACGAGGGAAAAGTTATCAGGTAAAATTAAAAAAATAAAAAATAGAAATAGGACGCAATTAAAACAAGGCACAAGAAGGGAGGACCAATCACGCAATTTAACCATTTAGGGTAAAATTGCACAAATCCACCTGTAGAATAGGTGATTGCGCGTGGCCCCAGTTTTTAAAAACTTAAAAAAGTTCCTTCATTTTTAGTCTTCTGTTTCAAAACGGAAGAACAAAAACCTCCCTTTCGTGTTCTCTCTTCTGGATAACCTCCGATCGAGTCACCGACGCCGGATCGCCATCCTTACTCCTTCCGGCCACCAGCAGGTATTTTTATTCCCTTTTTTTATGTTTATATATATATATATATATATATGTATAATGTAAAATAATGTAAAGAAAACAAAAATCTTACAGGAAAAACAGATTAAAAAAACACAAAAAGAAAAAAAAGAAAATAAACCTTCACTACTCTCTTTGATTCTGTCTTTGTGTATTTGGTAAAAATGTTCTGTATTGCTTTTGTATTTTTAGTGTGAATCGTGTAAAAAGAAGGCCCCGTTTACAATGATTTTCGTGGCTTTTATAGCCTTTGAGTTTTACAACTGAATCTATTTGGTTTGTAGGTGCAAGTATCGTGACGGCGAAGGGCTCTACGTGCGTGGTGGAGATGGTTGCTGGACATACGGTGCATGGCGTAGGGCTCAATCAGCACTAGGGTTTTCTGGCTTGTTTTCTGATTTTGGGCCTTTCGGGCTGCTAAATTGGGCCTTACACTTGCAGTTGGCTAGATTTGGGGACGTCGCATTGATCTGGAAGTTTGACCTAAGGGACTTGGTTGAGCAGTGGTGGTCGGAGACCCACACCTTCATTATGTCGTACGGGGAGTGCACGATCACATTGGAGGACGTTGCTATACAATTTGGGTTACAAGTTGATAGTGACGGGTCGAAGCAAAGTGTTGGAACTTTCAGTAGTATGCCATAGATTGCTTGGACAGTCCCCTGGTGATGGTGAACAGAACTTCACGTGCTTGACATTGGTAAGATTGAGAGCAAATTTCACAGAGTTATCGAGCACCGCCACTGAGCATGAGGTGATATGCGCTTCTCAAGCCTATATTATGCAGCTAATCGGGGGTTATTTATGTCGGACAACACGTCTAATAGGGTCCACTTAAAGTAATTGCTTCTATTGGAGGATTTCCATCGTGCTGGTAATTACAACTGGGGATCAACAGTGTTAGCCATATTGTACCCTGACATTTGTCGAGCAACAAAACACAGGGTAAGTAACATGATCGGTTGTGTGGGGCTACTACAATCTTAGGCTCTGTACATGATGCCATTTCTGGCGGCTGTTAGGCACCAACCATATACGTGGTCACTTGTAAATAGGTAAAGACAAAATTATACTTAACATTTAACGACTCATAAGTGTGGATAATATTTTCCCAAGTTTAAGTGCTACCATGTTTGTTTCTATTTCAGATAGGTCACGTCTCTAGGAATTGATACGAGCAATACATTAATCATTGACCGCTAGATGATAGAGGCATCCACCGAAAAGAAAATGATATACATTGATTTAACTTAAGTAACATTGATTTAACTTATCCACTTGCAGTATATGACTTAACCCATTTTGTTATATTGTGCAGTTCCTGTGGATATCGTATTTCACACTGAACATTGCGATCCTTATTCGAGTGGGTTCACACCAAAGCTCATGTGTGGTGTATTAACATGTCGGTGCTTAACTTCTCAACCATTGAGTGGTACAATGCCGATCGGGTTATACGAAAATTTGTGCTAGTCGATTTACAACAATTTGCTGATGTCCACAGTAAGACCATGAAGGGAAAAGACGGAGCGGATTGGAGTGTGAAACATTAACATTATATAACACTATGGAACGTCTAGGATGACAGATGACCTGAGATGCAAAATTGTATGTTTGACTTCAGTCCCTCGAGTAAATACATGTAGTGGTATATGGCCCAATGACACATTTATTTATATGGTGGATAGCTTATGATAGTGTAACAGACCGAATTTGACCCTAATCGGAACGGTGGTTTCGGGACCACGAATCTGAGTTTGAGAAATACTTTAATATTATATTTTGTGTTTATTATATGTGAATTAATGTGTGTGAAAGTCTCGTAGAAAAATTTTATCGTTTGTGTGTTTAATTTAGAAAAAGGACTAAATCGCGTAAAAAGTAAAAGTAGCAAACTATAGTGAAAAGTGCCTATTTGATGATGGCTTTTTAAAGTGGGGTATTAAAAGAGTAAATAGTCCAATTTTAAAGTTAGTGGGTGGCTAAAGTCACCATTGCCCTTATTATATATGTTAGTTTTATTTTATTAAAAGGGTTATATTAGTAATTTAGTATTAACTTATTATATGTTAAAATAAATAAAAGAAAAAAATCATTATCATCTTGGTGGTTCTTGGCCGAATGTTGAAGAAGAAAAGGGGTTTCATTCCTTTTAAATTTTCGGCACTTTAAAGCTTAAAATCAAGGTTAGTTTGATTTGATTTTTGTTAATTTTACGTTTTTGTGATCGTTGCTTAAGTAAATTACCCGACCCATGCTTGAATTTTTGAAAATCATGTGTATATGAGGTTCGACCATTGATGTGTTCTTATGGTTTATGATGTTTGATGATTTTAAATTAAATATATGTTAAAGATTAATATGTTTTGTCTTTGAATTTTGGTAAATTTGAGTATTTGGGCTTAATTGCAAAAATAAATTTTTATAGGGCTTATTTGCAAAATAAGTGAAAGAAATGAACTTGTATAGTCCTTAGGAGTATTCGGCCTTAAGTAGTATAGAGAAATTTGGTGTATTTTGTGTTTTATGCAAATAGGATTAAATTGTGAAAATGTGAAATAGTAAGGGTAAAATGGTAAATTGCCTATTTATATGTTTAGGGACTAAATTGAGATGAAATGTACTTGAATGAGCTAAATTTTAATGTGTTTAGATCAAGAACAAGGAAAAGCAGTTTGGATCGGGGAAAACAAAGGTTATCGTGGCGGTTTACCCAGTCTCATCGACAGTTGAGGTAAGTCCTTAAGCAAGTATACACCAAAGAATTATTTACGAACATAGTATATGATGATGTTTGAATATTTAAAGCATAAATATACATGTGGGCCGAATGTGGAGTATGAATTTGTAGTGAAATTAATTTGGTTAATACAGTGTGAATATGTATGTTTGGATTAATAGGTGAAAGTAAAAATGAAGAATATGAGATGATTAATAGTTTAGTACTAAGTACTGTGTATCGCAAAGTTGAATGTGTTGATATTCGGGCTTCGTGCCTAGCAGGCTTAGTGCCGGTGACATATTCAGGGCTTCGTGCCTAGCAGGCTTAGTGCCGGTGACATATTCGGGCTTCGTGCCTAGTAGGCATAGTCTTGCAGTAATATATTCAAAGCTTCGTGCCTAGCAGGCTTAGTGCCGGTGATATATTCGGCTTTGTGCCTAGCAGGCTTAGTGCCGGTGATATATTCGGGCTTCGTGCCTAGCAGGCTTAATGCCGGTGATACTTTAAAACGAAGAAACCATAAATTTCTCGAGGTGTAACATAGTGAATCTATTGAGTTAAAAACTCAGGTAAGCATGAGTCCCATTTGAATTCATCAGAAATAAGGTAAGTTGTGATTAATGTTACTTGAGTTGAAATATTATGTTAAGAATGGTGTTATGTGAATTTGAGCTTATAATCGACGTGTATGAATATAGAAATAATAGAATTTTTAGTGTGATAATGTAATGGATATGAATGTTGAATTTACATGATTATAAACATGCGATTCATGTAATATATGTACTTTGTGCTTTGATGAGTTGCAGGTTGATGGTAGTGAAGTATAAGTAATTGAGTTAATATATTACTAGTATTCGGTTTTGTATCAATTGCATATCGAAATATACATATACAATGTCCTACATTTATTGATTAAAAATGTTAAAGTGCTTGATTAGTGAATTATCTTTTGCTTAAGACTTACTAAGCTAGTGAGCTTACTCTGTATGTGTGTATTTCTGTTTTATAGATCATTGATTCAACTACGGGCTCAGGGGATCATCAAGAAAGTCGACCACACTATCACTCTCTTTGGTATATATATATGTTTACTTTTTGAATCAAAGGCATGTATAGGTGTATTTTGATAAGTAATGAATGATGTTTGGTTTTGTAAATGTATATATATGGCCTTGCGAATAAAATTTATTATTTTGGATTAAGCATTGTTTATATGTTTGATATAATAGTTTATTTTAAATCTTTGGTATAAGACGATGCTTATAATGCTTGGAAGTTAAATGTAGTTGTATAGAAATAATTATATATATGTATAAGTATGCTTATTATTATGTCGTGCGAATATCTCTACTTAGATTATTATGTGCTTGGTATAATTCAGAAATGATCATGGAAATGTATATACTAATGCTTTGGGTTGATCATTGAAGTTTTATATTGGGAACCGAATATATGGTCAATGGATTGGCTGTATTTATATATAATTTGAATTAGTTACATATCATGCGTGTTTGGTAGGTTATTCAATGATCTTGTATCCATGAACTAATAAGGTAAAATGAATTGAAGATTATGGTTTGACATGACTTCTGTTTTAGGGACATTGTGCATATTACAGTAGCCTGATGTGTATGTTTGGTTATGCTATAAGGTTCGAATGTCACATATGTAAATGAAAAGCAAATAGATGTATTTATATATGCTTAACATATGAAATTTGGTGTTGTTATGTGGAAGCTTGATTCGAAACTTGTATAGATTATGAGTAATGATGTGTTCATTATGAAACCTGGTTTGTAACGTAAGTCTTGAACATTATTTGTTGATATGGAAAAATTTAAAAATGCGTATTGGGTTTATTCCATAAATGGTATGCTAAAGCGTGTCTTGTTCTAGAACGCCTCATAACTCTAATTCAAATGATGGATACGGGTTAGGGGGTGTTACATTTTATTGGTATCAGAGCTACGGTTTAGTCGATTCTAGGACTACCGTAGTGCGTAAGAGCCTAGCTATACATGCCTTTGAATTGTAGATTTGATAGTGTGGTGACTTCTGACAATTTCAATTGTATTTTATATAGTAAATGGATCCCGATCCTGATAGAGCCGTAGCTAATGATGTGGAGAGCATTGCACCTGGTCTCGCAAGAGGATCAGTGCCATTAGACTCTCGACCAGTTTCGGGTAGCCATGAGGGGGAGGCTAAACAAGCCTTCTATCAAATGATGAACGAATGGTTTACCCAGTTTATTCAGACTAACGCTGTACAACAACCTACACCCCTGAATAATCCAACTCCGGTACCTTCAGCACTCCCGATGATAGATCCGATGAGATCTAGCAGGCCTCCCGTTGATAAATCAGGAAATATAGGGCCGAGGAATTCAAGGCCAATGATGATGATGACGCAGAGTGAGCCGAGATGTGGCTTGATAACACTATTTGGGTACTCGATGAGTTATCTTGTACTCCAGATGAATGCCTAAAGTGTGCTATATCTCTACTTCGAGACATTGCCTATCATTGGTGGAACACACTGATATCCATAGTTCCGAAAGAAAAAGTAACTTGGGACTTCTTCCAAATTGAGTTCAATAAGAAATATATCAGTCAGAGATTCATCGATCAGAAACGGAAAGAATTTTTGGAATTAAAATAGGGTCGCATGACTGTGATGGAATATGAGCGAAAGTTTGTCAGATTGAGCCGTTACGCTCGGGAGTGTATATCTACCGAAGCCATTATGTGTAAAAGATTTGAAGACGGCCTAAATGAAGACATAAAGTTACTTGTTGGCATTCTTGAAATCAATGAGTTTGTGACATTAGTCGAGCGAGCTTGTAAAGCCAAAAAGCTCGAAAAGAAGAAAAGAAAAGCTGAAGTAGAAGCTAGAGACACTCAAAAAAGATCATCGAGTAAAATTTTCCATTCTATGCATAAGAAGTTCAGAGATGACCCCAGTCGACATAAAGCCACTTCAGACTTGCCTAGACGTGATCGACCTCCAGTGAGTTCCCAAGCCACTTCGATAGCTAGTGTCGGTAATGTTCTACAGAATCGGGCCGAGTGTAAACATTGTGGGAAATGGCATCTTGGGAGTTATAGAGTTCATGATCGGTCCTGCTTTAAATGTGGATCGTCGGATCATTTTATTCGAGAGTGCCCGATGTTAGCCGAGCAAAATGCAACTCGAACACTAGACCAAGCGGTCTTGCCAAAGATGGGGTAGACCACTCGGACATTCGAGCAATGTAGGTGGCGATCGAGAGAGGACGAAGGACACCGCAATCGATCGGAGGCTAGAGCTCTAACTAGAGCTTATGCTACACGAGCCGAGAGGATGTTTCCTCCCGATGTCATTACCGATACTTTCACCCTTTATGATACTCTTGTGATTGCATTGATTGATCTGGTTCGACTCATTCATATGTATGTGAAACTCTAGTATTCGGTAAGACTCGCCGATTGAGTCTCTTGAGTTTGTGATTCGTGTGTCCAACCCTTTGGGTAGATATGTACTTGTTAATAAAGTGTGTAGAGGTTGCCGTTGATGATTCGGATCCTTGTTTTCTAGCCGATTTAATGTTGTTGCCCTTGATGAGTTCGATATATTTTTGGGAATGGGTAGTTAACTTCACATGATGCGGTGGTGAATTGCAAAAGAAAGCTTATTGATTTGAGATGTCGAGCGGTGAGGTCATCGAATTGAATCCGATGATTTAAGTGGGTTTCCTCAATAATATCCTCGATGTTAGCCCGAAAGTATGTGAGAAAAGGTGCGAAGCTTATTTGGCCTATGTCTTTGGATAATAAAGTGTCCGAAAAGCATATTGAATCTGTCTGGTTGTGTGTGAATACTCGGATGTGTTTCTGAAGAACTCTGGGTTTACCACCAATCGAGAGATTGAATTGGCATTGAATTAGCACCGAATGACTCCGATCTCGATAGCTCCGTATCGGATGGCACCTCTTGAGTTAAAAGAGTTGAAAGCACGAGTTGCAAGAGTTAATAGATAGGGCTTTGCGATCGAGTTTCTCTCCTTGGGTGCACCAATTCTTTTGTGAAGAAAAAGATGGAGCGATGCGAATGTGTATTGATTATCGGCAATCGAATAAGGTAACTATAAAGAATAAGTACCCGCTACCTCGGATTAATGATTTGTTTGATCGGTTGAAAGGGCTTGAGATTTTCAAGATAGATTTGAGATCGGGTTATTATCGATTCTGAGTCGAGATACGAGATGTGCCAAAGATCGCATTCTGACGAGGTACGGACATTTTGAATTCTGGTTATGCCTTTTGGGTGACTAATGCACCTACTATTTTATGGATCTAATGAATTGGGTCTTGAGCGCTTTTAGATCGGTTTGTAGTAGTGTTTATTGATGATATACTAATCTACTCCAAAGATGAAACCGAGCATACCGAGCATTTGAGATTAGTGCTACAAACTTTGCGAAATCAACAGTTGTATGCAAAGTTTAGTAAGTGTGAGTTCTGGATGAATGAAGTCAGCTTCTTGGGTCATGTTGTTTCAGCATCAGGTATTCGGGTAGATCCAAACAAAATAGCAGCTATACTCAATTGCAAACCACTAAAGAATGTTTAGAGATTGAAGCTTCCTAGGCCTTGTGGGATACTACAGACGGTTTGTAAAAGGTTTTTCTGTGATAGCTACACCTTTGACAAAGTTATTACAGAAAGATGTCAAGTTTGAGTGGTCGGAAAAGTGTCAGAAAAGTTTGACGGTTTGAAAGCCCTTTTGACCAAGTTCTAGTATTAGCTCGACTGAATCGGTAAAGAATTTGTCATTTTTAGTGATGCTTCTTTGAATGGGTTGGGTTGCGTTTTGATGCAGGAAGGCAAAGTTATAGCCTACGCTTTGAGACAATTGAAGCCGCATGAAAGAAATTATCCGACTCACGATTTGGAATTAGCAGCCATTATTTTCGCATTGAAAATTTGGCATCACTACTTATTCAGTGAGAAATGTCACATTTTTTCGGATCATAAAAGTCTAAAGTATTTGATGACTCAGAAAGATCTGAACTTGAGACAACGCAGATGGTTAGAATTGTTGAAAGACTATGAGTTGGTGATTGACTACCATCCGGGGAAAGCTAACGTTGTTGGAGATGCGTTAAGTCAAAAATCATTGTTTGCTCTTCGTGCAATGAACGCACAGATGGTTATGTCTGGTGATGATTCGATCATAGTCTAGTTACAAGTAAGACCGACATTTATTCAGCAAATTTGTGATGCATAGAAAGTTGACAAAATTTGATTGCTAGTCGAATTCAGTGTGAAAAAGGTGCGAAATTAGAGTTTCAAATTGATGCAAATGACTTTTGAACTTTAAAAGCCGAATGTGTGTTCCGAAGAACTCATATTTGATTCAGATGATTCTGAGTGAGGCTCATAGTGGTCGATTATCAATACATCCGGGTAGCACGAAAATGTATGACGATTTGAAACAGATTCTATTGGTGGCTGGCATGAAGCGGGATATATCTGAATTTGTTTTAAAGTGCTTAATCATCGACAAATAAAAGCCAAGCATCAAGTGCCTTACGGGTTGCTTCAACCGATCATGATACTGAATGGAAATGGGATAGAATCACTATGGATTTTGTATCGGTTTGCCTATGACACCGAGCAAGAAAGATGCGATCTGGGTTATAGTAGATAGGTGACCAAATCATTCATTTTATCTACCGGTTCGTATAGATTATTCACTCGATAAACTTCTGATTGTATATATCTCAAATTGTGATATTACATGGTGTGCGAGTTCTATTATCTCGAGATAGAGACCGAGATTCACATCCCAATTTTGAAAGAAGTTGTAGGATGCTTTAGGTACTAAACTTCATTTTAGCACCGCCTTTCACCCGCAAACATCACGGTCGGTCTGGCGAACCATTCAAACACTTGAGGACATGTTGAGATGTTGCGTTCTCGAGTTTGAAGGTGCGTGGGAAAAGTACTTACCTTTGATTGAATTTGCTTATAATAACAGTTTTCAATCAAGTATCAAAATGGCACCTATGAAGCTCTATATGGCGCAAGTGTAAATGCGCCATTGTCTTGGACCGTGCTCGGTGAGAACAAGATACAAGGGTTGATTTGATTAAAGAGATGGAATCGAAAGTGGCTATAATCAAAGATAGTTTGAAAGTCGCATCGGATCGTCAAAAGTCTTCTGTTGATTTGAAGCGTAAAGATATAGAATTTCAAGTCGGAGATCGGGTATTCTTGAAAGTATCTCCATGGAAGAAAGTACTTCATTTTGGTCGAAAAGGTAAACGAGTCAAGATTTATCGGACCGTATGAAATCATCGAGCGTATTGGGCTGTTGCTTATAGATTGAAGTTACCCTCGAATTAGTAAAGATACACGATGTATTTCACGTTTCGATGCTCCGTAGAGAAGATCAGATCCATCACATGTGATTGCTCCATCTGAGATTGAAATTCGACCCGATATGACGTATGAGGAAGAACCGATCCGTATCTTAGCTCGGGAAATGAAAGAGTTAATAAACAAAAGGATTCTATTAGTGAAAGTACTGTGGAATCGGCATGGAGTTGAAGAGGCTACGTGAGAGCCTGAGGACTCAATGAGGCAACATTATCCGACGTTGTTTAACGGTAAGATTTTCGGGGACGAAAATCCTTAAGGGGGAGAGTTGTAACAGACTGAATTTGACCCTAATCGGAACGGTGGTTTCGGGACCATGAATCCGAGTCCAAGAAATATTTTAATATTATATTTTGTGTTTATTATATGTGAATTAATGTGTGTGAAAGTCTCGTAGAAAAATTTTATCGTTTGTGTGTTTAATTTAGAAAAAGGACTAAATCATGTAAAAAGTAAAAGTAGCAAACTATAGTGAAAAGTGCCTATTTGATGATGGCTTTTTAAAGTGGGGTATTAAAAGAGTAAATAGTCCAATTTTAAAGCTAGTGGGTGGCTAAAGTCACCATTGCCCTTATTATATATGTTAGTTTTATTTTACTAAAAGGGTTATATTAGTAATTTAGTATTAACTTATTATATGTTAAATAAATAAAAGAAAAAAATCATTATCATCTTGGTGGTTCTTGGCCGAACGTTGAAGAAGAAAGGGGGTTTCATTCCTTTTAAATTTTCGGCACTTTAAAGCTTAAAATCAAGGTTAGTTTGATTTGGTTTTTGTTAATTTTACGTTTTGTGATCGTTGCTTCGTAAATTACCCACCCATGCTTGAATTTTTGAAAATCATGTGTATATGAGGTTCGCCATTGATGTGTTCTTATGGTTTATGATGTTTGATGATTTTAAATTAAATATATGTTAAAGATTAATATGTTTTGTCTTTAAATTTTTAGTAAATTTGAGTATTTGGGCTTAATTGCAAAAATAAATTTTTAGAGGGACTTATTTGAGAAATAAATGAAATAAATGAACTTGTATAGTCCTTAGGAGTATTCGGCCCTTAAGTAATATTGAGAAATTTGGTGTATTTTGTGTTTTATGCAAATAGGATTAAATTGTGAAAATGTGAAATAATAAGGGTAAAATGGTAAATTACCTATTTATATGTTTAGGGACTAAATTGAGATGAAATGTACTTGAATGAGCTAAATTTTAATGTGTTTAGATCAAGAACAAAGAAAAACGGATTTGGATCGGGGGAAAACAAAGGTTATCGAGTAGCCGGTTTACGAGGTCTGTCGACAGTTGAGGTAAGTCCTTAAGCAAGTATACACCAAAGAATTATTTATGAACGTAGTATATGATGTTGTTTGAATATTTAAAACATAAATATACATGTGGGCGAATGTGGAGTATGAATTTGTAGTGAAATTAATTTGGTTAATCTGATTGTGAATATGTATGTTTGGATTAATAGGTGAAAGTAAAATGAAGAATATGAGATGATTAATAGTTTAGTACTAAGTCTTGTATCGCAAAGTTGAATGTGTTGATATTCGGGCTTCGTGCCTAGCGTGCTTTGTCTTGGGTGACATATTCAGGGCTTCGTGCCTAGCGAGCTTAGTGCCGATGACATATTCGGGCTTCGTGCCTAGCGAACTTAGTCTTGGGTGGCATATTCAAGCTTTGTGCCTAACAAGCTTAGTGCTTGGGTGATATATTCGGGCTTCGTGCCTAGCGAGCTTAGTCTTGGATGATATATTCGGACTTCGTGCCTAGCGAGCTTAATGCCTGATACTTTAAAACGAAGAAACCATAAATTTCTCGAGGTGTAACATAGTGAATCTATTGAGTTAAAAACTCGTAAGCATCAGTCCCATTTGAATTCATCGAAATAAGGTAAGTTGTGATTAATGTTACTTGAGTTGAAATATTATGTTAAGAATGGTGTTATGTGAATTTGAGCTTATAATCGGCGTGTATGAATATAGAAATAATAGAATTTTAGTGTGATAATGTAATGGATATGAATGTTGAATTTACATGATTATAAACATGCGATTCATGTAATATATGTACTTTGTGCTTTGATGAGTTGCAGGTTGATGGTAGTGAAGTATAAGTAATTGAGTTAATATATTACTAGTATTCGGTTTTGTATCAATTGCATATCGAAATATACATATACAATGTCCTACATTTATTGATTAAAAATGTTAAAGTGCTTGATTAGTGAATTATCTTTTGCTTAAGACTTACTAAGCTAGTGAGCTTACTCTGTATGTGTGTATTTCTGTTTTATAGATCATTGATTCAACTACGGGCTCAGGGGATCATCAAGAAAGTCGACCACACTATCACTCTCTTTGGTATATATATATGTTTACTTTTTGAATCAAAGGCATGTATAGGCTGTATTTTGATAAGCAATGGATGATGTTCGGTTTTGTAAATGTATATATATGGCCTTGCGAATAAAATTTATTATTTTTGGATTAAGCATTGTTTATATGTTTGATATAATAGTTTGTTTTAAATCTTTGGTATAAGACGTATGCTTATAATGCTTGGAAGTTAAATGTAGTTGTATAGAAATGATTATATATATGTATAAGTATGCTTATTATTATGTTGTGCGAATATCTCTACTTAGATTATTATGTGCTTGGTATAATTCGAGATGATCATGGAAATGTATATACTAATGCTTTGGGTTGATTATTGAAGTTTTATATTGGGAACCAAATATATGGTCAATGGATTGGTTGTATTTATATATAATTTGAATTAGTTACATATCATGTGTGTTTGGTAGGTTATTCAATGATCTTGTATCCATGAATTAATAAGGTAAAATGAATTGAAGATTATGGTTTGACATGACTTACATTTTAGGGACATTATGCATATTACAAGAGCTTTGATGTGTATGTTTGGTTATGCTATAAGGTTCGAATGTCATGTGAATGAAAAGTAAATAGATGTATTTATATATGCTTAACATATGAAATTTGGTGTTGTTATGTGGAAGCTTGATTCAAAACTTGTATAGATTATGAGTAATGATGTGTTCAATATGAAACACGGTTTGTAACGTAAGTCTTGAACATTATTTGTTGATATGGAAAAATTTAAAATGCGTATTGGGTTTATTCCATAAATGGTGTGCTAAAGCGTGTCTAGTTGATAGCGCCTCGTAACTCTAATTTAGCGATGGATACGGGTTAAGGGGTGTTACAGATAGTACCAGATCATGACTATAAATGTGGAAGTCAACATATGGTGGAGCCCGACACAAAGGATCAACATATGAAGGAGCCTAACTCTAAGGACAAACCTTTGAACACATGCACTTCACCAGACCAATGGGTTGGTAGTTTTGGTGATGGATCCCAAAGCAATGCATATCATCTAGAGATAGACTGTTCCAATTCAACTTACATACAACTGCAACCACCGATAATATTTTATATGTTTGGTGATACCATATACTCCACCCTGTCTCAGGCCACGTTCGATCTGGCGCCCAATCCTCTTGATGTGTATAGTACACCCCAACGTCCACCCCATCAACGGAGGCTCGTAGACTGTTATACCCCGAATGACGATACCACTCCCAGTTTATTCCAATTTTGATGCATGTAAATTTCAAGTGTTATGTCATATTTGTTGTATTGGTTTATAATTCCACAACTTATGTATTATTATTTTTTGTATAACTCATAATATTTTTTAAAGTATTAAAAGTTGTATAAATTAATTTTAAATAAAAACTTAACACTAAACAATACAAACTTCATTTCCATAAAACCATAAAATGAAAATATCGGGTACAACATTTAATTTCCTCCAGACCGTGAAGATTGGCCAGCATAGACATTTCCATGGGGACACTTGCTCCGACTGTGGCTGACTGTTCTACATATGATGTCACATTTTGGATTGAGCTATTCTCTGATATCCATGTAATTCTGAATCCTCGTCGTTGTTGGTTAACCTTTGACTTTCCTACGTATTGACCTATTTGGCAACATCTTGAACGTAGGCATTTGCACTTCCCATGTCGATATATCATTCAATACAATGAACTCGTTACCCCAAACACGCAACATATGTTCAAGCATGTACACATCATCAATATGTTGTTTGACATTCAAATTAAACGTTACACACATTGTAACCACATGCGCACACGGGTATTGTAGTGTTTAGAACCTCCCGCACTCATAACGCTTGTTTCAAAAATCAAATCTGTAGGACCGTGATGGATCTTTGACTAATGGCTGATGTACTCTGTCACTTGGAAAGTTTCCAAGTTTTAGGAATATAGTTCTGCATTCATCGACCTCGTCCTTCGAGAGTTCTCTTCCATGGCATTCCTAACACCTTTGATGTGCACGTGTCCTGCCTCCATCTGTTTTGCTTGTCTCAACCCCATTTTTGGCACCAAGGTTGTCAGCCTGTAAAATGTTGCTGAAAAAACTGATGAAATTGGCAAGTGATGCGTAT
Source organism: Gossypium rotundifolium (assembly GCA_025506655.1). Lineage (NCBI taxonomy): Eukaryota > Viridiplantae > Streptophyta > Magnoliopsida > Malvales > Malvaceae > Gossypium > Gossypium rotundifolium. The sequence continues at coordinate 36,679,065 of CP106723.1, read as the reverse complement.
GCCTCATGTAACAGCCCGTTTTTAGTAAAATCAGAATAGTGGTTTCGAAACCACAAATTTGAGTCTAAAATGAAAATAATTTGAATATTATTTCATAGTCTGCATTATGATTGAAATGTCATATAAAAAATTCATAAAGAAATTTTACTGATTACATGTTTAATTTAATAGAAAGGACCAAATTGCATAAAGTGCAAAAGTTGGATTCTAGCAGCTATAGGTATCAAATAGCATGGAATTCAAAATTTGAGGTCCTTATGGTAAATAAACCAATTACTGGAGTTAGTAGATAAGTGTGATGATTCATCATTGGAAATTTAAGAAAGGAAAATGAGTAAATTGGAAAGAGAAATAATTAAAGATGATAAAAATCTAATATCATCTTATTTCATTATCTTTCCCAAATCAAAACATATGGAAACCCTAGCTATGGAATTTGGGTTTTAAGCAAGCTTATTTGGCTAAATTATGTATGTTTTCTTGTCCCATTTTTAGTAATTTTTACATTTCTGATATCGTAATAACTTAATCTAGCTATCTCGGGAATTAATTTGTAGACTTAACAAATACTAGAGTTTTACCATGGATGAGTATGCATGAATTATGAATTTTTATGGTAGAAAATGAAAGTTTGTTGATAGATAAACAACTTTTGTAAAGAGAATTTTGATTAAATTATGATTTAGGGACTAAATTGAAAAGATGTAAAATTCATGGAAAAATTCTAAATTTTATGAAATACATGGGCTGCTATTCTTACATGTGGAAATCGGCTAGGCTTGGAATAAGGATTAAATTGCATGAATTTCATTTTATGAGCCTAGAGACGAAATCGAAATTAAATAAAAGTATAGAGAAAAATGGTAATTTTTCCTAAGATGTGAATTGGATTGAATTGAATATGAATTATGTTAAATTTATGTTAAATTCATTCATATAGATCTGGATAAACCAAATACGGAGTTAGATCGAGGAAAAGAAAAAGTGTTGGATTAGTAGATTTTGCATACACGAACATTGTCGAGGTAAGTTCGTGTAACTAAATTAAGAATTCATATGTGTTAATTGAATTGTATGTATGTGATTGTATTGTTTCTATGTATATGAAATTAATTGCATATCCGACAATGCCAGAAAATATTAAATCCCGATTGAATAAATGAAATTCGATAGATACAGGATTCTCGTATTAGTTGTGGTCCTGCATATGTTGCAGACACACCATAGCTTGAAATAGTGTCCCGTTATTAGTCATTTCAAGCTTCCCGTTATATGGTTCTTGCAAGCTTCCCGTTGATAGCTCTTCAGAGCATTCCGATCGATTATGATCCTGCATGTGTTGTGGACACACCACAACTCTTATGAGCGTCTCGATATATGGCTCTTCAAAGCTTCTCGATTAAAGGCTCTTTGTGAACTTCTTGATTAATAGCTATCTGAAGCTTCTCGATATGGCTCGCTTAAACTTCTCGATATATGGCTATCTGGAGCTTCCTGATTAATGGCTCTTCGGAGCTACCCGTTATTGGCTCACATGAGCTTTCAAAATATGGCTCTTATGAGCTTCCCATTATACAGCCCGAATAAGCTTCCCGTTATATAGCTCACATGAGCTTCCCGTTATACGGCTCGAGAAAGCTTTACATTTAAGTGCTCGTATGAGTATTTTCGAATATGAATTGACGGATTATAGATTTGTACACCTTGTGTGTACTACTTATGTATCCATCGATATTTTCAATGATTCAAAAGGTAAAATCCTGACATGAGAAAATATGAACTCGAAATGAAACATTACCCGTATATGCCTGAAATTCATAGAATTGATATATGAACATAAGATGTGGAGAGTTATAAATATGGAATTTGATATTTGATGAGCTCTGTATGTTTCTTGATATTCATGTTAAATACATGACTAACATGTTGATAAGGATATGTGTTTAGGCTATTGACCGAATTGTTTTGGATGTATTTTATATGCTTACCTTAAATGTATATGAATTGGTAAGTGAATTTTCCCATTATACGAACTTACTAAGCTTCAAAAGCTTACTCTATTTTATTTTCTTTATTTTATAGTAATCTGAAAGCTCGTTGGGTTGGAAGCTTGGCGGAGATATCTCACACTATCCATCGGCTCATTTCAGTATATTTAGTAAAACCCTTTTGGTTATAATGGCATGTATAGGTGATTTTGGCCAAAGATGGCATGTAAATGTTTGGTTGAAGTTAGTCATTTGAATGGCTTGTGTTTGACATGTTTTGATGAATATATATAAGTAGATTATCATGTTTAAACTATGGTTTAATTATGCATAAATACATTTGATAACTAGGTAAGTATGAATATTAGGATGACGTGATAATAAATTATAATTTAAAGTGCCCAATAGCACATTGGTTGTATGTGGTATTATGTCATGTTTAATACATGATTATGGCTTATTTTGAGTGCTTTGATATGGTTTGTGAATGTGCAAATTATTGTGTTAGGTTGATGCCAAAATTGGGTGAGAAATGTGGCCTAGAAAATGGTCTATTTTCCTCCAAATAAGCAGAGACACGGGCATGTGTCTCAACCGTGTGTGACAAACGACCTAGCACATGGGCATGTGGTTTGGCCGTTTGTCCCCTGCATCTTAAAAATTTCAAAACTGAATACTCAAAATTGATCACATGGCCTGGCACACGGGCGTGTAGCTTGGCTGTATGACCCTTGCACCTATTTAATACAAATTATTATGTTCACATGGCTTAGCATACGGGCGTATGACTTGACCGTATGACCCAAGTCAGAGAGTTACACGGGTATGGATACGGGCTAGGACATGGCCGTGTGCCCTACTTCGAATGCCCATATGGCCTGAGACATGGGTGTGTGTCCCCTGCACCTAGTAAAAATTTTGAAATTTCACAAAGAAAAATCTTTAAGCACTCGGTTTAGTCTCGACTTGATTTGAAGGTGTATTTTAGATCTCGAAGGCTCATTTAAAGGATAATATGATTGATTTATTATTGATTTTTGATATGAATGTGAAGTGATATGAAATGTCTGTATTTGATCTGTAAATTTCGATAATGCTCCGTAACACTATTTCAGTGACGGAGATGGGTTAGGGGTGTTACACCTCAAGATATAATTAACAACTTCAACGAGGTTGGTTGTCATATGACCATATCAGTACCCATCATCAAAATATTGAGCCCATTACCACGACTCCATGCTGCCCAACCACTGTTTGATAGAAGCATTGGACATCGCTAAATTAGTCTCTAACCTCACTAGCTTATGCTTGAATCGGTGTGGTTCCATCTCGTACCTTATGTATGTATCCCAATAAAACACGTTACCATCACTTTTAGTAAATTGACTCAAAATATTTATAGTTGCAAATTTAAATATGATATTTTTACCCATGTTCACAATTTGTTTGCTCTAGTATTTGTTTTTGTACTTATTGTGGAAATTGACAGTGACATGACGAATGTAGTAGACAAACCTTTACGAAACCTCGGATTGTTGAATCATAAAACCAAGGCCCTTGAATCTGTCAGAGACAATACAAATGTAATATTGCGTGACAACATACCTCCGTAAGTTTGTAATGAAAAATTACCATGATTCGAAGTTCTCCAACTCCACGATGGTGAAGGCAATTGGTAGTACATTTAGGTTACCGTCTTGTGCAACCGCAATTAGAAGTATCTGTGTATATTTTCCATAAAGCCATGTTTCATCAACCTACACAAGTGGCTTGCAATAGGAGAATGCCCTAACACATGGATCGAAAGCTTAGAACAATCGATGAAAAACTCTTCTCCCCAGTTCAAGTTGTCCATTCGAGCCTGTTTGCAAGTCCATGATAATTCTTGGCACATACTCCACCATCGTTGAAAGTCACCCCTGAAGTTCATTATACGACTCATTCCAGTCACCGTACAATTGTTGTATGGCTATTTGTTTTGCCCACTATATTTTCCTGCACGACACTCTATATTAGAATCGGGCTTACATGTCTGCAATCAATATTGACACAGGGATGGTTGAGCTATCTTTCATTAGTGGCATGATGCAATTGCAGATACTTTTGGTATCTAATTTCTGGTGGTCTTGAGTCATACGTGTGACAGTGCAAATATGGCGCTCTTATAATTTTCGTATTTGCCACTGTTGAGTCATCTATATAAATATAGCCCGAACTCGTTAGCCACACCCATCGTCAGCTCTCCAACATTTCCCAACATATAATATCGGTGTAGACTTGGTGACCTTGTAATCAATTGACACCTTCATCCTGTACTATTTTATGGCAAACATAAAGTTCGCCTTGTTCTTGAACCGTTTCCCAACGAACAACTCTTCCAACTGTGAATTTAACACCGATCTGTGAGCAAGGACTATATCAGCGTACTTAAGGAACTCGGATGCATGTGTTGCATATGGATCTACTCTGAACATGTCACCCCCAAGGGTCATTCTGTAAAACAATGCCAAGACTTGGGTTACTAAAAGAAGGGACGCGAGCATCTTCAACCTCCTTCGGATCTTTATCGTCGATATCGTCCGGAACCTCATCAATATCAGGATCACTAAAATCTTCAACGTCCTGATTAGAATCTTCACCATTATTGACCCCTTCTTTAACGTCTACCTCGGTACCTATCACATTTGGATGTATTTGTAGGCGGGGACCCGGGGCAGGGTTGTTATACGAACTCCCACCATAATATGGATTTTTGGGCATCTGCGACGTCCCTCCTTAATCTAATTGATCTGTTCATTCGATATTAAGATCAAAGTCAAACTTGCGATGTTGACTTATTGGACTAACATTCTCAATTCGCTCTAAGTCGGCTAACTCAATAAATAACTCAACTGGTTGAGGGTTCTACACCCAATTGACCACCATATTTCCATCATAGTACCCAAGTCATCATCATTTAACAGTTGCATTTTACAAAATTTCAACGGATTTGTAAATATTGGAAACTTGTAAAATAATCTGGACATCGCTCTTCCACAACAGTTAACTATTTTCTCACTGATCTTCCTGTTCATTTTCTTTTAGCTTCACATTTTTATTGAATCGCAACCATACTCTCTACCGACCTTGAAATACACGACCAGCATCACCTTCTATAATTTCACCATAAAAAAGAACGTACACAAAAAAACACCGAATTATTCATCTTCATTAGAATTTTTAAGCACTCCTACTAAACACAACAATTTCTCTATTTTCTTCTATTCCAGTTCAACTGTTACAAAAAGCCTAAACAATATTTATATATGTAAGATAACTAAGGTGGTAGAGCCATAAAAATAAAATATTATTTTAAAAATTTTAAATTAAAAGCAACACATTAAAAAAATCATACAAGACATTGGTGGCGCCATTTTATATGGCTCCACCAAATAAAATATTAATTTTTTAAAATTTTAAATTAAAAATAACATATTTAAACAAAATATATAGAGTATACTAGTGACGCTATTCTATATGACTCTATTAAATAAAGTATTATTTTTAAAATAAAAAACACATTTATTAAAAAAGATTTGATAAGTGGTGATGCTATTTAGAAGGGTTTCACCTAATAGAAAAATATTTTTTTATAATTTTAAATTTTAAAAAAATTAAAAAAAATTACGTGGACTAATACAAAAGTGATAGCGCCAAATTCTTTGGTTCCACCACTATATTTATTTTTTGACTTCCCAAATTTTCAAAAACAGCAGAATTTTTTTAATATTTATATAAGTGATGTTATTTTATATGATTCTACTAAAAAATAATTTTTTATTGAGTTTACTGATATGATAAGTTGGTGACCCAAATTTTTGACTTCTTTAATTGTTATTGTAAATTTCAGATCATTTAAATATATAATAAAAAGAAAATTTTTATTTTCATAATTAATCAAAATTTTTAGGGTTATTTGTATAAAAAAAAAAACCAACCTGCGTCGTTGTATACCAGAAAGTAAATGGAATGTAGATCGTCGGTCCAATCAAACTAGTAAGGGTCCCTTTGGTTCACCGTTTGCCTCCAGGTGAGGAGATTACGCGTCAAAAATTGCTCACATCAGACCTTTGTGCTGCTTTGGATCACCGTGAGGTTCGATCAAAATTCATCTCCACCGCACTGGAGAGCTGAAAATCAACTGGGAGTTTAAAGGTCAGTGAGCAGTTAGAATTTATCCTCAGACAAAAATACCCATACTTCTCGTCGACATGGTTCTGGAGTTTGCTCACTGAAAACTTTAGTCCGGATTCCTTGCCCATTGCTCTGCTGCACCAACATTGTGATGAATCGTCTCTTCATTCTCCAGGTATGCCCTCGCGCTTCTCTTCAATGCCTCCTTCGCGATATTATGGGCTCTCGTATTCTTCGTTTTCTGGATATGTCATTGATAAAAAATGTGCTTTTTCATTTGTTCACGTGCTGTTCTCTTGTTGTGCAGATTAAAGTGCTTTTAATGGCTGTTAAGGATTTTAATCCAGATTGTGGGGACCCCGCCTACCGTTAGGATTGTGGACTTGTTACTTGAATGTGTGGAATTGTCCTATGACCGGTAATTGGTTTGTGAATTTTTCTTGCGTAATTGTTTTCTAAAACTATGGTTAGTGTATGGATTTTGTAATGTATGGTAAGCTTTGTGGTCTTAGCTACGGAAAGAAATAGTCTTTTAGTCGCTCTTTCGTTTGATGATTGTTATTCGAGATTTGTCCTTGTTTTGTGTTTATTGCTTATATCATGAACTTCGATTTGTAGAGGCCGGTGGTGTCGGGCTTAGGGAAGATATACGTAATGCCCATGGTTATCACTTCCTTGTTCGCTTTGTTCTAGTTCGTCTTCAATGCCACGTAATCAAGGCATTCAATCTATTTATTTGAAGCCTCATGTTGACAACGATCGAGTCATGCTTTTGATGAAGCTCGTGATGGATTTCATAGGAAAAGAGGACCCTTCCATCGAACATCTCTCACCCACTTTGATTAGGCTACTTGATATTCTTGTTAACCTAGCTCAAACAGTCCTGCTGAAAATGAGCGTCAAAAATTCTCACACCAAGGCCGGTGGTCATAGCATAAGTCAAACATCAACTCTTGATGACTTAGTGATAAATGGGACAGGAAATAATAAAGTTAAAGACCTTGAAGCGGTTCGGATGTTGCGGGACATTTTTCTCAAGGCGAAACCGAGGATTTGCGCGTATATTAAATGAATGTTTAAAATATTTTCAAGTCATATTGAAAACTATAAGTTGTGTCAACAATTGAGGACCTGCTCTCTCTTGATATTAAATATGGTGGATTTCCTTCAACGTTGCAAGATATAATTCTAAAATTCTCGAATATCTTTGTGGTCGTGGTGAATTGCATTCCTAAGCAAGAGTCGCTTTCTCTATGTTGCTTATTGCGAGAACCAATTGCATCAAATTAAAGCTCACCATCCTTTCTTTTTTGTAAAGCTCTTATCGTTTGATCAAGAATACAAGAAAGTCCTACGAGAAGTAGGTGTCTTTGAAGTCCTTTTAGATGATCCGAAGCAACATAAGTTTCTTTTGGGTCCCGACGAGCATGGTGGTGGTGCCGGTCGGTTAGACGTAAAATCCATTTCGGCGACTTCGAAACACTTGGACAACAAGGATGTTATTATTACTTCACCCAAGCTCATGGAATCGTTGGAAAGTTCCTATTTTTGAAGTTGAAATACAGCCATTGCTATTGGTGGATTGTATGGTTTCCTTAGTGAAGAAAGTCAAGCCAACCAAGTCGCATTTCGATCCGCCAATGGTTTGACCACGATTCTTCCCTTCTTGGTGTCCAACGTTCATCGTCTTGGTGTCCTACGGATATTGTCATGTTTGATCACTAAAGATGCTATGCAGTGTTTGTTTTGATGCATGCTCATCTGCTTGTCATAGATCTTACATTCAAGCATGTTATTCGAAACATGATTTCTTACTCTAGATGTCTCGATTATCGCCCAAAAAGCTGAATAATCGGTTCTTTGTTGATGACATTTCTTGATTAGTGAATCACCCAATATTTGTATTTTTGAAAACCCGTTGGCCTCCTAACTTAATCGCTTCTAACCTCATATGCTTCATGTAAACGGAGATGCAATATTGTTATGAAGAATCGATTTGAGGCCAAATACTCATTCATCGTACCCATACCACCACTTTCGATCTTGCTCTCAAATCTCGTTATTGAACTCAAGATCAAACCGGATCTTCATAATCTGTAAGTCCTCCATGCTTCTTTGATTATGCACCATGTTTGATAAAATCTTCTTTGCTCTAATCCTTCGTGTTACGCCATGTGGTTCGGACTTTTGTGCAATGTCTTTGCTGTTGAATGTACCCTTTCATGCAAAAGTCGATTCCTTTTTGTACCCTTTTGTGCAATGTCTTTGTCCAAGAGTTGTTCTTTCTGCAGATGCCAAAAAACTATGAGACACACAATCAAAAGTCATCATAATGTTGGAGGACTTCCAAAGACATGAAGTTAAAGCTCATTGAGCCACTTAAACTTCTCGGAGACGAGGTTTTGATTTTGTTCCTATGACATTTACTTCTATAGAAAGCTTTTCCATCTTTTAATTTACTTTTCCCTCTTTTCTTTTGCCTAAAACCATCTAGGAGAAGTCCAAGAATGAGATGAAGCTTGGAGGACTTGGGACACCTCTTGGGTCCCTCAAGAACAAGAAAAATCAGATGGGAATATGGGGTCGAAGCTCAAACTCTCATACGGATCTTGTTGAAAATATTACAAGCCTTCTATAGAATCTCACTTGAAACCGAGTTCAAAAGATGATGAACTTGTCTCAAGAGGAAGTTATCCGAAGGGCCTTTGCTCGACTAGAAGAGTCAAAGACCGGACTTCATCACAAGGTAGATATTCTTAATTCTTGTAGCATAGAATTTTGTATCTTGGAAGCATATGTCTAACATGTTCATTTTGTTTGAAAGACTTTACTGAGAATTAATTGAATTGTCGAAGAAATATTACAATGAAGTTGCTCTTCCAAAATTGGTAAACCCGAGTTATTTCGTCACTTTCCTTATTTTGTCTCAGTAGTTAGGTTTGTAGTAGTTTTGGCTCTAGTACTTATTATGCAATAACAGTTGCGATTTTGGTTCTTTGGAACTCTCACGGTTGATGGACGAACTCGATGATTTTATGCATACTAGAGGTCTTCGATCGTTCCTTGGACAAGTTGTAAGTGCCATACTACGATATATTTTCCGATTTATAAATGCTTGACCAGACAACATCTTTATCCGACTTGAAAAGGAATTCTTTAATAGTTTTCCTCTTTGTTGCCAAGTCATCAAGCCTCGCCAATTTCTTTCTATTTTTATGAGTGCACAAGTTTTATTAGAGTTTTTAGCATAACACATATCCACCGACGTTGCATCATAGCTTGTTAAGATTCGTGCACGATCCATTTTGCTACCTAATCGCTTTGTCCCAAAATTGATAAACCGGTCGTGTCAATAGCTTCACTGACCGAACACGATGTTTGGAGTTCCTAAGAATGGAGAACTACACAAGTCTTGCAAAATCCATTCCCGGTGTGGAAGTGGTTGCAGTCTTCTTGATGAAGCGATATGAATGGGATATTAGCAACTTAGACTTCAAGGACATTAGGAAATTTGCAATTCTACGTGGATTATGCCGGAAGGTATAATAGGCTATCACTTTCTTCAAATTTTAAGGGTTTTGGAGATGGAAGTAGTTATAAGAAGCTATTTTTTCCTTTAACACTTTTTTTTGAAATTACAATGGATAGTTTAATTAGTGCTTTTTATGGAAAGGGGATGCATATACCGGGCGACTTCCTTCTCTAAATAGAGTTTTAATGATGGATTTTGCTATCAAATTGGTTAAAATGTAAATTTTTCGATCAAAATTGAATAAGGGAACATTCTCTAAGGCTATGTAGGTACTTTGCATGCCAAGAGAAAGGTTATAAATGATAGTCTAGTTGTGTGTTACCAAAAATAGGATGTGGTCATTGATGGAGCATGAAAACTAAGTATCGGTTTCCTCCTTTGCTTCTTTTAGGTAGGAATTGAGTTGGTTCCAAGGATTTTGACATGGATTCTCCTAGCCCATTCCAACCATCGATATTGTCGATCTGGTTCTGTACATAAGGTTATAAGTAATTCTTGAACATTGTCCTTTCTCATTCCTCAACTCGCTTTGAATTTGTTGATTTTATCATGGTTTTGTATTTGCTTATGTTCTATTTCTCTTCACCAAGCGGCAGATGCTCATCTGGCGATGGAAGACAACTTTAGAATCATCTAAAACAATTTTAGATAAGGGAAAACTCAAGATGCCGTAACTTATGGAACCAAGGTATACATTCCGGATGATATGCCTATCATGTGCTTCATCAAACTTTATTTTAGTAACTCTAGTCTGTTGACAATCTGTTGACTACATGTTTCTCGGTGCAAAATTAAGTAATGCCAACTTTGAAGGTGCGAACCTCCAAAGGGCTTATTTACGACATGTTAATATTCGTGATACGGTAAGTAAATCAGCTTTACTGATTACACAAAATTTTGTACCAACGAAAGTATTTTCACATATGCTATACACTTCCAATATCATCTTGAATTCATTATGTAAGTTCTGCTTGCATTTTGTGTTTTTCATCAAGATTTGGAAGGTGCTAAGCTTGATGGTGCCAACTTGCTTGGAGCAATCAGTGATACATATATATATATATGAAATGTTTATGAAATGTTTATGATATATATATATTTGGCTTTGACTAGAGTAAAATGCTTTGAAATTTTTGCGGAAATGAATATTTTAAGCAAAAGAAATTTAAAGAAGCTATCGATTGCTACTCAAGAAACACTCCTCTCCAACAAATTGTAGCTTATGCAAATAGGGCTATGGCCTATCTTAAGATCGAAAGTATAGTTCTAATCTAACCAGTGCTTTTGTCAAGATGGCCATTAGCTTTGGCATTAAATGCTAATATTTATTAATCCAACCATACGTGTTTAAATGGAACCATGTTAGATCCAAGCAGCATTTAATGTCAGACAGCTAAACTGATGAAAGCACCTACTAGAATTTATCTTTCCCAACCTTATTTGTTTTCAGATTAGGAAAAAATTCAGCAGTTTCTCCCCTCTTTCTTGCTTTCTCCCGTCCTTCTTGCTTTCTTGCTTGAAGCTTTCACTTCTATTTGGGTAATTTTATTTGGCCTTTGTTTGGTCATACTTTCATCGCAAAATTTGGCGATAAGTTCACATTACTAATGGTCATATCTCACTCTTTTGCTTTGATTATCTCTTGTTTGCTTATTTTGATTTGGTTACTAATTTCTTTCACTGTTGCTGGTCTTGTTCATTTATTCTTTTCTTTTTGTTCTCTGCTAATACTTCATGTTTATTTTTATGGTAAACTGTAAATGAGAATTCTCAAATTTCATTTATTGTGGATTTTTTTTTCTTTCCCCTTATGATTTTTTTTCTTTCTCCCGTCGTAGTTGAATGATTGAAACTTGAAACATATAAGAGGAAAAAAGCGTTGAACTTGCTAGCTTATTAGGAAAGAATGATATGCTCACTAGCAAAACTTTTAGAACAAAACATGATCTTTAGCAAGGCCAGAGTCACCCCAGTTTTCAATATGCCCATTCCCAACGTTGTCCCTTTCGATACATGAACGCCTGTATCCAAACACCCCGTCCCACTTGAAACTATCTCTGCGCCGATTCCTTCACAAAAGCAAAACATTTGCATACAACATCAAGACTATACGTAAATATGTACAAAGAGAAAGATTGGTTTGAGTACCGTGTTGAAGGCGTCATAGTGCAAGCTATTGCCAACAACATCAACATTCTTGGATTTTAAACTAAAATGGAGCCTACATGAAAATTTTATAAGCGTAAAAAGTAGTTAGAAAAGCTTAAAGTAGGAAAGAGCAATGAAGAATATATATATATATAAAGCATCCATTTTAGATAAAAAGAGAATACTTGAGCTTAAGTCAATGTAATCATCGTGATGAAAAGCATTAGCGGATTAAAATCGTCGCCCACCTGCTTTTTCAACTCAAAACACAAACAAAAACGGGACACCGAAAAGAGTTAGAGAAAAGTCTTTGTTTTCTCTTTTACATGCATAAACAAAAGTGTAACCATTGAGAATTGTATACCAAAACGATGGCTTAAGGTGAAGGGCAAGTAAATATACCTAAGAAAAAAGAAGAGTGGCAAAACATGTCCTGGGTAGTATTAGGTCTTTGCAGACTTTGAAGCTCTGCATTTTCTTTTTCTAAGAATGAAAAAAGGGGATGAAAGAAAGAGACAAGTAAGTGGGAAAGAAGAATGAAAATGGAAAATCCTTGGGGAAGGATCTTCATTCAAGTGAGTAGACAAGATTGAAAACAAAAACCCCGACCTTACTTATATCCTTATCTTCGCCTTTCACTCTCTCTCTTCAATTGATCCTCTCTGTTAGTTTTGTCTCTGAACCGAATAGATGATGATGATATGATGATTCTTTCTTCCTATTTCTCTGCTTGTTTGTTTTATAGACTTACCAAATTAAATGTAAAATGGACTTACCAAATTACTTTACAGATATAATAGATGGTAAAGACACGAAAATTTGTGGAAGGAGAAAGTACCTTAGCAACAAAAGCTATTTGGGATGATGAGTCGACGTTGATATTTTGTGAACTTTGCGTGAATGAAGTCAATCTTTGGTAATAGACCGACAACTCATCTAAACTCAAAAGGATGGGAAAATGTCATTGCTCTTTTCAAGCAAAGACACAAAAAATTATGGAAACCTCAATTGAAAAATAAGTGGGATACATTAAAAAAGGAATGGAGGTTATGGAGGAGTTGCTTAAGGATTCTACTGGTATTGGATGGTGTCTATCTAAAAAGGCGGTTGATGCTACCAAGAATGGTGGGCTGAAAAATACACAGTTAGTGTTAACTTTATCATTAATTTAATGCATAAATTTTATTGAAATTCATAATTTAAAATATCAAAATCTTAGTATAACATTTAACATTTAACATGTTATGTAGGAAAATCCGGATTTTAAAGGATTTAAGAAGAAAGGAATTGAGCCACGATTGAATGATTTAATGTGGCAAATGTTTGGTGGCATTGTAGCCATCGGAGAGAATGCATGGGCACCTTCGTGCAGTGTTCTTCCAAGTGGGGTTCCTATGGGAGATGATACACCTAATGAGGGATTTGGTGATTCAGGATGGAAATAGTAATGAGAATGAAGATATTCCTACTAATGAGGTACCATCAAACCCTTCTCATGAAACACCTAATCGAAGAAAGGAAACACTTGGGGTTGTACATGGTAAAGGAAAAAATCAAGTTCAAGTAGAAAATCATCCAAAATTCATTAGCTACTCATATTGAGAAATTGTGTGAGAGTATGGTTTGGTCCAAGGAAGTCGGTTTAAATTATTTTCCTCACTCTCAATATACTATTTCAAGTGCAATGGATGCTTTGCATGATTTGGAAGATGAAATTCCAAAAAGATGAACTGTATTATTTTGCCACCAAAATGTTCGAGATCTGGGTGAAACGAGAACCTGCTTTTGAACTTAGATCCGGATGTTAGGGTTTGGTGGCTTGACGTGAGTATCTTTGAACAAAATCCAATTGCATCATTTTCGTCCTTGGTAGCAACATCCTCATTTCCTTCCAACCATACCATCCACAACCTCCACCATGAGCTCCTTAGCTTTATTATTGTAATATAACTAGACAACTCTTTATATGTAAAACTAATGTATGATCTACTTTTTATATGCGAACTAATGTATGATCTACTTTTTATAGTAAAATTAATGTATGATGTTTTTATATTTGGTATTTTTATGCCATGCTTTTATTCAATTTTGTTGTGTTGTATATAATGTCACAAGTTATTAATTTATTTTCATTTTATTCGGTTTTGAGTTATGGATGAATTTAACAATATGTATAATACTTTTATATGAATTATGATACCCATGAATTAAGTGAAGAAGCTCAACGAAGAATAGCCACAATTGTTACACAAGTTGAGCACAACAATTATCATGACGAGGAAGAACAAGTGTTAAGCAGTGTATTGGTACACCACGGAACTTATTTCACTATGCAACCGTGTATGAATTCAAATTATACAGGTCAAATGTGGGTGGACGAAGTATTAAATGGGCATGATGATCGTTGCATGAATAGTTTTAGGATGCCAAAAATAAATTTCACGACTTATTGCATGATTTGCAAAGAAATTATGGCTTAAAGCATGGGAAGGTATCTGAATGGAGAAGTTGGCATTATCATTGTATATTCTTGGAAATAGAGAATCAAATTCAAATGCAGTGAACGATTTCAACGATCCGGGAAGCTGTTAGTCAATTTTTACCGATATGTTGCATATATTTGCTCGAATGGGAATAGACACGATTAAACCCACTGAAGGTCAATTCGAGGAAGTACCGAACCATATTCGACATGATACAAGATATTGGCCTCACTTTAAGGTAAAAATTACACATTCTTTATATTTTTAAAATATAAATTATTTCTAACTTTTATCTCATCACTTGTTTTTATTTTAAAGGATTGTATTGGGGCCATAGATGGAACACACATAAAAGCATGCATTTCGCCTTCTTCTCAAATACCTTATATCGGACGGAAGGTGAACCAACTCAAAATATTATGGCGGTTTGTGACTTCAACATGTGCTTCATTTTGCATTTCACGGTTGGGAAGGAACAAAGACATGACAAGAGAATTTTTTGCAAGCACTTAGAAAACAAGAGTTAAAGTTTCCACACCCTCCACCAGGTCGAACTTTAATTTTTTTAATTAATCTTTACATAAAAATATTAAAATTTTTATTTTATTTTTAAACTTGATATTATGTTTTAATTTTCTTGTAGGAAAATATTATCTTGTGGATTCAGGATATCCGCAAATGGCAGGTTTTCTAGGTCCATATAGGGGGGAACGATATCATTTACCTGACTTTCATCGAGGTAATCATCGAGCATCTGGAAAAAAAGAAATCTTTAATCATGCCCATTTTTCGTTACGCTCTGTGATTGAACGAACATTTGGAGTGTGGAAAAAAAAATGGCCAATATTAAAAGATATTCCAAGCTATTCATTCGACAAGCAAGTTTTAATAGTTATTGCAACAATGGTTTTGCATAATTATATTCGAAGACATGCTTGGTCAAATGATGAGGATTTTCAACAATTTGAGAATATACCCGACGTGCCAATCTCTTCGAGCCATTTTGATAGAGGTGAATCAAGTTCTTCTAACAATGAAAGTGACCTTGAAATTACAATGTTAAGGAAACCATTGCAAATAGTTTAATGAATCAATATTTGTAAAAATAATTTTGTATCATAACTTAATTTCTATCAATAATGAAACTTGTTATGTCTTATGTTACTATTTTTTATTAAAAATCATTCGGTTAGATACTTCAAAATTTGATCCAAGTATAATGTTACTATTTGCGAAAATAATATTTATCATTGTTATAAAATATATTTAACTATAAAAATTAAAAATAATTTTATTTTATCTAATAAATAATTTAAATTGATTATATAATTTATCAAAATATTTATAATAAAATATTGGAAGATACATTTTAATATTTTATTAAATGATTTCATAAATTCACATACTTTAATAATTTTACATAAGTAAAATAATTTAAAACAACTATTATATATCAATTCTAATATGATGTCCTTAATAATCATTTTTTATTTTCACCTCACCGCCATAAATTTACGTTTGAATCCAAACACACACTCCATCGTTGTTTTAATCTCATTTCTTCATGATGTCCAATCTCACCACTACAAGAATTAATCTCACCGCCATCATTGCTTTTAACCTCATGGGAGATAAACACACTGCCTATACAAATCAAATTTCAAGTCGTGTCACTTATGGTCGTAAAAAGAAACTACATTCCCATTAAAAAGCTTTCCAAAATAAAGGGACAAAATGGGGAAACAAACTTCAAAAATTTAATTTTCGAACACAAATTTCGCTTACTTTGACTGCTGCTTCCTTCCTCACTTCTTCACTTGCTGAGACTCCGAGGCTAAGCAACACAGAGAAAGAGAGGGAGACATGATGGAGGAGGGATCGGGTGGGGGCAAGAGTAACTGCAACCGCATGAACGATGCAAGAAATGAACGGCGGGTAGGCTTAATTTACGATCAGAGGATGTGTAAGCATCGAACTCCTTATGGCGATGATCATCCCGAGAAACCTGATCGAATCACCGTTATATGGAACAAGCTTGAACTCGCTGGCATTCCGCAAAGGTAATATTTTAAAAATTTCACCCACTAATCTGATATTTCCTTCCATTTTCTCCCGGTTTATTTCTGCTGAGAATTCCTTTTTTAAGTCAATTTTTAGAGTAATAAGTAAATGAAAATGATCTCTATTGCAAATTTCATTTCAAATCTTCAATTTATTTGAATTGGAAACCTATTGTTATCCTAAACCCTAATACCTAGCTGTTAAATTGACCCTCAGATTATATTTAGTTTCATTTCTTTTTTTTTTTTTTGTAAAATTTCGTTCTCGTTGTCTTTATCTTTTAGATGTGTGATTTTAAATGCAAAAGAAGCCAAGGATGAATATATTTGCGCTGTTCACTCCAAAACCCATGTTAATCTGATTCAAAATATAAGCTCCAAAGGGTATTCAAAGCGAAATCGGATTGCTTCCAAGTTAAATTCTATATATTTGAATGAAGGATCATCAGAGTCTGCATACCTTGCAGCTGGCTCTGTCATTGAGGTACATTATAAAAGTATTCTCTATAAACATTAGATTCGCATTTTAAAATTAAAAAAACTGAAAACAGAATTTTTTTTTTTGTCATATAGGTTGCTGAGAAAGTGGCAAAAGGGGAATTGAATTCTGCTTTTGCTATTGTTAGGCCACCTGGACATCATGCTGAATATGATGAAGCAATGGGGTTTTGTTTATTCAACAATATAGCCATAGCAGCAAGTTTTCTACTTGATCAAAGGGTAAGAAACGAAAGCTAGATTTTACAAGTCAGAGTCATTTTTCCTATATTTCAATGAAGCTTGCTAAGTCTTCATGGAAAGTTACAACATTGAATTTTTAATTCATTCATGTTTTCTTTCAGCCTGAACTTGGTATAAACAAGATTTTGATAGTTGATTGGGATGTTCATCATGGTAATGGTACTCAAAAAACTTTTTGGAGTGATCCTCGTGTTCTTTTCTTTTCTGTTCACAGGTACAGAACTAGTATGAGCCAATGATTTTTGTGTATCACTTTGTATATGTTCTTACCCTTAATTTGCTTGTGGCAATTGTATATGCTATTAGTTGTTTTTCATATTTTAAATCTTTTTTGCCATGTTTGTTCAACTTTTTTTTTTTTTTTTGTAAGTGCATGTTTTCAAATTGAATATGTTTTTATGATATTTATTAGCATATTGTTGTTGGCACCTAACTTATGTGAACGCTTTACTTTGTTTTCTCTTGCAGACATGAGTTTGGTAGTTTTTACCCTGCTAATTTTGATGGGTTTTACACCATGATTGGAGAAGGGCCAGGTGCAGGATATAATATAAATGTCCCTTGGGAGAATGGCCGCTGTGGGGACGCTGACTATCTAGCAGTTTGGGACCATGTTTTAATTCCTGTTGCTAAGGAATTTAATCCTGACATAATTCTAGTATCTGCAGGGTTTGATGCAGGTTTGATGGTTATAAACCAACTTACGCATTGACATTGACAATTGTTGGAGTTTCAGCTGCTTTCAAGTCTCTCCATCATTATAAATCTTACTTATATGTTGTTTGTAACAGCTATTGGTGATCCTCTAGGGGGATGTCGGTTAACACCTCATGGATATTCAGTTTTGTTGAAGAAGGTTAGTGATTATTTTTTTATCATTTCCTTAACTTCTTCCTTTTGATTTCTCTGTGCCCAATGTAGTTGACCTATAACTTTTAAGTACCCTTTCCTGTTCATAATTTTTTGAAGCGAGATCTACATTGTTGCTTCTTTTATTTATATCTGAAAAGATTGTTTTCTATATCTTTTCCATTTAATGCAACGTTTCTTTTTCCAGTTGATGGATTTTGCTCAAGGTAGGATTGTCTTGGCACTAGAAGGGGGATACAATCTTGATTCTCTTGCAAATTCAGCCTTAGCTTGCATGGAAGTTTTGTTAGAAGACAAACCTATTTCCGACTTGTCTGAGGCATATCCATTTGAGTCTACATGGCGAGTAATACAAGCGGTAATAATCTGTTAAAAGTTGTTGCTGAGCTTTTTGGCCACTCCTGTTGTTAGCAGAATTAACTCTGCTCTCTTTTCCTCCTTTTTACTTTGGCTTCTAATCAGTTGTTAGAAATTTGTGCTTGTTTTAGTCTTTTTTTTGGCTGAAGCATGCTTGAACTCTTTGCCAGGTTCGTCAGATGTTGAGTGCATACTGGCCAACATTAGCAGATAAACTGCCAACAAAATTGACCGATCAAAAGCTCCTCCTGTAAGCTTTTTTCATCTTGATTGCAAAATTACTGTGATGCTTTCATCATGTCAAATTTGGGTAGTGGTTACTGGTAGATTAATATGCTTTGTTTTTATTAAATTTGTTATATTCTGGAGATTTTAAAATTCATTAGCATAAACATAAATAGAAACTAGATCATGTGACATTCAAGTTGTCAGTAAAGGAAACAAATTATACCAAAAAAAAATATATAAAATCAACACCAATGATCAAACCCACACCCAAAGTATCTTAAATCTCCCAACTTAGGCCTTGAGTCTTCTTTTGAGGTTGTACTGTAAGCTATTTAATTTAAACACAATTATAGAATTATTGAAAGACATAAATGTCCTTATAATAAAAATTGATGCTTTTAAAATTTTTGATTTTTTTGTCAATTCCCAATTGAGTTGGTGTTTGTTTAACTCGTGACACCAACTTATTCAAGGACATTATAAGTAGTATAGATAGATGCAACAATTACTTTATTCTCCTATAACCACTAAAGAAAAGGAAATGTTTATTTATGATTAGTCCATGGATGGTTTGTGATGCTAAATCATGCGACTTTTGAATGCATCTAAATCTATGTATGGAAAGAAGAGTGTATTTAAATGGAAAATATGAAAAAATGTGCAAGATGAATGTTTTTGGTTCTTGTCATTAAGGATGAAGCCATTGGGAGAATTGGTGTCTTTGTGAGATACCTATTTTAGGGTTCTTGTTATTAATTTTAACGCAATGTTATTTGTTGCCCCTATACATCTTTCTAATATAGTTGTTTGCAATCCAGCATATTTTACTATCAAGCTCTGAATCTGATGATGAGGATGATGAAGCTTCGAAAATCATTTCAAAAGACCTAGTTCAAGCTATTGAGGATGTTGTAGAACCCATTTTGAAGTTGAAGATTGAAGATTATCATGGTAATAAAGTGAAGAGTAAGTTCTTTTGTTTTTAGGCTTTATATATCTATTGCTAAAAACAGGTTTCAATAAAAAAGTTTTACATTTTTAGTTGTTTGTTTGATTGACAATTAACTTGTTAAAAGAAAAATGACTTATCGATCAACTAAAAGTAGCACTTTCTTTTTGGATATTTGTTGAGGTTCTGGTCTATCTCCCCCTCCTGCTCCTACCTTTCCTTCTACGCCAACCTTGACAGTGGAGTCCACCCATTCTGCAAACTCTCAAGTCCACTCCACTGATCCTTCTTCGGCTGAGGTTCCAATAGAGACAATACGCCTAAGCTAGCCACCACTTCTTCCAGTTATCTTCCTCACGATCCTTCCACTAGTGAATTGGATTAACTATTCCCTTGGCAAGATCTATTGAGGTCAGGGCCAACTTCTTTCTCGTTGGGCTCTTCAATACAAATTTTTGATCCCCCACTGTTAGAGAATCCTACTGAGGCAATACCTTTAATTCAATTAGCTCCTCCTCCTAGTACTCTACCATAAGATGCTCCTTTTGTTGAAATAGGAAGAAACTTTCCTTGGCGTGATCTTTTGGAGTCAGTACCAATGTCAATCTCACTCAATACCATTTTCTAACAGAAACAAAATTTAGTGCCTCAACAGTTAAGAGAAGTGTTTTCCTCTTACCTTTTAGTTCTAAAATGTCTCCTCTGTCCCTCATGACCCAAATTTCACAATCCCTATCTGTAGAACATAGTTTTTGGAGTGGGGCTCTTGTAGATGCTAGCAAGGGTTCTGATGAGAAAATTACAGACTTAGAAAAGTCTATGAAAACTGGCGAGAACTCTTTGAGTGAACTACGCCAAAAGTATCAAGAATTTACAATTTAATTAGAAGGTTGGATTTTCGGGTTATAACTCTGAAGGGTAAATATAAGAATGCTCAAATTAAGAATGAACAATTAAAAGAGGAAGTCAATCAGTTGAAAGATGAGAAGTTTACTCTAGAAGAAAAACTTAGAGCTCAAAAGGAATGTCACAGAGTAGAGTTAGAAAGTCTATGCTAGTCCTCAGAAAATTTCTAAAGGATACCAAGAAGAATTTTAATGATGCTCTGTTCGAATGGAGATCAAATCTTATTCTACACGCCCAAGTGGCTGCGATTCCTCTTGATCTTAGTCACGTAAATTTCAACTGTCTCAGGGACATTTCTTTTGTGTCTCTTAATTTTAACGTTTACCATCCTGATGGTGAAGAGTAAGAAGCATTTCAAAGAGAGTGGAAACAGTTTGATGATTTTGTCATTCCCACTACACCCAACGATGCAGACAATGAAGATAGCTCAGCCACAAAGGATCAAAATCTTGAAGATCCTCCAATTGAAAAAGTACCAACTAAACCTACTAATCAGCCTAATGAGGGAGAGGATTGAATTTCTTTGTTAAATCTTGTTTTTTACTTTTCGTTAATTCGATGATGTATTTCAACTTTATCAATGAATCTACTCCTTTTGTCTCTAATTGTCTTTACTTTTTTCAGAATCATTTTATTGTCTTTCTCACAATACTAAATTTCACATACCTGAGAGATTAAGCCAAACTCGATGTATTATGCATGCAGGGTTTCTTACCATATTAACTGTTCGAGAATCGGTTGAATCGGGCTTTGATACCAATTTATAACATCCTCCACCCGATCTGGATCTTCGGGTTACGCCACACAAATCTCAACTAAAATCATTTTACTACAAATAAATACATTAAACTCAATTATGAACCCTCTCAGCAATCAATCTACTATAGAAATGCAAATATTATAAAACTTTACAATTAATCTTCCCTAAAGCAATCATCTAATGTATACAACTTCATTAAATTAGATTCCTACATTACACTACTATACAACTCTGTATGCATAGTATTCCAATACACCATTTCTTTGGCGTAGTCTTGGCATCGTCCCTCTAGGTGCAAACCCAATGTCAAAATCTAAAACAGTAACAACATGAATAAGTTCATAAGAACTTAGTGAAAGTCAAATAAAAATACCTTAGTGATTACTTATGAAGTTGAGGATCATTTTTACCATATGCTTGTTTATTCAATTACTTTGGCGGATACTATCATAATGTTGGACTTATTCTTATGCGCCAACCACTACACGCTTACTCGTATCGATTCTTTATACTATTAGACTAGCTTATAATCATTCCATACATCTTTGTACCATTCTCTTGCTTAATATTCCAGTAATCTTGTTGAGTAATTTGTTGTGTGTCCCATTAAAAGAAACATTCGGGTATTTATACATATTATCACTGTTCATGATCTAATTCCACTGTTCATGACTTAACCTCACTATTCATAGGATTGACACTTTGGCGGATACTATCACAATTTAGGACTTACTCTTATGCGCCAATCACTACACACTTACTCGTTTCAATTCTTTGTACTATTAGACTAGCTTATAATCATTCCATACATCTTTATACTTTTCTCTTGCTTAATATTCCAGTACTCTTGTTGAGTAATTTGTTGTGTGTCCCATTAAAAGAAACATTCGGGTATTTATACATATTATCACTATTCATGACTAAACATCACTATTCATAGGACTAACACTAAGTAGGCCTCAGGCATGTTGGACATGTGTATCGTTCCAAGTCGCACGCTAAAGTTCGCGGTCCCTTCCAAGTGAACTCCTTGGGTGTATGCGAGCTGATACCGCAAGCTCCCTTCAACTCCTGTGAGCCGATATCATGATCTCCCTTCAACTCCTGCGAGTCGATATCGCGAGCTCCCCTTCTCTCTCTTCTACCAACGTTGACGAAATCTTCACAAATTTCTCTATGTCATCATCAAATAGTTGCAAAGTTTTCGTTACCTCTTCGCCTCGAGCTTGTGAGCCCTCTCTTCACTCATCACATCCAGATTGTCCAAGTCTAAAATTTGATTTGGCTGTCACCACTTTCTGCGAATTTTGGCCTCGCTCCTACTCATGAGTCTATTTGACCGAAAAATATGACATTGTCTGGCCAAATGCTAATCAAACTTCATGAATCCCACCCTTGTTCTAGTAGGGAACTTAATTTTTATGCAAAAAGTGTCAATCATCGTCTTAGCCATCCATATGATAAGGCGTCCAAAAATGGCGTTGTAGGTCATGGGATGGTCTACCACAAAAATTGAACATATTTTGTAGTAGTATGCTTACTATCCCTAAGGGTAACAGGTAAAGTAATACAATTTTGGTACGCTTCCCAAGTCAATACCTCAACAACACCATTGCTGTCAACCAGAATTCTCTTAACCTCAAACCTGACAATAGTTGTTGTTACCACCATAAGATCGTTCCCTTCCTCGTTGCAGACTGAATCCTTATCTTTCTCGCTAAACTCTACCCGCCATTTCTCTTGCTGACATGGCATCTTAAGCGAATTAACAGACATCACACTTCTAAAGGTGTGTCTTCCTTTTTGTGTTGGATGTCTCTCATTCTTCATCTGTACCAATTTTAATATGTATCGTACCCCTGGCCTTTTGCTTGCCCTTATCAGCACCTCGCAAATCCCACATTGATGGTGAAGCTTCTTGTGCTACAAAATCTTTTAGTTAGCCATTTTTGACAGCCTCATTGATGACTTCCTTCAAAGAAAAACAATCCTCTATCTTGTATCCTCTATCATTAAGAAAACTACATCTGTCCCTTAAATTAGACCTCAACTGACTAGGCCGCATAGGTGGTGGACTTGACAAAATTCCTAAGCTTCTCACTTGGTTAAGAATATAGGTACGCAAAACATTTAAAGGAGTGTAAACTTCAAATTTTCCACGGGGAACGTACCTTCTCGTGTGCTCGCCTTAGGGCTTCTGGAATGCCCTGACAACT
The DNA here is from genome assembly GCA_025506655.1 of Gossypium rotundifolium. Taxonomy (NCBI): domain Eukaryota; kingdom Viridiplantae; phylum Streptophyta; class Magnoliopsida; order Malvales; family Malvaceae; genus Gossypium; species Gossypium rotundifolium. The sequence goes on along the minus strand of CP106723.1, from coordinate 36,655,654 downwards.
CCTTTTGTGAATGAACTCATTTAGTGACCCCCACCTTGGACTCGTAGGTTCTGGGAAGAATGACCTTGCTGGTTATGTGCACTCTGATGACTTCTAAATCGTCTATCATCCCTCAGAAAAGTACCACAGGCTACCTTCTTAATTTGGCTTCAGTGAACTTATGTGCCCTTTATACAACAAGTCTGCCAAATTACTGGCATTCTCTGTTGCTTGGACCTTCGTGGGCTTGCTCTTTCCTTGGGCTTTAGTTTGTTCCTATGTTGGTATAATAGCACATGTCCATTGAGTGTGGGTCTTTGTTAGGCAATAGTTTGAGGTTGAATATGTGCTCGACAATAGTGCATCTAATTGATTTCTAATGCAGGATAGTAGGTCAGGAGACATATTATGACCATTTAGGCCTCATTTGGCAATGTTTAGATTGCTTGTGTTGTTGTTTGGTAATCTTTTTTTTATTATTTGGACCAAAACATTTTATTATTAATATTTTCAATTATTAATAGTAGATAAAATTACATTTTTAAATAATTTTTAATATCTTAATATGTATGTCAAGATTACTATTTGACAAAATGTGCAAACTATTGAGAAAATTACTAGTTAGTCAAAAGATATTTTATCGAGCCATGTAAATATTCAAATATCTTTTCATGAAAATGTCATTTGTTTAATCAACTTTCTGAAAGCCAATTTTTGCGAAACAATCAAGTCTTGATTTTATTTGAAAGAATAAACTTCATGTTGAATGCAGATGAAGCAAATAGTGCCCTGTGGAGATCAAAGCTATCCAAGACTGACATTTGGTATGCCAGTTTTGGATCAAATATGTGGATGTCAAGGTTCCTTTGCTATATCGAAGGTGGACAGGTATGCATTATGTTACAAACATGGATGAATCCCTTCATATGTGTAGAAATTTAGAGATTAGATTCATCTGTATTTCTACTAGTTAGCTTACAGATATAAAGAGAAAAATTATCCTAAGGAAGGAAACAATCCCTAAAAAGCAGTAACAGCCTAAGGATTAGTAACTAAGATTAATTTCTATTTACAGAAGATCTCCTAGTGATAAGGTAAGTAATCTGTCCTTAATCTTAGGAATTCCAACACTCCCCCTCAAGCTGGAGTGTAGATGTTTATCAAACCCAGCTTGCCAACAAGTTATTCAAACATGTTTCTGTTCAAGCTTTTTGTTAACACGTCTGCAACCTGTTGTCTGGTAGGTAGATAGGTAACACACTTCTCCTGAGTGTATTTTTTTTATAAAGTGACGATCTATCTCAACATGTTTGGTACGATCATGATGCACAAGATTGAGATCTATACTAACAGCTGCTTGGTTGTCACAATACAACTTCATAGGTCTAGTATAAGGAACTTTTAGTTCCCCTATAAGTCTTTGTATCTAAACTCCTTCGCAAATACCATGCGCTAGTGCTCGATACTCTGTTTCTGCACTGTTGCGTGTTACAACAGATTGTTTTTTACTCCTCCATGTCACTAGGTTACCCTAAACATAGCTACAATAACCACTTGTAGAGCGTCTGTCGTTGATAGAACCTGCCCAATCAGCATCAGTGTAGACTTCTACATTTTTGTTGGCATTTTTCTTGAAGTATAGGCCTTTGCCAGGAGTCCCTTTTAGATACCTTAGTATTCGATATGCAACTTCTAGGTGCTTCTCTCTTGGGGCATGCATATATTGACTTATAACACTCACATTAAAGGCTATCTCTAAACGAGTGTGAGCTAGGTAGATAAGTCTCTCTACTAGACGTCGATATCTCCCCCTGTCGATTTCTTCTCCATCCTCATCAGTACCCAATTTAAGATTAAACTCCATAGGAGTTTCAGCTGGTTTGTAACCCATCAAACCAACTTCTGATAGCAAATCGAGAACATATTTCCTTTGGGAGATGGAAATACCTTTTTGAGACCTTGCTACCTCCATGCCAAGAAAGTATTTAAGATTCCCTAAGTCTTTAAGTTCAAATTCTGTTCCAAGGAATTCTTTCAACCTCACAATTTCACTTGTATCATCTCCTGTCACTATTATATCGTCCACATAGACAATGAGAATGCAACATTTTCCTTGTTCCAAGTGCTTGTAGAACATGGTATGGTCTGCCTGTCCTTGAGTGTAATTTTTGCTCATCATAGCTTTTGCAAATCGACTGAACCACGCCTTTGAGATTGTTTTAACCCGTACAGTGACTTTTTCAATTTACACACTTGGCCCTTGCTTTCTTCAAACCCCGATGGGAAATTCATATATACTTCTTCATTTAACTCCCCATTGAGAAAAGCATTTTTAACATCCAATTGAGTCAAGTGCCAATTAAGATTGACAATGAGAGATAGGAGGACTCGAATTGTGTTTAGTTTGGCAACCGGTGCAAATGTCTCTTCATAGTCAAGCCCATAAGTTTGGGTGAAACCCTTAGCCACAAGTCGAGCCTTGTATCGGTCAATATGGCCATCAGGTTTGAATTTAGTAGTAAAAATCCATTTGCGGCCTACTGTTTTTTTTCCTTTAGGCAGGTCCGAAACTTTCCATGTTCCATTATTTTTGAGGGCCTTCATTTCTTCCATCACAGCTTGTCTCCATTCAGTTGATTCAAGTGCTTCTTCTATAGTTTTTGGAGTTTTTACAAAATCAACATTAGTCACAAAAGTTTTATAAGACTTAAAAAGTTTCCATAAGATACAAACCGAGAAATAGGATGTTGAGTGTAGCTCCTTGTGCCCTTTCTCACTGCAATTGGAAGATAGATGGATGGTGATGGAGGTGAGACTTCAGTTTTAGAACAGTCCTCGGTTGGAGATGCAATTGGCACTGCTGTATCAGTTTTAGGATGGCGATTTCATCGGGAGTAAACCTGCAGTTCGGGCACCTGCTCTTGCTGTTTTCCTTGATCAGGGGGCTGTTCGGTGATGGCTGTGTTATCGGGAAGGATTGTGCTAGCTTCTTGTGGCATAGAAGGAACAACAACAGTATCTAAATTGAGGGTAGCACCTTGGTTGTTAGGTTTATTAGTGATAGTAGTGGTAGGATCATGAGGAATGATGAGGAGAGTATTAAGGGTCTCATCTTCATTGAAAGTCTCCCCCTGAAGATGAGAGGCTCCAAAGAATGGTTTGGTTTCAAAGAAGGTAACATCCCGAGAGACAAACATCCGGTGCAAGGCTGGTGAGTAACATTTATAGCCTTTTTGAGTGGGGGAATACCTAACAAATATACAGGGGTGGGCACGAGGATCTAGTTTGGATTGATTTGGTTGATGATTATGGATAAAGGCTTTGCAACCGAATATTTTTGTTGGAAGATTAGGAACACGAACTAGAGGAAAGGATTTTTGCTCTGATACCATGTTTAGAGGTGTTTGAAAGTTTAGGACTTTTGATGGCATTCGATTTATAAGGTAGCAGGCAGTAAGGACAACTTCTCCACATAAGTATTTTGGTACATTCATGGTGAACACTATGGCCCGAGTTACAGCAATGAGATGTCGATTTTTTCTCTTGGGGATCCCGTTTTGTTGAGGAGTGTCAGGACAAGAGCTTTGGTGTATGATGCCTTGGTCCGAAAGGTATGGACTTAGGACAGAATTAAAGTATTCTCTCCCGTTGTCAGTGTGGAGAGTATGGATGGTAGAGTTGAACTGGGTTTGAACCATTGAGTGAAAATTTTGAAAGACTTTGGGTGTTTCAGATTTTTCTTTTAATAGATAGACCCAACAAACCCTAGTGTGATCATCAATAAATGTTATAAACTACTTGGCACCTGTAATTTTTTTCACTCGGCTAGCTCCCCATAAGTTACCGTGGATTAATGAAAAAGGTTAGGACTGGGTATATGATTTTAAAGGATATGGTACACGGGTATGTTTGGACAATTCACAAATTTCACGTTTCAAAGAATTTATACTTTTATTTCGAAATAACAGCGGAAGATTTTTTTTTTTAAATATAAGAGATTTGGATGCCCTAACCTACGGTGCCATAGCATAATAGTGTCCTCTTTTGAAGTAGATAGAGCCAATCTCCCTTGTGTGCTGTCTTTATTCCAAACATATAATCCATCAACAACTTTAGCCCCGATTTCTGTTTCGGTATTACACAGCCAATTTCAAAAAATTCAGCAAACATTTTTCCATTTTTAGTAAGTTATTGAAAGTAAATTACAGGACAAGTTTGGGACATATAGAACTTTATCAAGGGAAGAATTTTCTGTTATTTGTACTTTTCCTACTCCAGTCACAGGTGAGTATGAACCATTAGCTATGCGGATTTGGGACTTGTTATGACAAGTGGTGTAGGTTTGAAATAGAGTGGAGTTACTTGTCATGTGATCCGAGGCATCCGAATCTAGTATCCAAGAGGAATTGTTATTAGATTCAAGGGAAATATTAAGTGTAGTACCTTGAGTGGCTAGAGACCCATGACCAATAGAGGTATTAAGTATCTTATGGAGATTTTCGAATTAAGTTTTGGTTAGGCGAACATCGAGCACATCATCTGCAGCATTGGAGGATAAGAGGGCAGTCTTCTTATCTTTCTGTTTTTTATCTAGATAACCATGGAGTTTAAAACACTTTTCCTTTGTGTGACCAACACGGTTGCAGTAGCTACACCATGGTTTGTTCGATCCAGAATCATTTTCAGCTCGTGGTTTTTGTGTCTGTGGACCTTTGGAGACGAGAGCAGAAGATTCAGTAGACTGGTTTCCAGGCAATATCATCGATTTGGGTTCTCCCATCATGACAATACGACGTTTTTTTTCTCTTCTCACTTCTGCAAAAACTTCACCAATGGTTGGGAGAGGTGATCTGCCCAGAATTTTGCCCCAAACCTCATCTAACTCACGGTTCAGTCCTGCTAGAAACTCATAGAGACGTTCGTTGTTGAGGTGAGTCATAAACCTAGTGTGTTTTAAGCCTTCACCCCAATTTGCCTCATAGTATATATCTAACTCCTGCCACAAGATTTTCAGATTGTTGTAGTAGTGAGTTACCTCGAGTGCCCCTCGTCGAATATCTTTTAACTTTAGTTTGATCTCAAATACTTGGGAGGCGTTTCCAAGATCCGAGTAGTTTTCTTTAACTGCATCCCACATGTCTTTTGCAGTCTTGAAGAGGAGATAGGTTCGGCTTATATGGCCTTCCATTGAATTAATCAGCCACGCCATAACAATGGAGTTGTTGAGTTCCCAAGTAGCATAAGTAGGGTCAACTACGTTCGGTCATGGAAGTTCTCCATTGATGTATCCTAATTTGCCACGGCCACGAATCACCATAAAGACAGATTGAGACCATTGTAAGAAATTCTTCCCATCTAGTCGATGACTAGTGATTATAAGTGAAGAATTAAGATCACTTTGATTGATTCACTGGTTAACATTCTGAGATATTTGTGAAATCTCAGTTTTAGACAGGGTGTCATTGAGGTCACCCATGGGAAAAAACTAGATCAGAGGGATTTTTAGGAAGAGTTTTTAGAGATGGATGAGAAGGATCAAAAAATTCCTAGAGCTCTGATACCATGTAGAAATTTAGAGATTAGATTCATCTGTATTTCTGCTAGTTAGCTTACAGATATAAAGAGAAAAATTATCCTAAGGAAGGAAACAATCCCTAAAAAGTAGTAATAACCTAAGAATCAGTAACTAAGATTAGTTTCTATTTATAGAAGATCTCCTAGTGATAAGGTAAGTAATCTGTCCTTAATCTTAGGAATTCCAACAATATGAAATCAAAGATGTTTCTAGATCTGGTAGCCTTAAGACATTGACTAATATCATAACCATGTGTCATTAGACCTAACGATTCATGTTTCTGTGTCGTTTTTGTGTAGTTTCCTTGTTATAATCATTCTCAACATGTTTATATTTATAATTAGACATGTTAATACTCCATATTGTATAAATTTTTAGGCAGTTATCTATTTGTGTCGTATTTTTTGTGTGGGGGTGCATGCACGTGTTTTTTGTTATGTCGTGTAAAATGTAATGTTTATTTAATTATTTATGCTTTCTAATATTTCCATATCGAGGTATTTTCCTACTAAACTCGGGTTAGCAATTGATAGGTGGAAGTTGGAGGAGGATGGAAAATGAACTTTTTCTTAAAAAAACTACTATTGAAGTATGCCTTCGTCCAATAGCTTTAGAGATTATATAGTGTTTTCCTGATGTAGTTTCATAAGGCTTGCATAAGGGGAAAAAAGTCTCCATTTTAGTCACTTTTCATTAACTCCTTTAATTGGGAAACATATTGGGGTTATTAACCAGGATCTAGATGCTTCCCAAAAATGAGCATAAGAAATGCAATAGCTTTTTCTATTGGAATGTCTGTTGTATTAGCTTTTACTCTATATTGTTTTTTATCTGATGTCCTTTTTTATGATTCGGACTCAAGTGAATCTGATACTAGCATATTCTTTATGTTTTTTAAATGCACTGGATACCCTTTGAAGGATCATATCCCTATACCCATATTATGCATGAACATGGATGCTTCAAGAAAAATGGAGAGTCAAAGCAACATAGGTCTTTTGTTTTCTGGAGCACCATGGTTTTAGCACTGGAGCACCATTTCTCCTCATTTTCAGACTTCTTCTCCCCCACCCTTTTCCTTTTTTCTTCGCTTATCCCACTTTAATCTACTTAATGTTAATCATGAAATTCGTAAATATGATTCTAGGTCATAGGCATGAAAAAGCTGTGTTCTGGTTCTGTGGATAGAAACCCTCCAAAGGAGACTCGCTGGAAAACTTTTCCTCATCGTCTTTTCTTTGGTCGTGATTTTACACAAACTTGGGGTCCCGGAGGGGTTGCTTTCCTTGATCCTCGAAGCAACAGTGAAGATACAGCATACATGTGCCTCTATAAGATCACGTATTTTCTTCTATATTGTACTTTTCTATTTTAAATTTTTTCCTCTTAGATAGGTGATAATTTCAATCTCTGTTGCAATGCTTTAGAGACAACTCTTGGATGTGTTTGATTAGCCTGCTTGAGTTTTAACTCTCTCGAAATTGTCATTTCTTTGGCATCTTAAACAGGTTAGAGCAGTTCAATGATGTTCTGCTGCAGGAAAATGTTCCTGATCATGACATGAATTCTCCTTTATTTGATCTAAATGCTTTAGACTCGATACTCAATGAAGGTTCAATTCCTGTGGAGGCTGTCAAGGTAATCCATGTATACATTTGCATTTTCTGCTGTCAATGTTTTAAGGGTTATGCCGTCTTACAAGCAATTATGTTTCTCTTGCAGAGAGGTTGGTACCATAATGTTGTCTACCTTGGAAAGGAGGATGATATACCTATACTGACTATGACGTACGCTAAAACACACTTTCTTGGCAACTCGATTATCATTCCCTGAACTCATCTAAAAACCTCTGCATAATTTGTATAATGCTTTTGCTTTTTTGTTTATTCGATGATGTTCAGGTGTCCCCTCTCTGTGATTGAAAGCTTTAAGTCGGGAGATATTCCTTTATGTGCTCCCAGCAAAGATTATGCTGACACCTTAGTAAGAGGCCTTGTTGAAGGCAAACAACTTTCGGAAGAGGAAGCGATGACTTACATTCTGGTAGCATCCACCAAACCTTTATGATTGCTTATTGCAACTCTTTGTTGCCATATTTTAGATGCAAATTTCTGAAGTAATTAGCCATTAATGGTACAGGGTTAAGCCATTCCTGTCCCAACAATTGACAATAGATGATAGGGTAATCTCCTGCTATTATGTGTGATATTGATCCATTTTGTGTATTTAATTGGTATTTAAGCAGCTGTATAACTAGCAAATATTTTGATTGTATGTTATCCGATTTCAAGTGAGGGTTGGATTAGAGCATATGTTCGATATGGATATATGTTTTTTTTTTTTTTGTATATTCAATACTACTTGAATTTGACTAAAAAAAAACTTAAATTTGAAGGTCATTGTTGAGTCAAGCACAGGGAGTCCAGCTATTGCACTAGCTGAATTCGAATGTCCTAATGTTTGACTGAAGTCACTTGCAAATTTAATCGATTTTTTTTTTTTTTGTATTTTTAATTAATGTTAGAAATATCTCAATTCTAGCTTAAAAACATAAAAAAAGTCAAGCATGAATATGGAGTTGATTTTTACTTAGTAGTCAAATTTAATTGAACCTAATGACGCAAATTTGATTGTCTGGGATCGAGTTAAATTTTAAAATGTAACAAAATTGAGTTTTCGAGTCAAGCATAATAACCTCGTGTTTTACGACATGGGCTTAATTCGTCGTTGCTTACACCAGTGTTGGACTCTAGTTGTATTCTTTTAACTATCTTGTTCTTTCATAAATCAAATAAATACTTTTATTTTATGTATTTACTTATAGATTATTAGAAAGAGTATAATGGTATATTTTTCCTATAATTATTAGTTTTTTTGGCGGAAAAAGAAAGTTCAAAGGAACCTTAATACAGTCTAGCTACATAGTGGCAACAAGGCCAGTCCTCCCTTGATAAAAAACATTCCACCAGAGTGCCGGACCATCTGGAGGTCTATCTAAAACACACAAATTAGATCCACCTGCTCTTCTAATTTAGGCCATAACATCAGCCCAAATGTTCTGTTTCCTATTAACGAGTCGGAACATTTCTCTACGTCGAATCTCAGCTGCACAAAGTCTGAATTAACCATGCTTTGTCATTCTCCACCACAATACTTCAGTATCTCCTGTTTAATACTCATGTCGGAAGTTTCATTGGAAATTTGAAAGGGTTTGAATAAAATAATTAAGTTCAAAAAATGTGATTGGATAAAAAAATTAGCTTCATTTAAAATACGGGTTAGATTTGGAGTTCGAACATCCAAGGCTTGAGTTTGGCCCAACATATTTTTTTTATGTTTATAACATATTACTAGAAATCTTATCACACATGCATGCATATAGAAGTTTTACATTTAGAATATAGAGTTATGTTTAAAAGTAATATACAATAAATAAAAAATTTTATGGTTTAGAATTAACTAATACTAACACGTGAAAATGTATGATATTAAAATGAAAAAAAATCATATCAAATTGTGAGTAAAATGAAATTTCAATGTAAAAACATATTAGATTAAGGATACTGAATGAATATTGTTAACTAATTGGATTAACAAAGGAAGTGGTAGTTTGACCGGTGGTTCACCTGAAGCCCAAGCAAAGAGCTATTGAGGTTAGGTCAGCCTTTTTTGTGGTTGAGTTGAGAAGAAGGAGAAGAAAATAGTGGAAGTAGAAGAAGTGTCTAGTGAGCTGCCGCATGAGCGTTTTATAGTGGGAGGCAAGATTGCCTACATGTTTAGAGATTATTGGCATTAATATCTGATTTGGTTTCCTGGCAGTGACGTTGATATGACGTCCTAAAATATGACGTCTTAGGACAACTAGGTAATCAATGATTCAGAACTTCCCACGTATGTCTCACATATGTCTCGTAAAGGTGTGGTGTTGTATGAGGTTTGCCCATGGTAAAGAGTGGAAGGTACACTAGCTTGGTCAAGTACGCCAGATACACATGGTTTGCTAGAGGACCAGTTCTGCTGGAGGCCACATGTTGGGATACTTGGTGTAAGTATAACAATTGCCTCCCAGATGAGGGAAGGTTATACAGTAATCTTCGCAAGTTTGTTGAGAGGGTCACAAAATGGTAGGAAAAGAATTTCTTTGACTAAGAGTAGTTTTAATAAAATTGAGGTTCATATATTTTTACTTTTATCTATAAATTTAAATTTGAGTTTGCAAATTTAAGGTGAGATATGCATTTTAACTTGTTTAAGAAGTTATAAAAGTGTGTTTTGATTGAATGATGCGTTTGTTAAATTTTCTAGAAAATCACAATAAATGATTATAATTCATTCACTTGTTTTATTGTGAGTGGGTAAATTTATATTATTTATGAGGATAATGTGCGAGTGTCACGGTCAGAGTTCAAAGCCCTTGACCATCGCATCAAATGCATCTGATGGAGGTCTATTGTTTAGATGGGGATCATTTGGCCCACGAGAATTGGCCCGATTCAAGAAACTCTTGGAGAAGCCTGTCAGATTGAAGCCTGGTTGGCCCAATAGCGAAGATATGTCAACTTAGGTTGATTTGGTAACTAATCTTAGAAGATAGAAGGAATCATATCTTGTAAAGATTAGATAGGATTTGATATGGCATACCTTGTAAATCCCTTAAATCATGGGATATGGTTAATCTCGTTCGTCGATGTAAATGTATCTTGACTGTCAGTTTTGGGGGAGCTCAACTATAAATAGAGAGCCTCCCCCTCATTTGTACTCACTCAATTCATTGTTTCATTATTCTTTGTGAATAAGAGAATAGAGAGCATTTACTCAAACACTTTGTGTGCGTCCATTTCTGTTGTTCTTTTGGTTGCTTCTTTTGGCATAAATCGCTTTCACTCAATAATTGGTGCCTTGGAGGAGTTCTTAAGGAATCCTTAGGCGAGTTTGGACGAGCAAATCGCCTAAGGCCTCATGGATTGCGAGACGAAATGTCTAGCCCCGTGACACGAGTGGGTGCATAATAATGTGTTGAATAAATTTATAATAACTGAAGAGTTTTTTATTTGGTGATAAATAGAGAATTGAGGAATTGGCTTTAAGTGTTCTTTTTCAATGTTTAAAATTTCTTTCGTTCTCTGAAATCTTTTCGATTCATTTCTGCTTTGGATCGTTATTTGGCCATCTTTATTTGCTTTCTGCTAACGGAAATTCACAACTCCACAAATCTTTTACTTGATCATTTTTTCTTGTATCCATCAGTCTCTTCTTCCTATATTTCCTTCCTTCCTCAAATTTTCTTTTCTGGAGTGTAGTTCCCATACTACTTCGATGTCAAGATTCTCAAAGATAAAGCCTCCATTCTCGACCTTCCTAGCTTGTCTACTGGTTGGATCCTCAATAGAAGCCATAGGCAAGGTGATAATTTCAACTTACAGGGATACACCCATCAGATACAACATGGTGGTTTATATGTTTCCTTGGGAAATCTGTTTTCCCTTCATTGTTTTTGTTCTTAGGGTAAACCAATGAAAGGGTCGACTAAGCGAAGCTAATAACTACCTCTTTCCCCTTTGGAGGAGATGTTTGGTTACGGGAGGTTACACATATTTGTTTTTAGTCAACCTAGAACAAGGTAATGATCTGCCTCAAAATCTGATAGAGATATTTTTTCCCCCCATCTTCCCAATTTTCTCCAAGTCCCAATTCATGGCAACTCCTACTATAACATCAGGAAGGGACTACTTCAACAACACTTACTTTTTCACCTCAGGGGTTTAAGTTTAAGCCTTTGAAGGCTTGCGAATACGATATAGGTAGAATTTGCATCCCAATGAAACTATGCAGTTGCAAAATGGGGAGCCACCCAATCCTTCGACAGATACCAAATATGGTATCCAAGCGAACCTCCTTTCTCAACTTCCCCACTTAATCCCTATTCAAACCTGACGCAATGGTCCTTCTTGCCAGGTTTCAAACTCATGGCTAAATTTTCTTGTTGCTAGAGGTCTTTTTAATGCGGATCTCACCTTTCCTCTAGTTGCAATAAGGAGGTTGACATAAGGAATTCGACTGTTTCCTCATTTTCAAGCATCTAGCTTGATCATTCCTACTCCTTCCCAGGGACTAGCCAAGAAGAAGTGAAGACACCATTGAGGCAGCGGCCCGCTAGGCAAATAAAAATATTTGCTTCCCTTTGTATATTTATTGAAATTTTTTCTCCAGTAATTATACTTTCAACCACTGTATTAACTTAATTATATTTTCCTTGTATTCCTTTTCTGAATCGTCTATTTCTATTGTCACCACTATTCACCAATTCCGACGTATGTATCTATTTATATCACATATTAACTTAACTAAACAAGACCTCAAGGGACTTTGCCAGATCAAACGTCATGCATAAAAGGGGAACTCCTTTCAAATCCTTACATCCAAAGGATTGACTAAATCGTTCTTTAAAACCACTAAACTTGTAACACCCTAAACCAATCCGTTCATTGAATTTGGGTACAGAGTGTCACATTTGAAACGAGTTAATATACTCATTTAGATCTCCCTTTTTTTAAAATCAGATTGTATTACCTATTTATTTAAATAAAATTTTATAACAGGCATAAAAATTTTAATCCAAAGTCGATTGTCTCAACTTCGAACCTAAAAGGATTTACTTAATCACGTGTTGGGCCCCGAGGCGATGCCTCTTGTGGTACCCCCTTTCTATGTGCATGACTTCAAACCGACATCGAACCCTTGAATTAATTTAGCCTGGCTTAGTCCCTCATCGAGTTTCTTGCCACGCAAGTCCTGCAATCACAAGTCAACCCTTGTAAGTTCGAATGAACTTAGTGAGTTTCTACATTACGTGAAATTAGACCCCATTTTACAGAGATTTAAAGAGAAAGAACTAAACACAAATAACTCACTACTTATGCGAGTAATGTAACAGCCTGGGTTAGACCCTAGTCGGAACAGTGGTTCGAGACCACAAATCTGAGGTCGTAAAAATATTTTAATGATATTTTCTATGTGAAGGATATGTGACATATCCTGTGTAAAAATTCTGTATGATGATTTGATCGTTTTAATGCCGAATTAAGAAAAGGGACTTAATCGCATAGAGAGTAAATTGCTGTGTGCTGAGTGGTGAGTACTTAAATGTTGATGGCTTCTTAAGGAGGAGGCCTTATGTTGCTAATGAACCATTTTTAAGTTAGTGGAGTGTTAAATGACAAATTAGTCTTAAAAAGTATTTGTTTTATATGATTTATAAAGGGCAAAATTGGGATTTGATTAATAAGTTATTATTAATGAAAAACAAAACAATTTGATGGCCATTTTTATTTCATCTTTCTTCCACCAAAATTAGAGAAAATAAATAGCCATTGAAGCTTTGAGATTTTCGGCACTTACTTAGCTTAATTCAAGGTATGTTTTCGGTTAGTTTTTGATAATTTCTATGTTTTTGTGATCGTTGCTTTGTGCTTTACAAAACCCATGCTCAAATTCCATGTATTGATGATGTTGTTGTGATGAGCCATTATGAATGTTGAGCTATGTGCTAGTTAAATTTGAAATATGAAAACTTAGTGTTGGATTATCATAGTTTGTATTGAGATTTTTTTATGAAATTGAGTATTTTGGGCTAAATTGAGAAAATGGAAAGTTGAGGGACTAAATAGAAAATTTGATGAAATATTTGGACTTGTATAATTCCTAAAGAGGTTCAGCTAAGCTTGTGCTAGGTGGAATTTGGTGAATTTGATGTTTTTGTGGGATAGGGACTAAAGTGTCAAAATGTGAAAAATGTGAGGGATAATTTGCAAAATGCCCTAAATGTGTGTATGTGGACTAAATTGAATGAGTTAATGATTGAATGGATTGAATTTGAATGTGTATAGACCAAGAGAAGAGAGGTTCGGATCGAGATCGAGGCAAAGATAAAGTGCTCGATTAGTCGACCGTTTCGGTATTTTGACATCCGAGGTAAGTTCGGATATAATACTAGTTGTAAACTTTATCTATATGATATAAATTGAATGGATGTATATGTATCTATGAGATTTGAAATGCTATGTACTGAATTGAGATAAAAGGGCACTAAGTGTGTGAAATTTGAAACGAGAAAAAGATGATTGGCACTGTGTGTGCGAAAAGATAGAAGCTTCGGCTTATCGACTTGGCACTGTGTGTGCGATACGGATATAAGTTTGGTTTAATGTATTTGTACTAAGTGTGCGGTGATGATTATGTTTCAGTTATGAAATTGGCACTAAGTGTGTGAATAAACCAATGGAATAGCAAAGGTTGAACAAGAGGTAAAAATTGAACAATTGAGTAGCATAAATGGTAAGTAACTATGTGTTGATCAAGGTACGTATGAACCTATGTGGTTGATAATAGATTTAAGAGTTGATTGAATAGATAATTGAGTATGTGGTTGAGATTGATAACGTGCCTAGTTGTGCCTTTATCTATGTGATGGTACATATATATACATATCGATGTTGTTGTATTGAGTAATATGTATTATATTATGAACTTACTAAGCTTTGGAAAGCTTACTGTGTGATTTGTTTCTCTGCCTTGCAGTGTCAGTAAAGCTAGCTCGGATCTGGGATCGTCAGCTTCTCAATCACACTATCGGCATTCTATTTTGGTACTTTTGGAAAGATGTATATAGCTAGAATATGACATGTATAGGCTAGTTAATTGAATCAAGTTTGAGATTTGTAAGTAGCAATGAGATGTGACTAGATATGTGATAGGTTTGGCATGAATGAATGTGGTATATATATATGATGCATCTTTTGGCATGATTTGTAGATTGATAAATTTTCTATTGAGTGGTAACTTTGTGTGGATAAATGCTAGTAGGAGTAGTGAGATTTGGGAATGAATTATGCTTGTGATAGAATAAGTATTGGTATTGAATTGGGTATGATTAGAGTTGGTATTGATTGCATGTTTTAAATTGCTAAATTGGTATGCTTTTAGATGGCAATATGTGCATGAGATGTTTGGTTGATTGGCTTGTAGGTTTGACCCTAAGTGGGTGGCATGTTGGCCTTGCAAAAATGGCTTAAAATGTCGCATGGTTGGGGTACACGGGCGTGTCTCGGACCGTGGGTAAATTGGTAGAATGTGGCTTAAAATGCACACGGCCATGTCACGAGCGTGCCTACAGGTCGTGCGAGAAATGGCAGTATATGGCCTTATAGGACACGGCCTTAGCACACGTGAGTGCTTGTTAGCCGTGTTGATTTTGGCAGTATGTAACCATGGGGAGGTCACACGGATGTATCATGTAGCCGTGGGAGAGGCACGGCCTACCTCCACAGGCGTGTCTCCCCTGGATTATAGAAAAGTTTCAATTTTTCATGAAATTTTATATGTGTTTCGGTTTAGTCCTGACTCGATTTATAAGCATGCTTAAGGTCTTGATGACTCGATTAAGGGACACTATGATTGTATATGAATGTGTTTGATGATGTTTGACTTTGTGTCGACATTTAGAGGTTAAATATTTTAATTGATCGGTAATACCCCTTAACCTTATTCCGACGACGGTTTCGGGTTAGAGGTGTTACAAGTAATTATAACCCCCTATACCTGGCCCGATCGTTAATCCTAAATATAAAGATTCCACACCATCGTCTCACTACTTGTACATTACAATGTTCATTATTTTAAAGCCGACACATGGCATTCATAACATTTGTACAAGTTTTAAGACATACATACATTAATCATCATTAAATCATGCTGGGCATGCATCAATGTAATTAACTGTGTTAAACATTCAAGCATTTGGACCACTTAGCAAAATACCAAAGCAATTCACGTAAGTATCGATACTGGCATAGGGGTATCGATATTTTCTTTAAATGGTGTCGATATCTCTTGGAAAATTGATACCAAAATAGCATTTTGTTTCTCGCTCAAAATTAAAATTCTAAAAATTATCGATACCTTTTGAAAAGTATCGGTAATTTTACCTCGAGTATCGATATTCGTGATATGGTACCGATTCCAATTTACGATTCTAACTTCCTATACATTTTAAATCATAGAGGTATCGTTTTTACAACATGAAAATCGATACTTCTACTTTAGACCATAAAAATACAATATTTCTAAACTTATAAGTCATTCCAACTTGTACCAATTCATCATGTTATCATATTATCATCATCAAATAAACATCAAAACAACCGTAGTAATAGTTTCAAACATCGAAAGTAAGTCCAAGCAATAATCAACATAATACTAAATGAATCTTATAAACTTAGGAACAAGTAATTTATGGAAGCATTCAAACATCATGGTAAATACCAATAAAAGTCTACCACATTGCCTTATTCCCAAAACATAAGCAAATAAAAATAACACCTACGAAATCATAGAAATGGACTTGCTTGGATCACTCCTCGAACCACACCGCTCACACCAGCACTTAACTACTCTGCAAGGGTTTAAAAAGAGTGGATGAGCTTAACAAGCTTAGTGAATACCTAGAACAACTACCATGCAAACAATTCATCAAGCATTAATAAAACAACCATATAGTACAACCTTAGCAGTTCCAACTCTAGTGTTATATTATACTCACTCATGCATTATTTACTAGTTCATTTACATGGTAATCACATTACACATATAATCACATAATATTTAAACATATATCACAATATACATATAATCACATACATTTAAGCATATATCACAATACTCATATAATCACATAACATTTAAGCATATATCACATTACTCATATAATCACATAACATTTAATCATATATCATAATACTCAAAAACATGTTTATAAATAAATTGACACTTGAGCTATGAAACGTAAAATTGGGCACTATCACCACTCATCGAATACACGGATCTCCAACACACCACATAGACTTATAAAGTCAAACATGTCCCAAAAGTGAAGCATAAAGCTAACACTCTCCTTATTTCCCTTCACTGTCCTGTTGAATGGAGCTTAGCTCACATTCCCTTATCCCTCCAACGTGTTCCAGAGCCTCATTGCCCAAAATCGCTGTACATATAGGTGAGTACTCACAATCCTATTGCATGCCAACTATATCCAAAGGTTTCAAGATCACAAGGCCAAAATATCTTAAATCAAACACAAATTACTTATTTATTATCCATGCACTATCACTATATATTTGCATTTTTAGCAAAACATTGTCACTAAAATTTAACATATACATAACATGTACACATTTGCACTTTCACAAATGTTATCATAACCATATATAACATGTTATAGCATCTCATTTCAATTCACACACAAACACTTAAGCACATAGTTCACAAGATAACATAGGTATGAAAAAGCTTACACTCGTAATTTAGAGTAGGGGTTTAGGCTACTACTAAATTCCCAAATAACTCATTGAATCATGTCCACAAGCAATTATTCCAAACACTCACAAATTACGCTTTTTTGAAAAAGCCAAAAACTCAAACTAGCTTTTCCATGCCTTTATATCTACTCGTAGAAGGTCCTATCGATTCCTACGCTTCAACAAAGTAAATCGCACAATAACACAACTAAAATTTTGCCAAAGACTCACATCAAACAATCCAAAAATAGAAGCCTAAGCTAGGTTCTCTTTGGATCGAAACCTTCGACATAGGAAACTTAAAATTCGAATATTTTGATCTATACTTAATCTTTTTGCCTAAAATTGATTCCATTCATCTATCACCTATGACTAATTCTCAACCTTTAAACTACACAAAACTACTCAATTCATAATATCGACTTTTTCAACATGTTTTTGGCTATTTTTTGAAAATTCATTAAAACATTAGAAATATTTAACAAAACTTTAAAGTAAGTTTAGAAACCTTCTAATCATGTCAAAATTTATTGAAAAACACTTTGAAACCATTTTTTTACCCAAAATCTCGAACTTCATCATTAACGACCCAATTTTTGACTTTTATTTAAAACATGCGATTTAATGGATAAAAGTTTTGTTTAAAAGACCAAGTATCATTTAAAACTAATTACAAAAATGAATTGTTACCATAGTTGACGAAAAACCAAGCATTTAATCGAAAACTCGAAAAACCCACTAGCTTGATAATAGAGGAATCTATGGTGTTTTTTGGCGTTTTTCTTGGAATTTTATGGAGGTTTAAGGCTTGGATGTTGATAGGAACCAAAAGATTAGAGTTTGGAAATAAAAAATTGATTGGGAGAACAAGGGAGAACAAGGGACGGCACAAGAATGAGGGAGAAGAAAAACTAACGTAAAAATAAATTAGGTGGGGGAAGATATGAATTTTAAAATCTAGTCTAATTGCCTCTTAAAAATTCCAAGTTTTGACTTTTTTACAAATCAGTCCTATTTTCAAAGTTAAAGGTCTTTAAACTCATTTTCAACAATTGATTTAATTTTCTAAAATCACAATAAAGAAAACATTATCGATATACCATGTCGCAAAATTTTGAACACTCTAAGGCTAAAATTTCTAAATTACCCTTAAAATTTTTAGACCCTATTTTAAGGTGTTACAATAATTACTCTTAAACTCATCATAATGGCATTGATTAATTCCTCAATCATGTCTATTATGGATAGATAGCTAAACGAATTACCTTTAGGCAATCCTATCAGCCCATGATTACTCTTAATGGATTCGTTAGATGTCTCGCCATTTCCATAGACTCTGTCATTCTTTTACTTTTATTATTCTTTCCATTTATCCCTAATGTGGAAATATTCTTTCCACCATATCGTTATAAGGTAGTCTTATGATCTACCCTTTTAATGCTCCTTGGGGGGCCCTTTTGCGATCATTCCAATCTGTTTAGTCCGTAGCAGACTCTTTCTCTTGCCTTAGTCTCAAAGGACTTGCTTTCATCATATCTTTTGGATAATTAGTGAGATTGCCCATCCCTTTGGAGGATTAAGTCCTACTGGGGATGAATAGCAATTAGATTATTTTCTTGTAATCCACCATAATTGAGATACCATGCTCAAAATTGTGTCATGTCCGTTTGTTGTGGACTATTTTGGCCTTTCATACCCCGCAGACTATCGTCGAAGCGACCGTCTATTTTCAAGATTTCTCTCTTATTTTAGTTCCCTATAGAACTAGCCGTTTGACTGGTACTTCTCCAATGGTTTTCACCTTGAAGAAGAATAGTCTTGACATACATATTTGTCACTTGGTATGTCCTCTTAGTCAATCAGTTCTAATTAACCCCTCTTTTTTCTTGTTGACCAAACCATGTTTTTTGTGTTGCCTCTCTAACTTGCAGGTTTTTTAGAGCACCCTCTAACGATTCTTAATAGCGGATTCTTGTCTACGATCCTTAGTTAAATCAACTTTTATTCACATGTACACCAGGCACCACTAGTGTGTCAACTCCCTTGATTACTTCTTATTGGGTTATTACCCATATGCCCTATTAGTTTTCACGACTACTATTCCAATAGTCCTTTCTTATTTCCATTATGTTCTCCATTAATTAGCGCATCCTTTCGACCCACTGGTTAACTATTGTATGTCCATATTTCTATTTTTTTTCTAGTCCCTTTCTCCTTGTTTGCAAAATGTCCCACCATTGTTGTCCTATTTGGCCATTCATGTTTAATGTCTCAGCAGACTACCCCGTGTTTAGTGTTCCAACAGACTCCACAAATTGTCATAGTTGAGCTATGGTCTTGCTTGTCAGATTCCATGTTTGATGTCCTGACAAACTCTGTTGGTTACTATAATCGAGCTATGATCTTACATCTTATAATCTCTGTGTTTACTGCCTCGATGGACTATCCCGTGTTTATTGTCCTGATGGACTATACAGTGTTTACTATCATGACAAACTATCCCATGTTTACTGTCCCAACAGACTATTATGTGTTTACTATCTTGGCGAACTATTTTGGTTGTCATATCCTAGCTATGGTCTTACACATTTAACCTCTTGGAGGTGTTGCCTCGAAAAACCTTAACATTGTCGTGGTGTCGCCCTATAAAGCCTACTGACTACCATCAAGGTGTTGCTCTATGAAACCTAATAACCATTAATATCATCTTATCTTATATCCACTATGATGCTCGAACACCAAAGTGTCCCTTCCGCAATGCCTGGAGCTTCGCCATCGCGGTTTGCTTCAACAATCCCGGATGGCAGAATTGAAATAAATTCTAATTTTTCTTTTTCCCTATTCCTCCACCTGTTCCTCCATTGTCCTATACCTTAATGCTCGAACACCACAGTGTCCCCTACGGGCCGCAAGGCCCGAAGCTTCAACATCATGTTTTGCATATAGTAACACAGTATGGTGGTATTTAACAGAATCACCCTTTTTTCCTAATCCTAACTTTGCCTAATTTTGTCAATAATTCCCACTATTATAATCATACGATATATGCATTTCTTTTACATACTATCATAGTGTACGCTATTAATTAAAACATGAAGTCCTAACTATTTCATGAATGTTGAACTATTATGGCAGACACCCATATACCATATAATCTTACTCATGCATAACATACAAAATTAGTGGAGATTATTCACCATTCTAGGAATAAAGTACAGAAACTGACCTTATCCTTCTTCGCCTCATTAGTTTAGTTTCTTCAAACTCTAGAGCTTTCATTCTCCTGAAAACTAAGCATGTCAACCAACTTATGGGTTAAACCCAATATTTTTAACTTAAACCTCAGTTTTCTAAAAATATGCAAAACCCTAAAATGGTTCTAGAAACCCTTAGCATTACTTCTTAAACCTACAAATACCAAAGGTCTCAGTATCTTACCATCTCGTTGGATTTTGTACTTTTCTACTTGATTCTCATGACCATCACTCAATGCAGAGCTTTCTTGTAACCATCTCCTCTCGGAGCTATTGATGAAGGAGATGAACAAGAAAATAAAATAGATTGGAGAAGAAGTCTCCCCAAGAAGTCATTTCTCAACTATTTATAACCCTTCTCACACAGTCTTCAACCGTGTATAAACTATCCATTGACAATCATTTTTTCCCAACTAAGGAACCAGCTAATTCTAATCTAACAAAGCTAGATTTGGAGCTTAACTATATCCAAACTAGGCCATATGTTTCTCTAATTTTTCAGTAGAGACCGCCAGCTCATGATTTCTTTCAATTTAACCCCTTAATTATTTTCTAATTTTTAGGCTTAAAGGTAACTGAATGTGACATGTATGCTTGAAAAATGGGTTAGGATGTGGAAAAGGTTAATATATATGTTATTTTAGAGGGTAGTCATGTTTTGGATCCTTGATGAATGTTTGATTTTAGACTTATCAATGAATATGTATAAATGTGTGTGTATACTTGGTAATATGCCATATTGCCTATGAATCTTATGTATGGCAAATGTGGAAGATAATTGATATGTTTTATGTTGTTTAGAAAGGATTGAATTTTATGATAAACTAGCTGGTATTAGAATTGGTATATGTTGTTCTAAATTGGTGCCAAATGATGGCATATTGGTTAGATGATATTAAGGTTGTATAATAAAAGTTCGAAGTATGTTTGATGATGATTTTGAACAGATTTACAATGTGCTTCTAGGTACCAAACGCATAGGTTGGTGGTTTGGGCTTAAAAAGGGGACCAAAATGAAGGATTTTGACATATTTGGCAATAAGGTATCGATACCTTAGATGAGGTACCGATACATTACATTTTTCAATTAATATTTTGCAAAACAGAATGCTAAAATGGTGTTGATACCAAAGGAAAGTATAGGTACCTAAAGAAAAGTGTCGGTACTTCAAACCTAGTATAGATACTTCTTGATTTAATTAGATTTTTTTGAAACATCGAAGCTCAAAATGGTATCGTACCTAGTAGGGGTATCAATACCTAATTTGGAAACTTTAAAAACCTTACAATTTGGTCCTAATTTGTGTTTGGGTCATTAAAAGAGTTTTCGCAAACTCCACTGAGGTTCAGATTTGACTGTGTATCATAATATCTACGTGTTTATGACATGATTAAATATTTGAATGATTTATTTATGGTGAACTTGTTCTCACATTTTAAAAATGTCATAAAAAGATTCCTAATTGGTATTGAGTTGACTTTAAAGTATTTGTATGCTTGCATAAGACCTGAGAAAGAATGTTCATTGATATTTAATGTTGTATTTTTGATGATTGCATGATTGATGATGTGAAATGGTAATTTTATTGTGAATTTGTTGGTCATTGCTCCTGCAACGACTGTAGCACCCAATAACTTGGACCCGATAATTGGGTCGAGCAAGGGGTGTTACAGTTACTTAGGTCCATTTTCTTGAATGTGTTCCACCTTAATACCTCAACGACACTATTTGTATCTATCAAAATTATTTTCACTTGAAACCCAGCTATTAAAGCTTAAACAACTAACAAATCATTGCCCTCAGAATCACAAACTCCACTTTGTCACATAACATTTTCCCCTTTATGTTGGACCTAGCCCATTCCTCATTGGATCCAACAATGACATTGATTACACCCCTTACAACATGTTCACCCTTTCCTCCATTTTAATCATGTGAACTCGAAGGACTTGAAGGACCATCATCACCATTGAAATCTCCATATCCTGATGTATGATCCAAATGAGCCATAAACTGCTTTAATTACCCCTAACATATTGCAGATTCAATTGCATCTTTCAAATAAACACAATCCTTCATTTTATGGCCCTGTACATGATGAAACTTACATCTCTCCTTAGAGTCTTCTTTGCGAACACTCGGCCTTAAAGAGGTTGGTGACTTGAGTATTCCCTGATGTTCAATCTAGCTCAATATATGCACCGAAGAAGCTCTTAAATCATGATTATAAGTAAATGTTGTCATCTCTCGTAGTTATATACAAATTAAGAGAGTCATTGGAATAATAACTCTGTTACCTTCCTAAGTACAAATGACATGAATAATCTCTTTTAGACTTGTCCTCCAACGGGGTTTTGTCACGTTTAGGAGCATTGAAATTCATCGGTATTCATTGTTGGGATCCTACTTGTGCTTTTTCCATCTCATCATTTTAAAGAACCTATGTGTTGTCTCATAAAGGACAAATAACTAGTAAGGGACTTGTAAACTAAATTATACTTCAAGTGTTGGTTAGTAGTACCAGGCATGAAGGCTTGTCCTGCAAACTCCTTTGAGACATATTCAGTGATTATTGTTGTTGCATTAAATCTCTTTACAAAATCTTGTAAAGATTTGTCTTCATGTTACCTAATTGACATTAAATACTCTGATGATTGTTGTAGTGTCTTGTTCGTCAAGAATCTACTCATGAAAAAGTCCATCAATTGCTTGAAACTAGTGATAGTGTATTGTGAAAGCTAAAAATATCAAGCTTAAGTTGCATCTTTTAATGTCATTGAAAATGCCCTACATTTTCACCTGATCTAAAGCACCCAGAATATTCGTATGATTCACATAATGCATTAAATGATCATCAAGGTCACCTTGACCATTATATGATATCTTAGGGGGTTTAAAAGTTGGAGAGACATGATGACACAATATTTCATTAGCCAATGGTTCTTTTGTATATTTCTTAACTAAACTCAATGACTTATTCCTCTTATACTTTTACATGTTCTTTTCTAGTAGTTCTATTTTTTTTCTATAGTGTTTTTACTTAAATTCCAACTTTGATATCATCACCATCCACATCAACATTATCATCCTCTAAATTATCATTGAGATCATCATTACCTCTATTATAATTGTCGAAACCGTTTTTAAGGTTTTTTAGAAAATGGGGATCGACGAAAATGGAGTTGCCACCAATCCCTTTTTGTTTAGATGTGATCGGATCACCTTATAAAATATTTTATTTCAAAACATTGATTTTGGCCTACGAAATTCAAGAAAATGGATTCGAGAGTCGGTTACGTACGAGGAAGGATTAGCACCCTCGTAACGCTCAAAATTGGTACCGCATTGATTAGTTATTGTCCTAATGTCGAAAATTCGAAAAGATCTGAAAACATGATTTCTTTAATAACTTGAACAATTTGAGTTGGAATTGGAAATTCCTTTGTTTCGAAAGCATACAAACATCACATCCAGCACGTTAGGACATGATGTTTTAAACCTTCGTAACCAAAATCATCTCATGATTTACAAAATTCATTAAAAGGATATTTAGTTATTTGGACGAACGAAAAACTGAAACCCAGCACGTTAGGGCACAATTTCTCGAACTTCCAAACACGAAACATTGCCTTGTTTTCTGAAATCATTATCCCGAGATAACAAAACGTCATATCCAGTGAGTTAGGACATGACAATTTTGAACTCTCAGAAATAAGTCTTTATTTAACTTTTAAAACGAAAGTAATAAGTTCTTTGGACTCGAAAAGAAAAATCGAAACTCGGTAAGTTAGGGTACGATTTCTTTCGAACCCTAGAACGCAGAGTATTTGCTTATTTTGAAAATCGGATAAAATGTGATGTGATTTTATAATAAAATGGGGGATGAATTATAATACACATGCATAATAGAGTGAAATGGGGAAACAATATAAATTACAATAATAAATAAAAATTAAAACGAATAATCTATATAAAATAATAATTAAAAGATGACAAAATAAAAACAAAAACAAATGTTAATAATAAATCAATGAACAAATAGATACTATGTACAATAATCAAAAAATATAATAATAATGACAAAAAATACAATAATAATAATAAAATATGTTAAAAAACAAATAATATTAGCAAAAATAAGAGTAATAATAATAATAATAATAATAATAATAATAATAATTATTATAATTATTATAATAGTAAATAATAATAAAAGTGATAATAGAAACGAAAATAATAATAGTAATGGGATAAAATAACAATAATAATACATATAATAACAATAATAATAGTACATATAATAATATTATTACTAATAATAGTAGTAAAAATAATAGTAAAAATAATAGTAATAGAAAATTAAATAATAATTAAGAGTTATAATAATAATAATATTGATAAAAATAATCATGATAATAACTAAAAATAATAGTAATAATAATAATAATAATGAAAAAATAATAAAAATAATAATGTTAAAAAAATGGCAAAATAACAAAAATAATAAAAGAAAATAAAAAAGGAACAAATTAAACTTAAAAATGAAGTTTCGGGGTAAATTGAAAAAAAAAAAAAAAAAAAGGATCCTATTGCAATGCGTGAATAACATGGAAGGACTAAAAGGGAAAATATTCCCTCCCTCCAAAATGCACAGCTTTAGGAGGAATCCAATTGAGAGCCGAGGTAAATTATCGGGCAAAATTAAAAATAAAATAAATTTAATTGTAAAACAGTAAAAAAGCGGAGGGGCTAAATGTGCAATTAGCCCCTCCATCAAAAAACGCGCGGGTCCTGGGACTGGGTCGGGTCGAGGTGGGTTAGCCTCCAAAACGACGTCGTTTTAGGCGTAAAGGGGGTTGCTCAAAACAGCGCCGTTTTAATAGGCTATAAAAGCTAAATTTTTTAAAAAATTTCATTTGCCCATTCGTTTCAGAAAAAAAGAAAGGGAGCTCTCCAAATCCTCTGCCCAGGCGATTTTCGGCGAGGATTCCGGTGAAACTCCGGTGCCGACCACGGCGGCCGAAATTCAAAAAACAGGTAATTTTTTCTCTCTTTTTTACAGTTTATTTAAATATATATGGTAAAAAAAAGAAAATAGAAACGCAACTTATGAATAGACAGATTTGGGAAAAAGAGAAAAAATAAAAAATATAAACCTTTGCTAGATTTCTTTTTGATTGTGTATTCTATTTCTCTGTGTTCGTTTTACAGATTCTATTAGGATTATATAGCCCCGAAAATAATAAAATTTACATATTTTGTCCATATTTGTTTCCTTTATTGTGTCCTTCTTTCCTCTTTTGCAAAGTGACGACGAGAAATCCAAATGATGATGAAGGTGGACGAGGGTTGTCTTTGGGCACTTGTGTGAAGTGAAACCTAGGGTTTCCTGCGTCCGTAAATTACTTGGGCCACTTGGGCCAATTATGCTATTGGGCCACATTAGGTTTCTTTTAGGTGGGTTAGGTCTGTTTTGGATGTAATTGGGCTACGGGTAATGGGTTAGTATTGGGCTTGTTTTAGTGTTTGGGCCATTGACTGTAATGGGACTATAATTGGACATTGGGTTTTATTATTTATTATTTTTTTGTTTTTATTCTGGTTGGTTTTATTTGCATGGGCCCGAGCAAATTGGGCCTATTACAATCATGATGGTGCTTTCAAGCAAAATGGACAGTTTCCTTCTCCTTATGTGATAGGTCCTGCATTCGAGCAGCTCTGGTTGTTCTTAACTCTTTATTGAGTTTCTCATTCCTCTCATTCCTTTCATCCACTTGGCATTGCTTTTTATCTACTCTTGAATAAATTTTTGCTACTCTTCGTATCTTCTCTATTGTGAATATATTTGTTCCTCCATCGTATTCATTCTCTCCTATACGTCAATGTACTGTTGAGATCCTGAATGAGGGTTTTTAGTACCTTGGTTAGTTAGAGAAGCAACAACATGAACCTAAGGTGGATGATTGTAATGTTGGAAAATCGAGTTTGAAAATGCAATAGAAAATAAATCTAGGGAAAAATCATAGTTTTAATTTTTTTTTTTTACAAAACAAGAACTTGGTTGTAATATCTACAGTAATAAACACTTAATCAAAATTGTACCTTTTTTATTGGTCTAGGATGAATGCTTCAACCGAGTAGCATTCTCCGCTATCCTCAAGCTCAGGACTACCGAGTGTGAGCTCGTTTCGAATCAGAAAATTTTTCACAAAAATTACCAGTGGGGTAATTTCACAATTTCTCTAAACTTTTTGGCCAATTTGTAAATAAGAAAAATATCTCTAGAAATTTTTTGAAATAATTTCTTCAGAGAATTTTCTCTCTACAACTTTTTCTTAAATTCAAGTGCATGAAAAATAATGACTCAAGACTTTCTTTATATAGGGAGAATTTAGAGAGTTCAACTATAATTAAATTTAATCAATTTAATATTAAATTAATATAATATTTATCTAAATATTATATTAATTTAATATTAAATCAATTAAAATAATATTATTTTTGAAATAGTTAATCTGAAATCAAATTCTCTATTGAGTCCCAATAGGAGTGTAATTCTTCCACTGCTCAACCACCGCAGATCCACCGTCGCCGACCATTTTCTGACCATCAAAATGCCGCTGTTCTAGTCGCCAACACCCAAAGCTAATTCAGTTTCTAACGATTTGGTTCGGGCCAGTGATAGGCGACCAATCCGATCTAGCCACTAGTTGGACCATCAACCCGATTTCATATATCAGGCCCGATTTGACCAACTTTTGGGTCTTGGTCTTAATTTTGGGCTCTCGGGCCCAATTTACAATCTCAGGTCTAATTTTCAAGTTCAATTACCCATTGGGTCAATTGTCTGACTTGAAAATTAATTTCTAAAAATATCATATTAATTTTAATTAATTTGATCAACTTAATTTTACTTGATCAAAATTAATATTTCCAAAAATCACTTAGATTTTCCAAATTATTTTTTAAGAAAATTTTTAATCAAATTCTCTAGTTGAACAATTCTTATGCCCGCCCAATTTAATTCTACATTGAATAAATTGACTCAATTAAATTATGTCCAAAGTCGTAGAATTTTCTTCTAATTTGAAAGTTGTTCAATCGAGCTTTTGTTGAGCTAGTGGAGGGCCCAATCGGACATATACAATTAGGCTTTAGTAATTGCAATTATGTCCAGAAGCATCGTTCGATAATTTGCAATTACTTAATCTTGGAGTCAATCCACAAGAAGTACCATGATTGAAATCTTCTTATTATATACTCTTTATGATAGCAATTCACCCAATTGCTTTGTCCAATGACCTTGTCATGTGTGTTACCCTCATATGATATCCTTGATTCCTTTGAGTTAAATCCATTCACTCAATATAATCTTATTTTATCTCATTGTCACCATTGTGTCTTCTTAATGATTAATATGACCACTGTTAACAAATGACTGTGATAAATTGCTCATTTGAGAACAAGCAACCCGTGGTCATGTTCCATAGTTATCAATCCACACAATGCCAATGAGATGATATTGTTAACTCTTTAATTGAGCTATGAATTCCACTGTTGCTAGTAAAGTCATGCCATAAACAAGTCATTTACCCAACATACCGGCTATCGACTTGATCATCTTTAAAACATAAGCCTCTACTTTTATCAAAGCACATGAGTTGCATACGCATGATTAGTGGCTAATTTAGGATTTAGGTAAATCACACCATGAATGCCAAGTTAATTAATTCACAAATTGATTCAAAATTAATTTATCTTGGGTCCAATCCAATGTATCATTCTGCCAATGAATACATCTACGTCTCTACCCGTGGAGTCAGCTGCTCCGATAGCCAAGACTAGTCAACTCCTCAATTAGAATTGTAGATGTAAGGCCCAATTTTAAATCCGGAGGCCCAATGGACAGTTCCAAAGAAATAGCAGATTTAATTTTTAAAAGAAAAACAAAATAGGGCCCAATTAAGCTAATAGCCCAAACGGCCCAACATTTTCAATGCCAGAGAACCCAAGTGTTGTTTGAGCCCCGCGCCGTACACCGT
This sequence comes from Gossypium rotundifolium, assembly GCA_025506655.1. Taxonomy (NCBI): domain Eukaryota; kingdom Viridiplantae; phylum Streptophyta; class Magnoliopsida; order Malvales; family Malvaceae; genus Gossypium; species Gossypium rotundifolium. The sequence continues at coordinate 36,627,452 of CP106723.1, read as the reverse complement.
ATGTCCAGTAACTAACTCTACGACGCACGTAAAGCCATTTTTCGTCACAATGCTTGATCATGTACCTACACAATAGAAGAAATCAGTTGTAAAATAGTGGCTATAAAAAGCCAAATTAGATCTGTAATCGGGACTTTTTTTGGGGGGGTACACGATTTAGATCGAGAAATATAGAGGCAATATACCCACAATTTCCAGAAACCAATACGAAATCAGTTGACTAAAGCAATTTTTTAGTAAAAAGTAGACAAACGTTCGAGTAGGAAACAGTTTTCAAAGGTTTTTGCATATCTTGTTTGTTTTATATATTTTTTTTCATTTTCTAAAAGATCTCGAAAAGCGAAGAGGAGGTAAGGAACTTACAGGGCCCCGTCTTGGCCTTGATCAGGCGCGCGATCGGTGGAGATCTGGCGGTGGGCGAGAGGTTGAAGGGCACTAACTGATAGAGCAAAGAAAAGGAGAGTGGGGGTTCTGTTTTCTAATTTGCGGAATCAGAATCAAAAATGAAGGCAAAATGTTTTAAGTGTTTTGAGCCCTAATATAAAACGGTCTTGCTTGTTTTGTGCAAAGGAATCTGCAAAATTCCTTTAAATGGAAAATTGCAATAGGTCCCTCTGCTTGCACCATGGTTTTAATCGCGTCCTATTTCACTTTTTTGTTTTAAATTAGGTCCACGCTCGCTTTTTGATCCGATTTAAACCCTTTTCGTTTATTTTAGCTATTTTACCATTAAATTAATTATTGTTAATATTTTTATTACTTTTTATGTATATTATTATTACTATTATCATATTATTTACATTATTATTATATATTATTGTTACTATATTTTATATTTATTACTATTATTGTATTTATTATGATATTTGTGATTATTATATATATTATATCCATTATTTTTATTATTATCGAATACTTTTATTTTCCTTATTACTATTATTTTATTCACACTATTATTATTATTTTATTTATATTATTATTATTATTATTATTATTATTTTAATATTTATCCCTTTTATTATTATATTCATTAATTTTATTACTATTATTTTATTATTACCATTGTTTTATTTCTTATCAATTATTATTTTTGTTATTATAATAGTATTTTTTCCCTCCCTTTTTGTATTCATTATTGTCATCCCTTATTATTACCGTATTCACATTTCAACATTTTTTTTCTTTTTTAAAATTCATAAAAGGGTTTCACAAAGGTAATATTTTGTGTTTGGAAGTTTGAGAGATCGTGCCCAATCGTCTTTGGGCTTGATTTTTCGTTCGTCTAGATTACTAAATGCCCTTAAAGGATTTTGATTATATTTTTGAAAATAAGGCAATGTTTCGTGTTTGGAAGTTTGAGAAATTCGTGCCCAATCGTGCTGGGTTTCGATTTTCTGTTCGTCTAAACAACTAAATATCCTTCAAAGATTTTGACCAGATTTTCTGAAATGAAGGCAATATTTCATGATTGGAAATGCAGGGAATCGTGCCCAATCGTGCTGGGTTGCGGTTTTTGGTTTGGCCAAATAGTGAAATATCCTTTTAAAAATTGCAAAACAAGAATGTTGGAAATCATGAAATGATCTTAGTATCGATAGTTTGAAACATCGTGTCCTATCGTGCTGGATGTGGTATTTTAACTTTTCGGAACAAGAGAGTTTCGATATCCAATGTGAGTTATCTAAATAATTTTAAAGATTCATATTTTAAAATATTTTTTTTTAATTTTTGATATTAAAGACATTAATCAGTCAATACGGTACCAATTTTGGGCGTTGAGAGGTGCTAATCCTTCCTCGTATGTAACCGACTCGAGCCTGTTTTCTTAAAATTAAATAAGACCAAAACGTTTTCAAAAGTGGCCCAATCACACTTCAAAAAGATTGGGGCGACTCGTTTTCTTCTTAAAGTCGACCGTTTTCCAAACAAAAAATGGTTCCGACTGACTTGGCGACTCCACTCGGGGACCAATAAGAGAGTCAAGCCATAAACTTGGTTGATTAATGTCCTTTTATCAAAAATAAAATTTTTCGTTTTTCGCTTGCATGAGTGCGTGTCGTCATATATGCCTTTGGTTTGAGACACATAGAATATTTTGCATTCATATTGCATGACCGTTGTGGTCACACCCTTAAGTGGGAGCAAAAATCTATGCCTTCGTGAGGTTTTCACCTCACGCATGAGCTAGGGGCCGCTTCCGGATACATCTGTACCTATGGTTCCGTGAGGTTTTCACCTCCGCATGGCCATAGGGAAATGTATCCCCGAATCAACTCGATCCATATGAGCCTATAATGGGTGAGGATTGAAGAATCTGTGGTTCGGTACCCTTCCTTTAGAACTAAACCACATGTAGAAAACTTAAGGGCCTACCTAGGTAGAACCATGTCAAACCCTAGTGGTCACCCCGATAGGTTCTATGTTATTTATTTTTCTTGTCTTGATGGTTTTATTCTGCTTTGATTGCATTGCATTCACATCATAGAAAAGAGGTGTTGATTTCAAATTCGATTACTAAATAGAAAAGTTGGTCATAAGAAAATGGATTTTTTGATAAAGTGGATTATAATACGGTTATCCGAATATAGTCCAAGTGAATACAACGAGAGAAGACTGATAGTCCGTGAAGGAATACAAGACCTTATCACCCAAGGATTCAAGTTGACAAGACTATTCAAAGATTACTACGTCTCGGCATTCTTGAAGAAGCTAACAAATGAACAGGAATAGCGGTCCAGATCAAGCAAAAGGAGTTAGAGGAAGTATCTATTAGAATTTTACAAGACTTGACTTTTGCGAAGAAGGGATTCATGTTTTCACTTGGACTATGAGGACAAGGCCGTGTATGCAATCCGTTTTGTGTAAAGAAATTTATTTTCTAGTAAAGTTTTTCTAATGTAACTGAATTCAGAGTCAATGCCTCTTATTTTTTGCATTCATTCATTTGCATTGCATTTCATGCATTTGCATTGCATCACATCATTTGCATTAAATATCATAAGACAACCTTTTAATTAGAAGTTGTATTATAGTGACCCTGGAACATCATTACTACACATGAGTGTAGAAATGGCTAAGGATATAATGAAAACCTTGAGCATCAACGCCGTATTCGAAGAGGGATCGAATGAAGGAAACCTAAGAGGCATTCGCCCCTACGGGCCTGAAAGTGTTTTGAATAACTGAACTGTGAAGGAAACTCCTGTAGTTTTTAGAGCTAACACAGAGTAATGTTCAAAACACACTTGTTGTTTTAAGCCTAGAAACAATAAGAATCTTTTGTGAAATAGGCTCATGTTCAAACATCTTTATTTTCAATAAAAAATGCATTCTTGTGTTTCATGCCGAGCAAATATTTTTTCATTTTTTTGTTCCATGTCATACTATACATTCTTTTGTTTTTTTTGGGATGTCTTCCATTCTTCATCATCCTAAGAATCGCTTATTCTTTGGAATTTACCTTCGCACCTCGATAGGTACCCAGATATCAAGACATGAGCAATGCTATTACAGACTCCCTTTTAAGTGAAATATGGGGCTAAAGGGATCTGAGGATTTTGAAAATGTCAAGATTGTAACTTATCTTTTGATTTGTTAAAGATGGTAGAACAAAATGAAAATAGACTTTACTGTACAAAGGGGTCAATAGACATTGTGAGTTTGGGAAATGAGTAAAGACCGAAGCCTTGCTTACCACAGAAACAAAGCGAGATGTCATTGAGTTATTCCAAGAATTCAAAGATGTTTTTGCATGATCGCATCAAGATATTCCTAGGCACAAGGAAACTATGGAGTGTTCGAAAAGGCACATGTTAAGAGTTTTTCGATATCCAGGTCGATTATAAGTTTCAAGTACTGTTGGTCTACCATGAAAAGGAGATTGCGTCAGTTATGCCATAAATGCCAAATAGAGGAAGACAAGACTTATGTACTTCCTCCATATATGTGGGGCATAGATGTTACGGGGATGATCTAGTTAGAAGCTTTTAACAGACATCGTCATCTTTTCGGTTGTTAATTACTTCATTAAGAGGGTGAAGGTCGCTTCATATGCCAAAAGTTACACGTCTAAATATAATGTCAAAGTTGATAGTCTGTTTAAAGATCAGATGCCATATCAGGGGAAAAAAAAAGAAAGAAAGAAAGAAAAAGAAAGAAAGAAAGAGAGAAGGGAACATCCAAAAGATTTTTTTTAAGACTTATAAATATTGGCATAGAAAAGTTACCATTTACCCTCTTTGCTTCTCGAGTATTGGTTAGGACCTCCACCGGGGCAACGCCTTTCTCACTGATCTATGGGATGGATGCAGTTTCGCCTATCGAAGTTGAGATTTTTTTTCTTCAGATGCTGTCAGAGCTGAAGTTGATAAAGCGGAATGGGTTCAATCTCGGTATGATCAACTGAATCGACGGAGAAAAGATTAAGAGCCATCTGTCATAGTCAAATGTACGAAGCGAATGATGCAAAGCTTACAACAAAAAGTCCGCCTCAGAGAGGTTCATGAAAGAGACTTGGTATTGAAAAGATCCTCCCTATGTAAAAGGGCTTCAGGGGAAAGTGGATGCCTAATTGGGAAGGACATTATGGTGAAAAGAAGGTTTTTTAGAGAAGCATGAGTATTAGCTGAGATGGACGGTAAAAGTCAGTCAAACTCAATTAATGCAGACTCAGTCAAGAAACACGGTGTTAAGGAGGAAATAGGCCAAGGTGAAAACCTGTAAAGGGCACTTTGAGGTTTTTCCAAAAAAAAAAAACGGAGAGGCTAAGGTGAAAACCCACAAAGGGCGCTTTGAGACCAAAGGGGCTTTGAGTTGAAAACCTAAAAAGGGCGGCTCAAATTATTATCAAATCGTGATGGGGCATACAGTAGTTTTGCTACGCTTGAATTAACAATGATGAAGTATGTTTCATCTTGGGGCATCGACAAAGTACTCCGGATCCCCAAGCACAAATTGAGCTTAAATGGTCCTCTGTTTCATCTTGGGGTATCGACAAAGTACTCCGGATCCCCAAGCACAAATTGAGCTTAAATGGTCCTCAAGAAGTTTGAACAGAGAAGCTCAGTCGGCGATATCTGGGGCACCTAATTGCCATCTTACCCATTTTTAATTTGTTCATTTCAAAATACACTACCAATAAATTTCCTTCTTATTTGCATTTGCTATCTTATTTGTTTCGAGCTATGCTCCTAATTGATTTCTTTCTTATCAATTATTATATCTTTTCCAAGCATTTCATATTGAAATAATGATTATTGAACTAATAATGCTTTCACAAAAGAAGTTTTGCATATTACTCTGAAAGTCTCTAAATAATACAAGAATCCGAAACAGGACAATTATTTAGAACTAACCAGGCTTAAAGGGCTCGGAGCACTTGAGAAAAGGGATTAAGCAGTGACAACATTTTTAGATTCTCTGTTAGAGGTATCAGCTGAACAAAGAAGACATACGTCAGGGATGTCACCTTAATAAGCAGCAAGCAATAACAGCCCAAGTGTTAAAAATGGATCATTCTCATGACATTTTGCATCTATTCATAACATTCATGATACATATGGTTAGGAGCATCTTTCATGACATCCTAATCATTTTGACATAAGCATAGACCCCATGAAATCACTTCTACAGTGGGTCCCCATAGGACAATGTAGCAAAGTAGATGGAGTTACAGAAGAATCTGAGATCTTATCTCTCTCGAAAGGTAGAGAGCGGATCGAAAGACCAAGCCTTATCTTCACGGCGAGGTGTGGGAGCAGCTAAAGATCGAGATCCTATCTCCACCGGCGAGGTGGGCGGATTGAAGATAACAGATCTTATCTCTCTTGAGCAAGAGTAGAGCAGATCGAAGATCAAGCCTTATCTCCACCGAATGGAGTGGAGCGGGCTAAAGATAGTAGATCCTATCTCCACCGAGTAGGAGTGGAGCGGATTGAAGATAACGAGATCTTATCTCTACCGGCGAGGTGAGTAGCGGATCGGAAGATCAAGCCTTATCTCCACCGAAAGGAGTGGAGCAAAGCTAAGATAGTAGATCCTATCTCCACCGGCGAGGTGGAGCGGATTAAAGATAATGATCTTATCTCTCTCGAGCGAGGAGTAGAGCGGATCGAAGATCAAGTCTTATCTCCACCGAGCGAGAGTGGAGCAGGCTAAAGATAGTAGATCCTATCTCCACCGGCGAGAGTAGAGCGGATTAAAGATAATGATCTTATCTCTACCGGCGGGAGAGTAAGCGGATCGAAAATCAAGCCCTATCTCCACCGAAAGGAGTGGGCGCAGTTAAAATAGTAGATCCTATCTCCACCGAGTAGGAGTGGAGCGGATTGAAGATAACAGATCTTATCTCTCTGGCGAGGAGTAAGCAGATCAAAGATCAAGCCTTATCTCCACCGGCGAGGAGGGCGAGCTAAGAATAGTAGATCCTATCTCCACCGGCGAGGGAGCGGATTGAAGATAACAGATCTTATCTCTCTGGCGAGGCAGAGGAGATCGAAGATCAAGCCTTATCTCCACCGGCGAGAGTGGAGCAAAGCTAAAGATAGTAGATCCTATCTCCACCGGCAGAGTGGGCGGATTAAAGATAACAGATCTTATCTCTACTAAGCAGGAGTAGAGCATATCGAAAGACTGAAGCCTTATCTCCACTGAGCAGGAGTGGAGCGGATTGAAGATAACAGATCTTATCTCTACCGAGCGAGAGTAAGCAGATCGAAAATCGAAGCCCTATCTCCACCGGCGAGGAGTGGAGTAGGCTAAAGATAGTAGATCCTATCTCCACTGAGTAGGAGTGGAGCGGATTGAAGACAACAGATCTTATCTCTACTGAGCAGGAGTAGAGCAGATCGAAAGTTTATAGCCTTATCTTCACCGAAAGGTGAGGAGCAAAGAAGATAGTAGATCCTATCTCCACCGAAAGCGAGTGGAGCGGATCACGAACAATGTGTCTTATCTCTACCGAGCGAGAGTAGAGCAGATCGAAAGCAGCAGATCTTATCTCCACCGAAAGCAGAGTGGAGCGGATCGAAGATCAAGCCTTATCTCTACCGAAAGGTGGAGCGAGGCTAAAGATAGTAGATCCTATCTCCACCGAAAGCGAGAGTGGAGCGGATTGAAGACAACAGATCTTATCTCTCTGGGCGGGAGTAGAAGATCGAAAATGCAGATCTTATCCCCACCGAGTAGGAGCGGAGCAGATCGAAGATTGAAGCCTTATCTCTACCGGCGAGGAGTGGAGCGGGTTAAAATAGCAGATCTTATCTCTAATGAAAGGTGTAGAAACAGATCGAAAGAAGTAGATCTTATCTCTCTGAAAGCGAGAGTAAGCGGATCGAAAAAGATATTATCTCCACCGGCGGGTGGAGCAGATCGAAGATTATAGCCTTATCTTCACTGAGCAAGAGTGAAGCAGGCTAAAGATAGTAGATCTTATCTCTACTGAGCAGGACTAGAGCAGATCGAAGAAACAGATCTTATTTCCACTGAGCAGGAGTGGAGTAGATCGAAGACAAGAGATCTTATCTCCACCGAAAGGCGAGGTGAGGCGATCGAAGATAATGAGCCTTATCTCCACTGAGCAGGAGTGGAGCAGGCCAAAGATATAGATCTTATCTCTACTGAGCAGGAGTAGAGTAGATCAAAATCAGCAGATCTTATCTCCACTGAGCAGGAGTAGAGCAGATCGAAGTGCATAGCCTTATCTCCATTGAGCAGGAGTGGAGTAGGCTGAAAGACAACAGATCTTATCTCTACTGAGCAGGAGTAGAGCAGATCAAAAATAGCAGATCCTATCTCCACTGAACAGGAGTGGAGTGAATCGAGGATGACGAATCTTATCTTCATGTATCGGAATGGAGCGATTTAAACCTCTAGCCTAATCCCTAAGCAATTGGGTAGAGTGCTAAAAATAGCAGATCTTATCTCTCTGAGCGAGTAGAGCAGATTGAAAGCGAGATCTTATCTCCACCGAGTAGGAGTGGAGCAGATTGAAGATTATAGCCTTATCTCTACTAAGCAGGAGCGGAGCAGTCTGAAAGAACAGATCTTATCTCCATTGAGCAGGAGTGGAGCAGATCAAAGACAATGAGCCTTAATTCCCTAAGTAGTAGGGTAACAGGCTGAAGATTACAGATCTTATCTCTACTAGGTAGGAGTGGAGTAAATCGAAGACGACGAGCCTTAATCCCCTAAGCAGGTAGGGTCACGGGCTGAAGATAGCGGATCTTATCTTCACTGAGCAGTAGTGGAATAGATCGAAACAAAGCTGCTACACCCCTAAGGAAGCAATGAGTTAAAGCTACCAAGAAATAACGATCAAGAAATCAAGACACAGCAAACCGGGCAAAATTGGCCCTTTAAAGTCTTTGCTCTATTCTCATTACTCGACAATGAGCAAAGAGGGGCATCTGTAGGGCCTAATTTTAGCCCGGGCCCATTAACCAAAACAAAAAAACAAACAAAACAAAAGCCAATAAGCGGCCCAATACGCTTCAAGGCCCATTAAGCCCAAATATTCTTTTACAAATGCGAAACACTAGCAACTCTCTCGTCGTTAATCGACCCCTTCGCTATGCTTTCGACCACGTCGTCTCCTCTCCACGTCGCCACACTGCGAAAAGGAGGACCAAGAAACAACACAATGTAAACAGTTGTATTTTGATTTTATTGGTTTTATTTTTAGATTTTGCGGATATAAAAGGAAAGAATCGAATGTAAAGGGGATTATTTAGGTACAAAGAAGATACATTTTTTTATAGCAGAGAATCAAAGAGAATAAAACAAAGGTTTTTTATTCTTTTCTTCCCTCAAATCTGTTTGTCTTTTCGCTTTATTTTTCCTTTGTTTAGAAAAATACAAAATCTTAAACATATAAAAGTTTTTAAAACCAAAAGAAGAGAGATCGAGAGGGCTTACCGTTGTTCCTCTAGCCGTAGTTGATGGTGAGCATGGGGGACTTATGGTGAAGGAGAAACTCAAACCCTAATGGGCAAAACGAAAGGAAATTGGGGGAACTCTGGTTTTGATTTTTGAAATGTAGGCTAAAAGGTAAAAATGAAAGTTTTTTTAGCCTTTAAAAGCAGGGGCCCTGCGTTCTTGGCTTCTAAAAGGTGGATATGCACAATTTCACCCTAAATGGGTAAATTATGCGATTAGCCCTCCTTTTTATCTTTGTTGTTTTAATTCGTCCTCTTCGCTTTTTCTATTTTTTAAAATTTGGCCCCAATTTTATGCAAGACAAGACAATTTCGCCTATTGGCCTAGACTTTCTGTTTTTCTTCAATTCAGTTTTTTTTGTTTTCTATTATTGTACCAATAAATTAATTATTTTTTGATATTTTATTATCCCGATTTTATATATTATTATCTATAATTATATTTACTATTATTATGTTACATATGTTATTATTACTATACTATACTTATTATTATATTTATTGTTGTATGTTTTATTACTTCTATTTTATATCTTATTACATACTACTATATTTGTTGTTGTTTCTATTTTTTTCAATATGGTTACTAGTATTTTACCATTATATTTATCATATATATTTATTATTAAATTTTAAACTATATATTTACCTATTTTTTTATATATAGATATTTTACCTCTTTTAACTATTTTATATATTTAGCATTTCAATGTCTACGTATTCATATATGTATATTATTATTACTTATTATTTTTATTATGTCTATTATTTTCATTTTTATTATTAGGGTTCTTATTACTTTTATATTTTACTATCAACATCATCACTGCTATTTTTATTAGTGTTTTTTAATATTATGGTTTATTTATCCTTGTTCCATTCATTTCATAGATCGATGATTTTAAATCGTGTTTCAACATCTTTATATGTGTCTTTGAGAATTCACAAAAAAAGGGCTTTCACAAAGGTAATATTTCGTGTCTGGGAAGTTCGATAAATTGTGCCCAATCATGCTGGGTTTCGGTTCTTGGTTTGGCCAAATAGTGAAATACCCTTTTCAAATTGCAATACATGAATTTCAGAAATCATAAAATGATCTTGGTATCGAGAGTTTGAAGTATCGGGTCCTATCGTGCTAGATGTGATATTTCATCTCTTCGGAACAAGAGAGTTTCGATATCTGATTCGGGTTATCCAAACATTTTTTAAAGATTCATATATTAAAATCTTTTCTAATTTTCGACATTAAGGACACTAATCAATCAATAAGGTACCAATTTTGGGCGTATGAGGTGCTAATCCTTCCTCGTATGTAATGACTCCCGAGCCCGCTTTTCTTAAAATTTGCAGACCCAAAATGTTTTCTAAAGTGGCCCAATCACACTTCAAAAAAGGTTGGTGGCGACTCCGTTTTTCCTCTCAAAGTCGGCCCGTTTTCCAAACAAAAAAATGGTTAAACGATGAGACATAATAATTCTTCTCAGTAATTGAATCAAATGCTCACTTTGATTCTTTTACAGTGATTACAGGCTCGTTTAGATTATCTACTAAGTAACTTGTCTTTCTCTCAAATGTAAATGTTTTTACAATGTCACTTATCATCAACTTAGAACTTAGACAATCAATAAGCTAATATTTACTTGTCACAATTTCGCTATACATGTAAAATATGAAAGACATAAATACAAAAGACATAACAATAAAATGTGAAATTTATTTATTCATCATTCAAATACATAGAAAAAAAAATTACATGTTTACTACAATATGGACACATTTCCCAACATGTTGATGATGAGTTTGGTTGGCATGCAAAGGATTTTATACTGGGTTTGTTTGGTTTTGGGACGATAAATCTTGGAGTGATACCTCTCTTGAAGGGTCCTGGGTTTGTTGATTGTTGGTGGGATCAGTCTCATCGATGGAAGGGATACTGGTACTTAGATTGGTCATGATTCTTCATGCTCACTGCACCAAATATTAACCAGTTGGATTAACAGAGTAAGGAAGTGGTGGTTTGATAGGTGGTTCACTTGAAGACCAAGCGGAGAGCCACTGGAGTTAGGTTGAATTTTTTTGTGGTCAAGTTGAGAAGGAGAAAAAAATAATGGAAGTAGAAGAAATGTCCGGTGATTTGATTCATGGGCCTTTTTATAGTGGGAGACAAGATTGCCTAAGTGTTTAGAGACTAATAACATTGAGATTTAATCCAATATTTTGGAAGTGACAGTGATTGACGTCCTATTTATGACATTTTAAGACAGTTGGGTAATCAAATATTTTGAATACGTCGTCTCACATATGTTTGGCGGAGATATGGTGTTGTATGAGGCTCGCCAGGCTAAGGTTCACCCATAGTAAAGAGTGGAAGGTACATTAGCTTAGTCAGGTTCATCAGATACACATGGTTTGCTAGAGGACCAACTCCACTAGAAGACATTGTTGGGGTACATGGTGTAGGTATACCAAATACAATTGTTTATCATTAATTTGTCATCAATCATGAGATGATGTCGAGTTAATTTATGACACTAACTCAATAAATATTATTAATATACACAAATATATAAAAAAAATATAACAAATATATTTTTATTAAAGTTTCTTATGTAAATGAAAATTTATTTTAGTTCAAATGATAAATGAAAAGGTTTTATATTCATGATCTCTTTAATTTAGATCTCATTATAAATAATTTTTAAATTTATATTTCAAACTGAAATTTTTAATTACAACAAAATTTAATTAAAATATATATATAATAAAATTTGAATTGAGAACCCCATTTGATTGCATTATGTTTAAGAGTATTCATTGTTTCAAATATAGTTAAAATTTAAATTGCGTTAATTATATTTATTATTCGAATTTTAACCTATTATTATAAAAAAATAACGGCCCAACCCAACCATCATACTATCTCTTGGCGTACGCTATACCGGAGTCCCGATCATTTTAATAGGAACAGTAAAACACTTCCCTACTGTAGCCGGTAGCAATTCCGTCAAAACGCCCAAAATTTTGAAAAAAAAAAACACTTTCATCCACGACAGCAAGGATTTATTGGGTTTCGTCTGAATCAGTAAGCGATGGCGATGGCTGCTCTCAGACGCGAAGGGAGGCGTTTCGCCCCTCTGATCTCTCCTCGTCCGATAACCGCCGTCAGATCCTCTCCTCTCTATCCTAGTCTTGAGTATGGATCTCTCTTTTTCCATTTCTCACCTTCTCATCTCTCTCTATATTTATATACATATACACATACACATTCGCATCACGTTTCTCCTTATTTACCTTGATCCTCCGTCCCTTTTTCTCTTATTTTAGGCCCAAATGATACATTTTCGTTTGCTTTGTTGCTAACCAAATTGAAAATAATTTTATTTTGCTTATTGTGGTGATTAGATTTTCCATTATTGCTGAGAGAACGAAATTTTGTGCAATTCACTTTTCCTTCTCTCTCTCTCTCTCCCCTCTCCATCTTTCTTCTTTTATTTTTTATTTTTTATTTTTTGTATATTTTCCCATCAATCTTATTATAAAAGAAAATGAACTTTTTTTAAAAAAAATACTTTTTAAATTCATTTCTATACTAATCGAAGTGATTTTTTATTTTTTTTTATTTTGTAAATTCGGCTTTTGTCCCCTGTGTATCTAAAATTGAGCTAAACAGTTGGTACTTATAGTGGTCCGTTCAATCATTTAAGTTTTCAAAAGAGGGGGAAAGATAAATAGATCAAAAAAATGATTGAACCTTTTAAGATATGTAACAATTTATATTTTCAAAATTTTCTTTGGTGTAATTTAAATCTTAAAGTACTAAATAAATTAACTTGGATGGCAGGGATGAGGGTCCTCTTGGAGTTCGTCATATTTCGACTCAAGTTGGTAAGAATTGTTTCAGTTTTCTCTCTTTTCTGTTTGTTTTCTTTTCAATATGATGTTATGCATGCATGCTTGTCGCATTTTCTTTTAGAGTCGGTGAAGGTTATTAAGGGTGGTGGTCTATTGCTTGTGCAGTTAGAAACCGGATGAAGAGTGTCAAGAATATTCAGAAAATCACAAAGGCAATGAAGATGGTTGCAGCCTCGAAGTTGAGAGCAATTCAAACGAAAACTGAGAATTCTCGTGGCCTCTGGCAGCCATTTACTGCACTTCTTGGCGATCTTCCCAGTATGTCTATGAACAAACCTTTGATATGTATCTCTTTACTGAGCATGCTCAATTGAACCTGTTTTCTCTTTGCATTTGCTAAATGTTTGTCTCAAGCTAGTAACGGTTAGTTTTTGCTCACTTCCATTGATGTTGCATTGGTGTTCATGTAGTGATCCTATGGGGTAGTGGCTCAGTTTTTAATCCTACCCTCTCTATCCAGAAGTTTTACACAAATGTAACTTTTATTGATTGATAACAGCTTGAGCAGATTAGTTGCAATTTTATAAATGCATATTACCATTATTCGCTTGCGAATTAGATGCATATATCCTTTATGTATCCTGAAATTAATGTAGGTAGATAATTTATAGAAGAACATTGATATGTTTTTTCCTCTTTGGCCTTCCTCTGAAAGAATATAAGCTCTAAAGAGTTGTAGAACTGGTTCTGAATCAATTGTACCTAGCTTGACTTAGTTATTAATAATATTACTTGGTTCATGTTGAAATAGACTGCTGTTCTTTGCATTAGTGGTTAATAAAAACTGAAGTTATACAAAACTGGAAACTAATAGATCCACTCACTATCTGAAGTGCATTAGCTTGACTTGTAACTTAGCTGCTTAATGCCATCAATAACATTCTTCTAAAATTTGCTTGGATAAGGTTGTAGAGTCTTTGATCTTTCTACAATTTCATTATATTGTTTAATAATCTTATATCAAATCTTTATTTTCTTGTCAGCCTTATTTTATTAACATTTCTTGTCACAATGCTAGGTGCTGATGTTAAGAAGAACGTTGTTGTCACCATCTCTTCAGACAAAGGTCTTTGTGGTGGAATTAACTCTACATCTGTCAAGATAAGCAAGGGGCTCCATAAGTTGAACTCTGGTACTTTTCCCAAGCAACTTAATCTTTTCTGGTTGTCTTGTTCTTTCTTAGCTGGTGCCTAATTGGATGCTTCCTGAAGTTAACCATCTTTATTGCCACAGGTCCTGAAAAAGAAACAAAATATGTTATTTTGGGAGAGAAGGCAAAGGCTCAATTAGTTCGTGATTCTAAAAAGGACATTGAGCTAATCATAACTGAGCTGCAGAAGAATCCTTTGAACTACACTCAGGTTCATCATTGTGCTATTACCTGCGATTTTCCTATGAAATAACCTTTCTGGGGAAGTTGAAATTTTGATTGTTGTATGGAATGCTTGATTCTTTCTTTGAAGCCATCTTTGGTCATGCAAGAGCAGGATTTTTATAACTTACATAGAATGTTTCAGACTTTCAGTAAATGCATTGTTTGTTGACTGGTTCCTTGTGATGTGCCAGAAGGAGGGTTCTATCACAGTGAGATAAATATGGTCATATTCTGGCCAAAATCCTGGAAGTATAGGGTTTAATTTTTTATGATAGAAATGATTATGGTTATTGATTGGTTTAGAAAGGAAAGATTCCATTTCGAGGGTGAGAACGCAAATAAAAATTCAACCAGACGGCTAGCCTGAGAATTGAATAGTATATGTAACAGTAATTTAAGCTATGGTTGAAGCTTGGTATGATGCCTTTTAGGGAAAAAAAAATTGCAACTGTAAACCCAAGGGAACATAACATTAACACTTGCGAATAGCAATTCTAGTTTAAATGATGCCCCGATTGTCTAACAGCAAAGGAAGACTCAGTTTCCAAATTTCCTGAAGTTCAATCTTGACTTCTCTCTGCCCACTTTCTTTTGCTGAAGAACCTTGTCTTTCATGAATTTCTTTGTCCCAATGTTGTAGATTGCAGTTTGGCTGTGGTAACTGTCTTCACTTGCAAATATTTGCATCTTCAGGTCTCTGTTCTTGCTGATGAGATTTTAAAGAATGTGGAGTATGACGCTTTGAGGATTGTCTTCAACAAGTTTCAGTCAGTAGTTTCTTTTGTGCCAACAGTTTCAACTGTATTATCACCTGAAGTGAGTATGACACGAATCTTTGAGCTTGATGAGTTTCCTTTTTCCTGTCTAAATATTGCTTATTTTAGTTTCTTGTTTTTTGTAATGTTTGGTGATTTGTTCATATAGATAGTTGAAAGGGAAGCTGAATCTGGGGGAAAGCTTGGTGATCTAGACTCCTATGAAGTTGAGGGTGGTGAGACAAAGGGCGAAATACTTCAAAATCTGGCAGAGTTTCAGTTCTCTTGTGTATGTCCTTCCTTCTGAACCAAACATCTTTATTTCTTGTTATTATGCATGAAAGTTGATACTGTAAAGGCATGAACTATGAATAATGGAATTTGCAAATATCTATTGATGTCCTGGGTCTAGGAGAGCTGTATTATGATGACAATGTCCTAGGTGTAAGAGAGCTGTATTATGATGACAAGAATTTTTTTGCCATGTACCGTTCATTTATGGAAATGATCCCTGTGATATTAGTGAAAAAAGTAAAAGCTTGGTTAGCTTCCTATGATTTTGGTAGAGCTCTAAGTTTTCTTGTTGACCACCGTTATCACAAATTCTGCTGACCGGTATTTCCAGGCAAAGCCTTTACTTTCTTGAATAACCAATTCGGATGACTAAGCACAGGCAGTTGTAAGAGAATTTGAACATCTGTGTATCCCTAATCTTAAGAATGTACAGGCTACCTTATCTTCTTACTAGTAAAGTACCTGTCAAAATAATATAAAATTAAGATTTTCTTTATTTGGCTTTTTTATCTACAGTAAGTGTTTTAGTCTTCGTAATTTACCATCAAGGATTCTCATATTTCCCCCAGACAATGTTCAATGCGGTGTTGGAGAATGCTTGTAGTGAGCAAGGAGCACGGATGTCTGCTATGGATAGCTCGAGTAGAAATGCTGGTGACATGCTTGATCGCCTTACTCTCACATATAACAGGTCTCGATCTATTTTTATCATTTATGCATGCTTTCATGGTGTTCTTAAAGTCACGTGTTGAGCATCATTTGGTTTTTTCTTTTTTTTTTCTAATTTTCTTATTCCTCTTTTCATAGCTCTGAAGTAGATATTTTGTGTGTCGTATTTGTGTTGCAGAACCCGTCAAGCTTCAATCACAACTGAGTTGATTGAGATTATATCAGGAGCATCGGCATTAGAGGGTTAGTTTTAAACATTTTAGTGCTCGATTTTTCTGACGATGACGAAATAAAATCTCAGTGGACCCTTTTCTTTTTTGAATGTGTTGTCGAGCCACTGTATGATATTCCCAATGTTGAAACTGATTTCATTTCTGGGAATCGAAACTAATTCTATGGTGTCTTGAGATATTTTACTTATTTCTTTCTTAAAACATGTACCTGCCCGCGTCGGAGGATGCGAAAGAAGAATTATATGTTATTTTCCCTATCATCAAATGCAATGTAAATGTGCTGCTCAAAAAAACCATCAAGAGGAGCTGCAACCTAATCTTTTTTTTTTTTTTTATATATTTTGATACATACACTATGATTGTGTTTAAAAATTTTATCAAGAGGGTTTTCATATTTTCCTATATATATCATGTCACAATTGTGTTTTAGATAATTTATACTTGCATTAATTTTGGTAGACTAATAAATTTTGACATATTCATGTTTGTAGTGTTTTAACTATTTAAGAATAAAATTTTAAGAAATTGATGAAGTCATGTTATATTGCTTCTATTGTATTGTATATGTTGATGTGAAAAGAATAGCAATGTAATATTAGATTTTTCGGAAGAAAGCACTTACTCTGAAAAATCGATGAAAACCATAAAATTCTAATAAAACAAAAAGAGAAGTTTCATATCAACAAAATATGACTTTCAATCTTACAAGAATAAATTTACTATGAAAAGAATATCTAAAACTTATAGAATAATTTTATGAAAGACATAAATATCTATTTGCGTTATTTAATTATCATTATATGCTAAACTATGATTTTATAGATACTAGTAATAGTTCTAATAATTCTATAAACTTAGAAGGTATAAAAGTTACAAGTTATAAATCGACAAAGAAAATTCTTCAACAGATGAAGGTGAAAATATAGATATTCCCGATCAAACAGATCAAGATATTAATAGAAAAAGAAAATTAGATTCAGATATTCTAAAAGATGATTATTTAAGATCCTTTAATAATAAATACGGACAAGTTAAAAATACAACTAAAATTTTTTTAAATTGAAAATATTGCTACTAATGAAATAAAATTTGAGAATTTAGGAGAGTCTGTCTTCCCAACTTGTCTCACATAGGATAGACAATCTAAATAGAAGAAATGTTGCTCAAAGAGGAATATATTTAGATCTTACTCATATTCCTATAGCAAACTATGAAAAAACTATAGATGATTAGGCACAGTTTATGACTATAGTTGTAAACAACACTTGGTCAAAAAAAAATTTTAAACAATTACTAAGAAGATGGGAAGAATCAGAAAAAGGAAAAGAACAATCAATCAGATTCAAACTCACAAAGATGTATTAAAATGATTAACATACATTCTAAAAATAGAATTTGTGGCTATAATAAAAAAAGATTAAGATAGTCTATCTAGTTATATATTGTCAAATTTTAAATTATGTGACATTAGATATTTAGAAGATTTTTCTAAAAAATTTTCATGAATATCAAAACTAAAAATGAAAATATAGATTTTGGAAAAAAACAACAAATAATATTTCCATAAATTGCCACCACCATGTCATGAGATTTGTGTAAAAAAATATGATTCTTATTTAGAAAAGCATAGCAAAATATCTGGTGTAGATTTAGAAATTATAGATTCTAAAGGAAAAGAATTGATTTTGCAAAAGAAAGAATAACTAGTCATTGCTTACAAAGTAAGACTTCTAAACAAGTTAACCATAAATTAAGTAATAAATATTGTACAAAAATTTTAGAAAATGAATGAAAATTTGGATGTAAATCAATACGCCTAATACCTATAAAAACATAAAAAGAAAAATAGGAGATAGAAACCTTAGAATAAGATAAAAAAATTCGGTAATAATAAGAAGAAAAGATTTATTAGAAGAAAAACTTTTAAAAATCCTAAAAAGAAAAATTATAAATGTTTCGCATGTGATAGAAGATCGTATAGCATCAAATTGTCTCAATAAAGGGAAAGTGCAAGAAAATAATTAAAACACTTGAAGAACAATATTTAGAAATATGTTCCAAAGAGGAAATAAATCTTGAGGAAATATTATACTAATTAATATCGAAATAGATTGTGAAAATATATATTTATGTTTAATATAGGAAGTAGTTTTAATAATCAGTTAAAAGAAATTCCTAAGAATGAACAACAAGATATAAAATTAGGAAATATAATCGGAGAAGAAAAAGACTTTTCTAATTAAATGATAGAAAATATTAATAAAAATCATATTTCTAAAGAAGAAATTTATAAAATATCTAAATATAAAATTTGGTGTCAAAAATACTATAGGTGGATTAATGTAAATCTCACTATTTATTATAGACAAAATTAAGGGATTAAAAATAAATATCCTTAAGTTAGATATATACATTTAAGAATTAGAATAATAACTATAAGAGCATTATTTAGAAGAGGGCATAATAGACCAATAATAGCGGTATTATTAGATAGAAGATTTGAAAATCTAATAAAAGCACTTATTGGATAAATTTAATCAAATTTGCATTCGAGAGTAATAAGATTTAAAATTAAACCAAATTACTTTATATCTATTACGATCCTTTGATAGAAGAATGGATGTCTTAGAATTGGGACAAAAACTCGAAATTAATTTTTAGTTAAAGATCTAATAAAGTTGGACTTCTATTAATGGATGTACTAATACAACAAAAGTATAAATCAAAGAAATTAATAACAAAATTATTGAACTCTTTGAACTGATAAAATTGCTATTGAAATACAACCAAAATTGTTACATCTAAGAGATTTATCAATTCCAAAAGATTGGATGAGTAGAAAGAATTAATAGTTCAAGCACATCTAAACCAGTTAATACAATAGAATATGTGTCATCTGGTGATAAATTATATTTTAAAAATACGAAAATAACAAATACAAATGATGATTTGGTTTTACCCTCAAATACTCAAATAGATGAAGATTAGGAAAACCCAAGTAGAAGTTCTATATCTTCAATAGTAACAGGAATGAAAACAGTTCATAGTCTTATTTTTCCTACAGAACCGAGTAGAAACTCTGTATCTTCTAGAAACACTAGAATTGAAGAAATACAAACTTCAATAATACTCCAACAAATGAAACTTGAAACAAGTGATGTTATTACATTCTCAAATTTCTAATCTAGGAAATATTACACATATTTTGAAATTGCATTTCAATTTAGAGAATATAAAACATATTGTTTACATGTTTTATTAGATACTGAAGCTACAACTAGTAGTTGCAGAAAAAATGTCATTCCTTTAGAAAAATAGGGACATATGAAGCATCCAATAAGAGCCATAGGAATAGATGGTAACGAAATCATAATTCAATATAAAGCTAGAAACGTATCAATCTACATAAATGATGTAAGATTTGTGATACCTAAATTATTATGTTTTCCATAAATGCATGGAGATATATTATTAGGAAATAATTTTATATATCAACATTTGTCATTTTCTATTGATAAAAATTTAATTATGTTATCAGTAGAATAAACTTCTATATAAATACCATTAGTAGAACATCATAAATTTGTTTTGCGACAAAAAAATTCACACAAAAAAAAAAGGAACAAATTAAACAACTTAAAACAAGTCACTTTGGTTGTTTAAAATATTATATAATAATTTTAGTGAAGAACAATTAAAATTATGGCAAAATAGCCCTAGATATTGTTGTATTAAATCGAAAATCCCAATAAAATCATTAAAGTAAAACCTATGATCTATACTAAACATGATATAAAAGAATTCGATATACAAATTAAGAAATTATTAAAAAATAATTAATAGAAAAAACTAATAGTCCGCATTGTAGCCCTAACCTTTATGGTTAGAAATCATGCAGAAATAAAAAGAGGAAAAGCAAGGATAGTCATTAATTATAAAATATTAAATCAAAATATTATTTTATTATGGTTACTTTATTCCAATAAAATATGTTTTAATTAATCAGACTAAACAAGTAAAATATTTTAGTAAATTTGACTGTAAATTGAGATTTTGGCAAATCATGCTAACAGAAGAGTCCAAACCTTTAACACCTTTTGGTGCACCCAATAGACATTACCAATAAAAAGTGATGTAATTTGAATTATGTAATGCACCACAAATATTCCAAAGATGGATGAATTTTATTTTAATAAATATAAGAAATTATGTGTAGTTTGTATTGATGATATATTGATATTTTCAGATACACTAGAATTACATAGAAAACATTTAAATATTATTTTCCAAGAATTCATAAAACATGAAATCATATTAAGCCCTAAGAAAATAGAGCTAGAAAAATAGAAATAGAATTTTTAGGATTAAATTATCTGCAGATAGTCTTAAACTACAAGATTATATTATAGGAAAAATAAAAGAATTTTCTAAAAAATTGAAAATTAAAAGCAGCTTCAACAACTTCTAGGAATTATAAAGACTCGAAATTATAAAAAATTAAATTCTAAAAACAATCGATTCCAAAAGTTTATTTACTTAAAAATGAGATAAATTAATTTTAGAAGCGGATGCCTCACAAAATAATTGAGGTTGTATTTTAAAAGGCGTAACAATAAAAACGAAGAATTAATATGTGGATATAATATAGGAAAATTTAAACCAAATGAAATTAATTATGTCATATATGAAAAGAATTATTAGCTATAAAAAAGGAATAAAGAATTTTCTTATGTATTTAGCACCTGAAAAATTTGTTATAAAACGATAATCAAGTAATTAAACATTTCCTTACTAATAAAAGTTTGGAAACTATACCAAAAAAATTAGATGGTATAATGAATTATGTACTTTTAATTTTGAAGCTTTATATGTGAAAGGTACTGACAATATTATTGTTGATTATCCTAGCAGGCCTTATGAATAGAGGTAAACAATCTTTAGAAAAAGTCGGTGAATGGACTATCTTTTATAAAAAGCCCAACAAAGGGAACACTTTCAAATAAAAAAAATCTTGATCAAGGATTTGTGACAATCCCTTCTCAAGTATCATTTTATCTTAATCAAAGATATTATATTCCATATTCAATGGTAAGACAATCAGTTAGAACTCAATTATCATTTACACCACAATCGGTAAGTCAACTACCTTAGTCACAAGATCCAAATTCAGTGTACCAAGCTAGTTATGCTGAAATTTTTCAAGGAGTAGAAAAATTTTGTGCAACAAAAAAATTGTTGAAACCACAACAAATTTAGGAAATAAAAATATTTTTATAATCCAAGCTTGCCATTGGAATTATATAATTTTATTAATGAAATATGGAAAACTCATATTCTTGAATAAATAGCAAACTTTAGAAGACCTCTTACCAAACTTTCACAATTTTTAGTTGAGAAAACAACTACGAACATGAAATTCATGATTTATTGTTAAATTCTATTTTATATCATAAATGTGAAGAACAAGAAATTAGTACTTAAGTATTAAAAAGATAAACAATCTTCTTGATATATCACAATATTTTATTAACAAGGAACAAATAATCCATTATAAATAAAATATTTAGCTTATGCTTATATAATAAAGCTAGAATTATCTTACCTGTAGAATTTTTTAATAAAATTGATGGAGCTATTTGCAATCAGTAAGCTCAATTTCAAAAGCTTTTTCTGAATATTTTTTACAAGTGTAACTCGTCAGTTTGTGCAAGTGTACATAGTCGTTATCAAGTAATAAATAAATATAAGAGTTATCGTTTCCACAGGGACTGTATATGTTAATCAATATTTTGTAAAATTAAAGTTAACAATTTGATGAGAAAAACACAATAGTGTTGATTGATTGATGTTAAGCAAAAATAATTATCTAGATGCAAAATGATCTCTAGATAATGTATGCAATAAAATGTTTGAGATGGATTTAGCAGCAGAATTCACAAGATTTTAACAATGATAACATGAATAGGCCAAAATAATCACATCAATTAACTTATTTCATTTTCATCAGGTTAATAATGTTTTAGAAAATATTTCATGGCAACTCGATCTTTCATGAGCTTGAAACCAATATTAAGTGCTTTCGGAATCTTTTACTAAGAAAAAATGCATTTTTCTGATTATATTCAACTAAGGGTTTCTTAGAATTCATGTGAAGTAACAGGATGGGTTATATTTGAAACAATTTAATCACATAAACCTAAAAACTATGAAAGATAATAGAGCTCTTTCGAGTTATTATGAACCTTTAATTTAGTCGGGTTAGGATCTAAATTAAGCATGCACTTTTCAATTATTGTGTGCATTAGTTGTCTTCTGGTTAGGATCGCTCAACTAATTCTAATGTATTCAATCATGTATGAAAAAAATACATGCTTGAGTTTAATTGAAAACATGATCGACTGAGGCACAGAACATCATAACATGATTTAAATAACTTTATTGAATTGATGCAATCATCCTAGCTAAACAAAATTAAGCTGCCATTATAAATGAAAAAACTTTAAAGCAAATTGCAAACATGTTAGAACTCATAAATTGCTTCCCACGATCTTTATTAGAGTACTCCATCGATGCATTTGATCGGCTATAAACATCTCGTGATTTCTTGGATGAAGAGTGATAGGGTTTATTCATCAATCTCTTTCTCGAATCTCTAGCTTCAGAATCAGCCTTTCTCTTTTCTTTGTCCAGTTCTTCAGCTTTGCAAGCATGATCGACGAGTACCACGAACTATTTCAACTTTAGAATTTCAACTAATAATCTGATATCTTCGTTCAATCCATATTCAAATCTTTTGCACATAATAGTTTCCATTGAAATACATTCTCGGGCATATTTACTGAGCCTTACGAATTCTCGTTCATATTCTGTCACGGACATACGACCCTATTTTAATTCTAGAAACTCTTTGCGTTTCTGATCAATGAACCACTGGCTAATATATTTCTTTCTGAACTCAGATTGAAAGAAATCTCACGTAACTCGTTCTTTGGTACCACTGATGTCAAAGTATTCCACCATTGATATGCAGTGTCTCTCAACAAGGATACATCACATTTAATGCACTCTTCGGGTGTACACGATAACTCATCAAATACTCTGATTGTATTTTCAAGCCAGAATTCAGCTCTCTCAGGATCATCTTCAACTGTAGCCCTGAACTCTTCAGCCCCATGCTTACAAATTTTATCAACTGGTGGCTTGTTCAATCGTATAGGATCAATAACTTGAGGAACTACAGGGATTGGTTGAGGAATTGGCGGGGGTGAAAGTTGTTAAGCAGCCGGATTCGTTCGAACTAACTCCGTGAACCACTCGTTCATCATTTAGAAAAAAGCTTGTTTAGCCTCTCCTCCCTGACCACCCGATATGGGTCTAGATTCAGAAAGCGTTGTCTCTTGAGCTGGAGCTGGCGTATTACTTTCAACCTCATCAGCTACAGCTCGTTCGGGATCCATTACTATACAAAAACATAGTTTATAATGTCAAGAATCATCACACTATCACATGTTATATATGGCATGTATAGCTAGACTCTCACACACGCTATGTTAGTCCTAGAATCGACTAAATCGTAGCTCTGATACCGATAAATGTAACACTCTTCACCCATATTCAATGTTGGAATACGGTTATAGAGCATTACCAGACTTACAAAATAATTAAACATCCATTTAGCATACATTTTCTCAATTCAAGCATTCATCATTCAATGTCAATCAATTTGTCCCTTATACGAGCCTACGAGGCCCTAAACATGCTTTGAGAGTGGTACGAGACTAAACAGATAACTCAAGAAACTTTCACAAAACTTTGAAAGTTTTTCTCAAAATAGGGGACACACGCCCGTGTGGCCAGGCCGTGAGACACGCCCGTGTCACAGGCCGTTTGGACATTCGAAATGGGAGCACATGGCCGTGTCCCAGCCCGTGTCTAAACAAATAAGGTTACTGACTTGGGTCACACGGCCAACCACATGCCCGTATGCCAGGCCATGTGCTAGGCCGTGTCAAACCTGTAGGGTATACTGACTTATGCCATACGGCCAAGTCACAAGCCCGTGTGTGTGGCTGTGTGGAGCATACTGACTTGTTTTCAAATTCAACACCAGGGGACACACGGCTCTGTAACATGACCGTATGTCACACATGACTGAGACACACGCCCGTGTCTCTGCCCGTGTGGACAAAAATAGGCTATTTACCAAGCCATTTTGCCATCCATTTTGCACATACTTATACAAGCTCAAATAGTTCCATTTCAAGACACAAATAAGCAGTCAAATATCATCAACCAATATTCAATTCATACCATTTCATTAACAACTATACAAGTCACAAATATGTCACAATTTGCCATCTAACTACATACCTAATTCACATATACAATTCAATTTACTAAACCATTCCAAACATGCATTATCATTCACCAATTCACAAGCACATAACTTCTCAAATTATCAACCCTTTTAGCAATCAAATTACCTAATATAATTAAGCATTATAAATTCAACCTCAATTACACAATATAGGTCAATTATTAAACTCAAAATAGAAGCATTTGCACATTTATAAACATCATCAAATTCATCATCATAAGCCAACTCAAATGGCCAAAATACATGTTCATCAAACATACCAAAATGACTCAAGCCTATACATGCCATATACCATATATACATAACTTCAAAAGTACCAAAATAGATGTTCGATAGTGCAATGAAGTCTCTAACGATCCCCGCATCCGAGCTAGCTTCGAAATACTATAAAACATAGAAAAATAAACAAAGTAAGCTATAAAGCTTAGTAAGTTCGTCTGTAAAATGAAATAATCTCATCATTCATTAACATTTCTAAATAGATAACATAAATTGCATTAATGCATCAATCACTAAGTTAACATAAAGTTCTCAACTTTCATTAGCTCGTTATTCGAATAGTTTTCCATACATACTTGTACCAATACGTATCTATTTCTTATCAATTCACTTATCAAAATCATCCGAGTTTATAAATGCTTACGGTACGAGTACATCGATTTCCCGATGCCATAGTCCAACTATGGTCTTACACATACATTGCCATGGCCCTGCCTTGGTCTTACATTCACATGCTATAACCTAGTTATGGTTTTATTTTCTGATTTGTCATAGCCTAGCTATGGTCTTATTTAGCAATTCTTCTTACTTGAACCGTACATTAAATTCAAAATCTTCCAAATTTAACCAATAAGAAAAATACAATCACATTACCATCCTTCAATTAATAAATACACATTTAAGTTCAATTATACGAACTTACCTCGTGTACAGAAATGATGAAACGAACTGACTATTCAATTATTTTACTTTTTCCCCGATCTAAGTCCAAATTCCTCTTTTCTTGATCCATAAGTAATCAAAATTAGCTTATTTATTCCTCTATTTATTCAATTCAATCCAAAATATGCATTTGAGCTATTTTTACACATTAGCCCCTAACTTTCACATTTTTACAATTTATTCCTTATTACACAAAATCACAAATTCATGAAATTCACAATAAACCCATGCTATCCGAATTACTGTTATGCCCCTAACAGCCCATATTTTTCATTTATTCACACATTTGACCACACATTTTCACATTTTCATAAATAAATCCCTATTTTGTATTTTTACTCAAAATCACTTTACAAAACTTGTTTAACTATTAACAAACATTCAAAATCTATCATCAATTATCAAAACTCATACATATTCATCAATGGAAACATTCGCAAATTAGTCCCTGGGCTAGCTAGTACTAGCTGCAACGATCTCAAAAACATATAAATCATTAAAAATGGGACGAAAACGAACTTAAAATTGAGCTAGGAGTTGGCCGAATGCTTCAAGCCCTAAGAATGGTTTTCTCCTTTGTTAAATTCGGCTATTAGCATGAAGATGAACAAACTTTATGAATTTGTTTTGTTTTAATTAACCTTTATTAACTAATTTACTTATTTAACCTTTAAAACATTTTATAATTACACCAATTGTCATGCCACTATCATCCACTAACTCTCAAATGGGTTAATTACCACTTAAGGACCTTTACTATAAGGTTCTATAGCTTTAAAACACCTTTAACTAATAGAACACTACTTTTACACTTTACGCTATTTAGTCCTTTTTATCAAATTGACCAACTGATAAAATTTCTAAACAAAACTTTCACAAAATCATATTTTCATGCCGTAGACATTAAAATAATAATAAAATAAATATTTTGATATCAGATTTGTGGTCCCGAAATCACTGTTCTGATTTGACTAAAAACGGGCTGTTACATGTCCATTAGTCGCCTTCTGGTTAGGATCGCTCAACTAATTCTAATGTACTCAATCACGTATGAATGAAATACATGCTTGAGTTTAATTGAAAACATGATCGACTATGGCACAGAACATCATAACATGATTTAAATAACTTTATTGAATTGATGCAATCATCCTAGCTAAACAAAATTAAGCTATCATTATTAATGAAAAAACTTTAAAGCAAATTGAAAACATGTTGAATAAGAAGAACAACAATAAAGAATAAATAAGAAAACACTCAGAATAATTTCAGCAATCCTCCGGATTTGATTGTGGTGGCTTCCTCCGATCTTTGTAGTTGCTCCTTCACAAGATGCTCCTCAAGGTAGCTAGTCAAGAGAGAATTTTCTCAAGGAATTGCTAACTAAATAAAGGTGGAAATGGAAAGTTTACGAATGAGAGGTTAGTAAATGATGAGACCAAATGAAGGATGAATGTTAAGTGGGGGATGATTAAGGGATGATTTGGTGAGTGAAATGAAGGTTCTATTTATACTTGAAGGATGGCTCGTAGGTTTACTAAAAACAGCATCAATCATCCCTTAGTTTTCTCTCACCCTTGGCCGACCATAATTTGTGGAAAGGGGAAGTTGTTGGTTGCTTGATTTATGCTTGATTGCATGTATGAATCAAGCAAGGGTGCATGAATCAAGCAAGGGTGGACGGTTTCTTAGGAAAAGTTGGTGTGCTGATTTTTAATTATTTTCCAAGTGTGGGGACCTCCGATTAATTATCCCAAAAGCTGATTTTTTTTTGTTGCTAAAGTACCCTTGTCGAATTGGGCTTCTCTTCCCCTTTTTTGGACGGTTTTGTGACCCATTAAGTTGACAGACTTTTCCATCATGGGATACCATTTTTAATCGAGTCAACGTAATATCTTCATGACCCAAATTGCATGCTTTTGTCATCTGTAAGGCCCAATTATTGCCCGGGCCCAAAATAAACTAAATGACCCAAACTCATTACAGCCCAACAAACCTAGCCCAAATCAGAAACAAACAAAAAAACCCTAGCCCCCTAACCCAAGTGGCGCCGCACCCTAGTGCCGCCCCTAGCCATTGCCATCTCTGCCATCAGCCTCTGCCCACCTGCCCTCTGCACCGCCATGACCTGCAAAACAGAAGAAAACGACAAGCAGTAGAAACAAGTAGAAAAGGACAAAAATAGAAAAGCAAACGGTTCGTAATGGTCTATAAAAACATCAATAGGCATCTTTTGTAACTTCTTCTACTTTTTACGAATACACAAGCAAATAAAAAAAATAAAAACTGAAGGTTTTGCTTCGTTCTTTTTTCTTTTTTTTCTTCCTTTCGTTTTTTGTTTATCTTTGTTCTTATGTTTTTTTTCTTTTTTAAAAAAATCAATAATAACAAAAAATACAAAGAGAAAAGGGGTGAAATCACGAGGTTGGTCGTTTCTAATAAAAAATGGCGTCTTGAAGAGTTCACCTTTCGAATCGCCCAAAAAATGGCTTTTTTTCAATTTTTCAACCACCGTGGATGGCGACGCCGTCGTCGGTGACCGACGACCGCCACGCTGGTCCGACGCCGGACTCCCGGCCGGACTCTAGGGAGAGGGAGAGAGTTTTTTTGAAAAGTTTTTTTGTTTTTTTAAGGGGGAGGGCTGAAATGAAGAGAAAAGAAAAATTTTGGGTTTAAATAGGAGGTGCAAAACGACGTAGTTTTGCAAGGCCTCCCCAGACGCCAAAACGACGTCGTTTTGGGGGAGGCTGACCGGACTCGACCCGTGTAGGCCTCAGGATCCTCGTGTTTTAAAAAAAAGAATTATTTATCCTTTTGGCCCTTCCACTTTTTTGGGTTGTTCTATTCTAGTCCTTTTTCTATTTTTTAATTTGGCCACGCATATTTTTATTCTGTCTCAATTTTGTCCTTGGGTATGTTTAAATAACGAAAGCGGAAACGATGCGTTCAGGGATTTTGGAATAATTTCCTCTTTAATCCCTATTCATTTGCGCGCATTCCATTTAAGTCCATATCCCCTTCTTTTATTTTTATTTATTACGATTTCAGCCCCTTAATTTTATTCTGATTTTAACTTAGTCCTTTTTGTTTATTTTTGTAATTATAGTGTTATTATTATTAATTTTAATATTATTATTATAATTATTAATGTTACTCTTATTTTTATTATGCTATTGTTATTATTACTATTATTGCCATTATCATTATTTTATTATTATTATTATTTTTACTATTATTTGTTTATTATTGCTATCTATTTTTTGTTACTATTATTATTTTCTTTACCGTTATTATTATTATTATTTTATTTTTATTACTATTATCATTATTTTTTAAACATTTACTTACTCATTTTTATAATTAATTTGCTCTTTATTCGTTTTTATTTTTATCTTATTTTTACCCTTATTATTTTTATTTCAATTTGCTTCATTTTAAATTTTGCACTTATTATTGCCATTTTCATTATTTATTTATTTATGTATTTATATCTTGTTGCACATACTTTCAAATTTCAACTATTCATTATCGATATTTATATTTATTATTGTCATCATCATTATTTTGTTACATATATTAGCACTGAAATTCATTTTACATCTTGCCATAAGATCATATTTCATTTTATCTGATCCATTAAAATTTTTGTTTTAAAATAAGCGAATACTCTGCGTTCTAAGGTTCGAAAGAAATCGTACCCTAACTTACTGGGTTTCGATTTTTCTCATTGAATCTAAAGAACCTATTATTGTCCTAACTCACTGGATGTGACGTTTTGTTATCTCGGGATAAGGATTTCTAAAAAAACAAAGGCGATATTCTGTATTTAGAATTTTGGGAAATCGTGCCCTAACTTACTGGGCTTCGATTTTTTTATTTGACCCAAATAACCGAATATCCTTTTTGAATTTAAATGCTCTAGTTTTAAAAGTCAAAAGACAAGCTTAGTTTCGAGGATTCGAAATGTCGTATCCTAATTCACTGGGTATGATATTTTATTCCTTCGAAATAAGCAGGTCTCGGCATCCAGTTTAATTTATTCAAGTTTTTTTTTTAAAAAAAAGGAAGGATCGTAGTTTAATTTCTTTTCAAGTTTTTGACTTTCGACGTAAAGACATCAATTAATCAACTAGGTACCGATTTTGGGCGTATCGAGGATGCTAATCCTTCCTTATGCGTAACCGACTCCCGAACCCGTTTTCTGTATTTTGTAGACCAAAAATCATTGTTTTAGTAAATTTAAATTTTATTAAAATGATTGAATTACAAAGTGACCCGATCACACCTCATCAAAAAGGATTGGTGGCGACTCCCGTTTTTCGTTTTCATTTTCGAAACCAAAGTTGACCCCATTTTTTTTAAAAAAATTGGTTTCGACGTCGTCCAACTAGGGTAGAATAGCTCATGTCCATGCAAAAAATTATAATGAGCTTCTCATCATATCAACTTCATGGTCACATTGCATAATTAAATATAGCACATTAATATGTAATGTAAAATAATTAATTTATGCACAAATTTGCATATTTTATTAAATCATGTATGTTATCTGAACAAAATTCACTCAATTAACTATCAAATACTGGGATTAACATTATTTATTAAATAAAAGGTGTCAAAAAAAAAACTCTATATAACTCGAGTTTACAATAAGCTTATGTTTTTACAAATCATTTAGATGAAAATTTTCCTACTATAAAATTTAGACTCAATCATGAACCATTTGATATAAGTTATGTTGAATGGGATTTTGTTCAAGAAATAACAGTTCAAAATTTTTCTTTTCATTTATTTAAAGATTTACAACATTTATTAAATCTATGTTATTACGTATGGTATATGAAGATGATTTCTTTTACTACTTTCATCTTGAAATCAGTAACCTTATTGATATAACTGAAAGAAATATTTTATCAACCATATCAAATTTGGACTATTTCAAAAATGCTCAAAGGAA
Source organism: Gossypium rotundifolium (assembly GCA_025506655.1). NCBI lineage: Eukaryota > Viridiplantae > Streptophyta > Magnoliopsida > Malvales > Malvaceae > Gossypium > Gossypium rotundifolium. The sequence goes on along the minus strand of CP106723.1, from coordinate 36,597,005 downwards.
GCAACCTAACTGTAGCTATAAAGGAGAAAGAGCACTTGACAAAATATATTGAAAAGTGTTATAATAATTTTGTTATTATCAAATCCAAGCAAGAATAGATTTAATGACCAAAGCCCAATATATACTTCAACAAGATTTTTATTGCTTTTGGACTAATGGTAGAAGAATACTGACATACGATGCTGGAGCTGAATATTGCATGATGATAAAAATAAAGATTTCGTTCAACTATTAAAAAAGATAGCTAAAATGGAGATTGATGGTTTTCCGTCCCACATAATTGAAGACATCAAAAATACATGAGAAAGGTGGAAGTCACTAAGTTTGTTAATTGATTCATTAAATCTAGATGAAATTGAAGAAATGAATATGGACAATATCCAAGAAGGATAGCATAGACTGAGGAAGCTAACCAAGAAAAAAGACAAAAAAGGAAGTTATGTGGTCCAAAAAAAAAAAGGTGAAAGTCACCACAAAAAGAGAAAAATATCATCAATCAAGCATTCAAGTTTTACATAAAAATTTGACTCAAAATTCTCCTTCAAGTTACTTTTCAAAATTTTTCTTTTCTCACCTAGTTTACATTTTGTAAAACTTTACCCTCCGTTGTCCTCCCTATAATTGGTATAATAAACAAAAGTTTGATGATACAATCAAATCCAATGATTAGTTGCAAGTATCGAGTCAATTTTTGTGCAAAAAGTTCATTTATTTATGAATTCTACGCTTTGTTTTTGTTTATTTGGTTTAATATTAGTGATAATTAGAATTTCTTTCATTGATGTGGATTAAATAGCTTAAAATTTGGTCCATTTTCAATCATTAAAATCATGTGAAATATCATAAACATGGATTTGGATTTCAAACAGATTATCACGTTACATAATTTCACTAAAAATTGATCATGCTTGAGCAATAATCTTGTTATATAAACTAGTGTTGTCAACAAAAATTAATCATACATATGATACATGATTTATATCATCTCTAAATAAGATTTTCAAAGTAGTGAAACTTATATGATTATGGATTAAAAAAATATGATCATATATAACATGAAGTTTAATTTGTTGTAGCATTTAAATAATGGATCATGAATAACTCTGAATTCTAGTTATATAACCAAATGCAACAAATATCACAACACAAACAATACCATATCTAAATGCAAGTTAACAACAAAGTTGGCAAAGATGTGTTTTGCACTAACAAAAAGTAACTCACTAAATAATGTTATAACAAGAACATTAAGGGATTTGCAACTATATATATATATATATATAAATGAATTTCAAGAAACTCCATTTATGCGCATATAAACACAACTATCAAACTAAATATTTATTTGAAATGGACAATTATCCATTTGAATAACAATCACATTGCATGTAATTTGTAGATTGAAAAATGAAACCAAAACAGTCACAAACCTACTCATTGGATTATAAACATAATTACGATAAAATAATAATACGGACGCAACAAAAATACCCCAACTGCCAAATGACTTTAGGCGCTTCAATTTTGAATATTCAGTTTCTCTATCAGAAACACTCGAAAGGTTTTACAGCGACTAGAGGCGCATGAATCACTAACACATAACAATTAGTTAAGAGAGAGTGTTTGAGAACTTAAACCAAAACAATCCAACTATTATCCCCAAATCAAATTAAAATGAGTTATTTCATACCCTTTTGGTCAAGTCACCATTGCTGTCCTCCTCCTCATCCCGGAAGTTGTCACTCGGTGGATCGTTTTGGCCAAAACCTGCGGTTTCCTCTTTGTAGCTATCTTCAGCACTACCGAGTTGATCACCACCACCAAATCCCACATTTTCACCACCAGCTGCAAAACCATCACTGCCACTGCCACCACCAGCAACATCGAAACTCCCATTGTCGTAATTGGTGGATTGACCGAAGTTACTTCCATAGCCAACACCACCACCAGCGCCATAGTTATCCCCACCATAGCTTCCTTGGCCTCCATAGTTACCACTGTTACCGTATCCCATGTTACCTCCATCATTTCGGCCATAGCCGCCACCTCCATAGTTACCACCCCCATATCCACCACCACCACCATAGCCGCCAGCACCTCCAAAGTTACGACGAGGTCTGTCATTTGCATAGTCTACTCTTACTTGACGGCCATGTAGAATCTGCAACAAGAATTCAGACAGCCAAAACCAGACAGGTTAACTCAAAAAATGAAAAAAAAAAAAACCAAGCAATGATATCTATATTTAAACATACATGATCAAATTAAGGCCTAAATAACTTAATTTTCAAGTAAAGAAAAATATTCATAAGTTGAGAAGTGGGTAAATTTAATGTGAAACTTGTACTGGAATGGGATAAAGCAAAGGAATGGAATGGACCTGATCTGATCTGATCTGATAGAAAATGATTTGAGAATTTTTATGTTACTTGCATATGTGAAAGTGAATCAAATAAGATAGCAAGGGCACGCTAGTTTGCCATGTTACTCTGACTATTCATATTTATTTAAGTACCCGTGTTTGGCACCCATGTTTGACACATGCTTGGACAAAGAGATGGGGATAAAAATTCTTCAAGGACCCTCCAAATACATGAAGATCTTAGAAAAAAATTGAATGTATCTACGTTCGGCACATACCATGTCCAACACACCCACATCAAGTAACATAGATTTACAATATAGCTAAAATTTAGATGCAATAAATCCGAATCTATAAGTCTGCACAAGAGGTATATCTCCACCCTATCTGAAAGAAGACTAGAAGCACTTTGCCAGCACAATGCAGAAACATTCACAGACCTTCCACGACCATGAAAAGAACAAAAGACCCTAGACAATTTGAAAATGCAACTAATTTCGATTCATTTTACCCTTTACGTTTAGGTAATGAATTAATGCACTCCAACCAATTTCATAGCTATTGAATAGATACTTGATACAATCAGCTTCTTCATTGTAAAACAAATCAGGATTCTATAGGGTTTATTGAAACACCAGGCAACTCTGTCGATGTTACAAGTAATTCCGGAAAAAACTGAATACTTATATCACCTGTCCATCCAAAGCCTGTAGTGCACTGGAAGCATCCTCGGTGCTAGTGTAAGTGATAAATCCAAATCCTCTTGACCTTCCTGTTTCTCGATCCACAATAACTCTTGCTACAGTATAAAACTTAATCAGCACACGCTACATATATAAAACCAATATGACAGTTCATTTAATATGTAGAGAAGAAGGTTCAAGCATTTCAAGACTTCCCAATTCATCTTAATTATGAACTTGCAAATTGAATTCAGGAATTCGTTTGCAGTAGCATACCTTCAACAACTTCACCGTATTTGCTAAATGCATCTTTTAGACTTTGGTCATCCGTTTGGAATGAGATACCTGCAAGAAAGAAATTACAAGAAACCCTATGAAAACGGGGATGGGAAAATGGTTTGATATTAAAGTGGAAAACAAAGTTTAAGCGCACCTCCTACAAAAAGTTTCGAGCTCGGGGAGCTGGACATGCTTCTGAACACTTGAAAGAGGCCTGGTCTTGACTCGGACAACCGAGCATTGAGCTGCATACTTGCAGTCTGCTTAATTATACCCCCGATTTTACTTAAGAAAGCCATCGCTACAACCTAACAGAACAAAAAACAATTGAAGTTAAGATTAAACCAACGAAATTGATAGAAGAATTAAATTGTGGTATAACAATGGATTTAATAACAAAACAGAGACAAATAACTTCACAAATAAAATCCGCAATATTTAAAGAAAGAAAGTGCAGAAAAAAGGCCTTTCTTCAACAATCAGTCTTATGTTTATTTATGACTTCTGAACTCAAAAACAGAGCAACCCATTTACAAGATATAAAGTTTACTTACCATTGTGCTTCAGACTTTAAAACCCAACCCCCAAAAAGGCCCAAATTTTGATTTTTATAAAAATAAACTCTTTTTATTTCTTGCAAGCTTAAATGCCAAAAAAAAAAAAACTCCATTCTCAATCATCCCCAGAAACCCTAACTTTCACTGATCTTAACTCAAGCAACTAATACAAAAACAAAGGAAGCAAATCATTACATGTTAATATGAAAACCTAAAAGATAATCTGGTACTATAAGAAAGTAGAAAACAAAAATAAAAGATGATTTTAATTATACTGTAACCAAACGAAACCCTTTGGAAAGAAAAGGAATGAACAGCCAAAAGAGCAGATCAAAATTAAAAAAAAAAAACAAGTTTAGTGCTTTTATGAAGCTTACCCTTTTGTTTATGGGACTCACAGATTGGTTCTCTTGTATTCCTTTGAAATTATTATTCTTTGCAATGGTAAAACCCTCGAGGTTTATGTAAACGGCGCGGCGCCAGGAACCAGCTGTTTGCCCTCAAAATTTTTATACGTGGGAATCTTTTATTAGAATGTGTTTTCCACTTTTGCTACACATAGTAATTTTTGGTCAAACTTTGCTATCAGTCTTTTGTATTGATTTAATCCGAATTTTGTAACTCAAAATTCCGAATTCATCTTATAAGGTAAATATCTCATATATATCAAAAATAAACAAAAATTACGAAAATGTGCCAGTTTAAAAAATATTTACGAAAAAGTACCGTTTCTCCTAAAAACGCGTTCACGTCAGCGCGTTTTTGGGGGATGCAGAGCTAAAGCGCGTCTCTTAGGACGCACTTTTGTCCACCTCAGTAAAAGTGCGCCCACGTAAGCGCGCTTTTGCTGAGGTGGACAAAAGCAAGTCCTAAGGGGCGCGTTTTAGCTCTAAATTACCAATAAAACGCGCTATGAAAATTTAATTAAATTTTGCCTCCACCCCCTATGAAAATTTAATTAAATTTTTTGGTCAGTAGTCTCCGGCAAAATAATTTGTGGAGACATTTCTGAACAAGCAGTGGCCAAAAACGTTTCAAAGAGGTGCATTTGTCGATAGGAGTTCAAAAGGGCTCCACGTGGACGCTTCTTTTCTACTGAGTCTCCGGTAAAATAATTTTGAAGAGACGTTTCAACAAACGGTGGTAAAAAACGCTTCAATAGGTGCACTTTGTCGGCGAGTACCAAAAGAGCTCCCACGTGACGCTTCTTTTTACTCTGATGGTCTCCGCAAAATAATTTTGAGAGACGTTTACGAACAAAAAGTGGCTAAAACGCCCAAATAGGTGCATGTCGCCAGAGTACCAAAACAGCCCCACGTGGACGCTTTTGCTACATGAGTCTCCGCAAAATAATTTAGAGAGACGTTTCTAAACAAACAATGGCCAAAAATGCTTCTAGCAGGTGCATCACAAGTAGGAGTACCAAAAGAGCTCTCACGTGGGCGCTTTTTGCTACTGATGGTCTCCAAAGAAACTTAGGCTATAAATCAACCAAATTTCATTCTCAGTTGGCAGAAGGCAAATTCAGGCAAAAGAAAAAAAACTGATGATGAGTGAATGTATTAATGCTATTATTTATTACGATGGTGAAGTTCGTGACACAAAAAATGGTGTTATTTTCTTATCGGAGAACACATCGCGACTGAGTTTTAATCGGAACGTCGATTTAGTAGAACTTCGCAAAAGAATTAGGCGTAAAATATTCAGAACAACGCCAATAAAAGTTTAGTCTATTAAGTATAGATTTTGCGCTTCGGTTGATCCGGTGAGATATGACTCATTCGACATCAAAGGTCCTCAGAGTCTTGAGGCAATGGTGGAGACTTATCTTGCCAGTGGATCGCCCTATCTCGAGTTACATGTAGAATTTTCATCTCCAAGTGATCTTTCTGCGACCTCAACATCTACTGTCGTTCGAGGGGAATACACGACCCCAAGCCGACACTCTGTAAGTGGGAGGCAAAACACAGAAGTGCTCGTGCGCGGTGGTAGTATGGAAAACATAACCCCTGCACGACACTCGGTTGGCAGATGGGACATGCATATCCGTCCTTCGACGGCCGATGATAGAAATACATATTGGGGGACGTCATCAACTTCTAGTGGTTGGCAATCCACATATGATTGGGATCTTTACGAAAGGTGTTTAGGGAGGGATGATGTACTCCCGACGACATCCACCGGCGAGGGGCCCTCGTTTGTTGCAGGTTATGGAGGGTTAGACGATGAATCCGATGTGGATCCACCTCGGGAGCTAGGGCCCGACGGTGCAGAAGTTAGATTATTTTCTGAACCGGAGCCCGTTCCAATTGTACCTGAAGACGTTGAGGGTGGTTCAGACGAAGAAAAAGAAGATCCGCTATTCAGGGCGTACTCACCTCTAGCCCATATGCATAATGTCGATCTATCTCAAGATGATGCATTGAGTTTCCTGAACTACCACACCGGACGTGTGACCGTACAAATTCTTCGTTGGATTCGGACCAATTAGAAGTTGGTAACCAGTTTTCCAACAAGAATACTTTTCTTACTGCATTGAAACAATACAGTATCAGGAACGGTGTTAACTACAATGTGGTTAAATCCAGGCTCAATAAGTACGAGGCAAAGTGTACAGTGCAAGACGGCACATGTTTATGAAAAATCATGTCGTCGTTGAAGAAAAGGACAGGGTTGTGGGAGGTCAAAAAGTACAAAGGTCCACATACTTGTCTTGCCGGTACAGTACCACTATGTGTTCAATGATTTCGAATAACACTAATATTATGTAATGTTGCATTATTTAACATACTTCGATGACAGGTGTAATACAAGATCATCCGAGGATGAATTCAGACATGTTGGCTGACTTAATAATCTCGACGGTGAAGGCCGATCCCAAGACTACGGTGTCGGCCTTAATTGGCAATATTCGTAGCCAATTGGGGTACACGCCCTCTTATAGAAAGGCTTGGATAACCAAGCAGAAGGTGTTAGAAAAGTTGCACGGTCGGTAGGACACTTCATATAATGAAGTGTAGCAGTGGTGTCAGGTGCTGGAGAGATATGTCCCAGGTAGCACGACAGACCTTGAAACGGAACCGGCGTACTATAACGATCATCTGCTTCGTGGATGCGCAGTGTTCAAGCGTCTGTTCTAGACATTTAAGCAATACCGAGATGCCTTTACATACTGCAAGCCATTGGTACAAATTGACGGTACCTTTATGTATGGTAGATATACGCATCGGCTATTGCTAGCTGTGGCACAAGATGGCTGTGGGAGAATACTTCCGATTGCGTTCGCAATAACACTGGAGGAGTCAGCTGATGATTGGGACTTCTTCCTATCTAGGTTAAGGAGGCATGTCTGTCCCCAACCTGACATATGTGTTATATCGGATAGGGGGCCTAGAATACTTGCGGTAATAGAACGCCAGGGAAGCATGTGGCATCGCACACACCATCGATATTGCCTGAGGCATGTTTCATCCAACTACTATGGGCAACATCGATCTAAAAGACAGAAACAACAAGTGACCGATATGGGTATGAAATATCTATTAATATAATTTCGTTTGTAATATTCAATTTATTCTCAATTGAAGAGTGGTATGTAATATTTGCTATCAACGTATGTTGGCAGGGTACGAGATCAATAAAAACCATTTTCAGGAGATGCTGGCCAATTTATGCCGATAACGCAAGGCGCAAACTACTCATGCAATATTCCTTTCGAACAGTGGACACAAGCATATGACGGTGGCTCACGATATGGTCATATGACCACAAACCCGCCGAATGCATAAATCTGTTTAAAAGAACTCACATCTACCGATTACATCGGTTGTGCGGGAGACATATTTTCATTTAGCGGCACTATTTCCGAAGAGAGCAGCGAGTTATAGAGGGCAGATGCAAGGAGGCCATGTATGGAGCCCGAAGGTCTTACAAGAAATAAACCTGGGAAACCACGGGCGAACACCATGCACATAGTGTGTCACAACCGCGGCAGCCTATGGTTTCGTGTCACGGAGTTTGACAGACTGAACCAAGGTATTGTTGGAGGGCATTATCGTGTACACTTGACAAATAGGACCCGCGACTGTGGGATATTTGATGCACTTCGTTACCCATGTGCTCATGTACTTGCGGCTTGTCAGAATCTCTGTCTTGATCCCATGAGATATGTCGACGAAGTGTACAAATTAGAAAACATGTACAACGTGTGGAGACACATATTCCCACCAGTCCCAGATGAACGTAAGTGGCCGTCAGTGTCGCTCAGACCAGTATAAGTTGTTGCCGATAGACAATTGAGGCAAAACCAAAAGGTCGACCTTGCTCGACTAGAATACGCAACAATATGGATATCGAGAAACGAGCAACCAAAGTCGATTGTCGGATGGTGTAGGAACCGTGCCATACATCTCGCTCGTGTCCAAATCGGAATAGTTGACCGTGTTCTTAGCTTTTTGTCTCCCGTGGCTATGTAATTTCTATTTTTTTGGAGGAAAACGGTGAACTTTTGTACAAGAGCTTTTATTTTATTCAAGTTATTAAAATTAAATTACAAAGTTACAAAAAAAATTAAACCATTTCTATCTTATCAAAGATATTAAAATTAAAATAAAAAATTAAAATACAAAAGAAATAAAATTAAACTCAATTTTATTAAATAAAAAATTAAATTACAAAAAAAGAAATTAAATCATTTCTATCTTATCAAAGATATTAAAATTAAATTAAAAAATTAAATTACAAAAGAAATAAAATTAAACTCAAATTTTATTAAATATAAAAAATTACATTACAAAAAAAACCATTTCTATCTTATCAAAGATATTAAAATTAAAATAAAAAATTAAAATACAAAAGAAATAAAATTAAACTCAATTTTTATTAAATAAAAACTAAATTACAAAAACAAATTAAACCATTTCTATCTTATCAAAGATATTAAAATTAAAATAAAAAATTTAAATTACAAAAGAAATAAAATTAAACTCAAATTTTATTACATATAAAAAATTAAATTACAAAAAAAATTAAACCATTTCTATCTTATCAAAGATATTAAAATTAAAATACAAAAGAAATAAAATTAAACTCAATTTTTATTAAATAAAAAATTAAATTACAAAAAAAATAAATTATTTCTGTCTTATCAAAGATATTAAAATTAAAATAAAAAATTAAATTACAAAAGAAATAAAATTAAACTCAAATTTTATTACATATAAAAAATTAAATTACAAAAAAATTAAACCATTTCTATCTTATCAAAGATATTAAAATTAAAATAAAAAATTGAAATACGAAAGAAATAAAATTAAACTCAATTTTTATTAAATAAAAAATTAAATTACAAAACAAAATTAAACCATTTCTATCTTATCAAAGATATTAAAATTAAAATAAAAAATTAAATTATAAAAGAAATAAAATTAAACTCAAATTTTATTACATATAAAAAATTAAATTAAAAATATTAAACCATTTCTATCTTATCAAAGATATTAAAATTAAATTAAAAATTTAAATTACAAAAATAAAAAATTAAACTCAAATTTTATTAAATATATTAAAACTAAATTACAAAACTAAATTAGGGTTTAGGCTAATGCTGGGTGGGAACCAAGTACACACAGGCGGCTTATGATTCTGTACTGGATTCCTCCTTCTTCTAGCTTCCCATGGGGTCATGAAACCTCAAAGGGAATCGGTTCCTCCGTGGAGTGGGTCCGTTCTTGGTGTTGCGATAATGACCCACCTTGATAAAATAATGACCCGGAGGTGTTTGCATAAACCACGGCGGTGGTGATCGCATCCGTCTGCCAAGGAGCCCGTAGAAAGAATCGCTCCCGACGGCCCTCCTCTAATCCCACATGCGACGTCGGCCTCACGATCGGTCAAGAAGGGAGTAGTCGAAACGGACTCGAACCCGCCATGCATTCCAACTGGGGTGGACCGGGAAAAGGAAACATATACGGGTTAGGAGGATACATATAAGGGTAGGTACGTGCACGGCATAAACGGTGGAGGTCGTGATGTCGGTGTTGTCGGTTTGGCGATGGGCCCGATGATCGTAGGCGCTGTTGATGGCCCCGTCTCTTCACCCGTTCTCCTTGGATTTAAAGGGGCCCGACGTTCCCTTCTCTCGCAAATTTACCGTCGCATCTCTTCTTTCGACAACAGATACAGCTTGCCATAGATCCTAAACCATGGCATGTACTCCAGCACGCACGCTAATGCAGGAACGATGATCGGTTCCCGGATAGGTAAAAAGTCATACCGGTTCTCCCACGTCTCGATATTACCTGACCAAAATCATGGCCAATCCGTGTGCGGCTGCCGTAAGTCCACTTTGTGCTCATCGTCGAGCACCACCAGTGGCACGGGGATCGTTTGTCGGAATCCAAATTGCCGCAGAACCCGATCTGACTGGTGCATCTCCACGGTCGCGTAGGTGATCAATGGGACCTTCACGTGCCAACTATTTCGATTTTGGAAGAACTCCTCCGGAATTACCGTCCGAATTTTTGGATCCTCGTACGGTGTCCATTGAAACTATATTAACATTACCAAAATATTAGTTATATACATAATATTAGAGACTATATACGAAATACTAAATTATAATAACGAAATTCGAAACTTACTTGTGATTCTGACTGTTGGTCCAATAGAGCCAGATATCCTCAAGCGAGTTAGGTATTCCAACATGACTCATGAATGGTTCCACCTAATTAAATAAACTTTTAGCGTGCACTTATAATCAAATCTACGAAATAATTGTAAAATATAATATTAAATTTACCTCGTTATCAGTGGGAATGAATATGGCTGGTCGAGTCGAGGACGTAAAAATGGAAATCGAAACCATTCCCATGACTGCAATAGTGATAGGCAACCTCCAATTTCGGCTTTACTCGGCCACGTCGCGTCGTACATCTCTCGATACAACCTCGATAGCACAGCAGACCCCCAACTCAATTCACCGGCTGCTCTGAAATCAACAAGTTTCAGGAGCCATCTCAGGTGGACGAGGTTTCTAGAGAGGTTCGGCATCAGATAGCCTCTAATTATCTGAAGAATGTATGGCCGAACATATCGTATTCTTTCTACTTTGATCGAACCCTCGTTCGGCTCCGAGAATACGTCTCGTAACCAGGCCATATCGATCCAAGCTCCTTGAATTCTATCCGAAATGGCACCCAAAAGCTCGTAGCATATGACCATCTAATCGGTAGATGTTGTGGACCCGTGACTCACCGAATTGGCCCACCGGTAATCCCAATCGAATCGCACATCTTCTAGAGTGATGGTACACTCTCGCATGGCGATGGAAAGTGTGCGTCTCGGTCTCCACCTCTCTATCAACGCTACCGATCAAAGGCGGCTCTAACTTGAACCCCCTGGCCTATCGTGGCCACGTGCTAAAAACCCGCTTCTCGCAGGTAAGTCTCGATCAACAGCGATGGGGGACCATGCATGTTGCGAATATAACATTCCAACACCCGATCTACAGACTATTTAAAAAATTATATAATTAAAAATTAATTAAAATTGCATAATTGAAAAACATTAAATAATATTGAACAATTAAAATTAAAACTTACCATTTGCATTTGCTCGAAAGAGATGTGCTTGTTATCTAGGCGACGTAATTCCCCGGTCATTGTAATCCGATAAAAAATTTTAAAATTTTCCAAAAAAATATATTAAAAAAATTATAAAGGGCTTTTTCGTAAATAGTAAAAGACTATTTAGAAATTTGAGCGTAAATTTCAAGGACTTTAAGAGAAAATTGAGAGAAAATTGAGAGAAATTTGAGAGAATATTGAGAAAGGATTGAAGTGTGAAAAAAATAAAGGGTTGGGGGGTTTTTATACTCTTTTTTGACCGTTGGGGCCCCCAACGGTAAAAAAAAATTGGCCGTTGGGATTTGACTGTTGAGGCTAAGCGCCCTTAAGACGTGCTTTTGTCCACCTTAGCAAAAGCGCGCTTACGTGGGCGCTTTTGTTGAGGGGACAAAAGCGCCTAAGGGCGCCTTAGTTTCAGATCCCCAAAAACGCTACCGATGTGGACACGTTTTGGGGGGAAACGGTACTTTCCCGTAATTATTTTTCAAACTGGTACATTTCTGTAATTTTTGTTTATTTTGGTATATATGGGATATTTACCCCATCTTATGCGCTAAAATTTTTATAAAAATAAGATAAACTAATTATTTATATAATGTAAACATCAAGAGTAAAATTAAAAATTTGAGAAAACAAAAACATCACATTTATATTATCCCGAGATAGTCATTTTAATTATTTTTATTTATGTTAAATTAAATGAGTAGTAAAATATTAATAATAAAACGAATATTTGTCCTAAAAAAGCATAGATGGTATGGGTAAATATAAAAACATAAAAGACTTATTTTTATGAATCGATCTCTATAATAATATATAGAGTTTTACATATAATATAAATCAGCATATTCAAACTCGAAAATTTATTTTACATACGAGAATTTTATAAAAAATATATTCACTCATTAAAGATAAATTTAATCGTAACTCTAATAATTTCAAGCTTGATTCAACTGATTTGAACACTTATAATATCATATATATAGATTAGTTGAAACCAAATTAATATATATTCCTAGTTTTCTCGTGTGAATGCGATTTTTAATTTTTATTTAAGTGGTGTTAAATTACTAGAAGACAAATGTAACTTTTTTATACCCCACAAATAGAACCAAGCACCGCAACAATGCAAAATTAAGCAGGAAGGTTGTCATATTAAAAATTTAATATATAAAATTATGAATGTGACATAAATTAAAAAATTAAGATCAGTTTCATACAAAAGGAGTTAAAAAGGGTTAATAACCACCAAATAGATATTAGTTTCATACAATCAAAACAAGTTGAGCAAAGTAGCGCTGAGCAAGAAAAACAAGAAACTAAAACAAACTTTTTTATTTAATTTATAATTAACTTTACTATTTCGTTCATCCTCAATGAAGTGTGACCCATATTTACTAAAGAATATATTTTAATATCTGCATAATTTTTAAAAATACATAAATTTAAATATAATTAATTATTATATTACAATAACTATAAAATGCAAAATACAAACTATAAATAACTTAAGACTTTTTTTTTTTTGCTCTTTTCTTCCTTCTCTTCTTTTACAAAACACAAAATATGTGAAGGGGGACCAGAGCCCCACCTTCTTAAATAAAGACGTTGATTCTTCTTCTTCCCTTTTATTTTTTTTTTTAAACTAACAACTTTTACAGCATGTTTGGTTGGGTGTAATGGCTCCTATTCCGTGGGCCCACTTAATGCTTTTGTTTGGTTGACCATTTCTCATTCGGCGGTATTACTTATTACATTTCTATTCGCTCACAGGCGTAATAGGGATTCAGTGCTGAAAGCTCTAAATAGCCATTCCTTCTATTGTCGAATAAAAATGAAGAATTTTTTTTCCCAAAATCTCCGTCAGACTTTCTCCTTCGCCAAGAACAAGCCAAGTAACCAACGAGAAAAGTCTAGCAACAAATATGGACAGCAGCAACAACATGAAAGAAATCTAATGGAGCCCCAAGGCATAGCTGCCATACCCTATCTGTTGGAACCCTTCACGATCAGAGACTATTTGCTAAAATCAAAGCTACGTGAAAGTTCTGTTTTTCGCCTTCTTCACGTTTTACAGGTTTGTTCATTTTTTTGGCTCTCTCTCTTTTCTTTCTTCTGGTTTTTCGATTCCAACAGTGGGTTGTTTATGATTTTCCGGTCATTTCTGGAATACCCATTTGATATATTCTCTTTAATCCCACGGTTTGATGGATTAACTGATTCGATTTCTCTTTGTCAACTTAGAAATTTGGTTGTTTTGTAGCGATTACTGGAGACTGGGCAATTTATTAGTCAATTTCAATCCTTTAAATTTTTAAGCATTTGTTATAGTTATTTTAGAAGATTGTATAAACATGGTAATCCTAGCTCTAAACAAATGAAAAAGCTCATAAGTAATGCCGGTAATATAAAATAAGACCCTTATTCTAGTTTCTGGCAATGCTTCTCTACCAATTGGTTTGTGTTGGGATTTGATTTTATAATTTGCTTAATAATTTAATGATCCAAATCTACCAACCAAACCATGAGGAAGAAGCTTGATACCCGTTTCCCAGCTGTAAGCTTCATTTTTTTTATATTTTCTTTTCTTTGAATTTGGTTAATTTCTTTGCTTTATCTGTTGTTAATTTGTTTTGGGTATTTGATTTTTGATTGATTCATCTGGAATTGAAGTCTGGGTCCTTAGCTTTCGTCTTATATCTGCGTTTCCCTTTTTTCCTTCTTATTTCCCTTCATCTTATTTCCTTTTTTCCTTCTTATTTCCCCATCTCGTCATTGCTTCGTCACCTTCAAAGATTCATTGTGTTATTTCAAGGTTGATTTAGTTTGCTGTAAGAGACATGTAAAGGTGACGACTTTTCATGATCTTTGGATAGTCATTTCTAGAAAATTTTTGAGGTCGATTTAGTTTGATTTTAGACATATAAAAGTGATGACTTTTGAATTGGGTTTGTACCTTGTTTGATTGCTTCAATAATCTGGGATTTGATCAAGGTTTTGTATCTTATTTCTCAATATAGTGAACGCTGGTTTTTGCTGCTTTATTTTTTCTGGGTTTTTGTTTTTATGAGGATTAAAGCCACTAGTCTTATTTATTTATTTATTTTGGATTTATGGAATTTGACTTTACTGATGTGGTAATTATTAGAAAAGCTTATGTATATTATGATCATGATGTCTTGCTTTTACTCGGGTTTTATGAACCAATTTTTTGTTCTTATTGTTTCATCATGCATGATATTTAATACATTCAGGGGATGAAGTTATAGTGGAAATGGGAAATTAGCCATTTTTTTTACCGCAAAACTTGAAATAAAGTTCAATTCTTCTCTATATCATGCCTTATTGTTTTTCTATAATATCTTTATCTTAGTTTGCTATATACAATTGCATGTTCTTAGCTTCACCATATTATTTTGGGTTTACATACGTATTGGTTGCTTTTTAAAATTGCATGTTCTTAGCTTTATTGAGAGGTTTAAGAATACTCTCTTCTTCACATTCATTGATTTTTTTTAAAATTCTGTGTATAGGTTGATTAATTGTTGGGTTAAGGTAGTGACTAGTGACTACTTGCAGAAGTCTCTCCATCTTTTTACTCTTTTTGTAGATTACAAAGCGCTATCGCTAATTTGATTTTGGGTTCCATTTTTTATGTTTTGTTTGATGTTCCATATTGGTTAAAGTAGTGCAGTGATTGCATTTCGGACTTTTTGCTGCTACCATGTTGTCAATCCTCAATAGGTTATTTTAAAATACCTTAACCCTCAAGTTTCATTGTTTTGCCTTCCTATTGATGAAAAACAAAGTAAAAACCAAGGCGGGCATGGAAGGAGAAAGAGGTCAAAAACTAATTTTATCCTACCCTTTGTATTAGTTATTGAGGAGTCAAGATTGAAAACTTGAACATGTCCGATTGAGATCAACGCCTTATTTGCTTTGAGATGATTATCTTATAACAAGTATCTATTCTTCAGGTAATTGCAGCAATAGGAGGCTGATCCTTGGAGAGGTAGATCCATTTATGGTAATTGCCTCATTTGAAGCATATTTAAACTTATTTTGTAGTAGAAGATGAGGATGAAACAAATATAGGGCCTCTGGTTGCTGATCCTTGGAGAGATAGATCCATTTATGGTAGCTGATTCACGTTGGGTGGAGTTTGAGTTGGTTGTGGGATGACAGATTAATTTACGGGCCAGTTAACTTGCGGAATAGTAAGAAGTTGATTTGTGTCCTAGTTATTTGGTTTTAGGAAAGAATGTAATATGAGATAATGGTTATAGAGTTGAAGGTTGATGTATGAATTTTTGAAGCAAATTGAGCATTGATTTTTCTGTAACATGAATGGAGTTATTTTAAATAAATGAGTTATTTTTGAACCAAATTAATTACTTCTAATATTTAATTTTTTTGTAGAGTAATTAAATTATTTATTTCAAGAATTATATTTTAGCACATATATGTATTACGTTTAAAAATAATAAAATAGATTATATATATTTTATAGTATTATATATTTTAATTTTTAATTCATATAATAATAATTATATTAAGCATGTTATTAAATTATATTTTTATTAAATTATATTTAATAATAATTATGTTAAAATATGATTAAATTATTTATTATTTTTATTAAATTATTTTCAATATTAACCTTATTAAAATTTAATAACAATAACAATAATAATATACCTAACAAAAATTCTGCTAAGGGTATTCTGGTCATTTTAGTTCTTTTCCTTATGCTATTACAACATCATTCTATTCAACCAAACACAAGAATTCTATTACAGCTCTATTCCATTACAGTCAACCAAACAATTGAATTACTTATTACAGCTCTATTCCATTACAGCTCTATTCCATTACAGCAAACTAAACGTGACGTTAACATTATAAACATATTAACCAGTCACATTATTGACATGATGTGACCAGTCATGATATGTATTTTTAATTATTTAATATATATTTTTAAAAAAGCCATAGGTTTTTTTAACAAATAAATCCTCTCTCTCTTTTCCAATCAATTCAACTTTCACTTTTTTTAATTTTTTATTTTTGGTCCTTTTTTTTATTTCTATTAAAATGTCTCTTTAATTTTTTGATTTCACATTACATAAATTATTTACATGAAAATTATATTTCATAAAATAACTATCAATTTACATTATTCAAAACATATTTTATGAAATATAATTTTATATTTCAAACATTCTAAATAGTTTTACTTAACTTACAATATATCATTTTACAACACGAACAACTTTCTCAATACTAAAAATAAATAAATGATTTTTTTTTCAAGACTAACAATATTGTGCCTTATAAACAAAACATAATTAAATGATTTTGTTCAAAACTGACATCATTCTATCTTACAAATTGAAAAATAAATCGTTTAATCGTAACAAAAGCGACTTTCTCGGTGTTATTAAATTGTAGCTCAAATGCTACCGATATTGATGATCTCACCCGTGTGGTTTGATTTGGATTCCTTTTAACCTTTAAACATCCCATTGACCTAGGGAATCCCAAATAATCCACCCGTTGGTTGCAAAACCAAATTAAACCCGTTATCACCCTACCACAACCAACAGAAACACTTACATAACCAATTTGAACCCGTTACCAAATAAATAATTAGCATCCGTAAATAACCATTAAATTTACCGGTATCAAAGCTCCACAGGATTATCGTTAAACAAAAACATACATTCAAATTTAAAAAAAAACACACACACACACACAAAAATACATAAATAAATAAATAAATAAAAGGCTTCTCATATCTCTCCCATTCATCCTCTAACAAAGTATAAGTAATTTTTTTTTCTTTCAACTCAGATTCATGTGTTATTGAGAGGATTATATATACAAATTTGGTCACGCCAAATAGAATGACTCCACCAAATAAAATATTATTTTTTAAAATTTTAAATATAAAAAAATAAATTAAAAAATAAACCGGTGGCGCCATTTGGAATGACTTCACCAAAAAATATACGTAAAATATTATAAAACAAATAATAAAGAAATAAAGAAAAACAAATAAAAAACAGAAAAATGACAAAATGCAGCAAGAGCATTGGAATTTGGTGGCCTCAAATTATTTGGCTCCATTAGAAAAAAGAAAATTTATTTAAAGCCCCTCTAATTTTTTTCAAAAATTGCAATATTTTCCTAGCATTTATACAGGTGGCGCAATTCTACATGGCTCCACCAAAAAAATTAATTTTTTTATCCCGGTTGTTGACGTGGCATGTTGGTGGCATCAAACACTTTGACTCCACCATCTTTTAGTGTAGATTTTAGGTTATTTGTGTATTTTATAAAAAAAGTTATTTACGTAATTAATTAATTTTTTCGGGTTAGTTGTATAAATAAATAAAAAAGAGCCCCAAAATGTAATATTTAAACTTGTTTGGTTATATTTTAATATAGTTAGATTTTTCTATAACAACATTTTATTAAAATAATCAAATTTATTGTAGAATCAAACTTTTATGTTTTATTTTTATCCTATATAATAATTTTTCATCTATAACAACAACAATCATATATTATGAAGTACACTCTTTATTAAATTTGTTTTCTATAATAGTCTTTTGTCTTAATTTTAATAAATTTACTTTTATCTCATGTGAAATAAAAATCATAAATTAGTTAAGATATTATTTCAATAAATTGTTTAAGTTTCGCATTAAAAATCTGATGTGGGCACGATGGACTCAAAGGATTGAAGCCCAAGTTTTCTTAAGAACCAATTACAAGGCTAAGGCTCTGTTTGTTTACCAGTAAAATATTTTCCGGAAAATAATTTCTAGAAAATAATTTACTTTTCTAGAAATGATTTTACTTTTTTGGTGTTTAGATGAATCTGTGTAAAATATTTTTTGCTGTTTGGCAGATTTCCTAAAAATATTTTCCGGAAAAGCTGTTTTTACATATATATTAATAAATTTATATATATAATAACAAATTTATATTTTAATTTATTTTTAAATAAATTGCTAGATATTATGGAGTCTCCAAATTTATAATTACTTAACTTCTTCATAAAGTTTGTCCCCTGATTCAATTAACTAATTTCTGCCTAACATAATCATCAATCATGTAATGATCGCGAATTATTGCTTAATACCTGATTTCTTTGTCCTTAATTAGCAAACACATGATTCAGACAACAAATGTTAGTTCTTCATTAAACAAAACAAAATTGTTATTATTCTCAATCATCAAACAAATAAAGTAAACTATTACATTCTTTATTTTTCTTTTCCCAAATTACTAATTACAATTCACAAGAATTCAAAAAATCTATATAAAAACAATAAGACAAAAAATTGATCACTGACAAATATACTCTAAGATTCTGCACATTAAAACATGAACATCTAAACCATACTGCAAACGATTAAAAGAGGAAGAAGTACTTCATTACAAACCAAAAAAATTGATGACTAACTTATATAGCAACCCTCTTGGGCACCCATCAGACTCTTACTGTTTTGTCAAGGCCTCCACTATAGAGCAAGAAACCATTGCCAACATTACAGGGTGATGCCTGCAAACATTTGATTGGTCCTTGATGATCATTAATGACCCCAATTTTACAAAGTTTACCATAAGCCTCTAGCTTCCAAATGCCTATGGTTTTATCATTTGAACCACTGCACAAAATGTAACACCTCTTACCCGAGACCGTTGTCGGAGTCGAGCATGAGGCATTACTAGACTTAACTACTAATTTGGGGCATAAAAATTGAAACTGTCCATCTGCGTCATGTTGACTAAATTGACCATAACTCGAGTAATGAAACTCGAAATTTAGATCCGTAAATTTTTCTTAAAACTAGACTCATATATCTTCTTACTATAATTTTTGCAGAATTTTCATATGGCCAATTAGTACAATTTATTCATTAAAGTTTCCCCTGTTTCACTATTTGATGGTTTTGACCTATCTTTATAAAAACTCAGTTATCTCATTGTACAGAATTCAAATAATGTTCTCGTTTATTCCAAAAAAAAAAATAATAATTAAGGATTCTAAGCATATAAACTATGCTCCATGATTATTTTTGTACAATTTTTAACAATTTTTCTAAGACAGAACAGGGAATCACAAAGTCATTCAGAACCAGTCTCACTAAAATCTAAATATCTCATAATATAAAATTCCTCTGCCTACTCTGTTTCTTTCATATAAAAATAGACACAATAAGATTTAATCCTATATCTTATTCACTTTCTAATTCCATTTCTCCTATTTTTGGTGATTTTTCAAAATCACATTACTGCTGTTAACCAAAAACTATTTCATTGCAAAATATGGTTAACTAGTTTATAACATCTTTACTCCATTTCTTTTAAACTCTATACATTAACCATACTTATATATACTAAAACCAAATCAACCAAAATCACAACCAAACATAATCATCAAACCAAAATATAAATTCCAAGATTAACAAGATGGACAAGCCATTTTCGAATGGCATTCAAATACATACACATTTACACCATTTAAAACATTTCAACAAGTAATTCAGTCTATACATGCCAAGGACCTTGGGTTCGAATACAAAAAGGCACCAAAAAAGATGATAATGTGATTGACTTCAACGACGATCCCCGGTTACGAGCAAGCTTTCAAAATCTATATCATAGTCAAATAAACACACATAAAGTAAGCTAATATAGCTTAGTAAGTTTTAAGCAATGGTAACAACTATGCAACTAATCAATAAACATTTTATTCAAACCAATATAATCAATATCGAATTCAAAATTTCCAAATGCAATTTATACTACCATTCATCATACACCGTATTTAATATATATATATATATATCTCAAGTTTGATAATCACATCTTAGTTTTAGATTTTACTAACAATTATATCATACCTCACCAATACCTGTTCATTAAGATACTTAGTATCACAATACCCATGTTTCATTTCTCATATTTCTCATTTCAACAGTTTATGCCTCCTAAGGCTCCGTAACTCTACACGCACAGTGCTAATTTTGTAACGTATCGCACACATAGTGCCGTTACTAGAGAAAGAGTACACGTGGTACTATTTGATAGTAATGTATCGCACACATAGTGCCATTACTATTTAATCCGCACACATAGTACCTTATAGCAGTAATGTATCGCACACATAGTGCCATTACTCTTTAATCTGCACACTTAGTGCCTTATAACAGTAATGTATCGCACATATAGTGCCATTACTCTTTAATCCGCACACATAGTGCCTTATAACAGTAATGTATCGCACACATAGTGCCATTACTCTTTAATCCGCACACATAGTGCCTTACGAAACTTTTTCTTTGATTTTCAATTCCATTAAAATTCTATTAACATTCATGCATTCTCAACTCATCTTATTCACATACTAATACAAATCGGCATTTACTAAATTTTACATAAATCTATTTGCAATTTCATACACAATCAACAACTCAATTTCCATCTTTCGTCACTATTGCATTCGACAATTTCAACTTTTTACATTCATGAATATATTATCCTTCAATCATCATTACTTCACATTTTCTAATTCTATTTATTCCAAGGTGCATTCGGCAATTTAAGAAATTATAATGTTTACAATTTATAAACAATATACAATAGTATAAGATTGAATTCAATTCATCCAACTACTTAAAACTTACCTCGGAAATTGACGAATCAAGCTTCCCGGCTATTCGTGTAACTTCGTTTTTCCCCGATCCAATCTCGTTTCCTTTTGTTCTTGATCTAATTAAGTTCAAATTAAACTTATTTAAATACATTTCCATTCAATTTAATCCATAAATACTTAATAGTACAATTTACCATTTTACCCCCAACATTTACATTGTTTACAAATTAATCCTTGTAGCTCAAAACACAAAATATCAAGGATTTAACTACATTTACAAATGGTGAATATTCATCCCTCCATTACAAATCTATCCACTTCATTTCTTTGACATTTTAAACTTTAAAATTCTTTTCTTTTTCAAATAAACCCTTAATTAACCACATTATCAACAACCCAAAAACAACAAATGTTCATCTAACATAAATCTTTCATTTAATGCTAAAAATCATCTCAAAACTCAAGCTATCTTCAATGGCACTACACGCATACATGCTCAATATACAAAATTATCACATGGGTTTAAAAGTAGTGTTAACAACAATCACAATTTCATAAAATTTATCAACATTTCAAACTAAAACATACCTTAATTGAGTCTAAGAAGTGCCGAAACCCCTTTGGAATTCTTTCCCTATTTTCTTTCTTATTTTCGGCCGAAGAAGAACATGCAAATGTTTTTCTTCCTTTCTGTTTTATTAATAATATGATAATCCATCCATATAACATAAAATATATTAAAATATAATAAAATATACTAACACTATTACATGCATAATGATGGCCGGCCACTATCCTTATGTTTTTGGCTAAATTTCAATTTTAATACCTCAACTAAAGAAACCACCTTCAATTAAATACTTTCACATTCAACCACAAAACTTCCATTTTATGCAATTAAACTCCTTTTTCAAAATTAAGCACTAAAACGATTAAATTTTAATACGAAAATTTCACACCCATTAATTCACATATAATAAGCATTTAAAATAATATAAATTTATTATTTTGATTCGAATTCGTGGTCCCGTAACCACCGTTCCGATTAGGGCTATATTCAGGCTGTTACACAAAACCTCTCCTATCAGGCACTAAAATTGGCATTCCCTTCCCACCCCATAATATACCTATCTGAACCACCTCCATAGACCCATTTTCCATCCTCTGAAATAGTGACTGAATTCAATGAAACATCTTTATGACCCTCTAAAATCCCTTGCAATGAATGAGAGGTGTTCCCATGTTTTCCTCAAGCTTTTATTTTCCCATCTGCAGATGCTGAATACACAATTCCTTTACAAGCTACTAAGCTACTGATAGCATCATCTGTGCTTTAATGGATTCTAAACATTTCAAATCAAATATACTCCATACTTTAAGTGTTTTATCCCATGAACCTGAATAAACTAACCCATTATACACTGCTAAACAAGAAATAATGTCTGCGTGTTCAATCCATAATTGCTTGTGATGCCGACGAGTTTGAACTGTATGGATCGACATGGAGCATAAAAGAAACCAGATACAATTGTAGCTTTGAAGAAAAACATGTCTACGCAGACAATCAAATAGGAGGCAATATGCGAAAAAGAAGTCAAAGCTCTATCAATCTAAAGCAGATAAGTCAATACAACCAACAACACCAAGAACAAAGCGCAAACCTGACTCGGCCATTATATAAACAAACTCGCCGAGCCTCGAAAACCAAAGGCCAAAACAGAGTCCCCACAAAGCTCCGAAAGTGCACGAGCGAGATCGAATCGAAAAAATGCGCTACCCACGAGGCCACGACACAAATATCGACGCCCTCGCACCAACCAACAAAAAACGAGACCCATCGAACCTCTTGAATTGGAACAAAAATGGAACCGATGAGAAGCTCTAACAAGCCTCCGTAAACCAACACCGAACCGAATTCCAAAAGCCCAAGACAAGCCAAACACCGAGGCTACAAAACACTAACAAATATGAATAGAAATCTACATTCGATGAACAAAAACAATATACGAGAAAAGGAGAAAAGAACCCATTGATAACCCAAAAGAAGAAGCACATCGATGAGGAGGAGAGGTCGACGTTGATGGACGGAGAGGAAATAAGGAGGAAATGAAATAAGAAGGAACCGAAAAAATTGAAGGTGTGTTTTAAAATGTCTTACAGGAAAAAATCTGTAAGACATTTTACACAAAGAAGGGGAAATTTTCCCGTGTTTCTGTAATTGATTTTCCAAAAAATCAATTCCTTTGGTCAAACAAACATAGTAAAAGACAGAAAATATTTTCTGGAAAATGAAATACTGCAAACAAACAGACCTTAAGATCAAAGCAACTCAAGTCGAAATTGAACATCTATCTACAAGACTTTGCTTCAAAGAATTTTCAAGAAATTCAAATAGAAAAATCTCTTGTGATTGGAGGATATCACTCAAGAAAAGCACGTTGATGTTTTCCAAGCCTTAAAAGATCAGTTTGCTTGCAACTCATTTTTGGAGGTGATCTAGACATTTTCAAGTTGAAATGTCTGTTAGTCAATGAAAGAGTTGTCTCTTAATATCGAAATGCACTTTGAATCATTTTATTTCGATTTTAAAAGTTCAAGATACAATTGTCTTAGTAAAGATAATATATGCGTAATTCTTTATACGTGAATAAATCGTTATATCAGAATTTTATATATTAAATCAAGTTTTAAATTATGTTGAGTTAATTTTAAGTAGGTATGATCAG
Source organism: Gossypium rotundifolium (assembly GCA_025506655.1). NCBI lineage: Eukaryota > Viridiplantae > Streptophyta > Magnoliopsida > Malvales > Malvaceae > Gossypium > Gossypium rotundifolium. The sequence goes on along the minus strand of CP106723.1, from coordinate 36,573,103 downwards.
AATAATATCATAAAAAGAAAGTGTAAAAGAAACAAAAAGGATGGATATTCTCTCTAGAGAAGAAAAAGAAGTCATCCAAAGACGGGAACTGCAGGAAGTTGGTCTCCTAAAAACACCCACTCCTTGGGACAGAGTCTGTGGAGAGCCCTAGTCAACTGCTAGGAATAAAGATAGAATATATGGAGTTGGAGTCAGAAAGAGGATCCAGTGAACAACACAAACGACAAGAATAGAATCATAAAGGTTAATCTCTCCAAAGAATAAAAGGAAGCCATAAAGGGTAGTTGGAGAAATACTTGAATTATTAAGGTATTTAGGAAAACTATCGGCTTCAAACTATTCCAACTATGGAGCCTTAGAGGAGAAATGGAACTAATTGATCTGGGATATGATCTTTTCCTGGTTAAGCTAGGGATTAGAGAAGACTTCGATAATGTGACAAATGTTGGCCCGAGCGTACCATACGAAGATGGACCCCAAAATTTAGGGCCTCTGAAGCCACCTTCGGCTCTGGTAGTTTGGATTCGACTCCCGGAATGACCCGAGAATACTAGGAAAGATAAGAAGGAGCCTTGGTGGGCTGCTACAAATTGACGATGTCACCATGAATAGCGAATGAGGTAAGTTTGTTCGCTTATGTATCCAAGTACACCTCTTAAAAATCGATTTTAGTAGATGGATGGAAGGAAGGAAGCTACCGTAATGAGTGTCTTGATCTTTTGTGTTTCAATTGTGGTTTAATCGGTTACAAAATTGACTCATGTTCGATGAAAATGACGACAAAAGAATCTGCTCCAGCAACGGCTTCCATCAATCTGCATTCTGCAACGTACACCAAATTCCTTTGACGATGGGGGGATTGTGGAGAAGAAAGAAGAATTGGAGAAAGACACCTTTAGGCCCTAGATGCTAGTCCAAAGAAAGAAACCTAAGCCCAAAGGAACAAACGAACCAACCCATCTTAAAGGGGCAAGAGAAAGATATGAAGAAATTGAAGTCTCAGGAAAAGGAAAAAGTGGAAGAGAATAGTCAACAGGCTCAAAACCCCATAGGAAATATAAAAGAGAAGTAATAGGTAAAAACTTTTCATATTTTGGGAAGCCAGAGCAAAGAAAAAGAAGTGGAGAAAACTCTTACACCCAAAGGGCAAATGCCAATCTCATACAATAAAAAGGCTGAGACTATCCAAAAACAAGGAATTGGCAAAGAAATCTCAACCTAGCGAGCGGCAACCCTTTACCTGCTAAAGAAAACTTGAAATATGCTCAAGCTTTGGGAAAAGATAGAGTGGAGAAAGATGTTTAATTTACTAGATTATTTTTTCCAAGATTTTGTTTCGGACAAACTTCAAGTACTCCTTTAAAGGTATTAAACAAGCAAAATAAAACGACACCCCTACCCTTGGGAAATTCTTTCTTAATCAACCAGCCACTCCAACAACATGATAATCCGTCTGCCTCGGCAAAGTACTCCATGGAAGTAGACCGGAAGGGGAGCAAGGATGATGAGATTCACGATGAACAAAAGAAACACCCAATTACTCCAGGGGTTTCTTCACTTGTGACACCTCGGTTTTTTAATCTGTATAATGTAAATAAAAAAAATTAAATACTGAACCGAAAATGGTATGCCAATATTATTATTTATCAAAATGGTATGTTTGAAACAATAACAAGCGATGAAGGGAGAGATATGAGCGGCACCTATGATTTGTCTGACACATTTATTGAATCATCTTTATAAAATGATGTGTGTTTAAAAAAATATATTTTTTAAGGGTGGAAGGGGAGAGATGAGCAACAACAATATTTTCTGGTACAAAAATACAGCTTGGTTGGTGGAGAATGAGAGAGAAGCGACACCGGACTGAAATGTAATTACTTAAAATATTTAGAGAGTAAATTTTCTATTTTAATTGACTTCTAAAAAAAAAGCTTTTAGGGCTAGAGTGTGGCTGCATTAATCTTCAAAAATGTTAAATTGCTTTACGAGCGCTTCTTATTTATTATTTTTTGTCTCTTTTAACACAAAAAATAGAGAGACTTATTACCAATTAGCTCAATTTTTTTTACCAAAAGTATTTTGTAAAAATCTAATTCCAACTGAAAATAAATTTTATTTATTTTTCAAAAATATTTTTATTCAAATAATTGTTGGAATAAAATAAAATAATAAATTCTTACTTGGAATTAGAGAATCTTTTTTAATTGATTGTTTTATCACATTGTGATATTTTACATCATTGAATGGGCTTATGCGAAAACAATTAGATGAAGATAAAATTATCAAAGATTAAGATTCCTTATTTCTGTTCAAGAGCGAAGGAATAGTTCTATGATTTTGGCTAAACGATTGTTGAATCCTTGCGTTGGAATAAAACGGATGTTTATTGGTACAATCTGACCTATTTTCAGAAATCAGTCCTGAACCTGACGGATCATTTCTTTTTTTATATATAAAAAATATGATATTTCACTAATTCGATTCTTAGGAAATCTTGAATCAGACCATTTGTCCTTACTTCAACAAAGGAAGCATAGACCTTTTTAGTGGAAGAACTTTTGTTTTCTTGGTCCCAACACAACACTATACGAGTTCGAAGTAGTTGAATACTTGTGTCAGATATTTTCCGAGTTGGTTTACCATTTCCATAAAGGATATAATTGACAGCTCGAAGTTGCATATTATAATTTTTCCCGAAATCGATCATGGGGGAAGAGTGTTGCTAAATTTAGATTGTCCGGTATTTCATATAATAATTTACAAAAAAAAAATTGAACAGTGGAATAAAATAATTTTAACAAAAAATTTATTTTAACAAAAAAATTATTTTTCAAAAAATAAATAAAATTTATTTCCAGATGGAATCGGATTTTTAAAAAAAGTTGGTAGAAAAAACTTTTTGAGCTAATTGGTAATAAGTCTCTTTATTTTTTTGTGTTGAAAGAGAATAAAAGAAAATTGTAAATAAGGACTTATAAAGCAATTTAACCTTTTTGAAGTTTAGTGCCGCCACATTATCGGGCGGCACCCTAAAAGTTTTTTTAGCAGTCAATTAAAATAAAAATTTACATATTAGGTCCCCGAATATTTTAGGTTATCACATTTTAATCTGGTGCCGCCTCTCTCTCATCCTCCACCAATCAGATCGTATTTTTGCATCAGACTAGTGCCGCCTATCTCTCCCCCTCCACCCTTACATTTTTTTTTTTTTAAACACACATCATTTTATAATGATGATTCACTAAGTGTGTCAGAAAAATCATGGGTGCCGCCCATCTTTTTCCCTCCACCCCTTGTTATTGTTTCAAACATACCATTTTGGTAAATAATAATATTGGCATACCATTTTAGTATTTAAATTTTTTTATTTGCATTATACAGGTAAAAAAGCCTGATACATCATACTTGACTTGGTCGTCAGGTTCGAATGCGAAACATCACATTCGTAGTCGACGTTAACTCAACTAACTTAAAATTTGAATGCAATAAGAAAATCAAACATGAATCCATTTATATCAAACCATTTCAATTGCTTAATTTCAATGGTAAGACTTTAAAATCAATTTAGAAATAATTAAAAATTATTTCTAGGTGTTCGGAGGTAATCGAGACTGAGTACAAGTTTTTGGGGATCAATACAACTTAAAATAGAGGAAGTACCATATTGTCATAGTTGTTTCGATACAACCTTGGACTTTTATCGATATAAGTCCTTGTTATTATTCGACTTTGCTTATTAACTTACTTATACAGAAACAAATGACCACTTGTACCAAAATAACTATGTATTGACCCAAAAATTACCTCCAAGCTCGCCTATTTTCACCGTAAACATTACCAAACTAAAACAATGACCTAAAAATCTTAAAAACCAAATTTAAAACACAATATACTCACATACTAACACTTTCAAAGCATAACATTTGTAATGACCTAAAAATCAGTGGTGTCAAAAATGGCAGTTTCAGAACTTCATTTTCGATGTTCGAGTCTGTAAATATTAAATAATAATATTTATGAAGTTAATATAATAATGTATTAAAGTTTGGTCTAGTAATTTTGATGAATTGATAGTTAATTAAGGTAAAAGGACTAAATCGTAAAAGTGGTAAAAGTTAATCGCCATGGATTCTTAATTAATTGAGGGACCAATTGAATAATTAGGCTTTTTTCTAAATGTCAGACGGTAGTGGATGACAAATTTCATCCATCAATTTAGTTAATTGTCATTAGATTATGTTAATTAAGGTTTAATTGAATAAATTATAATTAATTAGTTTTAATTAAGGTATATAAGTTAAAAATATGATAAAAAAATTGACATTCACTCATCTTTAAACTTTTGGCTACTAATTGGTATGTTCAATTTAGTTTTTTTTTAATTTTTATGTTTTTGAGGTCTTAGGAGTTTGATTTAGCTAACCTGTATGCCAATTTGCAAAACGATTAAAGTTTCTAAAAGCTACCACTAATGATTTTTGATGAAGTTGGTGTTAAATGGTTAGATTTTAAGCTTAGATTTGAAAAAAAAAAGAGACTAATTTGTAAACTGAAAACTATTAGTTTTGAACATAGAGATAAAAATGTAAATAATTCAAAATTAGCATGAAATTTCTATAATTATGGACAGTAGAGGTCTTAGAAGGATGTAATTGAGACCTATTTCAAAATTGAAACTCAAATTTGAAAGTTATAGCAATTTCGATTTTAGGGACTAAATTAAATAAAATGTAAAAAGTCAAGAGGCCTTAATAAATGAAATTGATCTGATATATACATATAATAGGATAATATAAGATGTTTGGAACTAATAAATTGAATTGAATTGAATTGAATTATTATATAGATCGAAAATTGGACCAAATCGAAAATAATCGGGAAAAGACAAAATTATTGAATAGTCCTTGAAGTTCAATTTGTTTACTGATTTAACTAGGTAACTTCATATGGTATGATTCTATTAATTTTTCTATATTTGATTTATGAATTTGCGTATGTTTAGTAGTATTTTGAAATGTTTACAATTTGGTACAAATGATGAGTTACTGGACTAAATCGTAAAGAACTGATAAATTGAATATGATTAATAATATAATTTTAGATATTATATGAATTGAAGACTGATTATGCTTGATTGAATCATATTGATATGAATTTGATTAGTTTTTGAAATAGAGGATTAAATTTAATAAAATTGAAAATAGTGCAACTTAGTGAAATTGGCTTGAAATTAGGATGATTCATGTTATTCTATGAATGAATTGATCATTTGATTGATGAATTGAATATGATAAATGGTGAATTGACTATAATTGATACTTGAATGGTTATTACCCTATTAACTGTTCGGGTTTGGCATGTCATAAGATAGATTGAGTTTGAGTTATTTCGACTACATGTCAGTGAATGTTGGACACATTTATCCTTCAATTATACCGATGATCGTAGGGCGCAACTTATTTACTTCGGACTTGTCCGATAAGGCACTAGGTGCTAAATTTGGTGTTTGGTTGGTTCCGTGTATCTGTTCGAGTCTGAGTCAGGTTAATAGGAGTACAAAATGTAAATGTGGTAAATGATATACGAATTGAGTTGATAATATGGTTTGATGATACAAATGCATATTGTGATTTTTGAAAGATCATGCGAAATTGTTATACGATCCCGAAAGGCCGATATGAAAATGTGACGAATTAATGCTTTTGATTCAGAATTCAAATAATGAAACGAAATAGTGAATGACATTATATTGAATTTGGATGTATTGTTGATAATAGATAGAATATGATATGAAAATGTGATTGAATTGAATAAATGTTGATATAAGTGATTGGGGATGTTATATCCTTGAATTACTATATGAAGCGATATATGTTGATACTCACCTTGTTGATATGTGGTTGCCACATTTTGGCAAACTCGTAAAGTTAGTATGTTATCGAATTAAGTTGTAATTTGAGGTAAGTTGTTTAAATGCCTATGAACTTACTAAGCATTTGTAACCCTTACCCTGTTGTTTCCCTCTCCATGTAGATTGTCAAGTTGCGGAACGTGTCAAGCAGATCATCGAGAAACTCGCACTTAACACCCCATACCCGACCTGATCACTGGGTTTGGATATCGGATGCTACAAGAACCCGTTTCATTTTACTATATAATCATAATTAATTCAATTACATGTAAGAACAACTTGAAAACATGGGCCTAATTGCCACTAATATCATACACTAAAGAAAGACCATAATGATTTCCTATTACCTTAGTTTTTGTGTACAGTTTCACTGTTTGAATACGATTCTACAATTCTTATGTTTACCTTAGCCTCCAAGGCGAGGCCTTTGCAGGTGTCCCTCTACATACACGTACAACTTCTACTAGCCATATTGAATGAGCGATGGCTGGCTTGGTCCCTCCATTCGAATTTCTTGTCACGCTCTGTCCTGTGATTAAACAATAAAATCTATAAGTTCCGACGAACTTAGTGAGGATCTACCAAATGACATAATATAACAAACTGGCAAGAGAATGAAAAGAATCAAGGTTTGGTGATGCAGTTGTAAACCAACTAAAAATTCGACTAAGGCGAGTGCACCTATGTTGGAAAAAACGGGTTTGGAAAACGCAATGGAAAATAAATTTAAGGAAAAAATAAAGTTTTAATTTTTTTTTCCAAAACAATATCTTAGTTGTGATATCTAAAGTAATATATACTTAATCAAAATTGTACCTTTTAGATTCGTCTAGGATGAGCGCTTCGACCTAGTAGTCTTCTTCTCTACCCTCAAGCTCATGTCTGCCGAGTGTGGGCTCGCTTCGAATCAAAAAAATTTTCACAAAAATTACTAGTGGGGTAATTTTGAAATTTCTCTAAATTTTTGGGTCAAGTTGTAAATCAGAAAAATATCTCTAGAAATTTTCTGGAATAATCTCTTCAGAGAATTTTCTCTCTACAACTTTCTCTTGAATTCAAGTGTGTAAATAATGACTCAATGTTCTTTTTATATAGGGAGAGTTTAGAGAGTTCAACTATAATTAAACTTAATCATTTTAAAATTAATTTAATATAATATAAATATTAGATTAAATTTAATATTAAATCTTATTAAAACAATAGCATGTTTATCTACAAACATTAAATTTAATTTAATATTAAAATAATCACTTTAATATTAAATTAATAAAATACTATTAAGATAAGTATTAATATTAAACTATTAAAATAATATTATTTTTGGAATAATTAATCTGAAATCAAATTCTCTGGTAGAGTCCCAGTAGGAGTGTAACTTTTCAACTGCTCAACCACTGATGACCAACCGCCGTCGGCCACCGAGACGCCACCATTGCTATCATTAGCACTGCCGTGTTCGGTGGTGCAGGTGCGACACCCTTACGGCACCCCAATCTAGTTCGGCTGTTTCCAATTCGGTCTGGGTCATTGATGACCCGACCGGGCCGGTCTAGCAATCGGTTGGACTGTTGGCCCGGGTTCACATACCGGGCTTGGTTCGACTAGTTTTTGGGTCTTGGTCTCGTTTTAGGGCTTCCGGACTCAATTTACGATCTTAGGTCCAATTTTCAAGTTTAATTACTCATTAGGACAATTGTCTAACTTGAAAATTAACTTCCAAAAATATCATATTAATTTTAATTAATTTGATTAATTTAATTTTACTTGATCAAAATTAATTTTTCCAAAAATCACATAGATTTTCCAAATTATTTTTTTTAAGAAAATTCTTTAATCAAATTCTCTAGTTGAACAATTCTCATGACCACCGAATTTTATTTAACATTGAATAAATCAACTCAATTAAATTATTCTCAAATGCGTAGAATTTTCTTCTAATTCAGATGCAGTCGGATCGAACTTTTGTTGAGTTAGCGGAAGGACAATTGGACATATACAGCTAGGCTCTAGTGATTGCAATTATATCCAGAAGTATCCCCGATAATTCGCAATTACTTAATCATGGAGTCAGTCCACAAGAAATACCATAATTGAAAACTCCTTATTGTATACTCTTTAAGAAAGCAATTCATCCAACTGCTTTGTCCAATAATTTCGTCATGTGTGTGTTACCCTCATATTATATCCTTAATTCATTTGAGTTAAATCCGTTCACTCAATACAATCCTATTTTATCTCATTATCACCATTGTGTCTTCTTAATGACTAATATGATCATTGTCAACAAATGACTGTGATAAATTGCTCATTCGAGAACAAGCAACCCGTGGACACTTTCCATATTTATCAATCCACACCATGCCAATGAAAGGATATCATTAACTCTTTAGTTAAGCTATGAATTCCAATGTTGCTAGTAAAGTTATGCCATACACAAGTCATGTACCCAACATACCGACTATAGACTTGATCATCTTTAGAGCATAAGCTTCCATTTATATAAAAGAACATGAGTTGCATACACATGGTCAGTGACTAACTCAGGATTTAGGTAAATCACACAATAAACGTCACAAGTTAATTAATTCACAAACGGATTCATAATTAATTCATCTTAGGTCCAGTCCAATGTATCATTCTACCAATGAATACATCTATGTCTCTACTCGTAGAGTCAACTACTTCGATAGCCAAGACTAGCCATCTCCCCAATTGGAATTGTAGACGACATAATAATCATTCTCAGTATTTGAATCAAATGCTTGCTTTAATTCTTTTACAAGATTATAGACTCATTTAGATCATCTATTGAAGTAAGTTGTCTTTCTCGCAATATAAACGTTCTTTACAATGCCACTTATCTTCAGTTTGAACTTTAAACAATCAATGAGTTGATATTTGCTTGTCACAATTTCACTATACATCCAAAATATAAAAGATATAAATACAAAAGACATAATAGTGAAATACGAAATTAAATTTATTTATTTATTCATCATTCAAATAAATAAAAACTAGTTACATGTTTACTACAATATGGGCACATAATCGAGTAAACAACCAAGAAGTGAAATAATACCCAGGAAATAATTCACCTAGATTTCATCTGGCATTATCAATCTAAATTATGTAATTTCTTCACTTAGTATATTGATTCGTAAAAATCACTAAATTATGCTAATATCTCTCTTCAAGAATAAGAACAATTGACTCTAGGTTGATTAATTTAAATTTATTTCTAATTAAAACACCTATTATCGTATTAACTCAATCTATGGATTCCCCTATTAGATTTGACTCAATCCGATAGATTTATGTTGTCCTATTTTTAGGATTGCATGCAACTCCACTCAATTACACTAGATCTACTCTTAAACAGGGTTTATTCCTCCTCTGATTTAAGCACATCAAGCACATATCAATAGTCTATAAATATTAAACCAAGAATTAAGCACACAAAATTAAGAATAAGATCTAAGTATTTATTGCGTAAAATAAAATTCAGATGACAGAATTCATCATAGGGTTCATCTTCCCTAGGTATTTAGAAAATTAGTTCATGCTAGCAATTAAAAACATCCAAAATATAGTATAACCACAAGAAACAAATAAACTCATAATAATCTCTAAAGAAATCAAAAGGGAATCTTCAATCTTGATGGAAATCTACTTCAAAATCCACATCAGTTGTGTTTTTCGAGTTGTTTTCTTGAGTATTCTATGACGGCTCACTCCTATCTTATTATAAAAATTACATTTTTCCACTGTTTAGAGTGCAATTCGCGAAATCAACATGGCTTGCCACATGGCCGTGTGGTAGCCCGTGTGACTCACACGGTCGTGTGGAATGATCCAGTTCGTGTGACTCTTGTAACTTGCTCTGATTTTCTTATTTTCGCTTATTTTTTTGCTCCTTTTACTCCTAAATTCTCTCTTAAGTATAAAAACATGAATTTAAATGATTAGGAGCATAAATTCACCAATTAACATCAATAATCACCCAAAAATGTATTAAGAATGAGATTAAAACATGCTACTTTTAGCACTAATCATTTCGGCAAATATTTCAACTTCCTGTCTCTTTTTGGTATATCGCAGATCTCACCGGAGATATTGTTGTCTCTTTATTTCACTTACAGCTTCTTGCTGCCCTGACTCAAACTCATTGTGAGACACAGGTGCTTTCTTTCATGATATTGGTCACTTAATAGGGTAGACCTAGCTTTGTCTTACCTCAACCCTACCTTTTACTCGTTCTCCACTATTCTTGGTGAACTGTTCTCCGTGATGTTGTTAGTGGACTTATTCTGTCCCTGGCGAACCTTCACTTGTGAATCCCTACTATTCGGTTCTGCTTAATCACTCGTTGTTACCTCTATTTCCCATAGTTTGCTAACAAACTATTTTGAACAATCATCCTTTTTTCGCCTCTTCTCCCTATAAATTTCCAATAGACCTTCCATTAGCCTAAGACTCATGACGTTAGGCCAGTAGAGTTTGACTCGTGTCTGCTTAACCATATAAGATACGTTGCCTCTCTAGCGAACTCAATTGACATGTTGTTTACCCATTTTATATCATTCTTGGTGGATCTTCTGCATTTACCGTCCCAACGGAATTTCCTTAATATCATAACGTCATGCCACCATGGTCTAACTCAACATAATCTATAACACCCCAAACCCGGCCTAGATGTTATGGCCAAATCTGGCGATGTCAAATGATAGTGCTTTAGAAAACACAATTATGATAAAACTATTTTTGTTATCTTATGCTACCTTCGAAAGCTTGTCGTTTGTTTCAATCATCATCCATTTTGAAAATGTTATAATTTTCCAAAATAGTTATATTTCACGGAAACATTTAAATCAATTTGCGTAATCATGGTGTTTTGAAAAAAACATTTGTTTATTTTGAGAACTCAAGTTTTCCTACTGTTAACGATAAAATCATAAGCGTTGTAAATCCCAATTAAACAAAATACACAAAGGCCATATTATAAAAAACTTTCCCAGATATAAGTAAAACCATAAAATAAGTATAAAACTATGAGGCAGGAGCAGTGGTCACTGTCGAGTCCTCCGCTGCATCGATCTGTCTACAGCTAGGGATTACCTAAACAAATTAAACAGCAAAGGGTGAGTTTTCGCAACTCAATGTGTAATCCCCACAGAAAAATTGCGCACAGCATAATATCAGATAACAGTCACATATTCACAGTTCGGGTCTGAGCCCATTATAAAATCGGTGTGGACCTTAGCCCACTCAAATACAGAATCAAATATATACTAGGGCCTTAGCCCATTTTAGACATATTATGCAGATCAGAACAGAATAGCAGAGTCCTACCCACCAGCCTCTACACACCAACTCCGTCCAACCCTACACCCCATGTGGGGATAAAATCAACCTACCCATCCCTACACACCATGCTATACCGAATGCGGCACATAACCAGATAATTGCAGCTGAGCTGTTAGATAATCGGCTTAAGATTCTTTCAGATACTTCATCCAAATATCATCAACCCACCCCGATGCAATGCAATATACAAAGGATGTCATGCTATTATGCAATTAAGAGTACATACATTCAGATCAGTATACATGCTTAGTACGGATTTCACATAATCAATTCACATAACTACGGGTCTAAGATCGCCATCGACCTTCAAGAGTCCCACAATGACTCGAAGCGACCCGTGCAACCTTACAGAACATTTCAGAAGAATGGGCTCACACACAACCCAAATTGGCCTTGGCCGTGTGATCCACACGGCCTGGCCCAGAACTCTACACGCCCGTATGGTTCACCCGTGTGGGCCCACACGCTCGTGTGGCCCACACGGCCCAATAGGTCGAGCCCTATGTCGCATACGGCCTTGCCCGGCCATCACACGATCGTGTCACTCGGGCACGGCCTAGCTTATCGATCACACGACCGTGTTGTGGCTCACAGCCTACCACACGGGCGACCACACGCCTGTGTGGCGTCGACAGTGAGGTTTTCAGCTTTTATCGAAACCTTATTTTCTATATTTTTGGGTACACACCTGTATCGTTTTGATGCGCTAGCACTCCAAAGCCTACAAATCAGTATACACAGCCTCGATTTAGCAATTTAGAGATTAAAACTAACGAATTTGTCATTAAGGAATTACCCAAACTCGACTTACGCTAAGAGAGAACCTTTGCAGTCACTTCTCAATCCTATAAAAGGATTTATTGCTCAAAAACCTTTGCCTAAACCAAAAAGAACCATAAACGGCCTCCTTTAGTGAGCTATCCATAAAACAACAAAAGAAAACGGCAAAACGGTCACTTACCGAACGAGCGTAAATAAGCATTGAAGGAGAAGGAGGAGAAGGCTAGAAAAATCGGCTGCTACAAGGGAAGTACAAGGTCAGATTGGTGGTGGAGTTTTCGGAAAAGATGGAGAAGGTGATGAGAGAAAATGTCAGATGGGGAAAATTTGGGAAAAAGAATCAAAACTGATTTGATACTCTCAACTACCCACTACACCACAAGTCAAACACTTCAGCATTTTAATTCCACTCAGAAGTCAAACACTTCAGCATTTCAATTCCACTCAGACTCTACTACGCCACACGCTCAGAGCAAAAATATTGTCTATCTAGGGATTCGAACACATGACCTCCATCATAATAACACACCATTTAACCACCAAACCAGCAGGCCCATTCTGATATGTTTTCCCAACAATCAATAAAAGCCTACTGTATGACCCAATTTTACCCCAACCAAAGCCCAAACAACAAACCAAAAAAATAAACCAAACCCAATTAACCAAGCCCAAGTAACCCTAACCTAACTAGACCACTAAACCGACCACTAACTCCACCACCCCACTAAACCGACGATTAACTCCACCACTCTACTAACTCCACCATCCCACTAACTCTATCACCCCACTTGCATGCATAAGTTGTAGAATTTGGCTATAAAAGCTATTCAAAACCATTGTAAATGAGGTTTTTTTTTCTTCTATTTTTTGGATAGTTACGAATACACGAGAAATCAAGTACACAAAAAGAAAAGAATTTTGAGATGATTCGTAATATTCAAGGTATTCTTTTATTTTGTTCTTTTTATTCATTTTTTACACTTGTTTTTAAGAATAAACGCAAAAAATACGGAAAAACAGTGAAGCGTACCCATTTTGAGATCGTCGAAAAAAAAGAAGCTTTTTAGTTTCACCACTGCAGTGTCTTTAAGGTCAGCAGTTGACCATTTTGGAGGGTGGGGATACTTTCCCTTTTAGCCCCTCCTTATTACTCGCAAGTTCTAATTGGTCCATCCTTTTAATTTTATTTCTGATTTTGCCCCAGATGCTTGTTTTTAAATTTAATTTAGTCCCTATTCTACTTTACTTTCAAATCAATTATCTCTAAATATATATTATTATACTTACTGCTTTAATGTGGCCATTACCATTATTGTTTTTAATATTTTTTCCTTTTACTTTATTACTATTACTAGGTTCGTTAGCATTATTAGCATCATTTTATTATTGCCACTATTTTACATGTATTATTATTATAAAAATCGTTTTTTATATTACTATTTATTATTCCTATTTTTCATTACTATTATTTTTATCACCATTATTACATATATATTATTACTACAATTATACTTATTATAATTACAATTATTTTTACTACTACCATTATTTTTATTATTACCACTATTAATTCTAATATTATTACTATTATTTTCTTATTGATATTTTTATTTTTGCTTTTTTCAAAATTCATAAAAAGGGTTTCACAAAGGTAATATTTCGTGTTGGGAAGTTCGAGAAATTGTGCCCAATCGTCTTTGGGCTTCTATTTTTCGTTCGTCTGATCATTAAATATTCTTTAAAGATTTTGATCATGTTTTTGAAAATAAGGCAATGTTTCGTGTTTGGAAGTTCGAGATTCGTGCTCAATCGTCTTTGGTCTCAATTTTCTATTTGTCCAAACAACTAAATATCCTTCAAAGATTCTTTATCGTGTTTTCTTAAATGGAAATTTTCATGTTTGAAATTCGAGGATCGTGCCCAATCGTCTTTGGGTTTCGACTTTTAGTTTGACCAAATAGCGAATACCCTTTTTAAATCGGATGCATGGATTTTGGAAATCATGGAATGATCTTGGTATTAAGGGTTTGAAATATCGTGTCCTATCGTCTTTGGATGTGGTATTTCATCTTTTCAGAACAAGAGAGTTTCGATATCCAATGCGAGTTATCCAAACATTTTTAAAGATTCATATTTTAAAATATTTTCTAATTTTCGATATTAAGGACATTAATCAATCAACACGGTACCAATTTTGGGCGTTGCGAGGGTGCTAATCGTTCTTTGTGCGTAACCGACTCCCGAGCCCATTTTCTTAAAATTCGTAGACCAAAATGTTTTCTAAAGTGACCCAATCACACTTCAAAAAAGATTGGTGGCGACTCTATTTTTGTATTTTAAAGTCGGCCCGTTTTTCCAAACAAAAAAATGGTTTTGACAGCTTGGCGACTCCACTGGGGACCAATAAGAGAGTCTAGCCGTAAAATTGGATGATTAATGTTCTTTTTATCAAAAATAATTTTTTTCTATTTTTTCCATTTGCATGAGTTTGTGTCGCGTCATATATTTGTTTTGGTTTGAGACACATGGGATATCTCTGATTCATATTGCATGACCGTTGTGGTCACACCTCTAAGTGGGAGCGAGAAGCTATGCTTTCGTGAGGTTTTCACCTCCGCATGAGCTAGGGGATCGCTCTCGGGATACATCCGTACCTATGGTTCCGTGAGGTCTTCACCTCCGCAAGGCCATAGGAAATGTATTCCCTCGAACCGAACTCGATCTGTATAAGCCTATAATGGGTGAGGATTGAGGAATCACTGTTCGTATCTTTCCTTTAGAACTAAACCACATATAGTGAACCCTAAGAGTCTACCTAGGTAGAGCCATGCTAAACCTTAGTGGTTACCCATACCGTGGTTTGACATTTTTACTTGCTTTGGTTGCTATTATTCATTACTAACCTATTTTTTGCCATGTTTGCATATCATATCATATTAAAAGGCGACAAATCTGCTCAGCTTACTAATTTAGGAGGCTTGTTATGGAGAACGAATTCCTTGATAAAGTAGAGGATAATGCGCCGTGTGTACATGGTCGACTTGAGAAGGATAGGCCATATATGTGACTCTGCTTTTATGTAAAGGATTTTGTTTTTAAATAAGTTTTCTAAAAGAATTTGAACCAGAATCGATGCCTTTTATTTTTGCATTTATATCATGCATTTGCATCACATCACATCATATGCATTAAATGTCATAGAAGAAACCTATTAACTGGAGATTATATTATAGTGACCTTGGAACATCATTACTACACACGAATGTAAAAACAGCTAAGGATATAGTGAAAACTTTGAGCATCAACGTCGTATTCGATGAGGGATCGAATGAAGGAAACCTAAGAGGCATTCGCCGCTTTGAGCCTGGAAGTGTTCTCAATTTGGATCATGGAAGAAATTCCTTTAGTTTTAGAGCTAACATAGAGTAACGCTCAAAACACACTTGTTGTTTTAAGCCTAGAAACAATAAGAATCTTTTGTGAAATAGGCTCATGTTCAAACATCTTTATTTTCAATAAAAAATACATTCTTGTGTTTCATGCCGAGCAAATATTTTTCATTTTTCCATGTCATACTATACATTCTTTTCTTTTGGGATGTCTTCCATTCTTCATCATCCTAAGAATCGCTTATTCGTTGGAATTTACCTTCGTACCTACGATAGGTACCCAGATATCAAGACATGAGCAACGCTGTTACAGACTCCCTTTTGAATGAAATATGGTTTAAAAGGATCTGAGGATTTTGAAGATGTCAGAGATTGTAACTTATCTTTTGATTTGAACAAAATAAAGGTAGACGCTACCGCATAAAAAGGTCGATGAGACATCGCGAGTCTAGGAAAAGAGTGAAGATCGAAACCTTGCCCACCATAGAAACAAAGCGAGACGTCATTGAGTTATTCCAAGAATTCAAAGATGTCTTTGTGTGATCGCATCAAGATATGCCTAGGTACGATGAGGCTATGGAGTGTTCAAAAAGGCACATGCTAAGAGTTTACCGATAGCCAAGTCGATTATAAGGTTTGGGTACTGCTGGTCCACCATGAAAGGGAAATTGCGTCAGTGTTGCCGTAAATGCCAAATTGAGAAGACATGACTTATATATTTTTCCTATACGTGGGGCATAGATGTTACGGGGATGATCTCGTCAAAATTATCCAGTTGACGCCTATTCATCTTCATGATTGTCAACTATTCCACTAGGAGGGTGAGTGTCAGTTCTTATGACAAAGTTACAAGGTCAATCATCATCAAGTTCAATTTCGACGTCGAGTTCAAGTTCGAATTCAAAAAAAAAAAGAGAGAAAGAAGAAAAGAAGAAAAGAGGAAAAGAAAAGAAAAAAACCATCCAAAAAAAAAGAAGATTTTGAAAGATGAATGGAAACCTGTAAAGATTGGCATAGACTAGTTACCATTCACCCTCTATACTTCTCGAGTATTGGCTAGGGCTTCCGCCGGGGCAACGCTTTTCTCATTGGTTTATGGGATGGATGCAGTCTTGCCCATCAAAGTTGAGATTCATTTTTTTCGGTTTCTGTCAGAGCTAAAGTTGGATAAAGCAGAATGGGTTCAATCTCGGTATGATCAACTGAATCTAATCAAGGAAAAAGGTTAAGAGCCATCCGTCATGGCCAAATGTACCAGAAGCGAATGATGCGGGCTTACAACTAAAAAGTTCACCCTAGAGGGTTCCATGAAGGAAACTTGGTATTAAAAAGATCCTCCCTATGCAAATGGACTTCAGAGAAAAGTGGATGTCTAATTGGGAAAGACCTTATCTTGAAAAGAAGGCCTTTTCTGGAAAAGCATTGAGACTAGCCGAGATAGACGGCAGGAGTCGGCCAAATCCAGTTAATGCGGATTCAGTCAAGAAACACTTTGCTCAAAAAGGAAATAGGCCAAGGCGGAAACCCGCAAAAGGCGCTTTGAGGCTTTTCAAAAAAAAAAATAGAGAGGCCAAAGTGAAAACCCGCAAAGGGCACTTTGAGACCAAAAGGGCTTTGAGTCGAAAACCCGAAAAGGGCGACTCAAATTATAATCAAATCGTGATGGGGCATACAGTAGTTTTGCTACGCTTGAATTAACAATGATGAAGTATGTTTCATCTTGGGGCATCGACAAAGTACTCCGGATCCCCTAAGCACATATTGAGCTTAAATGGTCCTCAAGAAGTTTGAACAGAGAAGCTCAGTCGGCGATATCTGGGGCACCTAATTGCCATCTTTCCCATTCTTAATTTGCTCATTTCAAAATACACTACCAATAAATTTCCTTCTTGATTGCATTTGCTATCTTATTTGTTTCGAGCTATGCTCCCAATTAATTTCTTTCTTCTCTATTATTATGATATTTTTCAAGCATTTTTCTTTGAAATAATGATTACTGAACTAATAATACTTTCACAAAGGAAGTTTTATGCACTACTCTGGAAGTCTATAAATAATATAAGAATCCAAAATAGGACAATTATTTAGAACTAACCAGTCTTAAAGGGCTCGGATACTTGAGATAAGGGTCTAAGCAGTGACGACATCTTCAGATTTGTTGTTAGAAGTATCAGCTGAACAAAGAAGACATACGTCAGGGATCACCTTAATAAGCAGCAAGCAATGACAGCCCAAGTGTTAAAAATAGATCATTCTCATTTTGCACTCATTCATAACATTCATAATACATATGGTTAAGAACATTTTTCATGACATCCTAATCATTTGGCATAAACATATACCCCATGAAATCAATTCTACAGGTAGGTTCCCCAGAGGACAATGTAACAAAATTGATGGGAGTTACAAGGTTCTGCACCTTATCCCATCGAAAGGAGTGGAACAGTCAAAACATTGAGCCTTAATTCCCTAGCGGTAGGGTAACAAGCTAAAATTACAGATCTTATCTCACTGAGTAGGAGTGGAATAGATCGAAGACGATGAGCCTTAATTCCCTAAGCAGTAGGGTAACAAGCTAAAAAAGCAGATCTTATTCCACCGATCGAGTGGAACAGATCAAGACGATGAGCCTCAATTCCCTAAGCGGTAGGGTAACAGTTAAAGAAGATCTTATCCCACCGAAGCGTAAGTGGAACAGATCGAAGACAATGAGCCTTAATTCCCTAAGCGGTAGGGTAACAGTTAAAGAAGCAGATCTTATCCCACTGAGTAGGAGTGGAACAGATCGAAGACGATGAGCCTTAATTCCCTAAGCAGTAGGGTAACAGGCTGAAGGTTACAGATCCTATCTTCACTGAGTAGGAGTGGAGCGGATTGAAGACAACAGATCTTATCTCTTCTGAGCAGGAGTAGAGCAGATCGAAAGACTGAAGCCTTATCTCTACTGAGCAGGAGTGGAGCAGGCTAAAGATATAGATCCTATCTTCACTGAGTAGGAGTGGAGCGGATCGAAGACAACAGATCTTATCTCTACTGAGCAGGAGTAGAGCAGATCGAAAGCAGCAAGTTTTATCTCCATGTATCGGCAATGGAGCAGACTGAAGTTTATAGCCTTATCTCCACTGAGCAGGAGTGGAGCAGGCTGAATATACAGATCTTATCTTCATTGAGCAGGAGTGAAGCAGATCAAAAATTACAAGTCTTATATCCATGTATCGGCAATGGAGTAGACTGAAGTTTATAGCCTTATCTCCACCGAGCAAGAGTGGAGTAGACTGAATATACAGATCTTATCTTCATTGAGCAGGAGTGAAGCAGATCAAAATTACAAGTCTTATCTCTATTTATCGGCAATGGAGCAGACTGAAGATCCCAGCCTTATCTTCACTGAGCAGGAGTGGATCAGGTTGAAAGGAAGCAGATCGAAAATTACAAGTCTTATCTCCATGTATCGACAATGGAGCAGACTGAAGATCCTAGCCTTATCTTCATTGAGCAGGAGTGGAGCAGGCTAAAGACAGCAGATCCTATCTCCACCGAGCAGGAGTGGAGCAGATCGAAGATGACGAATCTTATCTTCATGTATCGACAATGGAGCAGATTCAAACCACTAGCCTAACCCCCTAAGCAGTAGAGTAACAGGCCAAAAATTACAGATCCTAATTCCCTAAGCAGTAGGGTGACAGATCGTAGACGTTGAGCCTTAACCCCCTAAGTAGTAGGGCAACAGGCTAAAGATAGCAGATCTTATCTCTACTGAGTAGGTGTGGAGCAGATCAGATACGATGAGCTCTAATTCCCTAAGCGAGGGGTAATGGGCTAAAGAATAGCGATTTTATCTCCATCGAAAGGGAGTGGAATAGATCGGAACAAAATTTCTATACCCCTGAAGATGCAATAGGTCAAAGCAAGGCTACCTGAAGAGAAGAAGCGCCAAGAAATCAAGACTCAACAAAACGGGGCAAAATTGGCTCCTTTAGAATCTTTGTTTTGTTCCCGTTACACTACAGCAAGCAAAGAGGGGCAGCTATATGACCCAATTTTACCCCAACCAAAGCCCAAACAACAAACCAAAAAAATCAAACCAAACCCAATTAACCAAGCCCAAGTAACCCTAACCCAACTAGACCACTAAACCGACCACTAACTCCACCATCCCACTAAACCGACCACTAACTCTACCATCCCACTAACTCTAGCACCCCACTTGCATGCATAAGTTGTAGAATTTGGATATAAAAGCCATTCAAAACCATTGTAAAGGAGGTTTTTTTTCCTTCTATTTTTTGGATAGTTACGAATACA
Organism: Gossypium rotundifolium; assembly: GCA_025506655.1. Taxonomy (NCBI): domain Eukaryota; kingdom Viridiplantae; phylum Streptophyta; class Magnoliopsida; order Malvales; family Malvaceae; genus Gossypium; species Gossypium rotundifolium. The sequence continues at coordinate 36,553,351 of CP106723.1, read as the reverse complement.
CGAGAAATCAAGTACACAAAAAGAAAAGAATTTTGAGACAGATTCAGAATATTCAAGGTGTTCTTTTATTTTGTTCTTTTATTCATTTTTTACACTTGTTTTTAGAATAAACGAAAATACTGAAAAAAGAGGTAGAAGCATACCCATTTTGAGATCGTCAAAAAAAGAAGCTTTTTTCGGTTTGTTAGCCAAATCATGCAAGGTCAAGTTGAAATTGCTTTTGGAGGGTGGGGATATTTTCCCTTTTAGCCCCTCCTTGTTACTTGCAAGTTCTAATTGGTCCATCCTTTTAATTTTATTTCTAATTTTACCCCAGATGCTTGTTTTTAAATTCAATTTAGTCCCTATTCTGCTTTACTTTCAAATCAATTATCTCTAAATATATATTATTGTACTTCTTGTTTTAATGTGGCCATTACCATTATTGTTTTTAATATTTTTTCCTTTTACTTTATTACTATTACTAGGTTCGTTAGCATTATTAGCATCATTTTATTATTGCCACTATTTTACATGTATTATTATTATAAAAATCGCTTTTTATATTACTATTTATTATTCCTATTTTTCATTACTATTATTTTTATCACCATTATTACATATATATTATTACTACAATTATACTTATTATAATTACATTTATTTTTACTACTACCACTATTTTTTATTATTACGACTATTAATTCTAATATTATTACTATTATTTTCTTATTGATATTTTTATTTTGCTTTTTTCAAAATTCATAAAAAGGGTTTCACAAAGGTAATATTTTGTGTTGGGAAGTTCGAGAAATTGTGCCCAATCGTCTTTGGGCTTCGATTTTTCGTTAAATCGATCACTAAATATTCTTTAAAGATTTTGATCAAGTTTTTGAAAATAAGGCAATGTTTCGTGATTGGAAGTTCGAGAGATTCGTGCCCAATCGTCTTTGGGTCTCGATTTTCTATTCGTCCAAACAACTAAATATCCTTCAAAGATTCTTTATCGTGTTTTCTTAAATAAGGCAATATTTCATGTTTGGAAATTCGAGGGATCGTGCCCAATCGTGCTGGGTTTTGACTTTTAGTTTGACCAAATAGCGGAATACCCTTTTTTAAATCGGATGCATGGATTTTGGAAATCATGGAACGATCTTGGTATTGAGGGTTTGAAACATCGTGTCCTATTGTGCTGGATGTGGTATTTCATCTTTTCAGAACAAGAGAGTTTCGATATCCAATGCGAGTTATCCAAACATTTTTAAAGATTCATATTTTAAAATATTTTCTAATTTTCGATATTAAGGACATTAATCAATCAACACGGTACCAATTTTGGGCGTTGCGAGGGTGCTAATCCTTCCTCGTCTGTAACCGACTCCCGAGCCCGTTTTCTTAAAATTTATAGACCAAAATGTTTTCTAAAGTGACCCAATCACACTTCAAAAAAGATTAGTGGCGACTCTGTTTTTGTATTTTAAAGTCGGCCCGTTTTTCCAAACAAAAAAATGGTTTCGACACCTACTGAACAAAGCTAGGGCTTACTTCATAAAAATACAAAAATTTACCCAAGTCAAGGCTTGAACTTGGGACCTCCCATACACACCAAAAACACATAACCACTAAAGCAGACAGATATTGTGTAGCAAATTAACAAAAGTTGAAATTAATAAAATCGGAACGTTACATAATCTCCATGTTTAACGTCTTGGTGAATTATCTGCGCCCGCTTACCGTCAAACTCATTTGGTTTCCTTAGTCGAGATAAGGTCTTACACCTTTCTCACCACGTATTCCCTTTATCCTGACGGACCACCCTATGTTTACTATCTCGGCGAACTAGTTGTTTTGAGTTTACTATCCTAACAAACTATCTATTTTATGGATGCTATGGAGTCTTTCATCCATGGTCTTACATTGATCCTCCATCCTGGTGTGCTATCATATAATGCCATAGAGTCTTTCATTCATGGTCTTACACATTATACCTAGTTGTCATAGAATCTTTCATCTATGGTCTTACACTATATACCTTATATCTTGTACCATGTTGTCATGGCATTTTTCATCTAAGGTCCTACACTATGTACCTCATATTAGACTGTTATAGTATCTTTTATCTACGGTCTTACGCCATATACCGTCGTCACGGTATCACCCTGAAGGACCAATCGATACCTCCATCATGGGAAATACCTTTCCATAATACTGATTTCTCAAATCTTCCTCTCATTTCCTCATTTACACTACTTAACCTTAATGCTCGAACACCGTAATATTCTCTCTGTAAGACCTGAAGCTTCACCTGTGGCGGCATCTAACAGGTTCACTCCCATTTCCCATCCTAACTTCATCTATCTTATTGAGGTTTATCCCCAATTATCATACAATACATCCATCTATTTATCATCTATCATAAAACAACAGTAATCAACTTGTCATGACTCAACAACAATATTCGTGCATAGATTACCATACATTTCCTAGTTCATGCAAGCAGCATATCATCGTTTATCTCCTAAAAGCAGGTTGTAAAAACTCACATTATTATCTTATCTTTGTTATCGTGGCTTGCTTGAATGTTAATGTCTCCTTAACCTTGGCAGCAACCCCTCAGTTTTCATCAATGTACACTTGTAATTTTTCAAACAGATGTTAGAGAAGAAAGAAAATAGGAAAAAGACTCATTTGGGTTTTGGATGCTAGTGCAAAGAAAGATGTTGGATCTGGTGCCCTAAGTGTAGTATTTTCGTCAATGTACACTTGTAATTTTTTCGAACAGATTTATTAATAAAATTATTCATGAATTACATTAATGCTATGTATAATATTCTTATATGGTTTTTGCACACAAAGCGAAATGGAAGCAAATGTTACTCATTAGCTGTCTAATGTTTAAACTAATACTAAGCGATATTACGTGTTCAGATCGTAATACGAAAAGACAGCTTGTATTAGTAAGCAAACCTAAACATGTCCTTAGTCTAATCGAAAATGAGCAAACCGATTGAATGACTAATATGTCGTCTATTAAGTCTAATTTGGGAGATGTTTGGTCTTAGGCATCAGAGCGGATGACTCCTAGAAGATAGAGACATAAATATAACTGACTGGACTGACAGTACATCAGACTGGACCCAAGAAGAATAGATCATGAATTCGTTTATGGATTTATTCACTTGTGATATTCATAGTGTGACATACCTAAATTCTGAGTGGATGACGGACTATATATGCGTGACTCGTACACTTTGATGTAAGTAAAAGTCTAGGATCGAATAGATAAGGAATCAAAAGTTGGTGAATTGGGTGTACGACTTCTATAGTATGTAGTGTTTTTCACAATAGTGGAATCCATTGTCCGAGACATGGGTAAATGATATCCTCTCATTGGTATTACTGTTGGATCCGGTGCCCTAAGTGTAATATTTTCGTCTAAGTACACTTGTAATTTTTTTGAACAGATCAAATAATAAAATTATTCATGAATTACATTAATACTTTGTCTATTGTCTTCACATGGTTTTTGCATGCAAAGAAAAATGAAAGCAAACGTTGCTTATTGGTTGTCTAATGTTTAACTAATACTAAGCGGTATTACGGGGTTGGATCGTAGTATAGAAAGACAATTTGTATTAGTAGATGGACCTAAACATGTCCTTAGTCTAATCGAAAATGAGAAAACCGATTGAAAGACTAATATGTCATCTATCAAGTCCAATTGGGGAGATGTTTGGTCTTAGGCATCAGAGCAGGTGACTCTTAGAAGATAAAGACATAGATGTGACTGACTGGACTGACAGTACATCGAACTAAACCCAAAAAGAATAAATAATGTATCCGTTTATGGATTTATTCACTTATGACATTCATAGTGTGGTATACCTAAATCCTGAATGGATGGAGGACTATGTATGTTTGACTCGTATACTTTGATTTAAGTAAAAGCCTGAGTTCAAATAGATAAAGAACTGAAAGTTAGTGCATTGGGTGTATGACTTCTGTAGTATGTTGCGTCATTCACACAATAGAATTCATAGCCCAAAACATAGATAAATGATATCCTCTCATTGATGTTACATGATTGATGAAAAGTAAACGTGGCCACGAGTCGTCCGTCTTTGTAATGGATGACTTGATCACTATTTGATAGTGATTGACTTTTCACGAAGGAAAATGCAATGGTTATCATGAGATAAAATAGGACCATATTGGGAGAACGGATATTATCCCAAAGAGATCAATGATATCCTATGAGGGTAACACACTTATGACAAGGTCATTGGACGAGCACTGAGTTGTTGCTTTCATAATGGTATGTCGTTGAGGAGAGCTCAGTCACGATACTATAATAGAATGACTTTGTGACTAAATGAATTTGTAATTAATAGGCAAAAAGTCAGAACTTAATTAGAAATCAATTTAGCCTCAACTATATATGCCCAAACAGTCTCTCCGCTAACTCGTTGAAACTAGAAATGAATTGCGTGTTTGAATAGAAATGAGCAGAATGAATAGAAAAAGAGAAATATGAAACATTTAGAATGATTATGGTTTTCTCCGAAATGAAGAAATGGAATCATTTGGAAATGAATGTATGTTTCCAAAATGGAAATGGAAATGAAAATAAAAATAAAAATGGAAACTTACAATCCTATACAGGATTACTTAAAAATGATGGAAGAATGAATTTATATTTTTGGTCTGTGTTGAAGCCCGAAAATGAAAATAAATCATTCGGTCATATTGAACATGTTGATTTGTGACATATTGAACGAATTTTCTCGATTTTTTCTCGAGGGTAAAATTGTTAAAATTTTATTAGGGGTAAAATTGAGGTTAGAAATTTATTTAATATGTAGATATTAAAGTTCATTTTGGGAAATAGAAAAATTGAATTGTGGTGGATCATATTACAAAACAATGGGTCAAAAAATCTCAAGAAGTCCTCGTAATTAGACTCGATGTGAAAGAGGCCCAAAATCCCTCATGTAAGGAGGTGAGATGAAAAAAACCTAGTATCATTAACTAGGATTGTCACCCTCTATATCCTAATTAAACTAGGATATTGTTTTTCTAATGGAATACACTTCTACAACTCTACAAGGATTCTACCTTCTATTCCTATAAATAGATGGCACCGATAGATCTATTTAGACAACTTTTAAAAGATTGCTATTCTGCCGAAAAATAGGGAGAATTTATTCTCAACTTATAGACATATTTTTCAGAATAACAATTTTACCAGTTTCTAATAAAGAAGAGAAAATTTCCATTTTCACCCTAAAAAGAAAGCTTTTTCTAGTTCTGTGTTTTGGTTCAATTGGTTCGATCATACACTCGAAACAGTTCGTGGTACGAGAATAGCGGAGAAGATCATTTGGTTGAAAGTCGGAAAACATCAAGGATCCGCTTATTAGAAAACACATGTGCGTATTTGATTAAGGTTTATTGCTATGAATATCACAAACTGAGTTGGTTTTCAAAATTTTAATTTTTCGCTATGCAAGAAAACCGTTTACAAACCGAGTTTTTTCTAACAATTACACAGTTAATGAAAAGTAAACGTGGCCACGGGTTGTTCGTCTTTGTGATATATGACTTGATCACTATTTAATAGTGATTGACTTTTCATGAATAAAGATGGAATGGTTACCATAAGATAAACTAGGATCATATTGGGAGAACAGATATTATCCCAAAGATATTAAGGTTATCATATGAAGGTAACACACTTACGAAAATGTCATTGGATGAGCACTGATTAAGTTGCTTTTGTAATGGTATGTCGTTGGGAAGAGCTCAGTCACGATACTATAGTAGAATGACTTTGTGACTAAATGAGTTTATAATTAATAGACGAAAAGCTAGAACTTAATTATAAATCATTTGAGCCTTAATTGTATATGTCCAATCAGTCTATCCCCTACCTAGTTGAATCAAAGAATGAATTGCATGTTGAATCAAATGAACAAAAATGAATATAAATGATAAAGTTAGAGATAGATTACATTCGAAAATGAATGTAATTTTCTCACTAAATGTGAAAATGACTTGAAAATTAATTTATAATTTTTAAATTATTAATTAAATTAATTAATTGAGATTCAAAATAAATTTAAATTAATTAATTATTATGAATCCGATTGAAGGTAAAAATAGATTTAAATTAATTAGTGATTGTGAATTTAATATTCACCTTATTATTTTGTATTCAAATGATTTATTTTCATTTTCCTTATTCCTTCGGCCTTATCTCCACCAAGCTTTACCCTCCAACACCCCCCACCTTACCTTGCACCATTATACACACCCAAAATCCCAACCACTGCTCCCATCATCCACAACCATCCTCAAACCCCACTATCAAAATCAACCATCACCATCTTACACCACATCAACCACCACAAAACTTGTAGCCTAACCCCATCAACACCATCACTCACCATAACATCAACTAAATCATAAAATAATCCAACAACCTAATAAATACTAAACAATAACACAAAAAAACATAGATCTGAACCTACAAGAAAAAGTAAATAAAAAATGAAAAAAGAGGTAGAAAAAAAATAAAAAAAGAAAGAAAAAGAAACATCTTTTGATTTCATGGTGAACAACGACGATTTGACATTCTGAATCGTGGAAGAGTATCCGATGATGAAGAGAGCAACATAATTGGAAACCAACGCCATTTTAAGATGAGATTTGCAAATCAGAAAAATTTTCAATCGCAATTTAAAGGGTAAACTTAGAAGGTTTTAGGCCATTCCTCAAAGAACAAAGGTAACAAATAAGGAAAGGAGACTTTGGGCTATTGAACAACAGTTCTCAATCAGAGTTTCGACGCCGACGAAAGGTGGTTCTCGTGGTGGCAGAAAAACAAAAAATGAGAAAAGGAATGGATCTTAGTTAATTCGGATATTTGCTCCAACAAAGTAAAAGAGGAAGATGAGAGAAGCATTTTGATGGTGTCGACCATTGGAGCAGAAGTGACAACGACAACACAACAGTATTATTTAGGGTTTAAAAAAAAGGGGGAAAGAGAAAGGGATGGAAGATAATTCTTGAGTTTAAAACAAATAATGAGGTGGAAATTATATACATGTGAAAAAAAAAAAAAAAGAAAAATGAGTTGGTGTTCCAAGTAAGATTTTATCAACTCCTATAATCCAGAGAGATCAAAATGAACAAATTTTGTAATATAAATGTCTTTTTTGTAAAAAAGTTTCGATGTCTAAAACGAAAATTTATGAAAATTGAGTAACCCTATTACGAAATTTTCAAATATGGCGACACATAAAACCAAAGCATAATATTTGACTAAGGGATGTTACTGTTAGATTGTAATTCAACCAATCAGTGAAGTGTAGAGAAAAAAAAAAATTAAGGAGAGCAAGATAACCGTTTGTCACGCGCTACACTCCTTTCTTCCAAGTTTTTCAAGTTGTATCTCTATCAGCCAAAACATTTTTGGCACTATGAACCAGGCTTCTCAAGGCACCCTAACTCTTTGCAGGGTATGGGAAATAAAATCTGGATATGAGAAAATACTTTTTTCCTAATGGACAACACTTAGGAAGATTTATCCGAAACAAAAATAATAAATTTTATGATTTATTGAATAGTAAAAACAGCTTTTGACAGGCGCAGATTTTGAAAAATTTTCCAAAGAGGGTGGACTGGCATGGCACCTGTGCATTATTTGCATTGAAATGTAAACGTGAAATAAGATTGTAATCAAATTAAACATATGGTAGGCCTTTCAAGGAAAATAATGTCCTAAAATTTTGAATAATACAGGTTATTAGTTTGTGAAAGAATTAGTTAAGACATGGCGCTTCAGGTCGTTAAAAAAACAGTTAACTATAGATATAAAGATAGAAACATAGCCTCAAAATTTGCCTCTCAATCCGTATCTACTCTCTCTCTCCCTTCCATCTCTGTCTGTCTGAAACTTCTGATCTGTCTGGTTTTTCCCAAACTGTCTTGTTTGTTTTTTTTTTCGTCTTTTTCATGTTCCTTTGTTAGGTTTTTGCTGGTTTCAATACGAAAAATTCAAACAATGATGACATGTTTACTGGATGGATCAGAAGTTCTCTTTGGGAATCTGATTGAAGGTTGCTGTTCTTGTTTTTAATGATTCCAATTTTCTGTCTTCTTTTTTCCTTCGTTAATCTTTTATGATTTATTTGCATGTAATTATAACAATTATTTGTTATTTATTATATGTTTTGAATATAAATATTTGAAAAAGAATGGAAATAGGATATAAGGTATCTGATTTTTTGGATTAATTACTTGATACAGGATGAATTCCTGGACATTCAGATGGTATAGAAATAGACAAAATCTCAGACATTTCGGACATGGAAGTGAGAGGTGATAGTGAAGATAATCAAGTTTCTCATCCATCGCCATCAACATCGAATGAAGTCGCCGGCAGCAACTCAACGCCCGTCAAAGGCGACAGAAACACAACCATGGAAGCAGCAGGGAGCGACGGACCCTCACATGCCCCAAAACCAAGCAGGATACCATCGCACATATTCAATCAGACGAGCGAGACATCGCCGGGGGACTGGAGTGTGGCATCGAACGATTCGTTGTTCAGCATACATATGGGGAACACGAGTTTCAACGACAGGTTAAGCTTGATGTCAAAATCAGGGGAACTGGATCCTACCATGATATCGAGTCCGCTGTTCGAGTTCCCGATACCGCCGCCTACGCGGAAAGCAAGCGAAAGTGGTAGCATGAAGGAGGAGGATGAAGATGGGTATGCAGCGGCTGAAACAATGAGGGAGGTATTAAGGGAGAATGAATCTAAGCAAATCAACCATGGTGCTAAGGGATCAGATCTTTCCCGTTGCATGTCTCAGCTTTCGGATACCAGTGTCAAATCTTTCGCCTTCCCCATGTAAGCTTTCTTTTTCCTCATTCCTCCCCTTTTATTTACAAATCATATATATACCACTTCCAACAACCACAAGGAGGCTCAGCCTACTCCGACGCACACTTGTCATTTTAACTTTCACGTGAGCACATCACATCGCTACACTTGCCTTTTTCTCATCAAGGTCTATGGACTATGGTTTTGCATCTCTTTCATTTCACTTTTCTCTCATCATCTTCTCTTTAATTTCACTCTTCTCGGTTCTATCGGTCCTTCTCTTCATCTTCTTGTAGATGTTTTTCATGTCTGTTCGATTTTACGACAGGTGTTCAAATTTTAGATTTTGTTTTGAGCCACATTATTTTCTTCAGATTTTACGTTTTGTTTTCAGTTAGGGCCAAAAAGAAATTTATGGGTTTCGGGCTTCACCGATTCAATCGGTTTTAATTCTCAGTTCAATGACGGTTATGAGCAGTTGGCTAAAATATCAGTTCATTATCCCTATTTAGACTGTATACTCATCAATTTTCTGTCCAATCAACTCATATGGTTTGGTTTCAATAACATTGTTTTCCTTTCTCCTGTATTCGTTTAAGGGCGAAGCTAAAAAATTTTTTTAGGGATCGAAATTAAATTATAATTTTTATAATAATAAAAATATAATTTTTAAAAGATTAAATTAAAATTTTATCATTTTTAAAGGGTAAAGTGTAATTTTATTTTTCTTAATTTAAAATTTTAAAGGGTCAAAATATAAATTTTCTATTTTAAGAGGGTTAAAGCCTACCAACCCCTAAATTTATCCCTGATCTTCTTCTTTCTTCATTTTAATTACCCGATTCAACCATATTCATAACCCAAGCACCCTCTACGATGGCTCTCTACCTTGCCCTAAACAAGGTGAACTGTTCAATACTATTTTCTTATCCGTTTTGTTTGATTTTACTATTAATAAGTTAAAATATATTCCAACCCTATATACTTTTCATATATTTGAAATTTAGTCTATTTATTTTTATTTTAAAAAATTACTTTCTTTATTTTAGAGTTTAAATATGTATGTTTAATTGTTAACTTCGTTAATTTTTTGTTAAATTTAAGTTCATTACAACATAATTTTTATTACATAACAATCAAGTGATTTTTTTTTATTTCAAAGTGCTACACTAATTATTTTAATAGAAAAATTTTAATGGTAATAATAATTGAACTTGAAATCTGATAAATATATTAACTAATTTTCTATAAATAAAAGTAGTAGAAATAAATTAGAGTGCAAATTTTAATTTTTCCAGCATTGTTTATTTATTTCAACATCTAAATACTTACTAAGTGTGAATTTAGATGAACAACGTGATGCGTTTAACTTATTTTTTGTTTCATGCTATAATATTTAATTTTATTATCACCGTTGTTTTTTCATTAACAGCATGTAAAGAAATCACCCATTTAAACTGATATGTAAATTTATTTTGGAATCATACATATATTTGGTATAATCGTGTATAATTTGAAAATAAATTTACGTAATTAATTGAATATATTTCCTTGTAACGAAGATTGACTGCTGAAGCGGATAAAAACGACGCAAGCAAAAAACATTCAAAAAGTAAAAATTCGTCGCGGTCTGCCACTGCTAGTACAACTCCACAAAACACACCGCCGGAAACCCCTAAGCCACCGAAGTCACCGGAAACCCCAAAGGCAGAAACACCGAAGCCTTCGACACCAAAAGCAACCCAAAACGGAGGTCCGAGGAGATGGTTCTCTTGCTTTTCTTGTTTCCCATCTTGCTCATAAGAGAAACCGCAAACTGGAGAAAAAAAATTGATTTGAAAACGGGCGGCACTGATATGGTTTCAAGCTCTATGGGTTCCCAAAGTTTGGGAATGGTTCCATTGTTGGTTTTAATTACATGCTAAAGGAAAAAAAAAAAAAACATCAAGACTCACGTTTGTTTTCAATGTAGTTTCTTTCTAAGATGTTGTTGAATGTTTTTATTGCACTACGAAGCCAAAGAAACAAAGAAATCAAACAGTTCTAAGCCTAAAGTTTGTCAGTGAAAACACTAACTCTGGATTCAGTCAATTTTCTTGGGATCGATTCATATATGATGATGATGATGATGATTTAGTTGGGCCATTAGAATATTAACTGCATCATGTACTGTGTTATTTTATGTCAGAATCACAATCTAACTGAAGCTATTAAATTTTCCAGCTTGATTTTGTAGTATGCAACTATGGACAGTAATTTCATCTACTTTGAATTTTTACACTTTTGCATAACAAAAGATCCTATCATTAATTCTTCTAAATAATAGAAATGTTGGAGGGATCATAGTAATTTACTCAAAAGGGGTTGAGTAAATGTATATGATCCCTAAAAACCTAAAATTTAAAACAAATCATAAAAAAAGCCCATACAATGAAGACCCACAAAACAGATCAGAAAAATGAGAAATGACCAACTAAAAACACCTTGAGAGATGCTCCACCCAATGGTCACAATCCTAATCATCAGAAAGACGTCGGAAAGGGCGAAGCTCCTACAAGATTCAAGGACGGCCCAACCTTGGACCACAAAAATTCTTATTACAAAGCTTGGTCTTTATCCTGCTGAAAAAATGGTCCAAGAGAAGCCCGTGGCTACAAGGGTGGTGGTAGGTTGTTCCACAGCCAAAGAATTGATCACCAACATAACCCCGTCCTCTTCCAGCTTCTTCGCCCTGACCTCTACCTGTGGAGCCTTCCGTACATCATCATCATCATCCTTTGAAGTTCAAGGCTTATTTTTCGTCACTCAATTTATCATTTTCATTATTTCCCATACATATTACTTCTTTAGCAACAACGCATTCAGGATTTTGATTTTTTTTTTTTAAATTTTTACATTGGATTTTATATTTTTTTGTTAAATATTTTATATATTTTATATAAAATAATGTCAAATTAACAAAAAAAGTATAAAAGCTATGAATTAAAATTGTTATAATATCAATTAAAAAGTGTCACAGTTAGTCACTTCACAGTTGGATGGAAAAAATTTGAAAACGCTAATGAAAAAATTATAACATTTTTAGTTAAGCGACAAAAATGAAATTTTATGTATAGATTAATTTAGTGACTAATGGTGTAGTTTATCCAAAAATAAAACAATCAATAATTTAAATTTTTACATACATATATTTACAATTTTTACAAAATAAAAGTGAGGCATGGAAATTCTTTTATCACCATGAACATAAAGTAATGTAATATTCATTAAGGAACATAAAAATAGGGGAAAATATTTGGTACACTACCAGTGAAATTTTTAGACTTCACAAGTAGAGTTAGAGAGTTGACAAGTAATATATAGAGGTATAGTAAAATATTTTTAAAAAAAGTGACACATGACAATTTTTAAAGACTACTGTCGAAACTATTTTTTAATTGAATTATTTTGAAAAACGGGAATTGACTTTAAAAGTATGGAAGTGAAGTCGCCACCGATCTTTTATTTAAAATGTGATCGGATCACCTTGAGATGGATTGTTTTAATAAAACATTTTTATTAAAACAATAATTTTGGTCTACGAAATCCAGAAAACGGGTTCGGGAGTCGGTTACGCACGAGGAAGGGTTAGCACCCTCAATACGCCCAAAGTTGGTACCTAATTGATTATTTAATGTCCTGACGCCAAAAATTTGAAAAGATTTTAGATTACGATCCATTTACTTAATATATATTTGGACAGAATCATATTGGATGCCAAACCTTCTTATTTCGAAGAAATAAAATGTCGTACTCAGTAAGTTAGGGCACCACATCTTATATTCTCGAAATTAGGTTTATCCTTCGACATTCAATACTTGTACATTTAAAAATAAGAAGGATATTCAATTATTTGGGTCAAATGAAAAATCGCAACCCAGTAAGTTAGGGCACTATTTCTCAAAATTCTCGAATACGGAATATTGCCTTTATTCTTTTGAAATTCTTATCTCGAGATGATAAAATATCACACCCAGTAAGTTAGGCGCAATATCTCAACTTTTCGAGAATAAGTTTTTTATTTAAAATCGTGCATTTTGATTTAAAAGAGAAAAGGATACTCGGTTGCTAGGTTTTAACGAGGAGAATAGGAACTCAGTAAGTTAGAGCACGATTTTCTCGAAACCTCTAAACACGAGCATTGCCTTATTTTAAAAAAAACTTTGAGTAAAAATGATTTTAAAACCGAAATGACATTAAAACACTACATTTTTCATAAGATACAATGGAATACTAATATACAAAGCGAGGTATTAATCCATACATCAAATATTATAACGATGAATCACAAATAATTAATATTTGCAAATTAACAATTTATCATCCATACAAGAGCAATAATCATATAACACAATTTCGATATTAGCAATTGAAGAAAATGGAGCAAAATAATATATAACCAATCATAGGAAATGAACCTAAATCCAATAATAAATAAGTTTAAAACAAATGATGTAATTTTTTTAAATAGATAATATTTATAAAAGTTTAGAGTAGATAATATGTATATAATTATTTTAAATAAATAGTAAAACGAACTTTAATAAACCTCATATTAAAAATGTTAAAATAAATAATACATATAAAAACAAATAGTATAAATATTTTTATGTCATATGATAAAATAGTTTGAAACCTAATTAATAAATGAGTTAAACTAAAAAAATGCATGGACTGCATATGAAAACAAAAAGGGTACTTAATTGAAAATAAAACAAAATTAAAAGAATAATTTTTAAATAAATAAAGTCATGAAAACAGGATCTAGGACCTAAATGGAATACGCCTAAATAACCGAGGATTAAAAATGAAATTTAACCCAAAAATTTGAACGCAGCGCATAAGCGTGTACTGATTTGAAATGGCGCTCAAATTTCACAAAAAATTTAAAAACAAAGAAAATGTACAATGGATTTAGTCGAATAGCAGCACGAAACAAAGGGACCAAACGCGCAAATCGACCAATCATCATAAAACGTGCGGATCCTCACAAGCATCCGGTCGGATCGAATCGGGTCAGCCCATACGGTGTCGTTTAGAGGCTACCGTTATAAGCCAAAACAACACCGTTTTATTAACAGGTTTAAACCAATTAAAATGGCTTAAGCCTCATTTGTCCCCCCTTTTTAAAAAAATGAAACCCTAAGCCCCTTTTTTCTCTCGTCTCCGCTCTCCTCCGTAAAGGAAACCTTTCCGTTTACCACCCAATCGCCATAGTGTCCGGCGAAGAGCAATACCCGAATGGAAAACCCTCCTCCGTTCACCGCCAAATCGCAATTATAACTAGCGAAAAGCAGTGCACGAGTGATTCGATTCACTTCGAGGATAACAATCTTAAATCCTCGCCCATTAACCCACATCTAACCCCGATTACGACGGAGCAGATGAAGATTAAGCATTCGGCCTAGGTAAACTCGCTTCCCTCTCTTTTATTTATCGTATACCAAAGAAGAAAAGAAAGGGATACAGAAAAGGATTCCAAAAAAAAAAAAACAATCGAAAAGATGGAATAATAAAAACAACCTTTCGTTTGAATCTCTGCTATTGATTTTTTTTTTATTGCTCTGTTATGTGTGCGTAAAAAGGTTACAAAGGATCCTTCCATTTTTAAAGGTCGAAAATCGAAAGAAGAATAATCAATAAAAAAATAAAATACATTCTCTTTGTTTTGCTGTTTCTCTGCTATTTGCTTGCAGGTACGGAGGCCGTGCAGAGGCGAGCTAGTGGAGGTTGTACGCGGACGTGGTGAGTGCTCTGCTGGCGTGGAATGTACAGAGGCGTTGGAGGCTGCTGAAGCGTCGCGCGTGGAGGTACGCGCGAGGGAGTCCAAGCGTTAGGTTGGGTTGCGGCGCTTGGAATACTCTAGAACCTCACGAGAAGATTATGCTACTGGTCTTAGGGTTTCAGTTTACGAAACCAAAGATTTAGGCTACTGGCCGCTTTGAGATTGAGCTATTAATGTTTTGGGCTAACTTGTTGGGCCTGTATTGTAATTTGGACTAATACCTGATTTGGGTTTTAAATGTAATGGACATTTAATTATCAGACTGTTTTGAATTTTTTTAATTTTGGTTTTATTGGTTAATGAATGGGCCCGGACAGATTTGGGCTCCCACAACTACTTATAGAATAAAAAAGGTACATAGCCAGTTTATCAAATACTAAACCTAAAAATAGAATATAAAATATATAGATAAAAATATATTTAAAATCAATCCAATAAATTAAAGGCGCTTACACTATAAAAAAGTACCTAAACTATACATTTTTTCTAAGTTGGTACCTAAAACTTTTTTTTAGGAGTCATGAGTGGTACTTAAATTATATTTCGTTACTCCAATATAGTACCTAGACTATATCCTGTTACCCAAATTACCTTAATCATTAAAAAAAATCCCATAATCAACCTTTTTGTGACATGCGAAACTTTTAAATTAAAATAGAGTATGATTAAAATAAAACTATAAAAAAATGCATTTAATTAAATTAAAACTTTTCATTGTTTTACTCTCTCTCCCTTCCCCTCATGTTTCTTTCTTCTTTTTTATTGTACTTTTTTTAATTATTAAATAACTTTTCTTTGCAGTATTTGGATTTCATGCTTTATCCGCGCCTTTTTCATTATAAATGTTCACTCATAATTAATTATTCTATACAAAGCATATAGAAAAGAAGATAGAAAGTTATTTTTAAGAAAACTAATACGTGGGTTTTAGATCGGGTTGAGAAAATCGAGATTGAGGTTTAAAAACAGAAAAGAAGCTCGTTGAAATCTAGGTTTTGTTGTCAAAAACTGGGTTTGGATGAGTTTTCTAACGGGCTCTTAAATTTTCGTCCCCGTAGTTCTTGGGTGAAGAACAAAATATATGAATATGTTTAATCATTAAGTTTTTTTAATTCTTTCAATTTTAAAATTGCTAAGTGTCATAAATGATTGGTTAGAAGGTTTTTTTTAATGTTAGTAGTAATTTGGATAACGAAGTGTAGTTTAGGTATCATTTGTTACAAAAAAAAAGGGTTAACATGCAATACGCCCCTAAACTTGTCTAAAGTACCTAATTGGTAATTAAAATTGTTTTGAACTTAGTTGGTACCTGAAATTGTATTCTATCACATGTAATGGCCCGATTTTCAGTGGTATCAAAAAATGCGGTTTCGAAACCCCATTTCTGTAAATTGAGTCCATAAATATTATGAATATTTTCGAAGATATTATAAAATATATTAAATATTGGTTGAGCAATTTTGTCAAATTTATAGTTAATTAAGATTTAGAGACTAAATTGTAAAATCCAATTGCTATAGAGTTTTAATTAACAAAAGGCTCGAGAATTTCAATAACAATTAACCAATTGACCAAAATGATTAATAAATCATTTTGGATTAAAATTTAGTGGATGATGGCATATTGATTAAGTATGATTAGTAATTAGTTAAGTTAATTAAACTTTAATTTAACTATAAATATCAAATTTTGGTGGAAAGAAAGAGAAGATTGTCATCTTCTTCTCCACCTTAAACCATCTAACATAAGAAGAAACCAAAGAAAGTTTTCAAAACCCTTGTACATCCGATCACTTTATTAGGTGAGAAATTAAGTTATTTTTCATGAATTTTTTTACAGATTTGAGGTCATGGGAGCTTGATTTAGCTAGTCCATGTACCAATTTGATAAACTGTTAAAGTTTTGGAAAGTTTTCATTGTTGATTTCTTGATGAATTAGGCTTAAATTTGATACAATTTAAGCTTAGATTATGAAAATGACTAGATTGTAAAGTTAATTTAGCTTGTTTGTTAATTTTGTTACATTAGGGACCAAATTGAATAAATATTAAATCTATTATGAAATTATGTTAGAAATAGAAAGTATGACGTCCCTAATGAGAATATATGTAACAGTTTGTTTTTGGTCAAATCAGAATAGTGATTTCGAGACCACAAATTCGAGGTCAATATATTTATTTTATTATTATTTTAATGTTTACAGCATGATAAAATATTGGTATGAAAATTTTGTTACCGTTTGAATGTTCAATTTGATAAAAAAAGACCAAATCGCATAAAGTGCAAAAGTTGGGTTCTATTAGCTAAAGGTGGTAAATAGCTATAGAATTTTACATTGGAAGTCTTTATTGAGTAATTAGACCACTAATTGAGTTAGTGGATGTGCATGGCTTGGTAGTTGAGTAATTTTTAAAGTTAGGTAATGGTAAAACGGTAAAAAGGCTATTAAAGGTAAATAAAATAAAATAAAACAAAGTGGCCATCTATTGTTTCATCTTACAGCCAAAAATTATAGCAATTGGAAGCCATGGAAGCTTGACAATTTTGCTTAGGAAAAGTCCTTGCATGTAAGTGCATTTTTGATCCGTTTTTAATTATTTTTTGTGTTTTTGGAATCGTTGTAGCTTAAGCTAACTAATGATGGGGCTAAATTGCAAAATGGTTGAAAGGATAGGTTTTTTCCATGAAAGCATGATTGTTATTATGAATTTTAATGGAAGAAAATGAAACCTTGTTAGGTGTTAAACACTTTTTGTTAAGTGATTTTTAGTGAAATTGTCAAATAAAGGTTAAATTGTGGAATTTGATAAATTATGTTGTAATTGTGTGAAATAATGGAAAATACGGGCTACTTTGATAACAAGAGATATTCGGCTAGGCTTGGGTTGAGATAAAATTGGATGAATTTCATTTTACTAGCCTAGGGACTAAATAGTAAAAATGTTGAAATAGTAAGGGCAAAAGTGTAATTTTTCCATAAGGTGATTTTGGTCTAAATTGAATGGAATGTTTATTAAATAGGTTAAATTTGTTTACAAATAGATCAAAAAAAGTGAAATACGAAATTAGACCGAGGAAAGAATAAGGTTTCGGACTAATCGACTTAGTTCGCCGTTTTTGCAATCGAGGTAAGTTCGAATGTGATAAATTTCATTATAAATGTATTTTAAATACTTTGATATTATATAAGCTATGAATACGAGACTTCGGGTAAGTTCGACAATGACTTGATGGTAATTCAGCATTTGAAATCCCAGTTGAACCTTAAGAATAGTTTAGGAATACTAGTGACATGTCATTAGGGGATACATTGAGTTGGCTTCGGGCCATGAACATCGACTGATTTGGCTTCGGGCCATGATATATATCAGTACTTTGGAAATAAGTTACCTTGATTTGGCTTCGGGTCATGGTATAGGTACTTAGTGTGTGTGACTCCTGAATATCCGACTTCTCTTTCAAATGGTTCAACGGGTAAATGAATGATGTGGTTGAGAATGAGATTTGGTACGAGATCGCACAGGTATGTGCATAAACCATAATATCTTTGAATCAATGAAATGGTGAAGCAAATATATAATTTTGTGAATGAGTAATTGAAAGGTTTGTTAGTTGATGTGAATTCCTGTATTTATAATCAATTGTTGAATTATGTGCTTATGATTATATTGAGTTTATTTCATACGAGCTTACTAAGCTTTATAGCTTACTTTGTTTATTTTTCCGTGTTTTATAGTGTTATCAAGCTAGCTCAGATTCAGGGATCGTCGGAGATCGCTTCACACTATCCACTTATCACTTGGTCCCTATGAATTTTGGTAATTTAAGTATATGGCATGTATAGAGACTTTGGGCATGTTGGTTAAGTTTTGGTAATGATTTTGGCCATTTGAATTTGCTTGTAAGTGTATATTTTTTGGTATATATATATATATATATATATACCAAGAGTGATGGCTTATTTTGAGTTATTTTGGTATGGTTGAATCTTGTGTATAAATATATATATGTTTATGCTTTGTGAAATGTGTTGAACGATTTAGTTAGGATTCATGATGCTTGTTAATAAGAGGTACTTTGAATGTCAATAGGTGATAATTTGTGAATTAGTATGTTTGTGGAATTGAGCAAATTGATGGATATTATTTTGATGAATTGAGAAAATAAAGATTGGTATGAACTTAGCTGGCATAATGTGGTATTTATGTTTTGCATTGGTTGGTATTGGAAATGGTATGAATTATGCTTGATCTGGAATTGAATTATAGGTCTATTGATGTCATGTTTTGTGCCATATGAGTTGTGTAGGTGTGCCTAAGTTTGGGTGGCAAATTGGCTTGGTGAATAGCCTATTTTTGTCCACACAGGCAGAGACACAGGCGTGTGTCTCAGTCGTGTACGACACACGGTCATGTTACACGGTCGTGTGTCCCCTGGTGTTGAATTGAAATCAAGTTAGTATGCTCTACACGGCCTCACACACGGGCGTATGACTTGGCCGTATGGCATAAGTCAATATACCCTACGGGTTTGGCACAGCCTAGCACACGGGAGTGTATAGCCATTTTTAGGGCACACAGGCTAGGCACACAGGCGTGTGTGTTGGCCGTGTGATCCAAGTCAGAGAGTTACAAGGGGTCATACACGGGCTAGGACACGGCCATGTGATCCCATTTCAAATGTCCACATGGCCGGGGCATACTGGCGTGTGACCCCTGTAGTTTGAAAATTTTATAGGTTTCGTAAAAGTTTCCTATGTTATCGGTTTAGTCCCAAACCACTTCCAAAGCATGTTTGAACCTCGTAAGCTCGTATTAGGGATATTATGATTGATGTTGAATAATGATTGCATGAAATGTGAAAATGTTTGAGAAATGTATGTGTAATTGTATGATAAGTCCAGTAATACTCCGTAACCCTATTCTGGCGTTGAATACGAGTGAGGGGTGTTACAATATATGTAATCAAATTTTAATCTGAAACTATGAATCGAAAGTTATGCTTGTCCCGAGTTCAAAGACTAAATTGAATAAAATGAAAATATGAGGAAATTTGAAAATTAGATTTATATAGGACCATGCATATCATGAAATTTTATGAAAACATTTGGTATTGATTTGTTATATAAAATAATTATATAGATCAAGATTTGAATCAAAGTTGAGCTAATAAGGGAAAAGCTAAAATTGCAAATTAGTCCTTTAAGTATCCACTCAGTTCGTATTTTGAACAAGTAAGTTCATGTGGAACTTATTATCTCATTTTTTTTGTGTGATATATGTCTTTGTATTTAATTTGGCATACATGTGTTTGAGTATAATTTGAAATACTAGTGAATTTGACATATATGGCTATCAATGGATTGAATTGGAAATGTTATGTGATGATTGGTTATTACGTAATATTATAGGGCATAAATGTGAAAATTTGAATGATTGCAATGTACAAATGTATAAAAATTATTGATTACAGGGATGATAATGAAATATGTGTAATTGATGCTCACTTAAACTTAGTAAAAGGTTAGTATACGATTGACATGCCAATAAGGTCATATGCACTTTGGTACATGATATGTGATTGTATGGAGATTATTATAGGTTATATCGAGATCCAGTATCTGTTGCGGATCATCGAGTATTATATAGCTCAGACGAGCAACCTGGTGTAATTTTAACTCGGACGAGCAATCTGGTGTAATTTTAGCTCAGATGAGCAACCCTGTGTGGTGTAGTTTACCAGTGTATCTTAGTTGTTTTACTAGGTTCCATCGGGAAAAACATTATAATTGAAATTGGAAACCTGAATATGTGATGAAATTAATTTGATAAGTCAATTTGATATGTCATTGAAATGAATTATGAGTAACTGGAATCACCTTATAGACTGTTAATGGATTATGTCATTGAAATGAATTATGTGTAGCTGGAATCACCTTATAGACTGTTAATGGTTTATGTCATTGAAATGAATTATGTGTAACTGGAATCACCTTATAGACTGCTAATTGATTATGCCATTGAAATGAATCATGTATAATTGGTATAATCTTATGGATTGATGATATAATATGATATTAGGATAAGCTATGTGATAGTAATATGAATTAGTATGTTTAAAGTTGCTTATAATGTCTAATGATCATTTATACATATGCTCACCTTGTTGAAATTTTAAAGTTTCATGTCCTAGCCAAACTTATGTCAAATTAAGGTATCTAACATGCTTGTATATTTGTATGTTTACTCTAGTTGTTTCCCTACTTGTAGATCATCACCTTGCGAAACTAGTCGAGTTGGATCAGTATGAAGCACACACTATCAATGAGACAGTAGAATTATATTCATATTAATTCAAATATTATGGCATGTATATAAGGGCACATTAATGTGAAAATGGTCATTTTTGAGTTGATAGTCATGTGGCATCTGTGGTTAATGTTGAACTTGTATGTTAAGCATGACATATGACCTAATTGATGCATGGTTTGGCCAAGTTTGATGCTATTAAAAATGATGTTCATAAACTTGCATGAATTTGGTATTTTAAAAATTGCAAATTGAAATAGTTAGGCAAGATAATTAAAGCATGGTTTTTGAGAATGATAGGTTTGAATGTTATGTTTGAAATATAGTTAGCTTATACTTTGTTTTGGTTCATGCTAAGGTGATATGTGTTTTTGATGTATAAATTGCATAGGTATAATGTGTTAGACTCGCAATAGAGTAATTTGGCATGAATAGAATGTTAAATGACTTGAATAAGTTAGTTGGATGATTATGTGTTCTATGTTATATTAAATGTTTGGTTATAAATGCTCATGTGCTTGAATTTGTCTAGAAGAATATAGAATCATATTGTATTGATCGTGTGATGATATTATGGAAGAGTATAAATGTTGGTTAGAAAGCATGAAAACATACCAATGTGTTACTTGCCAAAACAGAGGCAACGTTGCGACCTCGAGTTCCCGATGATCGGGTCGGGTATGAGGTGTTACAACACACTTTGGTTGTAACACCCCTAACCTGTATCCAACAACGGACTAGGGTTACGAGTATTATCGATGAAACACCCCAAACCCGGCCCACGAGCCTTGACCGGATCTGGTATGTTCCCCGGTGTAAGCCGTTTCAAATTCTTTTGTTACTTAGGAAAAACTTGTGTGATTTGGAAGAAAGATCGTTTTGGGTTGGGCTTGAGTTGAAAACAAGTTTATTTCATTATTAAAAATCCTTTACTTTAGGTGACAAAATGTTTGGGCTTCGTTTTAAAAATAGATTTACTTAATCTTTTAAATAAAGATTTGTAAGCTTAATAAATAAAAATGAATAAAATAATTCTACTAAGGCCTTATTACATCAATAATTCCCAAAATTTAAATTCAAAATACTTAAAGTAAAATAGTCTAAATAAAAGAAATCAACTCCACATGGACTCCACTAAGCATCCGTCGTGGGTCCATCACCGATCATCACCAAACATGTTCCCACAACGGGTGAGTCAATGACTCAATGTGTAACCAACACTAAAATTTAATGATTTAGGCATACCATACATATCATGTTCACATAATAATAATGATGCAATCCCGAATCCAAACCTAGATACCATCCGCTACACATCCCCTACACAACCTCGCACATCGTGGGGACTACTAAGTCAACCTCCATCCGCTACACACCATCGAAGGCGTCATTGCAGCTTGACGTGCTCATCGCCCATATAAAAATTCGTGGCATAGCTACAGATTAAATAATTGTGTCATGAGACACCACATTCAGATAATGTAACCGGGTTACCACATTCGGATAATGTGACCAAGTCACCACATTCAGATAGTGAGACCGAAGTCACCACATTCACTTCCCCTTTCTCATAAAACCTGAATGCCTCATATTATTCATATCATGCATATCATACTTAAATTCACATTCATGTCACTTTTCACATGTTAAATATAACATATTTCATAATCCTAGTAGGAGTAGGAAATGTACCTGAGTACTTTGTACCATAACATGGTACCTTAGCCATATTCACATTCTTATAAACATGCATATATTTATTATAGCCATGAATCTTATTAAAAGTAGTGTAGGGTACACACCTGATTCGTTTAACAACTTCACTGAAATCTCGAAATTTGATCTACTGTCTTAGATCTTTAACTCCCTACATTCGGCCCATATTAAAGGTTTAATGAAAAACTCATTCGGTCATAAAACCAAATCCTAGTAGGATTTGTGCACTAAAACTTACCTTGTTACCGATTGAATTAAAAATCAAATCCCGGAAACTTGTATTCTTCCCCTTTGAAATTGGCTACTCACTAGATCCCTTGAATCAGTTAGTTTTCGGTTAAAACAAATAGATCTAAATACTTAAGATAGGGCCTTGGCCGAATATGTAAGTACACTTCCCTTGAAATTCTCAAATCCCGAAACTTTTCTTATGCTCCTTCCTTGTATTCGGCCAACTCTAGATCCTTTTAACATATTAGTTTTCGGCTTTTAAGATAATAAAAGATAGATCCAAACACTAAAATAAGCCTTGGCTGAATGCTATAGGTACTTACCTTGTGAATTTTAAATCCCAAAACTCACCGAATAACTAGGGAACACGCGGCCTATGGTGTACCTTCGGGAAAAGAACTTCTCCTTCCTTGTAGTCGACACTTAGTAAATCCCAAAAAATCTCTTCAAAGTTTCGGCAATAAGATATTAATGGGGTTAGTCCTAGATTTCGGCATATCTAAAAAGAAAAAGGATGAAAATCGAATGATAACTAGTTCTTACCCTTAATACAGAAGTCGACAACCCCTTGTTTGAAGTCTCAAAACTATTCGGCTATGGCCTTGATTTTAGCAAACTTTCGGCTTTTGGAAGATTATGAAAGAAGAAGAGAAAAGAGTTTGAGCAATTTGGTAATGAAGTTTTGGCAACACAAGGTGTATTTTCTACAGCAAAACAATGAAGAAAGGAGATATTTGCTAGAGAGAATTCGGCAGAGAGAGAGTTAGAAGAAAGAATGAATGGCCCTCTTTTCTTTTTATAGCCGAAATTACTAACTTAGAATCCCTTACTTGGCCATCACTCTTCTATTTTGATAGCTTTATCTCTTTAATTAAAATTAAAGAATAATCCTCAATTATCTCTTTGAAAATAATCTAAAATAAATCATCATTTATCCACCTATTTAGCCGAAGTTTTAAGGAGAATTAAACTCTTCCCTTAAGAGTCCCTATTGCAGTCCATTGCTTCCTCTTTAAGTAATTAAATAAAATCACTTAAAGTCTTAGCTAGATGCCGTCCACCCCCTTCCCTTGATGAGCCGAATTTAAACTTATTCTATTGGACTCCTTGTGGCCATACGAGGCCCAAATTATCCACCTAAGTGGCGCCTCCCTATGATTAGTTTAGCTTTAATAACGAATTGGGCCGTAAGCCCAATTCAGACGCATAAAACACTCTCGAAATGCTCTCCTTGCGCTCGAACCTAAGCTTGCACATATGTTTGGTGGCGTCATTTACTGGGCTTTAAGTGGTGCCTCCTTGCCACTTTTCCAAGCCCTGTTCTTGTGTCAAATTCCTCCTATTAATTTTCTTAAGGCCACCTTGCCTTAGTTTCCTCTTTTTAAACTTTAAAACTTGACATTTCCTTACATTTCGTGTTTCCAAAACGTTCATTTTCCCTCCTTTAACCTAACATTTCCTTACATTTCCAAGTTTCCAAATGTTTACTTTCCTCTTTGAATCATTTCTAAATCATTTCCTTACATTTCCTAGTTTCCAAAAATGTTCACTTTGAACTTAACATTTCCTTACATTTCCATACATTTCCTTACATTTCCATACATTTCCATACATTTCCTTTCCATTTCCACACATTCCTTACATTTCCAAGGTTCTAAAATGCACACCACATATCACAAGAAACATGCTATTTCATAAAATTAAGCAAAGGTGCACACAATGCAATTCGAACCTCTTCCCTCAAAGTACTTCACTTGATGCCATAACCCTTGCAACTTAGGTGGCGTCCTTGCCACTTTTCCACATCACTTCTTGTTTTAACTTAAAACCAATAATTGTCCAAAGCTTTCTCTTCCATCCTAGGATTTTAAAAACCCTTAATTCACTTCCAAACACTGCCAAAACCTACTACTCATGAATTATGCACAAACGCATAACCCCTAATCTAGGATGTTACAGTTCTACCCTCCTTAAAATAATTTCGTCCTCGAAATTACTTACTAACAGTCGTACAATCCTTCTCACCGCACTATGCTTACGCTGCGCACTCTGATCTTAATAGAACCATCATACTTTCCAGCACAAGCTCTAAGTTCACGTCCTTAGAACTCATTTCTAACGTTGTGATTTAATCGATTAAGAAGTTTTATGTATTAAAAAATTTGTTTCAGCGATTAATCTGAAGAAGTTTTATGGAAAGAAATTTTTTTTAGAAATGGTTCTTTCAGATTCATACATGCACACAGCCTTTACATTCATACATCCATCAATCAATTATGAACTTTCTTCATTCAGAGAAATGTTGTAGTTTTCATTGTTGTTTTTTTCCACTACCCAGGGGTATTTTCGTAATTTGCCCTATAGGGGTATTTTCGTAATTTGTTGAAATAAGGTCCCTTGGTGATTTGGTCAATAAGGGTATTTTGGTAATTTTTGAGATCCCGAGAGTATTTCAGAAATTTTGAAATTATAGGGGTATTTCGGTAATTAACCAGGGTAAATTTGTAAATCTCAATAAATCAAAGGTATTTCAAAATTTGCAAAACTTGAGGGTTCTTTTTGAGAATTTGTTTTCCAAATCGGTGATGTTGCAAAAATTTTGAAAATCAGGGTCATTTTGGTAATTTTGTCAATCGGGGGTAATTCCGTAAATTTTCAAATCGGGGTATTTTGGACTTTCGTAAAATAGGGTTTTTTAAATGCTTTTACAAAGTGAGGAAATTTTATTGAAACCAAGGGTAATATGGAAATTTTAGAATCAAGGGCATTTTAGTAATTTCCACCCCTAAGGGTATTTCGGTAATCTTGTAAATCAAAAATTCTTAGAAAGTTTTTTTTTAAATAATTTTCATAATTCAAAAGGGTAGTTTTTCGACTTTTAAAACTAGGGTTTCCATAAAAATACGGCTAGTCCCTTTCGGGTTTTAGTTAGGGGTTTAGCCCGTAGCTAAGCCCTCTTGGTTAGGGTGAACCGAGGCTACGCACCAGGTAGGATTCAAGTGGAGAAGAGGTGAGTCATGCGGACTGCTTAAATACCAAGCTTCCACCGAAACCAATCCTAGACATGCGCACCATGGTTACCATACCCTAACTCAGCGACTTAACCACAGGTTTGTTTAATTGTGCATTTAAGTCTTATGTATTTGTTGGGGTACACTAGTCCTAGGGTTCAAATACTTATCAGACTAATCTACGTTTCCATAAAAGCCCATACATTTCACATATTCAAATCACTTCAGAAGTCAGAAGTACTTACCTGGTGGACTGCAGGTCGGAGACTTAGTGGGCCATGCCAGAAAAACCTGAAAATTTTTCAAAAAATTCCTTTTGGGCTTACTTTGGAAAACATTTTGGGCCTTAAACCCAAGGCCGAGAGTTTAAAACTGGGCTCTGATACCAAATTGAAACACCCCAAACCCAGCCCACGAGCCTTGACCGGATCTGGTATGTTCCCCGGTGTAAGCCGTTTCAAGTTACTTAGGAAAAACTTGTGTGATTTGGAAGAAAGATTGTTTTGGGTTGGGCTTGAGTTGAAAACAAGTTTATTTCATTATTAAAAATCCTTTACTTTAGATGACAAAATGTTTGGGCTTCGTTTTAAAAATAGATTTACTTAATCTTTTAAATAAAGATTTGTAAGCTTAATAAATAAAAAAGAATAAAATAATTCTACTAAGGCCTTATTACATCAATAATTCCCAAAATTTAAATTCAAAATACTTAAAGTAAAATAGTCTAAATAAAAGAAATCAACTCCACATGGACTCCACTAAGCATCTCGCCACCCGATCCATCACCGATCATCACCAAACATGTTCCCATTAACGGGTGAGTCAATGACTCAATGTGTAACCAACACTAAAATTTAACAGATTTAGGCATACCATACATATCATGTTCACATAATAATAATGATGCAATCCCGAACCCAAACCTAGATACCATCCGCTACACATCCCCATACCAACCTGCACACCGTGGGGACTACTAAGTCAACCCTCCATCCGCTACACACCATCGAAGGCGTCATTGCAATCGACGTGCTCATCGCCTATATAAAATTCGTGGCATAGCCACCAGATTAAATAATTGTGTCATGAGACACCACATTCGAGATAATGTAACCGGGTTACCACATTCGGATAATGTGACCAAGTCACCACATTCGAGATAGTGAGACCGAAGTCACCACATTCACTTTCCCTTTCTCATAAAACCCGAATGCCCCATATTATTCATATTATGCATATCATACTTAAATTCACATTCATGTCACTTTTCACATGTTAAATATAACATATTTCGTAATCCTAGTAGGAGTAGGAAACGTACCTGAGTACTTTGTACCATAACATGGTACCTTAGCCATATTCACATTCTTATAAATATGCATATATTTATTATAGCCATGAATCTTAGTAAAAGTAGTGTAGGGTACACATCTGATTCGTTTAACAACTTCACTGAAATCACGAAATTTGATCTACTGTCTTAGATCTTTAACTCCCTACATTCAGCCCATATTAAAGGTTTAATGAAAAACTCATTCGGTCATAAAACCAAATCCTAGTAGGATTTGTGCACTAAAACTTACCTTGTTTCGATTGAATTAAAAATCAAATCCAAAACTTGTATTCTTCCCTTTGAAATCGGCTACTCACTAGATCCCTTGAATCGCTTAGTTTTCGGTTAAAACAAATAGATCTAAATACTTAAGATAGGGCCTTGGCGAATATGTAAGTACACTTACCTTGAAATTCTCAAATCCAAACTTTGCTTATGCTCCTTCCTTGTATTCTACCAACTCTAGATCCTTTTAACATATTAGTTTTCGCTTTTAAGATAATAAAAGATAGATCCAAACACTAAAATAAGCCTTGGCGAATGCTATAGGTACTTACCTTGTGAATTTTAAATCCCGAAACTCACCGAATAACTAGGGAACACGCGGCCTATGGTGTACCTTCGGGAAAAGAACTTCTCCTTCCTTGTAGTCGACACTTAGTAAATCCCGAAAAATCTCTTCAAAGTTTTGGCAATAAGATATTAATGGGGTTAGTCCTAGATTTTGGCATATCTAAAAATAAAAAGGATGAAAATCGAATGATAACTAGTTCTTACCCTTAATACAGAAGTTGACAACCCCTTGTTTGAAGTCTCAAAACTATTCGGCTATGACCTTGATTTTAGCAAACTTTCGGCTTTTGGAAGATTATGAAAGAAGAAGAGAAAAGAGTTTGAGCAATTTGGTAATGAAGTTTAGGCTACACAAGGTGTATTTTCGACAGCAAAATAATGAAGAAAGGAGATATTTGCTAGAGAGAATTCGGCAGAGAGAGTTAGAAGAAAGAATGAATGGCCCTCTTTTCCTTTTATAGCCGAAATTACTAACTTAGAATCCCTTACTTGGCCATCACTCTTCTATTTTGATAGCTTTATCTCTTTAATTAAAAATTAAAGAATAATCCCTCAATTATCTCTTTGAAAATAATCTAAAATAAATCATCATTTATCCACCTATTTAGCCGAGTTTTAAGGAGAATTAAACTCTTCCCTTAAGAGTCCCTATTGTCGTCCATTGCTTCCTCTTTAAGTAATTAAATAAAAATCACTTAAAGTCTTAGCTAGATGCCGTCCACCCCCTTCCCTTGATGAGCCGAATTTAAACTTATTCTATTGGACTCCTTATGGCTATACGAGGCCCAAATTATCCCCCTAAGTGGCGCCTCCCTATGATTAGTTTAGCTTTAATAACGAATTGGGCCTCAAGCCCAATTCAGACGCAAAAACACTCTCAGAAATGCTCTCCTTGCTGCTCGAACCTAAGCTTGTACACATGCTGGTGGCGTCATTTACTGGGCTTTAAGTGGTGCCTCCTTGCCACTTTTCCAAGCCCTGTTCTTGTGTCAAATTCCTCCTATTAATTTTCTTAAGGCCACCTTGCCTTAGTTTCCTCTTTTTAAACTTTAAAACTTGACATTTCCTTACATTTCGAGTTTTCAAAACGTTCGTTTCCCTCCTTTAACCTAACATTTCCTTACATTTCCAAGTTTCCCGAAATGTTTACTTTCCTCTTTTGAATCATTTCTAAATCATTTCCTTACATTTCCTAGTTTCCAAAAATGTTCACTTTGAACTTAACATTTCCTTACATTTCCATACATTTCCTTACATTTCCATACATTTCCATACATTTCCTTACATTTCCATAGATTTCCTTACATTTCCATACATTTCCTTACATTTTCATACATTTCCTTACATTTCCATACATTTCCATACATTTCCTTACATTTCCAAGGTTCTAAAAATGCACACCACATATCACAGTAAACATGCTATTTCATAAAATTAAGCAAAGGTGTACACAATGCGATTCGAACCTCTTCCCTCAAAGTACTTCACTTGATGCCATAACCCTTGCACCTTAGGTGGCGTCCCTTGCCACTTTTCCACATCATTTCTTGTTTTTAACTTAAAAACCAATAATTGTCCAAAGCTTTCTCTTCCATCCTAGGATTTTAAAAACCCTTAATTCACTTCCAAACACTGCCAAAACCTACTACTCATGAATTATGCACAAACGCATAACCCCTAATCTAGGATGTTACAACCGATCACACCGAAACTTTTACGACCATTTCACAACACAAATTAAATCATCGTCATATCATAGTAAATCATATACATAGAGTCCCTTTATAAGGTCAACGAGACCTTAAACATGCATTAAGAAGGGGTCAGGTGTAACACTTCTTACCCGTATTCGACGCCAAAATAGGGTACGAGGCATTACTAAATTTACACGCAATCAATCAAGTAATTTAGAAACTTGACCTTTCTTTCCAAATTTAAAACTCTTACTAACACCCCTTAAACAAGCCTAATAAGCTTAATTCACGTTCTAGGAGTAGTTCTGGCTCAAATCGAGCTCATTTGAAGCTCTTTGGAAGTCCTTAGAAAATTTTTCTCTAAACAGTCCATACACCTGTGTGGAGGAAAGGACACGCCTGTATGACATATCACACACCCGTGTGAAATTTTTTTAATTAGAACCTACAGGGGTTTTCACACGGCCGGACACACGCCCGTGTCTTTGGCCGGCGTCCCTCACACGACCTCGACTCGCCATTGTGCTCCACCCGTGGTCAAAATTGACTTGCATCACATGGCCTATCACGCGCCTGTGTGTCTGGCCCATGGTCGACACTGACTTGCATCACTAACATGCAGGGGACACATGGCCTAGCCACACACCCATGGGACAAACCGTGTGTCACACACAGCCTAGACACATGCCCGTCTGCCTACCTGTGTGGACAAGAACAATGTTGTTTTCCAAGTTCTTTTTATCACCCTAACTCATTCAACATAAATCACATTCTACCATTAACTGAGCAACCCAATCATGCACCACGAACATTCATGAATAACCTCATCTTTTCATATATTAATAATAATGAGCCATCAACTATGGCCATTTACAAAAGAGTTCATCTTTAAAAGAGCCAACACATTTGGCCAAAACAACATAATATTTCCCTAAGTCTAGCCCCTATACATGCCATACTCAAAATGCTAAGTCTAAATATACCGAGATGATCTAATAGTGTGGGTGATTTTTCGATTATCTTCGTATCCCGAGTTGGCTCTTTGACACTATAAAATAAGGGAAAAGAAAGAGAGTAAGCTTTTAGCTTAGTAAGTCTACATGTAAATAATAAGCATCATACCATATGCTAAGCCATCACAACCATTACATATTATGTAATAACAATTCACATATTCATAATCATGTTTACTCATTTCATCTCTTACCACATTCCAACCATATAGCATATATATTGCTCACATTTACTTGCACATACACCTTGCACTCATCACCACAAAGTCACATGAAATATTTACTTAGACAAGTTTCTCGATGAACCCTTCTGAATAATACAAGGTGCCTAGTGGCTTCGCACACAGCCCACCATTAATCAATAATAGGGTGGTATCGTACACAGCTCACCACAAGGATAATTATGGTGGTTTCACACATAGCCCACCAAATGATAATATATAAACGATGGTATCGCACACAGCCTACCAACAAGGTTAATTACTTGTACTTACATCTTTATTCCGAGGTTCATATGACAATTACTCATTATCTATAATTTTCAATCAACCTCACCAATAAGTAGTTTCATCCATACAATGCATCAATAGATAACAACATATGTATTGAAGATGTATCGTTTACACATAAACTTACCTCGGTGCAAAATGTGTTAATTGACGATTTAGTCTGTAACCTTGCCTTTTCCTCGGTCAAGGTTGTTTTCACACTCTTCTTGATCTGTAATAATAAAATTTACTCATTCCATCACTACATAACTCATGATACAACAAAATTTCTATTTAGGCAAAAATGACCATTTTACCCTTATACTTTGGCAAAATTATGATTTTACCCCTAGGCTCGTAAATCATTTTTTCACTATATTTTCTCATTAAACAAGCCTAGCTGAACATTTACTTCTCTTACAATAATTCACAAAACTAATTATCTCATGCATTTATTACTCAATTACAACATTTACAAATAAGTCCCATTTAGGTGTTTTCATGGTAACACCTTTCACAAAAGTTATTCCTTAATCCACTAACATTCATTTTCTTCCATAAAAACTCAGAAAACAACATAAAATCTCTCATGGAAAGTCCCTAAACTTTTAACTATTTTGCAAAATAGTTCCCTCTCTAGCTAGCTTAGGCTTTAGGGGTTCCAAAAGTACAAAAATTATCAAGAAAAGCCATTAAAATCACTTACTAACCAGGAAAATAGGTTGCTGAAATTTCAAGCTCCAAAATCCCTTCTTGAGTGTGAAAACTCGATGGAGGAAGAAAATAAAATAAAAAGATGATATCCTTTTCTTTATTTTATTCATTTCCTTCAATTTAATCCACTTAACCCACCTACTTGACCAATTTTGACCTCATTTGTCCCCTATGGCCTACCACCCATTCTCTAAGGGTCTAATTGCTTTTTAAGGACCTCTAATTTGATATCCTAAGGCTATTAGACACCTCTAGCTTGTAAAATAGATATTTCACACTTTATGCGATTTAGTCTTTTTTTTTTTGCAATTGAGCATACAATCGCTAAAATTAAAGCACCAAAATTTTCATACCTCCTTTTTATCATGCTATAACACATAAAATGATATTAAAATAATTTTCTTCAACCCCAGATTAGTGTTACCGAAACCACTGTTTCGACTAGCCCCAATGTAACACCCTGAAAATGGGCCTATGCATTTCTTTTGATTATATGAAATGGCATGTCTTATGTGTTATGAATGTATTATGAACATTTTTGGAAACTTGGAAATGTAAGAAATGATTTGGAAATGTTAAGTTTAAAAAGAGGAAACTAAGGCAAGGTGGCCTTAAGAAAATTAATAGGAGGAATTTGACACACAAACAGGCTTGGAAAAGTGGCCTGAAGATATCACTTGAGGCCCAGGTAGGTGACGCCACATACAAGGGTATTGGGCCTAGGTTCGAGTCACTTGGGGAGCAAATAAAGGAGTTTTATTTTTGCTACAAAGAGCAGGGAAGTGGACGGCACTAAGGAACCCAAGGGAAGATTTTTATTCTCTTTAAATTTCGTCTAAATAGGAGATAAATAATAGATTTATTTATCATTATTTTTAGGAGATAATTATTGGATTAATTCTTTTAATAAAGTGATAATTCAAAGGATAAAGTTATCAAAATAGAAGAGTGGTGGCCAAGTAAGGGATTCTGAGTAGTAATTTCAGCAATAAGAGGAAAAAAAAAGGGCTACTCATCAATTTTTCTTCCTCCACTTCTCTCTGCCGAATTTCTTAGTGCTCTCCTCTCTTCTCTTCTCTTTCATTTGTTAAGCCGAATCTATAGTCCACCATTGCCAAAATTCTCAAGTTTTCTTTTCTTTATTTTTG
This sequence comes from Gossypium rotundifolium, assembly GCA_025506655.1. Taxonomy (NCBI): domain Eukaryota; kingdom Viridiplantae; phylum Streptophyta; class Magnoliopsida; order Malvales; family Malvaceae; genus Gossypium; species Gossypium rotundifolium. Next base: position 36,520,426 of record CP106723.1, on the reverse strand, counting down.
TGGAAACCGAATACCCCAAGAGAACCCCTAGCCGACTTCTCCATTAAATCCTAAAAGATGAAACCTTATCATCTAGTCATCATGGCCGATTCTTTAAGGGGCTTTTAACAAGGGTGCTGCTGATTTCTTAAAAGGGGTGTATTCGGGATTTAAGAATTGTCAACTACAAGAAGGTATCTTTCGAGATTTCAAGGATCTAAGGAATTTCGACAGCATTAAGGAAGCAAGGATCCAATTCGGGGTTTAAGATTTGGAAGGTAAGCACCTATGTATATTCGGCTAAAGCCTAGATTAGTATTTAGATCTGTTCTTTAAATATTCAAAATAGCCGAAACTAACAAGTTAATAAATCTAAGGATCAGTCGACTACAAGGAAGAAGAAATTCTTTTCCCGAAGGTACACCATAGGCCACGTGTTCCCTAGTTATTCGGTGAGTTTCGGGATTTAAAATCATCAAGGTAAGTATCTATAGCATTCGACCAAGGCCTGTATTGATACTAAGATCTATTTCTTACATGTTAAAAAGCCGAAACTAACTTATGTAGAGATCCAGTGTTTGGCCGAATACAAGGAGGAGTATAGCGAAGTTTTCAGGATTTGAGTGATAAGCAAATCGGCATCAAGGTAAGTTTTAGTGTACAAATCCTACTAGGATTTGATTTTGTGGCCGAATGGGTTTTCATTAAAACTTTAATATGGGCCGAATGTAGGGAGTTAAAGATCTAAGGCATTAGATAGGATTTTCGGGATTTCAGTGAAATTGTTAAGCGAATCAGGTGTGTACCCTACCCTAAGTTTTAATATGTTCATGGCTATGTTTTAAATTAAATGTGCATGTTTATAAGAATGTGAATATGGCTAAGGTACCATACTATGGTACAAAGTACTAAGGTACGTTTCCTACTCCTACTAGGAATATGAATATATGTTATTTTTAACACGTGAAAAGTGATAAGAATGTGAATTAAGGCATGATTTTGCATATTGTGTATGAAAAATGGGGCATATGGGTTATATGAAAAGGGAAGTTAATGTGGTGACCTAAGACCACGAAATCGAATGTGGTGACCTAAGACCACGATAATCGAATGTGGTGGCCTAAGACCACGAATTCTAAATGTGGTGACCTAAGACCACGAATTTTATAAGAGGCGATGAGCACGTCATTGCGATGGATCGCCTTCGATGGTGTGTAGCGGATGGAGGGTTGACTTAGTAGTCCCCACTGTGTGCGAGGATGGTGCGGGTGGTGTGTAGCGGATGGCATATAGGTTTGGGTTCGGGTTGCATCATATTGTTTAAATGTTTTATGAACATGTATGATATTGTATGCCCAAATATTAAATTTTAGTGTTGGTTACACATTGAGTCTGTTGACTCACCCTGCTGTGAGATTACTTTTCGGTGACGACCAATGATGGACCGGCCTACAGATGCTTAGTGGAGGCCATGTGAAGTTCAAATTTCTTTTATTTGGACTATTTTACTTTAAGTATTTTGAATTTAATTATTGGAAATTATTTGATGTAATAAGGCCTTAGTAGAATTATTTTATTCTGCTTTTTATTTATTGAGCTTACAAACTTTTACTTATTAAAAGATTAAGTAAATCTATTTTTAAAACAAAGCCCAAACGTTTTGTCACTTAAAGTAAAGGATTTTAATAATGAAATGAACTCTTTCATCTCAAGCCCAACCCAAAACGATCTTTCTTCCAAATCACACAAGTTTTTCCTAAGTAACAAAAGAATTTGAAACGGTTTACACCGGGGAACATACCAGATTCGGTCAAGGCTCGTGGGCTGGGTTTGGGGTGTTTCAGTTTGGTATCAGAGCCCAGTTTTAAACTCTTGGCCTTGGGTTTAAGGCCCAAAACGTTTTCAAAGTTAAGCCCAAAAAAATTTTTGTGAATTAAGCAGGTTTTTCTGGCATGGCCCACTAAGTCTCCGACCCGAAGTCCACCAGGTAAGTACTTCTGACTTCTGAAGTGATTTGAATATGTGAAATGTATGGGCTTTTATGGCAACGTAGATTAGTGAACTAGGATCTGTTGAACCCTAGGACTAGTATACTCAAAAACACAAGTACATAAGACTTAAGGACCATTAGACAAACCTGTGATTAAGTCACCGAGCTAGGGTGTGGTAACTGTTGTGCGCATGTCTAGGAGTGGATTCAGTAAGAGCTTGGTATTTAAGCAGTCCTAGCGACTCACCTCCTCTTTACTCGAATCCTACTTGGTGTGTAGTAACCGTTCACCCTAACCAAGAGGACTTAGTCACGGGCTAAACTCAATAATTAAAACCCGAAAGGGACTAGCCACATTTTTATGGAAACCCTAGTTTTAAAATTTCTAAATTACCCTCTTGATTTGAAAAGATTATTTTTATAAATTTTTCTGAAATATTTCTGATTTACCAATTTACTAAAATACCCCTAGTGGTAAAATTACAAAAAAATGCCCTTAGTTTATGGAATTTCAAAATACCCACAGTTCTTATCAAAATTTCACTACTTTGCTTAAAGGAACCCTAAATTTACAAAATATCAAAATACCTTGATTATGGGAAGAAAAAAAATTATTTACGAAATTACCCCTACCCTGCAAATTATCGAAATACCCCCGAGTTACAAAATTACCAGAATGACCCCCGATCTTCAAAAATTTTTGCAACAACACTGATTTGGAAAATAAATTCTCAGAAACAACCTTCAAGTTTTGTAAATTCAAAAATATCCTTGATTTATTAAGATTTATAAATTTACCTCGGTTTATTATTGAAATACCCAGTAATTTCAAAATTTTGAAATACCCCGAGATTTCAAAATTACCAAAATACCCTTATTGACAAAATCACCAAGGAACCTTATTTTGACAAATTACGAAAATACCCCTGTAGGGCAAATTACGAAAATACCCTTGGGTAGTGGAAAAACAACAACAATGAAAAGTACAACATTTCTCTGAATGAACGAAAGTTCATAATTGATTGATGGATGAATGTGAATGTGAATGTGAATCTCTGAATTAGAATGGTGAACTTGAACTGAGACTTTGTTTGATCGAGAGAACCACTATATAACTCATTTTCATAAAGTTGTTCGCGGATAAACAGTGGAACAAAGAACTAATTCATAAAACTTTTTAATCAGATTAAATCGCGACGTTAGTAATGAGTTCTAGTGGACGTGGTCGAGGTAGTATCTAAGAAATGTGTTAGTTTTGTTAAGATCAGAGTGCGCAGCAAAGGCGTAGTGTGATGAGTTAGGATTGAATGATAGTAAGTAATTTCGAGGACGAAATTATTTTTAAGGGGGTAGAACTGTAACACCCTGAAAATGGGCCTATGCATTTCTTTTGATTATACGAAATGGCATGTCTTATGTGTTATGAATGTATTATAAACATTTTTGGAAACTTAGAAATGTAAGAAATGATTTAGAAATGTTAAGTTTAAAAGAGGAAACTAAGGCAAGGTGGCCTTAAGAAAATTAATAGGAGGAATTTGACACACAAACAAAGCTTGGAAAAGTGGCTCAAGATATTACTTGAGGCCCGTGGGTGATGCCACATACAAGGGTATTGGGCCTAGGTTCGAGTCACTTGGGAGCAAATAAAGGAGTTTTATTTTTGCTACAAAGAGCGGGAAGTGGACGGCACTAAGGAACCCAAGGAAGATTTTTATTCTCTTTAAATTTCGTCTAAATAGGAGATAAATAATAGATTTATTTATCATTATTTTTAGGAGATAATTGTTGGATTAATTCTTTTAATAAAGTGATAATTCAAAGGATAAAGTTATCAAAATAGAAGAGTGGTGGCCAAGTAAGGGATTCTGAGTAGTAATTCTGGCAATAAGAGAAAAAAAAAGGGCTACTCATCAATTTTTCTTCCTCCACTTCTCTCTGCCGAATTTCTTAGTGCTCTCCTCTCTTATCTTCTCTTTCATTTGTTAAGCTGAATCTATAGTCCACCATTGCCAAAATTCTCAAGTTTTCTTTTTTTTTTATTTTTGTGGAAACCGAATACCTTAAGAGAACCCCTAGCCGACTTCTCCATTAAATCCTAAAAGCTGAAACCTTATCATCTAGTCATCAAGGCCAATTCTTTAAGGGGCTTTTAACAAGGGTGCTACCGATTTCTTAAAAGGGGTGTATTCGGGATTTAAGAATTGTTAACTACAAGAAGGTATCTTTCAGGATTTCAAGGATCTAAGGAATTTCGACAGCATTAAGGAAGCAAGGATCCAATTCGGGATTTAAGATTTGGAAGGTAAGCACCTATGTATATTCGGCTAAAGCCTAGATTAGTATTTAGATCTGTTCTTTAAAAATTCAAAATAGCCAAAACTAACATGTTAATAAATCTAAGGATCAGTCGACTACAAGGAAGAAGAAATTCCTTTCCCAAAGGTACACCATAGGCCACGTGTTCCCTAGTTATTCAGTGAGTTTCGGGATTTAAAATCCACAAGGTAAGTATCTATAGCATTCGGCCAAGGCCTGTATTGATACTAAGATCTATTTCTTACATGTTAAAAAGCCGAAACTAACCTATGTAGAGATCCAGTGTTTGGCCGAATACAAGGAGGAGTATAGCGAAGTTTTCGAGATTTGAGCGATAAGCAAATCGGCATTAAGGTAAGTTTTAGTGTACAAATCCTACTAGGATTTGATTTTGTGGCCGAATGGGTTTTCATTAAAACTTTAATATGGGCCGAATGTAGGGAGTTAAAGATCTAAGGCATTAGATAGGATTTTTGGGATTTCAGTGAAATTGTTAAGCGAATCAGGTGTGTACCCTACCCTAAGTTTTAATATGTTCATGGCTATGTTTTAAATTAAATGTGCATGTTTATAAGAATGTGAATATGGCTAAGGTACCATACTATGGTACAAAGTACTAAGGTACGTTTCCTACTTCTACTAGGAATATGAATATATGTTATTTTTAACATGTGAAAAGTGATAAGAATGTGAATTAAGGCATGATTTTGCATATTGTGTATGAAAAATGGGGGCATATGGGTTATATGAAAAGGGGAAGTTAATGTGGTGACCTAAGACCACGAAATCTGAATGTGGTGACCTAAGACCACGATAACTGAATGTGGTGACCTAAGACCACGAATTCTAAATGTGGTGACCTAAGACCACGAATTTTTATAAGGGCGATGAGCACGTCGACTGCAGCGACTGCCTTCGATGGTGTGTAGCGGATGGAGGGTTGACTTAGTAGTCCCCACGGTGTGCAGGATGGTACGGGTGGTGTGTAGCGGATGGCATATAGGTTTGGGTTCGGGTTGCATCATATTGTTTAAATGTTTTATGAACATGTATGATATTGTATGCCTGAAATATTAAATTTTAGTGTTGGTTACACATTGAGTCTGTTGACTCACCCCGTTGTGGGATTACTTTTCAGGTGACGACCAGTGATGGACCGGGCCGGCAGATGCTTAGTGGAGGCCATGTGAAGTTCAAATTTCTTTTATTTGGACTATTTTACTTTAAGTATTTTGAATTTAATTATTGGGAATTATTTGATGTAATAAGGCCTTAGTAGAATTATTTTATTCTGTTTTTATTTATTGAGCTTACAAACTTTTACTTATTAAAAGATTAAGTAAATCTATTTTTAAAACAAAGCCCAAACGTTTTGTCACTTAAAGTAAAGGATTTTTAATAATGAAATGAACCTGTTTTCATCTCAAGCCCAACCCAAAACGATCTTTCTTCCAAATCACACAAGTTTTTCCTAAGTAACAAAAGAATTTGAAACGGTTTACATGGGGGAACATACCAGATTCGGTCAAGGCTCGTGGACCGGGTTTGGGGTGTTTCACCCAAAATCGAGATGTTACAACTCTACCCCTTTTAGAGATTTTCGTCATCAAAAATCTTACCGGTAAAAAAATTTGGGTACTGTTCTTTCATGGCTTCTTTCGATTCTCACGTAGCCTCTTCTACACCGTGTTTTTTCCGTAACACTTTCACTAAGGCTATGCTCTATTTCTCAACTGTTTAACCTTTCGAGCAAAAATCTTAATTGGTTCCTCTTCATAAGTCATGTCCGGTCGTATCTCTATTTCAGTCGGAGGGATCATATGTGAAGGATCGAAACGATATCGTCGTAACATTGACACATGGAACACGTTGTGTATTCTCTCTAACTCTGCCAGTAAAGCCAACCGGTAAGCTACTGGCCCAATCCTTTCAATAACCTCATACGGCCCTATGAACTGTGGACTCAATTTTCCCTTTTAACAAAATCTCAATATTTTCTTCCACGGGGATACTTTCAGGAATACTTTATCGCCTACCTGAAACTCGATTTCTTTCCTTTTTAAATCCGCGTATAACTTTTTTCGATCTGAAGTAGCTTTCAGACTATCATGGATCACTTTTACTTTCTTTTCGATTTCGTTAACTAGATCAACCCCGTGAATTTGCTTCTCACTAAGCTAGGTCCAATACAAAAGAGTACGACACTTGCGACCATATAATGCTTCTTACGGTGCCATCCGTATACTCGACTGATAACTGTTGTTGTAGGCAAACTCAACCAAAGGTAGATATTTTCCCAACTACCTTCGAACCGTAAAACACAGCATCGGAGCATATCCTCGAGAACTTGAATCACTCTTTCGGATTGGCCATCGGTTTGCTGATGAAACGCGGTACTAAAATTCAATTTTGTACCCAAGGCTTCCTGCAACTTCCTCCAAAACCTCGAAGTAAATCTTGGATCTCTATCTGAGATAATAGATATAGGCACCCCATGTAATCTTACCACTTCAGTAATATATAGTTCGGCCAACTTATCAAGTATGTAATCCAGACGTACCGGTATAAAATGAGCCGATTTCGTTAATCTATCCACAAGAACCCACACAACATCTTTCTTTTTCTGAGTCATAGGTAACCCCGTTATGAAATCCATTGTGATTAGATCCCACTTCCACTCGAGAACCATCTCTGGTTGAAGTAATCCCGAAGGTACTTGATGCTCGGCTTTCACTTGTTGATAGATCAAACACTTTGTAACAAACTCGGAGATGTCTCTTTTCATACCCTGCCACCAATACAACTTCTTCAAGTCATTGTACACTTTTGTGCTCCCTAGATGTATTGACAAGCAACCATTATGTGCTTCATGTAAAATTTACCGGGTTAAATCATCATCCTTTAGTACACAAACTCTATCATGAAACCTCAAACAATCATCTACAACAACTCAAAAATCAGAGTCGTTTCCTGGTTCGCACTGAGCTCTCTTAGCTTGCATTTCTCTATCATTCTTTTGAGCTTCACATATCTGCTGAATAAATAATGATCTAGCCTTCAACTCGGCTAATATAGCACCATCATTAGACAACACCAATCTCGTACTCATAGCTCTCAAAGCATGTAGGGATTTTCTTCTTAAGGCATCCGCGACCACATTTGCTTTCCTCGGATGGTAATCGATTGCTAGCTCATAATCCTTCAGTAATTCGAGCCATTACCGTTGTCGCAAATTCAAATCATTTTGGTTCATCAGGTACTTCAAACTTTTATGATCGGTGAAGATTCAACACTTTTCACCATACAAATAATGATGCCAACTCTTTAAAGAGAAAACAACCGCAGCCAACTCCAAATCGTGAGTTGGATAATTCTTCTCATGCGGTTTTAACTGTCTCGAGACATAAGCTACTACCTTACCCTCTTGCATCAACACACATCCAAGACCATTTAATGACGCGTCACTATAGACCACAAACTCCTTTCCCGACTCAAGTTGTACTAAAATCGGTGCCTTAATCAACAATGCTTTCAATCTCTCAAATTTTTTTGGCATTTCTCATTCCATTCAAACTTCACATCTTTATGCAACAGTTTCATCATCGAGGTAGCAATCATGGAGAACCCTTTTACTAACCTGCTAAACCCAAAAAGCTTATAATCTCTGACACATTCCTTAGCGGTTTCCACTCCACAATAGCCTAGATCTTACTCGGATCAACTCTAATTCCATCACCCGACACAATGTGTCTTAAGAATCTGACCTCTTAGAGCCAAAACTCACTCTTGCTAAATTAGCATACAAATGCTTGTCTCTCAGAGTCTGCAAAATAGTTCTCAAGTGCTCTGCATCTTCACTCTCATCCCGAGAATAAATCAATATGTCATCGATAAAAATGACTACAAACTTATCCAAATACGGTTAGAAGATACGGTTCATTAAATCCGTAAAGATCGCAGGAGCATTCGTTAAGCCAAATGGCAGGACAAGAAATTCATAATGGCTATACCTCATCCGAAATGCAGTTTTCGGCACAACTTGCTCCTTAACCCTTAACTGTTAATAGGCAAACCTTAAGTCTATCTTAGAAAACACCGTAGCTCCTTTCAGTTGGTCGAACAAATCATCGATCTTTAGAAAAGGATACTTATTCTTCACTGTCACCTTATTAAGTTGTCTGTAGTCTATACACAATTTCAACGACCCATCTTTCTTCTTTACAAAAAGTACGGGGGCACCCCACGGTGAATAGCTCGGTCTTGCAAAACCTTTATCCGTTAACACTTGTAACTGAACCTTTAATTCTTTTAACTCTAACAGTGCCATCCTGTACGGGGCCTCTGAAATAGGTGCCGTACCTGGAGCTATATCAATACCAAAATCAACCTCTCGAACTTGAGGCAATCCGGTAACTCTTCCGAGAACACGTTCGAATACTCGCATACTACTAGCACTGATTCAATCTTTACCTCTGAATCTTGAGTATTCAACACAAAGGCGAGATAGGTCTCACACCCTTTTCTCACGTATTTCTCAACTACCATAGATGAAATCACTACAGGCAAACTATCTGATTTACCTGATTCAACCCTAATGACATCTCTATTTACACATCTCAATTCAATAAACTTATTGCCACAGTTTACTAAAACATTATGAGCAGTTAACCAATCCATACCAAGAATCAGGTCAAATTTATCAAATGGCAACAACATGAGATTTGCCGGAAAACAATGACCTCTAATTATCAAAGGACAATTTCTACACACCTTGTCAACTAGCACATGTTTGCCTAACGGGTTTGACACTTTTACTACAAATTCCGTAGACTCAACAATCATACTCATGTTAGATGCCAATTTCATGCAAATATAAGAATGGGTAGACCCCGGATTAATCAAAGCAACAACAAAGATATCATGAAGAGAAAAAGTACCCGTTATCACATCTGCAGATGATGCCTCTTCGCGAGCTCGAATAACATAAGTCCTTGCAGGTGCTCGACCCTCCGATCTCACAGCAGAGTCTCTGGGCACATCTCTACTACTAGTCCCACCTCCCAGGTTCTTTTGTGGTCTACCCCTCGATGATACATTGCTTGATCTTACTTCTTATTTTCTATCCTTCTCATCCCTCTCTGAACAGTTCCGAATGATGTGGTCAGGTGAACCAAACTTGTAACAATTTCGGTTGTTTCCCCAACACTCCCCAGTATGTTGCCTACCATAATTTGGACACTCTGGTTTATTTGACTTTGTATTGCCCACGCTTGCCATCGAGGTGGCTTGAACTCTCAAGCCTGAGTATGTATTAACTCGATCTCAGTGTGAATGCCCAACTGAAGCAGTCGCTCGATGGTTCATTTCTTTGGACCTCTTTGATTGAGTTTGGAACGACTTACTCATTGGCCTCTTTCTTGCATCCCGGGCATCAATTATGGCTTTTCTCTTTTCCTTATTCAATGCTTCAGCCTTGCAAGCTCTATCGACCAAAAACACAAATTCCTTCAATTCCAAAGTCCCAACTAACAATTTGATATCCTCGTTCAGCCCATCTTCGAATCTCTTGCACAAGATAGATTTCGTAGACACACACTCTTACGTATACTTGCTGAGCCTAACAAACTCGTGCTCATACTCTGCCACAGTCATTTTGCCTTGTTTTAATTCAAGGAACTCCTTCCATTTCTGATCTACAAATCTCTGACTTATATATTTCTTTCGGAACTCTTCCAAGAAGAAGTCCCATGTCACTCTCTTCGTCGGTACTACCAATGTCAACGTTTTCCACCAACGACATGTCGAGTCCTTCAGTAATGACACGACACATTTCAAGCTCTCCTTAGGTGTGCAAGAGAGTTCATCGAATACCCAAATTGAGTTCTCAAGCCAGAACTCCGCCCTCTCGGGGTCATCATAAATATTAGCTCTGAATTTTTCGGCCCCTTGTTTTCGAATCTTATCATCCGGGGGTTTGGTCATTCTCACCAAATCTATGCATTGAGGAGCCACAAGGACTGGCTGAAGTATAGAAGGGGGTGGAAGAGGTTGAGTATTAGGGTTCACTCGTATATACTCCGTGTACCAATTACTCATCATTTGGAGAAAGGCTTCTCGAGCCTCTTCTCCTTGACCCAAAGTCTCGGGTCTACTTTCTACAGGCGCGGTCCTTTGTGCGGGAGCCGGCGCGTTACTAGTAGCGTCATTAGCAGCCGTTCGATCGGGATCCATTACTATACGAAAACACAAATTTAATATTGTCAGGAGTCACCACACTATCAATATATGTTTATGGCATGTATAGCTAGACTCTTACACATGCTACGGTAGTCCGAGAACCGACTAAACCATAGCTCTAATACCACTAAATGTAACACCCCTTACCCGTATTCGACGCCGGAATAGGGTACAAGGCATTGCCAAATTAACATGCAATCAATCATGCAATTTAGAAATTTGACCTTTCTTTCCCAATTTAAACTCTTACTAACACCCCTTAAACAAGCCTACTAAGCTTAATTCATGTTCTAGGAATAGTTCAGGCTTAAAGCGAGCTCCTTCGAAGCTCTTTGGAAGTCCTTAGAAATTTTTCTCTAAACAGTCCACACACCCGTGTGGAGGAAAGGACACGCCCGTGTGACATATCACACACCCGTGTGGAATTATTTCTCAATTCGAACCGACAGGGGTTTTCACACGGCCGGACACACGCCCGTGTCACTGGCCCGTGTCTCTTACATGGCCTCGACATGCCCGTGGTTGAAGCTGAATTGCATCACACAGCCTGTCACACGCCCGTGTGTCTGGCCCGTGGTCGACACTGACTTGCATCACTAACATGCAGGGGGCACACGGTCCAGCCAAACACCTATGGGACTAACCGTGTGGACAAGAACAAGGTTGTTTGCCAAGCTCTTTTTATCACCCTAACTCATTCAAGATAAACCACATTCTACCATTAACCAAGAAACCCAATCATGCACCATGCACATTCATAAATAACCTCATCTTTTCATATATTAATAATAATGAGCCATCAACTATGGCCATTTACAAAAGAGTTCATCTTTAAAAGAGCCAACACATTTGGCCGAAACAACATAATATTTCCCTAAGTCTAGCCCCTATACATGCCATACTCAAAATGCCAAGTCTAAATATACCGAGATAAGCTGATGGTGTGGGTGATCTTTTGATTATCTTCATATCCCGAGCTGGCTCTTTGACACTATAAAACAAGAGAAAAGAAAGGGAGTAACCTTTTAGCTTAGTAAGTCTACATGTAAATAATAAGCATCATACCATATGCTAAGCCATCACAACCATTACATAATATGTAAAAAAATTTCACATATTCATAATCATGTTTATTTATTTCATCTCTTACCACATTCCAGCCATATAACATATATATTGCTCACATTTACTTGCATATACACCCTGCACTCATCACCACAAAGTCACATAAAATAGTTACTTAGATAAGTTTCTTGATGAAACCTTCAGAATAATACAAGCTACCCGGTGGCTTCACACACAGCCCGCCATTAATCAATAATAGGGTGGTATCGCACATAGTCTACCATTAATCAATAATAGGGTGGTATCGCACACAGCCCACCATAAGGATAATTACGGTGGTTTCGCACATAGCCCACCAAATGATAATATATAAACGATGGTATCGCACACAGCCTTATCATAAATAAATAATAAGGTGGTATCCCACACAGCCCACCAACAAGGATAATTATTCGTACTTACATCTCTATTCCGAGGTTCATACTAGAATTACTTAATATCTATCATTTTCAATCAACCTCACCAATAAGTAGTTTCATCCGTACAATGCATCAAGAGATAAAAACATATGTATTGAAGATGTATCGTTTACATATAAACTTAACTCGGTGCAAAATGTGTTAATTGACGGTTTAGTCCGTAACCTTGCCTTTTCCTCGGTAAGGGTTGTTTTCACGCTCTTCTTGACCTATAATAATAAAATTTCTACTTAGGCAAAAATGACCATTTTGCCCTTATACTTTGTTAAAATTATGATTTTACCCCTAGGCTCATAAATCGTTTTTTTCATTTTATTTTTTCATTAAACAAGCCTAGCTGAACATTTATTTATCTTAAAACAATTGACAAAACTAATTATCTCATGCATTTATTACTCAATTACAACCTTTACAAATAAGTCCCATTTAATTTATTTCATGGTAACACCTTTCACAAAAGTTATTCCTTAATCGACCAACATTCATTTTATTCCATAAAAAATCAGCAAACAACATAAACTCTCTCATGGCAAGTCCCTAAACTTTTAACTATTTTGCAAAATAGTCCACTCTCTAGCTAGCTTAGGCTTTAGGGGTTCTAAAAGTATAAAAATTATCAAGAAAAGCTATTAAAATCACTTACTAGCAAGGAAAATAGGTTGCTAAAATTTCAAGCTCCCAAAGCCCTTCTTGAGTGTGAAAATTCGGTGGAGGAAGAAGAGAAAATAAAAAGATGATATCATTTTCTTTATTTTATTCATTTCCTTTAATTTAATCCACCTAACCCGCCAACTTGACCAATTTTTACCTTATTTTGTCCCCTATGGCCAGCCACCCATTCTCTAAGGGTCTAATTTCTCTTTAAAGGCCTTTAATTTAATATCCTAAGGCTATTAGACACCTCTAGCTTGTAAAATAGAACTTTCGCACTTTATGCGATTTAGTCCTTTTTTGCAATTGAGCATACAATCGCTAAAATTAAAGCACCAAAATTTTCATGCTATAACACATAAAATGATATTAAAATAATTTTCTTCAACCTCGGATTAGTGGTCCTAAAATCACTGTTCCGACTAGCCCCAAAATCGGGCTGCTACATTGGGACTAAACCGAGCACTTACAAAATTTTTCCAAAACTTAAACATTTTTCAAAGTTATAGAGGTCACACGCCCATGTGGGTAGGCCGTGTGCCTCGCATGGCCTCAGACACACCCGTGTGTCCAAGTCGTGTCAAAATAGGGCATACATACTGACTTGTCCACACGGCCGAAGATACGCCCGTGTGCTTGACCCATGGGCAACACTGACTTAGTTCACACGGCCTGTCACACGCCCGTGTGTCTGGCCCGTGTGTGAGACTAACTTGTTTCAAAAACTTAAGAGACACGATCGAGCCACACGCCCGTGTGCTCAACCGTGTGGGCAGATATAGGCCATTTGTTTAGCCAAATTGCTACCCAAATTTTAGGTCACCTACATGCTCAATTACCATATCACATAACATACATTTAATCCACCATTTCTATCAACCAATTCAAGCATGAGACATACCATTTCTATTTTCTCCAACTCATACCATAATCATCAATCACATAAACCACATATACACATTATCACCACAAATTTCACATATCCAAAACATATACTAAAAGCATTCAACTATCAAGCCATATCACATGGCTAAATCTATACATCTCAAAACATACGATGTTCACTAGCCTATACATGAAATATACCAAATTTACAACTTCCAAAAGTACCAAAATAGATGGTCGATAGTGTGTTTGAGATGCTAACGATCCCCGGATCTGAGCTAGCTTTAATGACACTGTAAAACATATATAAACTTCACACAGTAAGCTTTAAAGCTTAGTAAGTTCGTATTATAACACAATTATCTCAACAATTCAAATTCAATACACAAAATTACCAACACCTAGTTCAATTCATCTTAATACTCAATCTCATCCATAATAATTCCTCACTTTCATACATAACTATGTGTTCAATGTACAAGTATTTAGCTAGATGCTTAATCTCACCCATTCCATCATTCATTCACATAACTATCCATTTAACTCAACACAACTCTATCAACCACATAGGTTATATACGTACCTGTACCATCACGCAACAACAACATTTACCATTCAATGCTCCAAGCCATTACTCATTCAATTCTCTTTAAACATTCTATGGATTCGCACACTCAGTGCCAAATAATTAGCATAAGCCACAATATTATCGCACACTTAGTGCCAATTTCTTAGCCGAAGCTTTAATATCATCGCACACTTAGTGCCTTTACATTAAACCGAATTTGACTCAGTATCGCACACACAATGCCAATCAATATAATCGAGGCTTTCTTTGTTTCACACACATAGTGTCATTCACCACTGTATCGATCCTATTTACGCAAACTTAGTGCCACGTCTCTTAAATCCACATTTAGCATTTTTAATTCATCAACCATATATTCATTCATTACATAACACATGAACATGTTTTAAATGATTCGTATTATATACGAACTTACCTCGGACGTAGAAACAACGATATAAGTCGATCAATCGAGCACTTTATTCTTACATCGATCTCGATCCAAATCTCTCTTTTATTGATCTATACATATTCAAATTTAGCTCATTCATTCACCAAATCATTCAATTTAATCCAAAAACACATATTTTGAGCATTTTACAAAATAGTCTTCAAATTTGCACATTTTGACATTTTAGTCCCTATTTCATAAAATCACAAAATTCACATAATTTCATTACACACATGCCTAGCCGAATCTTTCTAATGTTCATACAAGGCCACATATTTCATTTATTTCACATTTTAGTCCTCAATTTCTCATTTTCACAATTTATCCCAAAATAGTCAAATTCATAAAAAATTCAAAGACAAAATATATTTATCTATCACATATCTTTCATATTTCATCGTCAACTATCACAAAGCTCACATATTCATCAATGGATCTTCTCAAAATTATCATCAAATTCTAAAATTAAGGAATGGGTTTGATAATACGCTAGGCAATGATCACAAAAACGTAGAAATTATCAAAAATAGATCAAAAACCATAACTTAATCACCCAATATTCTTGTCGAAATGTTTAAGCATTCAAAACCCTTTTTCTTCCTTGATATTTTGGTTAAAAAAAAAGATGAATGAAGCATATTTTGGCTTTGTTTAATTAATCATTAACTAAATTATCATTTTACCAATTTAACCTTATTATTAAACTTATAAAACATGTATATTTAATGTCCTTAACTGCCCATGCATGCTTCAAATGGTGTAATTTCAATTTAAGGACTCCACATTTAATAAGCCATGACAATCAAGCACTTTAACAACTAGCACACAGCTTTTGCATTTTATGCGATTAAGTCCTTTTTCGAAATTTGGCACACAAACGATAAAATTTTCACACAGAATTTTCACACATGCTTAATCACATACTATAAACACTAAAAATAATATTAAAATATTTTTTGATCTCGAATTTGTGGTCTCAAAACCACTGTTCCGATTAGGGTCTAAATCGAGCTGTTACATTGGTACCTCCTCATTAACACCGTTAGTTTGTGTTGACGTGACACTTACAACCAATCACATGATGACACGTGGTGGCATCTCATTATGACATGTGAAAAACATAAATAAAAGACTAAAAATATTTAAAAATATATAAAATAAAAAAAATTATAATTTTTTTAATATAAAGAATGAATTGGGTTGTCCAAGTTCATTCAAATCTAGACAACCAATTGTTCAAATTCCTTCTAAATGTGTTTTCAAAATTTTAGATTTTTATTTTTATAAAACATCACGTTATATATCTTATTTATATTATTATTTTAGAATCCAATAAATATATAATAGAATAAAAAATAAAAAAAGTTATCGATCAAGAATGAATTTGAACAAATGTTTGTCTAGATTCAAATAAATTCAAACAACCATTTATCCAAATTCATTCTAGATGTGATTTTTAGCAATTTTATGCATTTATAGATTTTATAAATTTATAAATTCCTATTTTATATATAATAAATTTATAAATTATATATTTTTCAACATATTTTATGATTTTTGTATATTTTTTGTAACAGATCGAATTTGACCCTAATCGGAACGGTGGTTTCGGGACCACGAATACGAGTCTGAGAAATATTTAAATGATATATTCTGTGCTTATTATATGTGAGTTAAAGTGTGTGAAAGTTTCGTAGAAAAATTTAATTGTTTGTGTGTTTAATTTAGAAAAAGGATTTAATCGCGTAAAATGTAAAAGTTTCAAACTATAGTGAAAAGTGCTAGAATGATAATGGCTTTTTAATTTGGGATATTAAAAGGGCAATTAGCCGATTTTATGATTTAGTGGACGGCATATACCAAGAATAACCTTATGTTATTTGTTTTTTTATTAAAGTAAAAAGGTTAGTTTAGTAATTCAACAATTACTTAATATATGTTAATTAAAACACAAACAAAAACATGTTTTATTCCATCTTCTTTTGGCCGAATATATGCTTATGAAGAAGTGAGAAAAGCCAAGCTAAGTTCGGCACTTATCAAGCTTAATTAGGTATGAATTTAGCTCGGTTTTTGTTAATTTTTACGTTTTTGAGATCGTTGCTTCGAACAGTAGCTGACCCATGTTAGAATTTTTAAATTTGAGCATGCTTGATATTCGGCCATGGTTAGATGCTTGTGATTCATGATGTTTAATGGAAAAATATTAAAGCTATGTTAAAGATTAGTTTGTTTTGTATTGGAAATTTTAGTGAATTTGAGTATTTTAGGCTAAATTACAAAAATGAATTTTTGAGGGGGTTAAAATGCAAAATAAATGAAATAAATTGACTCATATAGTTCCTATGAACATTCGGCCCTAAGGTGTTATAGTGAAATTTTGTGTATTTTGTGTTTTGTGCAAATAGGACTAAATAGTAAAAATGTGAAACATTAGGGGTAAAATGGTAATTTGCCATTTATATGTTTTGGGACTAAATTGAGATGCAATGTGCTTGAATGAGCTAAATTTTAATGTGTTTAGATCAAGAACAAAGAAAAACAGATTTGGATCGGGGAAAGGCGAAGGTTATCGAATAGCCGGTCTACGTCGTCCGTCGACAGTCGAGGTAAGTTCTTAAGAAAACATATGTCAAGGAATTATTTATGAGCATGGTAAATGATGGAATTTATTAATTTTTAAACATAAATGTGTGAAATAGCCGAATGTGGGGTATGATATTGAGTTGAAATTATTTTGTTAATTGTAATGTCAATAAGCCTGTTTGGTTTGAAATGTGAAAGTGAAATGAAGTATATGTGATGTTTGTGACTTAGCATTTAAGTGATGTGTATTGAATGGATAATTGTGTTGACATTCGTGCTTGAGCCTAGCAGGCCTTGTGCTTGGTGATTATGTCGAGCTTAATGCCTAGCGTGCCTTGTCTTGGTGATTTATTTCGGGCTTATTGCCTAGCAGGCTTAATGCCGGTGTTTAAACTTCGGACCTTTGGTCTAGCAGGCTCAATGCCGGTGTGTAATTCAGGCTATAATGCCTAGCAAGCTTAATGCCGGTGATATGCTATAAATGAAGAATCCAAGAATCAAACAAGGTGAGGCATATTGAATGCAATGTGTTAGAAGCTCGGGTAAGAGTTGGCCTATTATATTAGTAAGGAATGAAGTAAGTTAGCTTATTATCATCCTACTTAAGTATGATGTGATAAAGTGAATGATTCAATAAGTATTTTATTTTGTGATGTTGAGCTTATCATTAATAGGTATGAACATTGTATATATATATATATGAAATTGAGATATACATATGTATATTACATGGAAGATTCGATTATAAATGGAAAGATGAATGGTAAAAAGCATTTGAAAGTATTTGCATATGTGTTCGTTTGACTCGGAATATACTGAATAAATATGATATTCTTATGATTTGATAATGTATATGTTCATGGTAATCAAGTGCTAATATTTAGGTCAAAGGTATTACTAGTATTATTAAGTATAATTCACATATTGGAATATTTATATTTAATGCCATAAGCTTGAAGATCAAATTGTTTAAGTGTATGTTTACTACATTAATATTTGCTTGAGACTTACTAAGCTAGTGAGCTTACTTTGTTTGTGTTCATTGTTTGTTTTATAAACTTTGGTCAAGCTACGAGCTCGGAGGATCGTTGGTGAAGTCAACCACACTATCATCCCTTTTTGGTACTTCTAAGCTAGATATTTTTGAATCAAAGGCATGAATAGGCTAGCTAAATGTTGGAATGATGTTATGTTTATATATATAATAGCCATGCGAAAATGGCTTAAACATTCATTATAAGTTTGGTTCTATTTGTTCTTGATTATGTGAATGGTTTGTTTGGTTTCAATGATTCGACTATGGCCTACTCCTTCTAGTTAAGTTTGCGTATTATGCATTTTATATAATTGCTTGTTTATAATGTTAAGGTATGAATTAAATTAGTCAGGTGTTTCGGCATTTAAGTTAATCTTTGCATGTATAATTCAAGGTAGGTATGTGTTAGTTGAGCATCATTTGGAACTTATGTATGTGTGTCAACTTTAGTTGATTTGTGAAGTATGAATAATATTGACTAATGCATGTATGTGTTCTCGACCAAACCTAGGTGATATTTGCAAATGTAGTTAACATGTTTAAAGAAGTTTAGGCTCATAGTCGAATATGGAAAATTTGCATAACTATGATGTATAAATTTATATATATAATTGGCTTGTGAGATTGCTTAATTTAATTGAGTGCATGAAACTACCAAACTCGGTTTGTGCTAAGTAACGAACATGAAATGTTATAAACGAGACCTTGTATATTCGGCCAAATACATAAGTATGTATGTGATGTGTAATAAGTTGCATGTATTCGCTTATGTGGAAATAGGTTTTATGCCATATGAAATTGGTATTAATAGGAAGTATTATTCATTGACATTCGAAGTATATTTATTAAATTAATTAGTTACGAATAGTATAGTTGTTTATAAATTGCATAGATCAAGATCGTTTCGATAAATGTGGTCCATGAAATCTGTATTGTTATGTGATATTGTCGTAATAAACATTGTATGGTCATTTTATGTTCATCGATGATTATTTCGTATATGACTTGGATTAATGTATCAAGTATGTATTACACATGTGTGAATTGTCTGTTTATGATTAAATTATTTGATAAAGATGATTAACTAAGATTCAATCGTTTGAACTGAAGTTTTAACTTACATGGTAATACTCGTAACCCTAATCTGGCGACGGACTCGAGTTAGGGGTGTTACATTTGATTGGTATCAGAGCTTACAGTTTAGTCAATTCTAAGACTACTGTAGTGCGTGTGAGTCTAGCTATACATGCCTTTATCATATATACGATAGTGTGGTGACTTCTGACATTTCAAACTGTGTTTTATATAGTAAATGTATCCTGACAGAGCCGTAGCGGATGATGTAGAGAGTGTAGCGCCTGATCTCGCACGTGGGCCAGCGCCAATAGACTCTCGACCTATCTCGGCTAGCCATGAGGGGGAGGCTAAGCAAGTCTTCTACCAGATGATGAGTGAATGGTTTACCCAATTTGTTCAGAATGGTTTACCCAATTTGTTCAGACTAACCTGGCTGTACAACAACCTCCACCCCCGAATAATCCAACTCCGATACCCTCCGCACCTCCGATGATAGATCCGATGAGATCTAGTAGGCCCCCCGTTGATAAAATCAAAAAATATGGGGCTGAAGAATTCAAAGCTAATGATGATGATGACGCAGAGCGAGCTGAGATGTGGCTTGATAACACTATCTGGGTACTTGATGAGCTATCCTGTACTCCAGATGAATGTCTAAAATGTGCTATATCTTTACTACGGGACACTGCATATCACTGGTGGAATACACTAGTATCAGTGGTTCCGAAAGAAAAGGTGACTTGGGATTTCTTCCAGATCGAGTTCCGTAAGAAATATATCAGTCAGAGGTTCATTGATCAGAAACGAAAAGAATTTCTAGAACTAAAACAGGGTCGCATGACTGTGACTTAATATGAGCGAAAATTTATCAGATTGAGCCGATATGCCCGAGACTGTGTATCAACTGAAGCCATTATGTGTAAAAGATTTGAAGACGGTCTGAATGAAGACATAAAGTTGCTTGTTGGAATTCTTGAAATCAAAGAGTTCGTAGTACTTGTTGAACGAGCTTGCAAAGCTGAAGAGCTTGGAAAAGAGAAAAGAAAGGCTGAAATGGAAGCTAGAGACACTCATAAAAGATCATCGAGTAAGATATTCCAATCTGTATCTAAAAAGTTCAGAGATGACTTTGGCCGACATAGAGCTACTTCAGACATGCCTAGACGAGATCGACCTCCAGTGGGCTCCCGAGTGACTTCACTGGCCAATGTTGGTAATGCTCAACAGAATTGAGTTGAATGCCAGCATTGTGGTAAATGGCATTCTGGGAGTTGTAGATTCTGAGATCGGTCCTTCTTTAAATGTGGATCGTCAGATCATTTTATCAGAGAGTGCCCATTGTTAGTCGAGCAAAATACGGCCCAAAATATCAGACCGAGTAATATGTCAGTGTGAGCAGACCACCTAGGCATTCGGGAAATGTAAGTGGTAGTCAGAAAGGAACTAAAGACACTGCAGTTCGATCAAAGGCTCGTGCACCAGCTAGAGCATATGCTATTCGTGCCAGGGAGGATGCTTCTTCCCCAGATGTTATCATTGGTACTTTCACTCTTTATGATACTACTGTGGTTGCATTGATTGATCCTGGTTCGACTCACTCATATGTGTGTGAAACTTTAGTATCCAGTAAGACTCTGCCTGTGGAGTCTACTGAGTTTGTGATTTGTGTGTCCAACCCCTTGGGTCGATGTGTACTCGTTGATAAAGTGTGTAAAGGTTGCCCATTGATGATTCGGGACTCATGCTTTCCAGCTGATTTAATGTTGTTGCCTTTCAACGAGTTCGATATAATTCTGGGAATGGATTAGTTAACTTTGCATGATGTTGTGGTAAATTGCAAAAGAAAGACTATTGATTTGAGATGTCAGAGAGGTGAGATTATCCGGGTTGAATCTAATGATCTGAATGGATTACTGGCAGTAATATCCTCGATGTTAGCTCATAAGTATGAAAGAAAAGGATGTGAAGCTTACTTGGCCTATGTGTTGGATAATAAAGTGTCTAAAAAGCAGATTGAATCCGTACCAGTTGTGTGTGAATACCCAGATGTATTTTCTGAAGAATTACCGGGTTTACCACCTGTTCAAGAGATTGAGTTTGGTATTGAATTAGTACCGGAGACAACTCTGATTTCAATAGCACCGTATCGGATGGCATCTACTGAGTTGAAAGAGTTGAAAGCACAGTTGCAAGATTTGAGAGATAGGGGCTTTGCATGACCGAGTTTCTCTCCTTGGGTTGCACCAGTTCTATTTGTGAAAAAGAAAGACGGGACTATACAAATGTGTATTGATTATCGGTAACTAAATAAAGTGACAATAAAGAATAAATACCCGTTACCTCGAATTGATGACTTGTTTGATCAGTTGAAAGGGGCTTCAGTGTTTTCGAAGATAGATCTGAGATCGAGTTATTATCAGTTATGAGTCAGAGATTCTGATGTGCCAAAGACTGCATTCTGAACGAGGTATAGACATTTTGAGTTTCTGGTTATGCCTTTTGGACTTACTAATGCACCTGCTGTTTTCATGGATTTGATGAATAGGGTTTTCAGACAGTATTTGGATCGATTTGTAGTAGTGTTCATTGATGATATCCTGATCTACTCCAAAGATGAAACCGAACATGCCGAGCATTTGAGATTGGTGCTACAAACTTTGCGAGATCAACAGTTGTATGCAAAGTTTAGTAAGTGTGAATTTTGGATGAATGAAGTCAGCTTTCTGGGTCATGTTGTTTCATCGTCAGGCATTCGGGTTGATCCGAACAAAATTTCAGCTATACTTGATTGGAAGCCACCAAAGAATGTTTCTAAAATTCAAAGTTTTCTGGGACTTGCTGGATACTACAGACGATTTGTGAAAGGTTTTTCTATAATAGCTACCCCATTGACAAAGCTATTATTGAAAGATGTCAAGTATGAATGGACAGAAAAATGTCAGTAAAGTTTCAATCGGTTGAAAGCTCTTTTGACCGAGGCTCCATTATTAGTTCAGCCTGAATCGGGTAAAGATTTTGTTGTGTTTAGTGATGCTTCTTTGAATGGTTTGGGTTACGTTTTGATGCAGGAAGGCAAAATTGTAGCCTATGCTTCGAGACAATTGAAGCCTCATGAAAGAAATTACCCGACGCATGATTTAGAGCTAGCAGCCATTATGTTCGCGTTCAAGATATGGCGACATTATCTTTTCAGTGAAAAATGTCATGTTTATTCAGATCACAAGAGTTTGAAGTATTTGATGACTCAGAAAGACCTGAACTTGAGACAACGCAGATGGTTAGAGCTATTGAAAGATTATGAATTGGTTATTGATTACCATCCAGGGGAAGCCAATGTTGTTGCGGATGCCTTAAGTCAAAAATCATTATTTGCTCTACGTGCGTTTAATGCACATATGATTATGTCTGGTGATGGTTCGATCATAGCCGAGTTAAAGGCAAGACCGTTGTTTATTCAACAAATTTGTGATGCACAGAAAATTGATAAAGATATGATTGCTAGACAAGTTCAGTGTGAAAGTGATGCAGAGTCAGAGTTTCGAATTGATGGAAATGATTGTTTGAACTTCAAAGGCCGAATATGTGTTCCGAGAAATGTGGATTTGATTCAGATGTTATTGAAGGAGGCTCATAGCAGTCAATTTTCGGTACACCCGGGTAGCACGAAGATGTATAATGATTTGAAACAGTTCTATTGGTGGCCTGGTATGAAAAGGGATATATCTGAATTTGTTTCAAAGTGTTTAATTTGTCAGCAAGTAAAAGCCGAACATCAGGTGCCTTCAGGGTTACTTCAGCCGATCATGATACCTGAGTGGAAATGGGATAGAATTACTATGGATTTTGTATCCGGTTTGCCTACGACACCGAGAAAGAAGGATGCAGTCTGGGTTATAGTGGATAGACTGACCAAATCAGCTCACTTTGTGGTGGTTCGTATAGACTATTCGCTCGACAAACTTGCTGAATTTTATGTGTCACAAAATTGTGAGGTTACATGGTGTGCCAAGTTTCATTGTTTCAGACAGAGACTCGAGATTTACATCGCGATTTTGGAAGAAGTTGCAAGATGCTTTAGGTACTAAACTCCACTTTAGCACAGCCTTCCATTCGCAGACAGACGGATAGTCTGAACAAACCATTCAGATACTTGAGGACATGTTGACATGTTACGTTCTTGAGTTTGAAGGTACATGCGAAAGATACTTACCTTTGATTGAATTTGCTTATAATAACAGTTTTCAATCTAGTATCAAAATGGCACCATACGAAGCTCTCTATGGTCGCAAGTGTCGTACATCGTTGTATTGGACTGAGCTCAGTGAAAACAAGATACACGGGGTTGATTTGATTAAAGAGACTGAACAGAAAGTGGCTATAATCAGAGATAGTTTGAAAGCTGCTTCAAATAGTCAAAAGTCCTATGCTGATTTGAAACGAAAAGACATTGAATTTCGAGTCAGAGATTGAGTATTTTTGAAAGTTTCTCCGTGGAAAAAAGTACTTCGATTTGGTCGAAAGGGCAAACTAAGTCCGAGGTTTATCGGACCGTATGAAATCATCGAACGTATCGGGCCTGTTGCTTATAGACTGACGTTGCCATCTGAATTACAAAAGATAAACAATGTGTTTCATGTTTCAATGCTCCATAGATACAGATCAGATCCATACCATGTGATTTTTCTATCTGAAATTGAAATCCGATCCGATATGACGTACGAGGAGGAACAGATTCGTATTTTAGCGCGGGAAATGAAAGAGTTGAGAAACAAGAAAATTTCGTTAGTGAAAGTACTATAGAATCGTCACGGAGTTGATGAGGCTACGTGGGAGCCTGAGGATTCAATGAGGCAACAATATCCGACTTTGTTTAACGGTAAGATTTTCTGGGACGAAAATCCCTAAGGGAGAGAGTTGTAACAGACCGAATTTGACCCTAATCAGAACGGTGGTTTTGGGACCACGAATCCGAGTTCGAGAAATATTTAAATGATATATTCTGTGCTTATTATATGTGAATTAAAGTGTGTGAAAGTTTCGTAGAAAAATTTAATTGTTTGTGTGTTTAATTTAGAAAAAGGATTTAATCGCGTAAAATGTAAAAGTTTCAAACTATAGTGAAAAGTTCTAGAATGATAATGGATTTTTAATTTGGGGTATTAAAAGGGAAATTAGTCGATTTTATGAGTTAGTGGACGGCATATACCAAGAATAATCTTATGTTATTTGTTTTTTTATTAAAGTAAAAAGGTTAGTTTAGTAATTCAACAATTACTTAATATATGTTAATTAAAACACAAACTAAAACATGTTTTATTCCATCTTCTTTTGGCCGAATATATGCTTATGAAGAAGTGAGAAAAGCCAAGCTAAGTTCAGCACTTATCAAGCTTAATTAGGTATGAATTTTAGCTCGATTTTTGTTGATTTTTACGTTTTTGAGATCGTTGCTTCAAACAGTAGCTGACCCATGTTAGAATTTTTAAATTTAAGCATACTTGATATTCGGCCATGGTTAGATGCTTGTGATTCATGATGTTTAATGGAAAATATTAAAGTTATGTTAAAGATTAGTTTGTTTTGTATTGGAAATTTTAGTGAATTTGAGTATTTTGGGCTAAATTACAAAAATGAATTTTTGAGGGGGTTAAAATGCAAAATAAATGAAATAAATGGACTCATATAGTTCCTATGAACATTCGGCCCTAAGGTGTTATAGTGAAATTTTGTGTATTTTGTGTTTTGTGCAAATAGGACTAAATAGTAAAAATGTGAAACATTAGGGGTAAAATGGTAATTTACCATTTATGTGTTTTGGGACTAAATTGAGATGAAATGTGCTTGAATGAGCTAAATTTTAATGTGTTTAGATCAAGAACAAAGAAAAATAGATTTGGATCGGGGAAAGGCGAAGGTTATCGAATAGCCGGTCTACGTCGTCCGTCGATAGTCGAGGTAAGTTCTTAAGAAAATATATGTCAAGGAATTATTTATGAACATGGTAAATGATGGAATTTATTAATTTTAAGCATAAATGTGTGAAATAGCCGAATATGGGGTATGATATTGAGTTGAAATTATTTTGTTAATTGTAATGTCAATAAGCCTATTTGGTTTGAAATGTGAAAGTGAAATGAAGTATATGTGATGTTTGTGACTTAGCATTTAAGTGATGTGTATTGAATGGATAATTGTGTTGACATTCGGGCTTCGAGCCTAACAGGCCTTGTGCCGGTGATTATGTCAGGCTTAATGCCTAGCAGGCCTTGTGCCGATGATTTATTTCGGGCTTATTGCCTAGCAGGCTTAATGCCGATGTTTAAACTTCGGACCTTTGGTCTAGCAGGCTCAATGCCGGTGTGTAATTCAGGCTATAATGCCTAGCAGGCTTAATGCCGGTGATATGCTATAAATGAAGAATCCGAGAATCAAACAAGGTGAGGCATATTGAATACAATGTGTTAGAAGCTCGGGTAAGAGTTGGCCTATTATATTAGTAAGGAATGAAGTAAGTTAGCTTATTATCATCCTACTTAAGTATGATATGATGAAGTGAATGATTCAATAAGTATTTTATTTTGTGATGCTGAGCTTATCATTAATAGGTATGAACATTGTATATATATATGAAATTGAGATATACATATGTATATTACATGGAAGATTCGATTATAAATGGAAAGATGAATGGTAAAAAGGGTTTGAAAGTATTTGCATATGTGTTCGTTTGACTCGGAATATATGAATAAATATGATATTCTTATGATTTGATAATGTATATGTTCATGGTAATCAAGTGCTAATATTTAGGTCAAAGGTATTACTAGTATTCGGTTAAGTATAATTCACATATTGGAATATTTATATTTAATGCCATAAGCTTGAAGATCAAATTGTTTAAGTGTATGTTTACTATATTAATATTTGCTTGAGACTTACTAAGCTAGTGAGCTTACTTTGTTTGTGTTCATTGTTTGTTTTATAAACTTTGGTCAAGCTACGAGCTCGGAGGATCGTTGGTGAAGTCAACCACACTATCATCCCTTTTTGGTACTTTTAAGCTAGATATTTTTGAATCAAAGGCATGTATAGGCCAGCTAAATGTTGGAATGATGTTATGTTTATATATATAATAGCCATGCGAAAATGGCTTAAACATTCGTTATAAGTTTGGTTCTATTTGTTCTTGATTAAGTGAATGGTGTGTTTGGTTTCAATGATTCGACTATGGCCTGCTCCTTTTAGTTAAGTTTGTGTATTATGCATTTTATATAATTGCTTGTTTATAATGTTAAGGTATGAATTAAATTAGTCAGGTGTTTCGGCATTTAAGTTAATCTTTGCATGTATAATTCAAGGTAGGTATGTGTTAGTTGAGCATCATTTGGAACTTATGTATGTGTGTCAACTTTAGTTGATTTGTGAAGTATGAATAATATTGAGTAATGCATGTATGTGTATTCGACCAAACCTAGGTGATATTTGCAAATGTAGTTAACATGTTTAAAGAAGTTTAGGCTCATAGTCGAATATGGAAAATTTGCATAACTATGATGTATACATTTATATATATATTTGGCTTGTGAGATTGCTTAATTTAATTGAGTGCATGAAACTACCAAACTCGATTTGTGCTAAGTAACGAACATGAAATGTTATAAACAAGACCTTGTATATTCGGCCAAATACATAAGTATGTATGTGATGTGTAATAAGTTGCATGTATTCGCTTATGTGGAAATAGGTTTTATGCCATATGAAATTGGTATTAATAGGAAGTATTATTCATTGACATTCAAGTATATTTATTAAATTAATTAATTACTGAATAGTATAGTTGTTTATAAATTGCATAGATCAAGATTGTTTCGATAAATGTGGTCCATGAAATCATGTTGTTATGTGATATTGTCGTAATATACATTGTATGGTCATTTTATGTTCATCGATGATTATTTCAGTATATGACTTGGATTAATGTATCAAGTATGTATTACACATATGTGAATTGTGCATTTATGATTAAATTATTTGATAAAGATGATTAACTAAGATTCAATCGTTTGAACTGAAGTTTTAACTTACATGGTAATACTCGTAACCCTAATCTGGCGACGGACTCGGGTTAGGGTTGTTACATTTTTAATTACATATATTTTTATAAATTTATTTATTTTCATTTTTATATATATTTTAAAAGGCTAAATGCTCAAATTAATGCCTAACCTTTTAGGGGTTGTTAATATATGGATCAAACCTTTCAAAATAGTCATGTAAGAGCCCAAAATTTAGAAAAATGCTTAAATAAGGGCTTTTCACGAACCAAAATCTAATATATAGTAAAAGATAGTTGAATGCTGACGTGTTTAGAATAAAACACATAAAAATTTAATTCTATATTTCTTAAAAAGAAAATAAAATAGTAAAAACATAATTTGAAACATGATATACGACATTTGAGAAACCCTTGTTCGAGCACTTTCAAAAAGATATGTCCCTTATTTGAGCATTTTCAAAAATGTTTGGCCCTTATTTGACCATTTTGAAAGGGTTGGCCTTCATTTGAACACTTTTGTAAAGGTTAGGTCATT
Source organism: Gossypium rotundifolium (assembly GCA_025506655.1). Classification (NCBI taxonomy): domain Eukaryota; kingdom Viridiplantae; phylum Streptophyta; class Magnoliopsida; order Malvales; family Malvaceae; genus Gossypium; species Gossypium rotundifolium. Next base: position 36,492,512 of record CP106723.1, on the reverse strand, counting down.
ATATGAGCATTTTGAAAGGTTAGTTCCCTATGCAACCAATAGAGGTGTCCATGGGTCGGGCCCAACCAAAATTTTAGGCTCGTTTGCTAGGCTCAGGCTTGACCCCAAAAAAGGGCCCGTATTAATTTTTTTATATTATTATATTTTTTAAAAAATATATAATATATTAAAAATACTAAAAATATTAAAATATCTTTTCCCAACAAATTGAAAATAAATTAAAAAATATATGTATATTTAAATAACTCTAAGATAGATGCAACTTAACAAGTGAATGCCTCTAAAATAGTAATAAAATTAATAATAAAACAAGAGTTATACAATATCCAAACATTTTTTTTTTTGCATATTTGGGCTAGACTAAGGCCAAAAAAAAGCCTTATCTGAGGCGCAACTTGTTTTTAAATGGGCCTTATTTTTTTTCCCAAGATAAATTTTCGGGCCTGTATTTTTACGCAAACCATCCCACTTTTTGGGCGGCCCGACCCGACCCATGGATAGGTCTAGTGAACAACCCTTAAAAGGTTGGGTCCTATTTGAGCACTTAGCCTTTTTAAAACAACAATAACATAAAAAAACTTATATTTCATAAAAAAATAAAAATATATAAAATTACTAAAAATACATTACGCATGAATTTGGACAAGTGGTTGTCCAAGTTTACTCTTGATGTGAATAATGTTTTATATTTTTTATTAATTTGTATATTTTAAAGTTTCTATTTTTAAAATTTCAAAATAATAATATAAAACATTATTAATAAAACTAAAAACATATAAAATTAATAAAATGCATCTTGAATTTGTCTAGATTCGAATGAACCTGGACGATCATTTGTTTAGTTCATTCTTAATATGGGAAAAATATTTTTTAAAGATTTTTTATTTATATTTTTCATGTGTCATGACGAGAGGTTGCCACATGTCATCATGTGACTAGTTATCAGTGTCATGTTAGCATAAACTGATAATATTTCAACCAAATTGTAACGCCCCGAATTTTGGGCCTAGAAGAAATAGGTTTTGAACAAGGGAACAGTTAGGAGACTGCACATAAATATTTAGTTGTGCAAGAAAGTGACATAAATGAATGTTTGCTTCAGTGGTTAAGAGATTTAGGAGTGTTTGAAAGTGTCTGAGAAGTTAGGGGTTCAAGTCTTGGCTTTTGTAGAATTTTTAGTTTTGCTTTTAAATGAATCTGGACACTGGCATATAGGCCTTATAAATAATAGTGCTTGTTTTATGACACAAAAAGAGCTTGTGGTCTAGTGGTAGGGTAGCATGTTGTGTAACTGTGAGGTCTAAGGTTCAAGTCCTAGGTTGCATAATGAAGTGCTTATTTTGTTGCTTGAGCTGTGTAGGTAGTGAGTTAGACTGAAACACAGCTAAGGGGAGTTTGAATAGAATTTGAATGGAGTTTGAACTGGTCATGGAGAGGTTTGAGGAGAGATTTTAGGAGAAAATAAAGGAGATGAGAAGGGAGGGAGCTTGGGCCATGAGAGGTATACTGCTCATTTGGGGTTTTTTCTTTCTTTGGCCGAATGTGGTAAGTTCTTTCGGCATTTTTTCTCTGCTCACTTTTTCCTGTTTGCCCTTTTCTTTCTTTTCCTCTGCTAAATCCTCCTTTCTCTTTTCCCCTTCTCTTTGGGGTTTCTTTTCTCTCCTCTACTTTCCCAAACCTTGACTGAATATTATATCCCTTTTGCCATTCTTTTTTTTCTTTCAGTGGTCTTTTGTTTTTGGGTTTTGGCTGACTGTCTTCGTACTCTGCTGTGGTGTTGTGGTTTCAGTCTTGCAAGAGTTCTAACGAATCAGTAAGTACTCATAAGTTCCCTTATTTGATTCTCTGTTATTCTTCTATCTTTTCCAAAAGCTGAAAGCTTCTTCTTACATGTTCTAATTGCGATTCTTGTCTTTTCTTTGCGATGTGGTGGTTTGTTGGGTACTAGGGATTTCAGTGGAGTGAAGGGGTGCAAGTGACTGAAGCAACCAAAACCTTTTCGTCCATCATTCAGTTAAGGTAAAAGCGTTATCTTGGTATTTTTGAGCATAGGCCGAATATCCCTATGTTTCTGCAAGTTTGATAGTCATGGAGTTAGCCACTTGTGAATGATTCTACCTGATGAGATATGTTGTTATTGCAGTAAGTCGGCAAGTAGAGTTCGATCGTTTTGGTCAGCGATCTAAGAGGAGTAAATCGTATATTATTCAGTCAAGGTTGGGTGCATGAAAAACTTGGAGCAGTTGCGTAAACAAGTGTGTATTCACACTGTTTTGACTGTGGAACGGCAAAAGCTGAAAAGCCAAAAAATCGGAAGATTGGGCTTGGAGGTCACATGGGCGTGCAAACGCTCGTGTGGTCAAACCAAGCCCATGAATTACAGGCGTATGACTGTAGAGGCCTCTATGAGCATTTTCATGGGCTTAGGTCGTAATGGGCCACGTTGGGCTAAAATGGGCCATGTGGGCCCAATAGCCTCGTAGGCCCCACACGGATGAAATCCATGATTTGTGGCAAATACTGTACTGGGCTATGTAGGTCTCATAACCGTGGCAAAATTTGGGCTGAACGGGCCACACGAGCGTATGGGCCCACTTGGGCCCAATTACACTGTTATGACCATTTAGGTTACCGAAGTCGCCCGAGGCGACTGCGGACCTTCTGAGAGGTCAATATCTGCATTGAAACCCTAAAATAGGTAAAATGATTAAAATACCCCATAAGGTTGACAAACCGTAAAAGTAACATATTTTAGGCCCACATTTAGTATGCTTTTGGATGATTTGGCCCTTGATTTATGTAAAAAGGTGCTCTTAATCCTTTCTTTTCATGTTTTACTCAGAAAAGCACCCGAGGACGAAAAGAACAAGAAACGGGCTTAAAACGGGCCAATTTGGGGCAAAGAGGAAATCGACACGGCTTGGACTTCAAGCCACACGGCCTTGCCTCGACAATTAACTAAGACACGGCCATGCCACGATTTACATGGCCGTGCCCCAATCGATAGAATCGAGACACGGCCTGAAGACAATTTACACGGGCATGTACCATGGCCGTGTCCCTGTCGCAGAAAAGAGAAATTCTACTTAGAATAGGATATTTTGAGGCAAAAAAACACATTCCAAAGCCTATTCAAACACCCAAGTAGGAATTATACTTGAATTAGGATACTTAGGGGCTAAGTAAGGCATCTCAAAGTCTATATAAACACCCAAGGGTGCAACTTAAGAGGGAGTTCGGTAGAAGCCTTCTGTCAGGGCTTTTGTTAGGGCGGTCAGCGAGGCCAAAGAACCAAAGCCAGAGTAGTTCAATTCAGGGAATTACTCAAAGATAGCCAGTTGATCCATCTCAAGAAGCCAGAATTCTACTCAAGACGGCGGATTTCCCCTTCAATTCCTTCAGGGGGTTTTAGGGATTTCTTATGTTTTGTTTTATCTTTTCTCTTGAGATGTTTTCTTTATTCATTATGAACTAAACCCTTCAGATACCTGAAGGGGATGAAACCTAAATGAATCTTGTTATTGATTTCTGAATTATATGATAAATACTTAGTTTGTTCTTAATTATGCATATTTAATCCCAATCTGATGTGCTTAGGTGGAGGAGGAATAGACCCTGCTTAAGAGTAGATCTAGCATAATTAAGCGGAGTTGATCGCACGCCTAGAGATAGGGTGACGAGATTTTGCCTGATTAGGGTGAAACCTAATATAGGAGTCCATAGATCGATTTACTGCTATTCTAGGGGGTTATTATAAGAGAATGAGAGTTCCACTAATTAACCTAGGGTTAGACGTTATTCACCTCGAGAGAGAGTTTAACATACGTTAGGGAGTCTTACGGATCAAACTAAGTGAATAAATCTTATAGTTCAGTGTTAAATAACAAGTGAAGTCTAGGTGGATTCTTCCTGAGGGTATCGTCGTGATCAACTGAGTTTTTCATCAAGTTATTTCCCAATTTGTTCTTTTTTTCTTTGTGTCTTTAGCTTAGTAATCGTTAAATTAGATTAAATCAATGAATCACTCCATATTTTAGGCTAAATAATTAAAAGAAAGTGAGTATTAGTACTTTTAGTTCCTTTGGGTTCGACAATCCGGTTTTGCCTAAGCTATACTACTGTTCGATAGGTACACTTGCCTATAATCATTGTCAGAGTTAGTTTCCAGGTTTGATCATATTCTTTATAAATTTTACAACTCGACAAAACAATGATCAAGTTTTTGGCGACGTTGCCGGGGAACTAAAATATTAAGAAAGCTCTATTTTTATTACTTTAGCAATTTTTTTATTTTATTTATTTTTTTTTTTTACTTTTCTAATTTTTCCTCTATTTTCTTTTGGCAGATAATTTAGTCTATAGAAGATGGCAATTTGAATAATTATCGTTGGCAAGTTATGAGGACAGCGCCAACAAAAGCCGCCGATGTTTTCAACCTCGGCGTGGTCACGGGTTATCTAACCAGCTAGAGATGATGAATAAAAAGATTGATGGTTTGTATAATCTCTCACAGGTACACCCAGTAATGCAATATGATTCGAATTTAGGAGGCGTGGCGAATCGTGAGTACCCACCCTACAGATATGACATGGAAAATGAGCAAGCTCACTATACGGGTAACTATTCTAGACCACAAAATAATTTTTATAATGACACTTATAATGCAGGTTGGAGTTACCATCCCAATTTCTCGTGGGATGATCAACGTAGCCAAAGATAGGAACTTCCTCCAAATTTTCAACAACCACCTCACCAACAGGAAGAGGAGTTGAGTCTTGAGGAGATGCTGACAAAATTCATGGCAGCCACAGAAGCCCGTCCCTAAAAAACTGAGACAACATTCGAAATCAAGAACCAAGTTCAGAAAATTACTAAGTCAGTTGAACAACTTGCAAAGTTAATGTCCGAACGATTGCAAGGGCGTCTACCAAGCAACACAGAGATTAACCCAAACAAACAAATTCAAACCGTACCAGCTCATGACAGTGAAGGGCTAGACGAACCAAACCCAAGGGAAGAACCTATGGTAAGTGAAGGTAAGGTTATGGTAAGTGAAGGTAAGGTTGAGGTATGCCATGATATACCAAAATCGGCAAGTATAGAGTACCAACCTCGTGTGCCATATCCCGATGCAATAAAGATAGACCATACAGAGGAAGAATTCGGTGAACTCACACTTCGTGTAGAAGATGAAACAATCACTCTTCAAGCTCTTGACTTAGCTAGGACATCGAGTAATAAAGGTACGAACATTAATTTTATTGATAACCATTTGGTTCAACCTTCCTTACAAGAAGCATCACGAAATCACCTAGTTGAGCTAGATCTTAGACCTTGTGCCAACAAAGAAGAATTGAGGAACGAAGCCTTAGGGTCAACAAACTAGAAGAGTGGAAAACACAATTTAAAAAAGAACCGGAACCACACGAAGTGAAACCGAAGGAAACCCCAGACGAGCTGATAGGAACAACAAATCACATCGAAATAGAGGATCAGGTATTGTTAAATAAGGAAGACCCTCGAATCACTAATTCAGACCTCAAGACAAACGAAGAAATCACTTTTGAGGTACTTAATGTCTTCCTATATGGCACAGTCGAGGTAAGCAATCCTAAATTCAACACTTTTGAGGTAAACATTACTCGACTTAAAATTTATATCCATAATCGAGTTGATCACATGAGAACGGATTTCCACCTCCTCAAACCACCATGATTGTGCATATAACAGGTAAGTCTAGCTCAAGACTTTAACCGAACGCTTCTCGGGATGCAACCTGAGTACTAACCGTACTAATTAGTTTGGTTTTATTTCTTTTCGTATTTAGGCATTGGTTGCCATATCCACACGGTGTGGACACCACGGCTAGGCACATGGGCGTGGACCTTATCTCTATTTAATTATTTACTTTTATTCATATTTTTTTTACTTCCTTTATTATTTTCTCCTTTTTCTCAATGGCATTTAGATTTAGCTTAGGATACAATAAAACCAAGCCGGCTACTTCAAGGATTCAATTTCAAACGGTTCGAGACGCTTCCCCACATTCACCTCCAATCTTATCTGGTTTCTTTTCATTGACTTCATCCAAAAATTCAGGAAGTGTTACTTCTCCCCTTTTCTTTTGATTTTATCATTACATAATTATTTATCTATCTTTTTACATTGATGGCAATGTACATCTTAAGTGTGGGGGGGTAAAAGTACCTAACTTTTTGCATTATTCCAAAATCCTGAATTTTAGTCTTGTTCCTAAGTAATTTTCTCATATTATCAATTAGGGTGAAATTTCTGATGATTTATGATTTTTATTGATATGTTTTTAAGTAAGTCATTGATAATTGTGCATTAATGATTTATATTTGAAGAATACTAGAGAATCAAGCATGATAAGTCTATTTTTCAAGAATAAATAAAAAATTTTCTAGGTTGTTGAACTGAATTTGAATATTACCTTGAAATTTGAAATTTACAGGATTGATGTCAAATACCCATAATTTTTGTGAGATCTTGAGCCTTATAGTGCATATATTCTTTTTCATGCTCACTTTATTGATTATGAGTGTGTCAACATTAAATTGTTATTCTAGAACTTGCCTTGATTATACATGTCGAGACCACATTAATGATTTGATATACTGAGATGATAAAGGCACCTAGGTTTTAACCCATTCACTCCACTAAAAAGCTTACCTACATAATTAACCCCTAGTGAACCCATTTGATCCTAACAACCCTTTTTATTGAATTACACACTTAATATTAACCCAAAACCCTTTGTATTTGTTATCACCATTCTTTTTTACTACCCTTCTATCGAGAATTGATTTGATCAGTTACCGAATTAGTTTATTTCAGTTGATAAAGTTCTTTCTTTATTATGTATTTACTTAGTTTGTTCTTAAAAAAACCAAATTATATTCAAGCATTAGTATATGATTAAAGGAGCTTATGCGTTTAAATTCCAATTGTTGAAGAAGAGCTCGTATTAAAAGTATTATCAATAGTAGTATTACTAGTTTCAAAGCAATCATTTATTTTCTAGTTCATTATTCTTGTTAGGTAATTGGTCAAGTCAATCTCGATTTCAAACGTTCTAATTTAGCCTTTATCCACACCTTTAACCTAAGCCCCGTTACAACCCTGTCAAAAGACCTTTTGATTTGTGTATCATCTCATATTACAATGGTGGAGATTTGATTTTTAGGCAAGCCTATGGGATTAACTATTCAGGTTTGACTTATGAGTGCTTTTCTTGAAACTTAAACACTTCAAGTGATTTGAGTGAATCTTTAGTGAGGACATCAATCCTTGTCGGTTTCGAATCAAAGGTAATTATTTAGATAAGGAGAGACACCTATGTTTTCCGTGCTACAAATATATGACTTAGAATTGTTTGAATCTTTAAAAGTCTTTGAGTTAAATTATCCATGTATAAATTATCTGTGAATTATGATGAGGCATTGTTGATAGGAATTGTGAATTATGGAAAGTTTGTTTTAATTATAAGTTGAGAATTTTGCTTGAGGACAAGCAAAAGCTTAAGTGTAGGGGTATTTGATAAACCGTAAAAGTAACATATTTTAGGCCCACATTTAGTATGCTTTTGGATGATTTAGCCCTTGATTTATGTAAAAAGATGCTCTTAATCCTTTCTTTTCATGTTTTTCTTAAGAAAGCACCCGACGAAAAGAACAAGAAACGGGCTTAAAACGGGCCAATTTGGGCCAAAGAGGAAATCGACACGGCCTGGACTTCAAGCCACACGGCCTTGCCTTGAAAATTAACTAAGACACGACCATGCCACGATTTACACGGCCGTGCCCCAATCGACAGAATCTAGACACGGCCTGAAGACGATTTACACGGACGTGTACCATGGCCGTGTCCCTACGCAGAAAAGAGCAATTCTACTCGGAATAGGATATTTTGAGGCAAAGAAACACATTCCAAAGCCTATTCAAACACCCGAGTAGGAATTATACTTGAATTAGGATACTTAGGGGCCAAGTAAGGCATCTAAAAGTCTATATAAACACCCAAAGGTGCAACTTAAGAAGCGATTCGTGAAGCCTTACGCGGGGCTTTTGCTGTGGTCGGTCGAGGCTAAAGAGCCGAAGCCAGAGCAGTTCAATTCATGGAATTACTCAAAGATAGCCAGTTGATCCATCTCAAAAGCGAAATTCTACTCAAGACAGCGAATTTCCCCTTCAATTCCTTCAGGGGGATTTAGGGATTTCTTATGTTTTGTTTTATCTTTCTCTTAAGATGTTTTCTTTATTCATTATGAACTAAACCCTTTCGATACCTGAAGGGGATGAAACCTAGATGAATCTTGTTTTTGATTTCCGAATTATATGATAAATACTTAGTTTGTTCTTAATTATGCATACTTAATCCCAATCTGATGTGCTTAGGTGGAGGAGGAATAGAACCTGCTTAAGAGTAGATCTAGCATAATTAAGCGGAGTTGATCGCACGCCTAGAGATAGGGTGACGGGATTTTGTCGGATTAAGGTGAAACCTAATATGGGAGTCCATAGATAGATTTACTACTATTCGAAGGGGTATAAGAGAACGAGAGTTCCACTAATTAACCTAGTGTTAGACGTTATTCGCCTCAAGAGAGGATTTAATATACGTTAGGGAGTCTTACGGATCAAACTAAGTGAATAAATCTTATGGTTCAGTGTTAAATAACAAGTGAAGTCTAGGTGGATTCTTCCTGAGGGTATTATCGTGATCAACTGAGTTTTTCATCAAGTTATTTCCCAATTTGTTCTTTTTGTCTTTGTGTCTTTAGCTTAGTAGTCGTTAAATTAGATTAAATCAACCAATCACTCCATATTTTAGGCTAAATAATAAAAAGAAAGTGAGTATTAGTACTTTTAGTTCCTTTGGGTTCGACAATCCGGCCTTGCCTAAGCTATACTACTGTTCGATAGGTACACTTGCCTATAATCGTTGTCAAAGTTAGTTTCCAGGTTTGATCATATTCTTTATAAATTTTAAAACTCGACAAAACAACGATCAAGGGTAAAATGACTGAAATACCCCCATAGGGTAAAATGACTGATATATCCCTATAGGGTAAAATGACCGATATACCCCCGTAGGGTAGAATGATCGAAATACCCCCGTAGGGTAGAATGACCGAAACACCTCCGTAGGGTAGAATGACCAAAATACCCTCATAGGGTAAAATGATTGTTATACCCCTAGGAGATGAAATGAATGTTATGGCTTTATGTTATGTATGACTGATTTGCTCTATGATATGTATGACTATGATTAAGCATGACATTTTGCATACACATATGATATTATGTCACGACATATTGCATGGGGATGGGTTGTTATATTTGGAGGAAGTGTATTATACTGATAAGGTCGCATGGGTCGCCCAAGACGACTGTGGACCTAATGATAGCTTTGGGCCATTCATATTACTGGTAAGGTTGCAAGGGTCGCCCAAGACGACTGTGGACCTACTGATGGCTATATGCCGTTTATTTTACTGTCAACTTTGCTGCAATACTGTTTAGTGCCACAACTGGTTCTAATCTTGGTGTGTCTGGCTGGGTGGGTCGATTTTATCTCTATATGGTGTGTTTGAAGGGACGGAGTGGTGTGTAGAGGCTGGATTGGGTAGGATTTCTGATTGCATAATTGTACTGATTAATGATACTGTACTGTTACTCTATCGATTAATGATATTACATACTGTTCACTGCATGACTGATATCTGTTACTATTATGGGTCAAGGCCCCACTGATATTAATACTGAAATTGGGCAAAGGCCCAACTAATTACTGGCATTATGATGGGCTCAAGCCCAATCGTTTACAAGAAAGGGCTTAGGACCACACTGAACTGGACTGTTATCATAACGGGCTCAGGCCCAAACTACATTTATCTACTGTTTAATTGACTATTTTCTTGTTAGGGGATTACACACTGACTTTTTGTAAACTCACCCCTCTGTTTAACTGTACAGGTAATCCCTAATCGCAAGCGGATCGGTGCTGCGGGGGACTCGATGATGGCCACATAACCGCATCAATCCCTAATCGCAAGCGGGTCGGTGCTGCGGGGGACTCGATGATGGCCACATAACCGCATCAACTTTCTTTTTTAGCTTTTGATTTATAAGTAAATGAATTTGGGTATTTTTATGTAATAAGGCCTCTTTAAAGTTATAAAATTTGAATTGGGGTTTTTATTTATTTAGTTTGATATAAACTGCTAGTTGTAGAAAAAGACGGGTTTTTAGAAGGTAATTGTTTTCAAAGACACCACGCTTTCGCAACATTTCCTAAAAAACTTCCACAATAAATGAGATTTTAAAAATTAGTAACGTTTTAAAAGTGATTAGCTTTTAATGATGCACGCTTTGGAAATGAACAACTTGTTTTGGAATCACCATTTAATAACAACATGATTAATTGATTTTGAGGATTTCAACGACAATAAGTTTTACTCTAAACACTTAAATGTGACACCGTCAGATTCGGCCATAACGTCTAGGTCAGGTTTGGGGTGTTACACAAATAAAAAAATTAGATATCAACCAGATACTTATGGACAAGTTCAATGGACAAACTACATATATATTAACCCAAATAAAAACAATACTCTTGGATACTTGTTCCAAAGTTGTAATTTACAAATGAGGGTAAACTATACTATTAGTCATTAAACTATTATCATGTTTCTTTTTTAATCACCAAACTACAAAACCTTTAATTTCGTCATTAACTTTTTCGATTGATTTTGTTTTGGTCACTCGCTGTTAAACCATGAATAAAAATGATGAGGTAGCCTTTTTTAATTGGCACAATAACACATTTAGTCATTAATACTTACACAAGCTATCAATTTAATCCTAATCCTAAACCTCTACGTTTACAAAATTTTATCAATTTAGTCCTCAAACACATATTTATCATAAATCAGAATTATAAATTAGATTCAAAACCTAAGATTTCAAATAATACGAAAATATCGATTTCATGTTAAAAATCTTATAAAGAGGGATAAATCTCAAAACTTACATAAACTTTAATCAAATGTGCAATGGTATACACAAATTTGATTTTGTGACATTTTATACATGAGATTTTCATTTGATTCAGATTTTCACAAATAATAACACAATTATCATTATAGAACCATTTTATGTGTACATATTACATACATAAATAATTATATTTTTCTAATATATCAATAAAGCGATGTGTTTATTTCTTTGAATGTGTACAATTGAAACAAAATTAACGTTTCATGCATGTATTTGAACCACAATTAAAGTTTCACATGTATGATTGCACCAAATCAAAATTCATGTGCAGTTTTAATATTTATCCTTAAAAAAGTAAGATGACATAAGTTCAACATTCCAGTTTAATATGTAATTATGTAAATAAACATTAACGTTCAATAGGTTTGAGTCTTCTGCAATAGATAAAGAAGGCAATGTCTTGTGCAAAAGAATGGTCTTCGAGTCTTACAACTTTAAGTCAAAGACATGGTTCAAAAATGGCTTCAACTTTAATTTATACCAGTATGGTCGACCCACTCTTCGTGCTAGGTTGATTATTTGTTTATATTTGTGGAGTTATGCCTCATATTTTGCGGTTTTTCTTCTCCGTTAAACTCTGTTTTTAGTTTCCCACTTAAACTTTGATTGGTGTAGGTTATTTTAATAGTAGTTTCCCACTTAAACTCTAATTAGTGTAGGTTATTTTAATCTTATTTGACCTACAAATTTAGCCTATAAATAGATCCTTTTCCACCCAAGAAAAATAGCCCATAACACATTTAGGTACTAGTTTTTCAAGCTTTCAAATAATTTTGTGTTTATATTTTGAGAGTTCTGCTTTTGGGTTTCGGGGTTTAATTTTATCTCTATCTTTTGTACTTTTCAATTTTGCCATTTTAGTGAAATTATCTTTGCCTGTGACTTTTTTTCCTTTTCGAATGAGTTTTTTAATGTAAAATATTTGTGTTCGATATTTTCAATTTTCTTCGTTATTTTACTTATTTGTTGCTTAACCAAGTTTATCCTAAAAAACTGATATCAAAGCTAGTTTGATTTCCGCAATCAACCTGTTCAGATATGGCAGCAACAAGGTTTGATGTTTAATAGTTCGATGGCATCGCAAATTTCAATCTATGGCAAGGTTAGATGATGACAATTCTGATTCAGATCAATCCTGAGAATGTCTTTACAAAGAAGAAGCCTACAAACATGGATAAATTAGAATGAGATAGGTTAGATAAAAAGGCTCTATCTACGGTTCAATTATGTCTAACAAATAATATGTTGTAGGAGGTTTTGATGGAGAAAATGACATTCACCTTATAGAAAAAGGTTAGAAACCTTCTACACAATGAAGTCTTTGGCTAACCGATTGGTATTGAAACAATGTCTATATACGTTCCGCATGGACAAAAGTGAGCACCTTAGAGGTCAGATAAGTTAATTTATCACTCTTTTGAATGGTATAAAAAATGTTGAGGTTTAGATTAACGATGAAGATCAATCTATGTTATTATTGTGTTATTTACCCCTAGATACAAGTATTTCAGGGAGACATTGATTTATGACAGAGATAATCTCTCATTCGAGGATATAAAAAGTCATCTATTGAGAAAATAAAAACTCGACAATGAGTTTGGTTCTGATAGCAAGTCAGATACATAAGCCTCAGTTTTGGTAGCATCAAGGAAGCAAAACAAAAGATGTCACTATTGTAAGAAGTTAGGTCATGTTAAGGCAAATTGTTACAAACGGTGAAATAAAATGGCTACTGAGAGCAACGAGGAAGATTAAGTTGGTGCTAATTTGGCCAATGACAAGGGTGATGATTTCTTGTTGGTTTCAACAAGTGAAAGCTTCAAGCTTACATCCGAGTGGATCTTGGAATCAAAGTGTTCTTTTCACATGTGTCCCAATAGGGATTGGTTCTCCACATACAGTTCAGTTGAAGGTGGAATTGTATCCATGGGGAATGGTTCACCCAGTAAGGTAACTGGTATTGGTACTATTCATATCAGGATGCACGAAGGGACAATTAGAACACTATCAGATGTCAAACATGTGCCTGACTTAAATAAAAATCTCATCTCCTTGGGAATTTTGGACTCGAAGGGTTGTAAAATTAACATCGATTCAAGCGACATTGAAATATCCTATGGGGCTCTCGTTTTGATGAAAGATAAACAGATTGATAGACTTTATGCTCAGGAATAATCAACGTACGGTAACTGGTGAAACAGAACATCCCTCATCTGTTAAGGAGTCGAAGTCGACTCGTTTGAAGTGAAGACAACTTGGTCATAGGAGGGAAAAAGATATGATTGTTTCGTGTAAGAGATGTTCTCTTTTTAATGTATGTTTTGAAAAGATAGGGCATTGCATCCGTGGAAATCAGACTTAAGTCAGTTTTGATTTGGTAGTGCACAAGTTGAAGACTAGAAGACTTCCAGCTTCGCCTCACCTAATATCTTCCATAGTTTGAGATAATGTAACACCCCTTACACGTATTCAATGCCGAAACAGAGCTCGAAGCATTATCAAAATTTCATCACAAACAATCATACAAATTGAGTCATAAATTTGCATCCAAATTAAAACCATTTATATTCAATCATAAAAGCCCTAATACGAGCCCATGTGGGCAGGCCGTCACACGCCCTTGTGGTTGTGGGACACGCCCTTGTGGTTGTGGGGCATGCCTTTGTGGTTGTGGGACACGCCTGTGTGGGCAGGTCGTGTGGTCACACACGCCCGTGTCCCTAACCCGTGTAACTCTCTGACTTGCAATGCATGAACAAATTGAAGTCACACGGCCAAGTCACACGCCCGTGTGCTAGGCCGTGTGGATTATTAAATTTTCATAAAATAGGTGCAGACTTCACAAGCTCGGGACACACGCCCGTGCCTAAAGCCGTGTCCCTCACACGGCTGAGACACACGCCCATGTCTCTGCCCATATGCTCAATTCTGAGCATTCTGTTTCTAAAAAAAAAAAATTAGGTGTAGGGGACACACGGCCGGAACACATGCCCATGAGGCAGGCTGTGTGTCACACAAGGGCTAGACACACGCTCGTGTGTCTACCCATGTGGACAAAATAAAGGCTATTTACCAAGCCATTTGCAACCCTCATTTATACCTACACTTATACCAATTCAATGGCACAATTCATGGTATATTTAGGCAACCAAAACATCCACAATTATGGCTAGAGCATATCATTTTATTGTCAACACTTAACATACTTACAACATCATACTCCACAAAACCAAATCGTACCAAGCTCACAACCACAGGTAATCTACACCAATACCTTCTTCAAGCAAAGTTTTGTTTGAGTCTTCTAACATATCAAAATACCAACTTAACCATTCAACAAAAAAACCAAAGAGCCACATCCAACCATCTACTAAACATTGAAAAACCATTTCACCAACAAGGCATTAGTACATACATGCATATATATAACATATAAGCTTACAACCAATTCAACCAAATGAGCCAAGTTACATGGCCACACATCAAACCTTTGACAATTATAAGCCAATACATTTGGCCAAATTCGTAATGACACATATAACAAAATGACCAAGTCCCTATACATGTCATATTCCCAAATTGTTTAAAATCATCGATACCCAAAATAACAGTTGATAGTGTGATACAATCTCCGACGACCTCCAATCCGAGCTAGCTTGGTGACACTATAAAACGTGGGAAAATAAACGGAGTAAGCTATAAAGCTTAGTAAGTCTGTATGAAAGAAATAAGCAAAACTTACCATACATTTAACATTCAAATAATTTAATATAACACAATGTAATTTACCACCATATCATATGCATAATTCATTTCACCACAAACTTACCTCGGATTCGTCATTTCACGAGATTCAATAAACATAAGCTTTATGTTGCACTGTACCATCTCGAAATGAACTTACACGTGTTCTCATCTTTGACATACCCATGAACCACTCGGAATAATAATGTCGGATACTCGGGAATTTTGCACAATAAGTGCCACATATGTAGCCAATGCTACCTAAGTCTCATATCTCATAATTGCTTGCTCTTGAGCTGTCGACGGGCCTGCTCACACAAGCTATCAGTCCAGACGTAGCTATACGGTGCTGCTCACACAAGCTGTTTAGTAACCACAACATATGTCGGTATACTTAACCACCGGTAGGACATACAAGACAAGCACCCAGATCACATAATCACATAAAACATGGTAACCCTAGTGACATGTCACTTGTATCCTAATCTATTCCTAAGGTTCAAACGGGATTTCTCACTTGTCAAATCATCGTCAAACTCGTTCGTAAAATTGAACTCGTCCACATAGTCAATCATATAGTTCATGCAATATTAAGGGAATTAAATACAGTTATATTAAAGCTTATTTAACATACGAACTTACCTCGGTTACAAAAACGGCTATTAGTTCAATTTAGTCCACAACCTTGTTCTTTCCCCAGTCTAAACTCGAACTTCATTTTTCTTGATCTATAATATCAAATTTAACTTATTTAATCATCACATTATTCAATTCAGCCCAAAAACACACTATAGCAAAATTTACATTTTTGCCCTTAAACTTTTGACATTTTACATTTTAGTTCCTAGGCTCGTAAAATGATTTTCATTCAATTTCTTCATTACCCAAGCCTAGCCGAATCTTTTTCATGCTCATGACAACCCACATTTTCCATTTATTCACAATTTACCACACATTTTACAACATTTTACAAATAGGTCTTTTTTTGACATTTTCATCAAAAATCACTTTGTAAATGTTGTTTAACTAACAACAAACATGCATTTTCTACCATTAAACATCAAAATACAAGCTTATTCTACTTGGGTAAAATTTTGGACTTTAATTTTCTTTCAAATTAGTCCTTAGAAAAGCTAGATCAAGTTACAACATTCACAAAAACGTAAAAATCATTAAAAACAGGACGAAAACGGAGGTACAATCGAGCTTGGAAGCTTGGCCAAAACCCTAGCTATAGTTTACCCCAAAATTTTGGCTATATGGACTAAATTGAAGAATATGACATCTTTTATTTAGTTTATTTTGGCTTTATTTACTAGATTACCAAAATGCCATTCACTTAAACTTTGAAATTTTACTTGCTCCATGGCCATTTTTGTCCATCTTAAGGTATAATAACCTAATTACCATTTAAGGACCTCCGATTTAAGAATTCATTACAATTAAACACCCTTAGCTTCTAGAACATACATTTTGCACCCATTGCAATTTAGTCCTATTAGTCAAATTGGACACTCTATCGATAAAATTTCTTAACGAAATTTTCACACAATCATTCAATCATACTATATGTAACACCCCTAACCCATATCCGTCGCCGAAAAAGGGTTACGAGGTATTACCAAACAAAACACAACTTCTGATTAATCACATGCATAATTTTATTCAAACTCTTAAAACAAATAAGCATTAATATAAATAAAGCTAAATTTGTCACTTTTTAAATTATATCGTAATATTTTCCAAAGATATAATCGATTTATAATTCATGAACAATAAGCACCGAACATATCACTATATCATATTGCATTTGTTCATACCATATATAGATTATAATACTACAAAATATAATCACATACGTAAAACATAATAAATAAAGATATTCAAGCACATCATATTTTTAGCAAATTCCATTCGGCACCATTAGGAAAATAAGAAACTTTATTCTTTATAGTTTAAAGTACTATTCATTAAATCGCTTTACATCTTTAGCCTAAAATAATCATGCATATAATTATACATATTTCAATGTCCCTTTTCAACTTATTCAAATATTTTTATGTCACATTAAAAACATTACAACAATGCATTTATACATATAACTTAGTAACCTTTTTGGCTCATACATTAAAATACCAAATCGAATTTAACATGCTAATATCACATAATTTACAATGTACAAACATCAATGCCAAAATTCATAGTTAAATCTTAACCAAAATATACTAACAAAGTTTCACATTTAATTATACATATCATAGTCAAATTATCAACCTACTATATTCACTCCACAAATCCAACACTTAACCGACTCATCAATCCTTAGTGATTACACATCCATCACCTAAATCAAACACATAATCAAATCACCAAGATCAAAATCAAATTTACTCCAATACCATTCACGCATAGCACTTATAAAAATTATACTTGATAGCATATATTAATAATTCAACTTAGTCATTTTCGCATGGCATAATATATACATATCCCAAAATCAATCATTTCAAAATATAACCCAGCCTATACATGCCATAGTTTCAAAAATTCAGCTTATAAAATACCAAAGTTAGTCGATAGTGTGATAGACTTTGAGATGATCCCCGAGCTCGTAACTTGACTCCAAAATCTAATAAATAATGCAAGCAAACACATACAGTAAGCTATCATAGCTTAGTAAGTTATAAGCAATTACATAACAACAATGCAATATATCATTATATTAGTAAGGCCAATTTAATATAATCACAATCAAGGTTTATAATCATAACTATAATTTATATCACCATTCGTAAACTTTCACATTTCATAGCCTTAAGGCCGAACACTCATACATTCAATAATAAATTTCACATCGATCTATAAATCACTTTCTTATCTCATAACAAATACATATACATTTATACAAGTATACATATATATCACATTTTCTTAATTTCATATGCATATATCACTTACCAAATTTATACTTGCATTTCAAACCCATATAAATCACATATTAACATGTATAATACATAATTTCATTTCAACAGTTAATATTTACTTTATTATCCAAAAGATGATCTATCATCACATACCTGATCATTTTATCTCGTTTAACACATTCATTAACCGATACACTTAAAGGATTAGCAAACCCGCACACTCAGTGCCAGAACCTTGTTACATATCGCACACTTAGTGCCGTCATATTAACATCTCGCACACTTAGTGCCAAATCCTTGTAACGTATCGCACACATAGTGCCTTCACATTTAACATCTCGCACACTTAGTGCTATATTTCATACTATCATTTCCGTACATTAATTTCACATATTACAAATCAACATATAAATCTCATATTTATTTATAATTAACAACACATATATGCTTATAAACTTACCTCGGACGATGAAAATTGGGACGGGGCGATTAATCAATGACTTTGGTTTTTCCCCGATCCAAATCCGATTTCTTTGGTTCTTGATCTAAATGTATTCAAAATAAACTAATTCAAATATAATTCCATTAAATTTGGTCCAAAATCACATAAATGGGCAAATTACCATTTTGCCCATGATATTTTACATTTATAACAATTTAGTCCAAATAGCATAAAACACAAAATATTCAAAATTTGACTTCACCCTAACTTGGCCGAATTTCACTAAGTCCCTAGCAGCGCATTTCTTTCATTTATTCACATTTTCACCCCTCAATTTATAAATTTTGCAATTTAATCCTATTTAGGCATTTTTACCAAAAATACCTTAATTAAACTTAACAATCTAACAACCTATATTTATTTTCCATCACTAAACACCAATTTCATCAAGCTATCAACAATGGTATTTCATGAATACATCATCAAATTCAAAAATTCAAACTTGGGCTAGCTAGTATTCAAAGCAACGATCTCAAAAACGTAAAAATTATCAAAAATCGAGCAAAGCACATACCCGAATCAAGCCTTCAAAGGTGCCAAAAATTCAAAGCTTTCAAAGCTTTATTTTCTTCTTTAGTTTCCACAATGCATGGCCATTTTAGTTTTTGTTTTATTTTATTTTATTTTAACTTTAACATAATAATATGACAATTCACCTAACCTTGTCCATTATTGTCAACCACTATTATAAATGGTATAATGACATGCAAGTGCTCCATATTTCCATTTAATTGCCATTAAACACCTTTAACAATTAGAAAGTCACTTTTACATTTTATGCGATTTAGTCCTTTTTAACAAATTAACTAATCAATAAATAAAATTTTCACACGAAATTTTCACACATATCAAATATCATGCTGTAAACACCGAAAATAATATTAATATATATATATTAACTCGAATTTGTGGTTTTGAAACCACTGTTCTGACTAGGCTCTAAATCGGGCTTTTACAACTCTCCCCTTAGGGATTTTCGTCCCCGAAAATTTTACCGGTGAATAGGTTTGGATAACGTTCTTTCATCGTATTCTCTGACTCCCAAGTTGCTTCCTCAACTCCATGCTTTTGCCACAATACTTTGACCAATGGAATTTTCTTATTTCTCAATTCTTTTATCTCACGAGCCAGAATACAAATCGGTTCTTCTTCATATGTCACATCAGGCTGAATCTCGACTTCTATCGAACTAATCACATGTGAAGGATCAGATCGGTATCTACGAAGCATCGAAACAAGGAATACATTATGGATCTTTTCTAACCCAGGTGGCAACTACAATCAATAAGCGACCGGCCCGATACGTTCCATGATCTCATACGGCCCAATAAATCTCGAACTCAACTTGCCTTTATGGCCGAATCTGAGTACTTTCTTCCACGTGAAACTTTCAAAAACACTTGATCTCCAATCTGAAACTCAATATCTTTACGTTTCAAATCTGTATATGACTTTTAACGATCTGATGCAGCTTTCAAGCTATCACGAATCACTGCTACTTTCTGTTTAGTTTCTTTGATCAAGTCAACCCCGTGTATCTTATTTTTACTGAGCTCGATCCAATACAATGGTGTAGGGCATTTACGACCGTACAAAGCCTCGTAGGGTGTCATCTTGATACTAGATTGAAAGTTGTTATTATAAGCAAATTCAATCAGAGGTAAGTATTGTTCCCATGTACTTTCGAACTCGAGGATGCAACATCTCAACATATCTTCAAGTATCTGAATAATTCGCTTGGACTGACCGTCTGTCTGGGGATGAAAAGCAGTACTAAAATGCAATTTAGTACCTAATGCATCTTGCAGTTTCTTCCAAAATCGCGATGTAAACCTCGGATCTCTATCTGAAACAATAGATATAGGTACACCATGTAACCTCACGATCTCAGAAACATACAATTCAGCCAGTTTATCAAGCGAGTAATCTGTACGAACCAGAACAAAGTGAGCAGATTTAGTCAATCTATCTACAATAACCTAGATTGCATCTTTTTTGCTCGGTGTCAAAGGTAAACCGGATACAAAATCCATTGTGACTCTTTCCCATTTCCATTTAGGTATCATGATTGGCTGAAGTAATCTAGAAGGTACCTGAAGCTCGGCTTTTACTTGCGACAGACTAAACATTTCGATACAAAGTCAGAAATGTCTCGTTTCATACCTTGCCACCAATAGTGCTATTTCAGATCATTATACATCTTTGTACTACCCGGATGAACAGATAGTCGACTGTTGTGAACTTCATTCAAGATCATCTAAATCAAATCTGAATTTTTCGGAACACATATTCGGTTTCTGAACTTCAAACAACCATTTGTATCAACTCGAAACTTAGATTCAACATTCGATTCACACTGAGCTCATTTTGCCAACAAATCATTGTCAAATTTCTAAACATCACAAATTTGTTGTATAAATAACGGTCTTGCTTTTAATTCAGCTATTATCGAACCATTATCAAATATAACCATATGTGCATTCATTGCACGCAAAGAAAATAATGATTTCTGACTTAAAGCATCATCAATAACATTAGCTTTTCCTGGATGATAGTCAATCACAAGCTCATAGTCTTTTAACAACTCTAACCATCTACATTGTCTCAAATTCAGATCTTTCTGAGTCATCAAATACTTCAGGCTTTTGTGATCAGAATAAATATGACATTTCTCACCGAACAGATAGTGGCACCAAATCTTCAATGCAAACACAATAGCTGCCAATTCCAGATCGTGCGTCGGATAATTCTTTTCGTGTGGTTTTAACTGTCTCGAGGCATAAGCTATGAATTTGCCTTTCTGCATCAAAACACAACCCAGACCACTCAGATGCATCACTGGAAATGACAAATTCTTTACCCGATTCTGGCTAAACTAACACTAGAGTTTCGATCAAAAGAGTTTTCAACTGATCAAAACTTTTCTGGCACTTTTCTGACCACTCAAACTTAACATCTTTCTGTAATAGTTTCGTCATCGATGTTGCGATCATAGAGAAACCTTTCACGAACCGTCTATAGTAACCAGCAAGTCCCAGAAAACTCCAAACTTCAGAGACATTTCTCGGAGGTTTCCAATCAAGTATAGCTAAAATTTTACTCGGATCAACCCGAATACCCGATGCTGATACAACATGGCCCATAAAACTGACTTCACGTAACCAGAACTCACACTTACTAAACTTTGCATACAATTATTCATCTTGCAAAGTCTGGAACACGAGTCTCAAATGTTCGGCATGTTCGGTTTCATCACTACAGTAGATTAAAATATCATCTATGAGTACTACCACAAACTGATTCAGATACTGTTTGAAGATCTGATTCATCAAATCCATGAAAAAAACAGGTGCATTAGTAAGTCCGAAAGGCATAATCAGAAACTCATAGTGTCCGTACCTCGTTCGAAAAGCAGTCTTTGGCACATCAGAGTCTTTAACTCGCAACTAATAGTAGTCTGATCTCAAATCTATTTTTCAAAACACTGTAGCCCCTTTCAACTGATCGAACAGATCGTCAATCCGTAGCAACGGATTCTTATTCTTTATTGTCACTTTATTGAGTTGTCTGTAGTCAATACACATTCTCATAGTTTCGTCTTTCTTTTTCACAAATAAAACTGGTGAGCCCTAGGGAGAGAAACTCAGTCGTGCAAAACCTCTATCTGTCAACTCTTGCAACTGAGCTTTCAATTCTATTAATTCCGTTGGTACCATTCTATAAGGAGCTATCGAAATCGGAGTCGTCCCCGGCACTAATTCAATACCAAATTCAACTTCTCGAATAGGTGGCAAACCCATTAATTCTTCAGGAAACACATCCAGATACTCGCACACGACGGGTACTGATTCAATCTTTCTTTCGGTTAATTTACTATCAAGCACATATGCAAAGTAAGCTTCGCAACCTTTTCTTATGTATTTTTGAGCTAACATCGAAGATATCACTGCTGGTAAACCATTCAGACCATTAGATTCAATCTGAATAATCTCATCATTCTGACACAGTAAATTAATAGTCTTTCATTTGCAGTTCAGAATAGTATCATGCAGAGTTAACCAATCCATACCCAGAATTATGTTAAACTCGTCAAATGGAAACAACATTAAATCAGCCAGAAAACATGAATCTCGAATCATCAATGGATAATTCTTGCACACTTTATCAACCAAAACATACCGACCTAAGGGGTTCGACACTTTAATCACAAACTCAGTAGACTCTACAAGTAAAGTCTTACTGAATACTAAAGTCTCACTCACATAAAAATGAGTCAAACCAGGATCAATCAATGCAACAACACTAGTATTATAGAGAGTGAAAATCTCAGTAACAACATCTAGGGATGAGGCCTCCTCACGTGCGCGAATGGCATAGGCTCTAGCTGGTGCACGAGCCTAAGATCTAACAATTGTATCTTTGGTCCTTCTCTGACTGCCACTCACATTGCCCGTATTTCTGGGTGATCTACCACGAGCTATACTATTACCTAATCTCGTATTTTTCACTGTATCTTGCTCAACCAACTCAGGATATTCACGGATGAAGTGATCCATCGATCCACATTTGTAACACACTCTATTGTTATACTTGCCCCAGCATTCACCAACATGCTGTCTTCCATACTGTTAACACTCAGGTTTATTCGGTCAAACATTTCCAACACTGGTGATCGATGTGGCTCGTGAACTCACTGGTGGTCGATCTCGTATAGAAAACCCGGCAGTAGTTGTAACACCCCAAACTCGATCTATACGCTATGACCAAATCTGGCATGTTACATGAAGGGTAGTTTGAAATTTTAACGAAACATCGTAACTTAGAAAACATATCGGTTAGTGTCTCCATCTTGAAGTTGATTTAAAAATTCTACTTGAAAGTTTCGTACTGACTTCTTATTAAATTGATCTAAAAGGCTGTAAACAAATTTGTTTTTACAAAAGCCAAAATCAAGGGATTTCAAAAATGTGACATTTGAAATCAAAGTTGCGATCTTAATAAAATCTCTGAATTAATTAGCTATTCGCAAGCCATCTTTTGTTAACACTTTGAAAACTATTTGTTTATGTTTTTAAATTTAGAAAAACCCCATATTTGACAGTTTATGAAATATATAATATCAGCATTGAATCAAAACCCAAATTAAAGTTATAGCGACCTTATTACAAAATAAAATCCCAAATTAAAATAAGTTTAAATAAAAGAAAAGAGTTTAAGAGAAAAACATTGCATGGCCACCCCAAGTCCGCCTCGGCTCCAAATCCGCGATCTAGTGCTTACCTGCAAAATTAAGCAGAGGGGTGAGTCACCGAGACTCAGTGTGTAATTCCCCTTATAACGCAATTGGCCTTAAGCCCACAGATGCACATTGGGCCTCAGCCCACAAAATATAGCATATTAAAATGTATGCAACGCAGCCCCAGCCCAACCTAGTTTTCCACCCTCTAGGTCACCTGAATCAACCAAACATCCGTGGCATCAAGCTACTGTGGTCCCAGACCATTGTGGTCCTAGACTACTTGTGACATAGTCACAGAATATATAAACGTGGGGCCAACCCACTGTGGTCCCAGACCACTGTGACAATCTCTGATAATTATACGTAGGGCCAACCCACTGTGGTCCCAGACCACTGAGATAAGTCACTGATAAACATATGTATACGTGGTTCCAAACCACTATGGTCCCAGACCACTGTGACAATAGTCACTGATTCACACTTCCCTTTTCGTTTACATCCCAAAACCCGATGCAAACATATTATCCATGTACAACAGTTAATTATGTCATACATAATCATATTATATGCAAAGCAATTACAAAGGTACTTTCCAGGTGTCCTCAACCTTACCCACAAGGTATCTCGACTGATTGCACAGTCGTTCTGGCTTTCAGCCATCACAGTTATTTACACAAAATAATAAAGGAAAGTGTGAGCATTACACATCTGATTACGCGTAAAACTAGACTCTCTACATCGATACTCTCACTAGCAGGGATAACAGTGATTTGCCTATCCTAGACAGACGTCGGCTCTCTACCACACCCCAGCGGAAAGTCTCGAACCGCTGACACAGTACGTCTTTTAAACTTAAGAGCAGAGACCACGGGTTCGCTCCCCTCCTTAGCTTGACTGGCACATGCATCCATGAAGAGATTTGATCAGTACTCAGAGTGAAACGTCACTTGTCAAACAAGAGAATCGATTAAGGTAGACTACAACCGATAAGGGATATAATAGCCAAGAACAGAAAAAAAGTGACCCTTACCTTGGTAAATGATGAACCGCACAACAACTGATTCATTCTCGAATCAGAGATAAGTCGCGAGAGAAGCAAAGATTTGACCTAACAGTTAAAAGTTACCCCTGAATATACCGACTTAAAAGAGCACACTCAAATAACGAATAGCACAACTTACCCCTAGATTCGGCAATAACAAGTTCTTGATCAAACGAGAATCGAACCCTTTTACACCCTTCAGAGACGATAACCAACACCACACTAAGACGAGGTAAGGAATGTTCAGTTTATACTAACACTATGGAAAGAAAACAATAGTTAGGAAACACATCACTCATTCGACCACAAGAGAAAGAAGAAGAAGAAGAAATGAAATACGAATAAAAGAAGAACCCATTACCTTCAACAAACGAGTAACCAGGGTATTTCGATTCACTTGGGACCAAGAAAACTATTCGGCATAGGAGAAGAAATAAAAGGATGACAATGGTGAAGCAGCAAGGTTTTGGCTAACACCAAAAAGACAATGGAGAAAAATAAAGCAAAAGAAATGAGATGAGAGTTTCGGTTATAGGAAAAAGATGTAGAGAAGAAGAGATGAGAGAAAAAAAGAGTAGAAAAAGAGTGCTACGATTTTTCTTTGGTAACAAAAGAAAATGAAACAAAATGACCAAAGTGCAAAAGAAAAGGGAAGGCTCTTTAGATGATTTCAGCTTTACTCCTCTCTCAAATGACACTTGCAAAAACGGCACTACACTAACCCCCTTATGACCGAATATGTCACCCAAATTTCCTAAGAAACAAAAGAAACTTTCGGCACACCCAAACACTCACCAAGCGAATATGCTCCCACCAAAGACCCCTACATTCGGCCAACACCTCCACCAGCTTGAATCCCATGATCCTCTCCTTGTTTCACTCCCCGTCACTCATTTTGAATTAGTAGACCAAGTCTTCCTCCACAATCTCCTCTACACCTTCCATTCAAATGTTTTGACCCAGTCAACAACCTCTTTTGAAGAGTCTAAGCCGAATGCCAACACTTCACTACCTTGAACACAAAAAATAAAGCTCTCACTTGCTGCTAATGAGGCTTGAACTCCTTCCCTCCTCCTGCTCCCTTGTGACGCCACCCCCTTGCTCCTTAAGTGGCGTTATCTTGCCATCACCACAACTCCATCTTTGTGTCAACAAACACTAGAAAATATTCTTAAAGCCTACTTCAACCAGTTCCCCCCTAAAGTGCCCAA
The DNA here is from genome assembly GCA_025506655.1 of Gossypium rotundifolium. NCBI lineage: Eukaryota > Viridiplantae > Streptophyta > Magnoliopsida > Malvales > Malvaceae > Gossypium > Gossypium rotundifolium. The sequence continues at coordinate 36,466,769 of CP106723.1, read as the reverse complement.
AAAGTAAAATTTTACCAAGGCTCTAGCTTGACCCCGAGCCTCCCCAGAACCCCTAAACATACCAAAACAACATGCTTAATGAGCCAAACACAAGAAATAGTGCAAAATGCAGAACCCCTAATTCTAGGATGTTACAGTTCTGCCCCCTTAAAGAAATTTCAGCCCCGAAATTTACCCGATCAAAAGAGGTGAGGGTATAACTGTCGCATCACATCCTCAATCTCCCATGTGGCTTTGTCTGAACTGTGATTCTGCCATAAAACTTTAACCAACGAAACTGTCTTCCTTCTCAATACTTTAACATCTCGATCTAAAATCTAAACTGGTTCTTCTTCAAAAGATAAATCAGGTCTTACTTCAATTTCTTCTGCCGGCACTATGTGAGATTGATCTGAACGATAGCGCCTTAACATCGAGACATGGAATACATTATGTATCTGCCTCAATTCTGAAGGCAACTCCAGCTGATAAGCTACCGGTCCCACACGTTTCAACACTCGATAAGGCCCGATGAATCTAGGGCTCAACTTATCGTTCCGTCCAAATCTCAGGACCTTCTTCCAAGGTGAAACCTTCAGAAAAGCCCGATCACCCTCAGCGAATTCTATTTCCTTACGCTTCAGGTCTACATAAGATTTTTTCCTGTCGAAAGCTTCCTTCAACCGAGTCTGAATCAACTTAACCTTTTCCTCTGTCTCTGAAACCAATTCCGGACCCAACAACTGTCGCTCACCTAACTCTGTCCAGCAGGTAGGAGTACGACACTTACGACCATACAACGCTTCGTAGGGTGCCATCTTAATGCTGGATTAATAGCTATTGTTGTATGCAAACTCTGCCAATGGCAGAAAATCTTCCCAACTACCCCTGAAGTCGATAACACAACCTCTCAACATATCTTCCAATATCTAAATTACCCTTTCTGACTGACCATCAGTCTGTGGATGAAACGCCGTGCTGAAATCCAATCTTGTACCCAACGCTTCATGTAATGCCTTCCAGAATCGTGATGTAAACCTAGGGTCTTTGTCTGATATGATCGACACTGGTACCCCGTGTAACCTGACAATCTCTACTATGTACAGCTTAGCTAACTTTAGCAACGAGTAGTCAACACGAACGGGTATGAAGGGAGCTGACTTCGTCAACCAGTCGACAACCACCCATACTGAATCTTTCCTAGTAGGCGTAAGAGGTAGCCCACTAACAAAGTCCATCGTTATCCTCTCTCATTCCAAAGTGGAATCTTCACTGGCTGTAGCAACCCCGAAGGCAACTGATGTTCTGCCTTCACCTGTTGACACGTCAAGCACTTACTTACAAACTCAGTAACTTCTTGCTTCAGACCTGGCCATCAAAATTGCTCACGAAAATCTCGATACATTTTACTCCCACCAGGATGCATTGCGTATGGACTACTGTATGTTTCTTGCAGAATCCTTTGCCTTAACTTGAAATCCCTCGGCATACAAGCCTTTCCCTGAAAGCACAATACCCCATCACTGTTCAAACTAAAATCTTTTGTCTCACCACCTTGCATTTGCTGAAATCTAGAACTCAACGATTCATCTGACAACTACTTCTCTTTAATTTGACTTACCCATGAAGGCTTCACTTGAAGTTCAGGTAACACGCTTCCATCATCATACAAACTGAGATGAGCAAACATTGCCCTCAAATCAGATATCACTTTACGGCTCAACGCATCCGCTATTACATTAGCTTTACTTGGGTGATATTTAATCGAGCAATCATAATCTTTTAACAATTCAATCCACCTCCACTGCCTTAAATTCAACTTTTTTTAAGTAAGAAGATATTTCAGGCTCTTATGGTCGGTGTAGATAATCGACTTCTCTCCATGCAAGTAGTGTCTCTAAATCTTTAGAGTGAACACCACCGCAGCTAACTCTAAACCATGAGTGGGGTAGTTCACCTCATGTGGTCTCAATTGTCGAGACACATACGCTACCACTTTCCCCTCTTGCATCAACACACATCATATCCCTGTGTGTGACGCATCACAGTAAACGACGAACTCTTTTCTAGCCTCAGGCTGCATCAATACTGGTGTCTCAGTTAAAATCTTCTTTAGCTTCTCAAAGTTTTCTTACTACTTATCAGCCCAAACAAATGGTACCCCTTTCCATAACAACTTGGTTAAAGGTGTAGCGATCAACGAGAATCCCTCAACAAACCTTCTGTAGTACCCGGCTAACCCAAGAAAACTTTGAACTTAGCTACAGACTTTGGTGGAAGCGCCTCGCAGCTGATCGAATAGGTCGTCAATCTTTGGCAACGGGTACTTGTTCTTAATCGTCAACTTGTTCAGCTGCCTATAATCAATAACACTGGAGCTCCCCACGGAGACACACTTGTTCAGATAAAACCACAGTCCAACAACTCCTGAATTTGGGCTTTAAGTTCCACCAGCTCTTTCGGCACCATCCTATACGGGGCAATGGACACCAGAGCTGTTCCCGGAAAAAGATCAATACCGAACTCCACCTCGCGATCCGGAGGAAACCTAAAAGCTCTTTTGGAAAAACATCTGAGAACTCTTTCACCGTTCTAACATCCTTTACAGTCAACTCTTTGGCCTTCAGAGCACTGATGAAAGCTAAGAATGCCTCACACCCTTTTCGCACCATCTTTTCGGCCTTTAGAGCAGACAGCACATTGGACAGATAATTTCTTCTCTTACTTATCACCAGTACCTCTTTACCCTCGAGAGTCCTAAGTAACATGCGCTTGGCAGCACAATCCAAGTTTGCTTGATACTTAACTAACCATTCCATGCCTAAAATCAAATCGAACTCACCGAACAGTAGTTCCATCAAGTCAGCCAAGAAGACTATCCCTTGAACTTCTAAAGGCATAGTCCTAAAGAATTTGTTTACCACTACAGATTGTCCTAAAAGGCTAACCACAGTCATTTCTCTAGAAGCAACCTCTGATTCTATGTTCAAAGTTCCAGACACAGTACTAGCAACATACGAATGTGTAGACCCAATATCTATCAGTGTTGTAAAGGGCAAACCAAAAATAAGGAACGTACCGGTTATGACGTCCGGTGCATCACCATCCTCTCAGTGTCTAGCTGTATAAACTAACCTAGGTTGTCTCGCATCTGTATTCCCAGCACCTCTACCCGGTGCTCCACGCCCTCGACCAAAACCATTCCTCCTCTGATCTGATCACGACCTCTCAACGGCTGCTGACCACCTCTTCCAGCCTGTGCATAACCCTGACCAACTGGCCGTGCCCTATTTGGCTCCTGTGAACAGTCTTTCACCAAATTATCCATAAATCCACACCTATAACATCATTTACTTATTGTCCAACACTCCCCTAAATGAAAATTTCCACATCTAGCACATGGTTGAGACCGACTAACAGTAACAGGCTTCACAACACGACTTGGCCCATCAAACCTAGGCCTCTTTTGGAAACTCTCAGTGGATCTTGAAGACCCAAAATTCTTTTTATTCCTACCCCTGTCCCTGTCCTGATCCTGCCTTTCAGACCGCTTCACCTCTTCGGTTATCTTAGCCTTCTCAACCAGAATAGCAAATTCTCTCTCCCGCTACGGAGCTATCAGTACTCGCAACTCGTCCCTCAGACCATCCTCAAATCGAACACCACGCTCGTGATCTAATGCAATGATACCCCGGGCATAACGGCTTAAATGCAGGAATTCTGCCTCATATTCAGCCACCGACCTACCCCCTGGTCCAAGTTTAGAAATGCCTTCCTCTGAGCGTCCACATAGCTCGCCTCAATATACTTTCCCTGGAATGCTGACTTAAAGAAGTCACAGGTAATACGGTCTGCCGATGTACCATCTCTTACCGTGAGCCACCACTGGTATGCCTCATCTTAAAGGAGAGACACCATTCATTTCAACTTTTCCCCTACGGTACAATCAAGATCGTCCATGATTTGTTCCACCGCTTCTAGCCAGTACTCAGCTACGTTAGGAGTTACACCAGAAATGCCCCTAAATATCTCAGCCCCACTAGCTCGGAGTCGCTCAGAAACAGGTTTTTGAGCTACTAATCCCGTGCTTGCTCCAGAAACCCGCTCCAAAACACGTAACATAGGTTGAGACACAGCATCGTCTCCACCAGTTTGGTCCTGGAATCCCGCTTCCGCTACTGGTGATGCTTGCACTTCACTCTCTAGCCCATGCGCTGATTTCGAGGGTTTAGCCTCAACACCCCGACCTCTATCGCGGCCACGTATACCACGTCCACGTCCTCTAGCACTCATGATTACTAATTCGACTTAATCTGATTAAAAAAATTTTATGAATTAGTATTTCTTCTTTTGTTTATTACCCGACAGTCTTATGGAAATAGCATTAGAAGTAGTTTTTCGCAAAAAAATATTTCTAAAGGTCTCCATTTCTAAAGTTCTATTTCTTAAAACTATCTATCACAATATTTCATAAGAATTCCAGTAGTAACCAGAAAACTTACAGTGTGGATTGGTGCTGGAGACTCGGGTGTCATACTTCTAGAAAACATATATTTTTCTAAACCATTTTTCCACACCAACTTTTGAAATCATTTTGAACCCCAAACCCACAGCCGAGTTTTATAAACCTAGGCTCTGATACCATAATTGTAACACCCCAAAATCGGTCTATACGCTATGACCAAATCTGACATGTTACATGAAGGGTAGTTTGAAATTTTAACGAAACATCGTAACTTAGAAAACATTTCGTTTAGTGTCTCCATCTTGAAGTTGATTTAAAAATTCTACTTGATGATTTCGTACCGACTTCTTATTAAATTGATCTAAAAGGTTGTAAACAAATTTGTTTTTACAAAAGCCGAAATCAAGGGATTCCATAAACGTGACATTTGAAATCAATGTTGCGGTTTTAATAAAATCTCCAAATTAATTAGTTATTCGCAAGCCATATATTGTTGACACTTTGAAAACTATTTGTTTATGTTTTTAACTTTAGAAAAACCCCATATTTGACAGTTTATAAAATATATAATATCAGCATTAAATCAAAACCCAAATTAAAATTATAGCTACCTTATTACATAATAAAATCCCAAATTAAAATAAGTTTAAATAAAAGAAATGAGTTTGCGAGAAAAACATTACATGGCCACCCCAAGTTCGCCTCGGCTCCAAATTCGCGATCTAATGCTTACCTGTAAAATTAAGTAGAGGGGTGAGTCATCGAGACTCAGTGTGTAATTCCCCTTATAACGCAATTGGCCTTAAGCCCACAGATGCACATTGGGCCTCAACCCACAAAATATAGCATATTAAAATGTATACAATGCAGCCCCAGCCCAACTTAGTTATCCACCCTCTAGGTCACCTGAATCAACCAAACACTCGTGGCATCAAGCTACTGTGGTCCTAGACCACTTGTGATAGAGTCACAGAATATATAAACGTGGGGCCAACCCATTATGGTCCCAGACCACTATGACAATCTCTGATAAGTATACGTGGGGCCAACCCACTGTGGTCCCAGACCATTAGGACAAGTCACTGATAAACATATGTATACGTGGTTCCAAACCACTGTGGTCCTAGACCACTGTGACAATAGCCACTGAATCACACTTCCCCTTTTGTTCACATCCCAAAACCCGATGCAAACATATTATCCATGTACAGCAGTTAATCATGTCATACATAATCATATTATATGCAAAGCAATTACAACGGTACTTACCTGGTGTCCTCAACCTTACCCACAAGGTATCTCGACTGATTGCACAGTCGTTTCGGCTTTTAGCCATCACAGTTATTTACACAAACCAATAAAGAGAAAGTGTGAGCATTACACACCTGATTATGCGTAAAACTAGACTCTTTACGTCGACACTCTCACTAGCAGGGATAACAGCGATTTGCCTATCCTAGGCAGACGTCGGCTCTCTACCACACCCCAGTGAAAAGTCTCAAATCGCAGACACAACACGTCTTTTAAATTTAGGAACAGAGACCACGGGTCTGCTCCCCTCCTTAGCTTGACTGGCACTTGCATCCATGAAGAGATTTGATCAGTACTCAGAGTGAAACGTCACTTATCTAACAAGAGAATGGATTGAGGCAAACTACAATCGATAAGGGATATAATAGCCAAGAACCGAAAAAATGTGACCCTTACCTTGGTAAATGATGAACCGCACAACAACTGATTCATCCTCGAATCAGAGATGAGTCGCAAGAAAGCAAAGATTCGACCTAACAGTTAAAAGTTACCCCTGAATATACCGACTTAAAAGAGCACACTCAAATAACAAATAGCACAACTTACCCCTAGATTCGGCAATAACAAGTTCTTGATCAAATGAGAATCGAACCCTTTTACACCCTTCAGAGATGATAACCAACACCACACCAAGACGGGGTAAGGAGTGTTTGGTTTACACTAACACTATGGAAAGAAAACAATAGTTAGGAAACACATCACCCATTCGGCCACAAGAGAAAGAAGAAGAAGAGGAAATGACATACGAATAAAAGAAGAACCCATTACCTTCAACAACCGAGTTACCAAGGTATTCCGATTCACTTGGGACCAAGAGAACTATTTGACTTAGGAGAAGAAATAGAAGGATGACAATGGTGAAGCAGCAGGTTTCTGCTAACACCAAAAAGACAATGGAGAAAAATGAAGCAAAAGAAATGAGATGAGAGTTTCAGTTATAGGAAAAAGATGTAGAGAAAAATAGATGAGAGAAAAAAAGAGTAGAAAAAGAGTGATACGATTTTTCTTTGGTAACAAAAGAAAATGAAACAAAATGACCAAAGTGCAAAAGAAAAAGGAAGGCTCTTTGGATGATTTCAGCTTTACTCCTCTCTCAAATGACACTTGCAAAAATGGCACTACACTACCCCCTTATGACCGAATATGTCACCCAAATTGCCTAAGAAACAAAAGTCGGCACACCCACACACTCACCAACCGAATATGCTCGCATCAAAGACCCTTACATTCAGCCAACACATCCACCAACTTGAATCCCACGATCCTCTCCTTGTTTCACTCCCCATCACTCATTTTGAATTAGTATACCAAGTCTTCCTCCACAAACTCCTCTACACCTTCCATTCAAATGCTTTGACCCAGTCAACAACCACCTTTGAAGAGTCCAAGTCGAATGCCAACACTTCACTACCTTGAGTACAAAAAATAAAGCTCCCACTTGCTGCTGATGAGGCTCGAACTCCTTCCCTCCTCCTACTTCCTTGTGACGCCACCCCCTTGCTCCTTAAGTGGCATTATCTTGCCATCACCAGAACTCTATCTTTGTGTCAACAAACATTAGAAAATATTCTTAAAGCCTGCTTCAACCAGCTCTCTCCTAAAGTGCCCAAAAAGCAAAATTTTACCAGGGCTCTGGCTTGACCCCGAGCCTCCCCAAGACCCCCAAACATACTTTAATAACATGCTTAATGAGCCAAACACAAGAAATAGTGCAAAATGCAGAACCTCTAATTCTAGGATGTTACATTAGCCTTAGATCGGCTGACATCATCTCTGAATTTTTTCGATGCTGAGTGAAAAGTCTTACCCGATGATCTTTTACGAGAATCTTTAGCTTCAAAATCAGCTTTTCTTTTCTCTTTCCCAAGCTCTTCAGCTTTTCAAGCTCGCTTGACAAGTATCACGAACTCTTTGATTTCAAGTATGCCAACTAGCAGTTTAATATCTTCGTTCAACCCGTCTTCAAATCTTTTACGCATGATAGCTTCAGTTGAAACACACTCGCGAGCATATCTACTAAGTCTCACAAATTTTTGCTCATATTTTGTCACAGTCATACGAACTTATTTTAACTCGAGAAATTCCTTGCGCTTCTGGTCAATGAATCTCTAACTGATATATTTCTTACGGAACTCAGTCTGAAAGAAGTCTCAAGTCACCTGTTCTTTCGGAACCACCGATACTAATGTATTCCACCAGTGATAGGCAGTGTCTCGTAGTAAAGTAATGGCACATTTTAAGCACTCATCCGGGGTACAAGGTAACTCATCAAACACACGGATAGTATTATCAAGCCAAAATTCAGCTCACTCAGCGTCATCTTCATTAGTAGCTCTGAATTCTTCAGCCCTATATTTTTTGATTTTATCAACATGAGGCTCATGTAATCTTAACGGATCACTCACTTGAGACATAACAGGTATCGGAGAAGGATTAATTGGGGGTGGAGGTGGTTGTACAGCCAGATTCATCCGAATATACTGAGTAAACCAATCGTTCATCATTTGGTAAAATGCTTGCTTAGCCTCACCCTCTTGGTTTCTCGAGGTCGGTCGAGAATCAACCGGCTCTGTCCCTTGCATGGAAGCAAGTGCTATACTCTCGACATCATCAGCTACAGCTCTATCGGGATCCATTTACTATATAAAAACATAGTTTCAAATGTCAGAAGTCATTACACTATCATAATATATGATATGGCATGTATAGCTAGACTCACACGCGCTACGTTAGTTCTAGAATCGACTAAACCGTAGCTCTGATACCAATCAAATGTAACACCCTTAACCCGTATCCGTCGCTGAAAAGGGGTTACGAGGTATCACCAAACGAAACACACAACTTCTGATTAATCACATGCATAATTTTATTCAAACTCTTAAAACATATAAGTATTAATATAAATAAAGCTAAATTTGTCACTTTGTAAGTTATATTGTAATATTTTCCAAAGATATAATCGATTTATAATTCATGAACAATAAGCACGAACATATCATTATATCATATTGCATTTGTTCATGCCATATATATAATATAATACTACAAAATATAATCACATACGTAAAACATAATAAATAAAGATATTCAAGCACATCATATTTTAGCAAATTCCATTCGACATCATTAGAAAATAACAAACTTTATTCTTTATAGTTTAAAGTACTATTCATTAAATCGCTTTCTACGAAATCTTTAGCCTAAAATAATCATGCATATAATTATACATATTTCAATATCCCTCTTCAACTTATTCAAAGATTTTTATGTCACATTAAAAACATTACAACAATGCATTTATACATATAACTTAGTAACCTTTTTGGCTAATACATTAAAATACCACATCGAATTTAACATGGTAATATCACATAATTTACAATGTACAAACATCAATACCAAAATTCATAGTTAAACCTTAACCAAAATATACTAACAAAGTTTCAATAGTCAAATTATCAACCTACTATATTCACTACACAAATCCAACACTTAACCGACTCATCAATCCCTAGTGATTACACATCCATCACCTAAATCAAACACATAATCAAATCACCAAGATCAAAATCAAATTTACTCCAATACCATTCACGCATAGCACATATAAAAATTATACTTGATAGCATATATTAATAATTCAACTTAGTCATTTTCGCATGGCATAATATATACATATCTCAAAATCAATCAATTCAAAATATAACCCAGCCTATACATGCCATAGTTTCAAAAATTCAGCTTATAAAATACCAAAGTTAGTCGATAGTGTGATAGACTTTGACGATGATCCCCGAGCTCGTAACTTGACTCCAAAATCTAATAAATAATGCAAACAAACACATATAGTAAGCTATCATAGCTTAGTAAGTTATAAGCAATTACATATCAACAATGCATTCTATCATTATATTAGTAAGGCCAATTTAATATAATCACAATCAAGGTTAATAATCATAACTATAATTTATATCACCATTCGTAAACTTTTTGTAACATCCTAATAATTAGGGGCTATGCATTTTACTTAATTGAATGATGTTGCATGCTTAATTATTATTAAGTGTACTTTGGAAGTTATTTTAAGCTTCATTAATTAAGTGAAGGCTTAGTAAAACTTTTAATTTTATTAAGAGAGAGAGCTAAGTAAATTAGGCCTTAAGAATTAATGACAAGGAATTTCAAGCATAAGTTAAGTAATTGGCAAAGTGGTTAAGATGCATGGATGTGTGCTTGAGGTGTAAGGTTCGAATCTCCTAGCTAGCATTAGGGGGAGGATTTTAAATTTTTGTTTTCTTCTTTATAAGTGTCGGCCAAGAAAGTTCTAGAGTGGATGAGCTTTCATTCATTTTTAGCTAGTTGACCATGTCAAAAAGGAAGCAAAGAACTTAAGGCATGGAATCTTAAGTTCATGATAAGATGAGGGGGACAAAGGCATGATATTTGGCTATGTTTTGGGGATGTGTTCATGGTCATTTGACCATGAACCTAGACAACATGAAGGCTAAAGGAGTGGCTTAATTGTGTAGCAAATTTTGGATATGATAGGGAAGAAACAAGGAGGAAAAAGGGGATATGTTGGCCTTGATTTGGCCGAATTTGTGCTTTGCCATTAGGGGAGTTAGCCAAAAGTCTTACACAACCTTTTGTCCATCTTTTCTCATTTTCACCAAAAGTTCTCTCCTAGCTAAAATTGACATTGAGTTTAGGTAAAATCTTCTCTTTGTTTTAGTTTTCTTTTGACCAATTTTTCTCCAAAACTTTTACTTTGGCGAATGTACCTTAGACACTTTGGTACACTTTTACTTTTGATTTAGTCCTCGATTGTATTTGAACCAAATACAATTTTCGTTCTTCCTCTTTCTTTTGAAATCGAAACTACAAAGTTCAAAGAACCAAATTCTTCATTTCTCTTCTTTAGCAAATGCATCTAAGTCTCAAAACTAATCTCCTTCTCTTTGATCATATTCTTTTTCTTTTCTTTTCACTTTATTTCTCTCTTCTTTTCCTCTCATTCACCAAACCACATAGGATCAAGAATCTCCTCCTTGGCGAATGTGCAAAAGTTTCTAATCATCTCTTTTCTTTTGAGAAATCACCGTAATCATCTTCTTCTCCTCTTTCTCTTTCTTCCTTCTTTCTTTCCTTCTCTTTTCTTTTCCTTTCTTCTTTTCCCTCAAATCGAAACCACCATTTCTCTTCTCTTTTGTTAAAGCCGAATCTTGAAGGACTCATGTAAGAATTCTATCAATTATTTTTATCATTTCCTTTCACTTGATGAAATTTAGAACTATAATCTTTTATTTTCTCTCTAGGCCAAATCTTTTGAAAAGATTTTCAATGATCCTTGTTGAAGACAACCTTTAAGTGACCATTCAATCATCAAGGTAAGATTACTATTTTAGATAATATCAATTTCTTTAGATGGATCACTAATCTATGTTATTTTAGGGCGATCTAAGATCAACAAGATAGGTAAGAAAAGGGTTGTGCGAAGTGTTTGGAAGAGAGGAGGTATTCCTTTACCATCGAACTACAAATGAAGAAGCGATGTCGGGGTTAGAGATTTTCCAGGGTTGTGGACCTTCGCTAACGAGGATCGGTTATTCAAGTAGTCGTATAACCGAACCACATTACGTTGGTGGAATATCAGCGGGTTTTGATCCATCTAGTGGAGAAAAATCACAAATAACTGTCATTCGTGAATCCGAGGGTGTGGACGAGCAAGAGGGTATTATTCTCACTGTTACTAGGTGTGTAACCATACATTAAAAATTTTCATAGATTTATATTGTTAAAAAGTGATTATGTGATAGTATGTTTTGTTTGTGGATACCAAGCATTGGTATACAAAATTCAGGTATGTTACCCAATATTTCGTTTATTTTTGCTATATGTATCAATATGAAATAAGCATGACTATATTATGATTTGTGGGTAAATAGCATGAAAATCTATTTGATATGTATGTGCATGGGCATATGGGTATGTTTAATAAAGGAGGAAGTATTCGGTGGTTTTACCACAATTACGGTGACTTCGGTCACATATGTGAAATTGGTGACTTGGTCACATATTTGACTCCGTGGCCGGTCACATATTTGACTCGGTGGCCGGTCACATATTTGACTCCGGTGACTTCACATATTTGGCTCACGTATTTGAAATTTGGACTTGATCGGTGACTTGGTCACATCTGTTTTGGTGGCTTTGCCACAATAAGGCGATGTGCATGTTGACTGCAAAAATCGCCTTCGATGGTGTGTAGCGGATGGAGGTCGATTTAGTAATCCCACGGTGTGTTGGTTGAGTACGGGTGTGTAGCGGATGGATAATTAGGTTGGTAGGGCTTGCATTTCATTTCATATACATAACTATGTAATATTGTATGATTATTAATTGATCTGTTATGAAATAGGCCTTTGGGCTAAATATGAGCTAAATGGGCCTTTGGGCTAAATATGAGTTAAATGGGCCTTTGGGCTAAATATGAGTTAAATGGGCCTTTGGGCTAAATATTTGATTAAATGGGCCTATGGCCATATGTGAAATTTATGAGCTTTAAAGCATATGATAAAATGGACTTTTTAGTGTATGTGTTATACATTGAGTTTATAACTCACCCATTTTTATGGGATAACTTTTCAGATAACTCAGTGGTCACGATGGATCGAGGCGTGAGGATTTCGAGGTGGCGATTACTCGTATCAAGTATTGTGGAGATTTTCCAACTTAAACTCTTTAAGTTAAATTTTATTACTTAGACTTTATTATGGATTTGCCAATTTTATGTAATAAGGCCACTATAAACTATCTTTCATTTCGTGTTTGAATTTACTTTTATTTTGACATGAAAAATATATATTAAATAACTAAATTAGTTTTCAATAATTATTTAAAAGGTTTTTGTCTCTAATATATAAATGTTTTCAAGGAAATTTTCTTAAGTTTGGTTTCCTTTTGATTTTATTAATTCCTCCTAAAAATAATGTTTTAAAAGACAAAATTTCTTTACAATGGAATTCGCTAAAGTTTTACTTGAGGAACATACTAAATCCGGTTAGGCTTTTTGGGCCGGGTTTGGGGTGTTTCAACTTGGTATCAGAGCCCAGTTTTAAACTCTCGGCCTTGGGTTTTAAAGCCCACAATGTTTTCAAAAGTTGGCCCAAATGATATTTTTTTTAGTTAAATGATTTTGTAAGAGCATGGCACTCGAGTTCTCGGCCCAGATCCATCAGATATGTACCTTCATTTGATAAATGATATGAATGTTTGATAAGCCTAAGGAAATTTTAGAGACATGGACCTTAGGTGTATGTGTACTACTACTAAAAACTACTAAATATCATTTCATAAAACTTTCTTTTAATAAGAAGTGAAAAGATTCTAATACATAAGACTTTTCGTAAAAGCAGATAAGATCGTAGTAGACATGAGCTCTAGGGGCGAGGTCGTCGTGGACATGGAAGAGGAAGGATGATCGCTTGAACCGATTCGATCTGGTCAAGGTTACGAGAATGAAGCTCCACCACCTATTTGTTAGGCGCACTTTCAAGAACAAAATGAAGGTGGTGACGCAGATATCACAAGTCAGCCTTTGTGAGTTTTGGAGCAGTAGCGAAGCTAGTTCGAAATGGATCTCGAAAGTCATGGTGAGAGACTAAGATCGAATGGAGCCGAGGTTTTCGGAGGAGTATCTGGAGTAGCTCAAGCGTGGTGAATATTGGTTGGAGGCGATCGAAAGGATCATGGATGATATAGACTGCACTGATGAAGAGAAATTGAAAGGTGCTATTTCACTTCTTCGTGATGAAGCCTACCAGTGGTGGCTCACTATCAAGGAAAGTACCCCTGTGGATCGTCTGGATTGGGGGTATTTTAAAGTGAAATTCGAAGGAAAATATGTTGGAGCTAGCTATATCGACTCCCAGAGGAAGACATTTCTGAATCTAGTACAAGGAAACAAGTCGATAGCTGAATATGAAGCGAAATTTTTGCGACTTAGCCGTTATGCCGGAGGATAGTGGCTACTAATATAAGCAGTGTATCAGTTTGAAGATGGACTTAGAGATGAGCTAAGAGTGATGATTGCTCCACACCGTGAAAGAGATTTTGCAATCCTAGTGGAAAGGGCAAGAATTATCAAGAGGCTAAACTGATTTGAGAGACGAACCGGACGGAGGTCGAGCAAGAATAAGAGAAGCTTTGGGTCTTGAGGTCGTCAAAAACTTTCGGAAGAAATCAAGAAATGATGGACCGCGAGGTCAACAGACTGCTACGGGTGTACAAAGTCGTACTTGTTCTCAGTGTGGGAAAATGCATTCGGGAGAATGCTGGAAAAAGATCGACGGATGTTTTAAGTGCGGTTCAAAGGATCACATGATCAAAGATTGCCCGATGAACTCGGAGAAGAACTGCTTGACAAGTCGGTGCTAATCAGTGGCGCGAGGTGGACAGCAGCAGATAAGAGGTCGTGGTTCAAATAGAAGGAAATGGTTACGGTAGAGGACGCGAAACTTGAGCAGAGGCGATGGAAGCTCGAGGCGAGACAACCGGGTTTGGTGTATCTTTGTTAAATCGCAGAAAAAACGATGGCCTTTTGATGTTATCACGATGCGTTTTTGATTTACAGGTTGCCCTTTATTGCTTTGATAGATATAGGGTCAACTCATTCCTATATCGCTAGTGAAGTATCGGGACTTTGCATGTGACTTCGAATCGTATGCCAAATTCACAGAAGTGTGAATTTTGGTGAAAGAAGTTACATTTTAGGACATGTGGTATCTGTAGAAGGGATTAGGGTGGATCCTCGGAAGATCGAGGTCAGATTAGATTGGAAACCACCTAAGTCCGTGGCGAGGTTCGCGATTTCTTGGGTTTAGCCGGATATTACCAAGATTCGTCAAGGATTTTCATCGATAATTTGCACCTTTAACGAAATTGCTTTGAGGAAGGAGGTATCTTTCGTGTGGTGATAAGCAACAAGAGAGTTTTGAGAAGCTCAAGAAAGTTTTGACGAAGCTCTGTTTTGATTCAGCCTGAAGCAGGAAAGGATTTTGTCGTGTATTGTGACGCTTCTCACACGGGTTTAGGATGTGTTCTGATACAAGGCGGGAAGGTAGTTGCATATGCGTCTCGACAGTTGAGGCCGCATGAAGTTAACTACCCGATGCATGACTTGGAGTTGGCAGCTGTAGTCTTTACTCTTAAAGTTTGGAGACATTACTTATACGGGAAAAGTCAGTGATATACACGGACCACAAAAGTCTGAAATATCTACGACTCCAGAAAGAACCTGAATCTGAGGCGCGAAGGTGGATAGAGTTGTTGAAAGACTACGACTGTTCTATCGAGTACCACCCGGGTAAGGCGAATGTGGTGGCAGACGCTCTAAGTCAAAAAGTGGTGTCAGATTTGAGAGCGATGTTTGCACATCTTAGTCTTTTCGATCACGGAAGCTTGTTGGCGAACTTGAGTTAAGCGACATGGTTAAGTCAAGTGAAAGAGAGGCGTTAATAGATGAAGATCTGAGTGAAAAGCTTGACAAAGTGCGAGTGGGAAATTGGAAGATTTTAGTATTAACAAGGATTTGAGTATTGTGCTTCAAAGGTAAAGTCTCGTATCTCAAGGATCGTGAGCTTGAGACAAAAGATACTTGAGAATCGCATGGTAGCCCCTATGCTATGCATCCTGGAGGAAGTAAGTTATACCGAGATTTGCGAGATCAGTTTTGGTGGCCTGGGTCTTAAACGAGAAGTTACTGAATTTGTAGGGAAGTGCTTGACGTGTCAGCAAGTTAAGGCTGAACATCAAGTACCTTCTGGATTGCTACAACCAATAAAGATTCCGCAATGGAAGTGGGAGAGAATCACCATGGATTTTGTTAGTGGGCTTCCTCTTACGCCTACTAAGAAAGATTCTGTATGGGTGATAGTGGACCGATTGATGAAATCTGCACATTTTATCCCAATTCGGATTGATTACTCTTTGCAGAAATTGGCGAAGTTATATGTAGCTGAAATTGTGAGATTGCATGGAGTGCCATTGTCGATAATTTGGACGAGATCCAAGGTTTACGTCGCGATTTTGAAAAGCATTGCATCGAGCTTTGGGCACAGATTGGACTTGATGCGGCATTTCATCCTCGGTCGGATGGTCGATCGAAAGAGTAATCCAAATCTTAGAAGATATGTTAAGGGATGTGTGATAGATTTCAAGAGAAGTTGGGAGGAATTCTTACTGTTGGCGAATTTGCGTACAACAACGCTTCAATCCATGATTCGGATGGCACCATATGAAGCACTATATGGACTAAGTGTCGCACTCCTACGTGTTGGATGAAATTAGGGAACGTCGATTTTGGGTCCGAAATAGTGGTGAATCAAGAAAAGGTTAAGGTAATTCGAGGCTCGGTTAAAGGAAGCATCGATAGACAAAAATCGTCTGCAGATTTAAAGCGGAAAGAAATAGAGTATCGTTGGGAGACCAAGTTTTCCTAAAGGTTTCACCTTGGAAAAAGGTGATGAGATTTGGACGCAAAGGAAACAAAGTCCAGTTCATTGGACCTTATCGGATTGTGAAGCGGGTCGGATCTGTGGCATATCGATTAGATTTGCCTTCGGAATTGAAGCAAATGCATGATGTGTTCCATGTTTCAATGTTACGCCATTACCGGTCGGATCCATCTCATGTAGTACCAGTTGAAGAGGTGGAATTAAGATCAGATTTGTCATATGAAGAGGAGCCAATTCAAATTCGAGCGGGATGTAAAGGTTTTACGAGAAAATCGGTTCCTCTCGTTAAGGTATTATGGCGTAATCATGGAGCGAAGAAGCTTCGTGGGAACAGGAGGAAGCGATGCGACAACAATACCCTCACTTATTCGGCCGAGTAATTTCGAGGACGAAATTATTTTAAGGGGGTAGAACTGTAACATCCTGATAATTAGGGGCTATGCATTTTACTTAATTGAATGATGTTGCATGCTTAATTATTATTAAGTGTACTTTGGAAGTTATTTTAAGCTTCATTAATTAAGTGAAGGCTTAGTAAAACTTTTAATTTTATTAAGAGAGAGAGAGCTAAGTAAATTAGGCCTTAAGAATTAATGACAAGGAATTTCAAGCATAAGTTAAGTAATTGGCAAAGTGGTTAAGATGCATGGATGTGTGCTTGAGGTGTAAGGTTCGAATCTCTAGCTAGCATTAGGGGAAGATTTTAAATTTTTGTTTTCTTCCTTATAAGTGTCGGCCAAGAAAGTTCTAGAGTGGATGAGCTTTCATTCATTTTTAGCTAGTTGACCATGTGAAAAAGGAAGCAAAGAACTTAAGGCATGGAATCTTAAGTTCATGATAAGATGAGGGGGACAAAGGCATGATATTTGGCTATGTTTTGGGGATGTGTTCATGGTCATTTGACCATGAACCTAGACGGCATGAAGGCTAAAGGGAGTGGCTTAATTGTATAGCAAATTTTGGATATGATGGGAAGAAACAAGGAGGAAAAAGGGGATATGTTGGCCTTGATTTGGCGAATTTGTGCTTTGCCATTAGGGGAGTTAGCCAAAAGTCTTACACAACCTTTTGTCCATCTTTTCTCATTTTCACCAAAAGTTCTCTCCTAGCAGAAATTGACATTGAGTTTAGGTAAAATCTTCTCTTTGTTTTAGTTTTCTTTTGACCAATTTTTCTCCAAAACTTCTACTTTGGCCGAATGTACCTTAGACACTTTGGTACACTTTTACTTTTGATTTAGTCCTCGATTGTATTTGAACCAAATACAATTTTCGTTCTTCCCTCTTTCTTTTTGAAACCGAAACTACAAAGTTCAAAGGACCAAATTCTTCATTTCTCTTCTTTAGCCGAATGCATCTAAGTCTCAAAACTAATCTCCCTTCTCTTTGATCATATTCTCTTTCCTTTTTCTTTTCACTTTATTTCTCTCTTCTTTTCCTCTCATTGCCGAAACCACATAGGATCAAGAATCTCCTCCTTGGCCGAATGTGCAAAAGTTTCTAATCATCTCTTTTCTTTTGAGAAATCACCATAATCATCTTCTTCTCCTCTTTCTCTTTTCTTCCTTCTTTCTTTCCTTCTCTTTTCTTTTCCCTTTCTTCTTTTCCCTCAAACCGAAACCACCATTTCTCTTCTCTTTTTGTTAAAGCCGAATCTTGAAGGACTCATGTAAGAATTCTATCAATTATTTTTATCATTTCCTTTCACTTTAGTAAATTTAGAACTATAATCTTTTATTTTCTCTCCTAGGCCGCATCTTTTGAAAAGATTTTTCAATGATCCTTGTTGAAGACAACCTTTAAGTGACCATTCGAATCATCAAGGTAAGATTACTATTTTAGATAATATCAATTTCTTTAGATGGATCACTAATCTACGTTATTTTAGGGGCGATCTAAGATCAACAAGATAGGTAAGAAAAGGGTCGTGTGAAGTGTTTGGAAGAGAGAGGTATTCCTTTACCATCGAACTACAAGCGAAGAAGCGATCTTAGGGGTTAGAGATTTTCCACCGGGTTGTGGACCTTACGCTAACGAGGATCGGTTATTCAAGTAGTGCATAAACCGAACCACTTTACGTTGGTGGAATATCGGTGGTTTTGATCCATCTAGTGGAGAAAACCACAAATAACTATCATTCGTGAATCTGGGGTGTGGACGAGCAAGAGGGTATTGTTCTCACTTTGTTACTAGGTGTGTAACCATACATTAAAAATTTCCATAGATTTATATTGTTAAAAAGTGATTATGTGATAGTATGTTTTGTTTGTGGATACCAAGCATTGGTATACAAAATTCGTGTATGTTACCCAATATTTCGTTTATTTTTGCTATATGCATCAATATGAAATAAGCATGACTATATTATGATTTGTGGGTAAATAGCATGAAAATCGATTTGATATGTATGTGCATGGGCATATGGGTATGTTTAATAAAGGAGGAAGTATTCGGTGGTTTTACCACAATTCAGTGACTTCGGTCACATATGTGAAATTGGTGACTTGGTCACATATTTGACTCGGTGGCCGGTCACATATTTGACTCGGTGGCCGGGTCACATATTTGGCTCCGGTGACTTGGTCACGTATTTGAAATTTGGACTTGGTCGGTGACTTGGTCACATCTATTTTGGTGGCTTTGCCACAATAAGAGCGATGTGCATGTTGATTGCAACAATCGCCTTCGATGGTGTGTAGCGGATGGAGGTCGATTTAGTAATCCCACGGTGTGTTGGTTGGTGCGGGGTGTGTAGCGGATGGATAATTAGGTTGGTAGGGCTTGCATTTCATTTCATATACATAACTATGTAATATTGTATGATTATTAATTGATCTGTTATGAAATGGGCCTTTGGGCTAAATATGAGCTAAATGGGCCTTTGGGCTAAATATGAGTTAAATGGGCCTTTGGGCTAAATATGAGTTAAATGGGCCTTTGGGCTAAATATTTGATTAAATGGGCCTATGGCCATATGTGAAATTTATGGGCTTTAAAGCATATGATAAAATGGACTTTTTAGTGTATGTGTTATACATTGAGTTTATAACTCACCCATTTTTATGGGATAACTTTTCAGATAACTCGTAGTGCGATGGATCGGGGCAGCAAGGATTTCGAGGTGGCCAGTGCTCGTATCAAGTATTGTGGAGATTTTCCAACTTAAACTCTTTAAGTTAAATTTTATTACTTAGACTTTATTATGGATTTGCCAATTTTATGTAATAAGGCCACTATAAACTATCTTTCATTTCGTGTTTGAATTTACTTTTATTTTGACATGAACAAATATCTATTAAATAACTAAATTAGTTTTCAATAATTATTTAAAAAGGTTTTTGTCTCTAATATATAAATGTTTTCAAGGAAATTTTCTTAAGTTTGGTTTCCTTTTGATTTTATTAATTCCTCCTAAAAATAATGTTTTAAAAGACAAAATTTCTTTACAATGGAATTCCGCTAAAGTTTTACTTGAGGAACATACTAAATCCGGTTAGGCTTTTTGGGCCGGGTTTGGGGTGTTTCACTTTCACATTTCATAGCCTTAAGGCCGAACACTCATACATTCAATAATAAATTTCACATCGATCTATAAATCACTTTCTTGTATCAAAACAAATACATATACATTTATACAAGTATACATATATGTCACATTTTCTTAATTCCATATGCATATATCACTTACCAAATTTATACTTGCATTTCAAACCCATATAAATCACATATTAACATGTATAATACATAATTTCATTTCAACAGTTAATACTTACTTTATTATCCAAAAGATGATCTATCATCACATACTTGATCATTTTATCTCGTTTAACACATTCATTAACCGATACACTTAAAGGATAAGCAAACCCGCACACTCAATGCCAAAACCTTGTAACATATCGCACACTTAGTACCGTCACATTAACATCTCGCACACCTAGTGCCAAATCCTTGTAACGTATCGCACACATAGTGCCTTCACATTTAACATCTCGTACACTTAGTGCTATATTTCATACTATCATTTTCGTACATTAATTTCACATATTACTAATCAGCATATAAATCTCATATTTATTTATAATTAACAACACATATATGCTTATAAACTTACCTCAGACGATGAAAATTGGGACGGGGCGATTAATCAACGACTTTGGTTTTTCCTCGATCCAAATCCGATTTCTTTGGTTCTTGATCTAAATGTATTCAAAATAAACTAATTCAAATATAATTCCATTAAATTTGGTCCAAAATCACATAAATGGGCAAATTACCATTTTGCCCATGATATTTCACATTTAAAACAATTTAGTCCAAATAGCATAAAACACAAAATATTCAAAATTTGACTTCACCCTAGCTTGGCCGAATTTCACTAAGTCCCTAGCAGCGCATTTCTTTCATTTATTCACATTTTGATCCCTCAATTTATAAATTTCGCAATTTAATCCTATTTAAACATTTTTACCAAAAATACCTTAATTAAACTTAACAATCTAACAACCTATATTTACTTTCCATCACTAAACACCAATTTCATCAAGCTATCAACAATGGTATTTCATGGATACATCATCAAATTCAAAAATTCAAACTTGGGCTAGCTAGTATTCAAAGCAACGATCTCAAAAACGTAAAAATTATCAAAAACCGAGCAAAGCACATACCCGAATCAAGCCTCCAAAGGTGCCGAAAATTCAAAGCTTTCAAAGCTTTATTTTCTTCTTTAGTTTCCGCAATGCATGGCCATTTTAGTTTTTGTTTTATTTTATTTTATTTTAACTTTAACATAATAATATGACAATTCACCTACCCTTGTCCAATATTGTCTACCACGATTATAAATGGTATAATGACATGCAAGTGCTCCACATTTCCATTTAATTGCCATTAAACACCTTTAACAATTAGAAAGTCACTTTTACATTTTATGCGATTTAGTCCTTTTTAACAAATTAACTAATCAATTAATAAAATTTTCACACATATCAAATATCATGCTGTAAACACCGAAAATAATATTAAAAAAAATATATTTTTTAACTCAGATTTGTGGTTTCGAAACTACTGTTTTGACTAGGGTCTAAACCGGGCTGTTACACTGTAGACCTTAAAGAAATAATAAAATAAATATTTCTACTTCGAATTTATGGTCTCAAAACCACTGTTTCGATTTGACCCAAAAACAGGCTGTTACAGATAAGCTTGAGGCGGGCTTTGGCAGAGAAGGCGTTGTGGAAATACGAGTACAGGTGGAGATTTGTAGAGTTATGCCTCGTATTTTTTTACTTTTCTTCTCCTATTAAACTTTGTTTTTAGTTTCTCACTTAAACTCTAATTAGTATAGGTTATTTTAATATTAGTTTCCCACTTAAACTTTGATTAATGTATGTTATTTTAATATTATTTGACCTATGAATTTAACCTATAAATATGCCCTTTTCCACCCTAGAAAAATAAGCCATAACACATTTAGGTATTAGCTTTTCAAACTTTTAGAGGATTTTGTGCTTACATTTTTACGGTTATTATTTCAAGTTCCAGTGTTTAGTTTTATCCCCATCTTTTGTACTCTTTGTTTTTGTCGTTTTAGTGAAATTATCTTTGCATGTGGATTTTTATCCTATTCGGAGGGATTTTTCACGTAAAATATGTGTATTCGATCTTTTCAATTTTCTTCGTTACTAAACCGAGTTTATCCCTAACAATATTAAATTATAAAGTAAAACTTTGAAAATTAAAATATAATCTAAGCAATATTTTTAGAATTGGATTAGTGTTCGAACTGGTCAAGCCACTGGTTCATATGGTTCAATTGAATAAATCATTAAAAAAAGAAAAAAAATATTTATTAAAAAATAATTCAATCAAATTTTTAGTTTGGTTTAACTGGTTTGTACTGTTTGCGGGTCAACTAGCTTTATGCCTCTCTCCAAATCGATGCATTGACCGTTTCCGTTCAAGCAACCATGACTCTTAAGTCTCTACACTTTGTACATTTGGAATTTAGTCCTCCTCCTTTTATTTTCAAGAGTTTAATCTCTCTACTTATTAGATTTATAAATCTACTTTCAAATTATATATAATCACGTAACATTTTAATTGAAAAGTTAACAATATTAACTATTTGAACTAATAAATTACATTATAAAAATATTAAAGTAAATAATAACATTATAAAAATATAGAGACCAAATTATGTTAGAAAAAGTATTAAATTTCAAATTTAAGCATACTAGGACCAAAATTGAAAAAAAAAACCAACTTTTATAAAATGTAAAAAAAAAGGCTTAAAGGTGCAAAAAGCCCTTAAACTTAAAAATAAATAAAATTAAGCCCCTGCGCTTTTTTTTTTTTGTGCACTCAATTGGGTATTCAAACTTTTAAAATGCATAGAAAAGACCCTCAAACTTAAAAAAAAAAAAAAAAAAGAAGAAGAAGAAGAAGAAGAAGCAATTAAGCCCCAACTTTTATTTTGCACTAAATTGCCAAAAATGCATCAAAAAGACTCTTTGACCGTAAACTTTAACAGTTGACCATTAAAGTTAGCTGCCTCTAATTTTTTTAGTTAAAGTCATCCCATGTCACAACTATTGCGTCACATGTGACAAAAATTATAAAAAATAAAAATAAAAATAAATAAAAGTTATGAAGTTATTAAAATTTAATAATAAATATTAAAAATATTAAAAATTTACTAAAATAAAAATATATATAAAAATCATAAAAAATAAAAATTTTAAAATTTTATAAAAATCATAAAAAATTATAAAATGCATCAAAAAGGCCATTTAACCATTAACTTTAACCGTTGACCGTTAAAGTTAACAATCTACATTTTTTTTCAGTTAAAGTCATCATGTGTTGCAACACGACATGACATGTGGTGAAAAATGATAAAAATAAAAATCAATAAAAGGTATAAAAAATTATAAAATATTTTTGGTATGATAATTTTTATAATTATTTTACAAATTTTATATTTTTTACATTTTATTATTATTTTCTTACGACTCTATAAAATTTTATATATTTCTATATATTTTAATAATTTTTATATTTTTTAATTTTAAATAAAATTAAATATTTCTTAGATTTTATAAAATTTTAATATTTTTTATCATTTTTACCACATGTCACACTGTGGTTGTGACACGTGATGAATTTAACTAAAAAAAATTAGGGGCGGTTAGCTTTAATGGTCAATCGTTAAAGTTAACGGTCAAAGGGCCTTTTTGATACATTTTGACAATTAAGTGCAAAAAAAAAATAGAGGCTTAATTGCTTCTTCTTCTTTTTTATGTTTAAGTACTTTTTTATGTATTTTGAAGGTTTATGTATCCAATTGAGTGTAAAAAAATTTTAATTAATTTTTATTATTTAAATTTAACATTGTGGGTGTGTGCTAGATGTCAGCACGAGAAAGATCTTTTAGACCTTACTTTAATATATAGGTATAGGTAATAAGCGTCCCTCCAAAAAAAAAAATGGTATAGGTAATAAGCCTTGCTTATTAAAAATAGGTAAAAATAAATAAAAGTTTTTGTATCAAGAGTTAAATTACATTTTATTTGTTTTACTCGGAAAAATTAGTTAATTAGTCCTTAGATGTTAGATAAAAGAGTAAATTAGTTATTTACATTAAAATTTTATCAATTTTACCACTAAAAATTGACATAGTATTGAAATAAATAGATAGTTATATATGGCATGCCACATATACCTTATTTTGAGGTATAAGACTAGTTTTAACAAGATAAATTGATGAAATTTTTAACAAAAAATAATTTACTCTTTGATCTAATGTACATGAATTAATTTATTTATTTTAAGTAGATTGACTTGTAATATAACTTTTATCTTAAAAATGTAATATTCTAATTTTATAGATTAAGGAAGTGGATTTCTAGAAGAAACCTAAATCAACATCACATAGAACGCCCCTAAGAAAGAGAAAAGTGTAAGCACTAAATTTTATCCGGCTTAATTATGGGTTTACTTTTCAATTTTTTTAAAAAAATTAATTAAAAAATTTTACATTTTAACCCCTAAACTTCCTTGAAATTACATTTT
The DNA here is from genome assembly GCA_025506655.1 of Gossypium rotundifolium. Taxonomy (NCBI): domain Eukaryota; kingdom Viridiplantae; phylum Streptophyta; class Magnoliopsida; order Malvales; family Malvaceae; genus Gossypium; species Gossypium rotundifolium. Next base: position 36,442,425 of record CP106723.1, on the reverse strand, counting down.
AGCCCCAAAACTTTTCAAAATTACATTTTACCCCCTCATCTTTCTCAAAATTACACTTCGACCCCAACAGTTTTACTGCATTTACAGTTCAGTCCTTTTGTCAGAAAATCTCCAAAAATCCGGCGGATTTGGGCACCTACCCTCCGTGATTTCGGTCCACCACCTAAGGATGGCCTCCTTCCCCTAGCCACCACTGCACTGCAAGAAAACACTATAAATGAGGGAAATCAACCAAAAAAAGACCCCCATCAAAAAAAGAAGAAAACCCACGAAAAAGAGAAAAAAAGAGAAAGAAAAAAGAAGAGAAAAAGAAGAGGGAGCAACTCACCACCGGCGAAGGTGACGGAGTCAACGGCGACGGTGGCAGCGGTTGTAGAAGAAAAGGAAAGGAGAAGAAGAAGGAAGAAGTAGAAGGAAGGAGAAGAAGAAGAAAGAAGAAAGAAGAAAGAAAAAAGAGAAAGAGAAAGAAAAAGAAAAAAAGAAAAAAGAAAAAAGAAAAATAATAAAAGAAAATATTTTTTTTTACAGTCGGGCCAACCCGCGACCCGACCCGTGACCCGCGTCCAGCAGCCAGCCCACTGCAGCAGGACCCAACAGGCCCAACCCGCGGCCCAACAACAAAAAAAAGAGAAGAAGAGAAAAAAAAGGAAGAAAGAAAAAGAAAAAAAAAGAAAGAAGAAAAAAGGGAAAAGGAAAAAAAGAAAAGAGAAAAAAAGAGCCGGGGTCGTGTATCCCGTTCTTCAAGCCCGTAATTTTGAGTTTTTCGGTAATTTTCTTTTTACCCACTTGTAATTTATTTCGTATATTTTCTTGACATTTCGTTTTTACAATTATTGGAATTTTTTTTCCGCATTTTTTACATTCATATTTATATTTTTATTTCTTTTTATATATTCGAATAATTTTAATAAATAAGGCAACGAATCGGTTTAACACTTGTCGTTGATTTCATCGCTATGTTGGGTGAATATCATCGGTTCGTGTTAAATACGATACGCCCTTTTAAAAAAATCAAAAAAATAAAATAAAATTTCGAGTTTCAAAATTTTTTGTGTTTTCAAAAATTATCGTATTTTCAAAATTTTCGTGTTTTAAAAAATAATTCGTGTTTTCAAAAATTCTCGTATTTCAAAATTCTTGTGTTTTAAAAGTTTTCGTGTTTTCAAAAATTTTCGTATTTCAAAATTTTCATATTTTCAAAAATTTTGGGTTTCAAAAAATTCTCGTATTTTTAAAATTCTCGTATTTTCAAAAAATTCGTGTTTTAAAAAAATAATTTTCGCGTTTCAAAATTTTCGGGTTTTCAAAAATTTCATGTTTTTTAAAAAAAATTTATTGTGTTTTAAAATTTCCGTGTTTTCAAAAATTTCGTGTTTCAAAAAAAAATTCTCGTGTTTTCAAAGTTCTCGTATTTTCAAAAAATTCATGTTTTTAAAACAAAAAAAAATTCTTGTGTTTTAAAATTTCCGTGTTTTCAAAAATTTCGTGTTTTCAAAAAAAAATTTCGTGTTTCAAAAAATTCTCATGTTTTCAAAGTTTTCGTATTTCTAAAATTTCGTGTTTTCAAAATTTTCGGGTTTTAAAAAATTTTCGTGTTTCCAAAAATTCTCGGGTTTTAAAAAAAATTTCTCGAGTCTTAAAATTCTCTTGTTTTTTTAAAAAATTTCTCGTGTCTCAACGGATCACTATTAAATATTAAATTGAACTTGTATTTTTGAAAATTAAGACAACGCGTGTTTAACGAGATACCAATTTTGGGCGTCGCAAGGGTGCTAATACCTTCCTCGCGCGTAACCGACTCCCGAACCCTATTTTTTTTCTCTGGAATTTTGACGCAGACTTAAACCCGGCCCTTTTTTAAGAAAATTCAAAAAATGATTTTTCTTTAAAAAGAGGATTTATTAGGTGTCTGATCATACCTAGAAAAAAAGATCGGTGGCGACTCCCTTTTTTAAATAAAGTTGAAACTCTATTTTCAAATTTTTAATAATTTCCTCAATTAGCGCCCAAGCAAATTTTAGGTCGCTACAGCTGGCGACTCCACTGGGGACCTTTTTTTGAGAGTCGAGTCTGGAATTAAACGCGTGTTGTCAAAATTTTCAAAACTCTTGTTTAAATTAATACTTAGTCGTGATCCTTAAATTTCGTTTTTTGAAAAGTCATGCATTTGCATCATGTTGTAAATATTTTTCTAACTTGTTTTATCTTTTTGTTTTTCAGCTCTAAATTTTTACGGTTTTAATTTTTAGTTTTAAAATAAAAGCGAAAAGGTTTGTGAGTTTCTCCCACACACCGTGCACTTGCATTTTGCATAACATGAGCTCTCTACCCGGCTCCGTTAAGCTTAAGTGGAAGTAAACGCTATGCCTTCATGAGTTAACTCGTCCCTCCACACAGGCTAGTGAATACTTCTGGGTTACATATGACTTATGCTTTCGTGAGTTAACTCGTCCCTCCGCATTGAGCTCGCGAGCCTATGATGGGCGATAACCGAGGCTCTGTACTAGCCTTAGTAGGTGACAGTACAGACAATTCGAGTACCTCTTTAGAACCGAAACTGCATATAGTGAACCGTATGAGCCACCCGACTAGAGCCATGCCGAACCCTCATCCGTTAATAGTCACCAAAATAAGTACATGGGAGAAACGCATCTTACCTTTTATTTTTTTAACATTTATACTTTTTTTGCAAGAGAATTAGGTATGTTTAATAGAATTGGATCGGGTAGATTATTTGATGAGCATGTGGGGTAAGTTTATTTTGTAAATATGATGGGGTAAAAAAAAAGTAGGTCAGTTTCACCAAAATGCAAAATTAAATATCTTAATTTGTTAGATTTTCCATAGTTTTTCTCCGTTTATATTTGTTGTAATTACTAACCAATGTTATTTGTCTTCATTTTTATTTTTCATCATGCATCATAGGCATCTTGTTAGGAAGGTGTTGATTAGAGATTGGTTGCCAAAAACGGGTTTCGATGGAGTAGTCAATTGCACAAGTGACCGAGAAAAATGCCGTGGTTCGAGATCGGTCTTTGAAAACTCGAAAAGTAAAGGGGACGGTTTAAAGGAAGGATCGTCTCAATCTTCCCGAACATGTGACTTGAATGCTCGTCGAATAACCTCGAAGACTTGACTCAGATCTGGAAACATTGGAATTCAGACACTAAGGGTATCTTCAAAGAAAAGTACGGGGATATAGCTCACTTGATCGCTATCAACGTAGATGAACAGTTGATTCAAGCCATGGTTCGATTCTGGGCCCCAGCTTACCAATGTTTCACTTTCAATCAGGAAGATATGACTCCGACTATAGAAGAGTATGCTGCATTCCTTCGCATTGACAATGTACAATTTAACAAAATATATGTGAAGGAGCCCAAACCAATGACCTTCAAGAAAAAGCTAATGAGGTTAACGGGAATGACCGATACATGGGCTGAAAAACAGATAAAAAAAAAAACGAAGTCAGTTGTGTTCCATGGTTTTCTCTACGAGACTTAGTTCAAAATCATCCAGATATTGTAAAGAGAGTGGATCTGTTTGCTTTAGCCATTTACGATTTAATTGTCTTCCCAAAAGTTCTTGGGCATATAGAAGTTGCGGTAGTGGATTTATTTGAAAAGTTGAGGCAATGAATCAACCCCGTCCCAACTATCTTAGCTGAGACTTTTAGATCCCTAAATCATTGTAGGAGAAAAGGCGAAGGATGTCTTATCGGATGTGCACAGCTACTTAATGTTTGGATTCTGAGCCACTTCTGGAAAGTGGAGCGCACACCTTTCCACATGTTTTCGAAAACATTCGCTCCATTGGAAGCTTACCTTGAGAAAGATTGGTCGAAGGATGTCACCGAACAGCACTGTGTTTCAGTTTTTCAGAACCTCCGGGCCGAAGGTATAACTTGGAGAGCACCATGGATCTATCCTTCAGTTCTGCTATACAAATGCGGAAGCCAAGATTGGGTAACTTTACTCGGATTATAGAGAGGAGTTGGATATGCACCGTTAATGGTTTAAAGGCAGTTTGCTTCACGACAGTTCATACCAACTACCGGAGGATTAGCACAGTCTGAGTTTGCTTTTACAGGTGAAGGTTACATGAAAAAAGTCCGAGATACTGCAAAGTCTTGGAAGGAAATCTACCTAATAGAGTTAGCTCTGTATGCTGATACTATCACTCAAGATTATGAAATATGGAGACAAAGACGAGTAAATAGTCAACAAACCTCACCAACAGATTATATTTTCCAGAATCCTTTCTCAGAAGAAATGTCGTCCGAACTGGAAATAGCAAGACATGAATTTGAACGTGAAAAGGCCAGTCTGTTACGGGATATTAGTTCTCTTAAAGAGGAAAATTACCAGCTGAAGATAGATGTTCAAATTGAAAAATCCAGAAACGAGAAAGTCCAGAAAGAAGCTGAGGTCATGAGAAATGACTTAAAGGATCTTCATTTGGAAAATAAGAAATCAAGAGGCACCATAAAGAATAGCGGGCTGGGCAAATCATCGACAGAATGAAAGGAAGAATTAAGCAACATCAAAGGTGGGATGGAATTATGGAGAGGGAAAGTGAAGAAGGAAGAGGAAAAAGCTGCTCGTACTATGATAGAGTTAAGGAAGAAGAATGTTGAATACGAAACTGCGTCTGCAGAATTAGTGACTAGTCAGTCTGAGTGTCAAGAGCTAAGAAGGAAAATACAAGATTTAGAAAATACACAGCAAGCTCATCAGTAACACTTAGATACTCTCCTAAAATCCCTAGAAGAAAAGAATGGCCAACATGACAGAGACATTTGTGCCTACGAAAGAGCTCTCCAAGAAAAAGTTATGTATCTTGGTGGTTTGATTAATGAAATTCGCAAGGCGGCTGTGCAAATTGTGCAATTATCAGATGAAGCAGAAGATCTCAATTACCAATTCCCTCCGAGACAAGGATCAAGCATGTCAGAATTCCTAGAACGAGTAAAGAAACAAGGCGATGTGGTTAGGAAATTTGTGTAATTGTTAGATCAGAGATGGCAAAACGTTTTGTAATAGACTCTTTTGATTAATGAAATGCCTAAGTATGGGGCTATCTTGAAATCAACACCAAATTCTTGCATATTTATTCATGACTAACATGCATTTTTCATTTATTCATCCATCCATTCATTGCATGTGCATATCACTCTAATCATTCACTGAGGCTAAAACCATACAATCCACAGTTGCAGAAAGATCAAGAAATAAGGTTTGCAGGAGCCTCAGGTCGGGAGTTGGAATGAGAGCCCATAGCGTATCCTCCTTTGTCAAAAATATTGACATCTGCAGGAATGATGTACCCAAGGCAAGATAATGCACGAAGCACGCTGCCATTAATTAAAAGGGGTCTTCAGAACGTCAGTATAAATGTTATTGACAAAGGAGATGATGCAATTGAAGATGTTTCAATGATACGCCCTTGTCCTCCTGGATTTATTTTGAACAATTGGACTGCTGTGGATCTTCTTGTAGTTTCTAAGTCCTCTCCAGAGTAATGCTCAATGTCAACTCTCTTTTTGTGTGCCCCTAAGTAATAGTGGGATTCTTTTGTAAGAGCTTATGTTTGCTCTTTATTATTTAAATGAACATTAATGGAGATGCATTTTGTCATAATCTTTTCATTCTCATCAACTTCATAATTATTCCCCTTCTCACAACCTATCCTTACATGTATCTCATATCATGCCATAACATTATGCTTGTTGGTTCCAATACTTTGATACTCCTCTATAGTTTTCTTTTCCATTCACCTTTCAGGTGCTCAGATATCAACGACATGAGCAATCCCGTTACAAGTCCTAAAATTTATTTCAAGAAAGCTATTTGTTTAAGAGAATTCGAAGCTGAGGAAATGCTGAATATTATGTCTCGTCTCCTGACTTACAAAGAATGATAGAACAAGAAGATAAACAGATCCTACCCCATCAAGAATTTGTTGAGACAGTGAACTTGGGAAATGAAGAAAAGAGGTAAGAAGTGAAGATTGGGACCTCCATTTCAGATAACACCAAACATGATTTGATCGCCTTGCTTCGTGAGTATAAAGATGTATTTGCATGGTCGTATCAAGACATGCTAGGGTTGAACGAGGATGTAGTGGTCCATAGACTCCCACTGAAACCAAAATGCAAACCTATTCAACAGAAGCTGAGACGAATGAGACCTGAAATGCTGTTAAAAATAAAAGAAGAAGTCAAGAAACAATTTGATGCTGGCTTCCTACAAGTCTCCAAATACCCAGAATGGGTAGCTAACATAGTCCCAGTACCGAAGAAAGATGGTAAGGTACGAATGTACGTGGATTATCCGATCTGAATCGAGCAAGTCCTAAAGATAATTTTCCCTTGCCACACATCAATACGTTGGTGGATAGCACAGCAAAACATTCATTGTTTTCTTTCATGGATGGATTTTCGGGTTATAATCAGATAAAGATGGCTCCCGAGGATATAGAGAAAACTACCTTCATAACGATGTGGGGAACATTTTGCTACAAGGTGATACCGTTCGGATTAAAGAATACCGGGGCAACGTATCAGAGGGCAATGGTGATGCTATTCCATGACATGATGCACAAAGAGATAGAAGTTTATGTTGATGATATGATTGCCAAATCTCGGGGGGGAAGAGAGCATATTGGGAACCTCAAGAAATTGTTTGAAAGACTAAGAAAGTTCCAGCTGAAGCTTAATCCAGCCCAGTGTACGTTCGGGGCTACCTCAAGAAAATTACTCTGCTTCATTGTTAGTGAGAGAGGTATTGAGGTTGATCCAGATAAGATAAAAGCCATACAAGAACTACCACCTCCGCGTACACAAAAAGAAGTCAGAGGATTTTTAAGGAGGTTGAACTACATCGCTCGATTCATTGCTCAACTTACCAACTAGTGTGACCCAATTTTTTGACTCCTTCGAAAACATAATCCGGGAGAGTGGAACGATGAGTGCCAAGTGGCTTTTGACAAGATAAAACAGATTTGTCTAACCTCCGGTGCTAGTACCACCAACTCCGGAAGACCGTTAATATTGTATCTAAGCGTGTTCAAAATTCAATGGGTTGCGTCTTTGGGGCAACATGATGAGTCGGGGAAAAGAGAAAGGCGATCTACTATCTCGGTAAAAGTTCACGAGTATGAAGCAAAGTACCGTCAATTGAAAAATTACATTGTGCTTTAGTGCAGGCGATTCGAAGGCTTAGACAATATATGTTGTATCATACGACGTGGTTAATTTCAAAGCTGGGCCCAATAAAATACATGATGGAATCACCTGCACTTTCAGGAAGAATAGCACGATGGCAGATCCTACTATCAGAGTACGACATTGTATATGTGAGTCAAAAGTCGATAAAGGGGAGCGCGATAGCTGACTTCTTAGCAACTCGAACCATGAAGGAATATGAGCCTTTGAGATTTGATTTCCCAGACGAGGATTTGATGTGCATTGCAGAAAAAGAGTGTGAGTTGTCAAAAGAGAAATCATGAAAGATGAGCTTTGATGGTGCATCGAATGTATTGGGGCATGGGATTGGAGCAGTCTTAGTGTCACCAGAAGGGAACCATTATCCACTCACTGCCAGATTAAATTTCTTCTGTACCAATAATGTAGCAGAATATGAAGCTTGCATCATGGGCCTTCGTGCAGCTATTGAACGAAACATCAAAATCTTAGAAGTGTACGGGGACTCAGCATTGGTGATTTACCAAATTCGTGGAGATTGGGAAGTGAGAGATTTGAAATTGGTCAAATATCGCGATCTCGTGGAGGAGCTGGTCAAATAATTCAAAGAAGTGACTTTTAACTACTTCCCACGAGAAGAAAACCAATTGGCTGATGCCTTGGCCACCCTGGCTTCAATGTTCAAAGCAAACAGAGAAACGGAAATAATGCCTCTCCAAATGAGCATATATGAGGTCCCTACACATTGTTGTAGCATTGAAAAAGAGACAGATGGATTGCCATGGTTCCATGATATCTTAGAATATGTCAAGAATCAAAGGTATCCCGAGTAAGCAAATGAGAACGACAAATGAACAATCAGAAGAATGGCGGTGGAATTTGTCCTTGATGGGGATATCCTGTACAAAAGAGGAAAAGATCAAGTGCTCCTGAGATGCGTGGATTCTGTTGAAGCCAGAAAAATACTTGAAGATGTCCATGAAGGAATTTGTGGGACGCATGCCAATGGTTTCACTATGGCCAGGCAGATTATGAGACTCGGTTATTACTAGCTGACGATGGAAAGCGACTGCATTAGTTACGCACGAAGGTGCCACAAATGTCAAATTTACGGCGATAAAATTCATGCAGCCCCTTCGCCCCTTCATGTCATGACTTCTCCGTGGCCTTTTTCTATGTGGGGCATGGATGTTATAGGGCCAATTTCTCCAAAAGCTTCTAATGGCCACCAGTTCATTTTTGTGGTTATAGATTACTTCACAAAATGGGTAGAAGCCGTTTCATTTGCTAATGTGACAAAGACTGCAGTTTGTAGGTTCTTAAAAAAGGAAATCATATGTCGATACGGCTTGCCTGAGAAAATTATTTCAGATAATATTTTAAATCTGAACAACAAAATAATGAAAGAAGTGTGCGAGCAATTTCAAATAAAGCATCATAATTCCTCACCCTATGGCCCAAAGATGAACGGAGCAGTAGAAGCGGCTAACAAAAACATTAAGAAGATTATTGGGAAAATGACCGAGACTTATAAAGACTGGCACGAGAAACTACCATTCGCTTTATATGCATATCGCACATCTACGCGGACATCTACGGGAGCAACTCCTTTTTCTCTGGTCTATGGAATGGAAGCTGTGCTGCCCATCGAAGTTGAGATCCCCTCTCTACGAGTCTTAATGGAGTCGAAACTAGAAGAATCAGAATGGGTTCGAGCTCGATATGACCAGCTAAATCTTATCGAAGAAAAACGCTTGAAGGCAATCTGTCATGGACAGATGTACCAAAAGAGAATGATCACGGCTCATGACAAGAAGGTGAAGCCAAGAGAATTCCGCAAGGGGGAACTCGTACTGAGAAAGATTCTCCCAATACAAAAAGACTTTTGAGGAAAATGGGCACCAAATTGGGAAGGGCCGTACGTCGTAAAGAAGGCTTTCTCTGGTGGAGCTTTGATTCTCACTGAGATGGATGGGAAGGATTTACCTAATCCAGTGAACTCAGATGCCATGAAAAAGTACTATGCCTAAAAAAAAAGGAGAGATCAAGATGAAAACCCGAAAAGGGCGTCTCGATAAAAAAGAAAAAAGAAGAAAAAAAGATCAAGATGAAAACTCGAAAGGGCGTCTTGATAAACAAAAAAAGATTAGGATGAAAACCTGAAAGGGCGTCCTAATGAAGGAGGTTCGGACAAAAAGAGCAAGATGATTTGAACGGGGAGTCATGTGGCGAGATTACAATATTTGAAGCAGTCCCGGAAGTTCGAAATCTTCTACACAAGAAGCCGTGCTCGAAGAGATCCAGGATGAAGAAACATGGAGAAGTTCATGCGTTGAATATCTAGAGCATTTGTGACAATTGAATCTGCTTTCCTTTCTTTATAATGTTTTCTTTATTGAGCTTTTCCTTGTCAATTTTCTTTGCTTATTGCTTTTGAAATAAATATGAATGTGAGGTATTTCTTTCGTACCTACTTTCTTATTTTCATGCATCTCATGTGTGGTTTGTCTAAATGATAAATAGTGAAATGACATACTCTAAACAAAAGGAATGTTGAGTATTACCCGAATGAGAATTTGGTAAGTACAAGAGCCTCAAAGCAAGGACAAAGTTCAACAATGGGCAAAAGGGTGATACACGAGAAACGCAGATTACTCGAGGATGGGTACAAAACCTGAAAGGGAAGTCAAGAATCGAAGCAATGAATGCAGTCATCATGAGAGTCGTAACGAAAAGAGATATACGGCAAACAAGCCCAAGGCGTATGGCATAATCATGTAGGCATAAAAGCATTTAAGACCAAACATGTGCATATCATGATAACATCATGCATGACATATCTGTATTCCAATAAAGCAAAAGGTTTTGATGATAGTGCATCAATCAAGGAAAAATAAGACATTCGAGTTCCACGGATGATATGTTTTGAAATTCTGATATTTTTTAAAAGTTATTTCATTTCTATTTTTCAAAAAAATCAACTCATATTGCGAGAGGTGAGTTGAGCCTCAGGTCACACGCCGCCGAGGTTTTTTTTTTAATTTCTTTTTAAAAAAAATCAACTCATAATGCGAGAGGTGGGTTGAGCCTCGGGTCACATGTCGAGGTATTTTCAAATTTTCTTTTCAAAAATCAACTCATAATGCGAGAGGTGAGTTGAGCCTCGGGTCTTCTGCCGAGGTATTTTTCAATTCTGTTTTCAAAAATCAACTCATATTGCGAGAGGTGAGTTGAGCCTCGAGTCACACGAGAGGTATTTTCAATTCTGTTTTCAAAATCAACTCATAATGCGAGAGGTGAGTTGAGCCTCGGGTCACACGCCGAGGTATTTTTCAATTCTGTTTTTCAAAATCAACTCATAATGCGAGAGGTGAGTTGAGCCTCAGTCACATGTCAAGTATTTTCAAATTTTCTTTTCAAAAATCAACTCATAATGCGAGAGGTGAGTTGAGCCACAGGTCACACTGCGAGGTATTTTCAATTTCAGTTTTCAAAAATCAACTCATATTGCGAGAGGTGAGTTGAGCCTTGGGTCACACGCCGAGGTATTTTCAGATTTTCTTTTCAAAATCAACTCATAATGCAAGAGGTGAGTTGAGCCTCGGTCACACGGGTATTTTTCAATTTCATTTTCAAAAATCAACTCATATTATGAGAGGTGAGTTGAGCCTCAGTCACACTGAGGTATTTTCAATTCTGTTTTCAAAATCAACTCATAATGCGAGAGGTGAGTTGAGCCTCAGTCACACGCCGAGGTAGTTTTCAATTCATTTTTCAAAATCAACTCATAATGCGAGAGGTGAGTTGAGCCTCAGGTCACACGCTGAGGTATTTTCAAATTTTCTTTTCAAAAACCAACTCATAATGCGAGAGGTGAGTTGAGCCTCGGGTCACACGCTGAGGTATTTCTAATTTTCGTTTTTCAAAAAATCAACTCATATTGCGAGAGGTGAGTTGAGCCTTGGGTCACACGCTGAGGTATTTTCAGATTTTCTTTTCAAAAATCAACTCATAATGCGAGAGGTGAGTTGAGCCTCGGGTCACACGCCGAGGTATTTTTCAATTTCTGTTTTTCAAAAAAATCAACTCATATTGCGAGAGGTGAGTTGAGCCTCAGGTCACACGTTGAGGTATTTTCAATTTCTGCTTTTTCAAAGATCAACTTATAATCCGAGAGGTGAGTTAAGCTTCGGGTCGCATGCCAAGTTATTTTCGATTTCTGTTTTTCATTAAAGAATAAGGATTGGACAATCGAACAAAATTTAGTGCTTTTAAGTCTTTGCTCTATCCCTGTTTCACAGCGATGAGCAAAGAGGGGCAGCTGTAAGCACTAAATTTTGCCCAGCTTAATTATGGGTTTACTTTTCAATTTTTTTTAAAAAAATTAATTAAAAAATTTTATATTTTAACCCCTAAACTTTCCTGAAATTACATTTTGGCCCTAAAACTTTTTAAAATTATATTTTTACCCCTCATCTTTCTCAAAATTACACTTCAACCCCAACAGTTTTACTGCATTTACAGTTCAATCATTCATCAAAAAATCTTCAAAAATCATGGATTTGGGCACCTACCCTCCGTGATTTCCGCCACCACCCTAAGGGATGGCCTCCTTCCCCTAGCCACCAAGCTACGCAAGAAAACACTATAAATGAGGGAAATCAACAAAAAAAGACCCCCCATCAAAAAAAAGAAGAAAACCCACGAAAAAAGAGAAAGAAAAAAGAAGAGAAAAAGAAGAGGGAGCAACTCACCACCGGCGGAGGTGACGGAGTCGACAATGACAATGACAATGATTGTAGAAAAGAGGAAAGGAGAAGAAGAAGGAAGAAGAAGAAGGAAGGAGAAGAAGAAGAAAGAAGAAAGAAGAAAGAAAAAGAAAAGAAAAGAAAAGAAAAAGGAAAAAGAAAAAAATAATAAAAGAAAATATTTTTTTACAGTTGGGCCGACCATGACCCGACCCGTGACCAAGGCCCAAAGAGACCATTGCTTGCAAAGGACCCAAACAGCCCAACCTGTGGCCCAACAAAGAAAAAAAAGAGAAGAAGAGAAAAAAAAGAAAGAAAGAAAAAAAAAAAAAAGAAAGAAGAAAAAAGGGAAAAGGAAAAAAAGAAAAGAGAAAAAAAGAGCCGGGGTCGTGTATCCCGTTCTTCAAGCCCGTAATTTTGAGTTTTTCGGTAATTTCCTTTTTACCCACTTGTAATTTATTTCGTATATTTTTGTGACATTTCGTTTTTAATATTATTGGAATTTTTTTCCGCATTTTTTGCATTCATATTTATATTTTTATTTCTTTTTATATATTCGAATAATTTTAATAAATAAGGCAACGAATCGGTTTAACACTTGTCGTTGATTTCATAGCTATGTTGGGTAAATATCATCGGTTCGTGTTAAATACGATACGCCCTTTTAAAAAAATAAAAAAAATAAAATTTCGAGTTTCAAAATTTTTTGTGTTTTCAGAAAATTATCGTATTTTTAAAATTTTTGTGTTTTAAAAAAAATTCGTGTTTTAAAAAATTCTCGTATTTCAAAATTCTCGTGTTTTAAAAGTTTTCGTGTTTTCAAAAATTTTCGTATTTCAAAATTTTCATATTTTCAAAAATTTTGTGTTTCAAAAAAATTTCGTATTTTCAAAATTCTCGTATTTTCAAAAAATTCGTATTTTAAAAAAAATAATTTTCGCGTTTCAAAATTTTCGGGTTTTCAAAAATTTCATGTTTTTTTTAAAAAAAAATTTCTTGTGTTTTAAAATTTTCATGTTTTCAAAAATTTCGTGTTTCAAAAAAAAATTCTCTTGTTTTCAAAGTTCTCATATTTTCAAAAAATTCATGTTTTTAAAACAAAAAAAAATTCTTGTGTTTTAAAATTTCCGTGTTTTCAAAAATTTCGTGTTTTCAAAAAAAAATTATTGTTTCAAAAAATTCTCGTGTTTTCAAAGTTTTTGTATTTCCAAAATTTTGTGTTTTCAAAATTTTCGGGTTTTAAAAAATTTTCGTGTTTCCAAAAATTCTCGGGTTTTAAAAAAAAATTTCTCGAGTCTTTGTTTTTTTTTAAAAAATTTCTCGTGTCTCAATCGGATCACTATTAAATATTAAATTGAACTTGTATTTTGAAAATTAAGACAACGCGTTTAACGAGATACCAATTTTGGGCGTCATGAGGTGCTAATACCTTCCTCGCAGAATCGACTCCGAACCCTATTTTTTTTCTCTGGAATTTTGACGCAGACTTAAACCCGGCCATTTTTTAAGAAAATTCAAAAAAATAATTTTTCTTTAAAAAGAAGATTTATTAGGTGTCCGATCATACCTAGAAAAAAAGATCGGTGGCGACTCTCTTTTTTAAATAAAGTTGAAACTCTATTTTCAAATTTTTAATAATTTCCTCAATTAACGCCCAAGCAAATTTTAAGTCACTACAAAAAGCATTGACAGGATTCCGAGTGTTGTTCAAGCTGTTCGTCGCCATCTAAAATCATTATTCACCATCCATCATCAATGAATCCTTTTTCTTTTTGCATCAAACCATACACAGCAACATATTTCATTAAGACTACAAAACATGAAATTTCCTTCCCTAAATAGGTCCTGGACATGAGCACACTCAATCCCTCATAAAGCAGGACAAGAATTTTATATTCAATATTTAACATAATCTTCACCTACCACTTTATTCTTTGGCTAAAAGTTCTCAAGACAGCCGGTTTATACATCGAATTTACGGTCAACATGTGTATTTGATGATCAAATTAATAAAATTTATAAATATGAAGAGTAAATTTTTTGAATTATTTAGAATTAATATTAAATTTATAGATTGTGTAAATATTAATGACTAAATGTGTTATTATATCATTTTTAAATTAACTCATTATTTCTATTAACAATTTAACAGAGAGTAATCAAAATAGAACTAATCGAAAACATTAATGACGAAATTGAAAATTTTTATAGTTTGACGACAAAAAAAAAATACTAATAGTGAAATGACTAATGATATAATTTATCCTAATTTCAATATAGAGGTTTTGAAAAGGTTTAAATCACTTTTGGGTATGAATTTAGCAACTCTTTCCATATCAGCATTTAAATTTTTTTTTGTTTAAGTTGATCCTTGAGCTTAATAATTATTCTCATATTAGGCTTAAACTTTTTCGTCCAAATTAATCTTTGAACTTAGCAATTATTCCTATATTGAGGCTTTATTTTTTTTCAAGTTTATCTATGATATTTATTTGAAAACCCTAAAATTCATACCCCAATGTGAAAATAATTATCAAGTTTAGGTCCCAATATGAGAAGCCAATTTCAAAGATTAACTTGGATAAAAAAAGGTACAAGATCTAATACAAGAACAATTGCCTAGTTTAGGCCCCAATATGAGAATAATTACCAAGTACAGACTGATTTGGAAAAAAAAAAAGAAGTTCAGGCCCCAAGTAGTCATATAACCATTTTGAAAATGTCAATTGGGCGGCCGCGTGGTAATTATCTACTTAACCTAGGGGTAAACCAGTAATTGATGAAATCTTTCCTACAAAGCCTAATAATACGTTTGGCGCCACCCCCAGAGTTTCGGAAAGAAAGAGGCCCAAAACGATAAATATGAACTCCCGCTAAAACGGTGAAAATATTTATTTAAAAGCAAAATATAAACCAAAAGGAATTGTGAGCGGGAAACTCACTCAAAACACCAAATCTCCCTCCCAATTTCTTCCTTCTTAAATCACTTCACATTCGGCCTTCAGCCCTCGCATTTTCTCAGATACCAAAAAGAAAAGCAGAAATGGCGAAATCTGTGAGCCAAGATGCGATTTCAACGATTTTGGCTAACCCATCTCCCGATTCTTCTTCAGATATCCCTGAAATCATCGTTCAGGTCTTGGATCTTAAGCTCACTGGCAACCGTTACACGTATGTTTCTTCCTATTCTTCAATCAATCTATTCTGTGTATATGCATTCCTTTTACTTGATTAATACCCAAACAAGTTCTGGGATCTGTTTACTTCATAAGTTTATTGGATCTGTGCTATTTATTTCCAATGGAAATATTGTGTAGTGATCTTAACCTCACTGGCAACATCGTTTTACTGATTATATTGTGTTGGGTCTTTGGTTTTGAAGGTTTAATGCAAGTGATGGGAAGATGAAGCTGAGAGCCATTTTTCCATCAAACATGTCATCTGAAATCATTACAGGCAGTGTCCAGAACAAGGGTCTTGTCAGGATTCTTGATTATACCCTCAATGATATCCCCAACAAATCTGAAAAGTAACTGTTGGTTACCCTTCACTTCTCTTTCCCTTGATTTTTTTAAGGTTTCTTAGGCTTGATGTTCGAAATGGGTTTCAGGTATTTGATTGTAACAAAATGCGAGGTAGTATCTCCTGCACTTGAGACAGAAATTAAAGCTGAAGTCGAAACTGAGGAATATGACACTGTTTTAAAGAAGCCAAAGCTTGAAAATGAAGCTAGATATGAGGCTAAAGCTGGCGTGTCTGGTATTATTTTGAAGCCAAAGCAGGAAATTGTTTCAAAGTCTGCGGCTCAAATAGTACATGAGCAACGAACAAAGTAAATTTCTTTGCGGGGTTTTTTTTTTTTTTTTTTAATGTTTGATTCTATTGTCTTTTAGAGATGGTTCTTTATTAATTTTTACTTTGTTCTAATGCTTCCAGCATGGCTCCATCATCACGGATGGCAATGACAAGAAGAGTGCATCCTCTTGTTTCATTGAATCCTTACCAGGGCAATTGGATGATTAAAGTTCGTCTCACAAGCAAGGGAAACATGCGTACCTATAAGAATGCTAGAGGAGAAGGTTGTGTTTTCAATGTGGAGTTAACAGATGAAGATGTAAGCAGCTATATAGCCTGTGCTTCTTTTTATTTTTATTTTTTATTTATTTTTTTTTTTTGCTTTGTACTTGTGGTATGATGCATATCTACTTGTGGGAGAATGAGTTCTAACTTCTAAGTGATTGGATATTTGTATTTTGTAGGGTACACAAATACAAGCCACAATGTTTAATGAAGCTGCTAGGAAGTTTTATGAGAAGTTTCAACTGGGGAAGGTCTATTACATATCAAGAGGAACACTAAAAGTTGCAAACAAGCAGTTTAAGACCGTTCAAAATGATTATGAAATGACTTTGAATGAGAATTCCGTGGTGGAAGAGGCTTCTAATGAAGAAACATTTATTCCTGAAACTAAATTCAACTTTGTCCCTATTGATCAATTAGGCCTTTATGTTAATGGACGGGAGCTTGTTGGTAAGAGCTAATTCCTAGCAATTTAGAGACTTTGTTTGACGTTTTGGATTCTTACTCATTGCTGCTTTTAATGCTTTGAATCTCAGATATTATTGGAGTTGTTCAAAGTGTCAACCCTGTATCAAATATTAAAAGAAAGATTGACAATGAGAATATTCCAAAGAGGGATCTGATTGTTGCAGATGAAACGTGAATATCCACTCATTGACTGCTATATGTTTTACCTTTTACTTTTTATTTATTTATTTATTATGATTTGCTGATGCTGTTCATTTCCGGATGCCAGGAAGAAGACAGTAGTCGTTTCTTTGTGGAATGAGCTTGCAAATAATGTTGGCCAGGAATTGTTTGACAATGCTGATAAATCTCCTATAGTAGCAATTAAATCACTTAAAGTTGGTGATTTTCAAGGTACTATGAAGTTGGAGCCTTTTCTGTCAAAATAAACTAGAATTCTTGCATTGAAATATATATCCTGAAATCTTGGTATTGATATCTTAGGTGTATCTTTGTCAACATTGGGCAAAAGTAGTGTGATGATTAATCCAGATATACCTGAAGCAAAGAAGTTGAGATCTTGGTAAGCTACTGTTGCTGAGAAACTAATGGTTTATTACTTTTCAAGTAGCATTTTCTGATTTAAGTTTTCCTGTGCAGGTATGATTCGGAAGGGAAAGGGAGTTCCATGGCCTCCATCGGCTTAGGTTTGAGTCCTTCATCCAAGACTGGGGCAAGATCTATGTATACTGATAGGGTTTCCCTTACTCATATCACTAGTAATCCATCTTTGGGTGATGAAAAGGTATTGCTTTGTGGATTAAAGTATGTTGTAGCATTTGACTTTATAGATGACTACAAAATATGGTTTTGATGGTATAATGTCTTGTGCAGCCTGCATTTTTCAGCATTAAAGCATTTGTCAGCTTGATCAGGCCTGAGCAAGCAATGTGGTACCGTGCTTGCAAAACATGCAACAAGAAAGTAACTGAAGCTGTTGGATCTGGCTATTGGTGTGAAGGATGCCAGAAAAATGATGAAGAGTGTAATTTAAGGTGAGATATTGAATTTTATATTTAGCTTTTATACAACTGACAAGTAGTTTACATGGAGTTTCTAATGTTCTTTTTGGCATTAATTAGATACATAATGGTCTCAAAGATCTCTGATACAAGAGGTGAAGCCTGGGTTTCAGCTTTTAATGAAGAAGCAGAGAAAATTGTTGGATGCTCAGCTGATGAACTTGATAAACTCAAGTCAGAGGTAAAAAAACATAGCTATGTTTACATACACATATACATGCACGCACATGCATATACGATATAGAATATTGACTCAAATTCCCTAATGAAATTTCCATTTTTCAGCAAGGGGATATTGATGGATACCAACAAAAGTTGAAGGAAGCAACTTGGGTTCCTCATCTTTTCAGAGTCAGTGTTACTCAGAATGAGTATAACAATGAGAAGCGGCAAAGGATAACAGTAAGGGCTGTTGCTCCAATAAACTTTGCTGAAGAATCCAGATTTCTGCTTGAAGAGATCAAGAAGATGAGAAATCCTCAGTAGATTGTTTTAGTTTTGGGTTGTAAATGATGGGATTCAGTAGATTTTATAATTGAACTTACTATGTAGTTTAGATCTATGTTTATGGCTTTATGATTCAGGAAAACCAGTTATAAGTTTTCCTTTTTGTACTATTGAGTTCCTGAGTCTAAAATCTTTAATTATTTGTTTTGGTATTTTCTTGATTCTTCAGAAAGTTATGTTACAAGCAAAATCCATTTTATTTTGGTTTTTAGCATGATGAGACTTGGGAGTAGAAGTTTACTACAATTTGATCCTGCAAGTAATGGAGCCATTGATATTTGTTGGTTTTGGTCCAAAAAACATGATACAAAATCGATTTTGATTACATTGATAAAACTTGAATTGTTGAAATTAGATTTCACATAAGTTTTTTGATATTTTAAATATAAATGAATTATTTGATAATATAAAATATTAAAATATATTTTTTTATTTTTTATTTTTTCTAAATAAAATCAATTTTTTCATGATACCAAGATTTTCAAAATCAAAAATAAAATTTCAAAACTCAAACATAATCCAACCATGGCAAAATATGAAAAAGGAAAAGTTCAATCGTTGACTTTTGTCAAGTTTTGTTTTTTTTTTCCTCCTTTTTTTATATTTAGTTTGGGATAGAATTATGAAAAGCTAATTGATTTTTTTCAATTACGAATTAGTTTTTCCATATTCAAAAATAATTTTTTTTGGTGAGAAAAATAAAAACTTAAATGAACTTAAGGGCACTAGAAGCCTTATCTTGCTGGAGAATCGTGATCACATCATCAGGCGGAGCTTCAAAATTTGTAGTGAATTCTGCCAGGAGAGACCCATCTTTGCTAGTTGATCAGCTATTAAATTACGCTCTTTAGAAACATAGGTGATATCCCACTGACCGGTAGAGTCCATTAGTCTTCTAATTCTTCTAATAAGAGTGGTGTCGGAGTCCACCATTTCCTTGATAGATAGGGCCTTAACCACTTCAAGGTTATCGGTTTGGATTATGATCTTCTTGAAGTCTTTGTTTAAGGAAATAAGCACTCCATCAAGAATGCCTCATAGCTCTGCTTCCAAAAGTGAACATCTGTCCAGATAATGCGTGAACCCGACAATCCAATTACCATTTTGATCGCGAATAACTCCATCTGCAGAGGCATTTCCAGAAACTCTAGCCACTGCTCCATCAGATGATAAGTAGATCCAATTATCAGAACAATGCTAAGATTTTCCTAGAAAAACTGGTATGGCCTTAGAACCAACTTTTATTTACTTTTTTAAGAAATATATATTGAAAAACTTTTATTTTCGAGACATTGAAAAAATTTTAACAAGGCCTTAACTAGGAGATATTTAAAGCCATTTTAGGGCTCCCCAACCCAATAATAGACCACTTCAGTGTTATGAATAATTTAATATAGTATAATGGCACTGTGGAAAGAAAACTATTCTTTAAACTAGTAATGTTATTAAATGTGAATGAAAATAAAAACAATAAAAACAAAACATAAAGTTATACGTGGAGGGTAAATGACAATAGAAAGTTATTTATGAAGTGGTTTTGTTTTTTACTTGGATTCCATCTCCGGATAAAATTATAAAAATAGTTATTTTTTTTTACTTTAGATTATATTTTAGTTATTAATGTTATCATTTTGTTGCGAAGTAGTCATTTTACTGTTAAGTTCCGTTGTCTCCTTAACAGGGTCCTACGTGATAGTTCAAATTAAATTTTTTTTAATTAAAAATCTATTTTCATTTCAGCAACTGGACATCCAAGTTAGCATTTAAAACTCATTTGAACTACTGTTAGGGAGGTAACGATAGAGTGACCACTGCGTAATAAAACGATAATGTAAATAACTAAAATATAACGTTTCAAATATAAGTAATTATTTTTATAGTTTACCCTATTTTGAAAAGTTATTTATTAGAATAAATTATTTTTTAGGATTTTCATTATCATTGGGTATCAAGTTTGATTGTAAGTGTTGAATAGTACGTACAAAATATATTGTTCAATCATTTGGTGATGATAAAAAGTCATTATAAACTCGACACTCATAGATATCAACGTCTTAACAATCATTTTTTAAGATTTCCTTTCAATAATCTTGTACTTTATTGATATAGATTGGGATTTAACGTGATGAAAAAAAATTGATGACTCAAAAATTAAAATTGATTAAAATTGATAATTTTAAAATGATTTTTAAAATGTTTTTGTAATATAATTAGTATTTATTTTTAGTTTCTAGGAAGTTGAATGTTTTAATTTGTCTAATACATTCTATTTTCACTGTTTTTAGGCTAAATTTTTAACTATTTCTTAAATTTGCTTAAATGATAAAGTTAATAGTTTTTACCAAGTATCTAACTTTGCTCACAATTTATCTATAATTTTATGTGCAATGGAAATTATAATTTCATTTTAATATAATATAGCAATTAATTTTTAAAAAAACTCAAAATTTTTATCATATAAATTTTATAATTTTTAAAAGACTTGTTATTAAATATTAAAATTAAATAGATAAAAGTATTCATATATTTTCAAAATTTTTCCTTTATTCATTAGTTATTTATTTGATTCTAATTTCTCAATAGATTATTTCCTACTTTCGACAAAAAGCTTTATTTACATATTTTAATAATGATAAAAAAAGAAGCATTTTATTAAAAATAAAATAAAATAAAATGTGTATATTCATGTGGTATAAAATTTACCCATTTTAAAATAATATTTAAACTTGTATTTCAATACTCATTAAAAATAATAAGAAGGCATCAACATTAAAACTGAATTACTTGACATTGATTCGGTCCGTACGTTAGGAAAGCCATCCATTTCATTTAAAATAAATCCAGAAGTGGGTTCATTTCATTCAAATTCCAAAACATTAGGAAGCATATATGAGCATCATACTTCAAAAACTTACTAACGTTGTTTCAATATCATCATTAACCATGTATATAGTTCCTAAAGTAACAGATGCATCCATTTCCAAACTGAGCTTACTCCGAACCTGTTAATCAATCCTCAATTCCTTATATAGCCATGAGATCCCCGTAATGGCGCATTAGAAGAATCGATCCAGCAAATAACCCGGCAGCTCGCAGCAGTTTCTGCAAAAAGGGAAAAACCATACATCGCTTTTCAGTATTCGAATGCGTAAAAGAAAAGAAGATAACATAAGAGAAACATGATTGTACTGTGAAGAGAATTTCCATTTCAAGTATTAAGTTAACTAATATGATGAGTTCGTAAAACTTTTTAAACCATGTTCAAATTCTATGAAAACCGCGAGTATATAGACTAAAATGCACATTTCATAAGTAGAGGGATCTATTCTCATTGACGTTGCTCATAAATCTGTAAACAAAAAATCCTTGTCTTGAAAATCTAGGAATGAATAACCAAGCTTACAGAAAAGTCTAAACACTTCCAAGCATTTTATGCAAGATTTCCCTTCTGCAGATAAAGTATACCACAACAGTAAGTGACATGTGCTCATGGTGGTTTTAGTGCGAAATGAGCTTATAACACTTGCCCATCCACAGATATTTGGATACCCCCAGTACAAGCCAACATAACTCAATTCTGGAACATGGATGCACCACGAAAGGCTGGTTCTGAAAAACCTTTGGATAGGGAAAAGGAAAATATTTAAATGCTACAACCAGTAACCTGCTCGTTACCACTACAAGCCAATATAGCTGAAAATTCTGGAGGACGGATGCCGTGACAATGAAAATCAGAAGGGACTAGAAAGGCTGATACTAAAAACCACCACATAGGAAAATAGTACATTTAAATGCTAAACCAATAAGCTGCTCGTTCCCAAAAGAAAATACAAATTGACCTTCCATTCTGCACCACACATTATTTCAATGTATGACACAGAATCCCTCAGCCTTACATAGCACTCTTCTCAAATTTAATATTCTTTAAACCTTGTAAGCATATTTCAGAGGAGATGGAAAAAGGAAGAAAAGATAAAAAGAAATTCAATTTTTCTTGGGTGAATGAAATCAGTGTTTCAAACCAGTTTGGGAAAAAATGACATTTTTAAAGCTTTTAGCCATCTTCCAAAAGCTTTCCAACTCCTAATGCTTATAGAAATGTTACTCAAACTTGAGTGTGAGCGTAGAGTAGGCATGTGGACAACACAGATATGTTAAAAAAATTTCTTTTCATGTACTTTAACGGTATTTGAATACTTTCCATGAAAATGTCCACCAAAACTAATGGAGCCTGAGATCATAATCAACCAATATAAAAATTGGCCTGGCCTGGCCACGAAAACCAATACTTGGATTACATACGGAAAACAGAGTACATAGGTAATAAAAACATATCCAGCTAATGAAGGAATTTCTTATCCTCCACAAAATTTCTAAGGTTATTTTAGCTTCTCCAGTTGTGTCTTATATATTCTCCCCACAATTTAGTCCTTTAGGGAATGCTTTTCACTAAATTGATGATTTCAGTTAAGAACTAAACTAAGTTAAGACAGTGACAGTTATATTCATATAATCAACTAAACGCAAATAGATAAAGTGAGAACAAATCATTCAGATCGACATCATGCCATTGCCATGTATTTTCCAAGCCCCCAAACAATGAGAACTTCCAGACTAAGAAATAACTTCAGGTTTTGAGATACCATTATGGCTGCAAATAAATTCATATCTTCAAAACCAAAATATTCATATCCTGCTTCTTTTTTCCTTCTTTTTTTTTTTTTTGCCTTTTCTAGATCAGTTGAGTTAAAATCTGAATTTCTAAAGAAATTCCCACAAATCCATTATCACAAAAACAATATTACGATAAAGAATCACATTGAAACGCAACTAAATCAAGCGAAAGACCCAAAAATAAAAGAAAAACTGTGAAGGGAAAAGAATAATAAAAGGAATAAAGAAAAATGAAATACCATAAACGAAGCGGAAGACCCAGAATAAAAAAGAAAACTATGAGAGTAAAAGAAGAATAAAAGGAATAAAGAAAAATAAATACCATATTGTGAGCCCAGTTTTCTTCATCGTGGACTTGAGAGTTCCAGAAGGCTTTGAGCTTATCGAGAGAGATCACAGTGTCCGCCATTGCTGCTCTGAATAAGGATTCCTTCTTGCTTTTGAAATCAGAGGTTTGTCTTGAGGGTTTGGATTTAGGGTTTTATTGTTGAGAAAAGGGGGACCCTTCCTTTAGTTCTAACTAACACGTGGGAAAGAATTTTTAAGAGGAAAAAAAATATTTTTTGGGTGAACAGTATCATTAGTCACTAAATAAGTTTTTATTTTGGTCACATAATTAAAAAGTTATAATTTTGTTACAAAATTATTTAAAAGTTTTCATTTAAATCACTGAATTATTCAAAAGTTTTTTTTTTTAGTCATTGGACTCATAAGTTATTTTTTTTAAAGTTCGACTAGCGAGCTTCAAGTTTAACGATCGATACAGTGGATCAGTATCCATCGATCGATAGAAGAACATACCTTAAATTCAAGTCGTTTTGATAGTCAATTTCAAAGATAAGAAAAAAAATTGTTTGAATTTTAATTCGCAAATTTGTAACGTCCAAAATTGTTTCATGAAAAAAAAACTAAACTATAAAAGAGAAAGGGAAATAGATATTTCGATTGATGCAAACAATATGAATAGAGAAAGTTGTTTAGCATTAATTTCAACAACACAATGATTTAAATCAAAATTTTTGAATAGTTTAGTGACCAAATTGTAACTTTTCTTTGTTAAGTAATCAAAACGAAAACTTACCCATAGTTTAGTGACTAACAGTGTTTTATCCTAATTTTTTTACTTGTTTCTAATATCACATGCACATGTGATTTTTTGTTTTTACTTGTTTAATTTTTAATTAGTTTTTTTAAAAGGTAAAATAATTCATTTAAGAAATAGAACCATACAATTAAGAGAAAAAATAGCAAACACTCGTCGTAGATTGTGAAAGACCAGTCCTATCAACATAACAAAGGCTTTAACCTCAGGATCAATAGAATATTATGACATATTGACAATTGGCTTTGTCACAACTCAAACACGGCATATCTGGAGTAGTTGAAAGCACTTAATACAATAAGGAAATCAACCTCGGATGGTCCAAAGCGACAAGCAAAAATCGACAAAAGAATTAAGTATTCACCAAACTAGAGAGGTCGACAATAAAATCATCCTTAAAATCACTTGTAAAATTACAATTACATGCATAAGTAAGACTAAAAGATGTGCTACAAGAGCAGACAAAAACTTTTAAAACTAAAAACTTATTAAACAATAGAAAAACAAACAAAAAACATATAAAATTTAAGACAACACGAGTCTAAATCGACACGCGAAATTATTTATTATTCTAAAATACTCTCAAAACAAAAACAAATTAAGAAGTTGACGAAAAGTCATCGACTTTTCAAGAAAAACTATTGGTGGCTAGTGAAGTTTTAGCGAACGACAGACACCGTCATCTGTCCATCACAACTTGTGAAGACAACAAAGATACTCACAAAATAGATCTGCAAATTGAAAAGAGAAAAGACATGTGTAGTAAATGAGAAGAATAAAAAAAAGTGTTGATGGGATAGAAAAAAGATGGGTGATAACTAGTCCGAAGGCTGGCACTGCCGTTGAGCAAAACAAAAGAAAGGAAGCAAACAATTTGGAGAAAAAAATGAAATTTTTTTAAGGGTTTTTCTTAACTAATTTTTAATTATTTTTTAAATAATGTATTTTCATTAATTTTCAGCTATTATTGATAACGATGATTTCTCTTAATTTTAAAATAATACTAGAAATCTCACATACATATACATGTTGAAACTATGTGTTTAGAACTTAGTAAATGACTTTATAAATAGTATAGGTATACAATTGATGAGGTAATGTAATAAATCGTGTATAATAAAATTAAAATATATAAAATATTAAAATAAAACTTTGATTTTGTGGTAAAATTAAAGTTTTGATAACTCAATTAACTTGGATTCAAATCCATCATAAATATTTTTAATGATTTTCAAAATAAAAAGACTAAAGTATCTTCAAATAATATAATTTATTTTAAATGCGAATGAACATTAAAATAATTTCTCTAACTAAGTTGGGTCCCGGTTGATGGGTGAAACCAACTTAGTAAAAGACTTTACAAATAGTATAAATACCAATTTAAAACTATATAAAATAAATTATAATATTTATTTGAAAAATAAAAAATAATTATCCATAATTAGTATACTACCATATTAATTAATATTACTTTTATTATTAAATAATAATAATACTAATAAATTATTGTTCTAGTACCAATTTAATAATATATTTAAAAATAAATGATATTTTTGTTGGTTCAAAAATTTCTCCAAACTTCTGCTTATATATATATATATATATATATATATATATATATATATATATATATGTATTATAAGATAATTGAGACGCCATTCATATTGGTTTGACTGTACATGAAAATTAATTTTTATTTTGTAGATGTCATAAAATTAGTAAATATGTCAACTTTTGACCTGAAATGAGTATTATATTTGTGTTTTGTAAATTTTATTATTTTACATAGAATTTCAATTTCATAATATTTTATAATAATCTTAAATTTTCTTTCTTTCTAAATTAGTCATAAATATTGTTGTAGAGATAACCATACAATAATTAGTTTTTTATGTACAGTAAAAAAAGATATTTATAATATTTTTTGGTAAAAAGGACAACATTAAACGATTATATTTGATAAAACTATAATTAAGAGGAAATAGACATATTGCGATCTTTTCTCAACAATATATTCACAATGTTTTAAACTTTAAAATATTTATAATATCTATATTTAATTAGTATCTATATTATTATAATAGTTATGATAATTTCACAAATTAATCCAACATTAATTTTGTTAGAAAAATATTTAAAATTTAAAAATATTTTGATATATTGACGTTGGAGTTTTGCAACTCCAAGTGAGATTAAAAATGTCTAAATATATTTTAAAATTAAAACTAAATAAATGAGACACATTGCAATATCTTAACTCTACTTATAGAATTAAAAATTCTATTGTTACTATATCAAATAATATTATTATTATAATAATATTTTTTTTCTTATATAAAACTATTAAATAAAAACTACTTAAAATAAACAAAAATTAAATCGAATTTAATGAAAATTTATACACAAAAATTCTTTACCACCTTTGGTCCCTCTAACATCTATATAACTATGTATAACACGTGGCTCTCTTTGCACCCTTAAACTTTTATATTTTATAATATTATTAATTAGTCCAAATAGTTAATATTATTAATTTTTCAGTTAAAACATTATCTGGTTATATATAATTACATACCCTAAGACTCTCAGAGACCGACACACTTCCCATTTCATTTAGGTTTACGCTAGTGCTTACCATTTTATTTTTGCAATTTTGAAAAAAATGGTCAAATTTTAGTTTTGATCCCTTTATTTTGCCTAAATTTGAGATTTAACTGCCACACTTTAATTTGTAATTTAATTATGTCTCTATAGTTTTCTAATGTTATTAATTAGTCTAGATAATTAATATCATTAATTTTTAATTAAAACATTACGTGATTATATATAATTTGATGCCATAAATGTCTCAAAGAAAGAAGCATAGCTTTTTTGTAACACCCTATACTCGGTCTGATTGCCTGACCCGAGCTATAAGGCGTTACGACGATAAACTTTGAACATCTTTCATAATTTCTATTAATAACAACTAAGTAATTCGTTACAATCATTTCCATGCTAATCAATAAATTTGAAACCTAATTCTAGCTTATGGAACATTTAAAACAAACCAGAATCAATTCTGGGTAAAATTGAAACTTTAACAAAATTGAGTAAAATGTGTAAATAGGGGTCACACTATGTGTGTGGCTAGGACAGAGCTTAGCCTCTGTGACACCTAAACATGCCCGTCTGGCCAAGCCATGTAATAATTTTTGCTCGTGTAACTCAGGATCACATGATCGTGTCACCAGGTCGGGTAACTCTCTGAGACTGTGTGGACAATCCTGCACCAAAAATTAAAGAGGCCACATGGCCGTGTCATGCGACTGTGTGGGACACACGACCATGTGGCAGACCGTGTCATAGGCTATTTGTGCCCAAAAACACTTTCAAACACAAGCCATTTCACATACCAAACTTCAACCTATGCATTAACCAACATTCAAACTTATTCAAATTGTGCCAAAACATGCCAAAATACATCAATTCAAAATCAACCTATGTGCCTAACCAATATACCCTCATTAGCACCACAACTCAAACCTATACAACATCCATTCAACCCAAGCATATACCTTAAGTTAAACTCAATCAATCATCACCCAAATTTTAGATACCAAGTGCCATAGTCCAACCATATAAACCAAATCATCAAATGCCCATATATCTCATCCTAAGTTCATACCTTACCATAACCAAATTGACCATTTCATCAAAGCACAAAACATATCAAGATGCCTATTAACATAATCACACCTAAACAACCATTTAAATTGTATTAGGTACAAAATCATCCATTCACCATCACATACCTCAACCAAACATAATACCAATTGAGAATTTCATCAATACATTCACTATATTCTTCAAAAGACACAACATATAACCATAGTACTTATAACATACATAACCAAAACCCTATTTACATATAACTTATAACTGGGTTAAAATAAATAGATAGCTACCGAATGAGTTGTCGGATAGTATGATCTCCAACGACGCTCCAATCAACAATGAAAGTTCGACGATCTACAAAGAAGAAAACCAACTAAAGTAAGCTTACATAAAGCTTAATAAGTTCGTAAAATGAAGCATCACATACCTGTTAATTTAGGGTCAGTTTGTCTGCCAATAAAATATTTTCCGAAAAATGATTTCTGAAAATGATTTACTTTTATGAAAAATGATTTACTGAAAATATTTTCTAGTGTTTGGATAATCCTGTAAATTATTTTATGTTGTTTGGCAGATTTCCTGAAAATATTTTCCGAAAAAGTTGTTTTTATATATATTAATAAATTTATATACATATTAATAAATTTTTATATTTTAAATTTTTACATATATTACAATGATTTATTTATAAATAAATAAATAAAATTAAATATATAATAATACTTAATTATTAAGCTACATT
The DNA here is from genome assembly GCA_025506655.1 of Gossypium rotundifolium. NCBI lineage: Eukaryota > Viridiplantae > Streptophyta > Magnoliopsida > Malvales > Malvaceae > Gossypium > Gossypium rotundifolium. Next base: position 36,414,182 of record CP106723.1, on the reverse strand, counting down.
ATTAACCGTCATAATTTGAAAACAACCAAAGTCAAATAATGAATAATTATAAATTAGATATAAAGATTGAATAATTATAAATTAACTTCCAAACCACAATTAATATTAAAATTAATAATATTATCCAAATACATAATTAGTAGTATACCACATAATAACAACAACATTATCCAAGTGCATAACTAATATTACTTATTTTCACATTTTTAATAATACATTTTTCGCTCTTATCAAGTGTTTAAAATTTTATACATTAATTTAAAACATATATTTTTAATAAATACAGAAGATCAACTTGTGCATCGCATGAGACAAAAATTAAAAAATTAATAGATAGATAAATTTCAATACTTAAAATTTATTTTAAAACTAATAAAAATAAATAATTTGTATCTTTATCTACCATCGAAGTCTGTAAGAGTTACATCATTAAGTGAAACCCTTTCTTCAAGAACATGGCTAATTAGTGGTGCTTGAGTGAAAGTAAGTTGTTTTGGAGGGTGAATAGTAGACATAATAGGTCTATCATTAGCATATTCTTGGACACATGTATGCATTTCCATATTTCTTTCTCATTCTTTGAATTTAATTCTGACTTTGAAATAATCTTGTCTACTAAGCTCCAAATATTGCCTTCGTTCCATAGTCTCCACGCCTGTAAACAAAAAACAACTTTGCTTAAATTATCCAACCTAACTTGACCCAAAATTTTGAACTCAAAGCTTCTAAAATGTTCAATTGGCTCAATTCGATATAAATAACAAACGACATAAATTCTCTTGATTAGGCTCAACTTCAAGCTTAATTATTTGTATTCAAGCTCGAGTTAAACTTGCAAGCTACTCAATTCAAGTATTAAGGTTTCTCAAATTCAGCTTGCAAGAAAAATAATTCAAGTATTAATATTCTTAAATTTAGCTCACATGATAGTTGGACTCAACGATTCCTGAGCTGAAATCAAGTTTTCTCAAACCAAACCCATGTTATGATAAATGTCAAGAAATAGATAGATGGAGTTATTGGCCATACTTTCACCAACTTTCAAGACACCCTCCTAATACTTAATTGATCCCGATGACATACACATATGCATGCATTTTCCATGTTATTCAGACATGTCTAACATGTATTCAAAATTTTCTTCTTAAAATGTTTTCTCCGATAATGACAGGATTGAATCTCTATACTATGCCCGCACGATATATCTTACAGACAAGTATTTTAAAGAAAATGACAAACTCAAATCAATGTGGGCATATTCTAAGCAAGGAGAAAATAGAAACTAGAGGGTAGAGAACCAAACGGCAACTTTATCAGCCTCTTCCTCACTCATGCAGGCTTCAAACAGATGATTAGCCTTATACCAATATATAGAATCGATTTTAGATGAATCCCCGTTAAGGGAAGCACTTTTCAATACCACTGCCATTCCAGAATAAACAAAAAAAAAAAGAGGTTATTGTTTATCAATATGCATTTTTTCCCTCTGTGGTTCATTGCCAAGAAGACCTTACTCTATGAATAGGGGAAAATGTTGCAGATATGCGATTCCAACTCCAGATCTGTTGACCCCCTTAAAAAATGGTTGCATGAACTAACTGAGCCAGCCTCTAGGTTCTAGCAATAAATTATTCAGAAACATGAGAAATGAAAGTGAATGATGTCACAATCCTTATACCGGATAAATGGTCTATACTCAACAAATGACACCTAAATCAATAGATGTAAAGCCTACAAGAACCTATAAAAAGTAGCAAGATGAAGCTCATATATATTCAGTTTAGAACCTGTTTAAGGACCTTGGAAGAAGTTTTTACAGCTGATGCAATCACAACTGTTTGCCCAACTTCAAGGCCATTCAAACCAGCATGAATGTTAATAGAATTTGTGCAGAATACTGCCAAAAGCCCCATATTCTAGGACCCAACATGCCATTAATAGACAATAAAGTACATTTCTTAAATCATGGCCTTCAAGTTGACTTGCCAGGTTAGTGCATCACTATTTTCATTTTTAATCTTAAAAATAAGACGTGTTAATTCCCGAATGTTTAGTCAGAACTCGGAAAGCACTAAGTTTACTATCATGACATTTGGGTGAAGGGACATGCCTACACAATACATACATTGATGCGTACATGTATGTAAACAAAGACCAGGCAAATGAAACATATGGCAAGGAACACACACCTATAGTGTCCCAGAATTCCAACTACAGCCATGGTCATTCCAGCAAAGAATGTGTATGTATTTCCAAAACACATTTGGTTATTTCCAAAAAAGTAAATCCAATTTAACAAGGTAATCCACTATGATTATCCATATTATAATATTGCTAAGAAAAAAACATAGTAAAATCACTTTTCCCTCAATTTATCAGCAACCAAAAAGAGAAAGAAAGAAATAAAAGCAACAAAGTTCCAGAAAAAGAATTTCAGACATTTCAACATCAATAGAGCAAGCAAAGAGCAACACCAACAAATTTGCGAAACTCCACTTTTCTGTTAACTCTTCCCTACAGAAAACTCAATCCAAAGAGACCTCCAGAAATCTCAAAATCCCGAATTTTTCCAGTGATTTTTTCGGTACCAGAAAACAAGCACAAAACAAACAAGGCAGCTTTTAGAAATAGCAAAAACAACTTTAAAAATTTATTACTGACAAAAGTGAAGGTTAAGATTCATATAAACAATATACATTCATAAAAATCCATTTTTGGGACTAGGGTTTAAAATGGGGAAAATACCGAAATAAAAATGAAAGGGGTTTTAGGTTGAAGGAGAAACAAGATTATGAGAAGCATCAGAATTGGAAATATAAATGAAAAAAAATCAACTAGAAAGGAAGATTAACAGTCTTGCATTTGCGGTAGAATCTCTGACACTCTCAGCCGAAGAGGAACAGGAAAATTTAGGGGAAAGAGAGAAAGAAATTTGGCTGTGACAGAATGAAGGAAGGAGGAATGAAGGACGAAGGAAAAAGGGGAATCTGCTTGAGAGCTCTTTGGGAAAATGTCTTACAGAAAGATGTTTTCCAGAACCAAGGAAGTGATTTTACTTTAGTAATTCATTTTTCACCAAATAAATGTTGGAAAATTCGGAAAATATTTTCTGAAAACATTTATCACCAAACAAAGCCTTAATTACAAATCATACATATCTTGAAACTAACAACCCTTTTTTCGTATTTCATCATTTCAACTATCTGCAATAATTAAACCTAGATGATTCTTATCATCAAAACACAACATGTTAAATAATTATGTACTTAAATACAAATCATCATATCATTCTATTCCATTTTCATTTCGATAGTTAATTGATATGACTGAAGAGCAATAATAAATTAATTCCGGATACACGGGAGGGTAATGTTCATACGAGTTAATATAAAGATTTTAACTGATATACGATGTTACTCACACAAGTTTCAGAAAATTTGCAACACATACAGGATCTCAAGCCATTGGTATGATATCCATCACGGTACATAATACCAGTTAAATATAACACAGACACAAAGTGCCTGCTGCTGAAACATCGATACAAAATACTTGCTGTGAAATCACCGGCAACTAATGCCTGCTAAATATACACCGACACAAAGTGCTTGCTACGCCGTAATGACATGTCATTTGTATTCTAGCTATTCACTAAGTTCACACGAGTTTTTTTGTTTCTCAAAGACATTTCATACTCAATTTTATCAGTCAATTTCATTAATCATCTAATAAAACATAATATCATTCCAAATTTCACATTATCAAATATGAAATAAGTTAAAACATTAACAACATAATAAATGTAATACGAACTTACCAAAATACGATAGCTAATGACACGCGACAACATCTACCCAACAACTTTTCTTTTCCCACGTTTATCAATCGACTAATTCGTTTCTTGATCTAAGTATAATATTTTAATTCAAATTAACCAATTTAAACATATTAAAACACTTAAATTCATGCAATAAACCCTTTAATGATATTTTACACAATTACCCTAAACTTTCACCTTTTATTCAATTTAATCCCTAAAACCGAAATTCTCACATTTATCACAAATTAGCCAAAAACCCTTATGTAAAATTCTATATGGTCCCTAAACAGCTTAATTAAAATAATTTCATGTTATTTTACAATTTTAACAACTTAGTCCTTAAACTTTAAAATTAACAAAATTACTTTGCAAAATAGTCCTATTTAACTATCAAACTTAATAATCTATCATCAAACTTGAAGAACATCTCAAATTCATCCATGGAAAAATTCTAAAATTTAACAGTTTTATAAATTAATCCCTAAATTAATTATTATAAACTACAATGAACTCAAAAACATAAAAATTACTAAAAACGGGCTTGATTTACATACCAAGCTATAGCAGAACTTGAGAGCTTAACAATGGCTTTTCTTCCTTTCAAAATTCGGTAAAGGTGATTTTGGAACATGACAACATTTTCGCTTCTTTTGGTTTTGTTTTTGTTTTTATTTATTAATTTATCATTTTAACCTTTAAAAACAATCCAAATTTCACAATAAAACTTACCAACCGTCCACCATGACCTAATTACGGTTAAATTACCATTTAAAACCCTTTAAATATGTTCCTATGCTCATTTAACCAATATTAATCAATAGACATTAAGTTTTATGACTTTTACGATTTAGTTCTTTTCTTTAATTAACTATCAAATCACTAAAATTTTTGTACCAAACTTCAATATACCCATATAATTACACTGTAAATATTTTTAAAATATTTATGGGTTCGATTTAAAGAAACTAGGTTCTAATACCTCATTTTCTAAAACCACTACACTATTGGGACAAACTATTTGTACTTAACTATTCATTTAATTAACAAAAACTATAATATCAAAATTCAATATAATATTATATTTGACTCGTAAATATTATTATTAATTAATAATATTTACGGGTCGACTCGTAAATATTATTATTACTACTTTTTTCAACACCACCGAAAAACGAGTTGTTACATTTTATTTCTTTTAGGTTTACCTTGCTTATATATATATATATATATATATAAGCAATGATCAAACTCGAGATGTAATCCATATACTTTATTTTTGACATAACTGATCATTCTATTTTTATAATATCATTAGTTATTTTGAATTTTTAATATTGTTAACTATTTACTCATGAGTGTTTGCTTCATCTCTTTGGTTTTGTCCAACGGCGGTGCCAACCTCTGAGTTGGTTAGTGCCCGCTTTTTTCTTTGTCTCACCAACCTTCTCTTTCTTTTTTTTTTCTCCTCATTCACTCTTTAATTTTTGTTTGCTTTGTCCCTTTTCAGTTTGCAGAAATATTTTGTAGGTATCTTTATTGTTTTTACAAGTTGTGATGGATAGATGACAGTACATATCATCGCTGAAGCTCTACCGGCCACTAGAAATTTCTCTTGAAAAGTGGGTGGCTCTTCATTTGCTTCTTAATCTATTTTTGTTTTGAAAATATTTTAGAATAATAAATAATTTCACGAGTCAGTTTGGACCTGTGCTGTCTTAAGTTTTATATTTTTTTTTTATTTTCATTGTTTAATAAGTTTTTAATTCTAGAAGTTTTTTTCTGCTCTTATAACACGTTTTTAACTTTTACTTATGCATGTAGTCTTGCTTTTACAAGTGATTTTAGGGATGACTTTGTCGACGTCCTCTCCAATTTTGTGGACGCTTTGTTTTTTTGCCTATTTTTGCACGCCACTTTAGACCATCCGGGGCTAATTCTTTTATCATATTAAATACTTAAAATCACTCTAAATAGGTCGTACTTGAGTTGTGATAGAGTTAATTGTTAACGTGCCATAATATTTATTTGATGTTAAGGCTGAAACTTTTGTTGTGTTGATGGAGCTTGTCGTTTACCGCCTATGATGGGTGTTTGTTATTTCCCCCTTCCCCCCAAATTGTATGGTCCCATTCATGAAGTGAATTAATGAATTTCCTTTCCAAAAAAATATTGTTAACTATTTCAATCAAAATGCTAACCCCAATTTTTTAGGACACTATGTAAAAAAATATTTTATCATGATGGATTCAAATAAATGTTTTAATAAAAAATCTATATAAACATTTTCAATGTTATTTTTACCGTTACATAACTACCAAATGATTTTTTTAATTTCAAAATGTCTCACAAGTTAATTCAATAAAAGAATTTTAATAATGGTACCAATTGGACCTAAATTTTAAATCCAAAAAGTAAAGAGTTTGAAAATCTGAAAATAAAATAGGATTAAAATATATTTTAACCTTCAAATTTATATTTTATAATTTAGCACAAACAAATAATCTATCCAATACAAAGCATAAAATTAAACCCTTCAAAAATGTGGTTAATGAAATTATATTGTATTCTAGATAATAATATTAATAGTAATCACATTTTATTAAATTCATAATATAATAAAGTAAAAGAAGGCAACAATGGCATGAAATAAGATATGATTGAAATGGAGACTCTCATTTAAGAAAAACTCTCTTGACCCTCCTTTTAAGGAAGAAGATGAACTGTTCTTGCATGGTAATGTTCTTAAATTGTTTTGAATGGGGATTTATTAGGAAAATCTTCACTCTTTTCTACTTTCCTTTTAAATGGATTTGACTCATTTAGGTTGAATTTCTTTTTTCAAGAATATCAATACTTGAAAGTTTTGAACCCTCCGAGGATTTGATATCTCCATATGTATCCATTCTTTGTATGGAGTACTTAGGCTTTAGTTTGGATGTGCGGTGTATTTACTTCTGGTGAGGTTAAAAACAGTGATGGTAATGAGATTAGTTACTGTAGCGGTGAGATTAGAAATAATGATGGGATGTGTGTTTGGATTTAAATGCAATTGTAGCGGTGAGGTGAGAATAAAAAATAACTATTAAGGACATTAGAGTAGAAATGATATATAATAGAAGTTTTTTAAATTATTTTACTTTTACGAAATTATTAAAAATATGTTAATTTATAAATTTGTTTAATAAAATATTAAAATGTATCTTATGATATTTTATTTATTGTTCTATAAATTATAATATTTGTATTTGTAACAACCTAGTTTCAGTGGAATCGAAAACAGTAGTTTTGGGACTACAATTCCAGTTGGAGAGTCAATTTTTATTATTTAATTTAATAAAAATGGTCGTGTGAGAGTTGTATAAAAATTTGGTTAAGAAATTTTAATGTTTAGATAATTAATTAAGTAAAAAAGGATAAATTAGAAAGGTTGCAAAAGTTAGTTGTATTAGTGAAATGAGTTGAATAGCTATGGAAAAAAAAACTAATGAACTTAAATGACAATTAGCCATATTTGCTTATGGCGGACGGTTATGGGTAGGTTACTAAGTAAAAGTTTATTTAATTAAAGGGTAAAAGGGTAATTGAATAATTAAAACATAAAGGATAGGTTGGACGAAATCTTCTTCTTCTTCTTCAATTTCTTCAATCATCGAAAATACCATGGTTTTTCATGCTTGAGGTTCAGCCAAGGGTTATAGTGAGCATGTAAGTGAAATTTTAGTCCGTTTTTATTGATTTTTACGTTTTTGAGTTCGTGTTAGCTTAATTTAGCTGACCTAGTGATTAGTTTGTGAAATTTTTGAAATTTGTAGAATTTTACATGGTTGAAATCTGAATGTTTAGGTGTTGGTAGATGAATTTTTATTTTTAGGATGATTTTAGACTATTAGGTAAAATTGTTTTGAACGGTTTTGTTGTAAGGGACTTAATTGATATAATATAGAAATTTTAAGTGCTAGTAGTGAATATTATATTGTTTAGGGACTATTAAGAAATCAGCACAAGTTCTTTTAGTTTAAATTGTTTAAATTTGAAAGTTTAGGGATTTATGGTTAAATTGAAAAAAAAACAAAAGTTTAGGTCAAATGTGTATAATAATATAAAAGAGCTAATTACATGAATTTAATTATTCTTTTAAAATGTTGAAATTAGTTAATTGAATTAAGTATTATAATTAGATCAAGAAGCAAGTCCATCGATTGTTAATCGGGGAAAAAAGAAGGTTGTCAAATAGGCATCATCGCGTATCTGAAATTTATCGCATCTCGGTAAGTTCATATTATATGTAATATGTTATATTAATTTCTTGATATATAATTTATTTTAATAACTATGATGTTTGTAATTATTGAATGCCGGTTAATGAAAATTTATATTGAAATTGAGTTGTATTAGAGATGATGTATCGGCTTTAAGTCCAGTAGGCTTCGTGCCAATGAATTATATTAGGCTTTGGCATGGCAGGTTTCATATTGAATCAAGCTCTAAGCCTAGTGTCACGGGCTGCAGTTCAAATCCCGTGACCATCGCATTAAATGCATCCGATGGAGGTCTATTGTGTAGATGAGGATCATTTGGACCACAAGAACTAGCCCGATTCGACAAGCTATTGGAGAAACCTGTCAGGTTGAAGCCTGGTTGGCCCGATAATGAAGATATGACAACTTAGGCTAATTTGGTAATTAATTTTAAAAGATTGAGGGAATCATATCTTGTAAAGATTAGATTAGATTTGATATAACATATCTTGTAAATCCTTAAATTCAAGAGATATTGTTAATCTCGTCTGTCGATGTAAATGCATCTTGACCGTCGATTTTGGGGAGCTCAACTATAAATATAGAGCCTCCCCCTTATTTGTACTTGCTCCATTCATTGTTTCATTATTATTTGTGAATAAGAGAATATTGAGAGCATTTACTCAAAGACTTGGTTGCGCTCTTTCTGTTGTTCTTTATAAGCTTCTTTGGGCATAAATCTCTTTCGGTATACAAATTGGTGCCTTGGAGGACCTCTAAAGGAATCCTCACTTGAGTAAAGGCTGACTTAGGCAAGTTTGAATGAACGAATCGTCTAAGGCTACACGGATTGCGAGACAAAATATCTAGCCCCATGACAAGTGGTATTAGAGCTATTGGTTTAAAGGCACTGTTGGGATTTCGAAAGAAGAGTTCGAACAAAGGTGGGCCAGAAAGTCTTTAAGGGAGATGCTGTCGGTTGTTGAGGAACGCGTGGGTAAAATTAAAGAGTCTATAGAGGGCACAAAAGAGTCAGACAATGCACTTGGGGAAAACATTGAGGACTTGAGGGAGTAGTCTAGGGACTTTGTGACTATGTGTCTCATTTCCAATAGGGATAACGTGCAAGAGTTAGTAGATTCCCAAGTGAAGAAGCTGACGGAGAGGAACAATGCTCTTGGAGCCATGGTGATGGCTTTGAAGGAGGAAACAATGACCACGACGATGGCTTTGAGCACAAGAATAGAGGAGCTCGAGGGAGAGTTGGCCTTGTCTTAGAAACGGTAGTAGGGAAATGAGTGTTAAGTCAACTTTCATGAACGAGGATGTCCGGAAGCCGAAAGAGTTTGTAGGGATAAGGTATGCATGCGATGTGGATAATTTCTTGTGGAGGATGGAAAATTACTTCCGTGCTAAAGGCATCGTGGATGATGCAGTTAAGGTAAACACTGCTCCAATGTTTCTTACTGATATTGCACTTTTATGGTGGTGAGGCAGAACCATAGAAAAAGGCAAGGTGAGATTGAGACATGGCAAAAGTTCTAATGTAAATTGAAAGGACAGCTTTACCCAGAATTTACCAAGAAAGAAGCTCGGGCAAAGTTGTAAGGGATAATGGAACGGGGCACAGTGGGGGAGTATGTTCGAGAGTTCAAGGAACTCATGCTCCAAGTTTCAGATGTGGTCGAGAAAGAATCATTGCTTGTTTTCAGAATGGATTGAAGTCGTGGGTCAGACAATAGGTGGAACAAAGAGGTGTCTAAAAGCTGTAAGAAGCCATGATGGTAGTAGAGTCAATGGTCAAGCTTGGGACTTCTAAGTCTGAGAAAATAGGCATATGTGAAAATGATCATAAGGAATATGCTGTTGATGAAAATGGCAATAGCGGCAATGGTGGTAATAGGAAACCATAAGTTGAGAAGAAGAAACCCAAGAGGAAAAGGGACAATTTGAAATGCTTTCTCTACCATGGTCCAAACATGTTGAAGAAATATCCAAAAAATCTATGATTTCTAAGAAAAAAAGCCGGTGGGTAAGGCCTTGGTACTTGGTTCGAGCGCAAGGGATGTCAAAGCCAAGGAGGACGAAAACGAGAAGAAGCTAGTGGAGTTTTTCTTATGTCATGGTCTGCATAGGTTGCGGAAGTGTCCGAAGAAGTTTGTCATCGAAGGGAAAGATGGAGCAGACAAAGAGCCCTAGAAGCTTGGTTTGAGCAAGGGAAAAGTCGAAGCCAAGAGGGCAAAAAGGAGCAAAAAGAAGCAAGTAAAATGCTTCTTGTTCCGTGGTCCGTATAAGTTTCAAAACTGTCCAAAGCAAGCCATAGTCAAAGGAAAGGTAATGTCTGAGCTTGGTGAGTCGTCGAAGGGGCTTCCACCCAAGGAATATGTGAGTTTGTCATCGAACTTAGGGGAAAAAGTTGCGATAAAAATAGTGAAGCTGGAACCAATGAAGCTTAATTTGAGTGAAGTGTCAGAGTTGGTCGAGTCATCGATAAGGCTTCCACCTATGGGAGAGGTGGGTGGTGCATCGGACTTCAAGAGAAAAGAAGTGATGCAAGTGGGATAGTTGACCAGAATAAATGCAACGAGTAGGACGGTTCGAGTTAAGAAGCAATGTAAGCCGAGGTAAAAATCCCAAAGGAAAGGAAAAGCTAAGGGTCGAGATGAGACCGAGGCGAATCGAGTTAGTGCTATTCGAAAGTCACAAAGAGGGCATTGCAAGAATAGGTGGGGGAGAATGTCACAAGCTGCAGTTTAAAGCCCGTGACCATCATACTAAATGCATCCGATGGAGGTCTATTGTGTAGATGGGGATCATTTGGCCCACAAGAACTGGCTTGATACGGTAAGCTGTTGAAGAAGCCTATCAGATTGAAGCCTGGTTGGCCCGATAATGAAAATATGGTAACTTAGGCTAATTTGGTAACTAATCTTAGAAAATTGAGGGGATCATATCTTATAAATATTAGATTAGATTTGATATGACATATATTGTAAATCCCTAAAATCAAGGAATATGATTAATCTCGTCCGTCGATGTAAATGTATCTTGACTGTCAGTTTTGGGGGAGCTCAACTATAAATAGAGAGCCTCCTCCTCATTTGTACTCACTACTTTTATTGTTTCATTATTCATTGTGAATAAGAGAACATTGATAGCATTTACTCAAACACTTGGTGTGCGCTCTTTCTGTTGTTCTTTGTAAGCTTCTTTTAGCATAAATCGCCTCCGCTATACAAATTGGTGCCTTGGAGGACTTCTAAAGGAATCCTCACTTGAGTAAAGGCTAATTAGGCGAGTTTGGATGAATGAATCGTTTAAGGCCGCATAGATCGCGAGACAAAAGGTCTAGCCCCATGACACTAGTAGGTTTCGTGCCGGTATATTTATTTCAGGCCATGAGCCTAGCAGGCTACATGACGGTGAATTGTATAAGGTAAAATTATATGGGAAGTATTATTTCAAGTATTCTATAAGTTAAGAATGTTCTCGGGCTATATGATTTTATATATAAAGTTTTACTTTATGGTACGTGGATGTTAAAAGTTGGATGGTTTCAGTAGTTGAGATAGGCAAATTATGATTGTTGATATCAAGATATGTTCTTTCATTTTTATGTTTAAATTGCTGAGTATAATGAGCTAAGTTCATGAACTTACTAGGCTTAATTTGAGCTTACTTGTTTGATTTAAATTTTTTGTAGGTTTGTTGGAATCGTGACATTGATTGGATCAACTCAAGAGATCACACACTATTAGCTCTATTGTCGGTAATCATTTTCTTCATTTTGGGTCAGTTTGAAATGGCATGGAACTAGGCATCCTTGTTTATATACATATACCTATAGGCTTTAGTTGAGAAATAAATTTAGTTGAATTAGTAGCTTATAAATGTTATTTTGGATATTTGGTTCATGTAATGTTTTTGTGATGGATATATGTGGTTAACATTAAGTATCATAATGAGAAGGAAATGGTCTTTTATGTGTATGAGTATGAAAGTGATGTTTATTGAATAGATGAAAAGGATTTGGTATGTATGAATGAGGTTTAGTAAGTGATCTTGAAATGTTGATTTGGATTAAAATTGATGTGTGAATTGTGGTGCCTATTGATGACATATTGGTTAGACATATGATTAGTGATTTTTGATATGTTTTAATGTGTTTTAATAGTGTGAAAATGTCTTGAATTGGTTTGGATTGGTGCCCAAGCAATTGGGTTTGAAATGATTTGTATTAGGGATTATTTAGGGAGCACATGGCCTGGGACACTGGCTATCACACAGCCGTGTGCCACACACAATCACACCATACGGCCATGTGTTCTATTTAAATTTTTAGTGCAGGTTTCACACGGTTTGAAATATGGCTGCGACACGGTCGTGTGTCTCCAATTAATATGTAACACGATCTGGCACATGGCCTACGACATGGCCGTATGACCCAACATCGAATGCACACATGGTTTGACACACAACTTGCGACACGACTGTGTGTCTCTAGTCAGTATGTGGCACGGCCATGTGACCCAACATCGAATGCACACATGATTTGGCACACGACATGCGACACGGTCGTGTGACCCTATTTCGAATACCTACATGGGTGGACACACGGGTTGGGACACGACCATATGTCCAGACTTTGAGTGTCCACACGGTATGGGCTATATCACATGACCTGGCCACACGGCCATGTGACCCCTGTTTCTAAAATTTTCAAGTTTTTCTAAAATTTTTTTTTTTTTGAAATGACCCTAAATGTTTTCAAACTATTTTTAGGGCATTGTAAGTTTGGTTTAAGGCCTGTGAGTATATTTTTACTATAATTAATTTATGTTATTGAATGTTATCAATTAAATTACATAATTGTTTCTATTGCAGTTAAATGTTTCGATTTGTACCGTAATGCTCCGCAATCCTAATCCGACAACGGAGATGGGTTAGGGGTGTTACAATATTTATTTAAATAATAATTATAATATTTTTTGGGTGAAAAAACAATAGTTATAATATTAAAACACTTCAATTGTTATTTACTTATTATCCTATAAATTATAATATTTATTAATTTATTATATAATATAAGTATTTATCCAACCTAATCTAGAGATAAAATTGCTTGGGCTTTTCAATTTTAGACATTAAAAGGGAAAAGAAACGTTAAAAAAAATAGAAAGGACTGTGTTGAGTGCACTGAAGCAAAAGCCATCAGTGAGCAATTGGAGGTGGAGCACAATGAGAATCAGCTCACTAGGCAACTGGAGGTATTATCCAAACACCTCATTTGTGAGATTGAACTAAAAAAGTAATTCAAACACACTGAAATGGATTGGTCATCCAAAGAAAACTTAGTCATATGGTCCAAAAACTTGTAATGAGAAATTTTAGTTCCCTATCAAGACTTTTGTAATAGTCCTAACTAGGGGTGAGTAAAATCCGATTTGATTCGAAAAATTCGATAAAAAAATTCAAATTTTGAATTAAATAGTTCGAGTTATTTGAGTTAATCAAGTTATTTGGATCAACTCGAATAAAAAAATTAAGTTTTTCGGTTTAACTCGAATATGAATTACACAATTCGAGTTATCCGAAAATCGGAATAAGAAAAGGCAAAACTACGTTGTTTTGATAAATGTTTACCTATTAAGTTAAAAGACAAAATCATTATATTGTTTATGTAGTTAAATAATCTTGTACTTCGTCTATTAGTTAAATAATCGGTCCATGTAAACACAACATTGAGTATAAATAATAGGATTCGCTTAACTCGATTCGACTTGACTTGACTTGAAATTTTTTGACTCAATTTGATTCGATTAAAAAAATTTAAATTAAATTTGGTTGCTAAAATAGGATTCGTCAACTCGACTAACTCAAAATTTTTTGACTTGATTCGACTCGACTCGATCGAATACTCACCCCTAGTCCTAACCCTATATTTTATTTGCAAATGCTATTATTCTCTTTGTTAAAATGTATTCATCTTGAATGTTCTTAATAAATTTTGTGAGGAATTAGGTCGAAAGATTAACTTTCAAAAAAAAAATAATAATAATAGTAGAATTTTATTGTGACAATTAAGTTGTTCTTCGCTACAATTCTAGTAATTTATAAATTAATTAAACATATTGAGGCTGATTGTTTGTGATGGATGCATAAAGACATTAAACCTAGACTAAAGCTTGAATTGAATATGCTCCAACTTACACAAATCTATTATAATCAATTATGCACTTAATATTCGATTAATATGAATCTTAGGAGTGTCAAAAATATTTTAAATTGTAATATAATCAACTATTATATAAGTATTAAAATTATGTTAATTTTGTTTGTGTTCAAAAGTTTAATAAAACAAAGAAAACTAAATATTTTACAAAAAAAATAATAATAAAATATGTATAAACTTGATCAAATTTAAATTAATCGTTTACAAATATAAATAAAATTTGATATTTTAAGACAACTATAATAATGTAAACCTAAAACAAAGTGATGGGAAATCCATGAGACGAATCAGAATTTATCATTCACAACATATCATGATTGTAACCAAAAATTTGGTCAACAATACTGAATTCATGTAATGTAGAACCCACCCTTTCCTTTTCCTTATGTCACGTAAGCTTTTATGAGATGCCTCAAGTTTATGGGCAGAAACCAAAAAAGCCCAATTATCTCTCCATAAGCAGTTGAATTAAAGGTGAACTAGAATCATCAATTGTAGTCCATTAGAACTGTCAAAAAACCAAAGGGAAAAGTCATTTGGTCACTTTCCCAGCTATTCCCAAGTAGAATCATGTTGCTTTTGCCCACCCTTGATGGCTACCCTTCCATTCTGTTTACTCCTTTCGGATTATTATCTCCATTCCATCCGCCAGAACCCTTCGGTTGTCCTGAAAAGTCACCCAGGTGTCTGATTTCATGCCTGCCATAGCCTCCTCGGCCACTGCCAAAGTTCCCTCTTGCCCTGAAACTGTCACCCCGGGGACCACCTTTACCGGAAGAATTATACCTTGGTCTCCCACTGCTACGAACTATTACAAAAAAAGAAGACTTTTTCAAGTTATCATCCTAGTGCTTTGCAACTAATGAGTGTATATATCTATCATAATTTGTAACTTTGTAAGAAATGAGTGTGTACATATATTAGAAGAAAATGCATTTAAACAAGATCAAGTTTCGAACATGAAATCCCTAATGATACTAAGTTTTATAAGAAAATGCTATGAACAAGGTGCAGAACAACGCCCACCACAAACAAATATGACCAAGGTTAAAATAACTACGACAGAGTAAGCCTCTTCTTACTGTGTATGGCATGCTCTATAACTATGAATCATATTGCACCAAAGTGAACTATTTGAGACCATATATTTCCTAAGCTCAGCACTATCACTGGATGAACTAAAAGTTCAATTCATGCAACACAATGTCGGTAATAGAGTGGCAGTTTTGTGAAAATTTCAGCATCTAAAATGCATATTTCCCGTATAAATTTAGAATTACCTCCGGTATTTGTCCTTTTTTCTTCCACAGCTGCTTGACGATCCCCAATTGTGATCGGTGAAGCCTGAAATGCATTCGGCAGTACCACAAAATTATTCTAGCAATATTTCAAAATGATCATGCCAATAGCGAAGGAGGAGCATCAGTTGCGCCTCTACAAAGATAACTTGAGATTGAACTACACAAAGCTCATAAGACATTGTCTAGTTTAGGGGTTTATTTTTCCTCTCTTATTTTTGTATTTAAGCAGTACTTTGTTATTGGTGAGGGGGTTGGGGAGGTTTGACATGACTGTAAACTCGAAGACAACTTAAAGCCTATTAACGAGTATATTGCTGTTTCAGTTCATCATTAGAGTAAACTTGCAATAAAATTTTGAGGAATAACTGAGCAGTCAGATATATAGCATGTATTTAAAAGACTATAATCATAAAATGTTGTGTAAGCAATTGAATGGAAAAGCAACCCTATGACAGTGATCATACTCCACCAGATTTATAACACGAGAGATAAAAAGGTATGACCATACCTCAAGTGCACTCTGCACTGAACTTGGATTCTCAAATTCAACAAAACCAAAAGTGAACCCTTGCTGCAGGAGGCAAGAAATCACAAAATGTAAGAACCGAGAACTTGAACTAGAGATGCCAACTATGAAGGAGTAGCCCAAATTGATATATAAGAGTTAAAACCTTATTACTTCTAACTTGGATGCCGTAACACTTAATGGTCCCAAATTTTCTGAATGCCTCCTCAAGTTGTTGAGGTGTTGCGTTGTAAGGCAAATTCCGTACATATATGGAGTGTCCTTCAGCTTTAGGAAGAGCAAAATAAATGATATTTATATTTTAAAACAAGAACGAAAACATATCAAAGGGAAAAATCATAAGACATATACATTAACCATGTGCCAAATCAAATACACCTTCTTAACACCCTTAATCAATATCTTTATTATGAACCTAACTAATTGACAAAGATAAGAGCTGCACTTCTATTGTCATACAAGTATGCCATAAATGAAGTTAGCAATTACCTTCCTCATTGTCATTGCTACTTCCAGGCGCATTATCACTGTTGGGTACTTCTGCTGCTGGAATTGGAGCAATTTTTGCAGATAGAACTGACCGTTGGTTTACAGGTTTTGCCCCCACATTATTGGTAGGAACATAAACTGGAGTAGATGCTTTACTTTTTATTACTTTGACCTGATATAATTCCGTAAGTTCAACCAAACATCAAAAGAACCATCAACACATGAATAGGGAAAAGGAAAATAGATCATTGAAGTTGACTCACAATCGAAGCCTATGATTGTTGGAGCATCATCTGGAACCATAGGAGCTAAATCAACAGCAACAATCCTCTCGTTCTGACCTGCAATGTTTTGGGGTTCAACAACCTCTTCTTCAACTACTGATCCTTCCTCCTTATCCAAGGGATCACAAACTTCAGCACCATTATTAATATCTTCCTCTTCTGAATAAGTCAACGGTTCCTTAGCAAGTTGGTCATCAGTGAGCTCTGGAAGCAAAAGTTAATGAGTTTGAGCATAAAACAAATATAACAACTTGCATAAAAGGAGAAGAATTGGGTCAAACCTGGTTCTGGTGTCAAGGCAGATATTGAAGCCTGTTCACTGATGCCATTAGCCAGAACAGAGTTCTGCAACTCTTTCTCTTCAACATATCTGAAAACATCATTTACGACAAAGTAGCCTTTGTCTTGTGGAGCTAAGAAGAAGGTTTGTGCGAATTTCTTTTTCACATTGTCCTTCCCATTTAAGGATCCAGTTACCAGTAAAATAATCCCTTTCTCGAAAGAGTCCTCAGCATCTGCAGTTTTTATTTCTGCTGTATAGTCCTCATAATTCAGTGATAGTACCTTCTCATTAATTGCCTGCTCAAAAAAATATCAGTGCACTCGTCACTCAAAACCATGTTCAAGCTAAGTTACAGTTGAAAATAAAATGCCCATTGAAGTTGATCAAATAAGATAATCTTATATAAAACATAAGAGTCTGCAGAAACAAGCAATTAAGAAATGTCCATTACTAGTGATAGAGATATGCATCTAATAGACAAGTGAAGCTTCACTGGAGGTTTCATTTGTTTCCATATCTTTTAAGGTGAACTTCTCAATTGAAAAAGAAAAAGAAATATTCTTCACAAATTTTCTTACTAACTTGTTATCAGCTTAACATAACTGCTTCATCTCCAGTGGCAGCAGCATTAAAGCACACAGGCAAAAAAAAGGTAGAAAAGGAAAAAGGCCATATATTTTGAATTCTTCAAAACAATAACATGCTCACGCTCATTCATATCGGAAACTATCTTAACTCCTAACGAACTTACTTGCAAGGTTGTCACTGTTGCCATGCATGTTTGGCCGACTTAAATGACTGGAATCTTGATAAAATCTATGCACTAGATTCGAAGATTGGTGAAGAATATGGTAATACTGCTCCACAAAAGCATTTCCAATAACTAGAGTACTTGGAGTAAAGACAGGACTTCCTTCCTGCATAGCCATTTGCACATAGTTTCAATAAATCAATAAAGAAAAACTTCAAATAAAGACACTATCAACTGCATGCTCTAATCTTTCACTACAACCAAAAAATAAAAACATAGAGAAGTACTTTATCTACTTCAAATTTAGAAAGAGCCTTAAACATAGAGTAACAATCAAAACAATGCTAGCATAATTGAACCACCTAGACAAATTTGACAGACATAAAGCAGAACATGAAGACTTTAGAGATGTAAGAAGCAAAACATATTGAACTTAAAGCTAGTTTATTACTTGAAGACTTAGTTCTCTAAATCCAAAACAATTAAGACAGTGATTAAAAGGAACAAAATGGACCCTTTAATTAAAGAAAAAAAGATTCCCAGAAAGCCCTTTATAGAAACGAAGAGTATGAAGCAGATTTAACAACCAAAATCGACTGAAAAAAAGCAGGATCTTGCGGGTGATTAACGGATCAATCAAACATTATGACTGATGAGCAAACATAGATAAATTGGAATAAAAATACATGGGAAAAGGAAAATGTAAGGTAAGAATTACCTAATTGGTTGGTGATTTGAGCTTAAGAGAGAGATCTGAGCTTTGAAAGTGAGCAGAGGAAAGAGTAGCCATAGCGAAAGACGGTATGAGTACAAAATAGGAAATGTGATGGACAATTGAAAAATTAGAGGTTTTTAATCTATCATTTAGTCCTCAAAAGCATACTTTTCCTCACTTTGATCCTTAAAATTCCTTTTGGCCTAAATCAAGCTCTCCCTTTTCAACCCTCCAGTTGGTCAAAAATTTTAAAAAATATTGTATGTTTTAATTAAATTACTTATGCAAATTTTTCTCATTAATAGCAATAATTTGTTGCATTTATTCCATTATTCAACAATCACTTTAATATTTAAAATTAAAATTAAAATAAAAAGTTGATTATCAACTGATAATTTTAATCCAACACCAACAATGCCTATTTTAATTAATTAAAATATGATATGATGATATGCTGATCATAAAGGATGTCCAGTTCATATAGCATTTGGCAATTTTACAACATATGAAAATTAGGTGTGAATATTATTTTTTTTTTTTTTGTGGACAGAACTCATTGAATTGTAATCCATATTTGGTAAAAATTTAAAAGGATTGCTAAATTTTAATAACTAAAATTACAAGTGTTCAATACTTT
Source organism: Gossypium rotundifolium (assembly GCA_025506655.1). NCBI lineage: Eukaryota > Viridiplantae > Streptophyta > Magnoliopsida > Malvales > Malvaceae > Gossypium > Gossypium rotundifolium. Next base: position 36,394,906 of record CP106723.1, on the reverse strand, counting down.
GTACTTTTGAAATATTTGTGTAAAAGTAGGGAAATATAAAATTGTTGCATGTGGAACACTTTTTTAACAATTGCTGAAATACGAAGGGTGTTGATTGCAAATTTACCCTCCTTCCAAAAAGATGAAATTACTGGATAATGCTCTTCTGTTTTCAAGCATTTGTAGGATACGGGTGGGTATCTGGAATTGATACAAATGGTTTTGTAGTTTATGTTGACAGCAACCAAGTGGCAATCAACCCATTTTGTTGAAAAGGACAGACCCAATGAATTCATCCCTTCCCACCGCAACTTCCTACATTTACCTGCTCATGTTCTTAAAGTTAAACACAACATTCGCTCAATATAATATCAGAGTAAATCAAAAATATTAATTTGAAATCTGAAAAAATAAAATATATTTAATATTACAAAGTTACTTTAAATCATAATTAAAATTACCTCATTTGAAACAGTAACTTAATAATTTAGTAATTTTAATTTTGTGAAGAATTATATATATTTTTCATTAACTTTTCTACAAAAGGACTAAAATACAATAAGTCAAAATTATTAGGAATGCTTAAATATATAGATGGAAATAATTTAAGGGTTTGTAATATTTTTTTGGCGATACAAATAAGATTAAACAAAAGCAATGGGGTTATTCAAAATGCACACACCGGTTATTTTATCGCGAACCATTTTAACTAAAACATCCGCGTGTTTGTTTTCTTTCATAGGAACATGTTGAATGCGCTAATGATGCGCTTGTATCAACAGTTGTTGAATTCTCCTAATTAAAGTTGATTTGTGACCTCCTACAAGTTCTTCATGAATGGCAAGTATAGTTTTGAGACTATATGTTTGAATTAAAATATGGTTAAATCTCCTATTCAATGTGAGATGTAATCTATCCAAAATGACCTACAGTTCAGCATCCAAAATAGAACAACAACCAAAATATCTGCAAAACCCAAACATCCAAGCCCTATTTGAGTCCCGTACAAGCCCCCCAACTGAAGCGAAGTCACCCTCGACTCTGACCAACCTATCAGAGTTGAAGCATACCGAATCACGAACCAAAGGAGAAGTAGTAACGAAAGGACGAGATTTTTGTAAGGGTGATTTTGAAGCGATAACATACTGTCTTGCCTAACTGTAAGAGACCCTGATAATATCCTTCGTACTCCAAGCATTATCTAGAAACACAAAACAGTGATATTAGCATGTGCTTGTCAACTCTAATGTATCAAATATTTTTCATAATTTAAATATATAGATAAAATTTTTAAAAAGATTATTATTTGGTACATTAGCGGTGTACCTTTTTTCTACAAACAGTATTAAAAAATTATCATATGTCTTTTTTTTTAAATATTTATTTTATTATATCTTATAAGACATTTGTCCTATTTATGTATAAAATAAAGGGAAATAATTTAAATATAAATTTATTGTGTTACTTGTGTAAGAATAGAAACATGCCAAATGTCATAAAAAATTACAAATTATTAAAATATGTAAAATAGTGAGGTCGTATAGGTGCCCACCTTTTATCTCAGCTTCGATTGGTGCTTGACAAGTTTCATTTATGAAAAATACGACCATTTTATTTTAAGTGAAAAGGAAAAGGACACATGGAAGAGATTTCCTTACATATGCTAGTATGCATCCCTTAAGCTTCCTATTAAGTTATATAAAATAAATATTTCAAATCCATATACTAATATATTCAAGGTTTAGTCATGTAATTTTATTTTTAATTGATATTTTTTAAAAATCAAATCAAATGACAAATGATTATGTTAGGCTTAGATTAAGTCAAATTATAATTATAGTCTTGTTAAGATTTAAATCTATACTTTAATTTGATATAATTTAATTCTATTACTTTTATAATATCATTAGTTCATTCAAGTAATTTTTATTTTAAATTATTTCAGTTAAAATAGTGACGTCAAGACATTCATCTTGATTTATCAAGTGAAAATAAATTTTTTTTGTGTATATATTAGAAAGGTGTTTAAAAATTTTCACTTAACAACAAAAATGTTAATAAGTTGAACTAGTAAATTGAATTTAATAATAATTAAGTGATTATTTTGGGTAAATATCCCATATATACCAAAAATAAAGAAAAATTATGAAATATGCCATTTGAAGAATATTTACGAGAAAGTACTGTTTCCCAAAAGCGTGTCCACGTCGGTAGCGTTTTGGGAAAAAAGCGCCCGACGTCAACGCGCTTTTTGGGGATGCTTAGAGCTGGAGCGCTACTCGAGGACGAATAACGCCCTCCCTTTTGCCCTCCTTCCGTCCACTTGCGGATGAAAATTAATTGAATTTTTGGGCGGTAGTCTCCGCAAAATAATTTTGAGGAGACGTTTTGAACAAACAATGGCCAAAATGCTTCCAAAGAAATCAAAAGAGCTCCCACGTGGGCGCTCTTTTGCTCTGATGGTCTCCGCAAAATTAATTTGAGGAGACGTTTCAACAAACAAGGATGAAAAACGCTTCAAAGAGGGTGCACTGTCAGCAGGAGTATCGAAAAGAGCTCCCACGTAGATGCTCTTTTGCTACAGTGGTCTCCGACAAAATTAATTTGAGGAGACGTTTCTAAACAAATAGTGATCGAAAATGCTTCCAGCAGGGTGCACTATTAGCAGGAGTATCGAAAAGAACTCTCACGTGGACGCTCTTTTGCTACAGTGGTCTCCGGCAAACTTAGGCTATAAATCAGCCAAATTTCATTCTCAGGTGGCAGAAGGCAAATTCAGACAAAAGAAAAAAAAAATTGAAAATGAGTGAACGTATTAATGCTGTTATTTACTACGATGGTGAAGTTCGTAACTCCGAAAATGATGTTGTTTTCTTATTGGAGAACACAGCGCGACTGAGTTTTAATCGGAACGTCGATTTGGTAGAACTTCGCAAAAGAATTAGGCGTAAAATATTCGGAACAATGCCAATGAAAGTTCAGTCTATTAAGTATAGATTTTGCACTTCGGTTGATCCGGGAGATATGACTCATTCGACATCAAAGGTCCTCGGAGCCTTGAGGCAATGGTGGAGTCATCTTACCAGTGGATCGCCTTATCTCGAGTTATATGTAGAATTTTCATCTCCAAGTGATCTTTTTGCGACCTCAACATCTACTTCCGTTCTAGGGGAATACACGACCCCAAGCCGACATTCTGTAAGTGGGAGGCAAAACACAAAAGTGCCCGTGTGCGGTGGTAGTATGGAAAACATAACCCCTGCACGACACTCGGTTGGTGGATGGGACATGCATATCCATCCTTCGACGTCCGATGATAGAAATACGTATTGGGGACGTCAACTGATGGTTGGCAATCCACATATGATTGGGATCATCCAAAGATGTTTAATGAGGATGATGTACCTCATTTGTTATAGGTTTTGTTGTAGGTTATGGAGGGTCGACGATGAATCCGATGTGGATCCACCTCGGGAGCCGAGGCCGACGGTGCGAAGTTGGATTATTTTCAATCGAGCCCGTTCTAATTGCACTGAAGACGTTGAGGCGGTTCAAATGAAGAAGAAGAAGATCCGCTATTCAGTATGCGTACCTCCAAATTTCCACATGCATAATGTCGATCTATCTCAAGATGATGCATTGGAGTTTCCTAAACTACCACACGGACACGTGACCGTACAAATTCTTAATTGGATTTGGACCAATTAGAAGTTGGTAACCAGTTTTCCAACAAGAATACTTTTCTTGCTGCATTGAAACAATACAACATCAGGAACGGGGTTAACTACAATGTGGTTAAATCCAGGCTCGATAAGTACGAGGCGAAGTGTGCAGTGCAAGACGGCACATGTTCATAGAAAATCATGGCGTTGTTGAGGAAAAGGACAGGGTTGTGGGAGGTCAAAAAGTACAAAGGTCCACATGCATGTATTGCCGGTACAGTACCACTGTGTGTTCAATGATTTCGAATAACACTAATATTATGTAATGTTGCATTATTTAACGTACTTTGATAACATGTGTAACACAAGATCATCCGAGGATGGATTCAGACATATTGGCTGACTTAATAATCCCGACGGTGAAGGCCGATCCCAAGACTAGGGTGCCGGCTATAATTGGCAATATTCGTAGCCAATTGGGGTACTGCCCTCTTCTGAAAAGGCTTGGATAGCCAAGCAGAAGGCGTTAGAAAAGTTGCACGGTCGGTGGGACACTTCATATAATGAAGTGTGGCAGTGGTGTCAGGTGTTGGAGAGATATGTCTCAGGCAGCACGGCAGACCTTGAAACGAAACCGGCGTACTACAATGATCGTCTGCTCCGTGGATGCGCAATGTTCAAGTGTCTGTTCTGGACATTTAAACAATGTCGAGATGCTTTTGCATACTGCAAGCCATTGGTACAAATTGACGGTACCTTTATATATGGTAGATATACGCATCGGCTATTGCTAGCTATGGCACAAGACGGCTGTGGGAGAATCCTTCCGATTATGCTTCGCAATAACACCGGGAGTCGGTGATGACCGGACTTCTTCCTATCTAGGTTAAGGAGGCATGTCTGTCCCCAACCTGACATATGTGTTATATCGGATCGGGGCCCTGGAATACTTGTGGCAATAGAACGCCAGAGAAGCATGTGGCATCGCACACACCATCGATGTTGCCTGAGGCATGTTTCATCCAACTACTATGAGCAACATCGATCTAAAAGACAAAACAACAAGTGACCGATATGGGTATGAAATATCTATTAATATAATTTCGTTTGTAATATTCAATTTATTCTCAATTGAAGAGTGGTATGTAATATTCACTATCAACGTATGTTGGCAGGGTACGAGATCAATAAAGACCGTTTTTAGAGATGCCGGCGCTTTATGCTCAAATAACGCCAAGGCAAACAACTACTGCAATATTCCTTTCAACAATGGACACAAGCATATGACGGCGGCCTACGATATGGTCATATGACCACAAACTTGGCCAAATGCATAAATTCTGTTCTAAAAGGAACCCATCATCTGCCGATTACATCGGTTGTGTGGGAGACATATTTTCGTTTAGCGGCACTATTTTCGAAGAGAGGAGCGAGTTATAGAGGGCAGATGCAAGGAGGCCATGTATGGAGCCCGAAGGTCTTGCAAGAAATAAACCGTGGGAAGGCACGGGCAAACACCATGCACACAATGTGTCACGACCGTGACAGCCTATGGTTTCGTGTCACGGAGTTTGACAGACCGAACCAAGGTATTGTTGGCGGGCATTATCGTGTACACTTGACAAATAGGACCTGCGACTGTGGGATATTTGATGCACTTCGTTACCCATGTGCTCATGTACTTGCGGCTTGTCAGAATCTCCGTCTTGATCCCATGAGCTATGTCGACGAAGTGTACAAATTAGAAAACATGTACAACGTGTGGAGACACGTATTCCTACCAGTCCCAGATGAACGTAAGTGGTCAGTCAGATCGCTTGCACGCTTGTTGCTGGATAGACAATTGAGGCGCAAACCAAAAGGTCGACCTTGCTCAACTAGAATACGCAACAATATGGATATCCAGAAAAGAGCAACCAAAGTCGGCTATCACGGATGGTGTAGGAACCCGGGCCATACATCTCGCTCGTGTCCAAATCGAAATAGTTGACCGTGTTCTTAGCTTTTTTGTCTCTTGGTGGCTATGTAATTTCTATTTTTTTGGAGGAAAACGGTGAACTTTTGTATAAGAACTTTTATTTTATTCAAGTTATTAAAATTAAATTACAAAATTACAAAAAAAATTAAACCATTTCTATTTTATCAAATATATTAAAATTAAATTAAAAAATTAAATTACAAAAGAAATAAAATTAAACTCAAATTTTATTAAATATAAAAAATTAAATTACAAAAAAATAATTAAACCATTTCTATCTTATCAAAGATATTAAAATTAAATTAAAAAATTAAATTACAAAAGAAATAAAATTAAACTCAAATTTTATTAAATATAAAAAATTAAATTACAAAAAAAATTAAACCATTTCTATCTTATCAAAGATATTAAAATTAAATTAAAAAATTAAATTACAAAAATAAAAAAATTAAACTCAAATTTTATTAAATATATTAAAACTAAATTACAAAAAAACAATTAAACCATTTCTATCTTATCAAAGATATTAAAATTAAATTAAAAAATTAAATTACAAAAGAAATAAAATTAAACTCAATTTTATTAAATATAAAAAATTAAATTACAAAAAAAAATTAAACCATTTCTATCTTATCAAAGATGTTAAAATTAAATTAAAAAATTAAATTACAAAAATAAAAAACTAAACTCAAATTTTATTAAATATATTAAAACTAAATTACAAAAAATAAAATTGCAAAACTAAATTAGGGTTTAGGGTCGATCTGGGGTGGAACCAAAGCCACAGTGGGCGGTCGTGCTTCTGTGGATTCCTCCTTCTTCTAGCTTCAAGGGGTCGTGGAACCTCGAGGCGAGAATCGGGTTCTCCGGCGGTGGGTCCGGTTCAGGTGTTGCGATGATGACCCACCTTGATAAAATAATGACCGGATGTGTTTGCATAAACCACGGCGGGTGATCGCATCTCGTCTGGCCAAGGAGCTCGGAGAAAGAATTGCTCCCCGACGGTGCCTCCTCTAATCCCACATGCGACGTTGGCCTCATGATCGGCTGGCTAGCGTGAGTAGTCGAACGGACTCGAACCCGCCATGCATTCCAACTGGGTGGGACGGAAAAGGAAACATATACGGTTAGGAGGATACATATAAGGGGTAGGTACGCACGGCATAAACGGTGACGCTATGATGTCGGTGTTGTCGATCGAATCGATGGGCCCGGCGATCGTAGTAGGTCTTTGTTGTTGGGTTCGGTGATGTGTAGGCACCGTTGTTCTTTGGCCCGGGATCGTAGTAGGCTGTTGATGGCCCCGCCTCATCACCCTTCTCCTTGATTTAAAGGGCCCGACGTTCCTTCGCCATGAATTTACCGTCGCCTCTCTTTTTCGACAACAGATATGGCTTGCCATGGATCCTAAACCATGGCATGTACTCCGACATGCACGCTAACTTAGGAACGATGATCGGTTCCGGATAGGTAAAAAGTCATACCGGTTCTCCCACGTCTCGATATGACCTGACCAAAATCTTGGCCAATCCGTGTTGCCGATGCCCGTAAGTCCACTTTGTGCTCATCATCGAGCACCTCCGGTGGCACGGGATCGGTTGCGAAATCAAATTACCGCAGAACCCGATCTGACTAGTGCATCTCCACGGTCGCGTAGGTGATCAATGGGACCTTAACGTGCCAACTGTTCAGATTTTGGAAGAACTCCTCCGGAATTACCGCTCGAATTTTTGGATCCTCGTACGGTGTCCATTGAAACTATATTAACATTACCAAAATATTAGTTATATACATAATATTAGAGACTACATACGAAATACTAAATTATAATAACGAAATTCGAAACTTACTTGTGATTCCGACCATTGGTCCAATAGGAGCCGTATATCCTCAAGCGAGTTAGGTATTCCAATATGACTCGTCGAATGGTTCCACCTAATTAAATAAACTTTTAGCATGCAATTATACTATAAATCTACGAAATAATTGTAAAATATAATATTAAATTTACCTCGTTATCAGTGGGAATGAATATGGCTGGTCGAGTCGAGGACGTAAAATGGAAATCGAAACCATGCCCATGATTGCGAGAGTGATAAGCAACCTCCGATTTTGGCTTTACTCGTCGCGCCGCCTCAAGACATCTCTCGATACAACCTCGATAGCACGGTAGACCCCAACTCAATCCACCTACCGCTCTGAAATCAACAAGTTCGAGAGCCATCTCGTGGACAAGGTTTCTAGAGAGGTCCCAGATCGATTGCCTCTAATTATCTCAAGAATGTATGCCCGAGCATCAGTATTCTTTCTACTTGGTCGAACCCTCGTTCGGCTCGAGAATCGTCTCGTAACTGTGTCATATCGATCCGAGTTCCTTGAATTCTATCTGGAATGGCACCCAAAAGCTCGTAGCATACGACCATCCAATCGGTAGATGTTGCGGATCTGGTGACTACCGACCCGTCCACCGGTAATCCCAACTACAATCGCACATCTTCTAGAGTGATGGTACACTCTCGCATGGCGATGGAAAGGTGTGCGTCTGCCTCCACCTCTCTATCAACGCTACCGATCAAAGGCGGCTCCATCTTGAACCCCTACTATCGTGGCCACGTGCAAAAACTCGCTTCCGCAAGTAAGTCTCGATCAACGGCGATGGGGGACCATGCATGTTGCGAATATAACATTCCAACACCCGATTTACAGACTGTTTAAAAAATTATATAATTAAAAATTAATTTAAATTGCATAATTGAAAAATAAATTAAATAATATTGAAAAATTAAAATTAAAACTTACCATTTGCATTTGCTCGACGGAGATGTACTTGTTGTCTATGCGACGTAATTCCCCGGCCATTGTAATCCGATAAAAAATTTTAAAATTTTCCAAAAAAATATATTAAAAAAATTATAAAGGGCTTTTTCATAAATAGTAAAGGACTATTTAGAAATTTGAGCGTAAATTTTAAGGACTTTGAGATAAAATTGAGAGAAAATTGAAATAAAATTGAGAGAATATTGAGAAAGGATTTAAGTGTGAAAAAAATAAAGGGTTGGAGGCCCAACGGTAAAAAAAAATTGGCAGTTAGGATTTGATGTTGGAGGCTAAAGCGTGTCCTTGTAGGCGCTTTAGCTCTAAGATCCCAAAAACGCTACCGACGTGGACGTGTTTTTGAGGAAGCAGTACTTTCCGTAAATATTTTTAAACTGATATATTTTCGTAATTTTTCTTATTTTTTGGTATATATGAGGTATTTACCCGATTATTTTATTAGGTGATAAAAAGAAAATTTATTAATTGTTGAGTGAATAGTTGTTTTGTAAAAAATAGACTTTCTTTTGGTAAAACCGAATAAGGCCTAGAGCAGTCTCGACCCTGGACACTTTCACCAAATCCAGTCCCTCTCTCAATTTCTGTGGTGGGATTTTCAATTAACAATGGCCTCCAAAGCAAGCAGCTCCCTCTTCCAAAGCCTGAGACGCTACATCAAGAAGCCATGGGAGATAACTGGACCCTGCGCCGACCCAGAGTACAAAAACGCCGTGCCCAAAGCCACGGAGTATCGTGTTCGCTGCCCCGCCACCACTTTGCAAAAGCCCATCGTCCCTACCTCCGACCCTGAAACCGTCTTCGACATCAAATACTACAGCCGCGATCAACGCCGGAACCGCCCTCCGATCCGCCGTACCATCTTGAAGAAAGATGACGTGGTGAAGATGATGAAAGAGAAAACCTTTGATGTCAACGATTTTCCAAAGGTCTACTTGACTGCTAAAGTTGAAGAGGATGAGAATGCCGTTGGTGGAGGCTACCAGAAATAGGTCAGATTTCGGAAATTTTTTATTGTTATTTCTTTAAATGAGATTTCATTTAGCCATTTTTGATGTTTTGAGCTTTGGATATTGTTCTTTTCTCCCTATCTTGATGAATTTGATGCTTTGAAGATTTGGGTTTTGGTTAATTTTCTGTTTTGAGATGTGGGAAATGATCAATTTTTCACTGTTTCTATGTAAATGTAGTGTGTATGATTTGGGATTTTCAGAAACTGGGATTCCGGGGGAATCTGATTGAGGCTTGATTTGAGTTAATGTATGAATTATGCAGAAGTGGAGTCATTGGAACTAGATGATACTTAAGATTATTAATTGTTTTTCGATTTTGGGTTGATATAATGCCTTTTTGACTACTTATTTTAGGTTTGAGAGTTAGAAGTTTTGAGCAATGTTTATTGGCGAGATTGGAGATACTGATTTTTAATGTTTTTGATGAGATTGGATGGTTCAAGCAGATACCGAGCTTGTGACGGATGGATTTGGTGCTCAAGATTGAGGATGCCTTTAGTATTCTGAATTATGCGGTCTTGAAGGTTTCCCTATTGTGTCAGGCTTATGAAAGTTCTGTTTTGGGTCGTATTAGGGTTATCATAAGATTTAAATATTGGTACACAGATGTATAAGTTTGATGACAATGCACTATACTTTCCATGAGAACTTGTAAAAATGTATTGTGATGCCCTACTTGTTTTTGACAATGGTTTTCTATGTATAGAAAATTGGGTTTATGGCATAGCAACATCAAATTCATAGTAACCGGATTGGATTAAAAGGTAGTTCGGAAATAATGTCATAGTGCATGACAAAATATTCACTCTTCTGTCTCTTTTTTGTGAAAGAAAAATAATGATTTAACTCTTTAAACACTTTGATTCTTTTATCGCGCTAAACCTCAAAGGAAGTGCAAGAAACAATGATCCTACTTTATAAGCACATTGCCTTTCAAAAAGTGCTTTTATCTTTAGCTTCTAACTCATCTAAATTGTAAAACACCCTTTTGTTGTGTATAAGAATTAGCTTTGTATGTGGTTGGCTTATCCTTGGTACATTTTTGAGGTATTTTCATTTATTTTGAAAGAAAAGAATACAAACCAATTTAGTACCCTATCAAACTTTGTGGAAACGCCTTCACCGATGCACTAAGTGCTACGAGCTTTAAATTCCCATAGCATTCCACTAAAAACCTTGTTCCAGAATTGTTTGGAGGCAGCTATCCTGACCTCCTTTTTTAGGGTAAGATAATAAGACCAGCGTGCCTGCATTTGCTGGCGGAGTACATCGAGTATTAGTTTTTGGTGTTGACAATACTGAATGTTGTGATAGCCTTGTTAGATTCTAAGGCCAAGTTTCATTTCTGAACATCTGGTGCTAGCAGAAAAGGTTAGATCCTCCTGCATGTTCTTGTTATTTGTATTCCATAGAGATTGGATCTACAAAGTTGCTCTCTCTCTATTTCCAATGCAAAGTAAACTGCAGTGGAGCATTTCTACTATCTTCGGGTGGAGGATGCTTGTATATATCTTCGATTTTATACCATCCATATACTATAAGGGCATGGTTACATTCTAGAAATTCCTTCCATTCTTCAATGCTGGTTATAAATTATAAGTACGAGGGTTCAAGATATTTAAATGCAATATTTTTTTATCACCTGATTTCTTAAATTGTTTTGTATGTTTGTTTTGTTTCAAGTTAGATTCATATTTGAACCTACAAGAAAGGACCTCACTTTTTCTTAGCTTTACCGATAATTCAGTCTCAAAGGATAAAATAGTTTAGTATTGCTATATGGTCTGTATAGCTGACCTTCCAATAGTTGGAAAAGGCTTACATGTTATATTAATCTGTAATCCATATATAATTCCTTGCACCAGTAATCTCAGTGAGATTATATCTTATACTTATGTTGTTACGAAGCTGATATTACCGATTTTAAAAATGATTCTGGCATGTGAACAGGCGAGCACTGAGCACTGAGCACTTATGGCTGAATTTAATGGTGCACCAGTCCCATCTGATTCACTCTCTTAGTAGCTTGTTATTGAACAAATGCAGGTATTGTAGCATAGCAATTTCTTGAGACACTTGAAGTTAAAAGGGGTTGCAGTTTCGGGGTTTCCGACATTAATAAGGGTTGTTGTCCACGTTTTATCTGTTTGGTTTTTCTTTTTCAGTTAATCAGCATGCTTGTATTAATCCAGATGCAACAGCAGTTGGATGATGAATGATATAATTGACTCGTTCAAGCTTTTGATGGTTTGTGTACCATGAACAATAAGAAATGAATCAGATGTGTTGATGAAGAATTGAACATGTGGTTTCTATTGGATTTCTTCTAACATTAAGAAATGAATCATTTTTCATTCATCATTGCATTGCTTCATCTTTAGCTCAAATGTGAATCATTTTGCATTTTCTCTTCTGATGAATATTCCAATCTATTGGACAAATACACTAGTGAAGTGTGATGTTGGAAACATGGATCTAGATTTGAAGTGTATGCCTTGGGTTTCAATATAAATGAAGCAAAAATTATATATTTAAATTTGATTTATTATATAAATGGTAAGAATGAAATGAGAAGTATAAAAATATTTCGAAAATATGAATGTTTTATTTTTAAAATACTTTATCCAATTTCTGTTGAAATAATGTTTTGATTGATAGTAGGTTAAAGAGGGATTTAACAATTGCTAATGTTATAAAGTCATATTTTGACATCTTTAATCTTATATTATAACTCCAATGTTAAAATAAATCAAACTTAAAGTTTAAGTTAATTTTATCACCCCAATGTCTTAAATTAGTAAAACATTTTAAAGAATTTGTTATGTATGCAAAATTTCATACAAACATAGATAACCTATTTTATAAAAAAATATACAATCCTTTTAAAATAAAAACAATATAGATAAATTTTTTAAGATATGTATTTAATTTCTTAAAGTAAAATAAAATAAATAAAAATATATTAATTTATATTTTTATATTAAATATGTATCCTTTTAAATTAGTAAACATTAATTATCAGAAGTCGTGAAACTATTTTTGAGAAAAAAGAAAACTGAAACTCTAAATTCAGAGCTACATTTCAGTGAAAGGATATAATTATGGGTTGATCCATGGCTGAAAGTGGCCCAATACATGACTTGAACATAAAAATAAAAATAAATAGCCCCTGGCGAGGATCGAACTCGCGACCTTTCGCTTACGAAGCGAACGCACTACCACTATGCTACAGAGGCTTGTTTGCTTACGTCTTCAATAATATATATTTTGGTTCTATAAGTAAAAGCTTGATTCAAAATCACCGCTATCTTCAAAAACTTCAAAGAGTCGAATCCGTTAATATATTTAGAAATATTTTTATATAATTTTTTAATAATAAAACAAACCATCTTCAAGTCCGAACCAAGCTTTAGTTAAGTATTTTCAAAAAAATTTGAAGTCTAGGTCCTTGCACGCCTATGTTTTTCTATATTTTGACATAATATATTGTAATATGATAATAGGTACAATGAGAAATTTTCTTCTCACCATTAAGATGATATTTCTGATTAGCTACAACAAAAGTGGGAAAAAATCACTTTTTTATTTTTTATGGTAAAATCTTTTAAAAACAAAATTTTCATGTTTGGAAGCTAATTAACTTCACATTCACAAATTGAAACCATTAGCATATGAATTAAGAAAATTAACTTGTTTTGGATGTGACTGTAGACATGATCTTGCATGCATGGTATGCATGATGTGTATGCTAAATACATGTATAAATGATGCATCCATTCAGGGTCCATTTGTTTCCGCAAAAATTGACTTCCAAATCATATGAAGTTTCAAACATGTCGGTCATTATTGAAGAACCCAATGCAACAGAAAAGCTAAGACTTATCCTTTGTGGATAAATTGAACAACAATTGGCTAATGAATCTTTGTATTCTAGATCATCAAAAAATTCATTTTCATATATAAAGTTTCCACATAAAGCATGATTTTCTCATCATAATGATCACATACAGCATTAGTCAATGACAAAGACTGGATATCTACAAGGAATGACAATATACAAACAAAGTACTACATATATGTTCATTCATGTTCCATAGAACTTTGTTAAGATGTATAGATAATCTCTTGCCTTGTTCACCTTGTCATAAGCTTAGCTTTTCCTTTATCCCCCTAACCATTCAAAACTACACAAACCAACCGGCTCTGGGTTTTAGATCCTTTTTCAAAACACGACAACAAATAGAAATACTTCTAAAAGCTTCAATGGCCCTCAACCTCGAGTGGGAAAAAATAAGGAAAGAAGCTTACGTGTTTAATCAAAACCTTTTATCGGTGGATGCATGGGAACAAGTTTGATGGCATCTTATACTTTGACATACTTATCAACATAACCCTGCAAGACATGATATTGAAAATTTAAAACATCACAGTCATGCCATGTAAAATGCAAACTTAGCTTATCCAAAAGATCAATGAAGAATTTAAAATGGCTAAACCACATCTTCATTCCCAAAGAAATAATCATGAGACATGGCTGGAAAAAAAAAGGGACCAATTCATTAGGCTTTTTAACTTTTCCCTTTGTATTATTTTTTTTTTTGGTCAGGAGAGAACAGGATTTTTTGGTGGTTTTAGATGCTAAAAGTAGCTCCATGTCTTACTGTAAGGCCTAGCCTACACTTTTTGTGTGTCCTAACGATATATCTTACTTAGATACTACCAAGTACCAAGTGCGACTTGGGAATTATGCCAATCAAAATGGATAAAATTGCAGATTGGATGCAAGTCTCTACACAAATTCACTGAAAGTATCACGAATGAAGCCTGATGGAAAGGTTGGTTCTAACTAACATGCACAGTACTGATAAAACATCACCGTCTTCTCTACAGCAAAATATACGTGCATAAGGATTCCAAGAAAATTTCTTAAAGCAAAACAATCCAACCAAACTAAATAAATCAAAAGATCAAAATAAACCCAAACAAATAACCTCTACCGTGAAAATTTCATCAAGAAGAAAAAGAAAAGCATGAAATGAGAATTTACCATCACAAGTTTTGTCAATTTCCGCTGAGATGACTCAATATAGTGATCAATCTTTGCACGCGATTTGGGTATCTGGTGGTTCTTCATAGCTCCTGATACTTTATCAACAGTCTTCTTTACAATAGTCTTGAAAGCCTCCTTGCTCATATTACCCTGTTGCCATGACGGCTTCAAAACCTCCTTCACAAAATCTGCAATGGCAACCTTGAAAAGCTTCATTGATCTGGAATCTTTGCTCTTCTTGCTCTTCCCAGGAGACTTCATCTGATCCATCTCAATCTCACCAGTAGCCATATTAACTTCAGCTGGATGACTTGGGCTTCCATTCTCAACAGCACAAACTTCAGCATCAGCAGTCTCACCAAATTCCTCGATATCTGCCGATGCAGCAGAAGTAACAGCTCCAGCATCCTTGGCTTTTTCCTCCATATCCAGTGGTTTATTGGAATCACTAAGCCCCAATAAGATGCCAGAATCACCTGTCACTTCCAACTTTTGCATATGATCAAATTTTCTGGATAACCTTGTAGAAGGCTCAATGCTATCAAAAAGCGGATCATACTGATCGCCACCTGATCTAGAAGAATTCTGCCCAATGGCCCGGGCAGAATTGGGTGAGGAAGTTGCTTCTTGCAATCCAATACGTCTCCCATCAACTGGAGCATGAGCCAAACTGAAATGTGTGTTATTGTAGGTTGTACCTTTTTCTTGCATAACATGAGAAGGGTATTTGAAATTTATAGGTTGATCAAGAGTAGGTGCATGCTGATTTGGAAACGTTGAAGTAGTAGATCCTCCAATATCAATATGGTGGGATGTTGCATCTTTAATATCTGGTGGATCTTTTAATGAAGAATTCATCTTCCCTGCAGGATTATATATACGGTCTGCCATAGGGTGGTGCAAACTGTGCGGAGGTTGTTGCTGCTGTGGATAAGGAGGAATATATGAAGATGAGTTAGAAAGTCCACCTGGTGGCAAACTCTCCCCAGGAAATGGTTGCATTTTGTTACCCAGAAACTGCTGTGAAATGGGCATAGCATGAGGGTAAGTGTTTCCCTGAGCAAAAGAATTTGAAAACACATTCTGCGTTGGAGGGTGCGTCAAACCATCATCTCCCGACTTACTAGGAGCTCCAAGTTGTTGAATGGGCAGGTTACTGACAGGTAAAGGTGTATGCATGACAGGTCGATTTGCTTCCTGAATTGGAATATAAGCTCGCTGTTGAAACCCATCAGACTGAGAATGTGCAGGCAATTCAGTTGGATAAGGCCTTGGGATAATTTCTGAACCAAAATCATTCCTCAAAGGCAAGTGACTCTGCCGAAAATGTGACGAAACACCAGGAGTTATAGTTGAATCAAGTGGTTTCAGTGGCGGTGGTGGTGGCGGCAAGGAAGCCAAAGAGGATTGTGGCTGTAGAGCAAAGTAGGACTGTTGGTCGGGTAACATGTAAGAAGGAAAGCTTTCCCCAGACGAATGAGACATGGAAGATGCAGCCTGCCGCTGTTTCGTATCTGGATTGCCAATATGAGAAGAATGCTTATGGAGCTCCATTGTATTTTGATAAGCAGTTCTTTCCCAAAGCCTATTTGGTGAGGATGCAGATGTTTTATGAGAAGAATCAGATATGGACGAGTTACCTGATTGTTGAGGCAGGCAATCAGCATTTTGGCTCACTGGATCTAAAGATCTCGAGAGAGATTTCTGGTCAACAGGTTTTTTGAAAGAAATAAGTATTTTCTGAGAAGCATGACCACTTGAATTCAGTTTATCAGTATCCCCTACTGACACTGCATTAACAGTTGATAGGTGGTGAGACTCCACTGCTGCTTCTTGACAATTTTCATTAGTGATGAGATTAGGCCCTTCCTTCATGTCTTCTACCAAGTGTGTTTCAGAAACAGAGGCTGGAATGTCTCTAGATTCCTCATATTTAACGATGTGATACTCAGTTGATTGATCATCTTGTTTAAGAATACCTCCACCAACAGAACCTTCAATATTCAGATTAGTACTCCTATCTCTTGAAGCAACAAAATTGCCATACAGTTTTACTTCTGGACCTCTAACTTCACCATGCTCATGATCAGCAACTTTCTCAGAGATCCGCTTGATCTCATCACGAATATTGGTCCTAGAATTATGAGGAAACTCCAGCTGCTGTTTGCTCTTTTGCCACCTTGATTCATCACTCTTGCCAGAATCATGGTGCAGAAAACGACAAGATACTCCACGATAGCACCTGCCTCGACGGAAGTCAAAACAGAATTGCATTTGTCCCTTCGTTCGTCTCTTATTCTCAGCACTGAACTCATCAGCACGACGCAAACAGGGAGACCTGCTCCTGCTTCTTCGATTTCTGGGAGACCTGCTCCTGCTTCTTCGGTTTCTGGGAGACCTGCTCCTGCTTCTATGATTTCTAGGAGACCTGCTCCTGCTTCTACGATTTCTGGGAGACCTGCTTCTGCTTCTCCGGTTTCTGGGAGACCAACTAAAACAACAAGCAACAAATTTAAAACTTTCACAGATCATAAACAAACAGGAATTGCAATGTACGGAAGATAATTTTCTTACTATGTCATATTTTTAAATATTAATTGGAAAAGAATCCAAGCCATAAATAAACAAATGAAAACCTGCGTGATAGGCTTCGTTTCTCCCTTCTCCTAGTCCTCCGTGGACTTCTCCTTTTCCTTCTATCTGGAGGTGAACGACTCTGACTTCTGCTTCGAGTTCTGCCCCTTCTATGCCTCCCAACATAGTCTGAATCATCAGAATCACTGTCACTACCACAATTCCTAGCCAGTCGCCCAAACTTATCTACCTTATGTTGAGAACCAAGAGTCAAGTTCTCTTCCTCTTCCCTATGTTCCTCACTAAACATAATACTTTCAACACTATCACCAACCATTACGTTTTCTTTTTGGAGAACCTCCACAGAAGCAACATGATTTCTAGACACTTTCTGTACATCCTTATGATCAGCATGTTCATTCTCATTCATGATGGAAGTTGTGATAGTACCTTCAACCACTTCTGAGCTTGCAACTTTGTATGGCATGTTTGATAGTGGTCCAAACCCCTTTTCAGTCTGGTGGGGACTACTAGCATTCTCCAAACTTGCACCAAATGGCGCATTCATATTTCCAATGCCAGTCTCAATATCTTTTTCTGAATTGTCATCAGAAGTATAGTCTTGTAGAAGTCTGAATGGACAGCCACCTTTTGCAGGTTGATTGGAAGTATTCGATTTCTCCAAACTAGTGACTATAGGCTGTTTAGTAGGTACGGTTAATTTGACTAAGTTAACTTCAGAAACAGATGCCTCAAAAGCCAATTGGTCAACATTGGTAATACCTTCTTGACCTGAATTTAAGAGGTAAAATAATTCTAAACTTGCTAAACATACAAAAGATAATTGCAAACTACAAGAGATAAAGACTCGTAAATGAATATTCAGGAATACTACATATCTAGGTAATAACTATTCTGGACTCTGGAGCCATCAGGCAGTAATTATTTATATCTGGTTAACTAATATAATAAAGCAAGAAACAGGAGTTTTGAAAAAAGGGCTTAATATGATAGCTAGATATAACATTTACCTTGTTCACCCAAACTAGAACTGCCTGCAGCTGATGTGTTTTCTGGTAAAATGGATGCATTGCATCCAGTCAATATTTGCGGTGGACGTAACTTCTCTTCTACATTAAGCATGTTATCACTAATATCACACTGACTCTTAAGGCCTTCGAGCATTTGATTCATTCCCTGATCATCATCAATTTGGGTGATATCGTCTTGAAATCAACCACCAGAAAAACTGTAACCGACAGATAATCAGATAATATGCTTCAGAATATAGTTAACATAAAATCATTGGATATCCACAACAGAATATACAACTTTTGCTATATTGAGTTTAAATGGTCATTAACAAGTTCCAAGAAGTCTATCCCAAAATGATCATTACAGTTTTTTCCAAAGCTCATAACACATAAAATGGACAATCAATTTAGACAAACGTAAAAGATTCTAGACATTAGGCAGCACAAGTTAAAAAGATTGAGGATATTAGAAAGCATAATCATAGTAAAAGAAAAGAAAAAGCCAACCTTCCATCTCCATGTCAGAATCATCAGGCAAATGAGATGCAGCTGCAACCAAATGGCAGGCTTGCTCTGAGGACTCTTTTCCTGATGGCCTCAAAGATGAAACTCCTTGCTGTTCATCTAATTTACATGCAAACATACTTTTCTTTTTCATCCACAGGAAAAAATCATGTGCTATTGCAGCTTCACTTCCTGGCTCACCACCATACAGAAATGCATAGTCTGGCTTTCCAGATTCATTTTTACGAACCATGTCCTCATAATCAGGCCCATTCTTAGCAATGCCCTGGCATAAAGCTTCAATCCTTTCAATAACATTTTCATCTGTTGGCTTAGGAGGAGTGGAAGAAAGGTCCATGGTCAAACCCTCTTGTAACAGTAACTTATCTCCAACCAGAGAACTCATGTTGCAGCCATTTTCCCCTCTCATATTTGGAGAGCCATTATCTGTAACTAAATTGTGTTTGGCCTGATTTGGAGCCACAGCTACACCAACAGAACCTGAAGTGCTTAACTTAGAGCCATCCGAGTCCAAATTACAGGGTAAGTTGGAATCATTTTGCACAGGCTTAGAAGATGAAAGAACAGTAGAGGTGGAAGTTGGAGGAGATGGTAGATTAGGTGGTGGAAAAGAGGGTGGAGGTGGTGGTGGTGGGAGGGGGAGAGAAAAGGTAGATGGAACACGGTGATCTCCACCTGTTGGTTGTACAAAGCTTCCAAGTGGAGCTGAAGCGAAGAAACTTGTTGTAGGAGGCAGCAGTTGATGTGGTGAGATATGTAGAAGTCCTCGCTGCTGAGGTAGTGGATTCACTGCTGCTCTATAAAATGTTTGCCCCTGGGATTGAGGAGGAGGGGGAGGAGGTAATGCTCTAAAACGTGGCTGGGTCTGTGAAACCTCTGGGTATGATGCACTAATTGGAGGAGGAAGCACCGGCTGAGGCATATTAAGTGCATTCTGGGTCCCTAAATGTAAATGGTGTTGTGAGTTCTGTTGAGCCGTAGGATACATTCGTGGCAATGGGGCACCTGCATGAACATGTGCAGGTAGGCGTAGATAAGATTGACCTGTATTTGGCAACCCACCAGGGGGAGTTTGATGAGGTGCAGCAGGACCATGCTGATATGGTGGAAAGCCTGATGGGCCTTGCTGGAATTGAGGTGGTGGAGCAGGCGGACCGGGAGGGAGCTGTTGATATGGAGATGATATGGGTTCTGGAGGACCCTGCGCTGGCTGAGGATTGCGATTCCCTTGAGCATACATCTTACAATTTGTGATACCACAGATATAGCCCCTCAACTAAAGTCACCAAAACCCCCTGCAGAAAATAGAACTCAAATCAGAAAATAGACAAAAATATAAGTTGATATCTCAGTAAAGCCAGTTCTAAATAAACAGTAAGGATCAGATAATGGAAGCAGCACAACACTTCAAAGCACGAATTGTACTTCAGAACTTCCTTGATGGTTTTTCACATTAAGTGAAGGGCTGAACAGTCAGAATCAAATGTATTTCACTACAACTAAGAAGAACGAACAGAATTTCATAAACATATCCCTTTAATTTTTTTTTTTCTAATTCAAGAATTTCAATCTGTTAAGAAAAATACAAACTCAGCCAAATATCCACCAAAAACTCAAGATTGCTTCTTCTTCTTCTTTTTTTTTTTTTTAAAAAAAAAGAGATAATATTAATCTAACTTATACATAATTCAAATAAATTCCATACTGTCAAACAAACTGCAAATGCCGAAAAAAGGAAGCTTCAAATTTCACGTATTCAAATTAAAAATTAATGTTGAATTCAATTCAAATCCATAAGACACTCCAAAAAGCTCAGTTCAAACTTTTTTTAGAAAAAGAAGAATTTCCCATTCTTTTCCATCAACTTTCTGAGCAACCAAACAACAAAAAACAAAAATATTAAGAATTAAGCAGGTAAAAAGACCATACTACTAAAAAAGAAGAAAAGAAAGAAAGAATCGAAGTAACTAAGTTAAAAACGAATAATGAATGAAAAGATAAACCGAAATTAATCATAGCAACGGTAGCTTACCAGTTGAAAGTGAGCGGGGAAATGGAGAGGGACGAAAAATAAACGAACCCTAGAATTTGGAAATCTAGGAATTTAGAGCTTTTTTCGTCAAGAAAAAGGGGGTTATTTCAAGGTTCATAAACCCTAATCAAAGTGTTATTTTTCCTCTTCTTTTTTTGTGTGTTCTGCTCTTCTTTGAGTTGAGTGTTTCTCGCTTATTTTATAGATTTGGTTCATTCGAAAAAAGGTTTCTAATTCTTTTTTTTTTTAACTTATATTTAAGGTTCAGTAATTCCTTTAGAGCAAGTAATAACATTCTTAATTTTATTGAAATAAAGAATATTTTAATATTTATTTTAAAACTCTCTTATAATCATGTATTTAGAATATTCAATAAATAATGAGAGATTAGATTTTTTTTTTTTTTACAATATTAGATTAAAACATGTCTAAGTGAATGAGCTTAACAGCTTTAACTTCCATCTATACTTGAGTCATATATATCCTCCTCCAACAAATCTCGCATAAAGAGAGGTGGATCTTCAAACGTGACCAAATAATTAATTATGTCTTCGTCCATCTTAGCTAGTTAATCTACAGCTTTATTACTATCCCGCGAGATGTGACGAAACTTAATTTGTCAATCCTTGAAACACCATTCATGTATCAACTTAATTTCGACAATACTACTTATTGCTGTAAGTCCATTCCACAAAAAATCAACTAATAATACGTTATCACATTCCAAATTAGCCTGTCTAAAACCTCTGTTTCAAGCTAATTTCAGTCCTTCTAACACAACCTTAGCTTTAATGAGGTATAAGATTTGAAACTAATAATAGTAACAATGTATATACAATATTTATGAAATTAAAATAAAATAGTTTAACTTGTGAGTAAAAGAAAATTGAAATAGTTAAATACGTCATATTAAGAATTTTAAATGTATTTCCATTGTAGCACGTGAGAACGAATACATAAAATTAATATACTTTCGATAATATTATTTATTTTAATTACGAAATTACATGACATCAACTCGATCACAATTTTAAAATTAATATAGATAATACATAAAATTCTAAATATTTCATTAATTATATTTAAATTTTATTATTACCTTATTCATAAAAACTACTATTATTTTTTAGGAGAAAAGATTGAATGAAACAGTGACGCCACGTCATCTATATCATTTTCCAATAGATTTATGCCACATAAGCATTTTTATCCTGAATTTCAACATTTTATCTTGAATTTCAGGATTTTAATTTGGATTTTATTTTTTTCAGGATAAAAATGTTGAAATTCAAGATAAAAATGCTGAGGTGGCATAAATCTATTAAAAATGATATGAATAATATGGCGTCACTATTTTATTTAATCCTTTCCTATTTTTTAATTAAGCTATTAAGCTTCTATCCATATCATCTATATTATATTATAATGTACACAAATATTGAAGGAAACTTTTTTTTATTGATTTTTGTGAGAAGTAAATAATTCATTTGCAATTTTTATACTGATTTATTGTGACATTACAAATTTTTAAACTATACTAATGTGAGTCTATTATTCAAAAATAAAAGTAAATTTGAATCATAAAATTTTAAATATTTTAATATTATACTTATAATATTAATTTATTTATAATATATATATGAATTTGAAAAATATTTTGTATAGATTACTAAATTGATTAGAAGAATATCTTTTTATTGTTAATTATATTACTAAATTGGCATTAGAATAATAATTTATAGTATTATTATGTGATAATAATAATAGTTTTACACTTTCATATTTTTTATACTATTAACATTTTAATGACCCAACTGTTCTATTTCATATTCCATTCATAGTTATACATGTCAAATTTGATATAAATTAAAAAATTTTAACTATTTGTTTTAAGTAAAAACTTTCAACAATTAAACAAATATTAATATATATAGTATTTTAAATCGACATGATAGAGATATCGGACCGTTTAAAAATATACATGTATGATAAGTATAATTATATTAATAAATTCAATGGTTGGATCATTAAAAATTAATCGTGATCCCTCCCTCAATTAATTTTAATTAAATATTAATTAATATGATAGTGCATTCTATTTGCCATAATTTCATATTTTTTCATATTGATATAACTTATTGAGATCTCTTTATTTTCACTATTTCCATCTTCAAGTAGTTAAATCTCTTCTGGGGTTTTAATAATTAGTTATGTCTTGAATTTTTTCAGGAGCACCCTTCTCCACTATATGACCATATTGATTTATTATTTTCTTTTACGATAATTTTTTATCTTTAGAATCAATCAATCTACCATGTTTCAGGCATGCATTATTTTAAGTTATTCTAACAAGTTGTCCTACTAAGATTTCAAAACATAAGCTAATATATAATACTTTATTATTCTCGTCAAGTCATTAAATACTCCGAAAAACTAACTTCCAATAAAGTGAACTATCATTTTGAACTTCTAGTTCAAATTACTTTCTACAATAAATAATGATAATTTATTTCGAGTAATTTATTTCATGCAACTATTATTTCTTTCCCCTAATATTGAGAAAACTCAAATCAAAATAATAATCACCAAATCATGTCATAATTGAATTTCTAGTTTGATCAAAATATTTGATAATACAAGAAGATTCATAATTAATACATATTCCCTACATTATTTGAATGCCCAATTCGTGCATTGCGGTGGAGCAACTTGAACATATATTGCATATTTAAAAAGTCTAAAATGGATTATGTGTAACTTCTGACTAAAACCAATTGTAGTAAAAGTTATTTATCATAATTTATTAGCATGAAGTGTAAGCCTTATTTCATGTACAATATCATATCCTTATCCATATTCAATAAACCTTTCTTATAGTTAATCGCATAGACAATCTAGCATACAATAATAATTGAAAGTCTCAGAAATAAACTCATCAACATTAGTAAAAATTGTCTCGATTGCATAATCTAAAAGTTTTGTTCTTAAACAAATCATTAAATAAGTAATCGCAAGAAACATGTTGCGATTTGATAACTCATGTGATTATCTTGTATATGCATCTACTAAAATCATATCAAAACATTCCATTTGTTTGATAAATGAGACCATATTTTTTTTCATAAATGCAATAGATTCAATCTCAATCTTTGCTAGTGAGGTTCTAAAAAAATCATCTTCTTTGATAACAAACGACACTAGAGAAATCTTTAAAATGAAGAATCTTCAGGTTCTTTAGTAAATATCAATAAAAATTCTCATTTGTTGCATCATTATTGATCGGGATGGTCTACCCGATCATGTACTAATTAATACATTTAGGTTTACTATACTTGTAATTCATGCATAATGTAGATAATTTTCACTAGAAAGTTCATTCAATATAATAGGTAGAGAATAATCTAACATCGATTTCAATAACATACCTTATATACTCTGTAGCAATTAGATAGTTCTAAACTATATTCTAACAAATAGAAGGTACACTACAGCAAAACAGACTTTTAGCGGCGTTTATAAGTTCCACTAATAGTATTTGCGGCGCTTTAATAGGTGCCGCAAAAATGCCGCCAAAACAAATGCCGTAAACTTTAGCGGCATTTATGAGATAAAAACGTCGCTAAAAGTCATGACTTTTAGCGGCGCTTTTCCCACAAACGTCGCTAAAAGTCATGACTTTTAGCGGCGCTTCTCCCATAAACGCCGTTAAAGACCATGACTTTTAGTGGCGCTTCTCCGACAAACATCGCTAAAGACCATGACTTTTAGCGGCACTTTTCTCACAAACGCTGCTAAAGGTCACGTTCTTTAGTGGCGCTTTTTCAAAAACGCCGCTAAAAGTCATAAAATAAGAAAAATTAAAATATTATACTTTTAGCGGTGCTTTTACCAAAAATGCAGCTAAAAGTCATAAAAATAAAAAAAATTAAAATATTATACTTTTAGCGACGCTTTTCTCAAAAACGCCGCTAAATGGCATGAAAATTAAAAAAAATTAAAATATTATACTTTTAGCGGCACTTTTCTCAAAAACGCCGCTAAATGTCATGAAAAATAAAATAAAATGCCACAAATCCAATTTAAAAATATATAATTTAATTTGAAGACGTATTAAAATGAAAATTCACGAACAATACGTATTAAAATGGAAATTCATGAACAAGACATATAATTCATGAACAAAATTCACGAACAATACGTATTATACTTTTTTTTGCTGGAAAATGATTGGAATAATTGGCTTAACAGTAGCACGATATTGGAATAATTGGCTTAACAGTAGCACGATAAACCTGTACAAGAAAATAAGAGAAGAACTCAAACTTTTGCTCTAACAAATAATAAACAAAGAGAAGATAAACTTTAGTCATAGTAAACTCAACATTATTCGAAAACCATGTTAGACGGCAACAAAGCAAAATAGCTCAACCAAGTACTACCTCGTCATTGTTAACATGCTCATCCGAATAAAGATCAAAATGAACTTATGCTTCTCGACATATGTTTGTCAAGTCCACCTTTAACAAACAATAAAAGCAGATATAAGAAAAAGAGAATAATATATCAAACAAGCACAAATAGTTCTAAAATATTCATCTCAGAAACATATAATGAGGTCGCAAGAACTTTTGTGGATGATAGACAAACCTTTAGCTTTGGTTCATGGACGGTTAAAGCATTCTCACTCACAGTTACTATATCATCCTCCTATCGAGAAATCTCCTTCTTGTTTAATAGTCTTTTACGTACCTTATCCCACATGTAAATGTAAGACAAACATTAGCTTTCTAGGAAATCTAAAAAGCAAGGTAAATGCATCAACTGCAGCGACCTAGAAAAATAATCAAGCACAAAGACAAGCTATTTTGTAGTGCTCTACATTGTCTGATAGAAATAAAGTATGCTAACATGAAAAATAAATGAAACTCCTCTTAGTGTGTTATATTCCATTAATCTAGTTACAAAGTATAAACTATTGAACATGTTGGAATCTTTTTGATCAACCAAACTAGCCATTTTGTAATCTTTTACAGAGCCATGTTATTAAAAGGGGAAAAAATTGGAGGAAATGAATAGCTAGTTTACCTTCGGTAACGTGAAGATGATTTGCCAAGGTGAAGACGCATACAACCAGGTTGGCGAGTTTCGGATCCTTTGCATCCTGTATCCATTTACAAAACAAACCCTTATTACTTGAGAATCAACTAATTGCTTTGAAGCGATAAAACTTGGGAGAAAAATATTCAGTTTCATGATGAATCAAGAATGCAAGGGTCTGGAGGAAAGTTTAAGACTCAAACTCGTTATCATTTGATGCCATTCAGAGGTTATATTCACACCAACTGAAATTTGATGAATATGAAATCTAAGGAAATAATTTATGATCATAAAACACAATAGCAGTAGCCAATCCTATTCTTGGAGTTATAAACCACCACCAAAAGAATTGCAAATCATATGTTTAAATATGAGAAAGCAAAAGTTGTTAATACACCCTCAATTAGTCTACTTTGTAACTGAATACGTGTTGTTCGTAATTTCTTTATATGACTTGAAATATCAAGCCCCAAAGGCAGAAGAATATGGTCAACAATCAAATTCCGAAGCACTTACAGAGCAAAGATACCATTCAAACTACATTCAGATCAAGAAAACATCCAACATTTTGTCCACCTCGCCCAAAAAATGCCACCTCAACTTTAATAAGTATCTTTGCACACTAAGGATACATGAATCCTTATCTAAACAATGCATGCATATTACTTCAATCCACTCAATACAGGGACACTAAAGTTCCCTAATATTTTTCCCAAGGAAAACTACATGATCTTTTTTTACTCTATCTGGTGAAGCTGATTGTGTAGCACTATGAGTAATTTGCATGTTGACTCAACATACTCTTCAAAGCAAAAGGGTAAATCAATGTAAATTAAAGTGTAGGAACCAAATCACTTAAGTTCAATAAATATAAGGGATGCAAAGAAGAAATGCATACTCTAAAAAGTAGGTTGCTGAGAATGAGAATACCTGTATAGAATATAGATAGTCAGTGTCCAATTCCTTATTCTTTTCGCCTTCCCAAATTTCTAGCAAAAATTAAATGTTATCAATCGATCGCTTAAAAGTTACACATACAAGCATGCAATGCATGAGCATGCTTGATTTTAAAAGACAAACAATATTGTGAAAGCATACGAAGGCATTTATCTCTACAAATATAAGATTACAATATCTCGCAAAGAGATGATCCAATAAATATAAGTTAACATGAAAAACTGCAATTTTCTCTAAATTCCACACTCTTTTATTTCCTTTGTACAATAACCCTAGGAGTGAAGAGAATTGTTGTCCATATTTTACACTAGTCCAATCAGAAACAAAGGCAACCAAATTAAAAATAAAGCATAATGCTTATTGTCATTAATTCAAGAGGAGAAGCAAAAATGATGTCTGAAGAATAAAAATCACCATATAGCTTGATGGTCTTCTTGAAGAGAGGGAAAAAGTGAGAGTAGAATTTACATAAAATCTTAAACTGCTTAGATTGGAAAAATGGAAAAGTAAGTTAACTTGATAAAAAAATTATCAGAAATAAAAACATAAAGAAAACAACTTGTTAGATTCTAGTGAACAACTGGTCATTCATAGTACTTTACCTAGTAAATTTAATGCCTATCATGAAGTCATCCGTCGTATCACCCTTAAAAAGTGATTGATGATCATAAGGTTTCGAAGGCTTCTTAGTTTTAGCATTCTTTGATTGCTCCTCTTCCTCATCACTTGAAACCTCTTCAGATCCAAAGTCTTTATAGAAACGGTCAATCTATTCCACATTAACCTGGAAAGAATAAACATTATAAACATGGACAATAAAACAAACAAAAAATTCTATTCAATAATCAGCATATTAACACATGCTTTTATATCAAACTTAGAGATATTTATGAACGATAAGCTTGTAAGACCAAGGATAATTAATTAGTGCCTGCTTCGGTGCTGAAGCATAATAATCTAGTTCGAAAGATAGTCTAGTGATCTATGATTTTCATTTGATGGAAATAAGTTTAGTTTTTGCTTTAATAAAATATAAATGTATTCAAGGCTATGTGAAGCATATCTAAATAAAAGAAATCAGTTATCAAGGTTTGCATATAAACACTATAGCTTCACTTGGGAAAATTTTGAAATGATTTAACTTTCTCCACAGTATCTCTTCTGGTATAATAATTAAAACAAAATTGCGAAAGTTTTAAGATGAATGATAGTCACCTCACAGGGATAACTTTGGAATGAGTTTGACTTTTCCGAACTTCGTTCTATTATACATATAGACTAGTTTAAAATAGATAAGCATGTTCCCAAACCTTAACAATCAAATGCTGACAAATTAACCAATGTTCTCTTCAAAAAAAGGGTTAATTACACATTTGGTGCAACCTATAGTTAACTCTCAATTTGGTTAAAGTTCAAATTTTCAGAATTAACAAAACAAATCAAGGGTTTAAAAAATGGCACATTCTAATGCCATGATTTACAATTGTATTGTATGTTTTCGACATTTCACCTAATTGAGATTTTTTTGTTAAAAAAAATTAGGTATCAAATAGAGAGTTTGACTATAGACAGGGTGGCAAATGTGCAATTAGCCCTTAAATAAATTATACTTCCATCAATTATCCAACCAATGTTTATACAACTTTTGCTTGAGACCATAATTGGAACTCAAGTCATCATCCCGCAAAAATTAGAATTGAAATAATTAAAAATAGGAAATCAAATTCTTTATTGATACAAAGATGCTTTAAGATGCACTTGAAAAAGGAAAATATATATATTCTACGTTAGGGTCAACTTTGATCCGAACATTGCTTCGTAGATAAAACATCCTAACTATAAGCGCACAAATAGAACAACATTTTGCTTCTCCCCATGAGCTCTTTGGAATAAACCTTCAAAGACAAGCCGACCTAGCGGAAGGCTTTTTTAATCGATTCAAAGAATGACATTCAGATATGAGATTCGTGGATCACCGTAATGCCTTATCACCACATGCACCCAAAGTATCCCCAAAATGCAGACAAACCTAATTATCATCATACAAATTCTAAATATCTATAGGATTCAAATTTATATCACTCAATTAGAAGTAATATTAAATTCCTTTCAAACATAGGATGACACAATTAATGCTATATTTGAACTAAAATACGAGCAAAGCTAATTCAAAACCGGATAAAAGGTGGATTAAAATGTAGATTAAAATGCGATATACCTTTAGAAAACACTCTCCTGTTCCAACCCACTTGCAATTTGATATGTTAGCAAGGCACCTCCCACGATACTTCCATTTCTTCTTTGACAAATCATCACCTCTACTTTTGACAACTTGTACTCAACATGTTTAGTAAATGAATATTTGCACATTCAAGGCATGCTCGAAAACAGAGAGCACAACGACTTCATCAAAGTAGAGCTTCCAATTTGCTTAGTACATACATCAATTACTCAATTTTTTGCTTTAGCAGTTAAGGTGGTCATTAGAATTAACATATTTTATAGAAGAATTAGATCAACTCCTAATTTATATCTGAAAGTAAATTTGCCAAAAAGATGTTCTAAAATAACTCGATATCAACTACAGAACCACTAATAGAGGGGATTATAGGGAATAAGTATATTTGGCAAAAAAATGGGTACAGTCTATTGCAAATAAAAATTCCTAATTTGAAAACATAACCATCTCCATTAAGCTCTGCTCATTTCAATTAAGTGCTAATTTGCATCTAAACGAACTTTAAATCATCAATAGATCATGATCATGAAACATCATAATAGAACGGCTTACTCATCATTTTTAACTTCTCAATTTGCTCCTTCATTGCCTGTGGATCCTTCTTCAAAATCCCTACCTATCTTACCTTCTTTCTTTCCTTGTTCTGTTAACAACTATTAAAACATTAAAACAATAAAATTCTAAGCTCAAACAATCACTTACATTTACATATTCTATTCCAAAACAACAAAATAAAAATTAAGCGACATTTAGTATGTTCTTTTTTTTTTAACTTCCAAAAGCTTATTTGAGACAAGATATTAACATGGAAGCCAATAATTCCCCTCGAATTCAACATTGTTCTTTGCAAATTCATTCGATTAAAATAACTAGTAAAATAACAGCAAAAACCTAAGCCATTCAAACTAGGTGAAATCGTTTTGCATTTATCTTCATTCAAACAGGCAAAACGAGGAACGAAATTGATTTTCTTTTTTAAATAAATAAGAAAATGAAGTAAAAAAGGGAAACATAAAACCCTAAAATGAAACTGAACTTTTACCCGTTTGAGTTCTTTTTTACGGAGCTCCTTTCGTACAAACCCTAAATGATAAAAGAAAATTGGGAAAAGAAAAACTAATTAATTACTCACCTGATCATATTCATCACTCTCCTCGACACACTGAATCTCAGACTCAATAACTCGGAGAAGAGACTCATCAGAAACGGATTTTTGAGAATCAACAACCGTTGAGAAATGTAGGGTGTTTGGATAAAAACAGTTCACAGTAAGATGCTGAGACTAGACGCCATGGTTCAAGGCCGTAAAGATGCAAGACTGGTAGCTTCTCTGGACTCGAGTGAGAGTGGAGCTAAGGAGTTAGCTGTTTTCCGGAGAACCTGAGCATGGGCATGCGATGACCAGTAGGTCGATTAAGCTTCCTGAACTTCGTCATTTAGGGGAGAAAGAGGGAGAAATTGAGATAGAATGAGGAAGGAAGTACCGAAGTAAGAAAAAGAAAAACCCTAGTTGAACTAAGCAGAAACCTAAATAATGGCAAATTTGCGACGTTTTCCAAAAACGCCACTAAAAAACATGTAAAAAGGGCCCCGTTTTCTACAATTTTGCAAACTTTACCTCAATTTTTTGTGGCGTTTTTTCCATTTTTAATTTATTTTTTTCTATTTTTTTTCTTTCAAAATTTTTGTGCTAAGACTATCATTTTTTAGAATTTTTTTTAAAAATTTTGAATATTAAACTTTTAACTGAAATATGGACTAAAATATTAAAATTTAAACATTAAAGTTTTAAGTTTTTAATTTTAATTTTTTGACAATTTTATAATTTTAAATTAACATATAAAAAAATAGTATCATGTCATGTTACTTTGTGCGTTTTCACGTCAATATCATTAAAAAATTAATTTTACAATTACATTCCTATTAAAATGCAATTTAACATTTTTAAAAAATGGAAGGTTTTGGTTCAAAAATAAGAATCAAATTGATAAAAAATATAAATATTGAAAGTTAAATTTTAATTACCATGATCAATTCTTTTAGGAATTAAATTGATAGATGGGTATGGCATGGTCTAGTATATTGTTGAAAGGATTTCTTTTTCTTTCTTTTTCATCAACATTATTTTTTAAGTATGGTCCACATTAGTTGTTTAGATTTTTATATAAATGACATTTAATTATATGTATACACCTAAATTTGGATAGCGATACATCTCATAATTATATATGAATTTTGGTTTAATGTGAAATTATAGACGTGAAATTCTAATTGTGGTTTAAATGTATAGTTGAAACTTTAATTTTGATTTAACCATACATGTCGTAACCATTTTTTTGAAAACGAAAAAGGGTTCGACGTTGGGTTTTAAAAATAGAAATAAAATGGGAGTCGCCACCAACCTTTATTTGGTGTGATCGGATCACCTTTATTTTAATAAAAACATTTTGTTTTACTAAAACAGTGTTTTTGGTCTGCGAAGTTTTGAAAATCGGGTTCGGGAGTCGGTTACGCATGAGGAAGGGCTAGCACCCTCGATACGCCCAAAATTGGTACCAAAATGATTAATTAGTGTCTTAATGTCGAAATTTGAAAAGATTTTTTTTTTATATTCGGATCTTAAAAGTTTAAATAGTTGAGGTTAAATTTGAGATTTCTTTATTCCGAGAGGATACAAACATCACATCCAAAGACGTTAGGACACGATATTCAAGCCTTCGTAATCAAAGTTATCTCGAGTTTGTAAAATTTATTAAAAGATGTTTAGTGTTTTAGTCAAACGGAAAATCGCAACCCAAAGACGTTAGAGCACTATTCTCCAATTTCTAAACACATCAACATTGCCTTATTTAAAAAATTTTGAACGAAATAAAGTGGTTTTGTAAAATGTTCTTTGATCTTATAATGTTTAAGCTAAAAATAAGTGTAGGTATTCGGCTAAAAATCGAGATTTCTTTGTTCGAAAAGATTTAAACATCACATCCAAAGACGTTAGGATACGATGTTTTAATCTTTCGTAATCAAAGTCGTCTCGTGTTTTATGGAGTTAGGTCGAAGTATTTAGTGAAACGGAAAATCGCGACCCAGCATGTTAGGGAACTATTTTCCGAATTTCTAAATACAAAACATTGCCTTTATTTTTAAAAAACTTTTAAATGAAACGCGATAATTTCACGAAATGTATTTGTTTGATGATGTAGCAAAAGGTTAAGAAAACAAATATGGACTCAAACACAAGAAATATAAAAATACTACTACTACTAATGATAACAATGACAATAATAATAAATAAACTAATAATATTAATAATAGTAATAATAGTAAAAAAATAAAATGATAACACATACAATCATAATAATAGATGATAATAATAGCAAACCAAAAAATAGTGAGAATAATAATAAAACAAATAGTAATAATAATATAATAATAATAGCAATATAGCAAAAATGGTAGAGAATAAAAATAATATTAGAACAATGACAATGAAAATATAAATAATACTAATGGTGATATATAATGCATAAATAATAATGTGAAATAAAACGAAAGATAAAATGATAATAATAATAGTCATTAATAAATAATGTAATATATATGCAAAAGAATAAGCAAATATATATTATAATAATGGTGATAGTAGAAAATAATAGTGATAATAAAGTTATATTAATAGTAGAAAATAATATGCAAATAATAAAAGCGAAACATGAAATAACAAATAAAAGTAAAATGGTGGTTGTGGCAAAAAAATAATGATAATAATAATAATGAAGATAATAATAATAATAAAAGTAAAAATGTGTTAACAAAATTAAATAATAATATGTTAATAATATAATAGTAATAACAATAGCAATAACAAAAATAAAAATAATAATGATGATAATGATATGGTAACAAACAATAATAGAAATAATAACAATAATAATATAATGATACAAATACTAAATAATAATAACAATAGTAGCAATTATAGTAGTGATAAAATGAAATAATAGTAAAAATAATAACAAAGAATAGTATAAGGACAAAATAAAAAATAAAAGTAATAATAATGTAGAAAACTATTAATGAAAATAAATAACATTTAAAAGAAAAAATGATTTAAAAGATATAATATTAAATATTAATTAAAAAAGAATAATTAGAAAACTCAATAAACGAATAATTAAAAGAAAATAATTAATGGACTGCTTTTGGAAATAGAATAAAAGTTAGGGGCCAAAATTATAATAAATCAAGAAAAGGCGAAAAGGACCATAACGTAATGCGCGTGAAAGGGGGACCAAAATGGTAATTAGTCCTTCCCTAAACGCAGCTGCTCAAGGACTAAAATAAAAATTGGAATAAATCATTGGGCAAGATTTTAAAAATGTTAAAAATCTGATTGTAAAACAATAAAAAAGTGGAAGGGCTAAAATTGCAATTAGCCCTTCCTTAAAAAAACACGCGGATCCTAGGCGGGTCGGGTCGGTCGGATCGGGTCATGTCAAAACGACGTCGTTTTGGGGTTAAAACCCAAAACGACGCGTCGTTTGCGGGCTATATAAGGCCATAAATTCGGAAAAAAAATTCATTTGGGCATTCAGTCTTAAAAAAATTTTTTTCCTTTCTTTTTTTCTCTCTGCAGAGGGGAGAATCCGGTGAGTTCTCCGGCAGTGGCCAAATCTTTGGTCATCGTCGTGGGTCAGACACTGTGGTAGAAAGTTCAAAAAAGGTAAGTTTTTTTCTTTTTTTTTTATATATATACCTTTTTTAGTAAAAAGACATGAATATATGTGGATATAATGGATTCGAAGAATGAAAATAAAAAAGAAAAAAAAGGACTTTAGCACCTTCCGAATTTGTTTTCTTCCTCTCCGATATTTATGCTTTTGTTTTTTTTTTGCTTGAATCTTTGCTTGGTGTTTGAATCATGGTGTTTTGAAATTTCCTCTTTTGTGTAATGATCGAAAAGATGAAAAATCCTCTCTGGAATCTGTTTTTTTTTTTATTTAATCGCAAAAGGGGCCCCCTTTTACAAAGGAATTGATTCGGCTTTTATAGCCTATTCTGTACAAAATTATTAGTTGTCTTTTCTTTTTTTCTGTCTTGCAGGAGCAAGTGGAGCAAGTGGAGCTCTTGCAGTGGCGGTGGGCAGGTGGAGCAGTTGGTGATGACAGTGGCATGGGCGGTGGCTGGTGGAGGTGTCAGAAGTTGAAGGGTCAGAGGGCAGGTGGCTAGGGTTTTCAGAAACCCTAGCATTCTGATAAAATTTTTTTAATTTTTGGGCCTTCTGGGCCTGTTTTTTTTATTTTTGTTTTGGGGTTTGGTTTATTGTAAAATGGGTCTGGGCAAATTTGGGCCGTCTACAGCTGCCACTCTTTGCTCATTGTCGTGCAACGGGAATAGAGCAAAGACATAAAGAGGGACCAAATTTGCCCGGTTTTGCTGAGTCCTGACTTC
The DNA here is from genome assembly GCA_025506655.1 of Gossypium rotundifolium. Taxonomy (NCBI): domain Eukaryota; kingdom Viridiplantae; phylum Streptophyta; class Magnoliopsida; order Malvales; family Malvaceae; genus Gossypium; species Gossypium rotundifolium. The sequence continues at coordinate 36,360,486 of CP106723.1, read as the reverse complement.
TTTGGTGCTTCTCTTCTTCATGTAGCCTCATTCCAGTCCACCGCATCTTGTTATTTTGATCCACCCCATCGCTGCAACTTCAGAAGTATGGGATTTTTGGTTTTTAATCCGCTCACTGCGATTTGCTCCTGCAACATTAGGAATCGCTAAGTCTGCTATCCTCAATCTGATTCCTACAAACTCAGGGATCACCAGACTGATTTCTTTGATTTACTTCTTACTTTGCGGGAACTTCGAGGAAATAAGGATTCAGGAAGAAGAGATTCGTAGTCTCCATCTTCTCTACCAAAACTTCAAAGAAATAAGGACTTATCCTCATTGTTAACTCAGGGAGTCGGGATTCGTAATCTCAACCTACTCCACGGGAACTTCGAGGAAATAAGAATTCAGGGAGAAGAGATTTGTAATCTCCATCTTCTCTCACTGAAACTTCAAAGGAATAATGATTGATCCTCATTGTTAACTCGTGGAGACGGGATTTGTAATCTCAACCTACTCCACTGAACGCGTCGAGGAAATGAGAATTCGGGAGAAGAGATTCGTAGTCTCTATCTTCTCTACCAAACTTCAAAGAATTAAGGATGTAACCTCATTGTTAACTCAGGGAGACGGGATTTGTAATCTCAACCTACTCTACGGGAACTTCGAGGAAATAAGAATTCAGGGAGAAAAGATTTGTAATCTCCATCTTCTCTTACTGAAACTTCAAAGGAATAATGATTGATCCTCATTGTTAACCCAGGGAGATGGGATTTGTAATCTCAACCTACTCCACTGGAACGTCGAGGAAATGAGAATTCAGGGAGAAGGGATTCGTAGTCTCCATCTTCTCTACCGAAACTTCAAAGAATTAAGAATTTATCCTCATTGTTAACTCAGGGAGACGGGATTTGTAATCTCAATCCTACTCCACTGGAACGTCGAGGAAATAAGAATTCAAAGCTTTTCAATTTGCTTCCTTACTATTTTCAGGAAGACTTCAATCTTCAGTCTGCCCCACTACTATCCTGAGGGAACGAAATCTGAACTTTTCAATGTGCTTCCTTACTATCTTCAGGAAGACTTCATCCTTCAGTCTGCCCCACTACCATCTTGAGGGAACGAAATCTGAACTTTTCAATGTGCTTCCTTACTATCTTCAGGAAGACTTCATTCTTCAGTCTGCCCCACTACCATCTTGAGGGAACGAAATCTTAACTTTGATATTGCTACACTGTTCTTTGAGGAACCTGTCTTGTAGAATTAATTTTATGTGCTTATGCTTATGCAAATGGTGAGGATGCTATGATCAGAATGACTCAAAGCCTCCTAACTACATGTGTTATGAATGACACTTTCATGAATGCAAGATGAGAATGGTCTTTTTACAATGATTAGGATACAATGAGTCGAATGCTCCTAACTAAACGTGCTTTGAAATGATGTATGAATGCAAAATGAAATGATCCCTTTCTAAATGCTTGGGGTCGTCATTGCTCGTAATTCATCAAGGCTCTATCACTGATGCGTTATCATGCTTTCTCATTCAGTTAGTATCTTTGATAGAAAGCCCAAAAACAATGATCATATTCTGCTCAACAAGCTTGCCCCGCTGTAATTTCAGGGTCCCTTCCACTGTACCTTCTGAGACATAAAGTTTGCATCTCTCACTGCAACTCTAGGAGGATGACATTTGGTTTCTTCCATCCGTCCTGCTGTTACTCCAAGGTATAGGATCAATTTGATCTGTTACATCATTCACTGGTGTAATGGCCAGATGTGTAGGCCTGATATGTGCATGGATATAGAGTATCATTTTTCTTTTCTTGAGAATGATCCCTTTGCACTGCTGGGTTGACATTGCTCATTATCTGTCAAGGTCGTATCACCGGCGAAATGTATTGTCTTTTTGTTCAACCAATAAAAGGTCCAAAGAGATAATCATCTTTCTCCAATCTTTCCAAACCTTGAGCTGAGTGAGTTCTAAACAACAAATCTGCTTTGGTCCTTGTATTATTCGAAGCTTCCGAGTAATATGCAAAACTCTTTTTATGAAAGTATTATTAGTCCACTAATCGTTATTTCAATGCAAAATGCCTGAAAAAGATTGTAACAATGGACAAAAAGGAAATTGATTGGGAGCATAGCTCGAAATAAACGAGTTAGTCAATGCTTAGCAAAGGTAATTAAGAAGGAATTTTATCGGTGGTTTTTTGAAAGGAATAAAATAACCACGGTAACAAAATGGGTAAAATGGAAACCGAGTGCCCCGGATATCGCAACTTGAGCTTCCTGCTCCAATTTCTTGAGGACCATTTTGAGCTTAATATGTGTTTAGGGATCCAGTACTTTGTCGATGCCCCAAGACGTAACATACTTCTTCGAGCGTAGCAAGACTCATCAGATGCCCTACTCTCGATCAAAATTTTGAGTTTGCTTCTCGGGTTTTCAACTTAAATACCCTTTGGTCTCAAAGCGCCCTTTGCGGGTTTTCGCCTTGGCCTCTCCTTTTTCTTTTTTCCTTTTTCGTGTTTTTTTCGTTTTTGTGTTTTTTTTGTTTTTTATTATTTTGGAAAACTTTTTTATTGAATCTGAACTCACCAGATTGGGCAGGTCCTTGCCATCCCTCTTGGTTAACACCCATTTTCCCTAGAACAGGCCTTCTTTGCTGTATAAGGCATTTACTTTTCTTTGGAGTTCTTTTGGATAAGAAGAATCTCTCTTAATGCTAGGTCATCTTCCTGAAATTCTCTTGAGCGAACCTTTTCGTCAAGCCCGTATCTATTTTCGATACATTTGACCCTGCTGAATACTTTCAATCGAGCTTACCAGAGGCATTCTGCTTTATCTAATTCAATCCAAGTTTGGGAAAAGGAATCTTATCTCCCAATAATTGTTTCCCTTTCATAAATCAATGGGAAAAGATGCCCCGGCAAAGGTCCTGGCCCACGTTCAAAGGACCAAAAGGGTAAATGGCAACTTCTCTATACCAACCTTTACAAATCTCAGTCATTTTTCAAAAAAAATCTTGAATGGTTTTTTTTTTAAACGAACTTTGTAATTTTGGCTATGAAGCGATCTTCACCCTCTCAGTGAGGTAACCAACGACCATGAATATGAATCGGTGTTGGCTAAAAGCTTTTGAGGAGACTGGCTTGTTAACATCCATGCTTCATATATAGGGAAAATGGAGAAGGCACAGTCTTCTTCGATTTGGTATAACAGATACAATTTCCCTTCCTTGGTGAACCAATAGCCCGAGCCTCTTGATTAGCTAGGCTGTTGTACAACATGGGTTCTTTAAACCCCAACCTTAACAACATACCCATGTTTTAATAGTTTGGCATGCCTCGATATGATCGTGCGAAAACATCTCCAATTCTTGAAAATAGCTCAACGATGCCTTGCCTTATTCCTACGGGGAGCCACGCTTCCATCTTCATTTCCTTCGTTAGTTCATAGCGTCTGCTGACACTTCATAACGTAGGATCTACATTGGGGAAGTAAGTCGCAATCTTTGTCATCTTCAAAGCCCTTAGATCCCTCTAGATACATATCTCACCAAAAAGGGAATTAGCAACAGCATCGCTCATGTCATTAATATCTGGGGGCCCATTGTGGGCAGAAAATCCAAAGAATAAATGTTCCTAAGGATGATTATTCGTATGATATGGTAATGAGTGAAAAATATTCAGTATGAAATGTAAAGAATGAAAATATTTACTTGGAAAGATGCATTTTATTGAAATAAAATTCGGACACAAGCCTAATTCTCAAAAGAAATCTTATTGCTTCCTGTGCTTGAAGCAACAAGTGTGTTTACACATTACTCTAGATTAGCTTTAAAATACATGTTTCTTCCACATCCCATTGTTCAAAACACTTTCAAGTACATAAAGGCGGATGTTCAAAAACTTTTATTCCTGCGGTTCTCTTGGTATACCATTTCTCCATCATCGAACTTCACAATGCCCATGTTGATGAGATTTTCCACCAATTTCTTGAAAGTAAGGCAATTTTCTATCGAATGGCTCGTGATCCCGTGGTACTCACATCGAGTGTTTGGGTCATACCATTTTGGGTATGGAGGTTGCATCGGTTTTGGATATTGGGGGGACATTACGTGTGCATCAAATAAACTTTGATACAACTCTTTATACGTCATAGGGATTGACGTAAATTGGAGTTTTTCAATGTTTTTCCTTGTGCGGGATTCTTTCCTTGACGAACTTTGATACTCAGTAGTCACCGTTTTTGGCTGGTTAACGGTAATTGACTTTGGGTCTCCCATGTTTGTATTATTCACCTCGTCATCCCTTTTTCTAGGAGCAGGCCTTCTAGTGGCTTTCCCTGCTTCAATCTTGCCGCATCTAATTGCATGTTCGATCATCTCCCCGACAAGACAATATCGTAAAAACTTTTAGTGGCACTTCCAAGCATGTGATTAATGAAGGAGCTTTCAACGTATTGACAAACAAAGATGGTTGTCTCTTTTTCTAAGCGGTGGTTGAACTTGTGTGGCTACTTCCTCCACCATTGGGCATATTGCTCAAACTTTCGTTTGGCTTTTTCTCCATATTTTGGAGCGTGATTCGATCAGAGCTATATCGCCACGTGCCCATATTGTTTCGGAAGGCTTGTGCTAGGTCCTCCACGACTTGATCCGGGTACTACCGAGTGATTGTACCATTTGGCATGACCGGCCAAACTATCTTGAAAACAATGAATAAACAGTTGATCGTTGTTAACATATCCCGCCATCCGATGATAGAACATTGTGATGTGCGCTTCGGGGCAACTGGTCCCATTGTATTTTTCAAAATTTGGGGTCTTGAACTTTGGCGGAAGTACGAGGTCTGGGACTAAGCTCAAGTCTTTAGCGTCTACCCCGTAGCGATGGTCAGCAGTTTCTATTTCCTTAAACTTTTCTTCTAACCATCTGCAATGATCCTCGAGTTGTCTGGGAAGGTTTGCTTTTGCCTCAGCCATTTCATCAAGATCGGGGACTATAGGATTAGCCGGACCTTCTCCGGGATTAGTGCCTGAACCAGTCGAAAAGTGCGCTGGCATTGCGGTCTCAACCTGGCACTGTGGCCTGATAACAATAGGCGTCCTTTGGGGACATATTTCTGGTGGTGCTTGGGTATTTGGCGGGTAAATCCGGAGGTGTTGTGGTAGTCATTATTCCCCGAGCTAGCGGCGTCCTTTCCTCGTTCATTGGCCAATAGTTGCGCCTAACCGGCTTATCATGTTGTTTTGGGACTCTTGCATCCGCTTCTATCATATCTTGTTGTATCTTGATTAATCGTTCTTGCATACCGCTCCTGTATTTCCTTTTGCATTTGTTCTAGTCTTTCCATTCTTTGATCCATGTCCTCTAGGTTACCAAATAACTTCACCTAATTAGGGTCTTTCTACAAATTTTAATGCATGTGATATGATGCAATGCAATGCATGAAATGCAATGCAAATGCATGCAAAAAGAAAGAGAGGCGTTGATTATGAATTCAATTTTATTAGAAGAACTTTTCTAGAAAATACGTTTCTTTACATAAAACGGATTGCATATACGGCTTTATCCTCATAGTCCGTGAAAACACCGGTCTTCTTCTTCATATCCGGATGTTATGGTCGTGCCCGTGAACTTTCTCAATGGATACCTCTTCTAGCTCCTTGTTGCTTGGTCCAGTACACTCTTCGCTCACTTATCTTTCGCGATGTTTATGAGCTTCTTTTAAAAAATGGAGACATGATGACTCTCAAATAATCTTTGTCGGCTTGAATCCTTGGGCAAAGTCTTGTATTTTTCTGTGGGCTATCAGTCATCTCTCGTTGTTTTACTTGGACTATGTTCGAACGATCAGATTATAATCCACTTTATCAAGGAACACATTTCCTTATGATAAATTCTTCTATTTAGCAATCGAATATGAATCAACACCTCCTTTCTAAGATGATGTGGTGCGATGCAATGCAATGCAATCACAAACAAAACAAAACACATTAGCATAGAAGAAATAAACAAAATAGAGTACCTATCCAGGTGACCACTAGGGGTTTAACATAGTTCTACCTAAGGTGGGCTTCTAGGGCTTACTATATGAGGTTTGGTTCTAAAGAGAGGTACCCGAACCAGCAGATTCCTCAATCCTCACCCATTATAGGCTCATACTGGATGAGTTCGGTTCGAGGAATACATTTCCCTATGGCTGCACGGAGATGAAAATCTCACGAAGACATAGGTACGGATGTATCCCGAAAGTGATCCACTACCCTACACGGAGGTGAAAACCTCACGAAGGAGTAGCTTCTCACTTCCACTTAAAGGTGCGACCACAACGGTCATGCAATACAACAACATGCAATAAAAAGATCATAAATTTTCAAATCAAATTTTTAAATTTTCGACAAAAGACAAAAAATAATCAATTTATGGCTTGACTCTCTTCAATGTCCCCAGCGGAGTCGCCAAGCTGTCGTAACCATTTTTTTTGGAAGACGACAAAGGGGTTTGACTTTGGTTTTGAAAATAGGAATAAAACGGGAGTCGCCACCGACCTTTATTTGGTGTGATCGGATCACCTTTATTTTAATAAAAACATTTTGTTTTACTAAAACAGTGTTTTTGGTCTGCAAGTTTTGAAAATCGGGTTCGGAGTCGGTTTCATGCATGAGGAAGGGCTAGCACCTCGACACGCCCAAAATTGGTACCAAAATGATTAATTAGTGTCTTAATGTCGAAATTTGAAAAGATTTTTTTTTATATTCGGATTTTAAAAGTTTAAATAGTTGAGGCGAAATTTGAGATTTCTTTATTCGAGAGGATACAAACATCACATCCAAAGACGTTAGGACACGATATTCAAGCTTTCGTAATCAAAGTTATCTCGAGTTCGTAAAATTTATTAAAAGATGTTTAGTGTTTTAGTCAAACGGAAAATCGCAACCCAGCACGTTAGAGCACTATTCTCCGAATTTCTAAACACATCAACATTGCCTTATTTAAAAAATTTTGAACGAAATAAAGTGGTTTTTGTAAAATGTTCTTTGATCTTATAATGTTTAAGCTAAAAATAAGTGTAGGTATTCTAAGCTAAAAATCGAGATTTCTTTGTTCAAAAGATTTAAACATCACATCCAAGACGTTAGGACACGATGTTTTAATCTTTCGTAATCAAAGTCGCCTCGTGTTTTATGGAGTTAGGTCAAGTATTTAGTGAAACGGAAAATCGCGACCAAAGCATGTTAGGGAACTATTTTCCAATTTCTAAATACAAAACATTGCCTTTATTTTTAAAAACTTTTAAATGAAACGCGATAATTTCACGAAATGTATTTGTTTGATGATGTAGCAAAAGGTTAAGAAAACAAATATGGACTCAAACACAAGAAATATAAAAATACTACTACTACTAATGATAACAATGACAATAATAATAAATAAACTAATAATATTAATAATAGTAATAATAGTAAAAAAATAAAATGATAACACATACAATCATAATAATAGATGATAATAATAGCAAACCAAAAAATAGTGAGAATAATAATAAAAACAAATAGTAATAATAATATAATAATAATAGCAATATAGCAAAAATGGTAGAGAATAAAAATAATATTAGAACAATGACAATGAAAATATAAATAATACTAATGGTGATATATAATGCATAAATAATAATGTAAAATAAAACGAAAGATAAAATGATAATAATAATAGTCATTAATAAATAATGTAATATATATGCAAAAGAATAAGCAAATATATATTATAATAATGGTGATAGTAGAAAATAATAGTGATAATAAAGTTATATTAATAGTAGAAAATAATATGCAAATAATAAAATGTAAACATGAAATAACAAATAAAAGTAAAATGGTGGTTGTGGCAAAAAATAATGATAATAATAATAATGAAGATAATAATAATAATAAAAGTAAAAATGTGTTAACAAAATTAAATAATAATATGTTAATAATATAATAGTAATAACAATAGCAATAACAAAATAAAAATAATAATGATGATAATGATATGGTAACTAAACAATAATAGAAATAATAACAATAATAATATAATGATACAAATACTAAATAATAATAATAATAGTAGCAATTATAGTAGTGATAAAATGAAATAATAGTAAAAATAATAATAAAGAATAGTATAAGGACAAAATAAAAAATAAAAGTAATAATAATGTAGAAAACTATTAATGAAAATAAATAACATTTAAAAGAAAAAATGATTTAAAAGATATAATATTAAATATTAATTAAAAAAGAATAATTAGAAAACTCAATAAACGAATAATTAAAAGAAAATAATTAATGGACTGTTTTGGAAATAGAATAAAAGTTAGGGGGCCAAAATTATAATAAATCAAGAAAAGGCGAAAAAGGACCATAACGTAATGCGCGTGAAAGGGGGACCAAAATGGTAATTAGTCCTTCCCTAAACGCAGTTGCTCAAGGGACTAAAATAAAATTGAATAAATCATTGGGCAAGATTTTAAAATGTTAAAAATCGATTGTAAAACAATAAAAAGTGGAAGGGCTAAAATTGCAATTAGCCCTTCCTTAAAAAACACGCGATCCTAGGCGGGTCGGCTCGGTCGGATTGGGTCATGTCAAACGACGTCGTTTTGGGGTTAAAGGCCACCCCAAAACGACGCGTTTGAAAATATATAAGGCCATAAATTCGAAAAAAATTCATTTGGGCATTCACCTTAAAAAATTTTTTCCTTTCTTTTTCTCTCTGCAGAGGAGAATCCGTGAGTTCTCCGTGGTGGGTCATTGTCTTGCCGTTGTCACCAGCCGTACACTGGGTAGAAAGTTCAAAAAGGTAAGTTTTTTTCTTTTTTTTTTATATATATACCTTTTTTAGTAAAAAGACATGAATATATGTGGATATAATGGATTCGAAGAATGAAAATAAAAAAGAAAAAAAAGGACTTTAGCACCTTCCGAATTTGTTTTTCTTCCTCTCCTGATATTTACTGCTTTTTGTTTTTTTTTTTTGCTTGAATCTTTGCTTGGTGTTTGAATCTGTTGGTGTTTTGAAATTTCCTCTTTTGTGTAATGATCGAAAAGATGAAAAATCCTCTCTGGAATCTGTTTTTTTTTTATTTAATCGTAAAAGGGCCCCTTTTACAAAGGAATTGATTCGCTTTTATAGCCTATTCGCATAAAATTATTAGTTGTCTTTTCTTTTTTACATCTTGCGAGAGCAAGTGGAGCAAGTGGAGCTCTTGCAGTGGCGGTGGGCGGTGGGAGCAGTTGGTGATGACAAGTGGCATGGGCGGTGGTGGTGGAGGTGTCGGGTTGAAGGGTCGAGAGGCGGTGGCTAGGGTTTTGAAACCCTAGCATTACGATAAAATTTTTTAATTTTGGGCCTTCAGGCCTGTTTTTTTTATTTTTGTTTTGGGGTTTGGTTTATTGTAAAATGGGTGCAGGCAAATTTGGGCCGTCTACAATACACATTTTAAAAAATAAATCCATCAATATATTTTTATATTGAATAAATATAAATATTTATCTATGCAACATATAAATATAAAATAATGTTATATCAATAATAGATCAATTCAATCCGAAAATTCAATATGATATGGAATCTATAAAAATATATACTCAATTAAAGTTAAGGAAGACTAATTTTCCGCCAAGTAAGCAATGCTATTAGAATTTCACAAAAGGTATTTGGCAATCTAAAATATTTTGAGATTTTGTTTTTATTGTGTTCGGATGAAATGAAGTGATGTGATTCACATTTATATTAATTTTTTATATTTAAGATATCATAAATTTATGTATATTTTATTTATATAAGTTTTAGATATTAATAATTTGATTTTGTTATGTTTGTGGTGTATGTAATTCATTGTATATAATTATATATTTTTCAAACAAAAAAATATTTATTTAGAATATTATAAATTTTTATATATCATATATATCAATGATTCATATTTTGTAAATTTAAACTTCTTTATGTGTGACGCGTTTATGTTAACATATCATAAACCTTAAACCCTAAATATTATACCCTAAACCATAAACACCAAACACCAAACCCCAAACCATAAGTCATAGACACATAAACCCTAAAATAACATATTTTTTTGCGGCATTTTTATAAAAACGCCAAAAGCTTACCTTCTGCGCTTTTCTAAAAGCATACTTTGCTTAAAAATAAACGATGTTGTTTTGTTCAAAATTTTGTGGCGTTTTTATAAAAGCGCCGCTAATGCTCAGATCTATAGCGGCGTTTTTCAAAAGCGCTGCTAATGCTCAGACCTTTAGCGGCGTTTTTTCAAAGCGCTACTAATGCTCGAACCTTTAGCGGCGTTTTTTGAAGCGCTAATGTTCGAACCTTTAGTGGCGTTTTTCAAAAGCCGCTAATGCTCGATTTATAGCGGCGTTGAGGAAAAACGCTATTTATCCTTTTAATGACATTTTTGAAATAAACGCGCTATTGTTCATTTTTTGCGCGTTTTCCTTAAAACGCCGCTAATGTATAATGTTTGCGGCGTTTTTCTTTAAAATGCCACTAAAAATGCCGCTAAAAGTCTGTTTTGATGTAGCGGTAATACCATGCAAATAGATATACTAGCATTCTATCGAAGAAAACATCAAATTAATAAGTCCAAGGGCGGCTATAGATATCAAACAAATTTTTTTTTGAATGTCATATTTGAAGTAGTCAAATATAGAACTTTATCCTCAGTACAATAAAATCATAGCCGAAGCCATATGCATTTGTTGCGAATAAAATTTATCAATTTATAAGATGCACACAAATGAATATTTTCTTTGCATAATTGTATGTGCAAATTTAAGTAAAGTGCATGAACATACTATAAATGCACAACAATTAAAAGCTGAAACATAGTAGGGAGCTATTAATCTAAATTTTAAAATTAATCTTATTATCAATCTTCACATTATTTTCATTTTTCCACTTCTAGCTGCGGTAAGAATTATTATGACCATCCTTTTTTCTATTATAAGGTTGCTTACCACGTCCACGTCCAAGATTAAGTCATTCAAATTTGTTATATATTGATGTATTCGTTTCAGTTAATAGAGTAGATACAATAAGATGAACTTTATGGTTTTTCAATTAATAGCTTGTTATTTTATTCAACCATAAGTAAACATGATATTAATTCGAATATATCTTAAAACTTTTTCACCATATTGCTATTGCATGAGTATATTTGAAGCATGAAAAGTTGAAAAAGTTTTCTGAAATGCTCTCATCAATTATTGAAAACTTAATATAAATACCATAAAGTTATACTGACTCGCAATTTTAAAATCTTGCAACTAGTTAAAACGACTTTTAAATAGAATTATCATATTCTAATGGTCATATATTCCTTTTAAAATATTCCAAAATTCAAGTGAATCTTTCACAGTCAAATATTTTACCTTCAACCGTCCATAGGATTGATGACGAAGGAAGATCAGGGCAGATGATCACAATCAATTCAATTTTTCATAGAAGCCTTGCCACCATTATCATTCTAACATGTATATTTACAAATTTGGAAACATTGTATAATAGAACTCCAATATATATATATATATATATATTAATCAATAAATTAATTAATTCAAATTCCAATCTACCACAAGATTTCTATGGCTAAAGATTAGCAATCATATTTGACAAATTAAACATATTAATTACAACAAATTCTAATAATCAAGTAATACAATTACTTATCAACATAATAAAATTGCATGGATAAAACTCATATATCAAACATCAAAATTAGACATGATGCAAGTAGTAACAATTTTTTCATAACCACCATCGCAAATATGCATGAAATTCAATTCAAAATCCAATCGCTCACGTTTTTATCATGATTAATCAATAATATTCCAATTATAACAAACCGATATAATAAAATAAAACATAATAAAATATACCAAGGTTGTTAGCATCATCGTCATCATGTTGGCTATTACCATGAGCACTATCATAAATATTAAAACAACTTTGCTTTCATAATAACATTCATAAACTTATAGTAAAAACCATTTATAAAACAATCAACATTTTCGCTATACGATGCTTGAAAGTTACTTGATGCTACCAAACTAAAAGGTAATAATAATCACCTAGATTCGCACCATACACATATATGTTATAGTCTTACGATCTCTAATCAATTATTTATAATTTATAAGTCAATTTAAAAGGTATAGTACAAGCATTCAACAATAGTATGTTAATAAGATTCAATTAGATCCCGACAAATTTCCTTTTAATCAACAATACCAAATTAATAACACTCTCCATCACAATTTTAACCAATCTTCAAGTATATTTAGTAACAAAATTATAATCATCAAATTCTTAATCATCCCAATATCATGCATAATAGAACTCAATACAAAACTCTAGTTTAAAAGAAACCTTAAGATAATAATTTTCTTTCCTAAAATAGTTTTATCGATAATTAAAAATAGTAAAGAAAACATATCGATACGAATTTAAGTTTCTTGGTGTATATGATTTAGAAATCTTGGGGTAGTGAAGTGGTTTAAGGTGAAGACTATTAAAGGTTGTGGGTTCAAATCCTTCTCCCGGTGGCTTTCCTTTTCTTTTCTTCTCTCCTGTGGCAATTGGTTTTATAATTTCATGTCATTATAGGGTGTGGGCAAATGGTGAAGGGCAATGAATCAAGTTTTTTAAAAGTATAGTACCGATAACGTGTTACAAAATAAAGACAAATAGAGTAAAGAACAAGAGAAATAGGAAAACAAAAGATGGTAGTTATTTCAAAATCTATATTTATGGGCATAAGAATTATGAATAAAATAAAATTCTACTCTTAGTGGACATTAAAGTCCTAAAGCATCAAACTTCTTAACTTAATCAACATCCACTTTATAATAATAAAATATTTATAACAAAAATCATATTTTAATTGTATATTGTACTTTTACAATTATTTCAAAAGATAATAATTATCCTTATTGGTATATTTTTATACAAATTTATGCTATATTTATGATATCTTTTATACAAATTTATAATAATATTAAATTTTAGTTTTCTTTTTAGAAATAATTTATTTTTAACATAAAAATTATCTAAAAGAAAAAAATATAATGTTTTAGTTTTTTTGTGATTGTTAATTAAAAATTTATTAAGAACATGTAATTAATAAACACAATAATAAAATGTGATATGGTAACATTAAAATTTGTGTTAAAGTGTATAAATATTCTTAATAAATGGGTGAGGTTGTTCTTTCGTGGGTTAAATTTTGGACACGGAAATAATTTTTTACTAATTTTAAAATTGAAAATAACAATCATAATGTTTGTACTATATTGTAAAACTTATCATAATGTTTGTACTTTATTGTAAAACTTACATTCAAATGCACTAACATTTAGAAAGGTAATATAATCATTTTTGCCATCATTAATTTTTATAACAATCTTCACATTTCTTTTACCAATATAAGATGTACTGGTGACGAAAGTGGCAAAAAGTGTAACATCCCTCACTTGGGTTAAATCGATAACTCGAGCAATAGGTGTCACATTTTGGACACTAAATCACTTAATCACTCAATTTATTTTACACCTTTCATTTCAACCTTATTAAACTCTTTTTAAGCATTTTGAACTATTTCGAGTAGTCCTTATGATTAATTTTGATCCGAGTTTGTTCGAGACATTTTTTGGTCAAAGCAATGCAAATTAAGGGTTTGGGATAGAGGTATTGGTGCCTCTACTATTTTACTGTAGATTTTAACATTTTGACTTTTAAGTATCAATACATATATCAAAGTTGTCACACCATTAGTGCAAGGGAATCCAAAAACAAGTCAAAACATCACTAAAACATGTCTAAATAACCTCTAATCATTCCCAAACTTTTTCTAACATATCAAAGGTATTCGTTGGAAGGAGCCTAGGACTAATCCTTCACGTACTGTAGTCCATTAAGGGAGTAGACACTGACCACGAGTTTTAAAGCTGATCCATACCCAGGGCAATGATTGAACCCTCGACCACTTGTTAAGGTATAAGAGATCATTGTCATCTTACTGAACTCTTGTGGCTACAATTTAAATAATTTTTTAATAACATTTATTCGCACAATTTCTTCACTAATATACTTAAACTTTTAATTCATTTCCCAAAACATTAAATCATTTAAATTAATTTTATAACTTATAGTTTTTACTTTAACACATATAGTCACTAATCAACTTTCGCATTCACATACCAAATTTTTTTCTCATATCACAAACATAACATAAAAACTTATTTCACATATATCATTTAACACTTAATTTTTATGTATTATTGATGTAACACCCCTAACCCATATCTGTCGTCGGAACAAGATTATGGAGCATTATCAGAGTTTACAGATTTAAAAATGGTTTACACATATCATTTACTATTCATAATTGAAACAAATCATATTCAATCATACTGTCCCTTAAATGAACCCTCGAGGTCCAATTTATGCATTTTGAAACAAGTCAGGACTAAATCGAGAACTCATGAAATTTTTCGCAAAATTTCAAAAAAATTTCAAGGTACAGGGGACACACGTCCGTGTGATCAGGTCAAGTGGCTCACACGGCCAAGTGGCACACTCGTGTCCCAAGCCGTGTGGGCATTTGATGTGAGGCACACAGTAGTGTCCCAGCCCGTGTCTATACCCGTGTAACTCTCTGACTTGGGTCACACGACCAGCCACACGCCCGTGTGCTAGACCTTGTGAACAATTTAATTTTCAAAAAATAAGTGCAGGATTCACAAAGCCATGACACTTGCCCGTGTTCTAGGCCGTGTGTCACACACACACACTAGTGTCTCTGCTCGAGTGAGCAAATTGAAGGATTCCTTCTAAATTTTCAAGATGCAGGGGACACACGACCAAACCACACGCCAGTGCGCATGACCGTGTCTTACACACAGATAAGACACACACTCGTGTGGACAAAATAAGGCCATTTCCAAGCCTTATTTCTCACCCAAATTTTCCTTGTACCTACATTAACATTTTAACACATTTCCAGGCCATTTCAAGACATTTAAATCAAGCCATATTAGCACATATTTTCAAGTGATTAAACTTACCAAATTTGCACTTATGTTTATATGCAAATTTTATCAATTATACTACTTCAATTCCATTAATCATTTGGTTTATATAACTTTCGCCATAAAACCATTTTCAATACACCTCAAACATGATAAGTTCTTATATAATTACATCAAAGTATGCTTAACACTAGCCATTCCAATGGCTAGTTACAACCAAAATATTTCATCATTTAATCTATTTAACCTATACATGCCATTATATCAAAGTTAGCTTGTTTCATATACTGAGAGGTTCGAGGGATGGTGTGATGTGACTCTGACCAAATTCCAACCTTCACGAGCCTCTGAGTACTATAAAACAAAGGTAAATAAAACAAAGTAAACATTTAATGCTTAGTAAGTTTGTATAACGGGAATTTAACTTACCATACATTTACATTTAAGGTAAGCATACAAAAATGCATCCAAGCAATTTGGCTGGTAGCCTAAAACACACAACTTAATAAAACATGTTAGTTTTTACTTTACATAAATTTCAAGAATCAAATATGAGCTCATCATGTAGTAACTTTCAAAAACATGTGCTTTTCATATCATATTTCCATATAACATATGTATTTCCATAACAAATCATCTTAAGTTCATTTTAACCATGTCAGAACTCTTCCCGTTGAATTTATTTGAAATATCGATGAATACACATGTAGTACACTCGAAGTGTACAAAACTATAAATCATCAACTCATATTCAGGGGTACCCAATTAGGGCATATAATCAAGAAGCACTCTCTCGAGCCATATAACAGAATGCTCATGTGAGCCATGTAATAGGAAGCTTATTCGGGCTATAACAGAATCTCATAAAAGTTTAAAACAGGAAGGTCGTTGAGCTTAACAGGTAACTCCGAAGAGTTATTATCAGGGAGCTCTAGATAGCCATATAATAAGAAGTTTAAGCGAGCCATATCAGGAAGCTCACAAAGAGCCTATATCAGGACGCTCATAAAGAGATGCGTTTGTGTCCACAATATATGCAGGATCATAACCAATCATATAACAGGACGCTCATAAAGAGCTACGGTAGTTCATAACACACAGGATCACTATTGATCAGGATGCTCGTATGAACCATATAACAGGAAGCTTGAGAGGGCTTATAACGGGATTTTTGTAGGAGCTGTGGTGTGTCTGCAACATATGCAGGACTACAACCAATTCGAGAAATCCTGTATCCATCTAATTCCATTATTCAAACGTGATTTAATATTTATCGGGCTTATTTGGATATGTAATCAATTTCATGTATATGGAATTTATACGATTCACATACACAACATTCAATTCAAGCATATAAATATACACAATTTAGTTACACGAACTTACCTCGTTACTTGCTTGTATTGGAGATTTACTAATCTGATACTTTTTGTTTTCCTCGATCCAATTCCTTATTTGATCTTTCCGGATCTATATAAATGAATTTAACATCAATTTGATATAATTCATATTCAATTCTCATCCTAGGAAAAATTACCATTTTGTCCCTATACCTTTAATTAATGACAATTTCGTCTCTAGGCTTGAAAAATGAAATTCATGCAATTTAATCCTTATTCCAAGCCTAGCTAATTTTCACATATAACATTGACAACCATTTATTTCACAAAAATTAGAAATTTTTAATGAATTTTACATCTTTACAATTTAGTCCTTAAATCACAATTTCATCAAAATTTCCTTTACAAAAGTTGTTTATCAATCAACAACCTTTCATTTTCTACCATAAATTTCAAAATTTCAACATACTCATCCATGGAAAACTTTTAATACTTTGATAACTTTGCAAATTGATCCCCAAAATAGATAGAGTAGGTTATTACGATATCGAAAATGTAAAAATTACTAAAAATGGGACATGATTACTTACCCAATTAAGCTTGATTGAATCTCTCTCTCTTAGCTAGGGTTTACATAGAAAATATTTGGGGAAGATGATGAAATAAGATGATATTAAGTTATTATCATCTTTATTTATTTCAAATTCCAATTTAATCCTTTTTTATTTCTAATTTCCATGGTTGATTCATCATAAATATCTACTAACTTCATTTAATGGTCTAATTACCATATAAGGACCTCAGATTTTGAAATATATAGCTATTTGATACCTATAGCTACTAGAACTCAACTTTTGCATTTTATGCAATTTGGTCCTTTCTATAATTAAACATGAAATCGGTAAAATTTTCTTATCGAAATTTTCATACGTCTTTCTTATCATAATGTAGACCATGCAACATTATTAAAATAAATTTTCTTTCTGACTCGGATTTGTGGTCCCGAAACCACTGTTTTGATTTTACTGAAAACGGGCTGTTACAACTCTCCCCCCTTAAAGAATTTTCATCCTCGAAAATCTTACCAGTAAAGAGGTTCGGATATTGCTTTCTCATTGTTTCCTCCAATTCCCAGGTAGCTTCTTCTATTCCATTTCGTTGCTAATGAACTTTCACTAAAGCTACCTTTTTATTTCTTAACTTTTTCGTTTCCCGTGCAAGAATTTTGATCGGTTCTTCACTGTAAGTCATGTCAGGCAGAATCTCAACTTCTGTCAGAGAAATAAAATGTGAAGGATCTGACTGATATCGTCGCAACATAGATTCATGGAAAACATTATGAATTATGTCAAGCTCTGGTGGTAATGCTAATCGGTACGCAATAGGTCCGATTCTTTCAATGATCTCATAGGCCCAATAAACCGTGGGCTCAGTTTTCCTTTACGACCAAACCGAAAAACTTTCTTCCAAAGTAACACTTTCAAAAATACTTTGTCACCAACTTGGAACTCTATTTCTTTACGTTTAAGATCAGCATAAGATTTTTGATGATCAGAGGTAGTTTTCAAACTATCTCTGATCACTTTCACTTTTTCTTTAATCTCACGGATTAGATCAACTCGATGTACCTTTTCTCACTATGCTCTGTCCAATACAACGGAGTTATACATTTACGACCATACAGAGCCTCGTACGATGCCATTTTAATGCTTGACTGATAGCTATTATTGTATGCCAATTCAACTAAAGGCAGATACTTTTCCCAATTACCTTCAAATTCTAGTACACAGCACCGAAGCATATCTTCTAAAATCTGTATCACACATTCGGATTGTCCATCAGTCTGAGGATAGAATGCGGTACTGAAATGTAACTGTGTACCTAGAGCTTCTTGTAACTTATTCCAGAATCAGAATGTAAACCGAGGATCCCTGTCTGAAACAATGGAGACCGGCACTCTATGTAGTCTGACAATCTCAGAAACATATAACATTACTAACCTATCCAAGGAGAAATCCATACGTACCAAAATAAAGTGTGCAGACTTCATTAAATGATCAACTATTACCCAAATAGCATATTTCTTTTTCGGGGATAGGGGTAATCCCGATACAAAGTCCATGGTAACTCTTTCCCATTTTCATTCCAATATCATTAATGGCTGTAATAATCCCGAAGGCATCTGGTGTTTAGCTTTAACTTACTGACATACCAAACATCTATATTCAAATTCAGGAATATCGTGTTTCATTCCCAGCCACCAGTACATCTTTTTCAAATCATGATACATTTTGTTACTTCCTGGATAAACATACATAGTACCATTATGAGCTTCGTTCAAAATCTTCTGTACAAGTTCTGAATTCCTCGGTACACATATTCTGCCTTTGAATAACATGCAATCATCAA
Organism: Gossypium rotundifolium; assembly: GCA_025506655.1. NCBI lineage: Eukaryota > Viridiplantae > Streptophyta > Magnoliopsida > Malvales > Malvaceae > Gossypium > Gossypium rotundifolium. The sequence continues at coordinate 36,341,656 of CP106723.1, read as the reverse complement.
ACCCAATCTAAAATTCTAAATTGAAAATTGACTCACATTGTACCCGTTTAGCTGGTAATTCATCATCATTTTTCCGAGCTTCAAAAATCTGTTGTAGAAATATTGGTTTAGTTTTTAGTTCAGCTATGACTGAACAAACTTCAGATAATGACAATCGGGTATTCATTTCTCGTAAGGAAAACAAAGATTTTCTACTTAGAGCATCAGCAACCACATTGGCTTTTCCCGGATGATAATCGATAATCAGATCATAATCTTTCAATAATTAAAGCCACCTGCACTGTCTCATATTCAAATCTTTCTATGACATCAGATACCTTAAACTCTTGTGATCAGTGAATATATGACACCTTTCACCAAATAGATAGTGCCGCCAAATTTTTAATGCAAACACAATTGCTGCCAATTCTAAATCATGTATTGGGTAATTCTTTTCATGTGGTTTTAGCTGTTTAGAAGCATAGGTTATTACTTTACCTTCTTGCATTAAGACACAGCCTAAACCATTGAATAACGCATCACTATAAATCACAAATTCCTTACCCGATTTAGGCTGAACTAATACAAGTACTTCAATCAACAAGGTTTTCAACCTGACAAAACTCTACTAGCATTTATCAGTCCATTCAAATTTCACATCTTTCTGCAACAATCATGTCATCGGAGAAGCTATCATAGAGAACCCTTTTACAAACCTCCGATAATATCCAGCTAATCCCAGAAAATTTCTAACTTTAGACACAGTTTTTGATGGTCTAATTAACAATTGCTGAAATTTTATTCGGATCCACTCTGATGCATTCACCATATACTATATGCCCAAGAAAACCAACTTCCCGAAGCCAAAATTCACATTTCCTAAATTTGACATACAACTATTTCTCACGCAGTGTTTGCGGAACAATTCTCAAATGATCAGTATGTTCATTTTCATCTCGGGAATATACCAGGATTTTATCAATAAAGACCACCACAAATCTAGATATCATCAATAAATACCACCACAAATCTATCAAAATACTGTCTGAAAATTCTATTCATTAAATCCATGAATACCGTAGGTGCATTAGTCAAGTCGAACGACATCAAAAGAAACTCATAGTGCCCGTACCTAGTTTTGAATGTTCTCTTTGGCACATCTGAATCTTTCACCCATAGCTGATAGTAGCCTGAATGAAGATCAATCTTTGAAAACACAATAGCACGTTTCAACTAATCGAACAAGTCATCAATATGAGGCAATGGATACTTATTCTTAATAACGACTTTGTCGGGTTGCCGGTAATAAATGCATAATATCAACGACCCATCTTTCTTTTTAACAAACAGAACTGGCACACCCCAAGGTGAAGAACTGGGTCGATCAAAACCTCTGTCAGTCAATTCTTGTAACTGTGCTTTCAAATCCTTTAATTCAGTAGGAGCCCTTCTGTAAGGTGCTATAGATATAGGTGTTGTTCCAGAAACAAGATCTATAGAAAATTCTACCTCTATGGCCAACGGTAATCTGGGTAATTCCTCCATAAACATGTCAGGAAATTCACAAACAACCGGTACTGACTTAGTCTTCGATTCGAACTTTAGTGTCCAACATATATGCAAGATAAGCATTATACCCTTTCCTGATATATTTCTGCACTGATATGACTGAGATCACATTAGACAACCCATCCAGTTTATCAGATTCAACACAGAGCAATTCACCATTCTAACGTTTTAATACAATATATTTATGTTTACAATTTACCACTGCATCATGCTGAGTTAACCAATCTATACCCAGGATTACATCAAATTCATCACATGGCAGTAACATCAAATTAGCCGAAAAATAGAAACCCCGTATCATTATCAGACATTTCTTGTAAATTTTATCCACCATCAAATACTGGCCTAGGGGGTTTGATACTTTGACCACGAATTCAGTGGATTCAATAGATAAATTTTTAATAAATGCTAAACTCGTGAAAATGTATGAATGTGTTGAACCAGGATCAATCAAAGCAGTAATATCAGTATCAAGAAGAGAAAATGTAACAGTAATAACATCAGGTGCAGAGGCATCCTCACGTGTACTAATAGCATATGTTCTTGTTGGTGCTCATGCTTTAGATTTAGCAGTTGAATCTTTTGCTGTACCTCAACTACCACTGACATTGCCGGGGTTACGAGGTGGTCTACCTCTCGAGGCAGGATTACTCGGTCTTGAAGTCTGAACAATATATTTTTCAATTTTTCTGGGTAGTCCTTGAGATAGTGGTTAAGGGAACCACATCTAAAACAGGCTCCGCTTCTCATACGACACTCATCAAAATTCCATTTATTACAATGTTTACATCTGGGTTTGGGATTTCCACACTTCCAGTACTTTTTATTGATGGAATCGGAGATCTCAGATTTGAACGTTGAGCACTTCGGCCTCTTTCAGAGTATCCCACAGATGTGGTAGAACGATCATGGTATTTCTTTGATTTCTTTGAAGCTAACGATTGTGATTTTTCGATAAATCTTTACTTGAAGTTTGGGCTTCCATCTCTGCCTATTTCTTTTCTTTACTTAATTCTTCAGCTTTATGTGCTCGATCGACCAGTACCACAAATTATTTTAATTTTAGGATCCCAACTAATAACTTGATGTCTTCATTTAATCTCTCTTCAAACCTTTTACACATGGAAACTTCAGTCGGGATACACTCTCTGGCATATTTGCTCAATCTAACAAATTCTCGTTCATATTTAGATACTGTCATATTCCCCTGTTTAAGCTCTAAAAATTCCTTCTATAACACCCCAAACCCGACCCATGAGTCCTGACCGGATCTGGTATGTCACGGAGTAAAATAATTTAAATTAATTTTGAGTGTCTGGTGAAAACTTGGTAAAATGTGGCTAAGGTATTAAAACGGGGTTTGATAAAACTCAGTTGGGATTTTTTTCATAAACATGGTTGGGTTGATGAACCCTTTGAAAACGTTTGATCATGTAATTTTTGTAAATTTGTCAAGGTTATAGTTAACTTGGTGTATTTTGTTACCCGATGGTAACGTCTTTGAAAACCCGTAGAAGTTATTAAATTTGAAAAAGTTATTTTAACCATTCACTTAACATTTATAAATTCTTTTGTAATATAGTATAAGTAAATTAAACAACTAATTAAAACATCCAAATAATAATTAGCGCCATATTACATCCCAAATTAAAAAGACTTAGAAAATAAATAATATTAACTATAACAAAGTAAATTCAAATCCAACGATAAGCATGGTCGCCTCGAGTCCTCTCCTACTCCATCTCATGATCTACTCATCTGCAAAATAGTATGGGAAGGGTGAGTCACCAAGACTCAAGTGTAAATCCCCACCCGTAAATGTAACTCATACACGATTATTAATAAACATGCAAATATGCAACCCCACTAACCATCCGTACTCCTTAACTACCCCGTGGTCAAAACCACCGTGACTAGAGTCACAAATTAAATGATGGGGTCAACCCATCGTGTGGTCAAAACCAATGATGACCATAGGTCATAAAATATCATAATGTGGTCAAAACCACTGGTGGTACCAAACCACTGGGACTTAGTCACAATTTAACAACAAGGTGGTCAAAACCACCGTGACCAAGTCACAATAAATCGATGGAGCTAACCCATCTTGTGGTCAAAACCACGTGACACCACAAAAATCATCCCGCCCTCTCATCAATCCCACCATCATCATGCTTACAAATCAATTATCATATATCATGCATTTATGTATAGCATTGCATTTAACAGCATATGATGGCATACTCAATCATATTTCATAGAAAAGTAATAGGGGACTTACCCGAAATCCAATCTTATGCCCACAAGCAAATCACTACCAAAAAGATAAAAAGGCAACAATAGGGCAATGTCAATTAATAAAGTGTGTAAAGAGTTTTACACACCTGTTACTAACGAAATTCCTAGATCCCGAAGATCCGTTCTACGATGCTAGATCCTTTGACCCTATATTCGGCCAACAACCAAGTTAGTGACATAGGCCTAGTTGGCTAAACTAATAATCCCGAAGAATCAATTGTACCAAAAGTATGGCCTTTGGCCGAATGTGCTTAACCTCTACCAAACTTACCGAAATCTCGAATTTGTCACTTGAGTCTTCGAGATCCCTACCAAAACACATGTTAAAATTGATTTGCACACTTATACATAATCAAGGCCTATGGCCGAATGTTACTCACCACTTTAACAAAACCCGAAAGCTTCCTTCAATCGGCAATGGCCTCCCTACAATTAGTTTAATCATGAATAAGAGCCATAGGCCATTCGGCCATAATCTTGAACCTAAAAGAGGGTATCGCCTTACCTTGATAATTATATCTACTTTAAACACCACAAGTCAGCACCACTTAGGGTTGTGAGGGTTTCACTACCTTTAAGGAGGAGAAAAGAACCAGAATGCTAGAGTGAAACAAAGACCTTTCTTTAAGGGGGATTCGGCCAAGTGGATTTCAATAGGAGAAGAAAAGATTTCGGTAAAAGAGTGGAAGAGGTTCGGCTAATAGAGAAAAAGAAGAAGGGAATTTTTGGAGAATTTTGGAAGGAGAGGCTAGGGAGAATTCGGCCAGCAACCAAGTGTAAAAAGAAGAGAACTTGCTAAATGAATTTTGGCCCCTCTCTCTAGGTGATAAAACTGAAAGTGAATGGCCCCTAAGGTGTCCCAAATCCGGCCATCACCTTTCCTTTTGGTTATAATTTCCACTCTTTAATTATCACCCAAGAAAACAACATTTATCTTTAATCTTTATCTCCTAGCCACTCTTCATACAATTTAAAAGCAAATAAACTACTAACAACTACCCCTTCCAACCGAAAATGTAAAGGAGAAACAAGGTTTATCCTTATCATAATAAGAGTCCTACATGCAGCCATCAACTCCCTTTTCATGCATGCCAGTTTGTAAAAAAATAAAATGCCAAACTGCAGCTTCTTTGGTTCGAACTCAGACCTCACCGCCACAAATTTCTTACAACGCCCATACCACTCTACCACCTTGAATTTCATGCTCTTAAACCTCTCTATTTAATTTTAAAGCCTTCATACCGCCCCTTTCCTTTAACGCCAAAAAGCCCAAAAAAATAAAACATTTCCCCCCTTGTAACTCCCAAGACTCGAACCCATGACCTGCCCATTCGTCACCCCTAAGCCTTTAAGTGGCGCATGGAAGCCACTTCGCCAATTAACTCTTTGTGTTAAGCTTCACCCGAAATTTTTACTTAACCCCTTTCTCACATAATTCCTTCCTTTTAAGCACTTAAAAAGAAATTTCAGCCCTAAGTCTGACCTAGTTCGGGGCTATGACTAGACCCTAAAACATGTCTAGCAAACATAAGATTCATTTCTTTTCAAGCAAGCACATGAATATAATTAAATTTTTAACAACCCCTAATTTAGGATGTTACGCTTCGCTTCTTAAAAGAATTTCTACCTCGAAATTACCTCGATCGAAGAGTTGGGGTATTATCGCGATCACATCCTCGGGTTCCCATGTGGCCTCCTCCGTACCATGGTTTTGCCATAACACCTTCACCAAAGGCACGGACTTCCTTCGCAGAACTTTGATATCTCGATCCAAAATCTATACCGACTCCTCCTCGAAAGACAAGTCCGAGTTCACTTCAATTTCCTCAACAGCACAACGTGTGAGGATCTCGATCGATAGCGCCAAAGATCAAACATGAAAGACGTCATGTATCCGCTCAATTCTGGCGGCAACTCAAGTCGGTAAGCTACCGGTCCCACACGTTTCAACACCGTGTATGGTCCGATGAATCTAGGGCTTAGCTTGCCCTTTCTACCAAACCTCAAGACTTTCTTCCAAGGTGATACCTTCAAGAAGACCTTATCACCCATCGTGCATACTCAACATCTCTCGCGCTTAAGATCGGCGAGGGATTTCTCTTCGTCCGATGCCTACTTAAGACGAGCCCAATTACTTTAACCTTATCCTCCGCTCCGCTACTAACTCGACCCAACATCCGCGCTTCCTAATTCCGTCCCAACATATAAGAGTACGGCATTTTCGACCATACAATACCTCATACGGTGCCATTCAATACTCGCTGATAACTATTGTTATAAGCGAATTACGCCAAAGGTAGGTACTCCTCCCAACTACCACGAAAATCCAAAACACGATTTCTTAACATGTCTTCCAATATTTGGATTACCTCTCGATTGTCCATCGATTTGTGGGTGAAAAGCCGTCTTGAAATTCAACCGTGCCTAACTCCCGATGTAGAGCCTTCGTAATCTCAACGTAAACCGAGGATCCCGATCCGAGATAATGGACACAGTACTCCATGCAACCGCATTATCTCTGCGACATACAACTTGGCTAACCTTTAAAGCGAGTAGTCAACCTCACTCGGATGAAATGGGTGACTTAGTCAACCGGTCTACTATCACCCAAACAAAGATCTTTCTTCTTCATCGTGGGAAGCCCACTTACGAAATCCATAGTAATCTCCTCCCATTTCCACTGTGGATCTTTACCTACAGAATAATGTGACCACGATGGCAATCGATGCTCGGCCTTAACTTGTCGGCATGTCGACACTTGCCCACTAACTCTGGTTACTTCCGCCTGCACTCGCCACCAAAACTACTCCCTTAAATCCCGATACATCTTGCTACTTCCGGATGCATAGCGTCGGATCGCTATGAGCTTTTTAAGGATTCACGCCTCAATTCATCATCCTTAGGCATGCATACTCTCCCCTGAAAGTATAGCACCCCATTACTACCCAAACTGAAACCTTCGGCCTCATCATTCTGTACTTACAACCTTTGAGTATTCAAAGCTTCATCAGTCATCTGCCTTTCTTTGACCTCATTAATCCAAGACGGCTTCACTTGCAATTCTGCCAAAAGGCTCCCATCCTCATAGAGACTTAGATGAGCAAACATTGCTCGCAAATCTGCTACCACCTTTCGGCTCAATGCATCAGCAACCACATTAGCCTTCCCCGGATGGTGTTTGATTGAGCAGTCGTAGTCTTTCAATAACTCAATCCACCTCCGCTGCCTCAGATTTAAATATTTCTGAGTCAGGAGGTGCTTCAGACTTTTGTGATCTGTGTACACTACCGACTTCTCCCCATACAGGTAGTGCCTCCAGATTTTCAAGGCAAAAACCATCGCACCAATTCCAAGTCATGTGTCGGGTAGTTAGCTTCATGAGGCCTCAATCGCCGTGGACGCATAAGCGACCACCTTCCTTCTTGCATCAATACACAGCCTAAACCAGTATGCGATGCATCACAATACACAGTGAACTCCTTTCCTGCCTCAGGCTGAATCAAGACCGGTGCTTTTGTTAAAATCCTCTTCAGCTTATCGAAACTCTCTTGCTGCTTCTCAGACCACACAAACGGAACTCCTTTTCTCAGTAGCTTAGTCAACGGTGCTGCGGTTAAGGAGAAATTTTCCACAAATCTTCGGTAATATCCTGTCAACCCTAGAAAACTCTGAATTTTCGTAACCGCCTTTGGTGGCTTCCACTCCAATACCGCCTCAATCTTACGGGGATCCACCCTAATTCCCTCGGCTGAAACAACTTGCCCTAGAAAAGTTACCTCCTTGAGTCAGAACTCACATTTGCTGAATTTGGCGTACAACTGTTTCTCCCTTAGAACTTACAAAACCACATGAAGATGTACGTCATGCTCCTCCTCAGACTTCGAGTACACCAAAATGTTGTCTATGAAGACCACGATAAACTGATCCTGATAGGGTTGGAAAACCCGGTTCATCATGTCCATAAACGCGGCCGGTGCATTCGTCAAACCAAAAGGCATTACCAGAAACTCGTAGTGCCCATACCGAGTACGGAATACCGTCTTGTGGACATCAGCCTCCTTCACCTTAAGCTGATGGTACCCTGACCTAAGGTCAATCTTAGAGAACACCGATGCCCTTTTGAGTTGATCGAATGATTATCAATCTGGGCAAAGGATACCTGGGTTCTTTATTGTCAACTTGTTCAAATTGTCGATAGTCTATGCACATCCTCATTGTCCCATCCTTCTTCTTGACAAAAAGCACTGGAGCTCCCCAAGGCGATACACTTGGTCGGATGAACCCTCTATCCAACAATTCCTGAATCTGCGCCTTCAACTCTACCAATTCTTTCGGCGCCATTCGATACAGAGCTATAGATACTGGCGCGATTCTGGGTAATAGATCTATACCAAATTCAACCTCGCGGTCCGGAGGTAGACCCGGAAGTTTCTCTGGAAACACATCCACATATTCCCTTATGGTCTGGACATCTCTCACAGCAATATCCTTAGCTTCCAAAGCACAGACATGCACCACATATGCTTCACAACCCTTTCTCACCATCTTTTCTGCCTTCAACGCAGAAACCAGATTAGACAGGTAATCTCTCCTTTTACCTATCATCACCACCTCATCACCTTCCATGGTCTTTATTACCATGCGCTTAGCTGCGCAATCCAGGCTAGCCTGATACTTTACTAGCCAATCCATTCTGAGGATTAAATCAAACTCCTGAAATGGTAGTTCCATCAAATCAGCCAAGAACACGACCCCTTGGAGTTCTAGGGGTACGTTCTTATAGAGTTTAATTACTTCTACAGAGTGACCTAGGGGGCTTAATACAATCATCTTCCTAGAAGTAAGCTCAGAGTCTAGATGCAGAGTTTCTACTACACTACTAGCAATGTATGAGTGGGTTGAGCCAATGTCAATCAAAGTATTATAGGGTATACCAAAGATCAAGAACATACCGGTTATAATGTCCGGTGCGTCGCCCTCCTCTTGACGCCTCGCGACATAGACTAGACTAGGTTGCCTAGCCTCAGTACCACCGGTACCTCCCCTCGGTGCCCCACAACCTCTGCCAGCACCATTACCTCCTCTTCCTGCACCACGACCTCTCTGTGGCTGTTGGTTATCCCTTCTATTCGGTGTACGATCCTGACCCTCTGATCTCAACCTAGCTGCTTTCTTCGGACAATCTCTAACTCGATGCTCCATGGACCCACACTCGAAGCATCTCCGGTTACCATTCCAACATTCTCCCGTGTGAAACTTTCCACACCGAGCACACCGTGGCGGCCATTGAGAATTGGCAGCAGCAATAGGCCTAGCAGCTTGATCTGACCCACCAAACCTCGTCCTCTTTTGCTGATTACTAGAAAAATTTGATGACCCGGAGCTCCTCTTATTCTAGTTCCTATTCTCGTTCGCGCTTAACCTGATCGCTTACCCCTTCAAAGAACCTTAGACTTCTCCACTAGGACAACGAACTCCGTTCTGCTTGTGGAGCTATCATCATCCTCAACTCATCTCTCATTTCATCTTTGAATCTAATACAGCGTTCATGCTCGGTACCCATAATACCACGAGCATACCTACTCAACCGGAGGAATTCGGCCTCATACTCCGCCACTGTCTTATTGCCTTGAACCAAGTTCAAGAAAGCCTTCCGCTGTGCATCTACGTAACTAGCTCCTATGTACTTCTTTTGGTAGGCGGCCTTAAAGAATTCCCACGTGAGATCGTCCGCCATCGCTCCATCTCTTACAGTGAGCCACCACTGGTATGACTCATCCCGAAGCAGAGAGATGATACCCTTCAACTTCTCCTCAGCTGTGAAATCTAGGTCACCCATAATCCTTTCAGTAGATTCTAACCAATATTCCACAAGACTGGTGCCACTCCGAAACTCCTCTAAACACCTCTCTCTGTTAGCCCGTAGTCGTTTAACCATGGATTTACTGCCTCCTGCCGACCGCCTCGAAGAACTCATTCCAACACTCATAGACCGCTTGAGATACTACATCATTACCACCGGTTCGATCTTGAAACTTCGGTTTTTTCGGCAGATCCAAGATCTCATTTCGCACCCATGACCGACTCACTGGTTCGACAAGGTCATCCTACCTCTACCACGTACCACGGGCGAATGTCCACGACCTCTTATACTCATTACTCTCGTTATGCTTTCTCTATTTAAGAATTTTACGATTAGTACCTTTGTTTCACTTGATTATCCGCAAGAAATTTTATGATAGGAGTTTTAGGAGTGATTCTTTCAGATTCATACACGCATACGCCTTTCTATTCATTCATTCAAAGAGACGTAGTTTTCATTGTGATTGTTTTTCCACTACCTAGGGGCATTTTCGTAATTTATCCTACAGGGGTATTTTTGTAATTTTTCAATAATGGAAGTTCTCGGATGATTTTGTCAGAAAGTATTTTAGAGCTTTTAAATTCCTGAGGTATTTTGAAAAGTTTTGAAATCGGGGTATTTCTAATTTTAACCGTGGGTATTTCGATAATTTTTCACAAATCGGGGTGAATTTGTAAAATTTAATAAATCGAGGATATTTCAAAAGTTGTAAAACTTTAATGGTTCTTTTGAGAATTGCATTTTCCAAAAAAGGATGTTGCAAAATTTTGAAAATCGTGGTTATTCTCGTAATTTTGTTGGTTAGGGGCAATTTTGTAATTTTACCACTAGGGGTATTTCATTCCCCAAAACATTCCAATAAGGCCTACTAACATAAACAAAACATTTTGGGCCAAACCCTCGACCACCCCATGAGTCTGACCGGATCGGTATGTCACGGAGTAAAATAATTTGAAGTAATTTTGAGTGTCCGTGAAAACTTGGTAAAATGTGGCTAAGGTATTAAAGCGGGTTTGATAAAACTCGGTTGGGATTTTTTTCATAAACATGGTTGGGTTGATGAACCCTTTGAAAATGTTTGATCATGTAATTTTTTTAAATTTGTCAAGGTTATAGTTAACTTGGTGTATTTTGTTACCCGATGGTAACGTCTTTGAAAACCCGTAGAAGTTATTAAATTTGAAAAAAGTTATTTTTAACCGTTCACTTAACATTTATAAATTCTTTTTGTAATATAGTATAAGTAAATTAAACAACTAATTAAAACATCCAAATAATAATTAGCGGCCTTATTACATCCCAAATTAAAAAGACTTAGAAAATAAATAATATTAACTATAACAAAGTAAATTCAAATCCAACGATAAGCATGGCCGCCTCGAGTCCTCTCCGGCTCCATCTTCGCGATCTACTCATCTGCAAAATAGTATGGGAAGGGGTGAGTCACCAAGACTCAGTGTGTAAATCCCCCACCCAGAAATGTAACTCATACACAGATTATTAATAAACATGCAAATATGCAACCCCACTAACCATCCGTACTCCTTAACTACCCCGTGTGGTCAAAACCACTGGTGGTCAAAACCACTGGTGACTAGAGTCACAAATTAAATGATGGGGCCAACCCATCGTGTGGTCAAAACCACTGATGACCATAGGTCACAAAATATCATAATGTGGTCAAAACCACTGGAGGTACCAAACCACTAGGACTTAGTCACAATTTAACAACAGTGTGGTCAAAACCACTGGTGACCAAAGTCATAATAAATCTGATGGGGCCAACCCATCTTGTGGTCAAAACCACTGGTGACAGTCCATAAAAATCATCCCCCTCCTCTCATCAATCCCACCATCATCATGCTTACATATCAATTATCATATATCATGCATTTATGTATAGCATTGCATTTAACAGCATATGATGGCATACTCAATCATATTTCATAGACAAAGTAATAGGGGGCTTACCCGAAATCCAATCTTATGCCCACAAGCAAATCACTACCAAAAAGATAAAAAGGCAACATTATGGCAATGTCAATTAATAAAGTGTGTAAAGAGTTTTACACACCTGTTACTAACGAAATTCCTAGATCCCGAAGATCCGTTCTACGATGCTAGATCCTTTGACCCTATATTCGGCCAACAACCAAGTTAGTGACATAGGCCTAGTTGGCTAAACTAATAATCCCGAAGAATCAATTGTACCAGAAGTATGGCCTTTGGCCGAATGTGCTTAACCTCTACCAAACTTACCGAAATCCCGAATTTGTCACTTGAGTCTTCGAGATCCCTACCAAAACACATGTTAAAATTGATTTGCACACTTATACATAATCAAGGCCTATGGCCGAATGTTACTCACCACTTTAACAAAACCCGAAAGCTTCCTTCAATCGACAATGGCCTCCCTACAATCGGTTTAATAATGAATAAGAGCCATAGGCCATTCGGCCATAATCTTGAACCTAAAAGAGGGTATCGCCCCTTACCTTGATAATTATATCGGCCCTTAAACACCACAAGTCAGCACCACTTAGGGTTGTGAGGGGGTTCGGCTACCTTTAAGGAGGAGAAAAAAATCGAATGCTAGAGTGAAACAACACCTTTCTTTAAGGGGGATTCGGCCAAGTGGATCTCAATAGGAGAAGAAAAGATTTCGGTAAAAGAGTGGAAGAGGTTCGGCTAATAGAGAAAAAGAAGAAGGGAATTTTTGGAGAATTTTGGAAGGAGAGGCTAGGGAGAATTCGGCCAGCAACCAAGTGTAAAAAGAAGAGAACTTGCTAAATGAATTTTGGCCCCTCTCTCTAGGTGATAAAACCGAAAGTGAATAGCCCCTAAGGTGTCCCAAATCCGGCCATCACCTTTCTTTTTGGTGATAATTTCCACTCTTTAATTATCACCCAAGAAAACAACATTTATCTTTAATCTTTATCTCCTAGCCACTCTTCATACAATTTAAAAGCAAATAAACTACTAACAACTACCCCTTCCAGCCGAAAATGTAAAGGAGAAACAAGGTTTATCCTTATCATAATAAGAGTCCTACATGTAGCCATCAACTCCCTTTCCATGCACGCCAGTTTGCAAAAAAATAAAATGCCAAACTGTAGCTTCTTTGGTTCGAACCAGACCTCACCGCCAGCAGCCCTTACAATGCCCAGACCACTCTACCACCTTGACTTTCATGCTTTTAAACCTCTCTATTTAATTTTTAAAGCCTTCATACCTGGCCCCCTTTCCTTTAACGCCAAAAAGCCCAAAAAAAAAAAACACTTCCCCCCTTGTAACTCCCAAGACTCGAACCCATGACTTGCCCATTCGTCACCCCTAAGCCTTTAAGTGGCGCATGGAAGCCACTTCGCCAATTAACTCTTTGTGTTAAGCTTCACCCGAAATTTTTACTTAACCCCTTTCTCACCTAATTCCTTCCTTTTAAGCACTTAAAAAGAAATTTCAGCCCTAAGTCTGACCTAGTTCGGGGCTATGACTAGACCCTAAAACATGTCTAGCAAACATAGGATTCATTTCTTTTCAAGCAAGCACAATGTTACACCTTCCTTTTCTGATTCAGAAATCTTTAACTGATATATTTCTTTTTGAATTCAGTTTGGAAAAATTCCCAAGTAACCTGTTCTTTTGGCACAACAGAAATTAAAGTATTCCACCACTGATAAGCTGAATCTTTTATCAAAGAAACAACACATTTCAAACATTTATCAAGTGTGCAATACAATTCATCCAAAACCCTGATAGTATTTTCTAACCAGAATTCAGCCCTTTTCAGATCATGTTCAACAGTAGCCTTAAATTCTTCTGCCCCATACTTATGGATTTTATCTAGCGGAGGCTTACCAATCCTAACAAGTTCAATACCTTGTGGTATATCAAGAACCGATTAAAAGACAGGGGGAGGTTGTTGTAACAATAATCAGAAATTTTTCATGAATTTTACATCTTTACAATTTAGTCCTTAACTCACAATTTCCTCAAAATTTCCTTTACAAAAGTTGTTTATCTATCAAATACCTTTCATTTTCTACCATAAATTTCAAAATTTCAGCACAATCATCCATGGAAAAATTTTAATACTTTGATAACTTTGCAAATTAATCCCCAAAATAAATATACTAGGTTATTACGATATTGGAAATGTAAAATTACTAAAAATGAGACATGATTACTTACCCAATTAAGCTTTATTGAATCTCTCTCTCTTAGCTAAGGTCTCCATAGAAAATATTTGGGAAGATGATGAAATAAAATGATATTAAGTTATTATTATTTTATTTATTTCAAATTCCAATTTAGTCCTTTTCTTTTTCTAATTTTTCATGGATGATTCATCATAAATATCTACTAACTCCATTTAATGGTCTAATTACCATATAAAGACCTCAAATTTTGAATTCTATAGCTATTTGATACCTATAACTACTAGAACTCAACTTTTGCATTTTATGCAATTTGGTCCTTTCTGTAATTAAACATGAAATTGGTAAAATTTTTTTATTCAAATTTTCATACGTCTTTCTTATCATAATGTAGACCATGCAAAATTATTAAAATAAATTTTCTTTCTGACTCGAATTTGTGGTCCCGAAACCACTGTTCCGATTTCACTGAAAACGGGATGTTACAACTGAAACAGATATATTACTAAAACACTTTGTAACAACCCAAACCTGGTCTAAACGTTATGGCTGAATATAGAGATGTTACAAAGGAAAATTATAAAATGAATTCCTTGTTAATTGCAAATAGTTGTAACCGTTGTTACTTAATATGTCTGATTTGTTTGGAAAACTTATTAATATACTTATTTGATTTAAAATCGTTGCTCGTTTACGCCTTTCTATAAAATCGAATGTTTTGCAGCGGAGTTTTTTTAAAATGTCATATTTTGGCAAATAAAATTGTTTCTTAAAAACCGTTATTTAAGAAAGTTTTCGTTTTTAGAAAAATCGTTTTATCGGTTGTTACGCTTAGAAAACCAAAATAAAATCCAAAATAGTCCCAAAAAGTTCAGAGAACCCCAAATTTACAAAACTCTCAAAAGTCAGCAAAGTTTAACCTAATTTTAAGATAATGAAATTTTATGGAAATGTGGTCACCACTGAGCTTCCATCGCACCAGCTTGCCTAAATCTGAGGGTTACTTGAACAGAACAGAACAAACAAAGAGTGAGTTTTGAAACTCAGTGTGTAACGCGTATATAAACAGAGTTTCAGACTCAATCTCATTTAGAACAAATACAGATGTAAACGATTTACAGAATTAGAAGTATGCAGATACAAATATGCAAAACCCTACCCCCATCCTCTACACCTCAACTCTGACCATCCCATCACACCACGTGGGATATAAAACACCCACCCAACCCTACACACCGCATAGTGTTTATACGACACTTTTCAGAATAATCGCAGCATTGTTGTCAGTATAATGGCGAGATATCACCTCACACAGAACACTTCCTCCTCACAATATAAATCTCGCCCCAAAGCCAACTACAGATAGATTATTAGATAAAACAGACTAATAGATATCAAAATTAACATATCATGCATGCTTGTATAATAGATATTTTGTAATAGCCCATTTTTCACTAAATCAGAACAGTGGTTTCGAAACCACAAATTTGAGATTGAAAAAAAATATTTTAATATTATTTTATGTGTTTAGAGCATGAAAGTATGAATGTGTGAAATTTTCGTGAACTAATTTGATCGTTTGAATGCTTAATATGATAAAAGGACAAAATCGCATAAGATGCAAAAGTAATGTTCTCATTGATTAAAGTGCCTAATGGTTATGAAATAGAAATGTGGAAGCCCTTAAGTGGCAATTATACCATTATTATCATGAGTGGAGATTAATGGACATGCATTATGAATTATTATGTTTATTTATTAGGGGTAAGTAAGTAATTATGTAATTAAGTTAATAAAAATATAACAAAACATGATTTTTGTTCATCCTTTTTTCCATTGCCAAAATTCCAAGGAGAAAAACACCATTTTTATGCATAGTAGGGTTCGACATCTTCATAGCTTAATTGGTAAGTGTTTTGAGCTCCTTTTTTGATGATTTTTACATTTTTGAGATCGTTGCTTCGTATTCTAGCTAGCTCGTACCTTTAATTTCGAAACTGTTAAAGATTTTGAGAGTTGCCATTGTTGAATCTATGTGTTCTTTGATGTTTAATGTTGAAATATGAAAGCTTGATGATAGTTTTACATGTTTTGTTAAGTGATTTTTGATGAAAATGCATAATAGGGATTAAATTGTGAAATGTGCAAATTGTGTGGTTGAAATGTGAAATAAATGAAAGTTTTGGACTGCTAGGGACCTATATAAAATTCTTCCAAGCATGGGTTTTGTTGAATTGTGTGAATTTTGTGTATTTGTGAAATAAGGACTAAATTGATTAAATGCCAAAGTTTAGGGGCTAATGTGTAAAAATTCTCAAATGTGTACTTTTGGATTAATTGAATGAGTAGATGAATAAATAAGTTAATTTTGAATTCATATAGATCAAGAAAGAAAGAATTCAGATTTAAATCGGGGGGAAAGCAAGGTTATCGAGTAGTCAACTCTATCCGTCAATTCCGAATACGAGGTAAGTTTGTATGTGATGATTACATTATAAATGTATGTTAAAATGCTTTAATATTTCATAAATTGTTAAAACGGGATTATGGATAATGTATGAATTGTGAAAACGACTTCACAGATGCATTCGATGATAGAAACGAAAAGTGTGAAAGCCCAGTTGAACCTTAAGAATAGTTTTGGATACTATTGACATGTCAGTAAGTGATACGTTGAGTTGGCTTTGGGCCATGATATTAGCACTTCGGGTGCGTATTTTACCGATTTGGCATCAGGCCATGCATATCAGATGATTTGGCTTCGAGCCATGATAATAGTTCTTCGGATAAGTTACCTTGATTTGGCTACGGACCATGGTATAGGTACTTATCGTACGAGACTCCTGAGTATTCGATTTCTATTCCGAATGGTTCAACGGGTAAACGAATGATGTGGTTGAGAAAGATGTTAGTACGAGGCGATACAGGTACGTACAGAACCTATTCGAGTATTAGATAGTGAAAGTTCGATGAGTTTGGATTTGATCATGTTTTGAGACCTGGGAAAGGTTTGTAGTTAATGCGTATATGGTTTTGTCATGTGTAATTGGTTGATTTACATTTATTCAATGAAATAAGTTATTCACATACGAGCTTACTAAGCTATGACGCTTACTTCGTGTTATTTTTCTATGTTTTATAGTGAATCAAGGTTAGCTCGGATCCAGGAGTTGTCGGGAACATCATCGCATTATCAAACAGCTAAGTTGGTACTTTTGAATTATACATTTATGGTATATGGCATGTATAGGTTAGATGTGGTATTTTGGTTGTGATTATAGCCATGAGATATGGCTTGTAAATGTATATGTTTTGTGTAACATCCCTAACCCGTATCCGTTACCGAACTAGGGTTAAAGGCGTTACTAGATAGATTGGAAACTTTCATAACATTTCATACATTTCATTCATCAATCATACACACAATGCCCCTTAAATAGGTCAACGAGACCTTAAACATGCTTATAACCCGGGTTGAGACTAAAATGAAACATATACAGAAGTTCTCAGAAACTTAAAAACTTTTCTAAAATACAGGGGATGCATGCCCGTGGGAGTGGGCCGTGTTCTACCCACGGCTACTTGACACACCCGTATGTCCTCATTGTGGTCAAAACTGACTTAGCACCACGGCCACCAAGCATGCCCGTGTACCCTGGCCGTGGTCGATCCTGCCAAAACAACACGGCTACCAATCACCCCCATGTGCTAAGTCCGTGTACTATAAGGCCATATACTGACTTTCTCACACGGCTTCTAGGCACGCCCGTGTGCCATGGCCGTGTGCTCTTAAGCTAGCTACTGACTTTACCCCACGGTCACTAGGCACGGCCGTGTGCCTTAACCGTGTGACAAGAATAGGCCATTTTCAAGGCCAAAATACTACCCACTTGGGTCATACCTACAAGCAGCATCATCAAGACATCTCATGCCTATTTGGAAACCAAGAACATACCACAATAACCATTCAAACCATGCATTCAATACCAATTCCAACCATGACAATTTCAAGACTAAAACTCATTTCATCATAAACATAATTCATTCATTTGCCTACTCAAAACTTGACCATTTCCAAGTGCTTCAACCATACTAAGATATGCATCATATATAACAATCATTTAAGCAAATTATCAACTCATAACTAGCCAAACCACATGGCTATGTTCATATAACAAACTTATATAAAAAACTATCCTATACATGCCATATCTAACTATATACATTTTCAAAGTGTACCAAAAAGATTTTAGTAGTGTGATGACGATCCTTGGTGGTCCCAAGCCTTCAGTAGCTTTGACGACCTATAAAATAGAGAAAACACACACAGAGTAAGCTTTCCAAAAGCTTAGTAAGTCAATTTACAAACAAACTTAGCATTGAAGGCATATATGCAATTAGATACATTGGCACATCTCATTCACTTAACAAACTATCACATATATGCTTTGATTCATACTTGTAGCCACATTTTCCACATTCATCATTTCAAGATTCACATTCTCACATTTAAGCATACATTTCTTCAAATCAAAATCACATAAATACTTACCTTTTTATACACACTTTGTGTATATATCAAACGTACCTGAAACAGACATTCGTTCACTTAATTGATCATAGCTCGGATTTGCAATTCGTATCACAAACTTGCTCGTTGAACCAATAGGAATCTAGTAGGATGCTTAGAAAACTCAGAATAGTTGTACAAAGCCAACGTCCCAGACGAGGTCTTACATGCACTCAGATATCGATGCCACTGTCCCAGACAGGGTCTTACACAAATTAATACGATGCCGATGTCCCAGACATGGTCTTACACATAAAGCTCATATCGATGCCAACGTCCCAGACGTGGTCTTACACGTAAAGCTCATATCGATGCCAACTTTCCAGACGTGGTCTTACACGTAAAGCTCATATCAACGCCAACGTTCCTGACGTGGTCTTACATGATAAAACAAAATAGATACCTATGTCATGACATAGCTAATCCTATATATTCCTAGGTTCGTACGGGATTTCTCGGACATTGTCACTATATCAAACTTATCTCAAAATTCATACGCATAACCTCTCAATAGCATTCGTTATCAAAAGTAATCATATGAACAATTACAATTTCATACAAGTACGTTTATTTGCATAGAGACTTACCTTGGATTCGATTTATCGGAATGGAAACGGCTACTCGTTTACTTTTACTTTCCCGCGATCTAAATTCATTTTCCTCGATTCTTGATCTATACATATTCAAATTTAACCCTTTTATTCACTAACTCATTCAATTCAATCCAAGGACACACATTTAGGGCTATTTGCAAATTAGCCCTCACATTTGCACAATTTATCAATTTAGTCTATTTTTCTCAAAACATCAAATTCACAAAAATTATCACCCATCCATGCTTAGCCGAATGCTTATGTATTACATACAAGCTCCTATTTTCCATCAAATTTGTAATTTAGTCCCTCAAATTACTACTTTCTCAATTTAGCCCTAATTAGCTAAATTCATCAAAAATTCAAGAGCAAAGTATGTTCATCTAGCTCAAATCTTTCATTTAACACCATAAATCATCACAAAGTTCAACATAGCATCAATGGCATTTTTTATGAACAACATCAATTCATCAAATTGAGACATGGGCTTGATAGTAGACTAAGAAACAATCTCAAAAACATAAAAATCATCAAAATCCAACTTAAAATCATACCTTAATTTAAGCTTGGAATGGCCGAATATGCAAAGCTTTAAAACCTTTCTTTTTCTTACTAGTTTGAGGTCAAAACAAAAGAAATAAAAGATGAACACTTTCATCTTTGGTTTCATTAATAATATGTTAATAATTCAATTACCAAAATAGCCTTCATTCATATATTTATAACATATAATTACAAGGTCATTCATGACCTTAACCGACCACTAAACATGATAATGGCTTAATTGCCATACAAGGCCTCCACCATTACAAAGCCATAACACCTTGATACTTTAACAAATAGCATGCAAGTTTCACTTTTAATGAAATTCAATCCTTTATTCAAATTAAGCTCATAGACAGATAAATTAACTTACGAAAATTTACCACATGCTTAGTCACATATCAACGACACAGAAAATAATATTAAAATATTATAAAAATTTAGATTCATGGTCCCGAAACCACTGTTCCGACTAGGGTATAAACCAGACTGTTACATTTTGGTTTGTATATATAGCCATGAGTGATGGATTATTTTGGTATGTTTGCTTTGAATGTGGTTATGGTTTTATAGTTGCTTTAATGGTTAATTGATTTGTGGAGTATAAATGCTTGAGAAATGCCTTGATGAGGTATGATTTTAAATGTTGTGTTGGTTATTTATAAGGTAAGTTATGTATGTGTGAATTATGGTAAATGAACCATATTGTTTGATATTGTTTTGGCATGTATTTGGCTAAGTAATTGGTAGTGATTTGAGAATTGGAATAGATGAAATTATAATGGTATGAATTGTGCATTTGATTGATGATTTTGGTTGCCTAATTGTATAATGAAATGGTACCATTTTGCCTTATGTAGGTACATTGAAGTTGGGGTCGCAAATTGACCTTGCAAATGGCTTATTTTTGTCCAAGAGGGCAGAGACACCGGCGTGTGTCTCAGCCGTGTGTCCCCTTGTGTTGAAATTGAATTGAAGTCAGTATACTCCACACGGTTTCACACACGAGTGTGTGACTGGCCGTATGGTACAAGTCAGTATACCCCCTAATTGGCATACAGCCTAGCACACGGGCGTGTGACTTGGTTGTGTTGCATAAGTTAGTATACCCTATAGGTTTGGCACGGCCTAGCCACAATCTGGCACACGAACGTTTGTGGCCACTTCGAAGGGCACACGAACTAGACACATGGGCGTGTGGTTGGCCGTATGACCCAAGTCAGTATGTATACCCTATTTCCACACGGCCTGAGACATGGGTGTGTCTGGAGCCGTGTGAGGCACACGGTCTGTTCACACAAGCGTGTTACCTCTGTATGGTTGAAATTTTTCTAAGTTTCCAAAATTTTTTGTATGTTATTGGTTTAGTCCAGAACCACTTCTAAAGCATGTTTAAGGCCTCATAGGCCCTTATAAGGGACAATGTAATTGTGTTGAATGATTTGTGAGAATGAATGCTTTATGTTTGATAAATGTATGATATATGTTGTGAATTGATCGGTAATACCTTGTAAACCTACTCTGGCGACGGATACGGGTTAGTGTTGTTACATATTTCACATGCTTATACATAACAGAACAGATCATACATACCGTATTTCATAATACTTATATAAATGTCATTTACGTTAATTTTAATCTAACAGAGTAGCAGATTTCATGCTTTAAGGCTTATACCACACATATCGACCCTACGGATGGTCCACAATCGATTAAGACGACATGTACAAACCCTAGGAAAAAATTCTAAAATTTGGCCCCACATGCCCAAGTGGCTTGTCTGTGTGGGCCCACATGACCCAAAATAGCCTAGGCCACACACGGCCGTGTGGCGTCGGCAAGCCCTATTTTTGGCTTTCACTGATCTCTATTTTCTCGTGTTTTCATTACATACCTGATTTGATTTCGACAAGAACGCAACCAGAGAACTCCCGAGACCTAAATATGCCAAATAAAATGATTAATTGCAGCATTTAGGCATAATATAGCTAAGAATCTAACTCATTAATAAAACTAACACCCTTCCAAACTCTTACCGATAATCGAACCACAACCCCACAAAATTACGATGCTGAAGGAGTGCTAAGCGTCTCACAATTCTCTCCTAAACGCAACGAACTAATTAATCATTAAAACCAAATTTTAACAACACATATTGTGCCTCAAAACTCCCAAATTAATCAATCAAATAACTAATTAAAATGTCACCTAATAGAAGCAAAATTGCAGATGTTAAAAGAAGATTTCCAAATGAAGTCCTAAAAAGAGCTGAGGAACAGATAAACAAGAAAACTAAATTTTTGCAATTGAAATTGTGACATGACTTGAGGAATAGCAAAAAGAGGAATGTGGGTTTTTGGGATCCTTTTTTCTTCTTTCTTTGTTTTTTCAAAAAAACTAAAAATAAAATAAATGCCTACTCATAAAATACAATTTGACCAGAATTAGACACTTGTTTTGTTTAATTCAAAACAAGCCCAACAGTTAAAACAATTTTTTTAACAAATTGTTACTTGATTTATTAAAGCATATTTTGACAAACTCCATTTTTCTTTAATAAAATAATAAAAATAGCTCTAAAATTATTTTGACAATAAGAATATTTTTATTTAAAATCAAATAGGCTTAGAAACAAAAGACAATTGAACTACGACTTGAACTCGAGACCTCTAACACCTAATTAAGGCACTTAACCACAGCTACAGATACTTACTTATGACGAAATTTGTAAAACAGGCTTAATTAACCCAGGGCATTACAACTCTACCCCCTAAAAAACTTTCAACCTCGAAACCTGACTCAAATAGATGTGGATATTGCTGGATAATCAAATCCTCAAGTTCCCACATGACTTCCTCAGTACCATGATTCCGCCACAGAACCTTCACTAACGGAATAGACTTCTTCTTCAAAATTTTTACATCTCGATCCAGAATCTAAACCGGCTCTTCCTTAAAAGTCAAATTTGGTCTAACTTCAATCTCCTCAACAGAAACAACGTGAGATGGGTCAAACCAATACCACCTCAACATAAAGACGTGAAATATGTCATGGATACGGTCTAACTTAAGAGGTAGCTTTACCTGATAAGTAATAGATCCCACACGCTTCAAAATTTGATACGACCCAATGAACCTAGGGCTCAACTTGCCCTTACATCCAAACTGTAGAACTTTCTTCTACAGAGATACTTTAAGGAATACGTAATCACCTACTGACTACTCAATATCTCTCCTTTTCAAATCTGCATAGGACTTCTATCTATCTGAAGCCGCTTTAAGACAATCTCGAATCAGTTTAACTTTGTCTTTAGTCTTAGAAACCAACTCAAGACCCAACATCCATCGTTCACCCAACTCAATCCAACACAGTGGGGTACGAAACTTATGACCATATAGAGCCTCATAAGGTTCCATCTAAATGCTAGGCTGAAAACTGTTATTTTAGGTGAACTCAGCTAATGGTAGAAAATCCTCCAAACTACCTCGAAAATTGATCACGCAACTCCAGAGCATATCTTCCACTATCTGAATCACCCTATCAGATTGTCCATCTGTCTGAGGATAGATGCAGTACTGAAATCCAACCTCAAACCCAGAGCCTCAAGAAGCTTTCTCCAGAACCGAGAAGTAAAACGAGGGTCTCTATATGAAATTATAGAAATCGGAACCCTATGAAGTCTCACAATCTCATAAATATATAGCTTGGCCAACTTCTGAAAAGAATAATCTATTCGAACAGGAATAAAGTGGGTAGACTTGGTCAATTGATCCACAATGACCCATACAAAATCCTTCTTAATATGTGTTAAGGGCAACCCACTAACGAAATCCATAGTCATACGCTCCTATTTCCATAATGGAATCTTAACGGGTTGGAGCAAACCCGAAGGCAACTGATGCTCAGCTTTAACTTGCTGGCACGTCAAACATCGAGAAACAAAATTTGTTACCTCTCGTTTCAAACCCGGCCACCAATACAGTTCTCGAAGGTCCTGATACATCTTATTTCCACCAGAATACATAGCATACGGGCTACTATGCACTTCCCTCAGAATAGATTGTCTCAAATTAGAGTCGTTCAGTACACAAACCCGTCCTCGTAAACACAAAACCCCATCATTATTCAGCCCAAAGTTAGACGTAGTACTATCCTTTACTTGAAAAAAAAAACAGAATCAGAGATTCATCCCCTAACTGTTTATATCGAATCTAATCAATCCAAGTCGGCTTAACTTGCAACTCGGCTAGCAGACTCCCATTATCAAACAGACTTAGGAAAGCAAACATCACCATCAAATCAGACATTACTCTACGACTAAGAGCGTCAGCCACCACATTGGCCTTACCAAGATAATACTCTATAGTGCAGTCGTAATCCTTGAGTAGCTCATCCATCTACACTGCCTAAGGTTCAACTCTTTTTGAGTAAGAAGGTACTTAAGGCTCTTGTGATCGGTGTAGATGATACACCTCTCACCATTCAGATAATGCCTCCAAATATTTAAGGCAAAAACTACTGCAACCAACTCGAGATCGTGAGTCAGATAATTCCTCTCATGTGCCTTAAGTTGTTGGTACGCATAAGCTACAACCTTACCATCTTGTATCAGAATACATCCCAAATCGACATACGACACACCACTATATACCACGAACTCTTTATCAAATTTAGGTTGTATCATAATAGGAGCCTAAGTCAAAACAAATATGAGCTTCTCAAAACTCGATTGTTGCTCATCAGTCTAGACAAAAGGAGCGTTCTTTCGCGCTTAGTCAGAGGAGCTACAATTAACGAGAACCCCTCGGCAAACCTACGGTAATAGCTTGCAAGACCTAGAAAACTACAAATCTCAGAAATGTTCTTAGGCTGTTTCCAATCATGTACAGCCTCAATCTTTCTAGGATAAACTTAGATCCCCTTAGCAGAAACCACATGCCTCAGAAACGTTACTTCCCTTAACCAAAATTCAAACTTACTTAACTTAGCATAGAGTTGTTTCTCTCGAAGTATCTGAAGAACTACTTTGAGATGCTCATCATGATTATCTTCGGTCTTAGAGTATACCAGAATATAATCGATGAAAACTACGACGAATTGGTCCAAATACGGCTAGAAAATCCAATTCATCAAATCCATGATTGTATCCAGAGAATTCGTCAAACGAAAGGACATGATTAGGAACTCGTGATGCCCATAACGAGTCTTAAAAATAGTTTTATGGACATCAACTTCCTTAACCTTAAGCTGATGATACCCAGAACGAAAATTTATCTTGGAGAGTACCGGAGCCTCACGAAACTGATCAAATAGGTCATCGATCCTCGGAAGTGGGTACTTATTTTTCACAGTTAACTTAGTCAATTATCAATATTCGATGCACATTCTCATGGTACCATCCTTTTTCTTCACAAACAAAATCAGTGCCCCGCACATAGACATACTAGAACGAATGAATTCACGATCCAAAAGCTCCTGAACCTAAGCCTTTAGCTCCATAAGCTCCTTTAGTGCCATTCGATAAGGAGCGATGGACACCGGAGCTGTACTCGGTAAAAGATCAATACCGAACTCTATTTTTCGATTCAGAGGTAAACCTAGTAATTTCTCGGGAAAAACATTCGAAATTCCTTAACTGTTCGAATGTTTCCAACAGAAGAGTCCACAAAAATTGAATCACTTACAAAAGCCAGATAAGATTCACACCCTTTTCGAACTAGTTTTTCAGCCACAAGAGTAAGTAATCACGACACTCACTGATCATAACCACCTTTACATCACTCTCGGATCTCATAACTACCCTTTTAGTCGTACAATCCAAACTGACTCGATGCTCTACAAGTCAATCCATACACAGAATTAAATCAAATTCCCCAAATGGTAGCTCCATTAGATTAGTCGAAAATACAACCCCTTGTATCTCCAACGGTACATTCCTATACAGTCTATTCACCGGAACAGATTGATCCAAATAATTCAATACAGAAATCTCACCAAAAGTACTCTTAATAGGAATCCCTCAGAGACAAAACTAGCTACGTAGGAGTGTGTTAACCCTATGTCTATCAGTGCAACATAAGGAACATCAAAAAAAAAAGCGTACCCGTAATCACATCAGCGGTGTCCCTATCCTCACGACGCTAGCAGCATAAACCAACGTAGGCTGCTTCACCTCAATCTGATTAGCACCTCTGCCTGGTCCTCTTTATCCTCTACCCATACCATTACCACCCCTAGCTGGACCACGACCCCTAGGCGGCTGCTGAACTGACCTTTCAGGTTGAAAAAAACCCGAAGCTGAAGCTTGCATCTGATCAGAATGCTATAGGCAATCTCTAATACTATGCTCCATCGACCCATATTATAGACACGCTCCTAACTTCCTCCAACACTTGCTCGGATGGCGTCTACCACAACCACTGCACAGTTGAGCCACAAGAGTAGCAACTGGAACTCCAACTCCAAAAGGCCTATCAGGTCTGGCCCATTTCTTAGGCCTTTGAACAGAATTAGAGGGCTCTGAATCCCTCTTATTCTTACCCCTTTCTCGGTCCCTATTCTGGCGCTTAACGCGCTTAACCTCTTCGACGATCTTCGCCTTGTCCACCAAAACAACGAACTCTCTTTCCCTCGGCGGAGCTATTAGAACTCTCAAACTATCTTCAAAGCAAACACATTTTTCATATTCAGATACCACCATCCTTCAAGTATAACAGCTCAATCTAAAAAATTTAGCCTCATATTCAGCCACAATCCTATCCCCCTGAGTGAGGTTCATGAACTCGTGCTTGCGAGCATTCACATAACTCGCCCCCACATATTTCCTTTGGAAAGAGGTATTAAAATACTCTCAATTAATACGATCTGACTAAGTACCCTTATCAACTGATAACCACCATGGTACGCCTCGTTGCGAAGAAGAGATACTGCACCTTTCAGTTTCTGTTCAAAAGTGTAGTCAATGTCATTCATTATCCTCTTGGTGGCCTCCACCAAGTATTCGGCCACAGTAGAGGTGACTCCAATGATGCCCCTAAAAAGCTTAGCACCATTACACCGGAGTCGTTCAGTTACTGACCCACAGCTCCTAAAAGTAGAATGGGGTCCAGCGACCCTCTTCAATACTCTAAGCATGGCTTAGGACAATGCACCGTCCCCAGCCGAGCGGCTTTGAGACTCGGTCTCAACTGAAGGTGTAGCCGGTGTCTCGCTTGTATCCAAATTAGGCATACTGCCCATCGAGGACGACTCAGCTCAAGTCTCTCTACGGTGCCCGCCGCGTCCACGATTACCACAACTACGTGTTTCTCGAACACTCATCGTAATCAAATGTTTATCTACATTACAAAATTTTATGCATCAATTTCAGTGTTTATTAGCAAGTATTTTATACTTCAAATATTTATCAGAAGTTTGAGAAATTTTAGAAGTTTCAGTCCTTAACTAACTCAGTGTAATTTCAGACATTTCAGAGTTTTCTAACTACAGTATTTCTAAGTTTAGAAGTACTTATAGGATTGGTGTCGGAGACTTGGTGTACCATATACTTACTTTTCAAATTGTAAGAAATAAACTTTGCTTAAAAACCAGTTTTTTACAAATAAAATTTTGAACCCAAAATTTCACAGCATAGTTTTGCAACTT
The DNA here is from genome assembly GCA_025506655.1 of Gossypium rotundifolium. Lineage (NCBI taxonomy): Eukaryota > Viridiplantae > Streptophyta > Magnoliopsida > Malvales > Malvaceae > Gossypium > Gossypium rotundifolium. The sequence goes on along the minus strand of CP106723.1, from coordinate 36,314,440 downwards.
GGTTCTGATGCCACTAAATGTAACACCCCAAACTCGGCCTAGACGTTATGGCCGAATCTGGAAGTGTTACAAAGGAAAATTATAAAACGAATTCCTTGTTAATTGCGAATCATCATAACCACTGTTACTTAATATGTCTAATTTGTTTGGAAAACTTATTAATATACTTATTTGATTTAAAATCATTGCTCGTTTACGCCTTTCTATAAAACTGAATGTTTTGCATTGGAGTTGCTTTAAAATGTCATATTTTGGCAAATAAAATTATTTCTTGAAAACCGTTATTTTAAAAAGTTGTCGTTTTAGTTGTCGTTTTTAGAAAAATCGTTTTATCGGTTGTTACGCTTAGAAAACCAAAATAAAATCCAAAACCAAAAACAGTCCCAAAAAGTCCGAGAGTCCCAAAATTACAAAACTCTCAAAAGTCAGCAAAGTTTAACCTTATTTTAAAAGAATGAAATTTTACGGAAATGTGGTCACTATTGAGCTTCCGTCGCATCGACTCGCCTAAATCTGAGGGTTACCTGAACAGAACAAAACAAACAGAGAGTGATTTTTGAAACTCAGTGTGTAACGCGTATATAAATAAAAATTCAGACTCAATCTCATGCAGAACAGATACAGATGTAAACCTTTTACAGAATCAGAAGTATGCAGATACAAATATGCAAAATCCTACCCCATCCTCTACACATCAACTCTGACCATCCCATCACACCACGTGGGGTATAAAACACCCACCCAACCCTACACACAGCATAGTTTACACGACACTTTTTAGAATAATCGCAATCTTTAGTATAATGTCGAGATATTGCCTCACACAAAACACTTCCTCCTCATAATACAAATCTTGCCCTATAGCCAATTACAGAAAGATAATCAGATAAAACAGACTAATAGATATCAAAATAAACATATCATGCATGCTCGTATAACAGATATTTCACGTGCTTATACATAACAGAACAGATCATACATACTGTATTTCATAATACTCATATAAATGTAATTTACATTAATTTCAATCTAACATAGTAGCATATTTCATGCTTTAAGGCTTATACCACACATACCAACCCTATGGAAGGCCCATAGTCGATCAAGGCGACATGTATGGCCCTAGGGAATTTTTTTAAAATTTGGGCCCACATGCCCATGTAGCTTGCTCATGTGGCCCATACGGCCCAAAATGGCCTAGGCCATGTGTCGTACACGGCCTACCACGCCACACGCCCTATTTCCAGCTTTCGCCGATCGTTGTTTTCTCGTGTTTTCGTTATACACTTGATTTGATTTCGACAAGAATGCAACCAGAGAACCCCCGAGACCTAAATATGCCAAATAAAACGATTAATTGCAACATTCAGGCTCAAGATAGCTAACACTAACACCCTTCCAAACTCTTACCAATAATCGAACCTCAACCCTACCAAATTACGATGCTGAAGGAGTGCTAAACGTCTCATGATTCTCTCCTAAACGCAACGAACTAATTAATCATTAAAAACCAAATTTTAACAACGCCTATTCTGCCTCAAAAGTCCCAAATTAATCAATCAAATAACTAATTAAAACGTTACCTAATAAAAGCGACATTGCAAACCCAACGAACAACAGCCAATGTTAAAAGCAGATTTCCAAACAAAGTCTCAAAGAGAACCGACGAACAGATGAACAAGAAAACCAAATTTTTGCAATTGAAATTGCGACGTGACTTGGCGAATAGAAAAAAGAGGAAACGTGGGTTTTTGGGATCCTTTTTTCTTCTTTCTTTTTTTTTTTCAAAAATAAAATAAATAAAATAAATGCCAACTCATAAAATAGAGTTTGACCAGAATTAGACACTTGCTTTGTTTAATTCAAAACAAGCCCAAGAGTTAAAACAATTTTTTTTTTTAAAAATTGCTACTTTATTTATCAAAGCATTTATTATTATTATTATTATTATTATTAGTTCTAACAAACTCCCTTTTTTCTTTAATAAAATAATAAAAACAGCTCCAAAATTATTTTGACAATAAGCATACTTTTATTCAAAATCAAATAGGCTTAGAAACAAAAGATAATTGAACTACAACTTATGCCTGAGACCTTAGACATCTTAAGGCACTTAACCACAGCTACAAATATTTATTTATGACAAAATTTGAAAAACAAACTTAATTAACTCAGGGCGTTTCACACTTTTACTTTCACATATCACTTTAGCAATCCTTAGTAAATCTGAAAGGAGTTAAATAATTTCAATACATTATAGAGATCCAGGCCAAACATGAACTCTTGGCCTATAACGGAGCTTTGATAAGAGGAACTCCAGTAAACACATCACATAACCCAATACTCCTCTTCTAATCCCCTCCGAACCCCCGTATCACCAACCCAGTTCCCGTCAGAACCCCCAACCCCTCTCAACTCCAAAATCATCTTATTATTATATATCACATTTCCTCTGAGTTTATCTTATTACCACATGCACTACATTTTCACTTTATACATTAATTCACATAAACACTAACATATCACATATTGACAATACTTTACACTCTATATTTTAATTTTCTTTCATATAACACTTTGTTTCATAAAACACTTCAATTAAATATTTATTTCACTATTTTAGCACACTTAGAAATTTTTGAACATTTTACAATTAATCCCTAAAGTCATGAAAATTCAGTATATACTTTTATAACACTTTAATATCACTTTTCACTTCATTTAAACCTTTAATCACAATATTTATTTCACATGTTCTACATGTATTCACTTATCAATTAATGACAGATAAATAACTTTTCACTCTTTATAATTTAATCCTTAGTTTCATAAAATTCACTAATAACTAAATTATCACTTTATCATTTCTTACATTACTAACACACCTTTAATTACATATTCACTACTAAATTCAATATACATATTCAATAATCTTAACAATATATTATTTAATTATTTCATATTAAATTTTAAATACTCAAATATTCAAATTAAAATAAACTAACTTGAATTCAATTAAGAACTTACTTATTTCTTCACTTGAAATTAGATGTATCCATGGGCTAGGTTTAGGCCAAGCCCAACCAAAATTTTTGGCCCATTTGCTAGGCCCAAGTTTAGTCCGGCTCAAAAAATGGGCCTAAGATTTTGTCCAAGCCCGGCCTAGATAAAAATGCTAAAATTTGAGCTCGGTTCGACCCGCTCATATTAATTTTTTATATTATTTGTTATATACTTTTTTAAAAATATAATACATCAAAAATATTAAAATATTAAAATAAATGTTTCCCAACAAATTCAAAATAAATATATATGTATATTTAAATAACACTAAGATATATACAATTTAACAATCAAATACCTCTAAAATAGTAACAAAATTAACAATAAAACAAGAGTTATATAATATCCAAATAATAACAACATAATAGTACCAACATAATAGTGAAATGGTAGCAAATTAGTGAAAAAATAACAATAAAATAGCACAAAAAAAAGAGTAAAAAATAGCAAGGAGAAGCAATAGGTTTTTTTTTTCTTTTGCATATTCGAGTCGGTCTGAGCCCAGGTAAAAAAAAAGTCTTACTTGAGGCTCGATTTATTTTTTAAACGGATCTTATTTTTTACTCAAGCTTATTTTTCGAATTTATATTTTTACTCAAACTCTTCTACTTTTCGGGTGGACCTTCAGGTAGGGCCGGATGACCCGACCCATGGACAGGTCTACTTAAAATTAACCTTTCTCTTAACTTTTCCAAGCTTTTTCTTCACTTTCATTTCCATCTAAGTTGTTTTCATGATTGAAAATATTTCCGTAACATTCTTAGATAAAAAATTAAGCCTTAGTTTTCAAAAAAAAAAAAACTCAAGAAAAATGTATGAGTGATTTTTTTTTTTTCCTTTCTTTCTTTCCCTTTTATTTTTGCTGTACCAGTTGCTACCGCCTCACTTTATCTCTCCTCAAGAAACTCCTACATTTTTCTTTTCTTTCAATTTAATCTTTATTTCACCAACCAATCAAATTCCTCCACTTTTCATCCATAATTACCATATTTTTCCTTAAAACTTTACAATTCATGCGTTTAGGTGTTTTAACGTATCATTGTGTCTCCAAATATCATTTAAAATTAGAAAAATTTCATTTAAGTCCTTCCTCTATAAAATGGGAAAATTACACTTTAGTTCTTGTACTTTTCCACTTTATTTAATTTAGTTCTTATCTTGATTTTCCAACTTTACATATCAATATATCTCCATGTCACATTCAGTAAAAATATTTGTTAAATTTTAGCCCCTTTTCAAAATGGTAAATTTACTTTTAATCCTTTAACTTTTAAAATTTGAAATTAAGTCCCTGCTAAATTTCATTATTCATACTTTCTCTCCAAATACATAAATTCAGTTTCTTAAAAACCAAAATTTTGAGATATTACACAAAACTACAATACATAAAATGTAATATATATTAAAAATTGTAAATTAAATCAGTGATATAAACTATCTTCTTTCTCATTGCAAATCATACGTATGATCTTTTAAACTCCTTTGCAGGAAACAAAACATTGTTTCCTAAAACTGATCTTTCACACCATGCATATTTATTTATGCCGATGATGAGGCCGTGCATTGTGATGTTTTTTCCTTTTGGTCCTTTTAGAATATCATTTTTATATAAAAATAAATATTTGGTTAAAATATGGGGTAAATATCCCATATATACCAAAAAATAAGAAAAATTACGAAATGTGCGGTTTGAAGAATATTTACGGAAAGTACTGCTTTTGGGGATCTGAGCTAAAGCGCACCCGAGGATCGCTTTTGTCCACCTCGGCAAAAGCGCCCACGTAAGCGCTTTTTTGAGGTGGACAAAAGCGCGTCCTCAGGGGCGCGCTTTAGCCCTCCAACGGTCAAATCTCAACGGCCAATTTTTTTGACCGTTGGGGGCCCAACGGTAAAAAAAAAAGTATAAAACCCCCAACCCTTTATTTTTTTCATACTTCAATCCTTTCTCAATATTCTCTCAATTTTATCTCAATTTTCTCTCAAAGTCCTTGAAATTTATGCTCAAATTTCTAAATAGTCCTTTACTATTTACGAAAAAGCCCATTATAATTTTTTAATATATTTTTTAGAAAATTTTAAAATTTTTATTGGATTACAATGGCCAGGGAATTACGTCGCCTAGACAACAAGCACATCTCCGTCGAGCAAATGCAAATGGTAAGTTTTAATTTTAATTTTTCAATATTATTTAATTTGTTTTTCAATTATGCAATTTTAATTAATTTTTAATTATATAATTTTTTAAACAGTCTGTAGATCGGGTGTTGGAATGTTATATTCGCAACATGCATGGTCCCCCATCGCCGTTGATCGAGACTTACATGCGGGAAGCGGGTTTTTGGCAAGTGGCCACGATAGGCCGTGGGTTCAAGTTGGAGCCGCCTTTGATTAGCGCGTTGATAGAGAGGTGGAGACCCGAGATGCATACTTTCCATCTACCATGCAGAGAGTGTACCATCACTCTAGAAGATGTGCAGTTGCAGTTGGGATTACCGGTGGGCCCAGGTAGTCACCGTCCGTAACATCTACCGATTGGATGGCCATATGCTACGAGCTTCGGGTGCCATTCGGATAGAATTCAAGGAGTTCGGATCGATATGGCCTAGTTACGAGATGCATTCCCGGAGCCAAACGAGGGTTCGACCGAAGTAGAAAGAATACGGTATGCTCGGACATACATTCTTCAGATAATTGGAAGCTATCTGATGCCGGACCTCTCTAGAAACCTCGTCCACCTGAGATGGCTCCTGAAACTTGTTGATTTCAGATCAGCTGGTGAATTGAGTTGGGGATCTGCCGTGCTATCGAGGTTGTACCGGGAGATGTGCGGGGCGACGCGACCGAGTAAAGCCAAAATTGGAGGTTGCCTATCACTACTGCAGTCATGGGCATGGTTTCGATTTCCATTTTTACGTCCTCGACTCGATCGGCCATATTCATTCTACTAATAACGAGGTAAATTTAATATTATATTTTACAATTATTTCATAGATTTATAGTATAATTGCATGCTAAAAGTTTATTTAATTAGGTGGAACCATTCGGCGAGTCATGTTGGAATACCTAACTCGCTTGAGGATATACGGCTCCTATTGGACCAACGGTCGGAATCACAAGTAAGTTTCAAATTTCGTTATTATAATTTAGTATTTCGTATGTAGTCTCTAATATTATGTATATAACTAGTATTTTGGTAATGTTAATATAGTTTCAATGGACACCGTACGAAGATCCAGAAATTCGAGCGTAATTCCAGAGGAGTTCTTCCAAAATCCGAACAGTTGGCACGTTAAGGTCCCATTGATCACCTACGCGATCGTGGAGATGTACCAGTCAGATCGGGTTTTGTGACAATTTGGATTCTGGCAATCGATCCCCGTGCCACCGGAGGTGCTCGATGATGAGCACAAAGTGGACTTACGGCAGTCGCACACGGATTGGCCAAGATTTTGGTCAGGTCATATCGGGACGTGGGAAAATCGATATGACTTTTTACCTATCCGGGAATCGATCATCGTTCCTGAGTTAGCGTGCGTGCCGGAGTACATGCCATGGTTTAGGATCCATGGCAAGCCGTATCTGTTGTCGGAAGAAGAGATGCGATGGTAAATTCGCGAGCAAAGGGAACGTCGGGCCCCTTTAAATCCAATGAGAAGGGGTGATGAGACGGGGCCATCAAGAGCGCCTACTACGATCCATCGGGCCCAGAACAGCGCCTACCACGATCCACCGGGCCCATCAGTTTAGCCGACAACACCGACATCACAGCGTCCACCGTTTATGCCAGGTGCGTACCCTACCCCTTATATGTATCCTCCTAACCCGTATATGTTTCTTTTTCCCAGACCCACCCCAGGTTGGAATGTATGGCCAGGTTCGAGTCCGTTCCCGACTACTCCCGCTAGCCAGCCGATCGTGAGGTCGGCGTCACATGTAGGATTTGAGGAGCGCCGTCTGGGAGCAGTTCTTTCTACTAGGCTCTTTCGCCGTACGGGATGCAATCACCCCCGCCTTGGTTTATGCAAACACCTCCGGGGTCATTATTTTATCAAGGTGGGTCATCATCGCAACACCCAGAACCAGACTCACTGCCGGAGGAACCCAATTCCCGCCGAGGTTCCACGACCCCACGGGAAGCTAGAAGAAGGAGGAATCCAATACAGAATCACCAACCCCGCCATGTGGCACTTGGTTCCCCCCAAGATCGCCCTAAACCCTAATTTAGTTTTGTAATTTTATTTTTTTGTAATTTAGTTTTAATATATTTAATAAAATTTGAGTTTAATTTTTTATTTTTGTAATTTAATTTTTAATTTAATTTTAATATCTTTGATAAGATAGAAATGGTTTAATTTTTTTTGTAATTTAATTTTTTATATTTAATAAAATTTGAGTTTAATTTTATTTCTTTTGTAATTTAATTTTTAATTTAATTTTAATATCTTTGATAAGATAGAAATGGTTTAATTGTTTTTTTTTGTAATTTAGTTTTAATATATTTAATAAAATTTGAGTTTAATTTTTTATTTTTAATTTAATTTTAATATAAGATAGAAATGGTTTAATTTTTTTGTAATTTAATTTTTTTATATTTAATAAAATTTGAGTTTAATTTTATTTCTTTTGTAATTTAATATTTTAATTTAATTTTAATATCTTTGATAAGATAGAAATGGTTTAATTATTTTTTTGTAATTTAATTTTTTATGTTTAATAAAATTTGAGTTTAATTTTATTTCTTTTGTAATTTAATTTTTTAATTTAATTTTAATATATTTGATAAAATAGAAATGGTTTAATTTTTTTGTAATTTTGTAATTTAATTTTAATAACTTGAATAAAATAAAAGTTTTTGTACAAAAGTTCACCATTTTCCTCCAAAAAATAGAAATTACATAGCCACCAGGAGACAAAAAGCTAAGAACACGATCAACTATTCCGATTTGGACATGAGCGAGATGTATGGCGGGTTCCTACACCATCCATACAGTAGACTTTGGTTGCTCGTTTATCGATATCCATATTGTTATGTATTCTAGTCGAGCAAGGTCGACCTTTTGGTTTGCGCCTCAATTGTCTATCCAAGAATAGCTTATACTGGTGCAAGCGATCTGAAACTGACCACTTACGTTCATCCGGGATTGGTGGGAATACGTGTCTCCACACGTTGTACATATTTTCTAATTTGTACACTTCGTCGACATAGCTCATGGGATCAAGACGGAGATTACGACAAGCCGCAAGTACATGAGCACATAGGTAACGGTGCATCAAATATCCCACAGATCCGGTCCTATTTGTCAAGTGTACACGATAATGCCCGCCAACAATACCTTGATTCGGTCTCATCAAACTCCGTGACACGAAACCATAGGTTTGTCGAGGTCGTGACACACCTTGTCGCATGGTGTTCGCCGTGCCTTCCCACGTTTATTTCTTGCAAGACCGTCGGGCTTCATACATAGCCTCCTTGCATCTGCCCTCTATAACTCGCTGCTCTCTTCGAAAATAGTGCCGCTAAACGAAAATATGTCTCCCACACAACCAATGTAATCGACAGATGATGGATTCCTTTTAGAACATAATTTATGCATTCGGCCAGGTTTGTAACATCCTAAATTAAGGCCTAGTCGGAACAATGGTTTTGGGACCACAAATTGACGTAAGAAAATTTATTTTTATTATATTTTTATGGTCTACAATTTTATGAGAATGATTTCGTGAAAATTTCGTTCAAAATTTTGACGTTTGGCCCTCAATTTAGTCAAAAGGACTAAATTGTAAAAAGTGCAAAACTTGAGTTCTAGAAGTTAGAGGTGTCAAATTGCTATGAAATTTTAAAGTAGAGGTTCTTAAATGGTAATTAGCCCATTGGTTAAATTTTTGGACAAAATGGATATGATATATGTTAGATAAGATATTTTTTTGTAAGGGCATTTTGGTTATTTTTCAAATTAAATGAATTAAAAACAAAATTAAAATGCCAAATTTGTCCATCTTCTTCATATGGACGAAATTTACCAGGAGAAGACATGCCTAGGGTTTTCCAAAATTTCCAAGCTCATGGTAAGTCCGTTCTAGCCCGGTTTTTCAAGTTATTTACGATTTTGGAGCCCCGGTAGCTCGATTTAGCTTATGCTACCAATAATTCATGCTAGGGTTCATCTTTGGAAAATTACCCATAGGTGAAAAGTGTGTATTTTGATGTTTTATGGCAGAATATGAAGGTTGAAATTATGTTAAAGAACTTTTGTTAAGCGATTTTAAGTGAAAATGAGTAAAACGATATAATCGGTAAAATACCTAATGTTCATAAGTGTATGTTAGAGTAAGAATTTGATGTTTCCATAGAAGAAAACTGATCAGCATGTTATAAAACATAAGAATAAGGGCTGAAGTTTAATTTTCGAGTATTGGGGCAAAAGTGTAAATATGTAAAGTTTAGGGGCAAAATTATAATTTTGCAAAAGTTGAGTTAAGGATTGTTTTGAACAGTACATTAACTAATTAAGTGAAATGTGATGTTTTAGACTCCGAAAAATGAGATTTGGACCTAGAATGGGAGGAAAATTGAAAATCGGGAAAGTTGGTAAAATGGTCGTTTTGGTATCGAGGTAAGTTCATATGTTTAATAAGAATTTAATGATGCAAGTTTGAATGTTAGATTGAAATTTTAGTTATTAATACTTTAGTATTGATTTTCTAATATAATTATAATGTTCGATATTGGCTCGACATTTTAATGAAAATTGGTATAAATTACATGTAAGATCAAATTAGAAAGATGGCTTTGTGTAATATCAAGAAAGTATTGAATAGAATAATTTGGGGAGGATAAGTTAAATTGATGATGTGATGAGATTGAGAATGTAATTATGTAAGTTTGTATGTAAATAAATCATCGTTTTTACTTATGTTTTCATATTTTGATAAATGGTATGAGCGTGGTTGAATATTTGATGTAATTGACAAAATATCGACAAGTGAGAAATTTCGGTTGAACCTTAGGAATAAAAATGGATATGAGTGACATGTTCACTTGAAACTTATGTGAAATCTAAGTGGAATAAGTGATCCGGTCTTTGGTCCGTGACGTTCTCTAGGTAATTTGAGTTATCCGGCATGTGTTACGGATACTCGATGACTTAATGTGAGCAAAGACCTTGAGTAGTTACGTATGACCGACGACTTGTGTGAGCAGAACTGAGATTGTGATTATGTGAAACGGTGCTGGTCTTATAAGTTCTACCGATGGTTTGGGTAATCCTGCATGTGTTGCGGATACGGCGGCTTGTGAGCAAAGACTTGAGTAGTTACGTATGGTGACGACTTGTGTGGCGCACCACCGAATATGAATAGCTCGAGAACGAGCCTATGTGTGATAACTGATATGAAGTAGCTTTGGCTACAAGTGTGACATTATGTGCAATATTCCGATGTATCCGTTAATATTCCAATGAGTTCAACGGAAATTGACTAAGTGAAAATACAATGTGGCTATGTAACGACTAAGTGTAATTGAATATGATTATGAGATGAATAAGTGCAAGTATATGCGTGTAAAATTATGAGCAATGTGCTCGATATGTGATCGAACTTTGGTAAGATTGATACAGATAAGTGTCCCAATGAAAGTTACTATAAAGAAAACATGAAAGAGTGAAATTTAGAAATAAAACAGTTTTGGACAGCAACAGTAGAGAAACTTTGAAAAATCACCAATAAAATTTGAGTTTAATTTTTTATTTTTGTAATTTAATTTTTAATTTAATTTTAATATCTTTGATAAGATAGAAATGGTTTAATTTTTTTTGTAATTTAATTTTTTATATTTAATAAAATTTGAGTTTAATTTTATTTCTTTTGTAATTTAATTTTTAATTTAATTTTAATATCTTTGATAAGATAGAAATGGTTTAATTGTTTTTTTTTGTAATTTAGTTTTAATATATTTAATAAAATTTGAGTTTAATTTTTTATTTTTTAATTTAATTTTAATATAAGATAGAAATGGTTTAATTTTTTTTGTAATTTAATTTTTTTATATTTAATAAAATTTGAGTTTAATTTTATTTCTTTTGTAATTTAATATTTTAATTTAATTTTAATATCTTTGATAAGATAGAAATGGTTTAATTATTTTTTTGTAATTTAATTTTTTATGTTTAATAAAATTTGAGTTTAATTTTATTTCTTTTGTAATTTAATTTTTTAATTTAACAAGGTTTGTGGTCATATGACCATATCATAGGTCGGGCATCATATGCTTGTGTCCACTGCTCGAAAGGAATATTGCATTCGGTAGTTTGCGCCTTATGCTTGTGTTATCTGGCGTAAAGCGGCGACATCTCTTGAAAATGGTCTTTATTGATCTCGTACCACCTACCAACATACGTTGATAGTGAATATTACATACCACTCTTCAATTGAGAATAAATTGAATATTACAAATGAAATTATATTAATAGATATTTCATACCCATATAGGTCACTTGTTGTTTCATCTTTTAGATCGATGTTGCCCATAGTAGTTGGATGAAACATGCCTCAGGCAATATCGATGGTGTGTGCGATGCCACATGCTTCCCTGGCGTTCTATTGCTGCAAGTATTCCAGGGCCCCGATCTGATATAAAGCATATGTCAGGTTGGGGACAGACATGCCTCCTTAACCTAGATAGGAAGAAGTCCCAGTCATCAGCTGACTCCCCCGGTGTTATTGCAAACGCAATCGAAAGGATTCTCCCACAGCTGTCTTGTGCCATAGCTAGCAATAGCCGATGCTTATATCTACCATACATAAAGATACCGTCAATTTGTACCAATGGCTTACAGTATGTAAAAGCATCTCGGCATTACTTAAATATCCAGAACAGACGCTTGAACACTGCGTATCCACAGAGCAGATGATCGTTGTAGTACACCGGTTCCGTTTCAAGGTCTGTCGTGCTGCCTGGGACAAATCTCTCCAGCACCTGACACCAGTGCCACACTTCATTATATGAAGTGTCCCACCGACCGTGCAACTTTTCTAACGCATATGCAGGCTATCCAAGCCTTTACGTAAGAGGCGTGTACCCCAATTGGCTATGAATATTGCCAATTATGGCCGGCACCGTAGTCTTGGGATCAGCCTTCACCGTCGGGGTTATTAAGTTTGCCAACATGTCTGAATCCATCCTCGGGTGATCTTGTGTTACACTTGTCATCGAAGTACGTTAAATAATGCAACATTACATAATATTAGTGTTATTCGAAATCATTGAACACATAGTGGTACTGTACTGGCAAGACATGTATATGGACCTTTGTACTTTTTGACCTCCAACAACCCTGTCCTTTTCCTCAACGACGCCATGATTTTCCATGAACATGTGCCGTCTTGCACTGCACACTTCGCCTCGTACTTATCAAGCCTGGATTTAACCACATTGTAATTAACCCGTTCCTGATACTGAATTGTTTCAATGCAGCAAGAAAAGTATTCTTGTTGGAAAACTGGTTAACAACTTCTAATTGGTCCGAATCCAACGAAAAATTTTTACAGTCACGTGTCCGGTGTGGCAGTTCAGGAAACTCTAATGCATCATCTTGAGATAGATCGACATTATGCATGTGGGCTGGAGGTGAGTACGCCCTAAATAGTGGATCTTCTTCTTCTTCGTCTGAACCGCCCTCAACGTCTTCAGGTACAATTGGAACGGGCTCCAGTTCAGAAAATAATCCAAGTTCTGCACCGTCGGGCCCTGGCTCCCGAGGTGGATCCACATTAGATTCATCGTCCGACCCTCCATAACCTGCAACAAACGAGGGCCCCTCGCCGGTGGATGTCGTCGGGAGTACATCATCCCTTTTTAAACATCTTTCATAAAGATCCCAATCATATGTGGATTGCCAACCACTAGAAGTTGATGACGTCCCCCAATACATATTTTTATCATCGGATGTCGAAGGATGGATATGCATGTCCCATCCACCAACTGAGTATCGTGCAGGGGTTATGTTTTCCATACTACCACCGCACACGGGCACTTTTGTGTTTTTCCTCCCACTTACAGAGTGTCGGTTTGGGGTCGTGTATTCCCCTCGAACGGCAGTAGATGTTGAGGTCGCAGAAAGATCACTTGGAGATGAAAATTCTACATATAACTCGAGATAGGGAGACCCACTCGCAAGATGAGTCTCCACCATTGCCTCAAGGCTTCGAGGACCTTTGATGTCGAATGAGTCATATCTCACCGGATCAACCGAAGTGCAAAATCTATTCTTAATAGATTGAACTTTCATTGGCGTTGTTCTGAATATTTTACGCCTAATTCTTTTGTGAAGTTCTAGCAAATCGACGTTCCGATTAAAACTCAGTCGCGTTGTGTTCTTCGATAAGAAAACAACACCATTTTCGGTGTCACAAACTTCACCATCGTAGTAAATAATAGCATTAATACGTTCACTCATTTTCAGTTTTTTTTTTCTTTTGCCTGAATTTACCTTTTGCCACGTGAGAATGAAATTTGGCTGATTTATAGCCTAAGTTTGTCGAAGACCACTGTAGCAAAAGAGCGTCCATGTGGGAGCTCTTTTTGGTACTCCTGCTGACAGTGCACCTTGCTGGAAGCGTTTTCGGCCACTGTTTGTTCAGAAACGTCTCCTCAAATTAATTTTACCAGAGACCACTGTAGCAAAAGAGCGTCCACGTGGGAGCTCTTTTCGGTACTCCTGCTGACAGTGCACCCTGCTGGAAGCGTTTTTGGCCACTGTTTGTTCAGAAACGTCTCCTCAAATTAATTTTTCGGAGACCACTGTAGCAAAAGAACGTCCACGTGGGAGCTCTTTTCGGTACTCTTGCTAGAAGCGTTTTTGGCCACTGTTTGTTCAGAAACGTCTCCTCAAAATTATTTTGCCGGAGACTACTAGCCCAAAAATTCAATTAATTTTTCATACTGCAAGTGGACGGGAAGGGAGGGCAAAAACGCGTCTACGTCAGCGCGTTTTACTGGTTATTCAGTAGCAAAGCGTGCCCCTGAGGACGCGCTTTTGCTGAGGTGGACAAAAGCGCGTCCTCGGTGGCGCTTTATTGTGCATCCCCAAAAAGCGGCGACGTGGGCGCTTTTGGGGAAACGGTACTTTCCCGTAAATATTCTTCAAACTGGCACATTTCCGTAAATTTTCTTTATTTTTGGTATACGTGGGATATTTACCCTAAAATATGTCATAACTCTCTTGTTCTTTATAAATTTTAAATTTAGTCTATATACTTTTATTTCTAGAAACTTAATCTCTATATTTTTACAAATTTCAAATCTCAGGTCCAATTATTAATCTGTTAAGATTATTTATTAAATTCGAGTTCGTTATAACGTCATTTTTTTTGACATTTCTACCAAGTGAATTTTTTTTTATTTCAAAATATCACATCAACCAATTTAACAAAAGAAAATGATGTTGATAATTGGACTTAGATTTTGAAATCAAACGTAGAGGACTAAATTTACGAAAGTAAAAGTTCAAAATTTAAATTCTAAAGTGAAAGAGAACATGAAGTCAAGAACCTATGACATATTTTAATCTAAATATGTTAAATAATATTAACAAAATGACAATTTTGCATTATTTTTTTCACATTTGATACTATTTTAAAGTAGAATTTTATTGTAATTATAAAAAATCTAATGATTTAGTTATTATTTTAATAGTTACTCTCTTTTTTCAATTGTAGTTGTATTGCAATAGCTTAATTAAGGGTGTGTTTGATAAACTAAAATTTTAAGTGCTGAAAAGTTGAATATTAAATTTTCTTGCTAAATTTTATAAGTGCCAAATTTATATTAAAAATTATTTACTAAATTAATAAATATAAGTCTTGAATATAATTTCTTATTTAATAAAACTAAATATTGATTCTAAAAATATTTATTTTTAATTTCAATTTTATTAATATAATATTTTATATTATTTTGTATAGTTTTAGATAAAAGATATATATGCCTATACAGATAATTTAAATATCTCATTTAAAAAATAATTTATTTTATTTTGGTAGTAAAATAAAATTAACTTAATATTTTTAACATAAGCACTACCTACCTATTCATTTTATTCAACACATTTTTTTTGAAAACTTTATATTAAATAAAAATTAAAATGATTATTTGAAATAAATTTGTCAATGGTTTTAAAAACACCTAAATCATTTTTATGATTTTTTTCTATTGTAGCAAGGTATTATAATCTATTGTTTTAGTAATTTTTTGGAATTTATCTAAATTTTAATTTATAAATGGATAATAAAAAATTATAAAAATTATTTTAAAAAATAGATATTACGTAAAAAATATAATTACGAAATACTAACATTTAAAATAAATAGGCAATATATGCATTTTTTTTTTTTAATTTGTCAAATAGACCCTTTTTTTTTTTAAATTTAGATAAATAGACCGATTATGGAGAGAGTGTGTGAAAGCGTATTTAGTTGGGCGCGCTTTCTGCACAGGTGGCAGGAAAGCGCACCAGCTAGATGCACTTTTCCTTTAAGTCGTATTTTTTACTTTTTTTTTAATATAATTAGTTTCTTTAGTTAGATAGTTAAATTAGTGGTTTTGTCTTTAAGTCTTGAGTTCCATTATTCTCATACTCACATTTATATTTTTTTATTCCATGTTGTTGTAAGGTTTTTATTATTTTTAATTCCTTCTCTTTTAAATACATTTGTAATTTTTATTTCATGTTTGCTTTTTTTATTTTTAATTAATAAATATATTGTTTTCAAATTTTTATTTATAATTCATCTTTTTAATTAATAAATCTTTTACTATAAATCTTTTACTTATAAAATCAAATAATTATTACAAATATCATTATTTTAGTAAATATAATTTTTATATGTGTAATATTTATTTTTCAATCCATATAATGAGTGTAGTAAATTTTAGTAATATATATTTTTGTATGTGCATTTAAAATTTTTCACAATCCATATAATGAGTGTAGTAAATTTTAGTCATATATATTTTGTATGTGCATTTAAAATTTTTCACATATAAAATATTTGAAATATCATACCCACAAGTAGATGAAAAAACAATGATATTTGAAATATTTTTCATATAAAATAATAATTATTTTATTTTATAATATTAAAATCATCATACCTACAATATATGTGGAGAAAATAAATATTTGACATATAAATATTATAAATATATATATATATATATATGTATTCACAAAATTGCATGATGTTTATATTATATATAAAGGAGTTATTAATTTCAAATATTTTTAACATAATGATATATGTAAAATATATATTTATATAATTACATATTTATTATTTGATTTTATGAATATAAGAGATATTAATTAAAAATAAAAAATTGAAAACAATATATTTATTAGGGTAAATTATACCAACAGTCACCCAACTTTGGGGTAACTGACAAAAAAATCACCTAAGTTTCATTTCAGTCACTCAACTTTCAAAAAGTAACAAAATAGTCCTTTTTACCGTTTTCCGTCACAGACGTCACGGTAAAGTGGCGTGGCATATGACGGCGTCCTTGCTGTCAACCTTAAGTTTAACTGGCCGATTACTCACACTTTAACAATTGTAGCAGTACCATTTTAGGGTTAGAGAAAAAGAAAAAGAAGAAGAAGAAGAGGAGGAGGAGAAGAAAAAGAATGAGAAGAGGAAAAATGGAGATGCCTGAAGTTATTCCGGTGTGTTATTGTGGAAACCCAGCCAAGTTGAACATATCTTGGTCTAATGACAACCCAGGTAGGAGGTTTTTTGGGTGTAACAAATTTGGCTCTGGATTTCGAAAACCATGTCGATTTTTCAGTTGGTTTGATCCGCCATTGACGCCCCGTTCACGAATTGTGTTGTTGGGTCTTTTGAAAAAAGTGAAGACATTGGAGGATGCAAGGAGGAGGGATAGAAGAACTTGGTTTTTGGTGCTTGTATTTGTAATTATGTTGTTTTTTTTAAACCTTAAAAATCAGCTTCTGTTGTTGTTGTTAGCATTGAAAACCAGCTTATATTTTGTAATTTTGTTGCTTGTATATTGTTGGTTATGTTGGTATACATGGCTGCTGGCTGCTGGTATATTGTTGCTTAACATATGTCAAACATGGCTGCTGGTATACATGGCTAACCAGCTCATGTTGTTGTTTACAAACACTTAAAAATTGAAATGGGATATTTTTGTTGATTACAAATTGTATATTGTTGCTTAACATATGTTATACATGGCTGCTGGTATATTGTTGTGTTTTTCTTACTTACAACAGTTAGAAGATAACAGATGGGGAAAAAGATTCATTGGATAAAGATCCTATTGTCTGCTTACAAAAACGCTTTTTAACTTAGTTGAGCAAGTATTTTCCGTAAATAAAAGTCAGAACAACAATACAACACTTTACAATGCCCATTTTCCCTCAGTTTTATGAGCAAACAAACAAGGAAGAATGAGAAACACAATGTTGCAAGTTCAAAACCACATATGTATTTCTTAATACTCAAAATGTAGAAGATAACAAAAATAGTATGGATAAGAGATAACAACTGGAAAAACACATATGTATTTCTCATATATTAAGGCCAAAACGCCAAACTATTTACAAAAGGAATTGGGGCAAAATATTGCCAAATTTTCCTACAATTCAACACAAGTGAACAAATGTAAATTGTAGGGAAATTTACAAAAAAATTCAATGACTATATGCCTAAGTTTATCAACAGTAGCAATAGCAATCATAGCCAAATTTACAAAAAAATTATCTGCCTAAGTTAATAAATTAGTAGCAGGCAAATTTACACATTTTAAAAAAGTTAACAAAATACAGTCTGTTCACTTCATCATCAATGGTCTGTCATGGATGACTCTTGAGTAGAAGGCATCCATCTAACAGTGGTTGGTCTTCTCTTCAATGGGAGCTTTTCTCTTAGGGCATCTTGTTGATGAGTTGGGGCAATAGGTAATGAGAATCGAGGCGACTGTTGAGTTGGAGTACTCTCTTGTTGATTTGGGGTAGCATGTTGCTGAGTTGGGACACCAACTTTATGTCTTTTGACCTGTAGGAATAAGAGAAATCTGTCAAACAAATTCATAAACAGAAGTATACTAAAACTTAAAGCAAATTGCTTATTGGAATGTTTTTGTAACACCCCAAACCCTACCTGAGCGTTGACCTGATCTGGTATGTCATCGCGAAAAACATTTGCGAAGAATTTGTCTTAAAGGTGAAAACGTGAGAATTTGTGAACTTTAATAAAACATTGTGTATTTAAAAGCCCATTAAAATTTAGTTGTTATAAATTCCCAGTTAAAACTTTTACATAAGTTATTATAATATAAATCGATTCAAAATATTTTTCCATTATTAGTTCAATTAATAAAATAAACTTCAAACCGTAAATAAAGTTTCCCAAATACCATAAGTGGCCCTTATTACATCAAATAAATTCCCAAAATACTAAAAATAGAAAATGTATAAAATAAGAAAATCAACTTCTCGCATGGGCCACCTTGTATCCACTCCAACCGGTCCAAGCTTTATGCATCACCTGTAAGGTTTGAGAAATATTGGGTGAGTCAAACAGACTCAGTGCATAGTTATTTCACATGTCTCCATACATATGGGCTTGGCCCATATCCACACAATCCACATAACCAGTCATGCAAAAATGCATCCCAACCCAACCTAAGTCCATCCATTACACCTACCTTAGCAGACCTGCTGCTCAAGGCCGTGGCTAGGCCACCGATCACCTAAGTGATCCCACATATCAATCAGTCAATGGTGATGCACACAGCTATCAACCTCCGAGATGGGCACCTAGCCAACACCTCCTTTGATGAAGCACATAGCTACCATCAAGCGCTAATGTAGCACAAGGCTAACATTAGACCACGTACATAAATATGTACACCCTTTCCTTCGATAGTCACATCCCAAGCCCCATGTATCATGCCACAATATCATTAAAATAAGTATACATCACATGCCATCTCAATTTCATACACATACCATAGGCAAATTAATGTCATAAAGCACTGACCTGATAAATCGATTACCCATTATAGGTATCCACCATCCTAGCCCTAATTTCGGCTATCATTCACATTATACACATATTCATAATAATACATTTAAACATTCATTTAAGCATTCAAGAGACAGTGCGATAACTACGCACCTGTTTGGCACAATCGATCAAATCTCGAAACTCTACGTCTAAATGATTTGCACCCAACCTTGTCGAATCCTCCTACACAACCTTTTGTCAAAATCGACTAACACTAAAACCAATTATGGCCTATAGCCGAAAGTCACTACTGCCTTACCTTACGGATCTAAATCCCGAAAACCTCCACTTGCCTTAAAAGTTGTCGAAATCCCTATATGCCACATGTTAGATTCGACTATACAATAATTCCATATAAAATGGCCCTTGGTCGAATAGCACATACCACTTACCTTGATCACTGCAAATCCCGTAAACCTCCTTCACGCTAGCTGCACAACCACGAGACTAAAGCTTAATGAACATTCAGCCATCCACACAGATCAAGGCCTAATCCCTTATTTCGGCACACCAAAGGAAGAGAAGGAAAAATCGATTGATAATGAAAGAACACTTACCACTACACACGTTGCTTTGAAGAGAAAGAATCACACTACTGCTTTCGATTTTTAAGACTTGCGACAAAAAGAGAGTGAGGCCACTATGGGATTAAACTACGACTTCTAAATGGCAAGGGTTATTCGACTATCCAAGAAAATATGTAGAATTAAAGTTGAAGAAATGAGAAAGAATAGGAGAAGAAGTGAGAAGCAATTCGCTCAAAGAGAGAATTAGAGGAACAATTTTCGCCAAGGAAAATAATATGAAGAATAGCTTAAAAGATGGTCACCCTATTTATACAACTCAAATTCAGCACTCCTACCTCCTCTCAAATTCCACTTCCTTCTCCTATAGTAACTCTTGAACACATATTCAAAATATATAAAAATAAATCTATAATTATCTTCTATCTATCAACTTAAAATAAATCCACCTTTATCAACTTAATTAATAAAATAAAAATTATCCATCATTAATCCCTTATCAAACTCCTAAATCATCTCTTATCTACCTATAAAAGAATAATAAAATAAATTAACAATTATCTACTACTTATCTAGCGAAATTCAAAATAAAATCCAACTTAATCCTTACCCAATTAGAGGTCTAATTGTAGTCCACTACTTCCTTCTCTCTTGGCGCAAAAGCCAAAATAAAACACCCAATCTTCTGCTCACGCCTTGAACCCAAGACTGGGAACCCTTAGCTGCAGTGCACGCTGTGCCACTTTGCCAAGGCGCCTCTTTGTGACATAATTCACCACAATTTCTTTTAAGACCTACTTAGCCCAAGCGCTTTTTGCACAAAAATAAAATGCCCTTTCTTGCTTCCTTCAGAACTCGAACACAGGCCCTCATTACATAAAGCCACATATAGCTCCCTAAGCCACTCTGTCATGGCCTTCTTTTATGACATAAGCTCGCCACAATTTATTTTAAAGCCTCATTCTCTAGCTCACTCTTGTCTTAACTCCAAAGAAAAATAAAACACGCCATGCCGCCAACAGGATTCAACCAAGGCCCTTGTCCAGGCGTCATTTCGAGTGCCCTAAGTGGTGCATGGAAGCCACTTTACCAATGCTGTTTTATGTCCAAACACTCCCAATAACTTTTCTTAAGGCTACCTTAGCCCACTCCCCTTTTTTACTTAAGAACCAATAATTTTCCAAAGCTTTCACCTTCATCTTAGAATTTCCAAAGCCCTCAAACACCTCCAAACACCTCACTAAGCCCACTAACACATGAATTATGCACTAAATGCATAACCCCTAATCTGGGATATCACAGTTCTACCCTTCTTAAAAATAATTTAGTCCTTGAAATTACTTAGCTAATCGCTCCTACTCACCACACTATGCTTCTGCTGCAAGACTCTAATCTTATAAAATATCATACTTCCTATGCACAATCTCTAAGTTCACATGCAAGGCTTGAACACTTTCACTAGCGATACAAGAAAACTATACAACAATCAAAGCAATTAAGGGTATTCGAAATAAGGAACGTGCCATTGTCACATCCGCACATCACTCTCCTCGCGACGGCCATTGCATAAACCAACCTTGGTCGCCTCGATTACATTCCTTGACATCTCGCTTGGTGCTCCACGACCTCGGCTGAGCCATTTCCTCCATGGTTGAACCACGACCTCTTGTCGCTTCGACCATTCTGGCCATTTGCCTCCTCCTTGACCCTCTGTCCAGAGCCCTATTCGGATCTTGAGGGCGATCTTTAATCAAATGAATCTTAGACTTACATCTAAAACACTCCGATTTTGATTCCAAGCCTTTCGCCAACATGATACCTCCGCATTGAGCACATGGATCGTCCGGTTTCGATGGTGGCTTAGCAACACGTCTGAAATTCTCGACCCTCGATCTTTTTGAAAGTTCTCGAGACAATTCGACGATCCAAAACTTCTCTTATCCCGATTCCTCTCCTTATCTACATTACGCCTCACGAGTCCTTAATCCCTTCACTACCTTAGCCTTCTCTACTAGCACAATAACTCGCTCCTGATGTGGAGCTATCAATAGCCTCAGGTCGTCTCTCAATCCGTCCTCGAATCGAACACACCGCTCATGCTCGTAGCCACTATTCCTCGAGCATATTCACAACCTCGAAATTGACCGTACTTGCCTTTCTGGACTTGTTCCTTGAACCAATTTCCCAGAAATGCCTTCCTTTGCGCATCAATATAGTGAGTACCAACGTGCTTCTTACGATCGACATCTTAACATATTCCCAAGTGAGATCCTCACCAGGCCCCATCCCGAATCGCTGAGCCACCATTGATACGCTTCATCGCGTGCAGCGCCACCATTCCTTTAACCTTCTCTGCAATTGTCGGTCCAACTCATCCATAATTCGCTCGATTGCCTCCAACCAATATTGAGCGATCTTGGATGCCACACGGATACTCCACGAAACACTTGACTCCATTAGCTCGAGTCACTCAGTCTGACTTCCTAGCTCTCATGTTTCCACCGCCCACCACCATCTCAAGAACTCACGGCCACTTTGCGTCTGACATCATCCCGTCGATCTTCTTGCTCAATACCAAAAAAAGTGGTAGTGGCGGTGGTACCCATTCTCGAGATCTTTGACCGACCTAACGGGTTTCGACACGACCATTCTACCTCTATCGCATCCACGACGACCTCGTCCTCTAGAACTCATGTCTAACGTCGTAATTTAATCGATTAAAAGTTTTATGTATTAGAAATTTTGTTTCACTTTGTTTATCCACAAGCAAATTTTATGATAAGAAGTTTCGAAGTAGTTCTTCGATCAATCAAAGTTTCAGGTTTGAGTTCATCGCTCTAATTCGAGAATCACATTCTCATTCACATTTATCCACAGCATTCACTTCACTACTTTGGGCATTTTTGATCATTCCCTACCCCAAGGGTAATTTCGTCATTTTTCCTATAGGGGCATTTCAGTAATAAATCGGGGTCAATTTGAAAATCACAAAAGTCATTTTGAAAATTTCCAAACTTATGGGTATTTTTGAAAGAAAGATTTTCCAAACCCAGGTATTTGCAGAAATTTGCGAAAATCGGGGTTATTTTGGTACTTTCGTAAATTAGGGGTAATTTGGTAAATTTTCAAATCAGGGTATTTTGAATTTTCACAAAATAGGGTTTTCGGATACTTTTGCAAAGTAAGAAAATTTTATTAAAATCGAGGGTAGTATGGTAATAAATTTTTTTTCCAAGCCAGGGCATTTTAGTAATTTTACAACCAAGGGCATTTTGTAATTTTATAAATTAGAGATATTTTGGAAAAATTTTCACAATAACCTTTTGCTACAATTAAAAGGTAATTTAGAGATTTTAAAACTAGGGTTTCCATAAAAGTACGGCTAGTCCCTTTCGGGTTTTAATTATTGGGTTTAGCAGTGAATAAGTCCTCTTGGTTAGGGTGAGCTGCTTCTGCGCACTGTAAGATTCGAGTAAAGAGGAGGTGAGTCACTCATCGCTTAAATACCAAGCTCTTATCGAATCCACTCCTAGACATCGTACAATGGTTGCCACACCTAACTTCGGCGACTTACTTCACGAGTTTGTTCTATCGTTTTAAGTCTTATGCATGTGTTTGAGTGCACTAGCCTACAGGTTCAATAGATCCTAGTTCACTAATCTACGTTCCCACAAAGCCCATACATATCACATCTTCAAATCACTTGATGAGTCGGAGGTACTTACTTGGTGGACTTGGTAGGAGAATGCAGTGCCATGCGAATAAACACAAATAAAAGTCCATATTTTGAAAAGCCCATTTTGAAAAGCTGTTTTCAGACCCAAAACCTCAAAGTCGAGTTTTGAGCTGGGCTCGATACCAAACTATAACACCCCAAACCCGCCCACGAGCCTTGACCGGATCTGGTATGTCACTCACGGAAAACATTTATGAAGAATTTGTCTTAAAGGTGAAAACGTGAGAATTTGTGAACTTTAATAAAACATTGTGTATTTAAAAGCCCATTAAAATTTAGTTGTTATAAATTCCTAGATTAAAACTTTTACATAAGTTATTATAATATAAATCGATTCAAAATATTTTTCCATTATAAGTTCAATTAATAAAATAAACTTCAAACATAAATAAAGTTCCCAAATACCATAAGTGGCCTTATTACATCAAAGAAATTCCCATATCTTGAAAATAGAAAATGTATAAAAATAAGAAAATCAACTTACGCATGGGCCACCTTGTATCCACTCCAACCCGGTCTAAGCTTTATGCATCACACAAGGTTTGAGAAATATTGGGTGAGTCAAGCAGACTCAATGCATAGTTATTTCACATGTCTCCATACATATGGGCTTGGCCCATATCCACACAATCCATATAACCACCATGGAAAATGTATCCCAACCCAACCTAAGTCCATCCTTTACACCTACCTTAGCAGACACACTGCTCAAGGTCAGTAGCTTAGCCACCGATCACCTAAGTGATCCCACATATCAATCATCCACGGTGATGCACACACTATCAACCGCGAGAGATGGGCACCTAGCTAACACCTCCTTGATGAAGCACATAGCTACCATCAAGCGCTAATGTAGCACAAGGCTAACATTAGACCACGTACATAAATATGTACACCCTTTCCTTCGATAGTCACATCCCAAGCCCCATGTATCATGCCACAATATCATTAAAATAAGTATACATCACATGCCATCTCAATTTCATACACATACCATAGGCAAATTAATGTCATAAAGAATCGACCGATAAATCGATTACCCATTATGGGTATCCACCATCCTAGCCCTAATTTGGCTATCATTCACATTATACACATATTCATAATAATACATTTAAACATTTATTTAAGCATTCAAGAGACAGTGCGATAACTACGCACATGTTTGGCACAATCGATCAAATCTCGAAACTCCACGTCTAAACGATTTGCACCCAACCTTGTCGAATCCTCCTACACAACCTTTTGTCAAAATCGACTAACAGTAAAACCAATTATGGCCTATAGCCAAAAGTCACTATTGCCTTACCTTACGGATCTAAATCACAAAACCTCCACTTGCCTTAAAAGTTGTCGAAATCCCTATATGCCACATGTCGATTAACTATACAATAAATCCATATAAAATGGCCCTTGGCGAATAGCACATACCACTTACCTTGATCAACGCAAATCCCGTAAACCTCCTTCACACTAGCTGCACAACCACGAGACTAAAGCTTAATGAACATTCGGCCATCCACAGATCAAGGCCTAATCCCTTGTTTCGGCACACCAAAGGAAGAGGAGGAAAAATTGATTGATAATGAAAGAACACTTACCACTACACACGTTGCTTTGAAGAGAAAGAATCACACTACCGCTTTCGGTTTTTTAAGACTTGCGACAAAAAGAGAGAGTGAGGCCACTATGGGATTCGACTATGGCTTCTAAATGGCAAGGGTTATTCACTATCCAAGAAAATATGTAGAATTAAAGTTGAAGAAAAGAGAAAGAATAGGAGAAGAAGTGAGAAGCAATTCGGCTCAAAGAGAGAATTAGAGGAACAATTTTCGCCAAGGAAAATAATATGAAAAATAGCTTAAAAGATGGTCACCCTATTTATACAACTCAAATTCGGCACTCCTACCTCCTCTCAAATTCCACTTCCTTCTCCTATAATAACTCTTGAACACATATTCAAAATATATAAAAATAAATCTATAATTATCTTCATCTATCAACTTAAAATAAATCCACCTTTATCAACTTAATTAATAAAATAAAATTATCCATCATTAATCCCTTATCAAACTCCTAAATCATCTCTTATCTACCTATAAAAGAATAATAAAAATAAATTGACAATTATCTACTACTTATCTAGCGAAATTCAAAATAAAATTCAGCTTAATCCTTGCCCAATTAGAGGTCTAATTGCTTAGTCCACTACTTCCTTCTCTCTTGGCGCCAAAAGCCAAAAATAAAACACCAAACTCTTTCTCACACGCCTTGAACCCAAGACCTCTTGGAACCCTTAGCTGCAGTAGTGCTTGAGCCACTTTGCCAAGGCACCTCTTTGTGACATAATTCACCACAATTTCTTTTAAGACCTACTTAGCCCAAGCGCCTTCTTCTTTACAAAAATAAAATGCCCTTTCTTGCTTCCTTCAACTCGAACACAGGCCCTCATTGCCGCAAGCCACATATAGCTCCCTAAGCCACTCTGCCATGGCCTTCTTTTATGACATAAGCTCGCCACAATTTATTTTAAAGCCTCATTCCTAGCTCCTCTTGTCTTAACACCAAAGAAAAATAAAAACACGCCCATGCATGTGAGATTCAAACCAAGGCCCTTGTCCAGGCGTCATTTCCAGGCCCTTAAGTGGCGCATAGAAGCCACTTTACCAATGCCTGTTTTATGTGCAAACACTCCCACAACTTTTCTTAAGGCTACCTTAGCCCAGTTCCCCCTTTTTTACTTAAAAACCAATAATTTTCCAAAGCTTCCACCTTCATCCTAGAATTTCCAAAGCCCCTCAAACACCTCCAAACACCCTCACTAAGCCCACTACCACATGAATTATGCACTAAATGCATAACCCCTAATCTGGAATATCACAGTTTTGACCAACTTTCCCTTTGCAACTCCTCTTATTGTGGCCTATTCTTTTGTATTTACTGCACCTCATGTCCACCCCTCTCTTGCTCAACCTTTCTGCTATTTGTGTTTCATCAGGTTCTTTCCTTCTCACCTTAATAGGTCTGCCAGGTGGTCTTCTTAGAGTAGGAGGTAGTATTGGCAGCATGTTTGACAAATAGGCCCATTGTTTAGGACCCCTTACAGGACTTATAAAGTTGGAGTAAATTTGAAGCTGAGTTTACTTGGTGTACCAGGTTTGTACATAGGTCTCTGGGAACTCATCTTTTAGTGAATGACAACCAATGCATGCATACAATGGATGCCAGTGAGATCTCAATTCCTACAGGAATAGCAACTCTCAACTAAGTCCACCACATGCTAGGCTACCAAGACCACATTCAACTTGATACTTGTCCCCACCAGCATGTGATGGAACACACCTAAAAAATAGTAAAGCATGCTTGGTTAAAAAATAATCACTAAAACAACTTTTTGAGCAGCCCCACCAATAAAGATACACACACACCCCTAAAAAACAGTCACTATATGCATATTAGAAAAAAACTCACTTCATGCGTATTAAAAAATAGTTAACACACCAACAATTACTGCATGCATATTAAAAAATAGCATGTGACTAGTAATATGAAGTCAGAATAAAGGCAACATGAAGTCAGCAATAAAGGCATCAAAAAGATTAAAAATGGTAACTTTACCTCAAGGATTCTTTTATGTTTACATCCAATTTTTTCTTGATCTTTGGACACAACATTCCTTTCCATTTGTGAGCTTCTTCTTTCTTCTTGACAACAAGCAACATAATCTTGGTCCTTATTGTTTCCATCATGGTCAGAATAGGTTTCCCTCTTGCTTTCAATATCATCTATCAGTAAACAACATAAAGGATTAGTGAATTGCTAATGATTAGTAAGAAACATAAAACATAGGGGTTTACTTTGTTAGATGATTCAGAAAGATTATTCACCAACATGTCAGAATGGCTCCTAATTGAGAAGTGAGACCTTGACCAATGAGTAGGGTTCTTCTCCTTCAACCAATCATAAGCTTGCTGATTGGTTTTCCTCAATTCATCCATAGCATCCTCAAAATCCCTTGTAGTGCTTGCTCCGGCAGCTTTCCAAAGCAAATATTTCAATTCCTTTGTTCAGAAATCAGCCTTCTTGAAATTGGCATGTAGATGTCTAACACAGTGTCTTGTTTCTGCATTAGGAAACAACATACATATTGCTTCTAAAAGTCCCTGCAATTAGAAAAAAATAGTTTAATTCTTTGACAATCCCTAAATAGAAACAACATAAAAAAATGAATAAATGGAGTTTTACCTTTTGTTTGTCAGACATGAAAGATATTTGGTACGAGCTCACAATTTCCAAGTCTATTGCAAGCAACTCCAAGAACCAAAGTCATGATGCTTGGTTTTCACTTTCCATAACAGTATATGCAAGAGGATATATGCCATTATTTGCATATATCCCAACAGCTGCAAGCAAGTAGCCACCGTCCTTCAAGAAACATCCATCTAAACCTACTATCCTCTTACAACCAGCCTTATAGCCATCTTTGCATGCCTGCAGACAGACATACATCCTTTGAAACAACCTGTTATCAAGATAATAGATTATTGTTTTTCCCACATTTTGTGTCCTAACCTTCAAAAAATACTTATAAATCTTCTCATATTGAGCCTTATAAGCTCCTTCAATTAATTCCAATGCCATAAGTTTTGCTCTCCTACATTTGGCTAGTGAGACTATACAACTCAAATCTCTTTTGACATCTTGTTGTAATGATTTCAGAGAATAATCAAGATCAACAATGAATTTTTCTTTATAATGTTCACCTATCCAAGCTGAGGTTATATTCTTATTTTTATATACTTTAGAACAAGTATGGTTAGGGTTTGAACTCCTAATTTGCCAAGTCTGGTCAGTAGGGTCATTAGGGTTTAGTCTAGAAGCCCATATGAACCAAGGACATTTTTCACTACAGACTACCTTTAACCTTTTTAAATCATTTTTGGGAAACTTAATAAAGTAATTGTTCAACCTTCCATACTGCTTGGCAGCTTCTTTTAGACTGTCCTTAGATTTAAATAACATTCCAACCTTAAGTCTAAGATTAGTCATGTCAGTCTCTAGGTTGAACTCAGGTCGATTTTGGCCATTTGAGTCAGATTTATGTGCACTATCTAACCTCCTAGAATCATCACTATCACACAGTTCATCTACTCCTATACCATCCATGTTTAAACTATCTAAACTAACTCCTATATCATCCCAATCACTTTCAGATGCATCACTACCAGACACATTACTACCAGACATGTCTTCTTCATTCTCATTAAGATTGTCATCAATTAAACCTGCCAAACAAAGTACTCCTCAATAAAGGCAGACAACATAGGCAGACACTTTAACCATTTCTGTTAAACAATAACCAATACAAAATACCCAATAATTTAATACAAACACAACCATTTATGTCATGCACATGGCAGGCAACAACCAATACAAAAATAATTTAATACAAACACAACAAACACAACCATCAGATATACACAACAAACATAAGTTTCATAATGGCATTCATACAATGACAGATACAAACAATAAACATAAGTTTGATAATGACATTACAATGGCAGATATACAAAATAAACATCAATTTGATAATGGCAGCGAGTGTTTCAAAATTGAAATCAAAATCGAAATAAAATCAAAATCAAAATCAAAATCGAAATTAAAATCAATTTGATAATGGCATTAATACAATGACAGATATACACAATAAACATCAATTTGATAATGGAGCGAGTGTTTCAAAATTGAAATCAAAATCGAAATAGAAATTGAAATTAAAATCAGAATCAAAATTAAAATTAAAACCAAAATAACCCTAAATCGAAATAACAGCATTGAAATCCAAAAAATTAAAACAAAATGCAACAACTTACCCGTTATAGTGGATGTAACAACACTGGTACGTTCTCTTCTATTACCCATTGTCGCTGACAATCAAATACACTAATGGTTTCTAGTTTTGTCTTCTTTTCTCTCCAAACAAAATAGACAATCGCACCCTAAAATCTTATACCCTGTTAATTGATTATTGAATTGATTTCTAACCCTAAACCCTTCTTAATTGATTCTCAAATCAGTTTCAACCCTAAAAAAACCCAAATCCATACCAAAATTTTTGAAAATCGAATTTTCTTTTTTTTTTCTTCCCCAAACCCCTTAAACCTCTAATCTGTTTCTAACCCAGCCAATTTTTCCCCTAAACCCGCCCCAAACCAAGCACCCATCAGCCGCTTCGCCAACGTGGCAAGTTAACTTGCCACATCAGCTGGTTAACTTGCCACGTCAACAATTCTGTTAACAACCTAACGGTAGCTATTAATCAGTGGCTGTTTTGTAACTTTTTCATAACTTTGGTGACTGTTTTGTAACTTTTCGAAAGTTGAGTGACTGAAATGAAACCTAGGTGACCATTTTGTCAGCTACCCCAAAGTTGGGTGATTGTTGGTGTAATTTACCCTATTTATTAATTAAACATAAAAACTTAAACATCATGAAATAAAAATTACAAATGTGTTTAAAATAGGAGGAATTGAACTTAGAACTCAAGGATAAAATCATTATTATTTAACTATTTAACCAAGAAGCTCATTGATAAAAATATTAATTAAAAATAATAAAAAAACTTAAAACAACATAAAATAAAAAATACGGATATGGGTGCGAGAAAATCAAACCCAAGATTTAAGGACAAAACCACTAATATTTAACAATCTGACTAAAGAATTTGATTATATTAAAAAAGTAAAAAAAATGCAATTCGAAGGGAAAGCGCGACCAACTTCTCTTAATAATCAGCTTATTTTTTTTAAATCTTCCAAAAAAAAAATGACTTATTTAACTAATTAATAAAAAAAAGCATATATTACCTATTTAGCCCCCAAATACATCCTAAAGCAAGAAGGGTAAACTATTAAAATAATAACTTTTATTTATCTCATGTTACATTTTAGTCATTTTTGTTTGAAATATTATGTTTTAGTCACTTACGTTAACGCATTATAACATTTTAGTCACTAAGCCGTTAATTGTCGTTAACGGTATAACGGTAAGCTGACATGGCACGTTAAATCATCATTTTAAACAAAAATTTTAGGTTAAATTATACAATTGGTCCCCAAACTTTTTGTTTTGAGCATTTTTATTCTTTTAACTTTCCTTTTTTTGTTCTTTAATTTTCATTCTCTCTTCTGCTTCTTCCTCTATTTTTTTTCCCTTCTCCACCTCTTTTAATGTAGTTTTTCTATGTTTTCCATTTGTTAAACTAAGGGGAAAGAAGAAAAGAAAAATAAAAAAAAAAAAATAAATTGTTCAAAAAAATAAAAGTATAGAAACTAGTTTTAACAAATGAAAAACATAAAAAAAAAACTACGTTAAAAGAGATAGAGAAGGGAGGAAAACAAACGGAGGAGCAGAAAATTGTAAGACCCAATTTATGCCCGAGCCCAATTGAGCATATATTAACCAAAATTAAATAAACCAATAAAGTCCAATAAATAATAAAACAGTCCAATAAATTTACAGATGGTTTAACCCGAGCCCAAAATTTACAAACCCAAACCCAATACCCGTTTCTAAATTACACTAACCCAAAACCCACATGAACTCAACAACTCAAGATTCAGCCCAAATGGCCCAATTGCATTAAGGAATTCTGGAAAACCTAGAGGCTTCCAGACTCTTGACCATGACCAGACCCTTGATTGCCTCAACGGCCTTCCCCACGTGCCCAGCAGCGTGCATCCTAACAACGACCTTCCATTGCAGCGCTCAAAATCTCACGCTAGCTAGGCACTCGGGCCCCGCCTCAACAACGGCCTCCTCACTGTTCCATGATGCTCACGCCTACAAACAAACAAAGAAAGCAAATAACGAAAAAGAGGCTAATCTGAAAGCGACAATTTGACAAAGAATAACGAAATTAAAATGGATTTTGTATTTTATTTTATTTTTACTTTTCATTTTCGGCTATATAAGGCCGATTGGAAGCAATGTAAAGGAGGGCCCCCAATTTTTCTTTGGATCTGAAAGCGAAAAAATAAAAAGAATACAAAATAAAAAAGAAGGATCCAAGAGAAAGGTGATTACATCTTCAAATCTAGTTTTTTTTTTTTTAATATATGTACGAAAATAAGAAGAGAAAAGAGAGATACCTTTGTGCGACTCCGTCCTCATTTTCTCCATCGCAATCGGGGTTAGACAAGGACGTGGCTTAAATCGAACCATCGTGGAACCTTTGTGTGCTGTTTATGGTGGCGTTTTAGCGAACAAATGAGAGGTTTCTGGAGGCGGCTAAGGGTGGAAAACAAATGAGATAGGGTTTCATTTTTTAAAAGAAGAAAAGGGTTGGTTTTCTGAGTGATTTTCAGGCTTTATTAGCCTTTAAAACTATGTGAAACAGCGTCGTTTGAAGCTTGATTATGTGGCTTCAAAATGATGTCGTATAAAGCAACCCGATCCGATCCGATCCAAGACCGCAGGATCTGCGTGTTATTTGTGAAAATGGAATATTTATGCAATTAATCCTTTTTTGTTACACCGTTTTTCGATTAGATTCATTATACAATTTCTTTTGCATTTCGATTGATCCCTGTAATTTGCTTGCTTTTTCAATCTGATCCAACCATTGCGCTGCGTTTTGATAGCTTGGAATATTTGTATCTTTAATCCCTGATTAGTGGCATGCATTTTATTTTCATCCTTATTTCTGTATACTGGCTTTGTTTATTTTTAAATTAACCTTTTAATTTTATATTCAATTCAATTGTATCCTTCTATTATTTTATTATTCTAAATTTACCGATTTCTTTTTTAATAGATTGTTTGGAATTAGTTTATCGATTTTGATAAGTTTTAAATTACTTACATATGTTTTATTATATATATTTTATCTTTTTATTTTAAATTCTTTTTAAATATTTGTATGATTCAAAGTTGATATAATCTTGAATGAATATTTTTAAGCATCATATTATACAATATAAATTTACTAAAGTATTTTCATTTTATGCATATATTATTTTATGTATATGATTATATATTCACATATTTTCATTTTTAATTTGTTTGCATATATAGTTAGGTGTATTCATACATTTTATTTAAATTTATTTGTACATATGCATCATATCTTGGAAATATTTAATTTAAATTATCCTTTGTTCATTTTAAATATTATTTATTTATGTAAATATATATTTGTGCATATTTTATAATTGAATAATTTATATCTTTTAAATTTTCAACCTTACTCGTATTTTTGTTTATTTTAAGAACTCTCTTTATATAAATTATTAAGTTTTATGTCATATGTGTATTAATTTGAATTAAGTAATATTTGTATATAAATTTACATGTAATTATTGCCATGAATCATAATTTTATGCTTGAC
The DNA here is from genome assembly GCA_025506655.1 of Gossypium rotundifolium. Classification (NCBI taxonomy): domain Eukaryota; kingdom Viridiplantae; phylum Streptophyta; class Magnoliopsida; order Malvales; family Malvaceae; genus Gossypium; species Gossypium rotundifolium. The sequence goes on along the minus strand of CP106723.1, from coordinate 36,281,640 downwards.
CTATATCTTATTATTAAAAATAATGCAAATTCTAGATTTTTAAGTTAATTTTATTTTATCCCAAACAAATCAAATAAAATACATTTTGATTACTCAAAAGATTTCCAAAATAAGGCAATGTTTGTGCGTTTGGAAAGTCGTAAAATTATGCCCTAACGTCTTTGGTGTCAATTTTACATCCAACAGATAATCAAATACCCTTCTTTGATTGCATATTTTGAAAATCAAAGATGATCTCAGTGGTGGGGTATAAAGGTGTTATGTCCTAACGTACTGGATGTGATATTTTTATTTCCTTTGAAACGAGTTAATCTTGAGATTCAAATTCAATATTAATTAATTTTTCTTAGAAAATTTATAACGTTTCCAAATTTTCAACACAAGGACAATAATTAACCGATTTGGTACCCGTTCAGGGGCGCATGGGGGTGCTAACCCTTCCTCATGCGTAACCGACTCCCGAACCCATTTTCTTGAATCTCGCAGACCAAAATATTTTTATAGGTGACCCAATCACACCTAAACAAAAAGGATTGGTGGCGATTCCTATTTTTAAAGTCGATCTCCATTTTTTCCAAACTTAAAATAAAAATGGTTTCTACAGTTTGGCGACTCCACTAGGGATTAGTTGAGAGTCAGGCCATAAATTGATTAATTTTTGTCCTTTTGATTGAAAATTTGGAAAGTTGTTTTGAAAATCATGTTTCTTTTGATGCATTTGTTTGTGCTATGATGTCGAGTCTCATGAAATATTTTGGCATTGCATTGCATGACCGTTATGGCCACACCTTTAAGTGGAAGTAAGAAGCTATGCCTTCGTGAGGTTTTCACCTCCGCATGGGCTAGTGGACTGCTTCCGGGATACATCTGTACCTATGTGTTTCGTGAGATTTTCATCTCCGCATGGCCATAGGGAAATATATTCCCCTGAACTAAACTCGATCCATATGAGCCTATAATGGGCGAGGATTGAGGAATCTGATGGTTCAGGTACCCTTTCGTTAGAACCAAACCTCATATAGTGAATCCTATAAGCTAACTCTAGGTAGAGCCATGTCAAAACCCTAGTGGTCACCCATTTAGGTAATTTATTTTGGTTGATTATTTTACTTGTGCTAACATGTTTTGTGTTGTTTATATTTACATTACATCGCATTGCATTGCATTGCATTGCATTGCATCATCATAGAAAGAAGATGTTGATTAATAATTCGGTTGCTAAATAGAGGAGTTTGTCATAAGGAAACGAATTTCTTGATAAAGTGGATTATAATACGATTGTCCGAACCTGGTCTGAGTAAACACATTGGAAGAAGGTTGATAGTCCGTGGAGAAATGCAAAACATTGCCCGAAGGATTCAAATTGACAAAAACTAAGCAAGAGCCGTCATGCCTCAACTTTCTTAAAGAAGCTAATCAATGTCGCAAGGGATAAGTGAGCAGCTAACCATGACCTAGATCAAGCCGAGTGGATATAAGAGAGACATCTTTTGGAAAGATTTGAAAGATTTGACCGCAGCATCCGGATATGAAGAAGAAGATCGATGTCTCTACCTGGACTATGAGGGCGAAATCGCATATATAATCCGTTTTATGTAAAGATATTTATTTTTAGAAAAGTTCTTCTAATGGAATTGAATTAAGAGTCAACATCTCCGTTTCGATTTGCATATTGAATTAAGAATCAACATCTCTCTTTCTATTTGCATTCATTCCATGCATTGGCATTACATTTCATACATTTGCATTGTATGCATTAAAATTGGTAGAAAGACCACTAATTTATTAAAAATTATTTGACAACTGGCCCGACAAAACCTTACGAGATACACATCCTACAGAGACAGAAAGAAAACTCAAACAATGGATAAAAGATTAGAAAAGTTGGAACAAACGTGAAAGAATCTGAGAGAACAGATGCAAGCACGGATGCAAGAAGCGGTTGGCTAAGATTCACGAGGATATGATGGAGAAAATGATGGAATTTTAGAAAAGCATGATGACTCAAATGACGCAGTTGTTTAAAGGGCTTACAGATAAAAGAAAAAGCCCAATAGTTAGTGCTGAGGAGAATGCTGAGCATCCTCAACATCTTCCAGGTTTTACCCCACTGTATGTGCAAACACGACCTAGAGTGGCTTTGCAGAGACCATCTATTATGATTAATCTTCAACAGTTTCAGGCTGGGGTTTCGACATCGGTAAATTCCTAAATAGGATCAGGTTCAAATCCAGAGTGTAATTGTAACATCCTTAAATCGGGGTCTCTGCATTTTATGTGTTTGCATGTAACGATATGCTTACTGTGCTAGTTTAGGGTGTTTTGGGGCCTAGGCATGACCTTGGGTTAGGCCTGAGTCATGGCTAAAATTTTTGTTTTGGCACTTAGGAATAAGGAGCTAAAGAATTTAGGGGTTGAAAGATATTCTTGGTGTGTTGTGACACAAAGAACCTAATGGCAAAGTGGCAAAGGAGGCACCACTAGGGTACCAGGAAGGTGGCGCCACATGCGAGGAAGGGGAGCTTCGAGTTCGAGCGGAAAATCTCATTTTGCTTATTATTTTGGCCAAAGTAGGAAGTGGTGTGCTCGGTAGGACTCTGTTGGAAGGATATAGATTAGGTTAACAGATTTAAGATATGTGGAGAGGAGAAATTATAGGAGTTGGATTCATTCAAACTCGTTTGAATGAGTGGATGAGAGGAATTCAAGGAGGGATGAAGGGGACGGCAAGTGTTTGAGTGTGAGTGGGTTGTGTTTGGCCAAATTTTTGGTTGTGGTGTGAGTTTGGGAAGTAATCAGTTTTAGTGCTTGGGAAGGGGGTGTGCCGAATGTTTATGGTGGTTTTAGGGAACATTTCAGCTAGTTGGGAGAGTCTATTTCTCTTGTGTTTAGAGTCATAAACTGAAACCCCTCTCACTTATTTTCTCTTTTTGCTTTCTCTTTTTGGCAATAGGGGGCTTGGCCGAATCATCTTGGTTACTTCTTTGGTAAGCCAAAACTTACTTCCACTTCCCTTCTCCCTATTTTGCTCAAGCCGAAACCAATATTCTTACCTCCATTCGACATCTTTTCTCTTCCAATCTCCTTGTGCCGAAATCACTTTTATTTCCCTCTGCCGAATCCATTCATTCCTACTCCACTTTCTTCTTCATCTTTCCATTGTTTTGAGAAGCCAAAAACCCTGGGTTCTCTTCTTGTTCCTTCAAAGTGATTGGCCGAATACTCTGCTCATAAGTTCTTCTTGCGTTTCTCTTCATCATCTTAAGTGCCAAAAACTATCTCTTCTTTGGTTCTCATAGCCGAACCTCAACCCTTGGTGTGGTAAGTCTTAGTTACTTCATTTCTTTTCCTCTCTATCTCTTAGGTTCTTTGATTCCTCATCTTTGGTGCTAGGGCCAAATTTTTTAAGAGCCGGGGATCTCTTGCGTTAAGGAAGGGTGGCGCTCAACGTGTAGGTTCTCGGGTTTCGTTTGGATCATGGCTTGGATCTAGATCTTCTAGATCTTCAAAATTTGTCGACTAAGGTAAGGAAGTGACAATCTCTTTTAATTTTTTGGATTCATGCTAAAGCCGAATGGCTTTTGGATTCCTAATGATGTGTCAAACCGATTGTAGGAAGGAAGGTAGCCGTGTTGATGAGATCTCAAGGATTTGTTGGCTTGCGATTTAAGCTAAAGGCTCGTGTAATCGATCTTGGTAAGGGTCTTATTGTGCATTATTTCATCCTTCGGGATCTCTAGATAAGCCGAATGGGCTTTTGTTCATTAACAAGGTGTTAGCCGAATACAGGAAGGGAGGATGAAAACATTTTGGGATCTTCGGGTTCTATTGGTTTGGGAATAGATCGTAGTTTCAGGATTTCGCTAGATTCACAAATAATCAGGTGTGTAACGCTTACACACTTTGTTAGTATGATATGTTTATTGTGTTTCTGTTATAGCCATTAAAACCGGTAGTTATGCCTTTTGGGCATGAGCATGGACTCTGGGTAAGTCCCCTGATTATGGATCTCGTTATAAGCCATCATGTCATTGTTTAATGTTATGCTATGTGTTATTTGCATCATCATGTATTATTATGCCACGAATGTTATGGTCATGATGGTGAGATTGTTGAGAGGAGGGGGAAGAATTATTTGGACTGTCACCAGTGGTTTTGACCACACGACGGGTTGGCCCCGTCTTTGATATTATAATTTGTGACTAAGTCCCAGTGGTTTTGACCACCAGTTGTTTTGACCACATATGAATATTGTGACTCATCCCAGTGGTTTGGTACCACAGTGGGTTGACCCCACATGATTAATTACAGGATTGTCATCAGTGGTTTTGACCACGCGATGGGTTGGCCCCATCACTTGATTTGTGACTACGGCCACCGGTGGTTTTGACCACACCGATATACATATTTTTGTGAATACGGTCACTAGTGGTTTTGACCACCAGTGGTTTTGACCACACGGGGTAGATAAAGGAGATTGGATGGTTAGGTTATGGGGTTTGTATGATTTGCATGTTATACTGATGATTTGCGTAAGTGCTTGCACTATCGGGTTAGGGATTTACACACTGAGTCTCGGTGACTCACCCCTTCCCTTATATTTTGCAGATGAGGCGTAGATTGCAGATATGGAGCTGAAAAGGACTCGAGGCTGCCATGCATGCTAGTTTCAGGTTTTGACTTTAAAGTACTATTTCGATTTTATTTATTTTCTTTCAATTTGGTTTTGGTTTTGTAATAAGGCCGCTAAGTATTATTTTGGGTTTTACTTTTGGATTTTATTTTACCTATCTTATGCATGTGATTAATAGTTTGATATTGCTTAAAAAACTGAGATTTAATCGATTCTTTCAAAACTATACTCGATATTGGGTTTTTCAAATGTTACCATCGGGTAACATTATTCACAAGGTAATAACAAAGTTAACATAGATGATTCCAAACCTAAAGTTTCAAACAACTCCAAATGCAAATGGTTTCAACTTGACCATGCTCATTTCACTCGGCTTTTTTGTAATAAGTGTCGTATGATTTCTAAAAACTAGTAACAACCAACAGATTTTTAATAAAATTTAACCGGTAACTGGTTTATTCAAATGTTTTCACTCCGTGACATACCAGATCCGATCGTGGTGTATTGATCGGGCTTGGGTTGTTACATTTTTGGTATCAGAGCCAAGTTCAAAAGCTCGACTGTGGGCCCAAGGCCCAAAATTTTTAAAAGTAGGGATTTAAAAAGTTTTGTGGGAAATGTACAGGGTTTGAACAGCATGGCACCAGAGTCTCCGGCACCGATCCGCCCAGGTAAGTATCCCTAACCATTGTATGATTTGAATGTGGAAGAAATGGGTATTTTGGGATCGTAGATTAGAAGATTAGGAGTTATTGAACCCTAGGAATAGCCTACTCCAGCAAAAATTACATAAGACTTAAAGATCAACTAAACAAACACAGTGAGTGCGTCATAAGCTAAGGGTGTGGCAGCAGATTGTGTGCATGTCTAGGAATGGATTAGGGGAGCTTGGTATTTAAGCGATCTAGTGACTCACCTCCTCTTCACTCGAATCCTACACAGTGCGTGGTGACGGTTCACCCTAGCGAGGCGACTTATTCACAAAGCTAAATTCAATAACTAAAACTCGAAAGGGACCGACCACCTTGTTTTGAACAACCCTAAAATTAAACCTTGGTTTTGAAATTACCAAAGTACTCTTGATTCGAAAAAAATTCCCGATTTGAAAAATGACCAAAATACCCCTGACTTTGCAATTGACCAAATTATCCCTGACTTGTAAAATTACCGAAATACCCTCGATATGAAAAATTGCTGAAGTACCCCCGAATTGAAAATTTCCAAAATATCCCTATTTCGTAAAATCACCTGGAACCATATTTTAAAAAATTACAAAAATACCCCTAGTTTATGAAATTACCAAAATACCCCCGATCTCTAGAATTTCTGAAATACCTATGATTTGTAAAGGTTTCCAAATTAACCCTGATTTATTACTGAAATACCCCGATAGGTTAAATTACGAAAATACCCCCGGGTAGTGAAATAACGGGAATACCCCTACAAGTGGAGTGTGGGTGGAGGATGTTATTGATGAAGGAATGTGATTCACTGAATTAGGATAGAAGACTTGAAACGAAAACTTGTAATGATCGAAAGAACTACTACTAAACTTCTTTACATAAAACTTGTTCGTGGGTAATTAGTGGAGCGAAACTAATGCATAAAATTTTAAGCAGATTAAGGTGTGAGCATAGTCATGAGTTACGGGGGCGTGGTCGTAATGTGCAAGGCGTGGTAGGCGAGAATGACCGTGTCGAAACCCGTTAGGTTTGGTCAAGGTCCAAGAATGAGATACCACCACCACCAACCTGCGGTGTTGAGTACCGAGATTAGATGGGGATGATCTGATTGTCATGCGATCTGCGAGTGCTTGAGAGAGTGGTGGAGCAGGTAGAAGTGCGAGCTCAAAATCATGTCTGGCGACTCGAACAAATGAAGCTGGGGTATTAGAGGTGTATCTGGTGTGGCGTAATACTGGTGAGTATTGGTTGGAGGCGACGGAATGAATCATGGACGATTTGGATCTAACGGCTGAGGAGAAGCTAAAAGGGGTAGTGTCACTTCTCCGAGATGAGTCATACCAGTGGTGGCTCACAGTTCGGGATGGTGCTGCAGCAGATAATCTTACTTAGGATTATTTCAAGGTAACTTATCAGAAGAAGTATGTTGGGACCAGCTATATTGATACGCAGAGGAAGGCGTTTTTGAGGCTGGTTTAGGGGAATAAGTCCGTATCGGAATACGAGGTAGAATTTTTAAGGTTGAGCCGGTATGCTCGAGGCATCGTGGCTACGGAGCATGAGCGATGTGTCAGGTTCGAGGATGAATTGAGGGATGATCTAAGATTGCTGATTGCTCCACAACAGGAAAGAGAGTTTGTGGTCTTAGTGGAAAAGGCCAAAGTTGCAGAGGAAGTGAAACAGTCGGTAAGACGGAATCAGGACAAGGGTTGGAATAAAAAGAACTCCGGATCATCTGAGTCTCTGGGGAATCAATGAAGCAGGATAGGTATAGTGGGCGAATCAAGGCTGTTAGGCCTCTGCTGCTAATACTCGATGGCATACGATGTGCTCGGTGTGGGAAGTCTCACACGGAGAATGTTGGACTAGAAGCGAGAGGATGTTTTGAGTGTGGATCGATGGAGCACCGAGTGAGGATTGTCCACGAGGTCATTAGGTTCTGATCCTGGGATCGAGAATCGTACCCAAATCGGGAGGGATGGTCGGCTGACCACGGAGGGCCGTGGTGCGACCGAGGGAGGTAATGGCTCGGTAGAGGCCGTGGAGCACCGGCGGGAGAGTGCAGGTGGTGCAGAGATGAGGCGACTGGATTGGTTTACGTGGCGAGGTCGAAAGGAGGCGATGCTGCTGGACATCATAACCGATCGTTCTTAATCTTTAGACTACCTATAATACTTTGATAGATGTGGGTTCGATGCACTCATATGTAGCCAGTAGCATAGTGGAAATTATGAATTTAGACTCTGAGATTACTTCTAGGAAGATGACAGTGATAAGCCCTCTAGGTCACTCTGTAGAAGTAAGTAAACTATATAGGGATATACCCCTAAATTTCAAGGGGTTGTGTTTTTGGCTGATTTGATGGAACTATCGTTTGGGAAGTTCGATCTGATTCTCAGGATGGATTGGCTGGTGAAGTACCAGGCCAGTTTGGATTACGTGGCTAAGCGCATGGTGTTGAGGACAATAGAAGGTGGGGATGTGGTGATAATAGGTAATAGAAGGGATTACTTATCCAATGTGGTCTCTACACTGAAGGCGGAGAAATTGGTAAGAAAGGGTTGTGAGGTATTTATGGTGCATGTTTGTACTTTGGGGGCCAAGGCTACAGCTGTAGAGAGTGTCCGAACTGTAGGGAAATTTACTGATGTATTCCCAAAGGAACTTCCAGGTCTGCCTCTGGATTTGGAAGTTGAATTCGGTATAGACCTGTTACCCGGAACTGCGCCAGTGTTTATTGCCCCGTATAGAATGGCGCCAAAGGAATTGGTGGAGTTGAAGGCTCAAATTTAGGAATTGTTGGACAGAGGTTTCATCCGACAGAGTATATCCCCTTGGGGAGCGCCTGTGCTCTTTGTTAAGAAGAAAGACAGTACAATGCGGATGTGTATAGACTACCGCTAGCTGAACAAGTTGTCGATCAAAAACAAGTATCCGTTGCCTAGGATTGACGACTTGTTTGATCAACTCAAGGGTGCATCGGTTTTCTCTAAGATAGATCTTAGGTCAGGGTATCATCAACTCAAAGTGAAGGAGGCTGATGTTCATAAAATGGTATTTCATACTCGGTATGGGCATTATGAGTTTACGGTGATGCTTGTTGGGTTGACTAATGTCTTGGCGTGATCATGAACTTGATGAATCGGTGTTCAGCGAAGACTTGGACCCGGTTTGTCGTGGTATTTATAGGCGACATATTGGTGTACTCAAGGACGAGGAGGATCATGATCGCTTGCGGGTAGTGTTGCAAATTCGAGGAAGCGATTATTTGCCAAGTTCGATGAAGTCGAGTTCTCGCTAGGAGGTGACTTTCTTAGGTCACGTAGTGTCGATTGAAGGGATTAAGTGGACCTCGCAAGATTGAGGCGGTGTTGGATGAAACCGCCTAGGTCGATTCTGGAGATTCGAGTTTTTAGGTCCGGCGGTATTACCAGAGATTTATGGAAGGATTTTCTCGATTGCGCACTGCGTTGACCAAGTTATTGAGAAAGGAGTTCCATTTGTGGTCGAGAAACAACGGGAAAGTTTCGACAAGTTGAGGAAGATTACGTGAAGCTCGATTCGTTCGACTGAGGCGGGAAAGGTATTCTGATCTCTTGTGATGCATCACATCTTGGCTTGGGATGTGTCTTGATCTGAGGAAGGAAAGTAGTGGCATATGCATCTTGACAATTTGAGACCGCATGAGGTTAACTATCCGACACATGATCTAGAGTTGGGCTGCAGTGGTTTTCGCCCTGAAAATATGGAGACACTATTTGTATGGAGAAAAGTCGATAGTTTACACGGATCACAAGAGTCTGAAGTACTTCTTGACTCAGAAGGATTTAAATTTGAGACAGCGAAGGTGGATCGAGTTGTTGAAGAACTCTGATGGTCGATTGAGTACCATTCGGGTAAGGCCAACGTAGTGGCTGATGCGTTGAGCCATAAGGTGGTAGCGGACTTCTGACGATGTTTGCTCATCTTAGCCTATGTAATGACGGAGTCTTTTGGCGAATTACAGTTAAGTCGACTTGGGTAGAACAAATTAAAGAGAAATAGTTAGTGGATGAGGTTTGAATGCTCGGAGGTTGCAAGTACAGAGTAGTGATTTGGAAGGTTCTGACTTGACCAGCGATGGAGTGTTGTGTTTCCAAGGGAGAGCTTGTATGCCGAAGAACTTTGAGTTGAGGCAAAGGATTCTTCAAGATGCACATAGTAGCCCATAAGCTATGCATCCTAGAGGTAGCAAGATGTACCAGGATTTGTGAGAGCAGTTTTGGTGGTCGGTGCAAGCGGGAAGTGGCGAGTTTGTGGGTAAGTGTCTAACATGTCAGCAGGTTAAAGAAGAACATCGATTCGTCGAGGTTTACTTCATAGGTAAAGATTCCTCGATGGAAGTGGGAAAGGATCACTATGGACTTTGTCGATGGGCTACCCCTTACGCCTAGCAAGAAGGACTCAGTCTGGGTGATTGTGGACCGTTTGACTAAATCGACTCATTTCATACCGGTGAGAGTTGGTTATTCACTCCAGAAGTTAGCCAAGTTGTATGTGGCCGAGATAGTAAGGTTGCATGGAGTGCAAGTGTCAATTATTTCGGATAGGGATATCAGGTTCACTCGAGGTTTTGGAAAGCCTTGCATCAGGCGTTAGGTACGCGATTAGAGTTTAGTCTGACTTTTCACCCGCGATGAGGCAGATCTGAAGAGAGTAATTCAGATCTTAGAAGACATGTTAAGGGATTGCGTTCTGGATTTCAGTGGTAGTTGGGAGGAGTATCTACCATTGGCGGAGTTCGCTTATAACAATAGTTATCAAGCGAGTATCCAGATGGCACCATATGAGGCCTCAGTCACGGACGAAAATGTCGTACTCGGCGTGTTGGATGAAATTGGGTGAACGGCGGATATTGGGTCCGGAGTTGGTAGCGGCGAGATAAGGTTAAGGTGATTCGAGCTCGTCTTAAGGAAACATTAGACAGGCAGAAGTCTTACGCTGATCTTAAGTGTAGAGATATAGAATATGCAGTAGGTGACAGGGTCTTCTTAAAGGTATCGCCGTGGAAGAAGGTGCTAAGATTTGGGCGAAAAGAGAAGCTAAGCCCTAGGTTTATTGGGCCGTACACGGTGTTGAAGCGAGTGGGACTGGTAGCTTATCAGCTCGAGTTGCCGGCAGAGTTAAGTCAGATTCATGACGTCTTTCATGTTTTGATGCTTAGGCACTATCGATCAGATCCATCACACGTTGTGCCAGTTGCGGAGATTGAGGTGAGCTCAGACTTGTCTTTCGAGGAGGAACCGGTACAGATTTTGGATCGGGATGTCAAGGTCTTGCGTAGGAAGTCAGTTCCCTTGGTGAAAGTGTTATGGCAGAACCATGGTACGGAGGAGGCCACGTAAGAACCAGAGGATGTGATGCGGCAGCAATACCCTCAACTCTTCTGACCAGGTAATTTCGAGGCCGAAATTGTTTTAAGGGGATGGAACTGTAACATCCTTAAATCAGGGTCTCTGCATTTTGTGTGTTTGCATGTGACGATATGCTTACTGTGCTAGTTTAGGGTGTTTTGGGGCCTAGGCATGACCTCGAGTTAGGCCTGAGTCATGGCTAAAATTTTTGTTTTGGCACTTAGGAATAAGGAGCTAAAGAAGTTAGGGGTTAAAAGATATTCTTGGTGTGTTGTGACGCAAAGAACCTAGTGGCAAAGTGGCAAAGGAGGCACCACTAGGGTACCAGGAAGGTGGCGCCACATGCGGGGAAGGGGGAGCTCGAGTTGACGTGAAAATCTCATTTTCTTCTTATTATTTTGGCGCCAAGTGGGAAGTGGTGTGCTCAGGTAGGACTCTATTGGAAGGATATGGATTAAGTTAATAGATTTAAGATATGTAGAGAGGAGAAATTATAGGAGTTGGACACATTCAAACTCATTTGAATGAGTGGATGAGAGGAATTCAAGGAGGGATGAAGGGGACTGACAAGTGTTTGAGTGTGAGTGGGTTGTGTTTGGCGAATTTTTGGTTGTGGTGTGAGTTTGGGAAGTGTCAGTTTGGTGCTTGGGAAGGGGTGTGTTAGAATGTTTATGGTGGTTTTAGGGAACATTTTGGCTAGTTGGGAGAGTCTATTTCTCTTGTGTTTAGAGTCATAAGCCAAAACCCTCTCACTTATCTTCTCTTTTGCTTTCTCTTTTTGGCAATAGGGGCTTGGCGAATCATCTTGGTTACTTCTTTGGTAGCAAAACTTGCTTCCACTTCCTTCTCCTATTTTGCTCAAGCTAAAACCAACATTCTCACCTCCATTCAACATCTTTTCTCTTCCAATCTCCTTGTGCCGAAATTACTTTCATTTCCCTCTGCCGAATCCATTCATTCCTACTCCACTTTCTTCTTCATCTTTCCATTGTTTTGAGAAGCCAAAAACCCTGGGTTCTCTTCTTGTTCCTTCAAAGTGATTGGCCGAATACTCTGCTCATAAGTTCTTCTTGCGTTTCTCTTCATCATCTTAAGTCTCAAACCTATCTCTTCTTTGGTTCTCATAGTCGAACCTCAACCCTTGGTGTGGTAAGTCTTCGTTACTTCATCTCTTTTTCCTCTCTATCTCTTACGGTTGTCGATTCCTCATCTTTGGTGCTAGGGCTGAATTTTTTAAGAGTGAGGGTTCTCTTGCGTTAAGGAAGGGGTGGCGTAGCGTGTAGGTTCCGGGTTTCGTTTGGATCGTGGCTTGGATCTAGATCTTCTAGATCTTTGGGATTTGTCATTGGTAAGGGAGTGACAATCTCTTTTGATTTACAGGATTCATGCTAAAGCCGAATGGCTTTTGGATTCTAATGATGTGTCTAACCGATTGTAGGAAGGAGGGTAGGCGTGTTGATGAATCTCTGGATTTGTTGGCTTGCGATTTAAGCCTAAAAGCTCGTGTGTCGATCTTGGTAAGGGTCTTATTGTGCGTTATTTCGTCCTTCGGGATCTCTAGATAAGTCGAATGGGCTTTTGTTCATTAACAAGGTGTTGGCCGAATACAGGAAGGGAGGAGGCAAACGTTTCGGGATCTTCGGGTTCTATTGGTTTGGGAATAGATTGTAGTTTTGGGATTTCGCTAGATTCGCAAATAATCAGGTGTGTAACGCTTACACACTTCGTTAGTATGATATGTTTATTGTGTTTCTGTTATAGCCATTAAAACCAGTAGTTATGCCTTGTGGGCATGAGAATGGACTCCGGGTAAGTCCCCTGATTATGGATCTCGTTATAAGCCATCATGTCATTGTTTAATGTTATGCTATGTGTTATTTGCATCATCATGTATTATTATGCCACGAATGTTATGGTCATGATGGTGGGATTGTTAAGAGGAGGGAAGAATTATTTGGTATCACCGGTGGTTTTGACCACACGACCAGGTTGGCCGTCTTTGATATTATAATTTGTGACTAAGTCCCGGTGGTTTTGACCACCGGTGGTTTTGACCACATATGAATATTGTGACTCGTCCGGTGGTTTGGTACCACAGTGGGTTGGCCCCATGATTAATTACGGGATTGTCATCAGTGGTTTTGACCACGCGATGGGTTGGCCCCATCACTTGATTTGTGACTACGGTCACCAGTGGTTTTGACCACACCGATATACATATTTTTGTGACTACGGTCACCAGTGGTTTTGACCACCAGTGGTTTTGACCACACGGGGTAGATAAAGGAGATTGGATGGTTAGGTTATGGGGTTTGCATGATTTGCATGTTATACTGATGATTTGCGTAAGTGCTTGCACTATCGGGTTGGGGATTTACACACTCAGTCTCGGTGACTCACCCCTTCCCTTATATTTTGCAGATGAGGCGTAGATTGCGGATATGGAGCCGGGGGGGACTCGAGGCGGCCATGCATGCTAGTTTCGGGTTTTGACTTTAAAGTACTATTTCGATTTTATTTATTTTCTTTTAATTTGGTTTTGGTTTTGTAATAAGGCCGCTAAGTATTATTTTGGGTTTTACTTCTGGATTTTATTTTACCTATCTTATGTATGTGATTAATAGTTTGATATTGCTTAAGAAACCGAGATTTAATCGATGCTTTCAAAACTATACTCGATATTGGGTTTTTCAAACGTTACCATCGGGTAACATTATTCACAAGGTAATAACAAAGTTAACATAGATGATTCCAAACCTAAAGTTTCAAACAACTCCAAATGCAAATGGTTTCAACTTGACCATGCTCATTTCACTCGGTTTTTTTGTAATAAGTGTCGTATGATTTCTAAAAACTAGTAACAACCAACAGATTTTCAATAAAATTTAATCGGTAACTAGTTTATTCAAACGTTTTCACTCCGTGACATACCAGATCTGGTCGTGGTGTATTGACCGGGCTTGGGGTGTTACAGTAATCCTACTGATCTCGCAGTTTTCGGTCTAGATGATATAGCAGAAAGAGAAAGAGCAAGAATGGAATCACAAAAGTAGTTAGAGGACCGATATAAATGGTTGGAAGAAAAATTCAGAGCAATAGAAAGTGCTGATAATTATGGAGGGATCGATGCTAAGGATCTAAGCTTGGTTCTGGACCTAGTACTTCCCCACCAATTCAAAATGCCGGAGTTTGAGAAGTTCAATGGAAATAGTTGTCCCGAAGCTCATATCACTATGTTCTGCAAACGTATGACTAGGCATGTCAACAATGATCAATTACTGATTCACTGCTTCCAAGACAGTTTAATTAGGGCAGCATCCATATGGTATAACCAATTGAGCCGTACAAAGATTAGTTCATGGAGAGATTTAGCTCAAGCTTTCATGAAGCAGTATAGTCATGTAATAGATATGACCCTCGATAGAATCACTTTGTAGAATATGGAGAAGAGCACAAATGAGAGTTTCCGAAAGTATGCCCAAAGATGGAGGGAAGTCGCTATACAAGTCCAGCCACTTCTAATGGAAAAAGAAACCACGATGATCTTTATTAATACTCTGAAGGCCTCGTTCATTAACTATATGTTGAGAAGTGTCACCGGGAGCTTTTCAGATATGGTAATGTCCGGTGAGATTATTGAGAATGCTATAAGAAGCGAAAAAATAGAAATGAGAAAAAGCACCAAAAGATCAACTTCAAGAAACAAGGAAAATGAGGTAAATATCTTGAGTACGCATCAAGGCTCTTCAAGGCAAAAACCCAGTTCGAGGTCAAGTACAGAAAGGCCCTAGTTCACACCCATCTCGATAACATATAAAGAGCTGTATCAGAATCCTTTTGATGCACATGAAGTGTCTCCGTTCTACGTAGAACCTGTGCAACCTTCGTACCCAAAATGGTATAATGAGAATGCCCAATGCGAATACCACGCAGGAATAACGGGGCATTCAATTGAAAATTGCACTACATTTAAAAAGTTGGTTAAAAAGCTCATTGAAAGGGGAGTCGTGAAAGTAGATGATTCATAAGAATCAAATCACTAGGATATGGTAGTTGAAAGTGGAGGCAGAAAAGTTACAATTCCTTGAAGAAGTCAAAGAGAATCTGAACATAAATTGGTTAATAGAAAGAGAGATGTTAATTCTTAATTCAATCCCATTAGAAGAATTTTTCTAGAAAATAAATATCTTTACATAAAACGGATTATATATGCGGTTTCACCCTCATAGTCCAGGTGGAGACATCGATCTTCTTCTTCATATCCAGCTTCTGCGGTCAAATCCTTCAAATCTTTCCAAAAGATGTCTCTCTTACTGCCACTCGGCTTGATCCGGGTCATGGTTAGCTGCTCACTTATCCCTTGCGATATTGATTAGCTTCTTTAAGAAAGTTGAGGCATGACGGCTTTTGCTCAGTTTTTGTCAATTTGAATCCTTCGGGCAATGTTTTGCATTTCTCTGCAGACTATCAACCTTCTTCCACTGTGTTTACTCAGACCAGGTTCAGACAACCGTATTATAATCCACTTTATCAAGAAATTCGTTTCCTTATGACAACCTCCTCTATTTAGCAATCGAATTGTTAATCAACATCTTCTTTCTATGATGATACAATGCAATGCAATGTAATGCAAATATAAACAACACAAAACATGTTAGCACAAGTAAAATAATCAACCAAAATAAATTACCTAAATGGGTGACCACTAGGGTTTTGACATGGCTCTACCTAGAGTTAGCTCATAGGATTCGCTATATGAGGTTTGGTTCTAACGAAAGGGTACCTGAACCAGCAGATTCCTCAATCATCGCCCATTATAGGCTCATATGGATTGAGTTCAGTTCAGGGGAATACATTTCCCTTTGGCCTTGCGGAGATGAAAATCTCACGAAACACATAGGTACAGATGTATCCCGGAAGCAGTCCACTAGCCCATGCGTAGGTGAAAACCTCACGAAGGCATAACTTCTTACTCCCACTTAAAGGTGTGACCACAACGGTCATGCAATGCAATGCCAAAATATTTCATGAGACTCGACATTATAGCACAAACAAATGCATCAAAAGAAACATGATTTTCAAAACAACTTTCCAAATTTTCAATCAAAAGGACAAAAATTAATCAATTTATGGCCTGACTCTCAACCAGTCCCCAGCGGAGTCGCCAAGCTGTCAAAACCATTTTTATTTTAAGTTTTGAAAAAATAGAGATCAACTTTAAAAATAGGAGTCGCCACCAATCCTTTTTGTTTAGGTGTGATTGGTCATCTATAAAAATATTTTGGTCTGCGAGATTCAAGAAAACGGGTTCGGGAGTTGGTTACACACGAGAAAGGGTTAGCACCCCCATGCGCCCCTGAACAGGTACCAAATCGGTTAATTAGTGTCCTTGCGTTGAAAATTTGGAAACGTTATAAATTTTCTAAGAAAAATTAATCAATATTGAATTTGAATCTCAAGATTAACTCGTTTCGAAGGAAATAAAAATATCACATCCAGTACGTTAGGACATAACACCTTTACACCCAGACATCGAGATCATCTTTGATTTTCAACATATGCAATCAAAGAAGGGTATTCGATTATCTGGTTGGACAGAAAATTGACACCCAGTACGTTAGGGTATAATTTTCTGACTTTCCAAACGCACAAACATTGCCTTATTTTGAAAATCTTTTGAGTAATCAAAATGTATTTTATTTGATTTATTTGGGATAAAAATAAAATTAACTTAAAAAATCTACAATTTGCATTATTATTTATAATAAGATATAGGTCAAGCATAAAATTATGATTCATGGCAATAATTACATGTAAATTTATATACAAATATTAAGAAATCAAATTAATACACATATGACATAAAACTTAATAATTTATATAAAGAGAGTTCTTAAAATAAACAAAAATACGAGTAAGGTTGAAAATTTAAATAGATATAAATTATTCAATTAGAAAAATATGCACAAATATATATTTACATAAATAAATAATATTTAAAATGAACAAAGGATAATTTAAATTAAATATTTCCAAGATATGATGCATATGTACAAATAAATTTAAATAAAATGTATGAATACACCTAAATATATATGCAAACAAATTTAAAATGAAAATATGTGAATATATAATCATATACATAAAATAATATGTGCATAAAATGAAAATACTTTAGTAAATTTATATTGTATAATATGATGCTTAGGAAAATATTCATTCAATATTATATCAACTTTGAACCATACAAATATTTAAAAAAAATTTAAAAATAAAAAGATAAAATATATATAATAAAAACATATGTAAGTAATTTAAAACTTATCAAAATCGATAAACTAATTCCAAACAATCTATTAAAAAGAAATCGGTAAATTTAGAATGATAAAAGAATAGAAGGATACAATTGAATTGAATATAAAATTAAAAGGTTAATTTAAAAATAAACAAAGCTAGTATCTGAAATAAGGATTAAAATAGAATGCATGCCACTAATCGGGATTAAAGATACAAATATTCCAAGCTATCAAAAGCGGTACAAATGGTTGGATCAGATTGAAAAAGCAAGTAAATTACAGGGATCAATCGAAATGCAAAAGAAATTGTATAATGAATCTAATATAAAAACGGTGTAACAAAGAAGGATTAATTGCATAAATATTCCATTTTCACAAATAACACGCGGATCCTGCGGTCTTGGGTTGGATCGGGTCGGGTTGCTTTATACGACGTCATTTTGAAGCCACTTAATCAAGCTTCAAATGACGCCGTTTCACATAGTTTTAAAGGCTAATAAAGCCTGAAAATCACTCAGAAAACCAGCCCTTCTCTTCTTTTAAAAAAAATGAAACCCTATCTCCTTTGTTTTCCACCCTTAGCCGCCTCTAGAAACCTCTCGTTTGTCCGCTAAAACGCCACCCTAAACAGCGCACAAAGGTGCCACGATGGTTCGATTTAACCACGTCCTCGTCTAACCCTGATTGCGACGGAGAAAACGAGGATGGAGTCGCACAAAGGTATCTCTCTTTTCTCTTCTTATTTCTGTACATATATTCAAAAAAAAAAAACTAGATTTGAAGATGTAATCACCTTTCTCTTGGATCCTTCTTTTTTGATTTTGTATTCTTTTTTATTTTCTCTGCTTTCGTATCCAAAGAAAAAATTGGGGGGCCCTCCCCTCAAATGAAACGATGCCATTTTAGTAATGTTTAAAACCAACCTCTTGCTTCCATCCTTTAAAGCATTCTTTTATATTTTTTTTTTCAAAATAAAAACATAAAAATAAAAACCCTAATCTTTTTTTTCAAACCCCATTCGGTTGTCCTATCTTTATCCTTCAAACTCCGATTCGCCACCACGGACGACGACTAGTGACCTCGAATCCTGGATGGATGCCCTTTTTAGCCTTGAGATTTCCTCTTAGCCCCGATTTCAACGAAACAAGAGGAGATCCATGGTGTAATCATAAGGTAAGTTTTCGTTTTCTCTTATTTATTCAGCATGCAAAAGAAACAAATTGAATGCCCATAGAATCTGTAGATTTTGTAAGAAACTAAAACACAAAAATCACCTTTTTCTATTCTTTTCACTGCTTTTTATTTTTTTCTTTGTGTATGCATATGTAATACAAAAGAAATCGGGATCCTTTTACAGTACACTATTGGCCTTTTTATAGCCGAAAATAAAAAATAAACCCCAAAAAATACAATCTGCTTTGCTTCTTTTTTCGTGCTCCATTCTATTTTCGCTTTATTGGCTGTTGCAAGTACAGCTAGAAGGCGGGGTGACCCAAACATTCGGCTGGCGCAGGGTTGTGACGCACGTGGTATCTGCTCGTAGGGGAGAGCGGCGCTAGTGGTTTCCAAAACCTCTAGGGTTTTGGATAGGTTAATGCCGTTGGGCCAATCAGGTCTTTTGGGCATTGGGCTAAAATTTGGGCCACTATAATTGGATAGTGTATAGTTTAAGGTATTTGCATTTTGGGCCACAATTGTAATTGGACATTATTAAACTGGACATTTATTGGACTTTTAAAATTTTGGGTTTATTTATTTTGTTTGTCTCTTTTTTTGGTTTTGTTTTGGTCTTATGGGCCTGGCGAAAATGGGCTATTACATCTTGCTGCCCCTCTTTGCTCATTGTCGTGTAACGAGAATAGAGCAAAGACTTCAAAAAGGGTCAATTTTGCCCAATCTTCAAATCTTGGACTTCTTTCAGTGCCTTTCTTCTTTGAGTAGCTTCATTCTATTCCACTGCATCCTCAGGGACATGGGAACTAACGCTTGGACCCAATTCAAGGAAATTAGACTTATAGCTTCAATCCGCTCCACTGCGACCTCAAGGAGATAAGATCTGATGTTTTCGACCTGCTCTTGCAACTTCAGGATTGCCAGATCTATTATCTTAAATCTACTCTCACTGCAAACTCAGGGAGACAGGAT
The DNA here is from genome assembly GCA_025506655.1 of Gossypium rotundifolium. Lineage (NCBI taxonomy): Eukaryota > Viridiplantae > Streptophyta > Magnoliopsida > Malvales > Malvaceae > Gossypium > Gossypium rotundifolium. Next base: position 36,262,490 of record CP106723.1, on the reverse strand, counting down.
CTAATATCTTCGACCTGCTCCTGCAACTTCGAATTGCCAGATCTGCTATCTTCAATCTGCTCCTACAACTTCAAGATTGCCAAATTTGCTATCTTCAATCTGCTCCTGGAAACTCAGGATTGCAGATTTGCTATCTTCAATCTGCTCCTGCAACTTCAGGATTGCCAGATTTGCTATCTTCGATCTGCTCCTGCAACTTCAGGATTGTCAGATCTGCTATCTTCAATCTGCTCCTGCAACTTCAGGATTGTCAGATCTGCTATCTTCAATCTGCTCCTGCAACTTCAGGAGACAAGATTAAGTGACTTGAATCTGCTCCATTGCCAGTACATGGAGATAAGATTCACCAAATTTAATCTGCCCACTGCTATCACAAGAAGACAAGATTTACAATTTATTTAGTTTTCTCCCTTGCTACGTCAGGAAGATAAGACTATAATCTTCAGTTCTGCTCCACTACCATCTCGAGGGAACAAAATCTAAACTTTCCAATCTACTTCCTTACCATCTCAGGAAGAATTCAACCTGCTCCCTTGCTATATCAGGAGGATAAGGCTAGGTAACTTGAATCTGCTCCATTGCCAGTATATGGAGATAAGACTCGCCAAATTCGATCTACCCCACTACTATCTCGAGGAGACAAGATCTACAATTCACCGATGTTGCCACGCTATCCTCTGAGGGACCTATCCTGTAGACTCGGTTTCACATGCATATGTTTGTGCTAAATGATGCTATGATCAGAATGAATCAAATGCTCCTAGCCACATGTATTATGAATGTCATGATTCTCTCTTTTTTTTTTTTTTGTAAAATGATTAAGATGCGATGATCGAGATGAATCAAATGCTCCTAACTAAATGATATTTGCATGGATGCAAAATTTTTTAGAATGATCCCTGCTTAAGGTGTCATCGTTCATTGTTCATCGGGGTAATATGCTGCCCTTTTGCTCGGCTGGTATTCTTGATAGAAAACTTGAGAAGACCATTATATCTTGCTCAACAGATTTGCCCCACTGTAACTTCAGGGTTCATCTCATTATGACTCTAGAGTATAAGATCTAAATCTTTTCCAATCTATCCCACTGCGAGTCTAAAATGTAGGATTTGTTTCTTCATCAACCCATCCCATTGTTATTCAAAGGTGCGGGACCTGTATCATTTTTCATCCATACCATCACAACTTAGGGGTAGAGGACTGTAACTTGTTCAATCAGCTAATCACTCCCCGGTGACCTAACCAAATGTGTATGCATGATATTGGCAAGTGTGCATAATATCATTTTTTTGAAAATGATTCCCCTTTTACTCTTGGGTTAACATTGCCCATTTTTCTGTCAGGATTGTATTACTGACGCAATATCTTGACTTTTTTTTTTTGACAAAATCTGAAGAGATAGCCTTAGTCTAGACTCTTCCTTAAACTTGGTGAATTTTAAATAATAATCATGTTTCAAGTTCTTGTATTATTTAGAAGCTTCCAGAGTAATATGCGAAACTCCTTTCATGAAAGTATTATTAGTCCACTAATCATTATTTCAATGCAAAATGCTTTGAAAAAGGTCATAACAGTGGACAAGAAAGAAATTAATTAGGAGCATAGCTCTAAACAAAGCTAGCAAATGTAATCAAAGGAAATTTATTGGTAATGTATTTTGAAATGAATAAGATAATCAAAGATAACAAATTCAGAATGGGTAAGATGAAAACTTGGTGCCCTAGATATCGCAGCTTGAGCTTCTCTTGTTCAAACTTCTTGAGGACTATTTTAAGCTCAATATGTGCTTAAGGGATCCGGATTACTTTATCGATGCCCCAAGACGTTGCATACTTCTTTATTGTTAATTCAAGTATAACAAGGTCACCGCATGCCCCTCCTTTGATCAAAATTTGAGCCACCCTTTTTGGGTTTTCAACTCAAATCCCCTTTGGTCTCAAAGCGCCCCTTGCGGGTTTTCGCCTTGGCCTCTCCTTTTTCTTTCTTCTTCTTGATTGAAAATTTTTTATTCTTTATTCTTTCTTCTTTTCCCTTTTTTTGAGTTTTGACTTTTTGGTTTTTATTCTTTTGAATTTTTTTTAAAAGGTCACAAGGTACCCTTTGCGGGTTTTCACCTTGGCCTCTCCTTTTAGCTAAAATCTGAATTCCCAGCTTGAGCATGTCCTTGCCATCTATCTTGATCAAGGTTAATGATCTTCTAGAACTAGCCTTCACTACATATGGTTTTTTCAAATTTATTTTCCTCTGAAGTCCTTTTTGTATGAGAAGAATTCTTCTTAATACTAGGTCCCCATCATGAAATTCTGTTGGGCGAATCTATTTGTCATAATCCTGTATCATTCATTTTGAATACTTTTGATCAAGCTTACAGGAAACATTCTTTTTTATCCAATTCAAACAAAGCTTGGACAAAAGGAACCATAACCTCCAACAATTGCTCCTCTTTCAATGAGAAAGATGTTGCCCCAATGAAAGTCCTGACCAACGTTCAAGAAACATAGAGGGTAATTGGTAACTTCTCTATGCCAACCTTTACAATCTTAGTCATTTTTCAAAAATTTTGAATGGTTTTTTTTTCTGCCTTTGCTGCACTGATATGGTGCTTGATCTTTGAATAGACTATAAACTTTTGACACTGTGCAAACACGTTTTTCTTGGTATTCTTTATTGCCACCTTTTCTTTTTTTTTTTTAAATTAAATTTGCATTTGAACTTGGATTTGAATTTGGACTTAGAATTTAATAACTGCTGACTTTGTAACTTTGGCATATAAAGCAACCTTCACCCTCTTAATGAAGTACCTGATAACCACGAAGATGCATTGGTATTGGCTAGATACTTTAGACGAGATCTGTCCCATAACATCTATGCCCCACCTATAGAAAGAATGGAAGAAGCACATAGATCTTGTCTTCCCAATTTGGCATTCTGATTGCAACCGATGCAATTTCCTTTTCTTGATAAACCAGTAGCCCAATCCTCTTAATTAGCCTGACCATATAGCATACCCACATTCCAAGCTTGGTGTTCCTTGATATGATTGTGCGAAAACATCTTGGATTTCTTGAAAATAGCTCAATGATGTCTCGCCTTATTTCAGTGATAAGTTAGGCCTTGATCTTTACCCCTTTTGCAACGTCCACTGCCCCTTTGCAAAGTATAGACCTGCTCTACCATCCTTAACAAATAAAAAGATAGGCTACAATCTTTGTCATCTTCAAAGTCCTTAGATCCCTTAGACTCATTTCTCCTTCAAAAAGGGAATCTGTAACAAAGTCGCTCACGTCATTGATATCTGGGTACCTAGATTTGAAGGCAAAAATTCCAAAGAATAAATGATTCTAAGGATGATTATTTTTATGATATGGTCATGAATAAAGAATGAAAGAATATTCTAAAACACAAAAGAATGCACAGTATGAAATGTAAAGAATGAAAAAAATATTTACTAAAAAAGATGCATTTTATTGAAATAAAAATTCTGGACACAAGCCCATTTCACAAAAGGATTCTTATTACTTCGGGCTTAAAGCAACAAGCATGTTTTGAATATTACTCTAGATTAACTCTAAAAATATAGGGACCTCTTCCACAGTCCCATTGTTTAAAATCTTCCCAAGTATGTAAGGGCTTGGAAACTTTGGTTCTCTCTTCAGATACATCATTAATGTTCAGATTCCCTTTGACTTCTCCAAGGAATTGTAACTTTTCTGACTCCACTTTCAACTACCATATCCAAGTGATTGGATTCTGAGGAATCATCTACTTTCACGACTCCCCTTTCAATGAGCTTTTCAACCAACTTTTTAAATGAAGTGCAATTTTCAATTGGATGCTCCGTTATTCCTGTGTTGTATTCGCATTGGGCATTCTCATTATACCATTTTGGGTACGGAGGTTGCACAGGTTCTGCGTGAAACGGAGACACTTCATGTGCATCAAAAAGATTCTGATACAACTCTTTATATGTTATCGGGATGGATGTGAACTGAGGCCTTTCTGTACTTGACCTCGAACTGGGTTTTTGCCTTGAAGAGCCTTGATGCGTACTCAAGATATTTACCTCATTTTCCTTGTTTCTTGAAGTTTATCTTTTGGTGCTTTCTCCCATTTCTATTTTTTCGCTTCTTATAGCATTCTCAATAATCTCACCGGACATTACCATATCTAAAAAGCTCTCGGTGGCACTTCCCAACATATAGTTAACGAGGCCTTCAGAGTATTAATGAAGATCATCATGGTTTCTTTTTCCATTAGAGGTGGCTGGACTTGTATAGCGACTTCCTTCCATCTTTGGGCATACTGTCGGAAACTCTCATTTGTTCTCTTCTCCATATTCTGCAAAGTGATTCTATCGGGGGTCATATCTGTTACATGATTATACTGCTTCATGAAAGCTTGAGCTAAATCTCTCCATGAACTAATCTTGGTACGGCTCAATTAGATATACCATCTAGATGCTGCCCCAGTTAGACTGTCTTGGAAGTAGTGAATCAATAATTGATCATTGTTGACATGCCCAATCATACGTCTGCAGAACATAGTGATATGAGCTTCGGGACAACTATTTCCGTTGTACTTCTCAAACTCTGACATTTTGAATTTGTAGGGAAGTACTAGGTCCGAAACCAAGCTTAGATCCTTAGCATCGATCCCTCCATAATTATCACCACTTTCCATTACTCTGAATTTTTCTTCTAGCCATTTATATCGGTCCTCTAACTGCTTTTGTGATACCATTCTTGCTCTTTCTCTTTCTGCTATATCATCTAGATCGAAAACTACGAGATTGGCAGGATTACCCTATGGATTTGAACCTGATCCTATTTGGGAATTTACCGATGTCGAATCCCCAGCCTGAAACTGTTGAGGATTAATCATAACAGATGGCCTCTCTGCAAAGTCACTTTAGGTCGTGTTTGCACATATGGTGGGGTAAAACTAGGGGGATGTTGAGGATGCTCAGCATTCTCCTCAACACTAACCATTGGGCTTTTTCTTTTATCTGTAAGCCCTTTAAACAACTGTGTCATTTGAGTCATCATGCTTTTCTGAAATTCCATCATTTTCTCCATCATATCCTGCTGAATCTTAGCCAACTGCTCTTGCATCTGTGCTTACATCTATTCTTGTATCTCTTTCTGCGTTTGTTCCAACTTTTCTAATCTTTTATCCATTGTTTGAGTTTTCTTTCCTGTGCGTAGGGATGTGTATCTGGTAAGGTTTTGTCAGTTTCCAGGTTGTTGAAATAATTTTTAATAAATTAGTGGTCTTTCTACCAATTTTAATGCATACAATGCAAATGTATGAAATGTAATGCCAATGCATGGAATGAATGCAAATAGAAAGAGAGATGTTGATGCTTAATTCAATATGCAAATAGAAAGAGAGATGTTGATTCTTAATTCAATTCCATTAGAAGAACTTTTCTAGAAATAAATATCTTTACATAAAACAGATTATATATGCAGTTTCGCCCTCATAGTCCAGGTGGAGACATCGATCTTCTTCTTCATATCCAGATGCTACGGTCAAATCCTTCAAATCTTTCCAAAAGATGTCTCTTTTATTTCCACTTGGCTTGATCTGGGTCATGGTTAGCTGCTCACTTATCCCTTGTGATATTGATTAGCTTTTTTAAGAAAGTTGAGGCATGACGGCTCTTGCTCAATTTTTGTCAATTTGAATCTTTCGGGCAATGTTTTGCATTTCTCCGCGGACTATCAACCTTCTTCCACTGTGTTTACTCAGACCAGGTTTGGACAATTGTATTATAATCCACTTTATCAAGAAATTTATTTCCTTATGACAAACTCCTCTATTTAACAATCGAATTATTAATCAACATCTTTTTTCTATGATGATGCAATGCAATGCAATGTAATGCAAATATAAACAACACAAAACATGTTAGCACAAGTAAAATAATCAACCAAAATAAATTACCTAAATGGGTGACCACTAGGGTTTTGACATGGCTCTACCTAGAGTTAGCTCATAGGATTATATATGAGGTTTGGTTCTAACGAAAGGGTACACGAACTAATGATTCCTCAATCCTCGCCCATTATAGGCTCATATGGATCGAGTTCAGTTCAGGGGAATACATTTCCCTATGGCTATGCGGAGATGAAAATCTCACGAAACACATAGGTACAGATGTATCTTGGAAGCAATCCACTAGCCCATGCGGAGGTGAAAACCTCACGAAGGCATAGCTTCTTACTCCCACTTAAAGGTGTGACCACAACGGTTATGCAATGCAATGCCAAAATATTTCATGAGACTCGACATTATAGCACAAACAAATGCATCAAAAGAAACATGATTTTCAAAACAACTTTCCAAATTTTCAATCAAAAGGACAAAATTAATCAATTTATGGCACGACTCTCAACCAGATCCCAGTAGTCATGAAAGTTGTCGAAACCATTTTTATTTTAAGTTTTAAAAAATGGAGATCGACTTTTAAAATAAGATTATACCAATCCTTTTTGTTTAGGTGTGATTGGGTCACCTATAAAAATATTTTGGTTTGCGAGATTCAAGAAAAAGCGAGTTGATTATCGGTTACACACGAGGAAGGTTAGCACCCTATCTCAAAGAATGGGTACCAAGGTTAATTAGTGTCCTTGCATTGAAAATTTGGAAGCGTTATAAATTTTCTAAGAAAAATTAATCAATATTGAATTTGAATCTCAAGATTAACTTTTTTGAAGAAACAAAAATATCACATCCAAATGCGTTAGGACATAACACCTTTATACCGATTTGAGATCATCTTTAATTTTCAAAATTGCAATCAAAAAAGGTATTTGATTATGCGAATCAATTTTGGAAATCATTTTCTTGAATCTCGCAGATCAAAATATTTTTATAGGTGACCCAATCACACCTAAACAAAAAGGATTGGTGATTTAATTTTTAAAGTCGATCTCCATTTTTTAAAATTTAAAATAAAATGGTTTCATAAACATAATAAAAAAAGTTAATAGAACATAAAAGAAAAATTAAATTGCTCAAAATAAAAAAATATGGGGACTAATTATATAATTTAACCTAAATTTTTGTTTGAAATGATTATTTAATGTGCCACGTTAGCTTACCGTTACACTGTTAATGGTAATTAACGACTTAGTGACTAAAATATTACAAAATATTAACACAAGTAACTAAAACATAATATTTTAAATATAAATGTTTAAAATATAATTTAAAGTAAACAAAAGTTAATAGTTTATGCAAGAAAAAAATATTAACTAACCCCTCGTATTAAACCTTCAAAATTATATACTAAATTTACATCCTAACCATAAATCTTAGAAATAATAAAAATAAAAATAAAAACTAACGGTCAAGATTTGCCGGTGAAACCAAAAGGAAACACTGACAACGAGATAATGTTTTTTTCCTATAATTTGAGAAAAGCCTCTCCCCTTCGCTTCGGAGTCTGAGATCCAATAACACCCAAACAAGCAAAGGTGAGCCTAAGAGCTAAGCTAATATTAAGAACAAAAAAGAAAAGAAAATCTCTCATCATTTCTCTCTTTTGTGTTTGTTTCTTGAGAAAATAGGTGTTTTTTCTCTTGTTTCTGATGTAACATTGAGTAAAACTCTTAAAAAGTTTTAGGTTTGGTCATTCGATTCATTTTGAATGCCATTATGTAAAACTGTATGTTGATTTTTTCTCAGTGATGATGCTTTTGAATGTCATTATGTAAATTTACGGTTGTCTGGCTTTATATCTATTATCGACGATTTGCTTTGTTAGTTTCCCATTTAACTGAAAGTCATCTGAGTGTAAGATTTTATATCTTTCGCTGTCTCCGCTCAGGGTTTTGAGTTTGGGTTTTTTGCTTTGCCCACTTATGATCTATAGCGTTAGTCTTGGTTGCTTAAACAATAGATGTTTTCATTGTTAAATTGCATATCTTTCGGGTTTCATAGGATGAAATGGGAGAATCCCACTGCATTATCTGCGGCTTTTTACTTGATCTAAAATGTAGTTAGGTTCATTTCATCAGATTTTTTTTCTTTCTTTTGCTTCAATTTCATTAGTGGAACTGAAATTTGGAAACTTTACATGGTATGGTTCCGAGCTATGTTACTGGAATCTGGTGACTATAATACAGATTTGTTTCTGCATGTTTGAGTATGTGTTGGGCTTGGGTGTTTTAAGCAAGATGAATAGTTTTAACATTGGTGACAATTACTTTTGGAATTCATGAATCATACCCATAGTAGTTTTGTTATTTACTGGAATATTTGTTCCTTTAATACTTGCTTAGAAGTCCAAGATAGATATCATGGGCCGTGGAGTTAGCAGCGGTGGGGGACAGAGTTCTTTGGGTTACCTTTTTGGGAGTGGAGAATCCCCCAAACCCACCCCCAAAAATGTCAGTCCTAGCACTGGCACCGTCAATGAAGTTCCTCAGACACAGAATGAGGTTGTCAAGGAAACCCCACCACCAGCTGTTGTCCCTAAGGATATTCCTGCAGGCATTCCTGGGAACAATGCAAACAATTATTTCCGTGCTGATGGCCAGAACTGTGGCAACTTTCTTACGGTAGGAACCCTAGTCAAAATTGTTTTCTAATAGGAGCTTGGTAATGTTTGAACAAATGTCTACTGTTGATCTATACGATATCTGAAATGAACTTGTGATAACTTTTTGCTTATTTTTCTGGCTTTTTAGTATCATGCTCACATTCAGATGATGTTAACAAAGCTGTCACAGAGAAACATTGATGAAGAATTTTACTATACATGATTTATCTGAAGGATAGCAAGTATCATCTGCCTTGTTTATAATGTAATCACAATATATGAATGTTGTCAGTTTTGCAACCAATGCTTGAGCTCCTAGATGAGTCTTTGATTTGGCATGGCTGGAAATAATATGTTGGTATTTTGTGAGAGCATTTCTTTTCCTTTGTCAGAGTTCTGAAAGTATTATATCATTATCTTGTTGGGAGCTGTTTGATTCAACTCTTCATTTCTCTTAAGCACTTCTGTTGACACATGTTTGTATATGGGTATCGGGACATGGCCTCCAAATATGCAGAAGTTAAAAAAAATTAACATATCCACGTCGGGACACATCTGGCGCTTACACTCGAGTCTGAGTTACATAGTTGGGGAGATTAATCTCTTTTATTCTAAATTCTGCAGCTTGAGTTAGGGAATCAATGTTCCTTTCTTAAGCGGCAATTTATGTTGAAGCTAGTCTTGTAAGAACATGAGCCTCGAGTGAAACCTTTGCATTTATTTTAATGTCATGTGAATTATAGGAGATAACATGCTGGGATGTTCCTTTGAATTGTATGCAATATTTTCTTGTTGAATTTCTTTTGGAAAATCACGCATGCGTCCATGTGTTCAAATAACATTTGTCCTTCAAGTTTAGACATGTTTGAACGAACTTTTTATTTTCATCCCTATCCCAAGTTGCTGTTGAGCCTAAGTGGCCAAACTAAATACTTTGATAAATTTATGCTAACAGGATCGGCCTACAACAAAGGTTCATGCAGCACCCGGCGGAGGATCTTCCCTGGATTACCTGTTTGGCGGCAACCCTAAGTGAGGCATTGAATCTTAAATCTTGGAACTGCTTATAATTGTTGTCCTAAAGTCCCAGAAGTTTATGGGACAAGCAATATTACCCTCTATTGTTGAATGTGAAAACATTTAGTTTTAGTGCAGTGTAATAGTGCTGGGCAAATTTCTTACTTGTTCCTATGTGGGGTCTTCGTAAATTAAGCAACTGCTTACTGTCAATTGGACAAACAAACTTATGCTATACTTGTATTAAATGTCTTATTTATTTATACAAGTGGAACTATTTTATGTTGTAATAGTTTATTTGTTACTTTTCCTCCTCTAATGTGGTTTTGTAGGCCCTTTTTGGAACAGCAAGAATTAATCCAGCAAATCTCATGTAGGAACTCCATTTGTGCTGATTAACATAGGGCAGCAGTTCTCTTAGTTCCATTTGGAGTTTTTTAAACGTTTTTGGGTTTTTGGTAGATTTGCATTTGGATATAAATAATAGAGTACAATCTTCCAAAATACGAGATACCATCAATGGTTTTAGGCGAATTAGTTGGGTCATCCGTTTGGTTAACTAATTTGAGTTGTTGGATTAAAAATTGGAAGAAAAAAAAAAACATGACTTAATCAGCTCAATTGATATTTTAGCGGTTCAATATCATTCTTTGGACCAGTAACTTGGTTGATTTTGATTCAATTGATCCAATTGGTCGGTTCTTGGTATTTCATATATTTGTATTTATATAGCTAAAGAAATTAGAGGTATGAGTGGCATCTTATTTTATTTTGGAATTAATCTAAATGAAAATAAAATACGAACTTTACAAACTTATTTTCTAAGGGTTTGTTTATGAAAATATTTGCATTATGTCATATTTTAAGAATAAAAATGATAATAAGAAGCCAACTTTGTATATTTATTTTTCGTAGAACAATCCCAACGGTAAACCCTAATCAAAGAACTTATAGGCTCATTACTAGGAAAAAAAGTCCGAAAGGCTGAACAATCTGGTACCCCAACTCTCAGAAACAGAGTTGAAGTGGGCAACACTATCTACGAACCATGCAAATCAAACCAAGGACGAGTCATCGAGGAGCGTCACAAGCATAGTCATGATGAACGGCCAGAACCACCATGACAAAACAAACCCGAACAAGATCATAAATAAGGACTGCCATTACATCGCCAAGAGAAAATGCTTGACGGCCGAACAACCTAGAACCCAAGCTCCTTCTACGAATAGCTATTAACTCATTGGGATTGAAATTCAAGTCAAATCAAATTCAATTGATGTTAAAAATTGAAGTTTAGATTCGATAATTTATACTTAAAATTATAAATTCTTAATACTAATTAAAACCATGCATTTCTCAATTCAAATATTAAGATTTTTAAATTCAACTAGCTTGGTGTTGGTACATAGTATCAATGAGAGTGGAGGAAGAGGAAAAGGGATGGTGTTGAGGACAGTCACTTGCCTACAATTGGAAAAGTTACATAGTATCAATGAGGGTGGAGGATGAGAAAAAGGGATGGTGTTGAGGACAGTCACTTGCCTAGACTTGGAAAAGTCAGGGATTGAAGAGAAGACTATTAGAACATGTAGAGAAGGAAGGAGAGAGTCTCCTCCCTCTATGTTGTGTTTAGGTAAGTCATGGTTTTCGGGTGATCTCCTCTTGAGGAGAACACACCCATTAATAGCGGTGGCCTAAAGGATGATCCAATTGAGTGGTTAAGGATGGATGGTCCCTCCCATGGATGGTACGAAGCACGCTGGTGATTGGTCATTAAGCGACCATTTGGATAGAATAAGGTGGGGGTTATCGTGAGCCTCTTCGATTGGTTCTTGTGTCCCAATTGGGGCAGGGGTATAACAATGACTAGTCTTATGCCTTGATTGGTGGTTCGACCCATATTGCACGAACTTCCACAATTAATTATACATGTGTCCTTTAGGTACGTAATCTCTTCACTAATCGAGGCGTTCCACACTGTGAACCCATTGGACTTTTCGTAGAGTCGGAGACAAAACCCGAGTCTTGGACAATACCTACGATTATTGGGGTTATATCAACTGCCCAATGGATGGCACTTTGAAGACTTCTCCCTAAGGTGTTAATCCCCCTCAACAAAAAAAAAAAAAAGCTAGTTTCCTCAAAGAGGCTAGTTATGCCTTAGTTGGTGATTCAATCCATATCACGTGTGACTTTAACGATTAGTTATCTATGAGTCTTTCAAGTATGTACTCTGTCCATCAATCGAGGCGCCCCACTCTGTGAACCATCGAGGCTCTTTGCAAAGTTGGAAGACAAAATTCAAGTCTTGGAACAATACCTACAATTATTGGGGGCTGTATCGACTACTTGATGGACGACAGTTCGAGAACTTCTCTCGAAAGAGTTGATCTCTCTCAACACTTAATTAAAACTAGAACCAAAATCCTTTATTGTTATTATTACCCACTATTTGTATTGGGTTAATTATTGATTTTTTATTAAATTATAAAGTAAAATGTTACAATATACTAATTTTTTATACTATTCAGATATCTATTAAATTTGTTAGTATAACATTTTGAAATTAAAAAAAAAAAAAAACTTCACTTGACATCATTTAACAAAAGAAATCAAATTTAATAGAAAATTGTGTTAATAATTTTAAAATTTTAAATAAATATTTTAAAAATTTTAAACTACTTAACGAAGTTAATACAAAATTGTTAAAATTTCAAAATTTAAATAAATATTTTAAAATAAACTACTTAACGAAGTTATACAAATTGAGATATCAATTTAAATTTAAATATAAAAATAAATCTCAAATTTAACCTTTATTTTTTATCTTCTCGGTACTTAGAGCTTTCCTTTATAGATTATTATTATCTTCTCGGTACTTAAGCGGAAGCCGAAGCCAAATGCTTTGATAAGAACACCTAAATGCTCAAAACATTTTTACGCTGAAATCAACGATGAAAAACCATTGGGCTGCCATAAAAAAAGATAAGGCAGTTTCCAGCATTCCACAGAAAAGACAAAGTAGTTAAAACGATTATGCACAGATCATATATGTAAAGCCATGTGTCTTTCTCATGCCGAAAAGGTTACATACATCAGAACAATGTGATCCCAACACACGGTTCTCCGATGGAATCTGCATTGTCCGCATTGTATGTCAGGAAAATCAGTAAGGTTTCTTCACAATAAAGTAAGATGCATTCTGCAGAAACCCGACCGATCCTTTTGCCAACTATTTCCTCTAAACCAGTTCAGTTGGAAGCAGATAATAATAAATTCTAAACAAACTACGCCACACAGCAAAAGTCAATCATGGATTTCAAGGCAGATATTAGTCGTTAGACAGCAAAAATGAAGAGTGAAAGTGGATTGGAGGCTCGTCACTTGTTAGAAACTAAGCAGAAGATCCAGTATTTATACATCAGTAACATAACATGCATCAATTAACCACCTTAAAGCAATAAATGTACACATGGCTTGCTCGTTTCGGTTATGTCTTGTAGTCAATAATGGAGTTAAAGATTGTTCACTGGTCATATCGGTTTCTCAGGATTGTTGTGCTCCAAGGTGTTTGGTCTCCTCTCATCTGCCAGAAAAATATTATATGAATTAGTGATCAGCAGAAGATGAACTACCTTAAAATATGTAATAACAAATTTAAATGAGTTGCAAGAAGAATATCATTACATAGAGAATTCACAATAAACTTTAAATCACTCTTTAAGAGGGAAACTTTGTCCCTCTTACTTGAATAGAGAATTCGCAAAATCAGGTAGTTTTAGATGATCCAAACGTAAAAGCTATGTTACCCGGATACAGGTATGTGTTCAATACAGGCATTTTCAAAAATTTCAAAGTTAGTTTGGAAGGATCATATCTTTACGTCAAATGAAGAGTTGGAATAACAAAAGGAAATGAGAAAAAAAAGGTGCCATTATAATTAGTTGTAAATCAAATGAGTCTTCAATTCATTCATACCTTGCTTTGGAGATAAGTTTACAGAGAAACCAGCACTCACAGCTCCAATTCCTTTCAGAACTTCAGTGCCAGAGTTCAGTGTATTGCTTGCCTTATCATCGCTTAAGTTTAGATGAGCTGCCGATTGAGAAAAATCTTGTTTCACGGATTCCTGCTAAAACTCCAAAAACACAAACTTGCCATATCATACTTAAATATTCGGTGGGAGAGCAATATACTGACAAAACCAAACCACATGATGAATAGCTATACTTGGACACAGATGTGTTGGATACAGATGGATATGTTCAATATTTTTACCAATACCCAATATGAGTTGGACAAGAGTATTGGACATGGGTAGTTCAAGAAAAATGAACAGCTGAAGTAACATAGGCTATAATCGGAACAACGATGAAAAGCCCTACAAAAACTAAAGATGGAGAACTTAAAACATTCATCAATGATTCTATGACAAAATGAACATAGAAATGCAGAGACTATTGAAAGGCCTAGCTGCTTAAGCAATGTCTGTTATGGATGGAAAGAATCATTAGAATCAAGGATGCAATCAAGAAGGAGATTGATTTGGATTGTAATTGTGATCACGATTTTTATTTTATTTCCTAAAGTTTTTCTATCAGCTCCTAGCATGCTAGAAAATTAGGGTTGCTCTTATCGTAAACCTATATTTAATAGGAAAATTTACTAAGGGCTAAAACAAGTTGAATTTCTAGTAAATTAAGGTAGGCTTCGCTCTTAGAGTTCCAAGGTAGGCAACTCCCTTGGAGTTCCATCACCATAGGCAAAACTCGGAATTGATACAAGGGCAAAGACACTTTCGTTGAATCTGATTTTCTCGTTTATCACCCAGTAACTCGATCTCAAACCTCTGGTCATAACAATTTGGCCTCAGAGCCAAGTTCTATGGGAGATCCAAGCATCTGCATGAATCAAATTATGGAGATGATGAAGCTCATGTTGGAGGAACATAAAGCCCAACAACAGGCTGCACTTGCTGCCTTGACCACTCGAATTGATAGTCTATCCCAGAGTCGGGAAGCATTGTCAAGCCAAAGGCATGAACAAGAAAACAGCAATAGCAACGCGCCAATGCTTGCACAACCAGAATCTGTATTAGGGGGACAACTGGACAACAACTTTGTTCCTCGATATGCACAGCTTGATTTTCCCATCATATGATGGAAAGGAAGATCCACTAGGATGGCTAAACAGAGTTTTTTTGCAACCAACAAACAACTGCAGAGGATAAGGTTGGACCCGCTTCATTCCACATGACCAAAGATGCCCAACTTTGGTTTTTTAATTTATTCAATGAAAACCAAGATTTCTCTTGGGAACGTTTCAAAGGGTTATGCTATCTTCGTTTTGGACCACCAACACGAAGCAATCCTCTTGGAGAACTCATCACTTTGACAAACTGGGATGGTAGATGAATACATGAGCAGCTTTCAGAGTTTGCTTGCGTGGGGCCACCACTATGCGTGCTAACCAATGTTTTTTAAACTGGACCGGTGGTTGAACTCATCAAGCCACCGGTTCACCGGCCTGACCACTCCAATTAAAAAAATTAAAATTAAAAAAATTAAAAACCTGGTTCAACTGGTTTTTTGCCAGTTCAATCAGTCCGAATTGGTTCCCGATCTAACCGGTTCAAAGCCACTCTCCGAATCAGTACTCCGGCTAATTTCTTGGTCCAATCGGTCCAACCGGCCAGGCCGATCCAGTTCAAATAACATTGGTGCTGACCAACACATGGATATTTTCACAGCAGTGCTGTCCAACTCCATTTGCCTCAATGCGGAAATTCATCACCCTACAAATTTGGTGTTAGCCATGAGCCTTGCTAGAGCATATGAAAGAAAGCTCCAATCTACTGAAGGGGCACCCCAAATTTACAATGAGGCAACATCAAGATGAACTCAGAATATTGTGGGAATTAAAAAAGAATACAAAAAAAAAAAAAAAATAGCAATACAGTGGAAGGAGAACAAGCTCAACCGCCATTCTTCATCAAACGCTTGAACCGAGCTGAAATGGAAGGACTCTGGGACTGTGCTATAATTGCAATGAGACACAGACAAGTGGTCACAAATATAAACGCCTCTTTTGGATGGAAATGGTAGATATGGGGCAAAATGAGGATGTGAATAATGTTGTCACTGCATCGGAGCTTTAAGTTTCTCTACATGCAATTTGAGCTTGATGACAAACTCGGGCTTGAGGAGGCTAGTAATGTTACGGATGGAGAGAATCATTAGAATCAAGCATTCAATCAAGGAGGAGATTGATTTGGATTATGATTTTTATTTTATTTCCTATAGTTCTCTATGAACTTAAATAAAACTTCCCTAGTATGCTAGGAAATTAGGGTTGCTCTCACTGTAGACCTTTATTTAAGAGGAAAATTTACTAAGGGATAAAACAAGTTGAATTTCCAGTAAATTACGGTAGGCTAATCTCTTAAGAGTTCCATCACCATAGGCAAAACTCGGAATTGAAACAAGGGCAGAGACCCTTCAGTTGAATTTGTTTTTTCTCATTAATTGCTCAGTAACTTGATCTCAGACCCGCAATCGTAACAATGCCAGTCAAGCAGATGTTTAAAGAAAGCAACAATGGAAAGTGGACAAAGAATAATAAGCACAAGCATGTACCACAGATTCAAGTTCCAGATTTCCAGTAGCCAAACTGGATTGACAAGTACCAATATGATGGCTGTAAATAGCAAAATAGTCCAAATTTTGACAAAGAAATACTAGGATTTTGCTACAAGTTGTTGGCTGGTTAAAGGAAAACCAAATTCCATTTCTTGTGCAAGTTTTAGGGTGCCGAACATAAAGGAAAGCAAGTATTAACCTTGTGGGTCGATAGATCAGACTCTGCTGGATCCCTCAAACTTGGAGCAGGAACTTCGGTATCATGCAATAAATAATCCTTCTTATGAACATCAGCTTGTTTATGATCTCCAGAATCCTGCCTCACACTTCTTGATTTACTGTCGCAATCACTGTTTAGTACAGTACCCCCAACTTCCACAGAAGTCCTTTTTCTGAAATGAGTACGTAATATTAAGACAAGCCCAAAGGACCATAGAATTTATACAGCACCTGATGCTGGTTAAACCAGAATTATCCTAAAATAATGTTGCATCGATCACCAATGCTGGTTAAAGGAGAAAGGATTCAATAAGAAATTTCTACCTGCTGGGATTATGATTGTGTACATGTACAGAGCTAGGTGTGTTTGCAAAAAGTATTCCTCGAAGCGGCTTCCCATCTATAATAGTCTCAATAGTATATCCATGTGGGAAGCTCTCAGTAACCTTAGCTCGAAATGTCTTCTTTCCTTGATGCAGGACTTGGTTTAATGGAAAATTTTCTCTTCCTGCAGAATTGGATAGTACCATAAGTGCACAGAAGATAACACTTTTCATACTAATGATGCAATGTTCTATTGGCTGTTTACCAACTAAATAGAAACTAATAAATTGTTCATTGAAACCAAAGTTTAGGTTAGGTTTACAAGAAATCTCACCACCATGCAAACTGCAGAGTATAGCACAAAACATAAGTAATAAGTAATAACTAACCCAAAAGTCTGGAAATCTGTTTTTATAAGTAACAAGTAATCCAAAAGTCAGAAGGTGTGTGCCTGGGTTTTTGGAGGAACAAGGGGTGAGGTGAGGGCTTAGTGATATATGGATAAGACAAAGAACTCAAGGGAAAAAAACTTAAAGAATGTATTAATATAACTCTGAGAAGAGCAACATAGTGGTTATAAAATATACAAATTGGTCAGAAAGTGAGAAAGAGTTCTTACTTGGTTGGCCATAACTAGATAAAGGAATGGGTTGGTTCACGTCATTGCTGACTTCAATTCTAACAAGAGCTTTATCTTGTGCAAGATTGCTAAGATTTTGTTCTTGACACTTAAGCTTTAGCTGCTTTCTCAACGATAACTTCTCTAGCTTCCTTTCATCTCGTACAATTAGTCCTGGGAGTCACATTAATCAGAACTGATATTTAGCTGAAGGCTGGCAAAAGATTTACGGAGTTCCCCGAACCAAATCAAATATAAAAAGCAGCTTAGCATGAAACGTTTTTAAATCAAGGTAAATGGTATATTTAGATTAAACCTGTGTGCAAGTAGTACATGTCATCCAATGCCTCAAGGGTCTTATTGCAGCCACCAATAAACACAAGAACACCACTCTTCAGGGGATCCAAACAATCCCCAGCAACAGAAAATCGAGCAGAAGGGCCATCACCCATAGTTATCACCTTGGTCCAAATGCCAGTATCTGCACCATTAGAAACATAAAATATGAACAACTAACCACACTTGCATATTATTTCATCAGAGAGCAACCCTTTTGGACCACAAAGGAAAGAAATATAAACAAATAAATAACTAAAATATTGCAATTTCCCACAACCTTCAACCTCAGATTTCTAAAATAGACTCACTAGATGATTTCAAGAAATAGAAAATTTGATTGAAGATAACATAATCAACAATTAAATAAGACGTACCAACATCAAGCATGTAAAGATCGTCATAAAGATTCTGAGCGTCTGTAAATCCCCCAAAAACAAACATGTTCTTGCCAAAAGCAACAGTAGAGTGGCCAGCACGAGGTGTCAACATCTGGCCTGAGGTATTCAACTCTTTCCATGCAAGAGTATCTAGCAAAAATAAGAAAAATTCCAAGAAAAAAAATTAAGCAGAAATAAAAATCCAAGATTCATGTATTTTCAAGCAATGAAAACATGTAAAATGTACAGTAAATTGAATATAACAAGTTAACAACCAAAGGCGTGTATGAAAGCATAGAAGAACAGGTAAATGCATGGACTCATGGGAAAGAAGAAAAATCAAACCCGCATCCAGGATATGGACATCAGACAAATAGTAATCATGCCCATCTTCACCACCGATTACAATAATTTTATTCTTCCAAGATGAGCAAGTATGGCTATCACGAGCAGATGGTGGGTTCCCCAATGTTGCAGCACGTTTCCAGACAAAGGTCTCTACAAGCAAAAGATGAGGGGAAAATAAGAATTCATATAAAACCCCAGAAAGAAAGAATAATAATAATAATAAAGAAACTTGTCCCTTCAGCCTAAGCTTTTCAAGACATTTTCAAAGCAAAAAAGATACCAAACAAAACTCAATTCCAATTTTTTGAAGTGCAACTAGGAGTTCTGGCAAATGCATGAATTTGTAATTTTACCCCTCTATGATGACATAAATAGAGATCACATTAATCAAACTCAAATCAGCCAATGCAATAAGAAGTTAAGAATAAAGCATTGTCAAGATATTTACCTGTATTTAAAATATAGAGGTCATTGTAATAAATTTCATCATTGTTATCAGAAGACTTTCCGCAGCCACCAAATATGAAGAGTCGTTTACCAACAAGAGCTGCGCTATGACCCTCACGTGCCTCTGGTCCTTCACCTCTTACACTTGGACAAATCCATGTGCATGTTGCTGCAAGAAAAGCATGTAACGAGTTAATGTATTTCCACTATTGATAAGAAGCCATCTGATGGTTTTCAAGGACGCCTTGGGCAAAATAACAGCAAACCACTTAATTTTATTTCCATGAAATGACTGAAAGGCAAAGGATTATGATAATTTAATAATTAAAGTAACAAAAAAGGGAAATTTTAACTTCCTGGAATCGCTTCAATAGCCATCTAGTAATAGCCCTTAAGTGCCTCCCCATTTCTCTCTAACACTCTGAATATAAATAGAGCTTCATTTTTAAATATATAATAAAATAATCATTAATTCATAAAATTGGTTCTTTATTAACCCTGTAGGATAGAAATATAGAGCTTCAGATTACATGACTGAGAATACAGTTCCCTCAGAGTTATGAGTGTCAAAAAATTACATGAAGACCATCTCAACATGTTTTGTAATTATCTCCAAAGAACATTACTTCCTATAACAAAATTACATTGAGACAATCTCAACGAGTTTTGTGACTATCTCCAAAGAACATTAATTCCTACAACAAACTTAAAAGGGAAAAATATGTTGATTCTGTCACTGGTTCTAAAGTAGTATCACCCAACCATTCCACTTAAGCAAAATGATATCTTTCATGGAATTTGAAAGGAAAATAAAGGCAAATGCGGATAATGGGTAATAAGAGGTGAACAAAAGGAAATCGAATGTGAGGAATAACTCACCACTGTCTAATATATGCAGATCCTTGAGAGGATTCATCCCATCAGTACCACCAAAGACAAATAGATTGTCACCAACAGTAGTACAACTATGACTATCCCTTGGAGTTGGCGGTGTGCCTTTTGTTGCTAGTAGGCTCCATGTCTGACTAGCTGCAAAATCGCAATATCAGAAATATAAGAGCCATTAAAGAGCCTCCAAACAAACTCCCAGGATCATAAATGTTATGAAAAACAACCCAAGTACCAAATGATAGATACAGGCAATTGAATTAACTATTATGAAAAATCAAAAAATGACATGTTACGTGTGGCAAACTGTTCCACAAAAACACGATAACAACAACTAATCAATTTTTTAAACCAAACAAAAGGGAAGCAAGAAAAGTTTATGCTGAACCAGAAATCCCAACAAATGTGCCAAAGTAAAAATCCACCAAACAACTTTTTGAGTAGCACATGCCTATAATCATTAATACCGGCAATAAATGCTAAACCAAGCACATATCAGAGCATAAATGCTTATACCAACAACCCTAAAGAAGGAAAAATTGTTACACAATAAACCCATAAAACCCTAAGAAATAAGCTTCAATAACATACCCACTAAAAGAATCAATTAGCAAAACACATAAAACACAATCAAAATCCAAATTATATCTCAAAATACCAAATAAAAGTCGAAATGTAAAATCTCAAAAAGTTCATTTGGAGATGAAACAAGTGAGAAAAACAATTAAAAATGAGAAAAGAGAAAAGAAACCCAGATTTTAGAAGACCCACCAGTGTCAAAGACATGAACTTGATTGGTTTGGCAATTATCTTTGCCATAACCACCAAAAACATAGAGAAATCTGCCTCCTTTAATGGCGTTACATGTATGTCCCCATCTTTTCCCTGGCCCCGCACATGCTTCTCCCACACCTCCTTCTTCTTTTGGGTATAACTGAACCTTTTCCCACCTCATTTTTCCTGGGAAAAAATGAAAAATTTTCAGTGGGAAAGTGAAGAAAAGTTTCAATATTTGAAGACAAAACAATGGTTTTCTATTTTCTTTTTTCAAATATCTTTTTGGGGTTTGGGGATTTGAGACCGAGTGGATTAAGAGTTCATGCAAATAAATAAAATGAAATATAAAATTTTCAAATAAGTTTTGTTTAATGAAAATACTTGAAAGAAGGATTAAGAAATTTTAGAACAGTAGAGAGAGAGGAATCTGGTGGGCTTTGCATAGGAACTCGAAACAGCTTTTCGACACGTGTCATCTGATGTAGCTCCAAATCTTGGTGGGCCTATGATAGGATGGGTATCGAGACACGTTGCAAAAGAATCAGCCGTTGGTTTGGACACCTCTGAATGGTTTATTATCTGCCTTACGTGCCTGTTTGCGTTTCCAGCTCTCAATGGCCCGGATTTATTTTGGGGAAAAATATTAATGAAACCAAAATTAATACATAAAGTATATACTTTTTTTTATTTGATTAGGAAGGAGGGAAGGTCGTGTTTTCACCGTTATGCTTTGACACTCTCCAATCACTTCATAATTTAAACTTCTTTTGTACTAACACAATTACATTACGAAACAATAAAAATATCGATATATCTTAAATAAAGTTATATATTTGAGTCTTGTGGACGATGAAAAATGTTACGATAATTTATCTTCCATTTAGAGGTTCAATCCATTTTAGCATTAGATTTAATTAAGATTCAATATATTTGTTTAATACCAAAAGTTTCAAATTAAAAAAATTGTATTGTTATAACAAAACAATCTTAAGTTTGTCAAAGTCACCTCTCAACAACAACAATAACTCACCTCTGCTCTAAGCAATGACCGCCTCCACTAAATTCTAGTGATTGACAACTTTTACAGTACGTTTAGTTCACAGTAATGAAATAGGGTTGTAATTGAATAAAGCTGTAATCAGTAATTCAACTGTTTAGTTGAATGGAATGAAATAGAACAGTAATAGTATTCTTGTGTTTGATTGAATTGAATGATGTTATAATAGCATAAGAAAAAAATTAAAATGACTAGAATACCTTAATGAAATTTTTTAAGCAGATAATTTTTGTTATTGTTATTAAATTTTAATAAGATTATTATTGAAAATAATTTAATAAAAATAATAAATAATTCAACCATATTTTACCATAATTTTTATAAATATAATTTAATAAAAATATAAATTAATAACATTCTTAATATAATTATTATTATATGAATTTAAAAATCAAAATATATAATACTATAAAATATATATAATCTACTTTATTACTTTTAAATTGCAATTCATATTTAATGTGTTAAAATATCTTTAGCGAAACAAATAATTTAATTATTCTACAATAAAAATAAAATATTAGAAGTAATAAATAACTTGAGAATTATATTTCACATCCAAGCATAATATTCATATATTAACAAAAAATTACATGATTTCATTAGTTTATATGTCATAATCCATATGTTTTAAAATTTTACAACATCAAAAAGTTACAATACTATAATGACATTCTATCATGTCATTATACCATCCAAATATTACAAACACAAAAAGTTACCAAATTATCAACACAACCATGATTTTTAATGGTCAACAAAAAATCTTGACCTATTTCAATCGCATGAAGGTAAACTAAAGAAAATGAACATTTGCGTTGGATAATCTGGAATTTTACTCAACGCTCGATAGCGCTCATCCTCAGTTAAACCTTCTACTTCACATAATGTTGGATATAATTTTAGAGCACTTTCTTGAATAGCCATTTCTGACTTTTGTTGAATTAGCACTTCGGAGGCAATACTCTTACTGATTTCAAGGCCAATGGTCCGTATATTTTTCGCCAATAAAGTGGCAGCATCATTAAATGAAGTAGAAGAATCACTTGCATAAGAACTCTTTTTTCTTCTTTGAAAATGTGGAATCACCTTGGTTTTACCGAGTTGCGGTTGTATAGTGAAAGATCCATGTCATCCAAAGAAACATTACTTCGCATCCATGGAAATCATTTCTTTCTTCATGAGTATTTGTAGTAAGAGTAAAGTCCAAACCTCAACATCTATTTCTTCAATAATGTTAACATCTATTTCTTCAATAATGTTTGAGCATTTTTCCCAGAGGCTCGATCTTTTGCGTAGATGGCGATAAGTTGGTCATAATAAGGGAAACTCCAAAGTTTGAATTGAGCGGCTTCATATTAGATATAAATTTCGTCAAAATAAGATAATAAAGACTTGAAATAATTCTTACTTTCTATATGAGTTCCACACCGCATCTTCAGCAGCAACAAGCTACCTATGGTCATCCCAACCAAAGCCGTTATTGTTTTTTCCACTAAGCATGTCATAAACGATTGACCAATCCCTTTTTAATGTCCTAATCCTCGATTCAAGATTAGGTTTAGCCTTTAACATGGCATGGGGTAAAACTTTTTCTAACACTTTTTTCCAACTCATTTAAATAACCGGCTTTGAATCCCGCATCTGCATTAAAGGTTCCAACATTGTGCAAGTCAACCATACAAACAACCAACGCAACATCTTCTTCTGGAACCCATTTCCTTTTGGTTCCTTGAGAATTTTGGGAAGAAACACTTGATTATGAAAAACCTAACATAATTATCTTAAGAAAAAACGCAAATTAAAATTAAGTTCAATATTATGCATCAAAAGATCAACACTTTATAAAATTATAACACATGATGAATCAAAGGAAAATAAATTATCATTCAACAAGTCTAGTACAATACAAAAAAACAATTCAAACACCACCAAAGTTTCATAAACTAGATACATGAAATAACATAAACAACTTAACGTTTACTATTTTTACCCTAAACCTAACTAATTTCTAGATGTTTGCCATTCATCAAACATTTGGTTGGCTAGTTCCATCCTCCAAGTAGCCCATGCATCCGATGGATGAATACGCATCCAGGATATGGACATCAGACAAATAGTAATCATGCCCATCTTCACCACCGATTACAATAATTTTATTCTTCCAAGATGAGCAAGTATGGCTATCACGAGCAGATGGTGGGTTCCCCAATGTTGCAGCACGTTTCCAGACAAAGGTCTCTACAAGCAAAAGATGAGGGGAAAATAAGAATTCATATAAAACCCCAGAAAGAAAGAATAATAATAATAATAAAGAAACTTGTCCCTTCAGCCTAAGCTTTTCAAGACATTTTCAAAGCAAAAAAGATACCAAACAAAACTCAATTCCAATTTTTTGAAGTGCAACTAGGAGTTCTGGCAAATGCATGAATTTGTAATTTTACCCCTCTATGATGACATAAATAGAGATCACATTAATCAAACTGAAATCAGCCAATGCAATAAGAAGTTAAGAATAAAGCATTGTCAAGATATTTACCTGTATTTAAAATATAGAGGTCATTGTAATAAATTTCATCATTGTTATCAGAAGACTTTCCGCAGCCACCAAATATGAAGAGTCGTTTACCAACAAGAGCTGCGCTATGACCCTCACGTGCCTCTGGTCCTTCACCTCTTACACTTGGACAAATCCATGTGCATGTTGCTGCAAGAAAAGCATGTAACGAGTTAATGTATTTCCACTATTGATAAGAAGCCATCTGATGGTTTTCAAGGACGCCTTGGGCAAAATAACAGCAAACCACTTAATTTTATTTCCATGAAATGACTGAAAGGCAAAGGATTATGATAATTTAATAATTAAAGTAACAAAAAGGGAAATTTTAACTTCCTGGAATCGCTTCAATAGCCATCTAGTAATAGCCCTTAAGTGCCTCCCCATTTCTCTCTAACACTCTGAATATAAATAGAGCTTCATTTTTAAATATATAATAAAATAATCATTAATTCATAAAATTGGTTCTTTATTAACCCTGTAGGATAGAAATAAAGAGCTTCAGATTACATGACTGAGAATACAGTTCCCTCAGAGTTATGAGTGTCAAAAAAGTACATGAAGACCATCTCAACAAGTTTTGTAATTATCTCCAAAGAACATTATTTCCTATAACAAAATTACATTGAGACAATCTCAACGAGTTTTGTGACTATCTCCAAAGAACATTAATTCCTACAACAAACTTAAAAGGGAAAAATATGTTGATTCTGTCACTGGTTCTAAAGTAGTATCACCCAACCATTCCACTTAAGCAAAATGATATCTTTCATGGAATTTGAAAGGAAAATAAAGGCAAATGCGGATAATGGGTAATAAGAGGTGAACAAAAGGAAATCGAATGTGAGGAATAACTCACCACTGTCTAATATATGCAGATCCTTGAGAGGATTCATCCCATCAGTACCACCAAAGACAAATAGATTGTCACCAACAGTAGTACAACTATGACTATCCCTTGGAGTTGGCGGTGTGCCTTTTGTTGCTAGTAGGCTCCATGTCTGACTAGCTGCAAAATCGCAATATCAGAAATATAAGAGCCATTAAAGAGCCTCCAAACAAACTCCCAGGATCATAAATGTTATGAAAAACAACCCAAGTACCAAATGATAGATACAGGCAATTGAATTAACTATTATGAAAAATCAAGAAATGACATGTTACGTGTGGCAAACTGTTCCACAAAAACACGATAACAACAACTAATCAATTTTTTTTAAACCAAACAAAAAGGGAAGCAAGAAAAAGTTTATGCTGAACCAGAAATCCCAACAAATGTGCCAAAGTAAAAATCCACCTAACAACTTTTTGAGTAGCACATGCCTATAATCATTAATACCGGCAATAAATGCTAAACCAAGCACATATCAGAGCATAAATGCTTATACCAACAACCCTAAAAGAAGGAAAAATTGTTACACAATAAACCCATAAAAACCCTAAGAAATAAGCTTCAATAACATACCCACTAAAAGAATCAATTAGCAAAACACATAAAACACAATCAAAATCCAAATTATATCTCAAAATACCAAATAAAAGTCGAAATGTAAAATCTCAAAAAGTTCATTTGGAGATGAAACAAGTGAGAAAAACAATTAAAAATGAGAAAAGAGAAAAGAAACCCAGATTTTAGAAGACCCACCAGTGTCAAAGACATGAACTTGATTGGTTTGGCAATTATCTTTGCCATAACCACCAAAACATAGAGAAATCTGCCTCCTTTAATGGCGTTACATGTATGTCCCCATCTTTTCCCTGGCCCCGCACATGCTTCTCCCACACCTCCTTCTTCTTTTGGGTATAACTGAACCTTTTCCCACCTCATTTTCCTGGGAAAAATGAAAAATTTTCAGTGGGAAAGTGAAGAAAAGTTTCAATATTTGAAGACAAAACAATGGTTTTCTATTTTCTTTTTCAAATATCTTTTGGGGTTTGGGGATTTGAGACCGAGTGGATTAAGAGTTCATGCAAATAAATAAAATGAAATATAAAATTTTCAAATAAGTTTTGTTTAATGAAAATACTTGAAAGAAGGATTAAGAAATTTTAGAACAGTAGAGAGAGAGAATCTGGTGGGCTTTGCATAGGAACTCGAAACAGCGTTTCGACACGTGTCATCTGATGTAGGTCCAAATCTTGGTGGGCCTATGATAGGATGGGTATCGAGACACGTTGCAAAAGAATCAGCCGTTGGTTTGGACACCTCTGAATGGTTTATTATCTGCCTTACGTGCCTGTTTGCGTTTCCAGCTCTCAATGGCCCGGATTTATTTTGGGGAAAAATATTAATGAAACCAAAATTAATACATAAAGTATATACTGTTTTTTATTTGATTAGGAAGGAGGGAAGGTCGTGTTTTCACCGTTATGCTTTGACACTCTCCAATCACTTCATAATTTAAACTTCTTTTGTACTAACACAATTACATTACGAAACAATAAAAATATCGATATATCTTAAATAAAGTTATATATTTGAGTCTTGTGGACGATGAAAAAATGTTACGATAATTTATCTTCCATTTAGAGGTTCAATCCATTTTAGCTTTAGATTTAATTAAGATTCAATATATTTGTTTAATACCAAAAAGTTTCAAATTAAAAAAAAATTGTATTGTT
This sequence comes from Gossypium rotundifolium, assembly GCA_025506655.1. Taxonomy (NCBI): domain Eukaryota; kingdom Viridiplantae; phylum Streptophyta; class Magnoliopsida; order Malvales; family Malvaceae; genus Gossypium; species Gossypium rotundifolium. Next base: position 36,235,713 of record CP106723.1, on the reverse strand, counting down.
ATAACAAAACAATCTTAAGTTTGTCAAAGTCACCTCTCAACAGCGTAACAACTCACCTCTGCTCTAAGCAATGACTGCCTCCACTAAATTCTAGTGATTGACAACTTTTACAGTACATTTGGTTCACGGTAATGAAATAGGGTTGTAATTAAATAGAACTGTAATCAGTAATTCAACTGTTTAGTTGAATGGAATGAAATAGAACTGTAATAGTATTCTTGTGTTTGATTGAATTGAATGATGTTATAATAGTATAAGGAAAAAATTAAAATGACTAGAATACCTTATGAAATTTTTTAGGCGAGATAATTTTTGTTATTGTTATTAAATTTTATTAAGATTATTATTGAAAATAATTTAATAAAAATAATAAATAATTCAACCATATTTTACCATAATTTTATTAATATAATTTAATAAAAATATAAATTAATAACATTCTTAATATAATTATTATTATATGAATTTAAAAATCAAAATATATAATACTATAAAATATATATAATCTACTTTATTACTTTTAAATTGCAATTCATATTTAATGTGTTAAAATATCTTTAGCGAAACAAATAATTTAATTATTCTACAATAAAAATAAAATATTAGAAGTAATAAATAACTTGAGAATTATATTTCACATCCAAGCATAATATTCATATATTAACAAAAATTACATGATTTCATTAGTTTATATGTCATAATCCATATGTTTTAAAATTTTACAACATCAAAAGTTACAATACTATAATGACATTCTATCATGTCATTATACCATCCAAATATTACAAACACAAAAGTTACCAAATTATCAACACAACCATGATTTTTAATGGTCAGCAAAAAATCTTCTGACCTATTTCAATACAGCAGAAGGTAAACTAAAGAAAATGAGCATTTGCGTTGGATAATCTGGAATTTTACTCAACGCTCGATAGCGCTCATCCTCAGTTAAACCTTCTACTTCACATAATGTTGGATATAATTTTAGAGCACTTTCTTGAATAGCCATTTCTGACTTTTGTTGAATTAGCACTTCGGAGGCAATACTCTTACTGATTTCAAGGCCAATGGTCCGTATATTTTCCGCCAATAAAGTGGCAGCATCATTAAATGAAGTAGAAGAATCACTTGCATAAGAACTCTTTTTCTTCTTCTTTGAAAATGTGGAATCACCTTGGTTTTTACCTGGTTGCGGTTGTGTAGCTGAAAGATCCATGTCATCCAAAGAAACATTAGCTTCGCATCCATGGAAATCATTTCTTTCTTCATGAGTATTTGTATCAAGAGTAAAGTCTGAAACCTCTGTTAATTCTTACTTGTTGTTATTGAGCTTAAGAGACCTCTCACGGGGTTGACCGTCCGTGGCGTTGGATCAATCTACCACATCCTCAACATCTATTTCTTCAATAATGTTAGCTGCTGTTTGAGCATTTTTCCCAGAGGCTCGATCTTTTGCGTAGATGGCAGTAAGTTGGTCATAATAAGGGAAACTCCAAAGTTTGAATTGAGCGGCTTCATATTAGATATAAATTTTGTCAAAATAAGATAATAAAGACTTGAAATAATTCTTACTTTCTATATGAGTTCCACACCGCATCTTCAGCAGCAACAAGCTGCCTATGCTCATCCCAACCAAAGTCGTTATTGTTTTTTCCACTAAGCATGTCATAAACGATTGACCAATCCCTTTTTAATGTCCTAATCCTCGATTCAAGGCATGGGGTTAAACTTTTTCTAACACTTTTTTCCAACTCATTTAAATAACCGGCTTTGAATCTCGTATCTGCATTAAAGGTTCCAACATTGTGCAAGTCAACCATACAAACAACCAACGCAACATCTTCTTCCGGAACCCATTTCCTTTTGGTTCCTTGAGAATTTTGGGAAGAAACACTTGGTTATGAAAAACCTAACATAATTATCTTAAGAAAAAACGCAAATTAAAATTAAGTTCAATATTATGCATCAAAAGATCAACACTTTATAAAATTATAACACATGATGAATCAAAGGAAAATAAATTATCATTCAACAAGTCTAGTACAATACAAAAAAAACAATTCAAACACCACCAAAGTTTCATAAACTAGATACATGAAATAACATAAACAACTTAACGTTTACTATTTTTACCCTAAACCTAACTAACTTCTAGATGTTTGCCATTCATCAAACATTTGGTTGGCTAGTTCCATCCTCCAAGTAGCCCATGCATCCGATGGATGAATATTTACGATATTCGGTTCATCATCATCTATCACATTACTAGGTAATCCTTCTTCCAACTCCGCTTCAATAGGATCAAGACTCATATAGGTTCGAATAATATTATGGAGCAAACATCATGCAATAATGATTCTATTGTGCACCCTCACAGGATAGAATGATAGACTCCTAAGTATTCCCCATCTAATTTTTAATAACCCAAAACATCTTTCAATAACATTACGCGCAGAAGCATGTTTCATATTGAAAAATTCTTCCGGAGTACTTGGTTGGTAACCCTGACGCCACTCATTCAAATGATATCTTTGTCCTCTAAAAGGCACAAGAAATCCCTCACAATTTGTGTATCCAGCATCAACTAGATAATAATAACCTATAAAAGAAACTATTTGTCATGGTTAATTTCCCAAAAAAGTATGATATTAAAAATTAATTCAAACTACTATAATTTTGCACTTTACCATGAGGAACTTTTAGTCCATGTCTCCTACTAATGGCATCTCGAAGAACTCGTCCATCAGCAACAAAACCTTCCCAACCAGGAAGAACATAAACAAAATGCATATCAGGTGTACAAACACCTAACATTTTTGTTGCTATGTCACATTTTCGTGTTCGATATCTAGATTTATTTACTGTTGGAACCCTAATCTTGATGTGGGTTCCATCTAAAGCACCTAAGAAATTCTACATCACATGTATAAAACCTCGAGTTAGGATACTATATTTAAATCTAAATGGACTAAATTATGTACGAGCTATATATAGTATTCACTCCAATACCTTGAATCATTTTCACCTTGGGTCTGTAGAATTAGCTGTAATTGGATCTGCCTTTTTAAATAACACATCTTGTATGCGTATGAAAGCATTTAAAACATTGTGAAATGATCTCTAACGGTTTCCTCGAACCTATTAAAGTGATGCTTGATAACTCTATTTTTAAAGTGATGAAAAATGATATGTAAAAACATTGCCACTTGCTCGTCAACAGGCATGTTTCTTGACGGCTTCAATCCCCCTAAAGTTTGTAACATCTCACATAGTTTAAAAAAGGCAATTCTATTCATTCTAACTTGTTCAATACAGGTCTCATCACTAACATATACAAGTCTTTTCACATAATCTCGTTGTGCATAAAAATCTAAAATATAGGATCTAATCCTTGGTCTATAGGTATGTAGGCTATGGATGGCACCTAATGCAACTAAGAACCAACTCGCAACTGTACACATTTGCAACCATATTGTAATAGCAAGACCAATTCTTTTACGCCTCTCACTTTGTACAATTAAAGGCGATTGAGCCATTCTTGCAAGATATTAAAGTGTTACATAACTTCAAATCATAGTAAAAGGGTCACATTTCTTCAATACTAATTTCAATAATAGTAAAACAAAATCAAAGAATTTAATTTGTAAAGAACTTACAATTGGTTCAAATGAATACAAGAACTTTAACTGTGGGTGGAAGAAGCAATCAAGCAAACCAAAGAAGAAGAGGAAGCAATAACACACTGTTAAAGAAAAATGAACAGTACATATTTATCAAATTTCATTCAACAAAATCGGCTCTTGGCTTAGCAAATAATAATGTCTTAAATATTAAAATTTAAAATCAAATAATGAACATCTAATCTTGAAATACATCCACATCCAAAATCCCAGATCACTGAATCTTATGAAAGGTAGGCCGAAGATGGCAGAATCTCATTAAAAGAACAAGTATATAATATACATACAGAAACAACGTTCCTAATCCATGCCAGGTAGACCAATCAGAAATAATTAAAATGTGATACCATTTGTTCTTAAACATGTTTAATAATTAGATTCTTTCAATCATGCTTTACCACCACTCATCAACTTACATTAAAATCATTACTTAATTTAAAAACACGTAAATGTGAATAAATAGTCTTTTAAAAATAATTTACGGTAAAACCAATTTTACATTTTTCTACCACATATTAGTATTAAAAATAACATATATTTCTAACCCTAATTAGTTCTTATTTTTCATAATTAATTTGAACCATAATAGGGAATCAAATTGCACAATAATGCAATAGTTGTATTTTTAAAATCAAATAGATGACATGTCAAATTATTGGTTTATTGCAAAGTAGGTCATCATCTCCTTGCTTGTCTTATTATCCTCATTCTTTTTATATGTATTAGATTAATTATAAAATATAATTAGACAAAAATATGAAAAATTAGATTCTAATCAGATAAAACTTAAAAATACATATATCGTAATTGTAGATAGTAAGACTTAAACGATCCTCAATAATTCAATGTCTTAGCTTTGCCAACAATGTTAAAGTTTCATTGACAAGCCCTTCAATTGAACAAACTACGAGTGAAATAACAAAAAAAGTTACCAAATCTTTAGTTGACATCAATTCTGAGTTTGAAGCATGGATCACCAATACCTTTCTTTGTCTATAAAAAAAATCCTAAGCTAGTATTTTCTTATTTAAATTAAATATTGATTAATTATTTGTTAAGAAAAATAATAATTGAATTGGTAGTAAAAAAATCTTAAGCTACTATTTTCTTATTTAAATTAAATATTGATTAATTATTTGTTAAGAAAAATTAAGCTCACTAACAAATTAAACACAACTAATCTTTTAGCCCACTGAAATAATAAGAAAGTAATGAAAAGAAAAAAGAAAAAGAAAACAAAGAATACCCTTTTTCTTACAAAGCCAAATAGTTGTTAAATTGAGCCAAAAGTTTTCACTTTTTTACATTTTAGACATTAGAAATCAGAACCCTATAAATGGATAAACAACTTCTCATCAACAGAGTAGAAATAAATAAATTAATCAAAGCCCAGAATCCTCAGCTATTACTAATTCATTCCTTATTTCTAAGGAAACAGTCAAACTCAAATAAATAGAGATGATTATGAAGAGCGATTCAATTGCGAAAAAAAAATAACTATAATCTTTAGGTCTTCTGCTCAGAGTTGAAGATAACACGAAACTATCAGAAGAAACTAACGCATTTACACAGACAAAAACGACAAAATTAAGAATCTGAGAAACAAAAAAAATCAATAATACAATCTTTAAAGCACCTAAAATCAAACAACGAAATTGAAATAATACCTGCCCTCTACTAACAATAGGGCCAAGCTTGCAACCTTCTTCCAAAGGATCTGAAATTTTAGGCGTTAGTTTAAAATGAAGCACAAGCTATTACAGCAGGTCTATCAAGTAACCACATTAAAATATCATGTTACAACCATTAGGGCTCAAAAATAAAGAGAGGGCAATAACATAGAAAAACAAAGCAATATGATTTCCCATTACCTACCACAAGACTAGTTATCGGACCACAGAACCAAATAAATGAAGAAAAAGCGTGCTCTATTCCAAGTGTCTACATGAATCAACAAAATATACAGTAATCAGAGAAGCTCAGAGTGTTGAAAAGAAATACAACCAAGGCTAAAAATAATAATAAATAAAGAGATAGTATTACATAAGCAAGAAGTTGACAAAATATTTTAAGAATTATTTTAAATGCAAATTATTCTTCAAAAAATGGATATAACATTCTTTTCTCTAACTAGTACGTTTTAATTTATATTGTTAAAGATGATAAGTATTTCTACAAGTTATAAGAAAATTTTTAGAAAATAATAATAAAAGAAAATCTGCCTCTCAACGCCATGATTAAGACTACAAAGTGGACATTAGGCACGTATCAACTTGTAAAACATATTCATTAAGGAGCTCAGTAAAGTTGCAAAGGGAGTAATGACATTTTTTAAGTGTTCTAAGCAAAATAGATGAAGCCATTAAAATATTCCAAGAAATTATTCGTTACTATCACAATCACTTACCAACACTTGGATATTTGCTAGGCCAAACAAATACCAAGAGCCTAATCAACTAGTCCAGCTCTAAACCATCCACTATAATAGCAATCAATCAACCATGACCTGGCCTTTATATTTTATTTTCTTCGTGTGCATATGTGTTTAACTTACATAGCATCAATGAGTCATCAATCTAAATCCACTAATCCAGAGTGATAGGCGGAAGGAAGTATCAACATGTAAGCTAGTTACTTTCGTGCTCGTGCAAAAAAACTATGAAGTTAATAAAGGAATAGTGGCGTTTAAATTTCTTTCCAGAAAGGCCTTTAGGGCTTACTTAGGCTTTAGCGATTAGAGCACTTAAGACAGCTAGAATTATAGAGGGCTTAGAGATAGATAGCAGAGGTCCTTATTCGTGAGTCCAACGAAGCACCAGATGTTCAATCAAATCATACCTGAAGAATCCATCAATGATAAATAATCAATTATCAAACTGAACCATTAGAAGTGAGAAGTAAAACATATGAATTCTATGCCAATGATAGTTATCCTTGTGTAAAAGAGTTAGAAATTTCCAGCTGTAGAAACTAATTCTAAATGCTAATAATACTCTTGTTTATGATGAGCGGCATGAGCCTAGTTATCAGCACATGGTTCTATAAGCAATCTACTTCAAGCAAGATGAGTGTAAGTGGATTAGTGATTGAATCTTTTGAACTTAAAATATGATGAGACCCTATAGCTAGTGATAAAGTGTGCCAACTGAATCCTTTTTTTATTCCTTCTTACTATTACAAAGATGCATATCAACTAGCAAACATGAACAGAAGCAAAGGTGGAGCATATTGAAACCAAGTTGTGGCTACTACTAAAATAAAATGTACTCACGTATGTTTTCATCTCCTCAATCTTTAAAGTTGTTGACCCTACAACAACATTGCTAGAGCAGTATGAACCTAAAATTAGCATGAAACAACTTAGAAGTGTTACCAAAACAACTTGGAACATGGTGGTTTACAAAGATAAGACCCAAAATTTCCCACCATATATCAGATTTATAACCAAAGCTCAAAGGGATAACTCAGTCATGGATCTCATGATCACTTAACACTCGGTCATTTAATATAGAAGATCAGACCCAAAACATGAAGAAAGAAACATTGTCCCAAACCAAGATTTCTTTAATGTGTTTTATACGAATATTTTCAAGATTTTTTATATATTTGAAAGATACATGGAAGATGTTGTCTATATACTTATGTACCTAGATTTGGATATGTGTTGAATATGGGTAATGAAAATAAATATGAACAAAGGGTAAATAAGAGTAAACTATAACCTTTAATATAAATGCATATAATTATATATATATTCTTGTTTTGTTTTAGATACATGAATGATGGTGACACAAACCCGAGGGCGAACCACAAAGCACAAAACCAAACACCAAAAGCAAAGGAACTTGAAATATAGCTAAATGTTTTATAATTATATAAGGTAAAATGGGTTTAACCATTAACATATCATGATATTATAGATATCATCACTCTATTTCCACCAAAAAGAGGAAGTGAAAAAGGCATCAAAATAAACTTTAAAAAATGCTATTAGAAAGCTATATAGAAACAAAAAAAAAAAATGGAAGTTTTAATGGCTGAAAATGGTGGTTCAACTACCATGATCACCACATCAACCTTGGTGGTACAAGACAATAACTCATGGAACATAGCCAATAAAGGCGGAAAAAGATACCTCTTTGGCCTTTCTCGCTTATACGCTTCTTCTTTGACTTATTCTTTTTCTTCTTTCCTTCTTAGCTCGCCAAAACATAAATTTCGAGAGACAATAACCTCTGCATGTAGCAAATCATAAAAACAAGGGAAATAAATTTCTAGAAAACAAGCAGCCACCTATTCTAACTGAAGAGAAAGCCCTAAAGAAAAGATATCTACAGCCCCCCAGAGAAAGAGATCCCTACCAGGGAAAGATATACTAAATTGAAATCTTACAAAAAGAAAGGAAAGATATATAGAAAGGAAAGGCCAAGGGGGTACATGGAAATCTTACACAAGAACTGCAAGAAATTAAAATTGAAATAATACCTACAACTGGGCCAAGCTTGCAACCTTTTCCAAGGGATCTGAAATTTCACTCCATTTCACAAGCCCGTCCAAAACTTCTCGCAATACTTTTAAGAACTCGTGGTAGCAGTGTAACACCCCAAACCCGGCCTAGACGTTATGGCCGAATCTAGCATATCACATTAAAAGGTAGTTGATAAGCTAAGTGTTCGTTGAAAATGTTGCGTCTCTTTTGAAAACACCGAGTTCGTTGTTTGTTTGTTAAAACCCGATTTGCTTAATGTTTGTTTCGTAAAGTTGTTATTGATTAAACTTGAATAGTTGCGGAAACATGATATTTTGAAAAATAGTTATTAACTTTTTTAAGAAAACTCGGTATTTAAATGTTTAACAGTTTAATAATAGCCGCAAAGAAAGTTTAAAAGGGAAATAAAATCCAATGGCCTTATTACAAAATATTAATCCCAAAATAAATAATCTTAAACCAAAGTAAATACTGGGTTTACTAAGTTCCGTGAGAAATAACTCCGATGTATGGCTACCACTAAGACCTCTGCAGCTCTAAATCCTCTAAACGCTGGGGATTATCTGCAAGGTTAAGGGAAATGGGTGAGTTACAAGAACTCAGTGCGTAATCCCAGTACAACACAGTCTGGGCTCAAGCCCATACAATATCAGTTCGGGCCTAAGCCCCATGATCATGGTAATGCAATAGAGAAAATGCAACCCAACCCAATCCAACTAACACACCTCCTGTACCAACCCTACACTCCTGTGGGGACCAAGTCAACCCACCCAGCCCTACACATCAAGAATGTAGTCGAGTTGCCAGTATAACGCAGTAATGGTGCTAGTAACAGTATTTGTGGCTAAGCCACTAAAATCAGTATATCGTGGCAGAGCCACTGAATCAGTATGATGTGGCATAGCCACTAGTACATTACTTCCTCCAATATATATATTCATATATATTTAAACATCCCAACCCCATGCAACATGTCATGACATAATAATTCAATATATGCAATAATGTACCATCATAACAGTTAAATAAAATTCACAAACTCATACTAAATCAACCCATAAGGGTATAATAGTAATTTTACCCACCAGGGTATTTCAATAATTTTACCCTCTAAGGGTATTTTAGTAATTTTACCTACCAAGGGTATTTTAGCAATTTTACCCCCAAGGGTATTTTAGTAATTCGCCTATTAAGGGAATTTCGGTAATTTACCCTCAAAGGGTATTGGTAACTTTACCCTTCTAGGAGTATTCTGGTAATTTTTACCCTTAAGGGGTATTTTGGTAATTTAGTCCTTTAACAGCCTTTTCGGAGGCCTGTTGTCGCCTCGGGCGACTCGGGGATCCTTTTGAGTCTATACGGTACAATTGGGCTAAAAATCTATTTTAGGCCCAAACGGGCCCACACGCTCGTGTGGCCAATTAAGCATGGTTTTGGCCCCGATTTTGTAGACTTCGCAGTCGCATCCGTCATTCGGTAGTTTTCTGTCGATTTTTCTAATGTGGGCCTATTAGCCCATTGGGCCTATTTAGCCCGTTTTGGCTCGATCCGGCCTATTCTAGCCTCAGTTCTGCGAGAGTTCTCGTGACACTCTCCACGACTTACCGTCATCATTCGTGTCTTGGTTCACCACTACGAGCGCTCGCATGCTCGAGTGGTCACGATTGTTGGATTTTGGCTTTTTGACTTTTGGTCAAACACAGATCAAAATATGCTTTCATCAAGATTAGTGTGGGATTACACACCTGATCACGTAGAGCACTATACAATCACGAACATCGTCACCTATACCAAACATAACATATAGTTAACTCTATTAACAAAAGAGTTGGGAGATTTCTAATCTAAACACCTAACTATGAGATTACTAACACTTGCCTTCACTAGATCAAGTAATTGCGGTTTGCCTAGTTGAACCAGATGCCGGCACCCTTCGATCCAGGCAGAAAGTCTCGAACCGCTGACACCCTACGCTGCTTAAACTTGGGAGTAGGGGCTACGAGTCCATTTCCATTAGGCACTCTTCCTGATCCCCCCTCAGTTGGCTATCACCTGCTTCCATGAAGAACTCTTGATTAGTGAGTTGTGCTAACCACCGATTCTGACACCAGAGGTCAACCACTCCTTCCTGTGCAAGAGTATTTGATTTACAGGCCTTGATCACGAACACGAGTCCCTAAAGATAAGCACAGATTAGTAATGTTGCTTCATGACAACATAGAAACGACCTTTCAGCCACAAGGAATCTCAAAAATTAATAAAGAGCCACCAACCATCCCCCATTCGGCCACAGTTATACTTACCCACAAATGTAGGCAACGATTGAAAAATAGCTAACCATAAGATTCGACTCTCAGCACAGAGAACAAAAAGATCTCGAGATGGAAGAGGGTGAGTGAATTCGGCCTAGACCATAAATAGTTAAAACTTGAGTGTTTCGTTCTTGAAGAGAGAAAATAGGAAAAGAACTAAAATATAAAAGAAACCATTACCTTGCAACTAGAGAAGAACCGAATAAGGAGGAAGATTAGGCAGACAAAAGAGAACCAAGTTTCCTGCTACTAGATGTTTGGCTAAGGGAAAACAAAATGGAAGTAGAGGTGATTTTTCGGCTTTACGAAAAGAGAAGAAATAGATACCACAAGAAGATAGATGAGTAAGAGAAGTTTTGGCTAAAGCAATTTAGACACTAAAAAAAGAAATGAAAAAGAACACGAGAGGTAAGATGAAATGTGAACAAGAGAAAGAGTGCACCAAATACTTCCCAAAAAGAGTTTCTGAAAAATGAACAAAAAGAGAAAATGCACACCCAAGGGGAATTTTCGGTTCAACTCATACACTAGGCTGCCGAATTTGCTACACAACACCCCTTTCTAGCCGAAATTCTCATCCCCACACACTTTCACATTTGGCCAACTCCACCACTCTCCCCTATCCCATGATTCTCTCCCCTTTTTCCTCCTCACTTTGCTCTTCACCTCTCATTTAAACCATTTGACTTAGTCTCCAACCTCCACAGCAGAGTTTGATCCCAACTCGCTTCCTCCTCTCCCAAAGCACAAAATAAAAGCCACAAATTGTAGCTTGTGAGATTTGAACTCCCTCCTCCATGCTTCCCTTGTGACGCCACAACCACCTTGCCATGTAACATTCTAAATGTGGGCCTGTGCACTTATATGTTAGTTTAACATGTTAGTTCAAGAATTTAAGGCTCGGGCTGAGACCTTGATTAAATATATGGATTAGAGTTTAAATTAATGTTCTGAGTAGTTTAAGTGATATTTTGGGCTTTAAAAAAAATTGGGTTAGGTGGCTAATAAATGGTGATAGCTTATAATTTAAGAAGATGGATAATTAAGTGACAAGCTGGGCTTGTGGCCCAAAGGATTAAAGTGCATTAAGTGGGCATAAGGTGGCGCTTTAAGGGAGGAGGAATTTGGGCCCTGAGTGACCGATTAGGCCTTAAGAAATGGGTCAAATTCGACACGGGGAAGGGGGTGGACGGTAATTAGGCTACCTTTTAAGAGTTATTTCTTTTATTTTAAGTGTTAAAAAGCTGATAATTAATAAGGAGGAGTTGGTTTTAAGGTGGGCTCTCCTAAAGGTAAGATAAGGATTGAGTTATCAGGAGAGTTAAAGGCTATTAGGAGAGGGGAGAGTTGGCTGAAATTCCAACTCTGTGTGTGTGGGTATGCCGAAATTTCTCTATAAATAGGGAGAATATTCTTCAATTTCGGTATTTTGAAACCCTATTCTTCTCTCATTCTCTGCCGAAATTTCCAAGCCTTCTCTACAGTTTCTCTTTCTCTTTTTCTAAGAGCCAAAATCCTTTGTTCATACCCTCATCTCCCATAGCCGAATCTACAAGTGAGATCTCTATTTTCCCGAAGGTGCACTGTAAGCTGTATACTCCTTAGTAATCCGGTAAGTTTTGGGATTTTTCCTTTTCTGTGATTTCCTTATTTTTATCAAACTCCTAATCTAAACCATTGTTCCAAGGTCCTTTTGATTATACTCTTTACTCTTAGAAGCCGAAACTATCCCATTAAAGCCGATTCGGTGGAAAAATCGAAGGTAAGAAGTGGTAAGTGTGGCCGAATGGCCTTCCATGATTTTTGTGCTTTGGCCGAATATTATGTGGGGTTAGGTTGAATGTGTGTAACGATTGGTTTGATATTTGGTTGATGGCTGAATATAGGAAGGTTGGTGGTGACAATTTCTAAAGGATATTCAGGATTCGGCTAACTAGGTAAGTGTTCGTTTTAAAGGTTACATTTAACTAATGAGTTAGATCTCATCGTTTATTTGGTTTAGTGATTAAGGGATTGTTATGGACTCAACTAACGATCAAGCGAGAAAAGGTTGGATCTGTAAAATCGTCACCAAATTCAAGAAGCGATCTGCTTGATGAGTGCGAGATTGGCTAACGGGTGTGGGCCAAAATCAAAGTCGATCGTGGGCCAATAATAGTTGTTTCAAGTGATAGTAACGTAGATATAGCAAAAGCCTTAGTGCGCAAATCAGGTGTGTAACACTTCCCCACCGTCTAGATCTGATTAATAATAAATGTATATATATGTATATGTGTTCATAAGATTTATATGTTACATTAAAAGGCGAAATCTCGGATTTAAACGACGGACCCTCAGGTTAGTAAATAATCTGACTATATATTACAGGTAAACTATTGTACATGTTTTAAATTATTGTGCATGTTGCATGGGTTGGGTGATGAAAGGAGGAAGTTATATGTACATGTATATGAGTAACGGTTTTTACCATGAACTACTGTAGCGGCTAATGCCGTGAACTGTTATATGGGCTTCGGCCATTATATGTTATAAGGGCTTCGGCCAATATATGTTGATGAGCAGCATGACTGCCATCTTGGAGAGTAGTGATGTGGGTTGATTGTAGAAATCCCCAATGGTGTGTTGGTTGGTATGGGGGCATGTAGCGGATGGAAACCTTGAAAAATGGGTTGGGCTTTGCATATTATATGTTTCCATGTAAATGAATTTATTATTATGTTTAATGAGGCCCAAATCTAGTGGTGCATAAAGGTTGCACACTGAGTCTCGCGACTCACCCCCCTTTAAACTAACCTTTCAGGAGACGATTAGTGCATCGGACCGGGCCGGAGTGAAGCGCAAGGTGGCCATGCAAAAGAAGGTGGATCTGGCGGCAAAGTTTCCCCATATTAGTTTTTTTTTTAAAAAGTACTTTATATGATGGATTTAAAATACATTGTAATAAGGCCATATGCCATTTGTTTACATTTTAGATTTAAAATGGGCCTTTAGTATTTATTCTCATTTTAATTTCTTTCAAGGACATGTAATTAAGTTTTGGGCTTTTGATTATTAATGCACAATTTATGTAATTTTCTATTTGGGCTTTTTGTCGACACGATGGTTTTCCTAAAAAATTTTCTTAGTGACATACCAGATCCGGTAGTAGTGTTTGGGCCGGGTTTGGGGTGTTACATGCCACATGCCCAACTTGTGTCTTAAAACATGCGCAACTAAAGATAAGTCTATGGCCAAAGTCTAAATCCATTTAAAAAGGTAATTTAATAGAAATGCAAGCGCCAAGACTTGAACCTTGGACCCCCTCGCTTCCTCTATGGCGTTACTTCCTTGTCTCCCATGTGGTGCCATTTGCCACTATACCACAACTCCTTTTGTGTCATTTTCCTCCACATTTTATTCTTAAAGCCTACTTACTAACTCCCAAGGTTTTATTCACCTAAAACCAAAATTTTCCTAAAGCCCAGGTTTGATCCCGGGACTTCATAGAAGCCCCTAACCTTCTAAAATCACTCACCTAATAGGTCCAACTTGCATTAGTGCCATTCTCTTGTTCTCAAAAATTTTTAAATGCTCCTATGCCCAAGGCCCAATGGGCCCAATTCTACTAGGCCCAAATTGGGCGTTACAAGCAAAATCCTAACATGAAGTTATGATGAAGGAGAAATAGAATCCTATTTTAAGAGCTTATCATAAAAAAAGCAAACGTACCTTTGGGGAGTTGAAGATGAAGGCGAATCGATGCTTGATTTGGGGATAAATGTTGGATGAAATCTGGAATAGAATTTTGGGGAGAAGAAAGCAGGCTAATTTGGTCCCAAAATGTGAAAACGTATTCAACGTGTGGTGTTGCATAGCAATTCAGAGCCCCTACCCCTGGATACCTATTACAACAACTGAGGGAATAGGGGTGTAATAGCAAAGCTGTGGAATCAGTAAACAGTGAACCAAACTTAAGAACTACTGTAGCGCGCGGAATAGGAAAGGAATGGAATAACAATTCCATCCAACCAAACATGTTGTTATAGTTGTGTCAGAAGAAATGAAATGTAAAATATGTTTGATTTATTTTGTTATGATGTGTTTCAACAAGCTAGACATTGGATTTAGTTTATCTAGAGTCCTTATTGATCAATTTTAGGATATGTGTGATTACTCACTTATGAATCTATTTAAATTTTGATTGATCCAGGTAAAACCAGAGGAAAATCCAAAAATGAACTAGTTTGGTCTACTTTAACAATTTTAGGTTTAAGGGTTTGGTTACGTGTCGGGAAGAATCAATACCCCTACAACACATATTCTAAAGATAACTTTATTTAGTCTTGAAGTTAGGGTTTTCCTTAATCATATACTTTATACAAATTTGGTTCTATTTTTATAAACTAGAGTTCTGTATAAGTTGATTTTACTTTGAAAATAAAATGTTGTGATCTAATTTTATCTAGGTAAACTTAATTTTGAGTCAATTTCAATTGATTTGAACTCTAGTTTAAGTTTAAAAGTTGACAAAATGCAAGTTATAAAATTTTGATATGTTGAACTTCAAATTTAATTTTGAATTTTAATTTGTAAACTTATTTTACTTTTACTTTTTTCTTTTATTTCAGTTTTCTTTCACAAAACCAAACATGAATCTTATACTTGAAGTCTTAATTGTACCTTTACACCATCTGTATAACGACTTGGTAGTCAGTGGTATCGAAAAGTGTGATTTTGAAACCTCATTTTCATAAATCGGACTCGTAAATATTTTTATTAAATATTTACAGAGTTATATTAGAAGCGAATTGAATTTCAGTATGGTAATTTCGTTGAATTAGTGCTTAATTTAAGTACAAGGACTAAATCACAAAAGTGGTAAAAGTGCAATTTACTAAAGAATTATAATTAGAACTTAAATAAAGGGGTTAAAATAGCAATTATACACTAAGTTACTATCATATGGTCGGTTAATGATTTATATATATAGATATGTTATATTATAAAACATTAAACAAATTAAACTTTATAAAATAAAAACATAATTAAAAATAAATTAAGTGGACAACACCACCATATTTCATCATTTCAAGCTTGGTTAGTTTAATTTAGTCTTTTTCTTGTAATTTTTAAGTTTTTGAAATTCGATATTTTAAGTTAGTTGACCCATGTCATATTTTACGTTATTGTTAAAATTTGAGGATGTTATCATGGTTGAATAGTTAAATTTTTAGGGACCAATTTGATAGATTTTAAGGTTAGTATTGAAAAAATTGTAAAGTCAGATGATGATTTTGTGCAATAGGGGCCAAATTGTGCAAATATCAAAACTTTGGGGTGGAAATGAGAATTTGGGAGTTAAATTAGGTCTAAAGTGAAGTTAGCATTAAAATTTGAGGTTAATTGTGAAAGTTATGTTAGTTCCGGTTTTAAGGACTGAATTGAATAAAATGAAAAAATTGCATAATTTAGTAATTGAATGCAAAAATTTGCTGTGTATTGATAATTTATTATATTGTTTTAATTCGTAGCTAACGTCGACCTGGAGTCCTCGATAAAAAAAGGAAAAAAAAATCGTCAACGAATTGCTCAGAGTTTACGATTTGTGTTTCTATAATCCAAACTACTTGTAAATTGCTGCATTTTGAGCTATATGAACATGGTAAGAATATGAGGTGAGTCATGTTGTGATAATGAGATGAGTTGGATTGAATTGGATTGAATGATGTTTTTGAGGACTAAATTGAATATTTATAAAAAATGTATATATTTATATAAATGTGAAATTGAGTATATATTAGGTGATCCATATGTTGAATAAATATATATAAGATGAAAATAAATGTGAATTGAGATATTGATTGATAATGAAATATGAAATGAAAACTCTATTAACTGTTCGAGCAGAGCCAGATATAGCTGGCATGCCATAGGATAGGAAGAGTTTAGGGTTATTTCGACTACAAGTCGATAAGGCACTAGGTGCCAATTTTCTTCAGTTTTACTGATGAGACGCTGGGTGTCAACTTATTAATAGCATTGGGCACAACTATTTGCTTCGAATTTATTCGATGAGGCACTGGATGCTAAACTGGTGTGTTGGTTGGATCTGTATAATTGTTCGAGTTCAAGTCATGTTAATAGGGAAATAAATGGTAAAATTGAAATATATTATATTGAAAAGGCAAATGATGAGAAATGAAAATGAAATGTGAAATGGAATATATGTTTGTAAACTAAGTTGGAAAATGGAAATGGAATGTACCATGTATGAGTTGAATTATTAAATGTCATATGTAATGGAATTGTTATATCCTATTGCTAATAAGAAGTGTTATATGTGAGATAGATTATGTGACTTGGTATAAAAGACATACTTATTGCATATTATCATTGATCCTTAAATTATGCATCTAAATTTACTTACATTATGAATTATTGTTTGGATTATAAAAATATTGTTGAGTTATACTTAACGTAGGATTTTGTTTTTCCATGCACATGTTAAGTACTCAACATTTTGGTCAACGATTCAGCATCCAATGACAATCCCAGACTCAAGAGTTGGTGATGTGTTCATTTTGGTTTTGGCATAAACCTATGATCATTTTGATTATAATGCTTTAGTTAGGAATATAAGTCTGTATTTTGGAGTTCATGTAAATAATGTATATGGTAGGTTTGAAAATGGTCATGTTGATTTTGTTTTGCTAAAGTAGTTTTGGTTAATTGCATAATGGCTTGATGATTGTGGGAATAATAAGCTAGGTGATAGTTTTGGTTGTGCATGATTATAGAGTGATAAATGGTATGCATATGCTAACTTTGACTGCTTTTTCTAATGCTTAGCTCATGAGTTATATGATTGATAGGGGGCTAAATGTGAGTTTATTTGAATGGTTGAATGAATGCATGTTTGGTTGTTGTTTGAGGAATGGTTGAATGAATGCATGTTTGATTGTTGTTTAAGGTGTCATTAAGGGCATATTGATATTATATGAATGTGATAAACTTTGGTATAAATAGTGTTGATAATGCTATAACAATTATTTCCAAAAGGTACCATTTGAGTTCTAGGTGCTTTAGGCATGAAATAGACATTTTAAAGAGATTTTTATCATTTCTAAACTTTAGTATCGATATTTTAGCATTTGGTATCGATACCTGACCATATGAACAGTTTTAAAACAAACAGAATGCCAAAATAGTATTGATGTTTATATGAGTATTGATAATTTTTCATAAAAATATCAATACCAGAAAATAAATATCCATACCATTGTTTTACAAAACAAACAATATCATGATTTAGTATCGATCTTAAACAATGTATCGATACGATATCAATACCAAGCTATTAAATATCGATACCAACACTAAATTTTAAAAATTTACAAATTCAATCCTAATTCATGCATGAACTTCACAAATAGGTTCATATAGATTTCAAACTATTATTATATTTCATTACAAGTAATATGATTAAAGATTTATTTAGATTTTGATTAGTAAATTGCATGTAATTGATTTGTATTTGTTTTTACATCCTATTACTCGAGCTCGACGACCGGACTGAGTAAGGGGTGTTGCAATCTAATCATCATCACTATTGCACCACTCTCATCACTAACTCTTGCCTATCATTGTGCTACAACCACCTACCCATTAGTCTCCCTTCTCATCACCGCCAATTACCATTGCCACAATCCCTCTCAAATACCACATTCTCCATAAAACATAACCAAAAAAAAAAAACAAATGAGGAGGCTTTGTGAGGATCTCTATCTCGAATCCAACCTTTCATCTTCATCTTCACTTGCCATCGCTAGTTGCCATCTTTATCACTCTTGTCCCCCTCTCTCTACTGAATGAATATCACCTTTATTTAACCAACTACACCTTCACAACTCCCTCTTTCTTATTTTCACAATCATTAAACCTCATTATTTCCACAAACTAACCTTACTCCTAGATCCACCAAGTTACATATTCACAAAACCAAGTATTGCCTCTACTTTTGACCAATATACCATCACCATCAACCCATTACCCAATCACCTCCTTTTTTTTGGTATAAACGAGAAAAATCTCTTTAATGTGGATGTTTGTAAATTTAAGTTTTCTCAAATGCATAAGTGTTTACGTACAAAGTTTGAATATAAGAAAAATAAAAGAATAAATTTTGGAATACGTTATTTGATCTTTGAAATTTGTCTTATCTTCATTGGAATGTTTGAAGACTTTATTTATAGTCTCTCATTTATTTTTAGTTGTATGAGGTGGTTGAAGGATAAAAATAGTCATTGAAAGTATTAATTATTTATGTGAGTTTATGCAACCTTGCACAAGGGAGATCAATCTCTTAAGAACCAAAAGTAACCATTACAAAAGGGGATTGGTTTAGGGATTAGTCCCTGTAGAACATTTTAGCTATTGACTTTTTTCCTTAAAGGGGGGATCAATCCTACCTTGGGGGGATTGATCCATTTATATTTTTATTTTGAAATTATTTTAAAACGCTCTCAAGACATTTCAATTAGCACAAAATATAATATATGAGTAAAATCAATTTAAACAAGTAATTTTAATTTGTTTTGGACCTAAAATATATTCTAAGATATTTATTTTGTTTTTATTGGGAAATGTGACCATATTATAGTAAACACGTAATTGTTTTCTATGTATTTGAACGATGAATAAATAAATTTCACATTTCATTGTTATGTCTTTTGTATTTCTATTTTTCATATTTTGCATGCATAGCGAAACTGTGACAAGCAAATATTAACTCAGTGATTGTCTAAGTTCAAATTGATGATAAGTGGCATTGTAAGAACATTTACATTGTAAGAAAGACAACTTACTTCAATAGATAATCTAAACGAGTCCGTAATCTTGTAAAAGAATCAAAGTAAACATTTGATTCAAATACTGAGAAGAATTATTATGTCATCTACAATTCCAATTGAGGAGATGGCTAGTCTTAGCTATTAGAGCAAATGACTCCACGGTAAAAACATAGATGTATTCATTGGCAGAATGGTACATTGGACTGAACCCAAAATGTATTAATTTTGAATCCATTTGTGAATTAGTTCACTTGTGACATTTATGGTACGATTTACTTAAATCCTGATTTAGTCACTGACCATGCGTATGTAACTCATGTGCTTTGATATAAGTGGAGGCTTACGCTCTAAACATGATCGAGCCAATAGCCGGTATGTTGGATGCATGACTTGTGTATGGCATGACTTTACTAGCAACTTGTGTATGGCATGACTTTACTAGCAACAATGAAATTCATGGCTTAATTAAAGAGTTAATGATATCCTCTCATTGGCATTGTCTGGATTGATAAATATGGAATGTGACCACGAGTTGCTTATTCTTGAATGAGCAATTTATCATAGTCATTTGTTTACAGTGATCATATTAATCATTAAGAAGACACAATGGTGACAATGAGATAAAATAAGATTTTATTGAGTGAACAGATTTAACTTAAAGGAATTAAGGATATCATATGAGGGTAACACACACATGACGAAGTCATTGGACAAAACAGTTGGATGAATTATTTTCGTAAAAAGTATACAATAAGGAGTTTTCAATCATGATATTTCTTGTGGACTGACTCCATAATTAAGTAATTGCAAATTATCGAAACGATGCTTATAGACATAATTGCAATTACTAGAGCCTAATTGTATATGTCCGATTGGTCCCTCCGTTAGCTTAACAAAAGCTCGATCGGACTGCATTTGAAATAGAAGAAAATTCTACGATTTTGGAAATAATTTAATTGAGTCGATTTATTCGATGTAGAGTTAAATTGGGCGGTCGTAAAAATTGTTCAACTAGAGAATTTGATTAAAGATTTTTCTTGAAAAATTAATTTGGAAAATCTAAGTAATTTTGAGAACATTAATTTTGATAAAGTAAAATTAAATTAATCAAATTAATTAAAGTTAATATGATATTTTTAAAATTAATTTTCAAGTCGACAATTGGTCTAATGAATAATTGAAGTTGAAAATTGGACTGTAATTGTAAATTAAGCCCAATAGATAATTTGTTTTAGACTTAAAATGTTTTCTAAGATATTTATTTTGTTTTCAACATAAATGAATTAAGGAATAAAATGAGTAAATAATATTAAATGTTGTTATATTAAAAGCTTTATAAATCAAAGCTAACAAAGTTGAATCAAAGTTAACAAGTACTTATGTGGTAATAAGAAATAAATTATTTCAAGAAATGTAATTATATCAAAGAATCTAATAATTAAAATATTAAATTAAATTTTTTGTTAGGATTGTCCCGATTAAGCAACGAACAAGTAAAAATAGCAGAAGAAATTGAGAAATTGAACACACAAATTTAACGTGGAAAAACTCCTCCAAAGAGGATAAAAAATCACGGGCAAAGATAATTTTATTATAATGGCAAAAGAACGAAGAGTATAAAAGATGGAGATAAAAACTAAACTTCGAAAACTCGAAAACAAAGAATCCTCAAAATGTAAACACAAAATTCTCTAAATGTGTTATGAGTTCTAATCTCTAATGGGTGTATATTTCCAATGTTATAAAAGAACCTATTTATAAGCTGTCAAGTCAAACAAATTATGCTAATAAATGCTAAGTATATTATACTAATAAATACTAAATCTTCTAGAAAGAAAATATATTTTGTTTAACTTAACTTGCAAGCAATCTCTTAGAATTTGGGTCACACAACTCTAACAATCTCCACCTTGACACGAATTCTTACAACGCCATCTTTGCCAAAGTCCGCCATGGGCCTATCTTGAACTATGCAGAGAATTAACTGAGTTTAATCTGTGCTTAGAAGCTGGAAGACTTCTAGCCTTCAACTTGTGCACTGCCAAATCAAAACTAACCCGGGTCTAATTTTCATGAACACAGTGCCCTAACTTTTCAAAACCTGCATCCAAAAGAGAACATCTTTTCAACGAAATGGTCATACATTTTTCCCTCCTATGACCAAGTTGCCTCCGCTCCAAACGAGTTGACTTCGACTCCATAATGGACGAGGGACATCCGCTTTCAAGTCACTGTAGAACCTTCCAGAATATAAAGACTGTCGGTTCTTTTACCTTTTAACAAAACGAGAGCTCCATGAGATATTATAATGCCACTCGACTCTATGTTGATTCTGTATCCTTTCAAGACTAAACTACTCAAGGTTATGAGATTCTTTCGTAAATCAGGTACATACCTGACATCTGAGAGTGTCCTAATCATCCCATCGTGTATCCTAATTTTAACAGTACCAATACCAAATACCTTACTAGATGAATCGTTTCCCATGCGCACAACTCCACCTTCAACCGAACTGTATGGGGAGAACCATTATCTAATAGGACACATGTGGAAAGAACATCCCGAATCTAGGATCCACTTGGACGTGAGCTTAGAGTTATCGCTCGTTGACACTAACAAGAAATTATCACCGCTTTCATCGGCCAAATTAGCACCAGCTACATCTTTCTCGTTACTCTTAGTAGCTCTTTTATTTCGCAGTTTATAATAATCTACTTTAATGTGACCTAAATTTTTACAATAGCGACACCTTTTGTCTCATTTCTTTGATGCTACCAAAATGGAAGCTTGCTTATCTGCCTTGCTTTCCAAACCAAACTCATTGTCGAGTTTGTATCTACTTAACAAATGACCCTTCACATCTTCGAATGAGAGTTTGTCTCTGCCATAAATCAGAGTCTCCCTGAAAGACTTGTATGAAGAGGGTAAAGAGCATAATAATAGCATAGCCTGATCTTCATCGTCAATATGAACCTCAACATTCTTTAAATCATTTAAAAGAGTAATGAATTGACTGATATGATCTCTAAGAAGCACACCTTCGTTCATGCAAAACGTAAATAGACGTTGTTTTAACACTAAACGGTTAGCCAGAGACTTAGTCGCATAAAGAGTTTCTAACCTTTTCCACAAGGCAGATGAGGTTTTCTCCATCAATACCTCCTGCAATACCGTATTCGCGAGGTACAACTGGATTGCAGACAAGGCCTTTTCATCAAGCTCTTCCCATTCTGTTTGATTTAGATTCTCAGGCTTTTTCTCGGTAACAACCTTTTTCTACCCGATTTGAACTAGAATTGCCATCATCCGAACTTGCCACAGATTGAAATTTATCTCACCATCGAACTTCTCAATTTCAAACCTTGTTGCTGCCATCTCTGAATGGGCTAGTCTATAAAATTGAACTAGCTCTGATACCACTTGTTAAGATTGTCCTGATTAAGCAACGAACAAGTAAAAATAGCAGAAGAAATTGAGAAATTGAACACACAAATTTAACGTGGAAAAACTCCTCCAAAGAGGATAAAAAACCACAGGCAAAGATAATTTTATTATAATGGCAAAAGAACGAAGAGTACAAAAGATGGAGATAAAAACTAAATCCCAAAAACCCGAAAACAAAGAACCCTCAAAACATAAACACAAAATTCTCTAAATGTGTTATGAGTTCTAATCTCTAATGGGTGTATATTTCTAAGGTTGTAAAAGAACCTATTTATAGGCTAAATTGTCAAGTCAAATAAATTGTGCTAATAAATGCTAAATATATTATACTAATAAATACTAAATCTTCCGAAAGAAAATATATTTTGTTTAAAATTTGGGTCACACAACTTTAACAATTTTAATAGTGAAACTTTATATATATAAAATGAAAATTATAAAAGGATATGTTGATGAATCAAATTTAATAGTTTTGAAGTTCTTGATGTCCATTAAAATTGAACAAAAATCTCTCATCTGTTTATTGTGCTCTTATACTTACCTCTTTAGTTTAATACTGACACGTGGATGAAAAATTATCTTTAACTTCTAACCGTAGTTTTTTGTTTACTCGACGTCAAATATCAAAAACATTTTAAACCATTTACTAAATGACTAAATCTTGAATGGGATTTTTTTTAGAACCAATATAGTTTTCTTCGTTTTACCTTTTACCCATTAAGCTCATAAAAATGTAACCTTCTTTCCTACATATTTATTGAATGAAAACTTTTTTGCAGATAATTTGAATTAGCAGCTAAAAAGAATTTTGGAAGAAGATTTATTGATTTTTTTAATACTTTTAGAGCTTCTAACTGAATACCACTAAATGTAACACCCCATACTCGATCTAATTACTTGGTCTAAATTATGGGATGCCACATTCATTGCAGGAGCAACTACGACCAACTATAATTCAATTTCAACCATTTACACATGCTATTAAGTGTATAACACATTCACAATATGTTTTATAGTCATAGTCAAGTATTATACGAGCTTATGAAAGCTCTTTTGATAACCCGAGGTTGAATAAGGACTAAAATGTAAAAGTTTCAACTATCAAATTGACGTTGCGAGTTTAGGGGATTTCAAGTCGCGACGCAACTCACTGTTTTATTCTTATCCCGACGTTAGCTACTTTGGATAGCATTTTTGTGAGTTCATTCTTGAAGTAATGTAATTTTTTTACTTTGCTTCAAATATTTTTGATAATCAATGAGATTCTCTTTCTTTCTTTTTACTTTGAAAAATGTACTAAAAATTACAATTAATCTCTCAAATTTGTAGATAAACTTGCTGATAAGAAGTATAAAAGATGAGTTCGTTATTTTAGTTGTCAAATTTCTCTATTTCTTCATTTGGTAGTGCTTACATTTGAGATATTGCTAGCTTTGTTTTTCTGCACCTTCTCTAACGACTTTGTTATTTTGGATAATACTTACTTTACCAATCTCATTAGTTGATAATCCTTTTTCCTCCATAAATTATAGTACTTTTCAAACCCGTTAATCATTATGAATTGATCATTTGCCATGTATGATCCAAAATCTTGGACTTGGAGAAAAAAAATGGTAACAATCAATCTACATATTCTTTCTAGTAGGTACAAAAAATAAAATGTTAAGTAAGATGTACTTCGATCAACCATACCGAAACACTAGATTAAACAAACATGAGTAGTACAAGTAAAAACATAAAGGTTCTATCATTTCTTACTCCTAATGTTATTTTCTACCTAATTCCTTAATAACTACCCTTCTTGCCCATTCACGTCCTTTAATTCATCCTACAATCACTATTAAACACGTGAATCCTGCTTTCATTTGATGGATGTTTTTTTGAATGGAACCTGGATCTGCTTTGTTAATCTATCGCCACACCAGAAGTTACATTCTTTTATCCCTAACTGTATGAGTTTTGCTAATATCATTCTCAGACCCATCAGTTTTGCTCACATGGGATTGAAAATGCTTCTTTCCAAATTTGACTTCTGTTACCATCTTGTTTTTCCTCCATTCAATAGAAAGGTTAAATCCATCATTTATATTGTCCAATTGTTTACTCTTTTCATTACCTTTGTTGTCACGCCTCCTTTTATCAAACTCATTCTTGGAAGTTGTGGTCGGTAACTCATAAACATCATTTGCTTGCTTTATAACAGCCACAGCAAACTCTTTCAAACCATCCAAATAGAATAAAGGGTGCAAGCCATGGTTCTACTAATGTTAGTCTCTGACTCCCCTATTTTTCCTTTCCTTTATTGACCGAGTTCCCAGATTATGACTTCTCATTCCAATTTGTGAACCCAATCATACGGCTCTTGCAAAAGGATAGTGAAAAAAAGGTGATCAGTTGTCTCCCTCGCTTCCTTGCACTTGTTCGATTCTTTTCTGAATTTCTCTTTTACTGAGCAGGCAATCATCGAAGATTTTCCACAGAAATAGAACAATTTTAAAAGGCAGCTGATGCATCGTTGAAAGCACCAAAAATATCCTATTCCTTGTAAAATAGTAAAAATAATGGTAAAGGGGAAGTAGGGCCGAATCCTCAGGGACCGGATTGTACGGATGCTCGTTCTTGGAATCCTGGGTAATTTCTTGGCCAAGAAAACCTGCGTTTCTGAAAAATAAAAAAAACAGAATTAAGAATTTTGATTTGGAAAAATAAAAACAGAATTTAAAGTGAATTTGAAATTGCGAAATTAAATAAATTGCGAAAATTAAAATGAGGAATATGAAAATAAATAGAGTTTAGGGAAGAGTAAGTTTCTTATGTGGCGAGATTCTAGCCTCCAGTTGTCTCGTTCTGCCTTGGGTTCAATCCTTGGCTTTTAAGTAACCCTTCTCGAGCAGGATAAGCCAGTTATAGTGGAAGAAGAGGCCTACGATCACCAGCTCCAAGGATTTAGACTTAAAATTTGGCGAAGCCTGACTCTAGCCAATAATCGCTTTTGTGGGACTATCTTCTGCTAGATCATCACTTCCCAACGGCGAATACCACCCCGTTTTGTCTCTAGGATTCACTAACCTCTAACGCAAAAAGCCAACGAACCGACTGTGCAACCTTCCCAAAATGTACAAAGCGGCCATTCCTTGCACAAGTTGAAAAGATCACCTATTAAGGGACATGGACAGAAGCATCAGCCTCGTAATGCGGAGAAGCGATGAATATCTTATTGAGAAGGCTAAGCGCGGGTTCTAAGCCTCATGAACCTTTTTAGGTAATTTTGACAACTTCGGCTAGATTGGTTTAGTGGCTCATGATTTTTGGGAAAGAAATAAATATAATAGAAATGAGATTTTTATTGAAGAAAATATGGAGAGAACAAAAGACAGAGTTTTTGGGAGAAGGAGTGTTTATAGTAAAAAGAGATGTCAAATATGTGCCACTCCATCCCCTATTTATAGTACTAGAAAACCTAACCTATTCCTAATTAAATTATAAAAGATAAATACAAATAAATAAAGATAAGTAAAGATAAATAAAGATAAATGAAAATAAATCCTAAAATTAAATCTAAATAATTATCCTTAATAATTATCCTAATAACATTAAATATAGTCTTGTGCTATAAAATCTCTTCTTTTGCACTTTTGTCCTTAGGTCTTACATGTTTGTATTTTCGGCACCACCTTTTTCCTTTTGTCGCATGTTGGCCCAATTCATCTTTAATTTCACACTTTTCGCCCTTAAATTTACTTTTTCCTTCAATTTAGTCCCTAAAAGATAAAAGACCATAAATAGCCCAAATTAGTAGAATCATACTCAAAATAAATATGCAATTAGCACATAAAAATATGAAGTTCTAGAGTATAATCAAATCCCCTACTTAGCCCATGCTTGCCCTCAAGTATGGTTCCTGTCCACTGTGAAAATTCCCCCTACAATCGTTTATTTGATCTTCATCTAGTTGAATGTCTTTCGATTCCTACTGGTTGATATCTAATTCATAAGCAGATTTGACACAGAAACTTCCATTAAAAGAATACTTCGAAATCATACAAGCTTCATTCCCAATTATACAACTGTCTTAGACTTGACTTATTTACAGACCAAATTTTATTATTTTGACAAATTAGTCCGTTATCTACCTGTTGAGTAATATTTTTCTCGTATCGTATTAAGGGAAACATAAGGGTATTTATACATGTTCCTACTACTATTACAACTCATAATAGGGGTCCACTATTTTGTATCGGCCTTGGTACCGATGGTATTGACATTCTTTGTCCCTAGTGCTGACATTCTCTAGGCATCCCTTGGCTTATTGGACGCGTGTCTGCGAAGCATGTGGTCCTTTCTGATCCTGGGACTGACTCCCCTAGTGAGCCTCGTACCCGCTAGTCACAAGTGGGGATCCTTTGCAGGGCTCGCGATCCTTTCTACGGATATAGCTTGCGACCTCATTCTTGTGAAACCTAGTAAGCTCTCCCCTCTCGACCTCATTCCTACGAGGCTTTTACGAGCTCACTTTGTGGGTTTCTCGTGCAAGCTATCTTCGCAAGGTCCTCAGGTATTTATGTCTATAGGAGAACATTCTTCTTTCAGGTTGGAGATCCAAATCTTATCGGGTCACTTGGGCTGGAGGTTTCCAAATTTTAACAATCTAGTCCCCCTTTTGTGGGCCTAAGGAACGTTATAAAGTGGCGGGCCTTAGGTCAATTTCAGATGCGGCTTGCTAAGTACGTCATGGGCCGTGGCATATGATAGCTGACTTACAATGTGTGAATCTAGATATTGGGTGCATATATCTGGCCGTTGAGAGATGAACAATTTTTTCTTGCTAGTATCTGGGTCACTGGTCCAGTTTTTGGTCATCCAAAACAGTTTAAGTAACCTCTCTTTAAAAGGGGATTGTCGGGGTTTTAGGTTTCTTCACTGTTTGGAATTTTTTAAAAATTGGAATCGAGGTAAATTTCACAAATCTTTTCTGCTTCTTAGTTTCCATTTATGTTTTCTTTTTTACTCGAAACATGGGAAGATGAGAGAAGCCAACAACTAGATTGTGTCGCCCATCTAGCTCTAATTGTTGTGACTAAAAGGCCCTATGTTTGTACTACAACACCAGAGGAGATGGAACAGGCTCTTGCTGTGAGGAATTGATAAACCGTAATATGAACATATTTTAATCCCACATTTAGCATACTTTTGGATGATTTATCCCTTTAATTATGGAAATAGGTGCTCCTAATCCTTTAATTTAATATTTTATACTCAGGAGAGCACCGGAGGATGAAAAGAATGAGAAACAGTGAAAATGGAGAAAATGGGCCAAAGCACGAAATCCACACGGCCTGGGCCCAAGACCACAAGGCCGTGCCTCTTAAGAAGAGCCGAACACGACCTAGACCCCGAAATACACTGTTATGCCTTTGTAACAGGTTAGACCACGGCCTAGCCTCGAATCACACGGGCGTGTGCCATAGGCGTGGCCCTGCTGCAGAAAAGAAGAATTCTATTTGGATTAGGATACTTTCGGGCCAAGTAAGGCATCTCAAAGCCTATATAAACACCCTATGAGGCAACTTAAAGGGGGAG
This sequence comes from Gossypium rotundifolium, assembly GCA_025506655.1. Classification (NCBI taxonomy): domain Eukaryota; kingdom Viridiplantae; phylum Streptophyta; class Magnoliopsida; order Malvales; family Malvaceae; genus Gossypium; species Gossypium rotundifolium. The sequence goes on along the minus strand of CP106723.1, from coordinate 36,207,380 downwards.
TTCGATGGGAGCTCGACAGAAGCCTTCTGTCAGGGCTTTTGAGCGTTTTGTTAGGCCAAAGAGCAAAGCCAGAGGGGCCAAATTGTGGGATTCACTCGAGGAAAGCCAGTTGACTCATCTCAAGAAGCGGGATTATACTCAAGACGGAAGATTTCTCATTCAATTCCTTCAGGGGGTTTTAGGTTTTCTTTATGTTTTGCTTTGTATTTTCTTCTGAGATGTTTTCTTTTATAATTATGAACTAAACCCTCAGATACCTGAGGAGGATGAAACCAAAGATGAATGTAACATTCTGAATAGGGCCTATGCATTTCCAGTTTAATTGTATGAAATGACAAGTTTCAAGTACTATGAATAAATTTTTGATACTTTTGGAAACCTAGAAATGCATGAAAATGGAAATGGAAATGGAAATGAAAATGAAAATGAAAATGGAAATGAAAATGGAAATGGAAATGAAAATGAAAATGGAAATGAACATTTTTGGAAACTTAGACATTTTTGGAAACCTAATGGAATTAGGAAAGTGAACATTTTGGAAAACCAAACCAAAATAGGAAACTAAACATTTTGGAAACCAAACCAAAATAGGAAACTAAACATTTTGGAAACCAAGCCAAAATAGGAAACTAAACATTTTGGAAACTCGAAAAATACAGAGCCGTGCGAAAATTTTAGGAAACTTAAAAATGACCCCGGAATGTCGAATTCAAGAGCCCAAAGGGGAGCTTAGGGCCAAGTGACCCTAAAAGTATAAAGAACATGAACTTTGACCCAATAACGGACTTGGAAATGTGGCCTGAAGATGCCACCTAAGGCTTTAGGAAATGGCCCAAATACAAGAGGTTTTGGGCCTGAGTTTGAGTCATCTAGGAAACAAATAAAAGAAATAAAATTTTGTCTCCATGAGTGGAGAGTTGGAAGGCACAAGGAAGAGGAGTTTCTATTCAATAAAAACTCTTGGCTAATTAGGAGATTTGATGGAATTTCATATTGATAAAACTAAAACTTATCACAAGTGAAGAATTGGTGAATTAGGGACTCTAAGGCTAATAGATTCTACCAAAGAAAGAAAAGAAAAGAGCCATTCTCTTCTCTTCAACATCTTGCGAAACCTCCAAGTGAAAGTAGCAACAATCTTTCCTCTTCTCTTTAGCCGAAATTCCCTTGTCAAAACTCTCTCCATCTTTTTCTTTCTTTTCTTTTCTTCTACTATTCATCCACAAAAGCCAAAGCTTTGAGATCCACAATAGTGCCATAGCAGCCGAATAGCATAAGGGATCTTCGGGATTCAAAACAAGGTAAGTACATCATTATACAATCGGCAAAAAGATTCCCTCCATGAATTAATAATAGATCAAATCTAACAAGTGATTTCGGCAGGAAATTGAAATAAAGATCAACTTCGAGATTTGAGGTAAGTGAGTCTATACATTCGGCCAAGGCCAAATCTCAGTCAATTAGATCAAATTGATCAAAAAACTAATCTATTCGAGAGATCTAGGAAGTTGCCGATTCAAGGAAAAAGGGAGGTGAACTTTGGGATTTAAAATCCATAAGGAAGCCCCAAAGGTATTCGCCAAAGTTATGTGATTATCTAGATTAGATCCGTAATTATTAAAAGCGAAAACTAATTTATGTTGAAGTTTCAAGGTTGGCCGAATATCAAGTGAAGGAAAACAAAGATTCCGGGATTTGAATAAACATCAAATCGGCATCAAAGGTAAGCCTCTTTACAAATCCTACTAGGATTTGGATATTGTAGCCCAAAATAGAATTTATGCTAAGTAATACTTGATAAACCAAATGTAGGAATTAAGGATCTAAACATTAGATCTTGCTTTCGAAATCTCAAGGAATCGCTAAACAAATCAGGTGTGTATTCCACACTATTCTTAATAGTTTTATGGTTTAAATATGTTATATATGTTAATGTGAAAGTGAAAGAAAGTGGCTAAAGTGCCATAATATGGTGCAAAGTATTCAGGTACGTTTTCCTACTTCTACTAGGATTTCGAAATAAATGTTATACAAGTGAAAAGTGATGTGAAAGTGAAATAAAAATATGTTATGCATGATATTTATAATTTGGGGCATTCGGGATTTATGTGAAAGGGGAAGAAGGTGTTGACTACGGTCTCACCAACGTTATAAGTGAAAGTGATGACTTGGTCTCACTAAGTGAATGTGATGACTTGGTCTCACTAAGTGAATGTGATGACTTGGTCTCACTAAGTGGTAACCGGTTACATTACAGTGGTGGCTATGCCACAATATTATCGATGGGCGATGAGCACGCCATTGCAATGATCGCCTTCGATGGAGTGTAGCGGAAGGAGGTTGACTTAGTAGTCCCCACTTGCACAGTGTTGGTACGGGTGGAGTGTAACGGTGGCATATAGGTTTGGGTTCGGGTTTGCATCATGATCTTGATTTTTTTTTTATGCATATGATTTTTATGGTGTGCCTATCTCTATTATGTTTAGTGTTGGTTACACACTGAGTCTATCGACTCACCCCGTTGTGGGAATATGTTTCAGGTGATGAGCAGTAATGGACCGGGACGGCAGAACTTGTGGTGGCCATGATCGACTTGAAGTTCAGTTCAATTTGAATATTTATTTTATTTTAAAGTACTGTACAATTTATTATTTTGGGTTTCATTTTATGTAATAAGGCCACCGTGACGAATTTTTATTTCTACTATAATTACTATGTTATGAGTTTAGGGCTTTATAACGAGTAGGCCCACTTAGTATGAAATAAGTTTAAATATTTTTATCACTTGAAGCCAATGGGTTTTTGTTTTAAAAAGAAATTTGTTTTCAACTCAAGCCCAACCCACAACAAACTATCTTCTAAAACTCGCAGTTTTCAAAGTATTCGAATGAATTTGAATCAGGTTACTACGAGGAACATACCAGATCCAGTCCATTCTCGTGGGCCGAGTTTGGGGTGTTTCAGTTTGGTATCAGAGCCCAGTTCAAACTCCTACTGTGGCCTAAGGCCCAAAACGTTTTTAAAACAAGGCCAAATGAGTTTTATGAAAGTATTTTTACAAATGGACGGTATAAAGACATGGCCCTAAGTCTCGTGGTGGCGGGTGGAAATTCGGAGCTCAAAAATCATGCCGGCGACTACGAGCCAACGGGGCCGAGGTGTTTCGTGGAGTGTCCGGTGGCACCCAATACCGCCGAGTATTGGTTGGAAGCAACCGTTCCGACGTGGGAGTATGCTAAGGAGGCATATCGGAAGAAGTATGTCAGCACTCGGTATATTGACGAGTAGCGGAAAGCTTTTCTAGGACTAGTTCAGGGGAACAAATCAGTGGCGGCATATGAGGCTAAATTTTTGAGGTTAAGCCGATATGCTCGAGGAGTAGTCGCGACCGAACATGAACGTTGTGTCCGTTTTGAGGACGGATTAAGGGATGACCTAAGGTTATTGATAGCTCCACATCAGGAGAGGGAGTTCTCCACGTTGGTTGAAAAGGCTAAGGTAGCTGAAGGAATTAAGGACTCGACTAGGTAGAACTCTGACGTGAATAGACCCAAGAGAGGTTATGGATCGTCGGGAAATGTGCAAAAAGGCCCAGGCGAGGGGTCAAAAGGTCAAGTTGATACCAAAGGCGTGATCGTCCTTGCGTAGTATTGTGGAAGGAAGCACTTTCGGTGAGTGTTGGAAAAGATAGGAGCATGTCTTAAATGTAGGTCTAAGGACCATATGCTCAAGGACCGTCCAAAGATATCGATGATGATGACCAAGAACACGTAATGTTAATCGTGCAGTAGGGAGGATGGCGATTTCAACGAGGTCGAGGTTCAATAACAGAGTTAATAATGTCGGCGAGAGGGGCGTGGCGAGAGGTGCCACCAATACCGAGGCAAGACAGTAGGGTTTGGTTTATGCGGTTCACCGAAGGAGGATGAAGATACGGACGTCATAACCCAGACGTTCCTCATTCATGGTAAACCCTATTATGCTTTAATTGATGTGGGCTCGACCCATTCTTATGTTGCCTGTAGTGTAGTTGAGACACTAGGCCTAGACTCTGAACTTTCTGATAAAGAGATGACGGTAGTAAGCCCATTAGGTCAAACTATAGTGGTAAATAAGATCTTTGAAATATACCCCTAGGAATTGTGGAGTGAGCTTTGGTGACCTAATGGAATTACCCTTCGGGGAATTTGACCTTATACTTGGTATGGATTGGTTAGTAGAACATCGAGCCGTGTTGGATTGTGCGGCTAAACGAATGGAACTAAGGACCCTTGAGGATGAGGTGGTCATTATGATAGGAGAGAGAAGGAACTATTTGACTAATGTAGTTTGGTGCTTAAGGCGGAATGGGGAGCACCGGTCTTGTTTGAAGAAGAAGGATGGAACTATGCGATGTGCATAGACTATCGTCAATTGAATAAGTGACCATCAAGAACAAGTATCCCTTGCCAAGCAACTGAAGGTGAAAGGATTTTGTGGTATACCGTGATGCGTCACATACGGGTTAGGATGTGTTCTTATGCAAGATGGCAGTAGTCGCTTATGCGTCCCGACAGTTAAGGCCGCATGAAGTGAACTACCCAACCCATGACTTGGAATTGGCAGCAATGGTTTTCGCTCTCAAGGTGTGGAGGCATTATTTGTATGGAGAAAGGTCAGTGATCTACACAGACCACAAGAGTCTCAAGTATCTGTTGACTCAAAAGGAGTTAAACTTGAGGCGTGAAGGTGGGTGGAATTATTGAAGACTACGACTGCTCGATAGAATATCATCCGTAAGGCAAATGTAGTAGCTGATGCTTTAAGTAGGAAGGTTGTGACGGACCTAAGAGCAATGTTCGCCCATTTAAGCTTATATGAGGATGGAAGTTTGTTGGCCGAGTTACAAGTCAAGCCAACATGGTTGAAGGAAGTAAAAGAGGGACAGTTGATGGATGAAGATTTAAATGTTAAGCTACAAAAAGCACAGAACGGGAAGTTGGGAGGACTTCTTGCCTTTAGCAGAGTTCGCCAACAACAAAGCTTATCGCTAGCATTGAATGGCACCATATGAAGCATTGTATCGGATGGAAGTGTCGTACTCTACTTGTTGGACTGAGTTAGGAGAAGACTCATCTTAAGAAGCACGGATTATACTCAAGACGGAAGATTTCTCATTCAATTCCTTGAGGGTTTTAGGTTTTCTTTATGTTTTGCTTTGTATTTTCTTCTGAGATGTTTTCTTTTATAATTATGAACTAAACCCTCAGATACCTGAGGGGGATGAAACCTAAGATGAATCTTGTAATTGTTATCTGAGCTGTATGATAAATACTTGATTTGTTCTTAACTATGTATTCTTAATTCTTGTTTTAGTATTTCTGGGATATTGATTCAAGCATTGATGTGCTTAGGTGGTGGAGCAAAAGTCCCTGCCTAAGAGTAGATCTATCTTAGCTAAGCGGGGTTGAACGTAACCCTAGAAATAGGATGATGTAAATTTGCCGGATTAGGTCAAACCTAATATAGGAGTCCATAGATCGTGTTAATGCAATTCTAGGGGTTTTAATTAGAAAGAAATTTCAATTAATTAACCTAGGTTTAGACGTTAGTAGCCTCGAAAGAGGCATTAATATAAAATAGGGAATCCTATGGATCAAGTCAAGTGAATAAATCGTCTGGTTCAGAGTTAGATAACAAGTGAAGTCTAGGTGGGTTCTTCCTCAGATATTGTCTTAATCAATTGGTTTTTCCCACAAGTTTTCCCCAATTCATTCTCTTCATCTTCGCATCTTTAGCTTCATAGTTAGTTAATTTTAGATTAGATAACAATTCTTTTAATTCTTAGGCTAAATAATAAAAAGAAAGTTAGGATTAGTACTTTTGGTTCCTTTGGGTTTGACAATCCGGTCTTGCCACTAAACTATACTATTGTTTGAAAGGTGCGCTTGCCTCCATCGTTGTCTTAGTTAGTTTCCAGGTTCGATCATTCTTTTATAAATTTTTATAAGACTCTAACAAACGATCAAGTTTTTGGCGCCATTGCCGGGGAACTGAAATATTAAGAAAGCTCAATTTTTATTACTTTAGCCATATTTTATTTTATTTTTTCTATTAAATTTTAATTTTACTTTTCCAATTTTCTTTCTTTTTCTTTTTTCCTAGCAGGTACCTCTAGTTTATGACTAGAAGGAACCCGACGGGACCCCTAATATACAATAGTGATATTGAAGGAATTGTTCACAGAACTCATAGACAAATAAGGCAAGACTTAAACTACATAGAAGAAGAGCAAGAGGACAAAATTGGTACTACCTAAGTGATGCCTGAAAGTAATCCGCTACTTCAGGAGGTGGTCGAACATCATGCTCCTTGTACTATGTATGATTATGCTAAACCGAATTTAATATGAGCTAAATCAAGTATTGTTAAGCCTGCCATAGCTGCTAATAATTTTGAACTAAAACCTAACATTATTCAAATGATGCTGCAATTTGTTCAGTTTGATGGTTTGCAGGATGAAGATCCAAATAATCACTTGGCAAATTTCCTAGAATTTTGTGATACTTTCAAAATTAATGGCATTTCTGATGATGCCATCTGTCTTCATTTATTTTCCTTCTCTTTAAGGAATAAAGCTAAACAGTGGTTGAATTCTCTTCCACGAGGATCAATCACTACATGGGATCAAATGACCAAAAAATTTTTATTAAAATATTTTTCGCCGGTAAAAACGGCCAAATTAAGGAATGATATCTCTTCTTTTGTGCAGATGGATTTAGAAACACTATTCGATGGATGTGAGAGATACAAGGATCTATTGAGAAGGTGTCCACACCATGGTTTACCCTTGTGGCTAAAGGTCCAAACTTTCTACAACGGTGTGAACCCCTCAACCAGGCAGTTGATTGATTCAGCTGTCGGAGGAACACTGAATAACAAAACTCCTGAAGCAACTTATGAGTTTATAGAGGAGATGTCACTGAACAACTATCAGTGGCAAGTCACGAGGACAAGGCCAACTAAAGTAGCTGGAGTTTTCAACCTCGACATAGTCACCATGCTATCAAATCAGGTAGAGATGATGAATAAAAAGATTGATAGGTTATGTGGTTCTTTGTAGGTACATCCAGTTATGCAATGTGATTCAAATCTAGGAGGCGAGGCAAATCTTGAGTACCCACCCTACAATCCGGGCATCGAAAGTGAACAAATAAACTATACGGGTAACAATTTTAGATCTCAAAATAACCCTTATAGTAATACTTATAATCCAGGATGGAGGAACCACCCTAATTTCTCATGGGGCAACCCCCTCCAAACTTCCAACAACAACCCTATCAATAGTAAAAGAAACCAAACCTTGAAGAGATGCTGACAAAATTCATAGCAGTGTCTGAAACTCATTTTCAAAATACCGAAACAACACTTAAAAATCAACAAGCATCGATTAAAGGAATCGAGAACCAGTTAGGGCAACTCGCTAAGCTGATCTCCAAACGACCACAAGGTAGCTTGCCAAGTAACACGGAGACTAACCCAAAGGAGCAAATTCAAGCCATAGCAGCTCATGACAGTGAAGGATTTGTAGATTCTGAATCTGAGCCAAGGCAACAACCTGTGGTAAGTGAAGGTAAGGTTGAGGTAAGCCAAGAAAAGCCAAAACCAATTATTAAAGAGTACCAATCTCGTATACCTTATCCCAATGCAATGAAGAAAGACAACACAGATGAACAGTTCGGTAAGTTTCTTAAACTTTTAAAGAAATTGCATATTAACTTATCATTTCTTGAAGCTCTTTCGTAGATGCCAGATTCAAGAAAATTTTTAAAAGAGCCCTTAACAAACAAGTGAAAGTTAGATGAGGAGTTGCATGTGGAATTAAAAGCAGTGTGCTCAACAATGTTACAAAACAAACTACCACAAAATTTAAAAGATCCAAGAAGTTTTACAATTCCATGTTTAATTGGTAGTTTATCTATTAATAATGCTTTAGCTGATTTAGGGGCAAGCATCAATGTTATGCCTTCTAAAATGTTTAAATAGCTAGGTCTAGGGAAACCCAAACAAACTAGGATGAGCATTCAACTAGCCGATAAGACTATTCGAATTTAGAGGTATAATTGAATATGTACTAGTTAAAGTGGATAAATTTATATTCCCAATAGATTTTGTTGTTTTAGATATGGATAAAGACAATAATATTCCCTTAATTCTAGGAAGACCCTTTTTAGCAACTGCCAGATCTAAAATTGATGTTAGTACAGATGAGCTCATTCTTCGTGTAGGTGACAAATCAATCAGTCTTCAAGCTCTCGATTCAACTAGGACATCGAGTGATAAAGGTGAGAACTTAAATTCCATTGTTAATCATTCGGTTAAACTTTCTTTTCAGGAAGCACCACAGAACTACATCACTGATCCTGACCCATACCTCATGCCAACAAAGAAATATCTCATGAGGAACGACGACTTCAGATCGATGAGCTAGATGAGTGGAAGTCACATTTCAAGGAGAAACTAGGAATAAACAAAGCAAAACTGAAGGAACCTCCGGATGAGCTTAAAGGAACATCAAATCACTTCAAAATAGGAGATCAAGTACTGTTAGATAAAATAGACCCGCGAATCACCACTTCAGACCATAATACAAACAAAGAGATCCATTTTAAGGTAATTAATGTCTTCCCATATGAGACAGAACGAGAAAAATATCTTAAAGTCACGGGCTCCAACTACTACCACGGTCATGCGACACAGTTGTGGCTGACACTGTTGAACCAACACGGACGTGGCAACCTAATTACCGGGCGTGGGAGAGACAATTGAATCACCGCACAGCCGTGCAATATGGCCGTGTGATTTAACATGCCCATGGTACATGGGCATGGGGATGTACCAGAGCTGAAAACTTCTATTTAAAACACCCCTCTCCCCTTCTCACCCACTCCCCATTCACTCTTCACGCCCTTCCATTTTCACTTTCCTCCTTCTTCATTCTCTAAACTCTTGATCTCCACGTCATGTCGAAGAAGCGGAAGGATTCAAGCACAGTCCCCTTGTGGGAGATCGATTTGTATAAGTTCATGCTGGCCGCTTCATCCACTCGACAAGCCAATGGTCTCTGAGGCCATTTAACTTTTATTTTTCTTTTCTCATCTCTTTTATTTTCCTCCTCTTTGACTCTTTTATGCTTAATTTAGTTTATTTTATTTTAGTTTCTTGGTTTTAGGTTCTTCAGGCTACTTGGGAATCACACACCACAGCCTTAGAAATCACACCCACCTCGCGAACCATCTAACAATAAGGACCTTTCGGTCCATTAATCGGTTCTTTGAGGCTTATTTCACTTTTTAGACTATTTCTTTTTATTTTTCTTTTCTTGAAATATATAATTAGTATATTTAGAATTATTATTATTATTTCCTGGCTAACTCTTCACGAGGTTCCCAATTTCTTCATCTAGCGCAGGAATTCGAGGCACCCCCTCCAATTTATATTTTCCTCTCTGAATCAAGTTTCCACACTTCCAACTCAAGGAATCCATCCAAAAATTCAGGAAGTTTCACTTGTTTCCATCTCTTTTGATTATTCTTCTTATATGATTATTATATATCTTTGTACATTGAGGGCAATGTACATCTTAAGTGTGGGGGGTGAAAATTATTTAGAAAAAGTGCCTAACTTTTTGCATTATTTTCAAATCCCTAAATGATATCTTGTCTTAAAGTAATTTTCTCATTTCACTAATTAGAATGAAATTCCTGTTGATTCATGATTTTTATTGATATGTTTTAGATTAAGTCATAGTCAATTGTGCATTGATAATTCAAACTTTAAGATACTAGAGAATCAAACATGATAAGTCTATTTTCAAATCTTGTTAGGTTGTCTACCTGAATCTAATTATTACCTTGAAGTTTGAAATTGATAAGGTTTTCATCAAAAACCCATGATTTTTGTGAGAATTTTGAACCTTTTAGAGCATACATTCTTTTCGTGCTCACGTTATTGATTATGAGTGTGTCAACATTGATTTGTTATTCTAGAACTTGCTTCAATTATACATGTCGAGACTACATCTTTGATTTGATATACTGAGATGATAAAGGCACTTAGGATTTAACCCACTTACTCCACTAAAAGCCTACATTCATAATTAACCCCTAGTGAACCCCGTTGATCCTAACAACCCTTTTTATTGATCACCCACTAATATTAACCCAAAACCCATCTTGTATTTGTTATCACCATTCCTTTTGACTACCCTTCTATCGAGACTTGATTTGATCAGTTGCCGAATTATTTTAGTTTCAGTTGTTGAAATTTTCTCATATTTTGTACTTATTTTGATTTGTTCTAAAAAAAATCGAAGTATATTCATTATTAGTTCTATAATTCAGTGAGCTTATACGTTTAAATTCCACATCATGAAGAAGAAGCTCATATTATTAGTATTTTGAGTTTTCAATTGATGTAATTAGGATTAGTTCATTTTTTCTAGTTAGGTAATTTGTCAATTCAATCTCGATTCTATCCCTCTAATTTAGCCTTTATCCACACCTTTAACCTAAGCCCTGTTACACCCTTTTAAAGACCTTTTGATTTGTGTATCATCTTAAATTATAATGGTGGAGATTTGATTTTCAGGCAAGCCTATGGGATTAACTTTTCATGTTTGACTGATGAGTGCTTTTTCTAGAACCTTAAACATCTTGAGTGATTTGAGTGAATCTTTAGTAAGGATGTCAACTCTTGTCGATTTTGAATTAAAGGTAATTATTTAGATGAAGGGAAACACCTATGTTTTCGTGTTAAAAACTATGACTTTGATTGTTTGAATCTTCAGGACTCTTTTAGTTAAATTATCCATGTATGAATTATCTATGAATTATGATGAAACATTATCGATGAATATTATGAATTGAGGAAGTTCGTTTTAATTGTGAGTTGTGCTTTGGGACAAACAAAAGCTTAAGTGTGGGGGTATTTGACAAACCATAATATGAACATATTTTAATCCCACATTTAGCATACTTTTGGATGATTTATCCCTTTAATTATGGAAATAGGTGCTCCTAATCCTTTAATTTCATGTTTTATACTCAAGAGAGCACTGGAGGATGAAAAGAATAAGAAACGGGCCAAAAATGGAGAAAATGGGCCAAAGCACGAAATCCATACGGCCTGGGCCCAAGACCACACGGACATGCCTTTTAAGAAGAGCCAAACACGGCTTGGACCCCAAAATACACGGTTGTCCTTTGTAATAGGTTAGACCACGTCCTGGCCTCGAATCACACAGGCGTGTACTATGGGCATGGCCTTGTTGCAGAAAAGAAGAGTTCTATTCGGATTAGGATACTTTCGGGCCAAGTAAGGCATCTCGAAGCCTATATAAACACAATATGAGGCAACTTAAAGGGGGAGTTCGATGGGAGTTTAACTGAAGCCTTCTATCAGGGCTTTTGAGCATTCATCTAGGCCAAAGAGCCAAGCCAGAGGGGCCAAATTGTGGGATTCACTCGAGGAAAGCCAGTTGACTCATCTTAAGAAACCGGGATTATACTCAAGACAGAAGGTTTCTCCTTCAATTCCTTCAAGGGGCTTTAAGGTTTTCTTTATGTTTTGTTTTATATTTTCTTCTGAGATGTTTTCTTTTATAATTATGAACTAAACCCTCAGATACCTGAAGGGGATGAAACCTAAGATGAATCTTGTAATTGTTATCAGAGCTGTATGATAAATACTTCATTTATTCTTAACTATGTGTTCTTAATTCTTGTTTTAATATTTTCGGGATATTGATTCAAGTATTATGTGCTTAGGTGGTAGAGAAAAAGTCCCTGCCTAAGAGTAGATCTAGCATAGTTAAGCGGAGTTGAACGCAACCCTAGAAATAGGATGACGTAAATTTATCGGATTAGGGTCAAACCTAATATGGGAGTCCATAAATCGAGTTAATGCAATTCTAGGTTTTAATTAGAAATAAATTTCAAGTAATCAACCTAGGGTTACACGTTAGTAGCCTCGAAAGAGGTATTAATATAAATTAGGGAATCCTACGGATCAAGTCAAGTTAATAAATCATCTGATTCAGAGTTATATAACAAGTGAAGTCTAGGTGGATTCTTCCTCGGGTATTGTCTTAATCAATTGGTTTTTCCCACAAGTATTTCCCCAATTCATTCTCTTCGTCTTCGCATCTTTAGCTTAATAGTTAGTTAATTTTAGATTAGATAACAATTCTCTTAATTCCTAGGCTAAATAATAAAAAAAAAGTTAGTATTAGTACTTTTGGTTCCTTTGGGTTCGATAATTTGGCATTGCCACTAAACTATACTACTGTTCGATAGGTGCGCTTGCCTCTATCGTTGTCTTAGTTAGTTTCCAGGTTCGATCATTCTTTTTATAAATTTTTAAGAATCTAACAAACGATCAGGAATCTAGCTTCCCCATTTCGTCTACGATTTTTCCATTCCTTTGGGGTCGTACCGTGTGTGTGAGGCAATGGTGGATAGTTTCCTTCTCGTGTTGCACATTCTAGAGGCGGGATTCTATCTCTCACTGCATCCCTTTTTATGCCATCGCCTCAAGGACTACTGCTTCACTCCTGGCCAACTCTCTGGTTTCTCCTAGTGGCTAGGCATGATGTACTTTCTCGATAGCTGCGAGCGCGGTGAAGTGTCAATGCTTTCCGTCTTTCAACAACTATATCAGTTAAAAGAGACTGTTGTGGGGGAATCGATGAGGTTCTACTACTTCTCCTCCTGTTAGAAGGTGCGAATGGTTATAAAGAATCAGTGCAAGAATCTTGAAACGGGGGAAGTATATCTAGGTTCGCAGCATACTTGGCAAAGACTTTGGGTTCCCAACTAGGTCGTCCTCCCCTAGTGAAGACTTGCGAAGCTTTCAGAGGAGTTTTGCCACTGATGAGGCTCTAAAGGCGGTTTTTATTGCAAGTAATATCTTTTGATTCTACCTAGAGGATTTCAGCCCAAATGGTTAGAGAGTTGGAGACAACAAAAAGGTCACCCGGTTAGTTGGTAAGTGACCAGCAAAGAACACTTCCTGTATTGATGGGGTGTTTAGATGAGTCTCAAACTTCTTCTATTACTATTATGGGATGACGCTTCGTCCCTTTGCCCTTCCTGAGTTCGTGCTAGAGGAAAGGATTAAAGGAGGTACTAATTTGTTAATTTTAATTCTACTGATTATAGGTTGTTGATGGTGCAAGGGGCAATCGGGGCTACGAGGATAGTTCCAGTGATAGTGATAGCATTTCATGTGAGCTTAATGAAGTTATAGATATTGATGCTTTGATAGGAAGTGGTCGTAAGAGGCGTAAGACTTCTGCTAGGGCCATGCATATCAACCCTTCCAACGAGGAGGAGGAGAGTGGTGTTCAATTAGAGTATCATCAAAAAATAAGATCTGATTGCGGAGGCTCTGTTACTACGGTTACCCCTATTCACTCTTACCGTTGTCTAGGTGAACTCACTGATCGTGTCAAACAGTCAAGTTTTAATATTTATAAAAAGAATGATCGACCTTGTAGACTAACTATGACAAAGATAGAGGCAAGTGCACCTATCAAATAGTAGTATAGTTTAGGCAAGAATTTCTTATCGAACCCAAGGGAACCTAAAAGTACTAATATTCACTTTCTTTCTATTATTTAGCATGAAATATTGAGTGATTGGTTTATTAAACTAATGAAATATTTAAACTAAATGCAAAGACAAAGAATAAATTGGAGAAAGACTTTAGGAAAACTCAGTTGATGAAGACGATACCTTCAAGAAGAATCCACCTATGACTTCATTTATTATTTATTCCCCAAACCATATGATTTCTTTACTTAGCTTGATCCGTGAGACTCCCTAACCTATATTAAACCCTCTCTCGAGGCGAATAACGTCTAACCTTAGGTTAATTAGTGGAACTCTCGTTCTCTTATAATAACCCTCTAAGGAAGTAGTAAATCGATCAATGGATTCCCATATTAGGTTTCACCCTAATTAACAAAATCTCGTAACCCTATCTCTAGGCACCCGATCAACTCCGCTTAATTATGCTAGATCTACTCTTAGGTAGGGTCTATTCCTCCTCCACCTAAGCACATCAAATTAAATTAAGCAACATAATTAAGAACAAACTAAGTACTTATCATATAATTTAGAAATCAAATAACAAAATCCATCATAGGTTTCATCCCCTTCAGGTATCTGAAGGGTCTAGTTCATAACTAAATAAGAAAATATCTCAAGAGAAAAGATTAAACAAAACATAAGAAATCCTAAAACCCCCTGAAGGAATTGAAGGAGAGATCCTCCATTTTGAACAGAGCTCCAGCTTCTTGAGATGGATCAACTGGCTATCTTCAAGTGATTCCCTAAAAGATGAAAGCTTCGACAAAAGCCTCTGCAAAAGCCGTCTATTTTATGTCTACCTTGGGATGTTAATATAGGCCTTTGAGATGCTATACTTGGCTCCTAAGTACCTCATTCAAGTAGAATTACTATTAGGGAGTTTAGGTGGACTTAGGAGTATGTTTCTTTGGCTTCAAGCATCAAATTTAGAGTGAAATTGCTCTCTCCTGCGGCAGGGGCACGCCCATGGCACACGCCTATATAATTCGAGGTTGGGCCGTGGCTTGATTCTATCATTTTGGGCACGATCGTGTAAGTTGGGATTCAGGCCATTCCTTGATTCTGTTGATTGGGACACGACCATATAGATCGCTTGACACGCACGTGTGTGGTAATGAGATGATGCTGCGGCCGTGCAACTCGTGAGTTAGGTCGTGCTCTAGGTAATCGTCGAGACACGATCGTGAAGGCTTTGTGCCAGGCTTTGTTGATTTTTACTAAGGCCCAATTACTCAATTTTAAGCCCGTTTTGTGTTCTTTTTATCCTCGGGTGCTTTCCTGAGTATAAACATGAAAAGAAAGGATTAAAAGCACCTTTTTTCATAAATCAAGGGCTAAATCATCTAAAAGCATATTAATTATGGGGTTAAAATATGTTACTTTTACGGTTTATCAAATACCCCCACACTTAAGCTTTTGCTTGTCCTCAAACAAAATTCTCAACTTATAATTAAAATGAACTTTCTATAATTCATAATTCCTATCGATAACGTCTCATCATAATTCATAGATAATTTTATACATGGATAATTTAACTCAAAAGAGTCCTAAAGATTCAATTACGATAAGTCATACCTTTATAGCATGAAAACATAGGTGTCTCCCCTTATATGAATAATTACCTTTAATTCAAAATCGACAAGGACTGACATCCTCACTAAAGATTCACTCAAAGGTGTTTAAGGTTCACAATAAGGCGCTCAAGAGTCGAACCTAAAAAGTTAATCCCATAGGCTTGCTTGAAAATCAAATGTCCACCACTGTATATGAGATGATACACAAATCAAAAGGTCTTTTATCAGGGTTGTAACAGGGCAAGGTTAAAAGTGTGGATACAGGCTGATTAGAGGGTTAGAATCGAGACTGACTTGACAAATTACCTAACTAGAAACACTGAACTAAATATGAATATTTACTTCGAATGAAAACTAATAATACTACTATTGATAATTACTCTATAATAAAGAGTATTTTCATCACTTGAAATTTGGATAATACTTTAATATGAGCTTTTTCTTCAATAATTAGAGTTTAAATGCTCTAAGCTCTTTTATATACTACTAATATTGAATAAGCTTGGATTTTTTTTAAGAACAAACTAAAATATTACACCATAAATAATAAATGTAACTACTGAACTAATATAATTCAGTAATTTAATCAAATCAAACCTCGATTAAAGGGTAGTCAAAAGAATGGTGATAACAAATTCAAAGGGATTTTGGGTTAATATTAGTGGGTGAGTCAATAAAAAGGTTGTTAGGATTCAACGGGGTTCACTAGGGGTTAATTTATGTGGGTAGGCTTTTTAGTGGAGTGAACGGGTTAAAACCTAGGTGCCTTTATCATCTCAATATATCAAATCATTAATGTGGTCTCGACATGCATAAACGAGGCAAGTTCTAGAATAACAGTTCAAAGTTGACACACTCATAATTAAAAAAAGTGAGCACAAAAAAGAATATATGCTCTATAAGGCTCAAAATCTCACAAAAATTATGGGTGTTTTTGACATCAATCCCTATAAATTTTGAACTTCAAGGTGATACTCAAATTCGGTTCAATAACCTATCAATTTTAATTTTTAGAAAGTAGACTTATCATGCTCGATTCTCTAGTATCCTTCAAATATCAATGCACAATTAACTATGACTTACTTTAAAACATATCAATAATAATCATAAATCATTAGAAATTTCACCCTAATTAATAATATAAGAAAAATACTTAAGATCAATACTAAATTCAGGGTTTTGAAAATTATGCAAAAAGTTAGTCACTATTACCCCCCACACTTAAGATGTACATTGCCCTCAATGTACAAAGATATAGAATGATAATTATGGGATAAATCAAAAGAGAAGGGGTAGAGTGACACTTCCTAAATTTTGGATGATTCCTGGCTTCTTTGGTGGCGGTGATGGTGTTTTCTATGGGCCTGGTGGAGTGGCTACCGAAAAGTAATTTGCTAGATGAAGAAATTGGGTAGCATGTGAAGATATAGCCAAGAGATCTAGAGAAATAATAGTAATATACTAATAATATAATTAGAGACTAAGAAAATAAAGAGAAGGAGACTAAGAAGAAAACTAAAATTTAAAGAAAAGACTAATAGACTAAGAAGTCCTTATTAGCAGATGGTTCGTGAGGTGTGTATGATTTCTAAGGCTGTGGAGTGTTGGTGATGGTGGAAGTGGCGTGATTCCCTAGTAGCCTTTAGAACCTAAAACCAAGAAACTAATATGAAATAAATTAAATTAAGCAGAAAAAAAGTATAAATAAGGAAAATAAAGGAGAAGAGAAAGGAAAAATAGAACCGAAAAGGTTTCGGAGACCCTTGGCATGTCAATTAGCTGAAGCTGTCGGCATGAACTCATGTTGAGGTCTCTTCTGAGGAGACGATGCTTTCCTTATTATATTTTTTCGGCATGATTTTTGTGTTGCTTAAGAGTCTTGGACCTTTTCTATGAACAGAGAAAAATTTGAAAGGAAGAGAAGGAAGAGAGAAGATGGGAAAAAGGAAAAAGCTGTGGGGATTTAAATAAGATTTCAAATCTGGCACGTTCCCACGCCGTGTACCGAGGGTGTGGCGATTCACACGGCCGCATCGCACGACCGTGTTGTGGAGTGTGTTGTTCTTCCATGCCCTATTGTCGATTGGCACGCCCGTTTCTAAAAGGCCAGTATGTGAGCACAGTTGGAATGCATGGGCGTGGTCTGCCCGTGCTCAATAAGTCAGTATCTTAGCACGGTCGTGGGGCACGGCCGTGCTATTTTGTCGATGCCCGTGGTGTGGGTGGTTGGATCCGTGATGTTGGGGGTGGGTGGACTGACTTGCACGGCTCTATTCTATCAGTGTAGTGGTTCTGGTGGTCCACACGGCCACGGGCACGGCCGTGTGTAAGGCCGTATGGCCTGGAAATCTACATTCTTGTGTTAGTTTAAACGTTGAGAGAAGAGAGAAGGAAAGAAAAGAAAATAAATTTAAAAGTAAATAGTGTTATTGCTCGGGTTGCCTCCCAAGAAGCGCTCGTTTATAGTCTTAAGCTAGACTGTCTTTGACTTTGAAAATTTTAGGGAGGTTTAAAAGTTTGAATATTTTCCCTCCTGCTGACAGTTTTATTTTCGTGACAAAGTTTAGGTCGAGAAGCGTTTTCCTTGAAATTGTCGAATATTAGATTGCTTACCTCGACTATTTCGTGTGGGAAAATATCGTGTACCTGAAGGAGTATTTCTTCCTTTTTCTTCAGGTCTGTTGAAGTGATGTGAGAATCGACTTTGTCTAACAGCACTTGGTCTCCTATTTTAAAGTGATTTGATGTCCCTATGAACTTTTCTGGTGGTTCTTTTGGTTTTATTTCGTGTGGATCCGGCTTTTCTTTGGTGTGTCTCTTCTGCTCTTCTAAATTGTCGATCTTACAGTTTTGTTTTGGTGTGATTCTTCTATGACGACTTGGGGCTATGAGTTAGCTCAGGTTTGATGCCTTGTGATGTTTCCTGTGATGAAGGTTGAATAATTTGATTGTCTATTGAAATGATTGTCTTACCTTCATCTTCTGTTGTTTTGGCTGAGTTGAGAGATTGAAGATTGACCGATTTTTCTCCTACATGAAGTATGAGTTCTCCTATGGCAACATCAATTTTAGTCTTGGAAGTTGCAAGAAAAGGTCTTCCTAAAATTAAAGGGATTGAATTTTCCTCATCCATATCTAAAACAACAAAATCTACTGGGAAAACAAATTTATCAATTTTTACTAAAACGTCTTCAATAATGCCCCTAGGAATTCTAACAGTTTTATCAGCTAGTTGAATACTCATCCTAATTTGTTTGGGCTTCCCTAGACCTAGTTGTTTAAATAGTGCATAAGGCACGACATTTATACTTGCCCCTAAATAAGCTAATGCATTATCAATAGTTAAACTATCAATTAAACATGGAATCGTAAAACTCCCTGGATCTGTAGCATTGCTGAGCATGTTGCATTGAGTTCCACATGGTGCTCTTCATCTATTTTACGTTTGTTCGTCAAGAGCTGTCTTAAAAATATCATTGAGTCGAGCATCTGAAAAAAGGGTTTCAAGAAGAGGTAAGTTAATATGTAATTTCTTTAAAAGTTTTAGAAACTTACCGAATTGTTCCTCAGGATCATCTTTTTTCAATGCTTCGGGATAAGGTATGCGAGGTTGGTATTCTTTGATTACTAGTTTTGGCCTCTCTTGTGCTACTCTATTTTACCTTTTTCTTCCTTGGTTTCTTGTACTGAGATAGGCTCGTCTACCTTTGTAACCTCTTGAGCTGTGATGGCTTGGTCTGCTCTTTTGGGTTTATTTTTATGTTGCTTGGTAGACGTCCTTGTTGACATTCAGAAATCAGCTTTGTAAGATGTCCCACTGACCTAGTAAGTTCTTCGACTTGATTCTCAATCCCCTTGATCAATTTTTGTTGTTCATCAAGTGTTGCTTCAGTCTTTTGGAGACGAGAATTTGTAGTTGCCATGAATTTTGTCAGCATCTCTTCAAGGTTTGATTTCTTTTCCCATGGATAGGGCTGATTTTGGTAGTTTGGAGGAGGTTGCTACCTTTGATTTCCTTGATTTCCTTGTCCTCCCCATGAAAAATTTGGGTGGTTCCTCCAACCTACATTATAAGTGTTACTATAAGGATTATTATTAGATCGAAAATTGTTACCTATATAGTTTGTTTGCTCATTTTCTACTCCTGGTTTGTAGGGTAGGTACTCAGGATTCGCCATATTCCCACTTGGTTCGCATTGCATTACTGGATGTACCTGCGAAGAACATAAATTATCAAGCTTTTTATTCATTAACTCCACCTGCGTTCATAGCATTGTCACTGCATCTGTGTTAAAAACTCCGACTGATTTTGTAGGTTTAGCCCTTGTAGTTTGCCATTGATAGGTGTTCAACGACATCTCCTCAATAAAATCGTAAGCCGCTTCAGGAGTTTTGTTAGTCAAAGTTCCACCGGCTGATGAATCAATCATTTGCCTAGTTGAAGAATTCACACCATTGTAAAAGTTTGGACTTGAAGCCACAAAGGTAATCCGTGGTGTGGGCATCTCATTAGGAGATCCTTGTATCTTTCCCATGCATCATATAATGTTTCTGCGTCATTCTACACAAAGAAGATATGTCATTCCTAAATTTAGCCGTTTTGGCTAGTGGAAAATATTTTAAAAGAAATTTTTGGTCATTTGATCCCATGTGGTGATTGACCGTGGTAATGAGTTCAACCAACGCTTTGCTTTATCCTTAATGAAAAGGAAATAACCGAAGATGTATGGCATCGTCAAAAATGCCATTTATTTTGAAGGTATCACAGAAATCTAAAAAATTAGATATATGAGTGTTTGGATCTTCATCCTACAAACCATCAAATTGAACAAACCGTTGAATCATTTGTATTGTGTTAGGCTTTAATTCAAAATTATTAGCAGCTATAGCGGACCTAACAATACTAGATTCTACTCCTGTCAAATTAGGTTTAACATAATCATACATAGTACATGGAGCATTCTGTTCTTGCACATTTGGCCGTGGATTGTTTTCGTCCATCCCTTGAGTAGGATTGGATCTTTCTTGTTGTTATTCTCTTTGGTAGTCTAGAGCTCGTCTAATTTCTCTGTGATTTATGCAAGCGGTAGCTTCAATGTCACTTTCGTATGCTAAAGGTCCTCTCGGGTTCCTTCTAGTCATAAACTAGAGGTTCCTGCTAGGAAAAGAAAGAAAGAAATTTAGAAAAACAAAGATATATGTAGGAAAATAAGAAAAATTTAAAAATAAAAATAATGGTTAAAGTAATAGAAATAGAGCTTTCTTAATATTTTAGATGTTCCCCGGCAACGGTGCCAAAAACTTGATCGTGTCAAACAGTCAAGTTTTAATATTTATAAAAAGAATGATCAAACCTGTAGACTAACTATGACAATGATAGAGGCAAGTGCACCCATCAAATAGTAGTATAGTTTAGGCAAGAATTTCTTATCGAACCCAAGGGAACCTAAAAGTACTACTACTCACTTTCTTTCTATTATTTAGCCTGAAATATGGAGTGATTGGTTTATTAAACTAATGAAATACTTAAACTAAATGCAAAGACAAAAGAATGAATTGGAGAAAGACTTTAGGAAAACTCAGTTGATGAAGATGATACCCTCAAGAAGAATCCACCTATGTCTTCACTTATTATTTATTCCCCAAACCATATGATTTCTTTACTTAGCTTGATCCGTGAGACTCCCTAACCTATATTAAACCCTCTCTCGAGGCGAATAATGTCTAACCTTAGGTTAATTAGTGGAACTCTCGTTCTCTTATAATAACCCCCTAAGGAAGTAGTAAATCGATCAATGGATGTCCATATTAGGTTTCACCCTAATCTGGTAATATCTCGTAACCCTATCTCTAGGCGCCCGATCAACTCCGCTTAATTATGCTAGATCTACTCTTAGGTAGGGTCTATTCCTCCTCCACTTAAGCACATCAGATTAAATTAAGCAACATAATTAAGAACAAACTAAGTACTTATCATATAATTTAGAAATCAAATAACAAAATCCATCATAGGTTTCATCCCCTTCAGATATCTGAAGGGTTTAGTTCATAACTAAATAAGAAAACATCTCAAGAGAAAATAATAAACAAAACATAAGAAATCCCTAAAACCCCCTGAAAGAATTGAATGAGAGATCCTCCATTTTGAACAGAGCTTCGGCTTCTTGAGATGGATCAACTGGCTATCTTCAAGTGATTCCCTAAAAGATGAAAGCTTTGGCAAAAGCCTCTGCAAAATCCGTCTATTTTATGTCTGCCTTGGGTTGTTTATATAGGCCTTTGAAATGCTATACTTGGCTTCTAAGTACCTCCTTCAAGTAGAATTACTATTAGGGAGTTTAGGTAGATTTAGGAGTATGTTTCTTTGGCTTCAAGCATCCGATTTCGAGTGAAATTGCTCTCTCCCGCAGCAGGGGTACGCCCATGACACACGCCCGTGTAATTCGAGGTTGGGCAGTGCCTTGATTCTATCGTTTTGGGCAAGACCGTGTAAGTTAGGATTTAGGCCGTGCCTTGATTCTGTCGATTGGGACACGGCCCTGTAGATCGCTTGACACGTCCGTGTGTGGTAATGAGATGATGTGCGGCCGTGCAACTTGTGAGTTAGGTCGTGCTCTAGGTAATCGTCGAGACACGGTCATGCAGGCTTTGTGCCAGGCCGTGTTGATTTCTTGCTAAGGTCCAATTACTCCGTTTTAAGCTCGTTTTGTGTTCTTTTTATCCTCGGGTGCTTTCCTGAGTATAAACATGAAAGAAAGGATTAAAAGCACCTTTTTACATAAATCAAGGGCTAAATCATCCAAAAGCATATTAAATATGGGGTTAAAATATGTTACTTTTACGGTTTATCACTCACCCATTATCATTAATAAGGACACCCCCTCTCTCTGCTCGGTGAAACTCTCTAGTGGCCCCTATATTCGAAAGAGTGCTTATTGAGGTTGGGGAACACTTTCCTTCATCTCTACGTCATTTACTATCTGAAGTTGGTACTCTAGTGTGAGGCACGCGGGGGCCCATGATAAGGAGCTCACTGATACCAAGGCTGACCTAGAGAGAGTGCGTGAGCTGTATCACAAGGTGACATAGTACACTAGAAATTAAAGGGTGCCTTTGGACTTGACTAAGACAGCCACAACTATTTCCTTTAATGCTGCTAAATACAAGTGTAGTGTTTCTCCTATTTGAAGCGACTTTAGAAGTAGGGAGAAGATATTATTTTAGTTGTTCGAAGACGGTTTGGTTTGGTCCATGAAAAGGTTTCTTTAAAGCTTTGAAAAATGGTAGGCACTTGTCTGCCGTTCTCGAGATAAACCCTTTCAACGCCAACATCTTGCCCGTGGGGCATTGGATTTCTTTTATAGTTCAGAACATCCAATGGCTTGGATTTTTTCATTCTCATTTCTAAAATTATGAAACCAAGGCACAAGGCACATTTCTCAGGATTAAGTCTCATGTTGTAGGCCTTCAACATCGTGAATGCGTCGAAGAGGTTCCGCACATGTTTCTCCATAGATTCTCTTTTTACCAGCTTGTCATCTACGTATACCTCTAGACAATGACCTATCTGCTCCATGAATATCTTGTTTATCAAGCTTTGGTAAGTTTCACCTGTGTTTTTGAGTCCAAATAGCATGACCTGGTAACAAAAGAGACCTTCTATGATTAAAGTTGTCTTTTCCTGATCATTACGGTCTAGTAGGATCTAATTATAGCCCAAAAAGGCATCCACAAAGCTAATAAACTTTGTAACAGACCGAATTTGACCCTAATCGAATGGTGGTTTCGGGACCACAAATTCAAGTCTGAGATATATTTTAATATTATATTTTGTGTTTATTATATGTGAATTTATGTGTGTGAAAGTTTCGTAGAAAAATTATATCGCTTAAGTGTTGAATTTGATAAAAAGGACTAAATCGAGTAAAGCGTAAAAGTTGCATTCTTTAGTGTAAAGTGCTAGAATGATGATGGCTTCTTAATTTGAGGTATTAAGTGGGTAAATAACCCATTTTACAAGTTAGTGGATGGCTTTTGACTAATATGCCATTATTATATGTGATAATTTATTTTTATTTAAAGGTTATATTAGTAAACTAGTAAATAACATATTATATACATAATAAAATAAAGGAAAAATCCATTATCATCTTATTTTTTTCTTTGGCCGAATGTGGGAGAAAGAAAAGGGGTTTCATTTCCTTTGATTTTCGGCAATTAGAAGTACAAAATCAAGGTTAATTTGATTTCGGTTCTTGTTAATTTTTACGTTTTTGAAATCATTGCTTGAACCGTAGCTAACCCATGTTTTAATTTGTAAATCTATGCATTATTGATGTTCAGCCATTGATATACTTATGTGGTTTATGATATTTGATGATTTTAAATTTAAGATAGGTTAAAGATTTATATGTTTTGTATTGGAAGTTTTAGTGAAATTGAATAAATAGGGCTAATTTGTAAAAATAAAATTTTAGAGGAACTTAATTGCAAAATAAATGAAATGAGAGGGCTTATAAAGTCCCTAGGAATATTCGACCCTTGTATAGTCTTGGCAAATTATGTGTATTTTGTGTTTTGTACAATTAGGACTAAATAGTAAAAATGTGAAACCTTAGGGGTAAAATGGTAATTTGCATGTTTATGTGTTTTGGGACTAAATTGAATTGAAATGTACTTGAATGGGCTGAATTTAATGTGTTTTAGATCAAGAGCAAAGAAAAACGGAATTGGATCGGGGAAAGACGAAAGTTCTCGAATAGCCGGTCTAAATTGTCCGTCGACAGTCGAGGTAAGTCCTTAAGCTGAAATATATCAAAGAATTATTTATGAACCTGTTAAATGATGATGTTCGATAAATTTGAGTGTATATAATTGTAAAAGCCGAATGTATATAGGTTAGATTGGCTTGAATGCATAAATTGACAATATGATATGAATGTGTATCCTTGATATAATTTTTGGGAAAAATGAGAAGTATGTGACTGGTTTATGAATTATTTCGGGCTTATTGCCTAGCAGGCTTAGTGCCGTGACATATTCGGCTTCGTGCCTAGCGTGCTTAATGCCGATGATATATTCAAAGGCTTCGTGCCTAGCGTGCTTAGTCTTAGTGATATATTCGAGCTTCGTGCCTAGCGTGCTTAGTGCTTGATATATTCAAAGCTTTGTGCCTAGCGTGCTTAGTGCCGATGATATATTTGGGCTTCGTGCCTAGCGTGCTTAATCTGGGTGAATTGCTATAAACGGAAAATTTGAGAATCAAACAAGGTGAGTCACATATAATGCTATGTGCTAAAAGCTCGGGTAAGAGTTAGCCTACTATGTTAGTAAGGAATGAAGTGAGCAAATTTCTTATCGTTTTGAATAAATACAATGTGATGAAATGGACAATTCCATAAGTACTTTATTTTATAATGTTGAGCTTATCATTAATGTAAATGTACGTTACTTATATGTGAAGTTGGGGTATATATATGTATGTCATAGTGAGAACTCGATTATAAAATGGAAAGGTCAATGGTGAAAGAGTCAGAAGTGTTTTGCATATGTGTATAAGTAGATATAGAAGATCGATGCCTAAGGTTGGTTCATGTGATTTGGAATTTGTGATATAATATGATATTTATGTGATTTGATATTGTATGTGTTCATGATGACATAGTGATAATATTTAAATCAAGTGTGTCACTAGTATTCGGCTATGTGTATTATATATATTTCAATATTATAAGCTTGGAGATTAAAATGTTTACATGTATGTTCATTACAATTATATGCACTTAAGACTTACTAAGCTAGCGAGCTTACTTTGTGTGTTTTCGCTGTTCATTTTATAGATTTTGGTCAAGTTACAGGCTCGAAGGATCGTTGGTGAAGTCAACCACACTATCATCTCTTTTTGGTACTATCCAGTTAGTTGATTTTGAATTAAAGGCATGTATAGGCTAGATAAACGTTTGAATGATGTTCTAATATCTATATATATATAGCCATGCAAAATGGCTTGATCATGTTGTTTAAGTTGGTTTTATTTATTCTTAGCTATGAGTATGGTATGTTGGTTTCAATAGTTT
Source organism: Gossypium rotundifolium (assembly GCA_025506655.1). Classification (NCBI taxonomy): domain Eukaryota; kingdom Viridiplantae; phylum Streptophyta; class Magnoliopsida; order Malvales; family Malvaceae; genus Gossypium; species Gossypium rotundifolium. The sequence continues at coordinate 36,182,099 of CP106723.1, read as the reverse complement.
GGTTATGGTCGTCTCTTTACTTAAATCTTATGCTTTTTATATGACTGTTTGATTGTAAAACAAACGTTGTATTAAATTAGTCGGGTAGTTTGGCATTTAAGTTAATACTCGCATATATATATATATATATAAGTCAAGGTAGATGTATGATAGTTGAGCTTTAGTTGGGATTTATAAAAGTGTGACAATTTCAATTGATTTGCTAAGTAGGAATTATGTGAGTAATGCATGTATGTGTATTCGGCCAAACCTAGGTGATAGTGGCAAATGTAGTTAACATGCTTGATGAATCATTTGTTTAGGCTCATAGTCGAATAGGAAGATATGTATAATTAGGGTTTATAAATATTTGCTTGTAAAGTCACGTATTTCATTTGAGTACATGAAATTACCAAACTTGGTTTGTGCTAAGAAATCAACATGAAATGTTGTAAATGAGGTCTTGTATATTCGGCCAAATTTATAAGCATGTACGTGTTGTGAAATATGTTGTATACGACTTGGATCAATATATCAAGTATATGTTACACTTGTAAAAATTTGTTGTATTATTATTATTAAAGCATTTGATAAAGATGAGCAATTAAGTTTCAATCGAGCGAATTGAAGTTTTTAACTTACATGGTAATACTTGTAACCCTAGTTCGACGATGAACACGGGTTAAGGGTGTTACATTTTAATTGGTATCAGAGCTACGGTTTAGTAGATTCTAGGACTACCGTAGTGAGTAAGAGTCTAGCTATACATGCCTTAATTGTATATATTTGATAGTGTGGTGACTTCTGACATTTCGAACTGTGTTTTATATAGTAAATGGATCCTGATCCCGATAGAGCCGTAGCGGATGATGTAGAGAGTGTAGCGCCTGACCATGTATGCGGATCAGCGCCAGTAGACTCTCGACTAGTCTCGGGTAGCCACGAGGGGGAGGCTAAACAAGCCTTTTACCAAATGATGAATGAATGGTTTACCCAGTTTGTTCAGAATAATCCGGCTGTACAACAACCTCCACCCCCGAATAATCTAACTCCGGTACCTTCAGCACCCCCGATGATAGATTCGATGAGATCTAGTAGGCCTCCCGTTGATAAAATTAGGAAATATGGGGCCGAGGAATTCAAGTCCAATGAGGATGATGACGCAGAGAGAGCCGAGATGTGGCTTGATAACACTATTCGGGAACTTGATAAGTTATCTTGTACTCCAGATGAATGCCTAAAGTGTGCTATATCTCTACTTCGGGACACTGCCTATCACTAGTGGAATACACTAGTATCAGTGGTTCCAAAAGAAAAAGTGACGTGGGATTTCTTTCAAATAGAGTTCCGCAAGAAATACATCAGCCAGAGGTTCATCGATCAGAAACGGAAAGAATTTTTGGAATTAAAACAGGGCCACATGACTGTGATGGAATATGAGCGGAAGTTTGTCAGATTGAGCCGTTACGCTTGGGAGTGTATATCTACCGAAGCCATTATGTGTAAAAGATTTGAAGACGGCCTGAATGAAGACATAAAGTTACTTGTTGGCATTCTTGAAATCAAAGAGTTTGTGACATTAGTCGAGCTAGCTTGTAAAGCCGAAGAGCTCGGAAAGGAGAAAAGAAAAGCTGAGGTAGAAGCTAGAGACACTCGAAAAAGATCATCGAGTAAAATTTTCCATTCTGGGCATAAGAAGTTCAGAGATGACCCCAGTCGACATAAAGCCACTTCAGATTTGCCTAGATGTGATCAACCTCCAGTGAGATCCCGAGCCACGTCGATAGCTAGTGTCGGTAATGTTCCACAGAACCGGGCCAAGTGTAAACATTGTGGGAAATGGCATCCTGGGAGTTGTAGAGTTCGTGATCGGTCCTGCTTTAAATGTGGATCATCGGATCATTTTATTCGAGAGTGCCCGATGCTAGCCGAGCAAAATGTAACTCAGAACACGAGACCGAAAGCGGCGCCAAAGACGGGTAGACTCATTCGAGCAATGTAGGTGGCAGTCAGAGGGGGACTAAGGATGCCGCAATACGATCAGAGGCTAGAGCTCTAGCTAGAGCTTATGCTACACGAGCCAGAGAGGATGCTTCCTCCCGATGTCATTCTGGTACTTTCACCCTTTATGATACTCTGTGATTGCATTGATTGATCTGGTTCGACTCATTCATATGTGTGTGAAACTCTAGTATTCGATAAGACTCGCCATTGAGTCTCTTGAGTTTGTGATTCGTGTGTCTAACCCTTTGGGTAGATGTGTACTTGTTAATAAAGTGTGTAGAGGTTGTCCGTTGATGATTCGGATTCTTGTTTCCCGATCGATTTAATGTTGTTACCCTTGATGAGTTCGATATAATTTTGGGAATGGACCGTTAACTTCACATGATGCGAGGTGAATTGCAAAAGAAAGCTTATTGATTTGAGACGTCGAATGGTGAGATCATCGAATTAAATCCGATGATTTAAGTGGGTTTCCTATAGTAATATCCTCGATGTTAGCCCAAAGTATGTGAGAAAGGGTGCGAAGCTTATTTGGCCTATATCTTTGGATAATAAAGTGTCCGAAAAGCATATTGAATCTGTCTTTGTGTGTGAATACCCGGATGTGTTTCTGAAGAACTACCGGTTTACCACCAAGATCTAGAGATTGAGTTCGGCATTGAATTAGCACCAGAACGACTCCAATCTCGATAGCTCCGTGTCGGATGGCACCTCTTGAGTTAAAAGAGTTGAAAGCACGGTTGCAAGAATTAATGATAGGGGCTTTGCATGATCGAAGTTTCTCTCCTTGGGGTGCACCATTCTTTTTGTGAAGAAGAAAGATGGAGCGATGCGAATGTGTATTGATTATCGAGAATGAATAAGGTAACTATAAAGAATAAGTACCGTTACCTCAGATTGATGATTTGTTTGATCGGTTGAAAGGGCTTGAATTTTTGAAGATAGATTTGAGATCAGGTTATTATCAATTGCGAGTCAGAGATACAGATGTGCCAAAGATTGCATTCCGGATGAGGTATGGACATTTTGAGTTTCTGGTTATGCCTTTTGGACTCACTAATGCACCTGCTATTTTTATGGACCTAATGAATCGGGTCTTCAGACAATTTTTGGATCGGTTTGTAGTAGTGTTTATTGATGATATATTGATCTACTCCAAAGATGAAACCGAGCATGCCGAGCATTTGAGATTAGTGCTACAAACTTTGCGAGATCAACAGTTGTATGCAAAGTTTAGTAAGTGTGAGTTCTGGATGAATGAAGTCAGCTTCTTGGGTCATGTTGTTTCAGCATCAGGTATTCGTGTTGACCCGAGCAAAATATCAGCTATTATTGATTGGAAACCACCAAAGAATGTTTCTGAAATCTGAAGCTTTCTGGGACTTACGGGTTATTATCAATGATTTGTGAAAGGTTTTTCTATGATAGCTACCCCGTTGACAAAACTGTTGCAGAAAGATGTCAGGTTCGAGTGGTCAGAAAAGTGTCAGAAAAGCTTCGATCAGTTGAAAGCCCTTTTGACCGAAGCTCCAGTGTTAGTTCAGCCTGAATCAGGGTAAAAATTTGTTGTTTATTCTGATTCTTCTTTGAATGGTTTGGGCTAAGTTTTGATGTAGGAAGGCAAAGTCGTAGCCTACTCTTCGAGACAATTGAAGCCGCATGAAAGAAATTACCCGACACATGACTTAGAACTCGTAGCTATTTTGTTCGCATTGAAAATTTGGCGTCATTATTTATACGGTGAGAAATGTCATGTTTACTCGGATCACAAAAGTCTTAAGTATTTGATGACTCAGAAAGATCTGAACTTGAGACAACGCAGATGGTTAGAATCATTGAAAGACTATGAGTTGGTGATTGACTACCATCCGGGAAAAGCTAACGTTGTCGCAGATGCGTTAAGTCGAAAATCATTGCTTGCTCTTCGTACTTTGAACACACAGATGGTTATGTCAGGTGATAGTTCGATCATAGCCGAGTTAAAAGCAAGACCGATGTTTATTCAGCAAATTTGTGATGCACAAAAAGCTGACAAAGATATGACTGTTAAATGAGTTCAGTATGAAAATAATGAAGAGTCAGAATTTCAAATTGATGAAAATGACTGCTTGAAATACAAAGGCCGAATGTGTGTACCGAGGAACGTGGACTTGATTTAGATGTTATTGAATGAGGCTCATAATAGTCAGATGTCGATACATCCAGGTAGCATGAAAATGTATAATGACTTGAAGCAGTTCTACTGGTGGCCTGGTATGAAACGTGATATATCTGGATTTGTTTCAAAGTGTTTAATATGTCAGCAAGTCAAAGCCAAACATCAGGAGCCTTCTGGATTACTTCAACCGATCATGATACCTGAATGGAAATGGGATAGAATCACTATGGATTTTGTATCTGGGTTGCCTATGACACCGAACAAGAAAGATGCAGTTTGGGTTATAATAGATAGACTGACCAAATCAGCTCATTTTGTACCGGGTTGGTATGGATTTTCACTTGATAAACTTGTTGAGTTGTATATATCTCAAATAGTGAGATTACATGGTGTCTTAAGTTCTATTATCTCGAGACAGACCCCCAAGATTCACATCGCGATTGTGGAAGAAGTTACAGGATGCTTTAGGTACTAAACTTCATTTTAGCACCGCCTTTCACCCGCAGATAGATGGTCAATCTGGCGAACCATTCAAACACTTGAGGACATGTTGAGATGTTGCATTCTCGAGTTTGAAGGTGCGTGGGAAAAGTACTTACCTTTGATTGAATTTGCCTATAATAATAGTTTTCAATCAAGTATCAAAATGGCACCCTATGAAGCTCTATATGGCCACAAGTGTCGTACGCCATTGTACTGGACCGAGCTCAGTGAGAACAAGATACAAGGGTTGATTTGATTAAAGAGACTGAACAGAAAGTGGCTATAATCAGGGATAGTTTGAAAGCTGCATCAGATCGTCAAAAGTCTTACGCTGATTTGAAACGTAAAAATATAGAATTTCAAGTCAGAGATCGGGTATTCTTGAAAGTATCTCCGTGGAAGAAAGTAATTCGTTTTGGTCGGAAGGGCAAACTGAGTCCGAGATTTATCGGACCGTATGAAATCATCGAACGTATTGGGCCTGTTGCTTATAGATTGAAGTTGCCCTCTGAATTAGAAAAGATACACGATGTATTTCACGTTTTGATGCTTCGTAGATACAGATCAGATCCGTCACATGTGATTGCTCCATCTGAGATTGAAATCCAACCCGATATGACGTATGAGGAAGAATCGATCCGTATTTTAGCTCGGGAAATGAAAGAGTTAAGAAACAAAAGGATTCCATTAGTGAAAGTACTGTGGAATCGGCATGGAGTTGAAGAGGCTACGTGGGAGCCTGAGGACTCAATGAGGCAACAATATCCGACGTTGTTTAATGGTAAGAATTTTCGAGGACGAAAATCCTTAAGGGGGAGAGTTGTAACAGACCGAATTTGACCCTAATCGGAATGGTGGTTTCGGGACCACGAATCCGAGTCTGAGAAATATTTTAATATTATATTTTGTGTTTATTATATGTGAATTTATGTGTGTGAAAGTTTCGTAGAAAAATTTTATCGTTTAAGTGTTGAATTTGATAAAAAGGACTAAATCACGTAAAGCGTAAAAGTTGCATTCTTTAGTGTAAAGTGCTAGAATGATGATGGCTTCTTAATTTGAGGTATTAAGTGGGTAAATAACCCATTTTACAAGTTAGTGGATGGCTTTTGACTAATATGCCATTATTATATGTGATAGTTTATTTTTATTTAAAGGTTATATTAGTAAACTAGTAAATAACATATTATATACATAATAAAATAAAGGAAAAAGCCATTATCATCTTATTTGTTTCTTTGGCCGAATGTGGGAGAAAGAAAAGGGGTTTCATTTCCTTTGATTTTCGGCAATTAGAAGTACAAAATCAAGGTTAGTTTGATTTCGGTTCTTGTTAATTTTTACGTTTTTGAAATCGTTGCTTCGAACCGTAGCTAACCCATGTTTTAATTTGTAAATCTATGCATTATTGATGTTTAGCCATTGATATACTTATGTGGTTTATGATATTTGATGATTTTAAATTTAAGATAGGTTAAAGATTTATATGTTTTGTATTGGAAGTTTTAGTGAAATTGAATAAATAGGGCTAATTTGTAAAAATAAAATTTTAGAGGGACTTAATTGCAAAATAAATGAAATGAGAGGGCTTATAAAGTCCCTAGGAATATTCAGCCCTTGTATAGTCTTGGCAAATTGTGTGTATTTTGTGTTTTGTACAATTAGGACTAAATAGTAAAAATGTGAAACCTTAGGGGTAAAATGGTAATTTGCATGTTTATGTGTTTTGGGACTAAATTGAATTGAAATGTACTTGAATGGGCTGAATTTAATGTGTTTTAGATCAAGAGCAAAGAAAAACGAAATTGGATCGGGGAAAGACGAAAGTTCTCGAATAACCTGGTCTAAATTGTCCGTCGACAATCGAGGTAAGTCCTGTCAAATATATCAAAGAATTATTTATGAACTTTGTTAAATGATGATGTTCGATAAATTTGAGTGTATATAATTGTAAAAGCCGAATGTATATAGGTTAGATTGGCTTGAATGCATAAATTGACAATATGATATGAATGTGTATCCTTGATATAATTTTTGGGAAAATGAGAAGTATGTGACCGGTTTATGAATTATTTCGGGCTTATTGCCTAGCGTGCTTAGTGTCGGTGACATATTAAGCTTTGTGCCTAGCGGCTTAGTCTTGGGTGATATATTCAAAGCTTCGTGCCTAGCAGGCTTAGTGCCGGTGATATATTCGGGCTTCGTGCCTAGCAGGCTTAGTGTCGGTGATATATTCAGGCTTTGTGCCTAGCAGGCTTAGTGCCGGTGATATATTTGGGCTTCGTGCCTAGCAGGCTTAATGCCGGTGAATTGCTATAAACGGAAAATTTGAGAATCAAACAAGGTGAGTCACATATAATGCTATGTGCTAAAAGCTCGGGTAAGAGTTAGCCTACTATGTTAGTAAGGAATGAAGTGAGCAAATTTCTTATCGTTTTGAATAAATACGATGTGATGAAATGGACAATTCCATAAGTACTTTATTTTATAATGTTGAGCTTATCATTAATGTGAATGTAATGTTACTTATATGTGAAGTTGGGGTATATATATGTATGTCATAGTGAGAACTTCGGTTATAAAATGGAAAGGTCAATGGTGAAAGAGTCAAGTGTTTTGCATATGTGTATAAGTAGATATAGAAGATCGATGCCTAAGGTTGGTTCATGTGATTCGAAATTTGTGATATAATATGATATTTATGTGATTTGATATTGTATGTGTTCATGATGACATAGTGATAATATTTAAATCAAGTGTGTCACTAGTATTCTACTATGTGTATTATATATATTGAAATATTTATGTTCAATATTATAAGCTTGGAGATTAAAATGTTTACATGTATGTTCATTACAATTATATGCGCTTAAGACTTACTAAGCTAGCGAGCTTACTTTGTGTGTTTTCGCTGTTCATTTTATAGATTTTGGTCAAGTTACAGGCTCGAAGGATCGTTGGTGAAGTCAACGACACTATCATCTCTTTTTGGTACTATCCAGTTAGTTGATTTCGAATTAAAGGCATGTATAGGCTAGATAAACGTTTGAATGATGTTCTAATATCTATATATATATAGCCATGCGAAAATGGCTTGATCATGTTGTTTAAGTTGGTTTTATTTATTCTTAGCTATGAGTATGGTATGTTGGTTTCAATAGTTTGGTTATGGTCGTCTCTTTACTTAAATCTTATGCTTTTTATATGACTGTTTGATTGTAAAACAAATGTTGTAATAAATTAGTCGGGTAGTTTGGCATTTAAGTTAATACTCGCATATATATATATATATATATATAAGTCAAGGTAGATGTATGATAGTTGAGCTTTAGTCGGGATTTATAAAAGTGTGACAATTTCAATTAATTTGTTAAGTGGGAATTATGTGAGTAATGCATGTATGTGTATTCGGCCAAACCTAGGTGATAGTGGCAAATGTAGTTAACATGCTTGATGAATCATTTGTTTAGGCTCATAGTCGAATAGGAAGATATGTATAATTAGGGTTTATAAATATTTGCTTGTAAAGTCACGTATTTCATTTGAGTACATGAAATTATCAAACTTGGTTTGTGCTAAGAAATCAACATGAAATGTTGTAAATGAGGTCTTGTGTATTCGGCCAAATTTATAAGCATGTACATGTTGTGAAATATGTTGTATACGACTTGGATCAATATATCAAGTATATGTTACACTTGTAAAAATTTGTTGTATTATTATTATTAAAGCATTTGATAAAGATGAGCAATTAAGTTTCAATCGAGCGAATTGAAGTTTTTAACTTACATGGTAATACTCGTAACCCTAGTTTGGCGACGAACACGGGTTAAGGGTGTTACAAACTTGTTCCTAGTGGAGGTGTCCACTAGGTGATCTATCGATTGTAAGAGGAAGCTATCCTTGGGGCATGGCTTGTTCAGGTCATGAAGTCAATGCACATCATCCACTTGCCTGTTGCCTTTTTAACCATCACCATGTTCAAGATCTAGTCCGGGCACTTGACCTCCTTGATAAATCTGATGGCAAATAACTTGGAGACCTCCTGCCTCACTGCCTCTATTATGTGTGGTGTGAATTTTTTCTTTTTCTATTTTATAGGTTTCGTTTCTAGGAGTACATTCAACCTATGCATTATTACCCATGGATCTACTCCTGGTATATTTGTTGTGGACTATGTGAACACGTCTGAATTACCCCTCAAGCATTTGAGTAGTATCATCTTTTCTTCATCGTTTCGCGCCGACAATATTTTAACTTTCTTTTTTTATTGTCACAGATAAGCTGAAAAGTCTCGGTGTGCTCTACTGCCTCGAGTTTCTTATTCCTATGTTTTTTTCTTACATCTAGATCATCTAAATTGATATCTTAGCTTGAAAAACTCTACTTCTTAGTCAGAGGTTGCTTTGCCTACCTGACAGACATAATGTGACACTACCTCGCCATGCGCTAGACGGATCATAAGAAGCCGACTTTGGTACTTGTTAGGAACTTGTTCTTCATACAATAGGTCACCATTACCATCTTTTCCATCCTCATGATTGGTCTACCAAAGATTGCATTATATGCCATTGGGTGATCGAACAAATAAGATTGGATGCATTTCATGGTTGTATGTTCACCGTCACCTAAGGTGACCGACAACGTGATAGTGCCCTTTACCTTGACAGGTGGTTTGCAAAGCTGTATAGGGGGTTGGTTGTGGATAAGGCCTATTCTTTCAAACCCATTTTCTTATATGTTTCCCAAGATAGGACTTTCACTGCGCTATCGCCATCGACAAGTATCCTTTTGACTTTGAAGCTTGCGACCATAGTCGAAACCACTATTGGGTCATTCCCTTCTTCATCATAGATTAGCTCATCATCATCACTTCTGAACTCTACACTCTATTTTTTCCTAGTGTCGCGGCCTCTTCAAGGTACTAAGCATCACACCCCTCATGTGTACTCACTACTTTGTGCTTGATTGTATCCACTCATTGTTGGTGCCTACGATTACATGAATGGTGCCTTGCACCTTTTGTTTTTCCTTCGGATCCAGCCCTTGCAAGTTTTGGCCTTGCTGCAGACCTCCCAAATTTATGAACTCAACAAGTTCATCATTCCAGACCGCATCTTCTATGGCATCATTTAACGTGAAATAGTCATTGGTCTTATGCCTCATGTTATCATGGAAGGTGTATCGGCCTGTAGAATTGGTCTTTCTTTCAGTACATCGCATCGTGGGTGGTTTGGGATGGATTTCTAGGCTCTTTACTTGGTTAAGGATGTAAGCTTGCGTGGCATTCAATGGGGTGTAAGCCTCAAACTTGCCCTAGGGGTAATGCCTCGCATGCTCTTGCTGGTGCCTCTGCGAGTTTCTATGTGCATTGCTTAGGCTAAGGTCTTAGTGTGTTGCCCTTCTCTACTCCTAGATTGTCTATCCTTCCTTTGGAAGCTGACCCGCATCACTCTCTTAGTCACTTTCACCTCTACGAACTTATGGGCCCGCTCGTATAGGTCGGCTAGGCTCTATAGTCTATTGTCTGTGAACGAGTATTGTACATAGTCATTCTGCACTTCCATAATGAAGGCATCTATTGCCTACTGATCTTCTATTTTTTTGTGTTGAGTATAGCTACATTAAACCTCTTTATGTAGTCTTTAAGGATTCACCTTCTCGTTGTTTTACCAACATCAGCCCTATGATTGTGTTCATGATTGCTCGATGGGCCTTGAACCTTCCCAATAACATTTGCCTCAGTTGTGAGAAGTTGCAAACTAAGCCTTGCAGGAGAGAGAGATACCAGTCCTTGACACTTGCTTTCATCGTCGTAGAGAAGGCCTTGTATTTAGCTGTGTTTGATGCCCCTAACACGTTCATATAGTCATTAAACTCCATTAAATGGGCTCGTGGATCCCTTCTTCCATTAAACATATCCTTTAGGTACCTTAGAATCACGAGGAAAGCTTACTGTTGTGATTTAGGGGCCAGCGGGTTGGTAAAACAGAACAACCAATCCATGTCTCATGACTCAAGGTGCAAGGCTCATACATCACGATGAAGCTCGTCCATCTCGTTCAACCACTCCTTCACCTGGGTACTTGGGGCTTCATCTTAGGTGTTGGCGTTTCCCTGGGATCCCAAGTTGTTAGCATGTGCCTTTTTACGTAGTTCATCGTTCTACCTTGGCAACTCTTGTTGAAAGGCTTGTTTTTCTACAAATTGTGCTTCTTGTACAACTATATGTTCCCTCATGAACTTTATCTGCTCCTGGAGGGCCAAGAACTATGACGGGGGGTTGTTCTTGGTTGAGGGAAGAGGGCATTCCTTGGCCCGAGGAGAGATTAAGGTCCGAGGAAGAGAAGGACTTCGATAGATTGTATTGTCGAGGTTTTTAGGTCTGTCAATGTATTAAGCAGCAAACAAGTTTGTCTCATCATGTCGGGGGTCGGAACCCGATGCTCCTACTTGACCGGAGAAGGAGATAAAGGGAAAAGTCTCGTTTGGGTGAGTTTTTTTACTTTAAGTTGAAGAGAATTTAATCAAACTGGGGAAAATCTATGGTCGCAAGTAGTCCATGCTTACCGTACCAATTGTTGAGTAATATTTTTCTTGTATCGTATTAAAGGAAACACATGGGGTATTTAAACATGTTCCTACTGCTACTATTACAGCTCACAATAAGGCCCACTATTTTGTCGGTCTTGGGGTTGATGTACTGACATTCTCTGGGTGTCCCTTGGTTTATTGGATGCATGTTTGTGGAGCACGCGATCCTTTCTGATCCTAGGACTAACTCCACCAGTGAGCCTCGTATCCGCTAGTCATGAGCAGGGATCTCTTGCAGGGCTCGCGATCCCTTCTATGGACATAGCTTGTGATAAACCGTAAAAGTAACATATCCCACATTTAGCATAATTTTGGATGATTTATTCCTTGATTTATGTAAAAGGTGCTCTTAATCCTTTCTTTTCATGTTTTATACTCAGGAAAGCACCTAGGGATGAAAAGAATGAGAAACGGTCCTAAAACGAACCAAATTGGGCCAAAGAAGAAATCAACACGGCTTGGGCCCAAGACCACATGGCCGTGCCTCATTAAATTACTAGAACACAGCCTGAACCCCGAAACACACGGGCGTGTCTCTTCAGCAGACTCGACCATGGCCTAAAATCGATTCACATAGGTGTATGTCATGGCCATGTCCCTACCGCGACCAAGAGGAATTTCACTCGGATGTGGATACTTAAAGGGAATGAAACACATTCCAAAGCCTATTCAAACACCCTAGTAAGAATCCTACTAGAATTAGAGTATGTAGGGGCCAAGTAAAGCATATCAAAGTCTATATAAACACCCTAGGGGGCAATTTAAGGGGGAGTTTGGCAGAAGCCAAAACCCAAGGCGGTCAATTAGGTAGTCAGCTAGGCCAAGAAGCCGAGCCAGAAGGCCAGATTCATGGGAATCACTCGAAGATAGCCAGTTGATCCATCTCAAAAAGCCAGAATTCTACTCAAGACGGCGGATCTCTCCTTCAATTCCTTTAGGGGGTTTTAGGGATTTCTTATGTTTTGTTTTATCTTTCCTCTTGAGATGTTTTATTTTATCATGATGAACTAAACCATTCAGATATCTGAAGGGGATGAAACCTAGATGAATCTTGTTATTGTTTTCTGAACTATATGATAAATACTTAGTTTGTTCTTAATTTTGTGTGCTTAATTCTTGTGTTAATATTTCCAGGATATTGATTGAAGTTGAATGTGCTTAGGTGGTAGAGCAAAATTCCCTGCTTAAGAGTAGATTTAGCATAATTAAGCGGAGTTGATCGTGCGCCTAGAGATAGGGTGACGAGATTTTTCTGGATTAGGGTGAAACCTAATATGGGAGTCCATATATCGAGTTAATGCAATTCTAGGGGTTTTAATTAGAAAGAGATTTCAATTAATCAACCTAGGGTTAGACGTTATTCGCCTCGAGAGAGGGTTTAATATAAATTAGGGAGTCTTACGGATCAGGCTAAGTGAATAAATCATCTGGTTCAGTGTTAGATAACAAGTGAAGTCTAGGTGGATTCCTTCTAGGGTATCGCCATAATCAATTGAGTTTTTCTAAAAGTTATTTCTTCAATTTGTTCTTTTTGTCTTTGCGTCTTAGTTTAGTAATTAGTTAGTTTTTAGTTTAATCAATCAATCACTTCGTATTTAGGCTAAATAATAGAAAGAAAGTGAGTATTAGTACTTTTAATTCCCTTAGGTTCGACAATCCGGTCTTGCCTAAACTATACTACTATTCGATAGGTGCACTTGCCTTAAGTCATTGTCAGAGTTAGTTTCCAGGTTCGATCATTCTCTATTATAAATTTTAAAACTCGACAATTCAGACGATCAAGTTTTTGGCGCCGTTGCCAGGGAATTAATATATTAAGAAAACTCTATTTTTATTACTTTAGCCATTATTTTTTATTTTTTGCAATTTATTTTATTTTATTATTTTTGCTAATTTTATTTCTTTCTTTGCCTAGCGGTACCTCTAGATTATGACTAGAAGGAACCCGACAGACCTCTAATATATGATAGTGATATCGAAGCTACCGTCGTAGGAATTGTAGAGAAATCAAAGAGCCTTAAATTACCAAGAAGGCGAATCCAATCCTACTGAAGGGATGGATGAAATTAATCCACCACGAGATGTGGCAGATGCTCTGCGTACTATGTATGACTATGCTAAACCTAAATTAACAGGAGAAGAATCTAGTATTGTTAAGCCTACTATAGCTGCTAATAATTTTGAATTAAAGCCTAACACTATACAAATGATTCAACAATTTGTTCAATTTGATGGTTTCCAGGACGAATACCCGAATACTTATATAGCTAATTTTTTAGAGTTCTGTGATACCTTCAAAATAAATGGAATTTCTGACGATGCCATATGGCTTCGGTTATTTCCCTTTTCATTAAGGAATAAAGCTAAACAATGGTTAAACTCAATACCACGAGGGTCAATAACCACATGGTATCAAATGTCTGAGAAATTTTTATTAAAATATTTCCCACCGGCCAAAACGGCCAAATTACGAAATGATATTTCTTCTTTTGTGCAGATGGATTTAGAGATATTATACGACGCACGGAGAGTCCACACCACGGATTACCTTTGTGGCTACAAGTCCAAACTTTTTACAATGGTGTAAATCCCTCAACGAGACAACTAATAGATTCAGCCACCGGTGGAACTCTGCATAACAAAACTCCTGAAGTAGCCTACGAATTCATTGAAGAGATGTCGCTGAACAACTATCAATGGCAAGTTACAAGGACAAAATCGACAAAATCAGCTTGAGTTTTCAACCTCGACACAGTAACCATGCTATCAACATAGGTAAAGATGATGAATAAAAAGCTTGATAGTTTGTGTTCTTCGCATGTACATCAATAATGCAATGTGATGCAAGTGGAACTGTGGCGAATCCTGAGTACCCACCCTACCAACCAGGCACAGAAAGCGAACAGATGAACTATATAGGTAATAATTTCAAATCCAATAACAATCCATATAGTAATACCTATAATCCAGGTTGGAGGAACCACCCAAATGTTTCTTGGGGAGGTCAAGGAAATCAAGGAAATTAAAGACAACAACCTCCTCCAAATTTCCAAAATTAGCTCTATCCACAGGAAAAGAATCCCAACCTTGAAGAGATGTTGATAAAATTCATGGCAGCCACAGATACCCATCTCCAAGACACTGAGACCACCCTTAAGAATCAACAAACATCGATTGAAGGGATCAAGAACCAAGTTGCTGAACTTACTAAGTCAGTTGGGGAAAGTACTAAGTCAGTTGGACAACTTGCTAAGCTGATCTCAAAACTACCACAAGGAAGCTTGCCAAGCAATACTGAAACTACCCGAGAGAGCAAAATCAAGCCATTTACGATAGTGAAGGGTTAGATGTACCAAGCCCAAGGGAAGAACCAGTGGTAAGTGAAGGTAAGGTTGAGGTGTGCCATGATATACCAAAACCGGAAATTATAGAGTACCAACCAAGTGTGTCATATCCCGATGCAATAAAGAAAGACCACACAGAGGAACAATTCGGTAAGTCTCCTGAACTTCCAAAGAAATTTCATATTAACTTTCTATTTCTTGAAGCTCTTTCGTAGATGCTAGATCCTAGACCTTGTGTCGATAAAGAAGAAATTCATGAGGAACAAAGGCTTTGGATCAATGGACTAGACGAATGGAAGCCACACTTCAAAGAGAGACTAAAAACACACGAAGAAAAAATGAGGCAACTCCATGAAGAACTTAATGATGGGACAACCCAGCTTAAGATAGGAGATCAGGTACTCAAAATCTTCCCAGATAGAACAGTCGAGGTAACTAGTCCCAAAATCAGCACCTTTAAGGTAAATACTACTCGACTTAAGCTTTATATCAATAACCGAATTGATCGCATGAGAAAGGATTTCCACCTCCTCAAACCACCATGATTGTGCGAACAATAGGTAAGTCTAGCTAAAGACTTTAAACGAGCGCTTCTCAGGAGGCAACCCGAGCACTAACCCCATTTTTATTTTTATTTTTATTTTTATTTCCTTTTTAGCATTCAAATAAATCAAAAGTGCAGATTTCTAGACCACATGGCCTTGCACACGGCCGTGGCTGTGGCCATGTGGGCACCACAAGTAGGTAAAAGGGCATGACTGTAGACGTGTGGCAATAGGACAAAATTTTCCCCAAAACATGGGCCACATCTCTATTTAAACCCGCTTCTTACTTTTTCTTTTCCAATTATCTTTCTTCTTTCATTTTCTATTATTTACTTTTACTTTATCTTTATCTTTATCTTTATCTTTATCTTTATTTTCTTTATTATTTTCTTCTTATTCTTAATGCCATTTAGATTTAGCTTAGGATACAATAAAATCAGACCGGCTACTTCGAGGATTCAATCTCAAATGGTTCGAGGCGCTTCCCCACATTCACCTCCAACCCTATTCGGATTCTTTTCATTAACTTCATCCAAAATTCAGGAAGTTTCACTTCTCCCTATCTTTTGATTTTCTACTATGTTCATATTTATCTATCTTTTTACATTGAGGGTAACGTACATCTTAAGTGTGGGGGGGTAAAAGTGCCTAACTTTTTGCATTATTCTCAAATCCCTAACTTATATCTAGTTCTTAAGTAATTTTCTCATATTACTAACTAGGATAAAATTTTTGATGATTTATAATTCTTATTAATCTGACTTAGAGTAAGTCATATTTAATTGTGCATTGATGATTTATACTTTAAGATACTAGAGAATCAAGCATGATAAGTCTATTTTTTTTAGAGTTAAAAATTTTCTAGGTTGTTGAACTGAATTTGAATATTACCTTGAAGTTTGAAATTTACAGGGATTGAAGTCAAATACCCATAATTTTTGTGAGATTTTGAGCCTTGTAGAGCATATATTCTTTTCCGTGCTCACTTTATTGATTATGAGTGTGTCAACACTAAATTGTTGTTCTAGAACTTGCCTCGATTATACATGTCAATACCACATTTTTTATTTGATATACTGAGATGATAAAGGCACCTAGGTTTTAACCCATTCACTCCACTAAAAAGCCTACCTTCATAATTAACCCTTAGCGAACCCCGTTGATCCTAACAACCCTTTTTATTGATTCACCCACTAATATTAACCCAAAACCCCACTCGTATTTGTTATCACCATTCTTTCGACTACCCTTTTATCGAGAATTGATTTGATCCGTTGCCTAATTACTTTATTTCAGTTGATAAAGTTCTTTCTTATATTATGTATTTATTGATTTGTTCTTAAAAAATGAAGTACATTCATTATTAGTTCTATGTTCTAAGAGCTTGTATCGTTTAAATTCAAAGATCTTGAAGAAGAAGCTCAGATTATTAGTATTTTCATGTGATGTAATTATTCAAGTTATTAGTTCATTTTTCTAAAAGTTAGGTAACTTGTCAATTCAATCTCGATTAGCCTTTATCCACACCTTTAACCCAAACCCCGTTACAACCCTATTAAAGACCTTTTGATTTATGTATCATCTCATATTACAGTGGTGGAGATTTAATTTTCAGGCAAGCCTATGGGATTAACTTTTCAGGTTCGACTTATGAGTTTTTTTTTTCTTGAACCTTAAACACTTCGAGTGCTTTGAGTGAATCTTTTTCTTGAACCTTAAACACTTCGACTTATGAGATTTAATTTTCAGGCAAGCCTATGGGAGATTTAGTTTTTTCTTGATACCTGAAGGGGATGAAACCTAGATGAATCTTGTTATTGTTTTCTGAACTATATGATAAATACTTAGTTTGTTCTTAATTATGTGTGCTTAATTCTTGTGTTAATATTTTCGGGATATTGATTCAAGTTGAATGTGCTTAGGTGGTGGAGCAAAAGTCCCTGCTTAAGAGTAGATTTAGCATAATTAAGCGGAGTTGATCGCGCGCCTAGAGATAGGGTGACGAGATTTTTTCAAATTAGGGTGAAACCTAATATGGGAGTCCATAGATCGAGTTAATGCAATTCTAGGGGTTTTAATTAGAAAGAGATTTCAATTAATCAACCTAGGGCTAGATGTTATTCGCCTCGAGAGAGGGTTTAATATAAATTAGGGAGTCTTACGGATCAAGCTAAGTGAATAAATCATCTGGTTCAGTGTTAGATAACAAGTGAATTCTAGGTGGATTCCTTCTAGGGTTTCGTCATAATCAACTGAGTTTTTCTAAAAGTTATTTCTTCAATTTGTTTCTTTTGTCTTTGCATCTTAGTTTAGTAATTAGTTAGTTTTTAGTTTAATCAATCAATCACTTCGTATTTAGGCTAAATAATAGAAAGAAAGTGAGTATTAGTACTTTTAATTCCCTTGGGTTCGACAATCCGGTCTTGCCTAAACTATACTACTGTTTGATAGGTGCACTTGCCTTAAGTCATTGTCAGAGTTAGTTTTCAGGTTCGACCATTCTCTATTATAAATTTTAAAACTCGACAATTTAGACGATCATCTTGCGACCTCATTCCTGTGAGGCTTCCACGAGCTCTCCATTGCAACCTCATTCCTTCGAGGCTTACGTGAGCTCTCCTTGCAGACTTCCCGTGCAAGCTATCTTTGCGAACATCTAGAATTCTCGCGAGGTCCTTAGCTAACTATGCCTATAGGCGAACATTCTTCTTCCGGGTCGGGTCCATCTAATCCAGAGATCCAGATCCTATCGGGTCACTTGGGCTGGTGGTTTGTAACACTCCTATCCCGTGTCCGTCGTCGATTAGGGTTAGAAGCATTACTGGACAGATCAGAAACATTCATAGAGTTTATCATATAGCCATTCATCAATATCAATCACAATGTCCCTTAATAGGTCATCGAGACCTTAAACATGCTTATAAACCGAGTCAAGACTAAATCGAAACACATACAAAATATCATGTAAAAATAAAAACTTTTCTAAATACAGGGGATACACGCCCGTGGGGGTAGGTCGTGCCTCACCTACGGCTACTGGACACACCCGTGTGTCCTCCCCATGGTCATATACTACCAAAACCAACACGGTCACCAAGCATGCCCATGTGCTAAGGCCATGTCCTACTAGGTCATATACTGCCATTTCTCACACGGCCTTTAGGCACGCCCGTGCCATGATCGTGTACTTCTTAAGCTAGCTACTGATTTACTCCACGGTTACTAGGCACGCCCGTGTGCCATGGTCGTGTGAATTTATAGGCCATTTACAAGGCCAAAATGCCACCCTCAAGGGTCAAACCAACAAGCCAATCAACCAAGACATCTCATGCACATATTGTAACCAAAAACATACCAAATTAGCAATTCAAAACATGCATTCAATACCAACTCCATTCATACCAAATTCAATACCATTACTTATTCTATCACAAGCATAATTCATTCCCAATTTCACTAATTCCTATTAGCATATTATCAATACAAAGTTACCATTCAATAGTAAATATCTCAATTCATAAGTCATGCCAAAAGATGTATCACATATACCAAAACCATTCACGCTAAAACTAGCACATATCTAGCCACATATCATGGCTACTTACAAAATCAAACATAATTCAAATGACCAGCCTATACATGCCATATTACAACTATAAACATCCTTTCAAGAGTACCAAAATAGAATGTCGATAGTGTGATTGAGAAGTCGACGATCCCGATCCGAGCTAGCTTTTATCGACCGCAAGCGGAGAAACAAATCACACAAAGGAGCTTTCCAAAGCTTAGTAAGTTCGAATTATAAAGCAATTAACTCAATGAACCAATTCAATATACACATTTAACCATCACATAGATATTTTATCAATGGTACACAAGTTCAACTTTATTCAATACTCACATAGCATTCTATTCTTTCACTTCAAATTTCACGAATCACATAGGTATCATACTTACCTTGCCAACACTTAGTTAATCACTAATCATACTATCCAACCATCACATAGATAATGACACAACTAAGCACAATATCACTCTCAACCACATGCTTAAATAATTATTCATTCAACTCTTAAATCTATCATCAACCAAATAGATTCAAACATACCTTGATCAACACGTAGTTACTCACCATTCATACAACTCAATCCCTCAATTTTACCTCTATTTCAACCTTTGCTATTACTCAAATGAATTTGCACACTTAGTGCCAATTTCACAATTGAAGCCTATTTGTCGTCGCACACTTAGTGCCGATATGTTAAATAGAACTTATATCGGTAACGCATACACAAAGTGCCATTCAGATGAGCCAAAACTTCTATCATTTCACACACAAAGCTATTTATTAAAGCGTAGCTTCTATTGTTCCTTTTACAGGTGCTAGTCATTAATTATAATCGCACATTTAGTGTCTATTCTTTTATTCGACTTGCCTCGATGTCGCACACACAGTGCCAATTCAATAAGCTAAAGCTTTCATATCATTGCACACACAGTGCTATTCATTTCTTATAATCACATACCCAGTGCCTTAATACAAAACGGAACTCGATTCAATATCGTACACACAGTGCTAATCACAAAGCTGAAACTTCTATTATTTTGCACACAAAGTGCTAATCTTCTCAGTTACCCTCCCAAATGCGCACACTTAGTGCAACATAGATTCATTTCTCACGTAACATTTATAAATCAATAATATCATAACCATTCGTTTCACAACATTTAAACACAGGTAAGTACACATGTTATATCCGAACTTACCTCAGACGTTGATATATATCGAAACGATCAATTAATTGAGCACTGAAACACCCCAAACACGGCCCACGAGCCTCGACCAGGTCTGGTATGTTCCTCGAGTAAAAATGGTTCAAATTCGTGGGTTCTTAGAAAATCTTTAAGTGATTTTTGGGAGAAAACTCGATTTGGGTTGGGCTCAAGTTGGAAACCAGTTTGTCTTTGTGAAATATAAGTTTTTATAAAAATTCTTTATTGAGTTCCAAAACTTTAAGTAAGAGGTATGCCGATTTAATTTTAAAGATTTTGCCTTTGAAAACATTTGTATTTAAATGTCATAATAGTTACAAGTTTATTTAAAAAAATTATTACTTAACTTTAATTTTGAAAACATTCTAAACATAATATCATAAATTTAATGCATGCATACATAGTTCATACTATGGCCTTATTACATCAAAATATACCCAAAATAAATTGAAAGTACTTAAATAAAAGTAAATGTCAAATCATAAAATTCCTTGCTTTGAGCATGGCCACCACTAAGCTCTTGCCACCTTGGTCTATTCTTGTCGTCACGAAAATGATCCCACAACGGGTGAGTCAAACAGACTCAAAGTGTACACAAACACTAAGTCCAAATAGATTCATGCATATCAAGTCATACACATTCATATCAAAATATACATTTAATGATGCATTCCCAAGCCCAAGCCTAGTTACCAACTGCTACACATCACCCGTACTAACTCGCACACCGTGGGACTACTAAGTCAACCCTCCATCCGCTACACACCATCAAAGGCGTCATTGCAATGATGTGCTCATCGCCTTATATAAATTAGTAGCACGACCACCGATAATATTTTGTGTCATGGGACACCACATTCGAATAATGTGACCAAAGTCACCACATTCGGATAATGTGACCAAGTCACCACATTCTTATATCGTGACATGAGTCACCACATTCACTTCCCTTTTATAATATCCCATATGCCCCATATATCATACACATTATGCAATATCATGCCTTAATTCACATTCTTATCATATTCACATTCATGGCATAACAAACCATATCATTCTCACAAGAGGAGTAGGAAAAATGTACCTTAGTACTTTGTACCATTGTATGGTACCTTAGCCATACTTTTCACATTCTTAATAACACACACATATATATATATATATATATTAAACATTGCCATAAAACTTAAGAAATAGTGTGGGGTACACACCTGATTAACTTAGCGAATTCACTCCAAATTCCCGAAGATCTCGATCTAGCGTCCTAGATCCTTTGTTCCTATATTCGACCAACATATAGTAATTTCCTAAGACCCATTCAGCCATAAAACCAAATCCCAATAGGATTATGGTAATTAAATTCTTACCTTGGTGCCGACTTCACTGCTAACCAAATCACGAAATTTTATGATGCTTCTTTATTACAATCGGCTATACCCTTAACCATTGAACTAGTTAGTTTCGGCTTTTAAACAGAATAGAAATAGGTCTAAATCATCAAATACAACCTTGGCGGAATGTACATATGGACTTACCTTGTGGATCTAAATCCCGAAAAGTATCCCTAGGCTATGGAGATGTCGAAACCTACAGGGTACATGTTAGATCCACTTCTAACATTTAATTCACCATGAGATAGCCCTTAGCCGAATATACACATGACTTACCTTGAACCTTTAAAGTCCCGAAATCCTTCCTTGTCGACAACACCAAAATCCCGAAACTACCTTCCAAGATTCGACCAAAGAATAATAGTAGAGATTAGATCTTAGTTTTCGACAAGCCTAAGAGAAAAAGAATGAAAATCGATTTTGATCTTACCCTTACTTGAAGAAATCGATGACCCTTTGCTTGAAGCCCTCAAAGATTGGCTATGAAGACTTAGAGACTAGTCGATTATGGCCACTGGTGTATTCGACTTCAACAAGATTGAAAAGAGAGGGATTATGAGCTCTAGGAAGATTCGGTAATGGCTATTTTAGGGAGAAGAGGAATTCGGCTTGACAAAAGAAAAAAAGAACTTGGGAGAAGCAAATGGAAACTCGGCTATAGGAAGAGATGAGAAGAGAATTAAAAATTTCGTCACACCTACACTTTGATTAGCCGAAAATACCACCCAAATACTCCCTTGGCCGGCCAACTCTATCAATCTCCTTACTTTTCTCCTCATTCATCTCTTATCTCCTCATTTAAGATTAAAAATAATCCGTCATTTATCTCTTGAAAATAAAAGGATAAAAACTCCTAGAATTTAGCCTTAGTGCCGTCCCCCTACTCCCTCTTATTGACGTCACAAGAAAAAATAAAAACCTTAAAATTTTGCTTCCCACGCGACTCGAACACAAGTCCTTCCCTAGCTTATGGCATCATTTTCAGAGGCCTTAAGTGGCACCTCAAGCCACTTTTCCAAATTCAATTGTCTGCCGATTTCCTTATTAATTTTCTTAAGGCCTGTAGGCTTAGCTCCTTATTAAAACTTAAAATACGACATTTTTCTAAGGCATTTCTTATTATTCTAAAGTTCACAAACGTTCATAAATACACATTCATACATACAAAGGCATGCTTTCACACTCAATTAAGCAATTATGCTTAAGCCCAATTTCAGGATATTACAGTTCTAACCCCCTTAAAATAATTTCGTCCTCAAAATTACCTGGCTAGAATAGGTGGGGGTATTGCTGTCGCATTGCTTCTTCCGGCTCCCAAGAAGCATCTTCCGAACCATGATTGCGCCATAACACCTTAACTAAAGGTACTGATTTCCGTCGTAACACTTTCACATCTCGTTCTAGAATCTGAATCGGCTCCTCATAGGACAAATCTGGCCTTAGCTCCACCTCTTCAACCGGTACTACATGAGATAGATCCGATTAGTAATGGCGTAGCATGGACACATGGAATACGTCATGCATCTGCTTCAATTTTGGTGGCAACTCCAACTGATATGCCACTGGTCCAATTCGCTTCAAAACCTTATAAGGTCCTATAAACCTTGGACTTAACTTTCCTTTCCGACCAAATCTCATTACCTTTTTCCAAGGCGAAACCTTAAGAAACACTTGATCTCCTACATCAAATTCTATTTCCTTCCGTTTGAGATCTGCGTACGACTTCTGTCTATCAGATGCGTCCTTTAACCGTGTTCGAATTATCTCAACCTTTTCTTTGGATTCTGCCACTAACTCTGGACCCAAAACTTCACGTTCTCCCAATTCTGTCCAACATGTAAGAGTCCGACACTTCCGACCATACAGTGCTTCGTATGGTGCCATCCGAATACTAGCTTGATAGCTGTTGTTGTAGGGAAATTCTGCTAGAGGCAAATATTCCTCCCAACTTCCTCTGAAATCCATCACACAGCCCCTCAACATATCCTCCAACACTTGGATTACCCGCCGATCGCCTGTCCGATGTGGATGAAAAGCCGTAGTAAAATCCAACTTAGTGCTTAAAGCTTGATGTAACGCTTTCTAGAACCGAGAAGTAAACCTTAGGTCCCTATCTGAGATAATCGACACCGGCACTCCATGCAACCTTATGACTTCTGCCACATACAACTTTGCCAACTTCTGCAAAGAATAATCGACTCTCACCGGAATAAAGTGCGCAGACTTGGTCAAATGGTCCACTATTACCCATACCGAGTCCTTCTTAGTAGGCGTAAGGGGAAGCCCACTAACGAAGTCCATAGTAATTCTCTCCCACTTCTACTGTGGAATCTTGATTGGCTAAAGCAATCCTGACAGAACTTGGTGTTCAGCCTTAACTTGCTGACACGTTAAACACTTGCCGACAAATTTTGTAACTTTCTTTTTCAGACCAGGCCACCAAAACTGTTCTCTTAAGTCTCTGTACAATTTAGTGCCTCCAGGATGCATAACATAAGGGCTACTATGCGATTCCTGAAGAATCCTTCGCCTAAGTTCCTTATCCCTAGGCATACAGACCTTGCTCTTGAAACACAACACTCCTTCGCCATTAATGCCATAATCTTCCAACTCACCATTCTGTACTTGTTGTAGCTTAGCACTTAGGTCCTTATCAGCCAACTGTCCCTCTTTCACTTCATTCAACCATGTCGGCTTGACTTGCAACTCTGCCAACAGGCTTCCATCATCATACAAACTTAAGTGTGCGAACACGCCCTCAGATCCGACACAACCTCCCGACTTAGGGCATTCGCCTCTACATTCGCCTTGCCCAGATGGTACTCTATTGAACAATCATAGTCCTTCAGTAACTTCACCCACCTTCGCTGCCTTAAGTTTAACTCCTTCTGAGTCAATAGATACTTAAGACTCTTGTGGTCTGTGTAGATCGTCGACTTTTCCCCATAGAGATAGTGCCTCTATACCTTAAGAGTGAAGACCACTGCTGCTAGTTCTAAGTCATGCGTCGGGTAGTTCACCTCATGTGGCCTCAACTATCGGGACGCATATGCGACTACCTTCCCATCTTGCATCAATACACAACCCAAACCTGTATGGGAAGCGTCACAATACACCGTAAAATCCTTTCCTGCCTCAGGCTGAATCAACACTGGAGCTTCCGTCAATACCCTCTTAAGCTTTTCAAAGCTCTCCTGTTGCTTATCCGTCCATACAAAGGGTACTTCCTTCCTCAACAACTTTGTCAAAGGCGCTGCTATGGACGAGAACCCTTCTACAAACCTTCTATAATAGCCTGCCAATCCCAAGAAACTGCGAATCTCCGCCATTGACTTAGGTGGTTTCCAATCTAACACTGCTTCAATCTTTCTAGGATCCACACTTATTCCTTCAGCAGACACCACGTGCCATAAGAATGCAACTTCCTTAAGCCAAAATTCACACTTGCTGAATTTGGCATAGAGCTTCTTCTCCCTTAACACTTGCAGCACAATCCAGAGATGCTCATCATGCTCCTCCTCAGTCTTGAAGTATATGAGGATGTCGTCGATGAACACCACGACGAACCTATCCAAGTAAGGTTAAAAAACCCGGTTCATCATATCCATGAACGTGGCTGGGGCGTTTGTCAACCTGAACGGCATTACTACAAACTCATAGTGGCCGTATCTTGTCCTAAAGGCTATCTTATGGATATCCGCCTCCTTCACCCTCAACTGATGATATCCTGACCTTAAGTCGATCTTTGAGAACACTTCTACCCCCTTAAGCTGATCGAACAAGTCATCAATCCTTGGCAAGGGATACTTGTTCTTGATGGTCAGCTTATTCAACTGACGATAACCTATGCACATTCGCATAGTTCTGTCCTTCTTCTTCACAAATAGGATCGGTGCTCCCTATGGAGACAAACTGGTTCGGATAAACCCACGATCCAGTAATTCGTGGATTTGAGCCTTGAGCTCCACCAACTCCTTTGGTGCCATTCATGCAGACGGGCAATTGACACGGGAGTCGCTCCCGACAAAGAAGTCAATTCTAAACTCCACCTCCCTATCTGGGGGTATTCCCGGTAATTCCTCCAAAAACACATCCTCAAAATCCCTTATCGTTCTAACTCTACTAGCACCTTCTTCTTTTCATCTAATGCACTTACGAAGGCTAAAAATGCCTTGCACCCTTTACGAACCATCTTTTCAGCCTTTAGCGCCGAAACTACATTAGATAAGTAGTTTCTTCTTTCTCCTATCATAATGACCACCTCATCCTCCCGGTCCTTAACTCCATTCGCTTAGTCAAGCAAATCCAACACACCCGATGGTCCACTAGCCACCCATTCCAAGAATGAGATCAAACTCTCCAAAAGGAAGTTCCATCAGTCGACGTAAAATACTACGCCTTGAATTTCTAAAGGTACACTTGAAAGACCTTATTCACCACTACGCTTTGACCTAGTGGGCTTACTATAGTCATCTCCCTACTAGCAGGTTCAGAGGCTATGTCTAGAGTTTCAACTACTCTACATGCCACATAAGAATCGGTCGAGCCCACATCAATCAAAGCATAATAAGGCTTTCCAAATACAAGAAACGTACCAGTTATGACGTCCGGCGCGTCTCCATCCTTCCTATGGTGAATCGCATAAACCAAACCCTACTGTCTTGCCTCAAGATAGCGAGACCTCGGCCGGTGTTCCATGTCCTCTACCAACACCATTTCTCTCATTATTCGGACCATGGCCTCGCTGAGGCTGCGCCCACCTCTACCACCGATTAACATTACGAGCTCTTCGGTCGATTCCCATCCGTCTCATTAAGGATCCTTAATCATGTGGTCCTTTGACCCATATTTGAAACATCCACCTGTCTTCTTCCAGCATTCGCCTAAGTGTTTCTTCCCACATTGCTCACAAGTACGATATTTCCCTCTAGTACCAGTTTGCTGACCTCACGGCCCATCAACTCTAGGCCTTTTCTGAGCATTCCTGGATGATCCAGACGACCCAAATCTTCTCTTCGCTTATTCCGTCCGTATTCTCGCCTCACGAGTCCTTAATTCCTTCGCTATCTTAGCTTTCTCTACTAAGCGTAAAACTCCCGCTCTTGATGTGGAGCGACTAACAACCTCGTGTCATCCCTTAGTCCGTCCTCAAACCGGACACACCGCCATGCTCAGTAGCCATTACTCCTCGAGCATACCGCTCAACCTCGTGAATTCACTTCATACTGCTACGGACTTGTTCCTTGAACCACCCTAGAAATGCCTTCCTCTGCTCATCAATATATCCGGTTCCCATATACTTCTTCCGATCTGTTGTCTTAACATACTCCCTGTGTTAGCTCTCAATGGTGGCACCATCTCGAATCGTAAGCCACCATTGGTACGCTTCATGGCGTAGCAGCGCCACCATTCCTTTCAACTTCTCTTCAGGGGTCAGATCGAGCTCATCCATAATGCGTTCGGTTGCTTTCAACCAATATCAACCGTACTAGGTGCGACACCGGATACGCCACGGAACACTTCAGCTCTGTTGGCTCGGAGTCGCTCGGGTACAAATTTTTGAGCTCCCATATTCCCTCCAGCACCAGGCACCATTTCAAGAACTCGTAGCACAGCCTGTGATACAGCATCTTCTCCCGTCTGATCTTACTACTCAACACCAACAGCTGGTGGTGGTGGTGGCGGTGGTACCCCATTTTCAGATCCTTGACCCGATCTAACGGGTTCCGACACAGTCAGTCTACCTCAACCGCGTCCTCGTACATTGCGACCACGTCCCCTGGAGCTCATTTCTACTACCGCGCTTTAATCTGATTAAGAAATTTTATGCATTAGCCATTGTTTCACCGATTATTCGCGAGGAAGTTTTATAAGAAGAGTTTAGTAGCTTTTTTCAATCATTCAAAGTTTCAAGTTCTTTCGATCATTCAAAGTTTCAAGTTTTCTATCCTAATTCATAGAAAAGCACATCCATTCCATAGTATCTCCCATACACATTCGCTCTTCTGACATTTACATGCATTCCTATCCTGTGGGTATTTTCGTAATTTATCCTACAAGGGTATTTTCATAATTTGTCAAAATAAGGTTCCTTGGTGATTTTTTCAATAAGGGTATTCTGGTAATTTTGCATTCCCAGGTATTTTGGGAAATTTGAAAATTCGAGGGTATTTTGGTATTTAACCCGGGTAAATTTATAAATCTTAATAAATCAAGGGTATTTTGGAATTTACGAAACTTGGGGGTTGTTTTTGAGAATTTGTTTTCCAAATCAGTGTTGTTGCAAAAATTTTTGAAGATCGAGGGTCATTATGGTAATTTTGTAACTCGGGGTATTTCGGTAATTTACAGGTTAGGGGTAATTTTTGTAATTTTTTTCCCAAAGTCAAGGTATTTTGATATTTTGTAAATTTAGGGTTTTTACACAAAGTAATGAAATTTTGATAAGAACTGTGGGTATTTTGGAAATTTCATAAACCAAGGGCATTTTTATAATTTTACCACTAAGGGTATTTTAGTAATTTTGTAAATTAAAAAAATATTTCCGAAAAATTTTATAGAATAGTTCTTACAAATCAAAAGGGTAATTTAGTAATTTTAAAACTAGGGTTTCCATAAAAATATAGCTAGTCCCTTTTGGGTTTTAGTTAGGGGTTTAGCTTTGTGAATAAGTCCTCTTGGTTAGGTGAACCAACTCACGCACTGTAGGATTCGAGTGGAGAGGAGGTGAGTCACGCGGACTACTTAAATACCAAGCTCCCACCGAAACCAATCCTAAACATGCACACCATGGTTGCCACACCCTAACTCGGCGACTTAATCATGGGTTTGTTTAGTTAGGCATTTAAGTTTTATGTATTTTTGTTGGGGTAACCTAGTCCTAGGGTTCGAGTACTTATCATGCTAATCTACGTTCCATTCCATTTCTACCCTTCTACAAGTCATAATATAAATCACACAAGAGATCGAAGTACTTACTTGGTGGACTTCGGGTCGGAGACTTAGTGTGCCATGTCAGAAAAACCTACTTAATTCACAAAAATTCCTTTTGGGCTTAACTTTGAAAACGTTTTGGGCCTTAAACCCAAGGCCGAGAGTTTAAAACTGGGCTCTGATACCATGCTGAAACACCCCAAACCCGATCCACAAGCCTCGACCAGGTCTGGTATGTTCCTCGAGTAAAAACGGTTCAAATTCGTGGGTTCTTAGAAAATCTTTAAGTGATTTTTGGGAGAAAACTCGATTTGGGTTGGGCTCAAGTTGAAACCAGTTTTTCTTTGTGAAATATAAGTTTTATAAAATTCTTTATTGAGTCCCAAAACTTTAAGTAAAAGGTATGCCGATTTAATTTTAAAGATTTTACCTTTGAAAACATTTGTATTTAAATGTCATAATAGTTACGAGTTTATTTAAAAAATTATTACTTAACTTTAATTTTGAAAACATTCAAACATAATATCGTGAATTTAAATGCATGCATACATAGTTCATACTATGGCCTTATTACATCAAAATATACCCAAAATAAATTGAAAGTACTTAAATAAAAGTAAATGTCAAATCATAAAATTCCTTGCTGAGCATGGCCACCACTAAGCTCTTGTCGGCCTGGTCCATTACTCTGTGGTCGTCACACGAAAAATGATCCCACAATGGGGTGAGTCAAACAGACTCAATGTGTACACAAACACTAAGTCCAAATAGATTCAGGCATATCAAGTCATACACATTCATATCAAAATATACATTTAATGATGCATTTCCAAGCCCAAGCCTAGTTACCAACCGCTACACATCACCCATACCAAATCGCACACCGTGGGACTACTAAGTCAACCTCCATCCGCTACACACCATCGAAGGCGTCACTGCGATCGACGTGCTCATCACCCTTATAAATTGTGGCACGACCACCAGATAATATTTTGTGTCATGGGACACCATATTCAGATAATGTGACCGAAGTCACCACATTCAGATAATGTGACCGAAGTCACCACATTCTTATATCGTGACATGAGTCCCCACATTCACTTCCCCTTTTCATAATATCCCATATGCCCCCATATATCATACACATTATGCAATATCATGCCTTAATTCACATTCTTATCATATTCACATTCATGGCATAACAAACCATATCATACTCACAGTAGGAGTAGGAAAAACGTACCTTAGTACTTTGTACCATTGTATGGTACCTTAGCTATACTTTTCACATTCTTAATAACACACACATATATATATATATTAAACATTGCCATAAAACTTATTAAGAAATAGTGTGGGGTACACACCTGATTAACTTAGCGAATTCACTCCAAATTCTCGAAGATCTCGATCTAGCGTCCTAGATCCTTTGTTCCTATATTCGGCCAACATATAGTAATTTACTAAGACCCATTCGGCCATAAAACCAAATCCCAATAGGATTATGGTAATTAAATTCTTACCTTGGTGCCGACTTCACTGCTAACCAAATCACGAAATTTTATGATGCTTCTTTATTGCAATCGGCTATACCCTTAACCATTGAACTAGTTAGTTTCGGCTTTTAAATAGAATAGAAATAGGTCTAAATCATCAAATAAGGCCTTGGCCGAATGTACATATGGACTTACCTTATGGATCTAAATCCCGAAAAATATCTTTAGGCTATGGAGATGTCGAAACCTACAGGGTACATGTTAGATCCACCTCTAACATTTAATTCACCATGAGATAGCCCTTAGCTGAATATACACATGACTTACCTTAAACCTTTAAAGTCCCGAAATCCTCCCTTGTCGACAACACCAAAATCCTGAAACTACCTTCTATGATTCGGCCAAAGAATAATAGTAGAGATTAGATCTTAGTTTTTGACAAGCCTAAGAGAAAAAGAATGAAAACCGATTTTGATCTTACCCTTACTTGAAGAAATTGATAGCCCCTTTGCTTGAAGCCCCTCAAAGATTCTGCTATGAAGACTTAGAGACTAGTCGACTATGGCCACTGGTGTATTCGGCTTCAACAAGATTGAAAAGAGAGGGATTATGAGCTTTAGGAAGATTCGGCAATGGCTATTTTAGGGAGAAGAGAAATTCGGCTTGACAAAAGAAAAGAAAAGAAGAACTTGGGAGAAGCAAATGGAAACTCGGCTATAGGAAGAGATGAGAAGAGAATTAAAAATTTCGTCACACCTACACTTTGATTAGCCAAAAATACCACCCAAATGCTCCCTTGGCCGGCCAACTCTATCAATCTCCTTACTTTTCTCCTCCTTCATCTCTTATCTCCTCATTTAAGATTAAAAATAATCCGTCATTTATCTCTTGAAAATAAAAGGATAAAAACTCCTAGAATTTAGCCTTAGTGCCGTCCCCCTACTCCCCTCTTATTGACGTCACAAGCAAAAATAAAAACCTTAAAAGTTTGCTTCCCACGCAACTCGAACACAAGTCCTTCCCCTAGCTTATGGCGTCATTTTCAGAGGCCCTAAGTGGCACCTTCAAGCTACTTTTCCAAGCCCAATTGTCTATCAGATTTCCCTTATTAATTTTCTTAAGGCCCTGTTAGGCTTAGCTCCCTTATTAAAACTTAAAATATGACATTTTTCTAAGGCATATCTTATTATTCTAAAGTTCACAAACGTTCATAAATACACATTCATACATACAAAGGCATGCTTTCACACTCAATTAAGCAATTATGCTTAAGCCCAATATCAAGATATTACAAGCACTTTGTCTTTACCTCGACCTCGATCCGAACCTATCCTTTCTTAGTCTATACACATTCAAATTCAATCCATTAAATCAAAAATTCATTCAATTTAGTCCATACACACTTATTTAGAGCATTTTACAAAATAGTCCTCACATTTTCACAGTTCGACACTTTAGTCCCTAATTCATCAAATCACAAAATATATCAAATTTCTATTCACATAAGCTTAGCCGAATTCTTCCCATGCCAATACAAGCCCACACATTTCATTATTTCACAATTTAGTCCTCCAATTTACACTTTTCATAATTTAGCCCAAAACACTCAATTTCATCAAAAATCCCAATACAAACTATGTTAATCCAACACCAAGTTTTCATATTTCAAAATCAACTAGCACATATCTCAAACATTCATCAATGGCTCATCACAAAAACATCATCAATACATGGAATTTGAGCATGGGTTTTGTAAAGCACAAAGTAACAATCACAAAAACGTAGAAATGATCAAAAATCGAAGTCAAAACTCACCTTAATCAAAGAAGACAATAGTTGAATGCCCTAACAAAAATTCTCTTTTCTTTCTTCGAATATTCGGCACCCAAAATAAGATGATAATGTTCATCTTTTCTTTTGTTTATTATAATATAAACATATATTATTCAATTACTATAATATCCATTGAATTTTTAATTAAAACAAACATATAATAAGGGCATATTTGCCTTTCATTCATCCACTTTCTACAAATGGGTATAATCACAACATTAGGCCTCTTCCTTAGTAAGCCAACAACATTTAAGAACTCACAAATCAGCACACAACATTTTACTCTCTATACAATTTAATCATTTCTCTTAATTCGACACACGAATAATCAAATTATCACACAGAATTTTCACACAGACTATGTCACATATCATTAGCATAGAAAATATCATTAAAATATTTTTATGACCTCAGATTTGTGGTCTCGAAACCACTGTTCCGACTAGGGTCTAAACCGGACTGTTACACGGTTCCTAAATTCTAACACTGCCAAATATTTTCCACACCCATGGTTGATTATTTTTCGGGTTAGCATTAATGAAATTGGAATTGCCACAATATTTTTTACTAAGGTATCTTGAATAGTTCTATTCTCCTCATTAACAACTCTCTATGCTTGCTTTGCTAGTATCGCTTTATTCATATTTTCTGTTTTCTTGAATCATAAACGACCCTTCATCTTCAATCTAAAAATGTTGTTTCGACTTATAAAATGTAATTTTCTTTCATTTTCACCTTGGCCCCACCAAAAATTTCTTATGATTTGATCAATCTTTGAACAGACTTTTTGAAGGCTTGATAAGGCAAATTTGATAAGGTTGTACTTACCTCTGTTTGTGCTAATTTTGTTTCCATCTTACTGACGAATTTGCTCTTTCGAAGGTTTAATCCCAAATATCTCCTTGCGTCCTTAGTAACTTTTACTTGTAAAATGTTCATGAGCATCATTTTTTAACTTTAGATGGCAATTGTTACTAACCATGAGCAATATTTTTCTAGGTTGATTTTCAATCCGGACTATTCACAGAATTGCTTGAAATGTCTCTCGGTTTACTTTAAAGAAAATATAGAAGTCGTCTGCAAACAAGAGATACGAGATAGGGGTACTTTGCCTACTCATTTTCAAACCTTGTACTTTTACTTCCCTAATGAAAGAACATTTTGACATAGAATGAAAACATACGGTGATAGTGGATCACTTTGTCCATTACAAAGGGCCTCGTAAGACATTGATATAACACATTTCATAGTTATGTCAGTCCAATAATCGCCAAATCCACTGATTCTCAATATAGTTTCTAGTAACTTCTAATTAATTCTATAAAATTTTAAGGCCCTGAAGAATTTTTTACCTTTTAATTTCTTTTTCACCACTTGAATCAATTGAACTCCAATAAGGCTAGTATCACTAATTTTTCTTCTCCCAACAAATGCATTCTGATATGGAGAAATAAGATAATCCATTATTTGCTTCATCCTTGCAACAATAACCTTTGCAATTGTTTTATAAACAACATTGCAGAGGCTTATTAGTCTGAATTGGTTTACCCTCTCCGGGTTATTAGTTTTTGGAATTAGAGCAATAAAAGTTCTGCTCATTTCTTTAAGAACCTTAATTAGAGCAATAAAAGTTCTGCTCATTTCTTTAAGAACCTTACACTTTCGAAAAAATGACAAGCTAGCTTCAATAAGAAGTGATCCCACTATGTCCCAATTTTCCTGAAAAAATATTGCTGGCTTTTCGTTAGGGCCAGGAGCCCTTAAAGATTTGATACTAAATACTGCTTCCTTAATCTCAAGATTTGTAATTGGATCTAATAGTTTGTCTTTAAGTCCTTTAGGGATGTACAACAATTTTAATGGTTGAAGCTCAACCATGATTGCTTCCATGGATTTGGAGCAAGCATCCTTGTAAAGATCATTAAAAAATTCCAGAAATAATAATTTCAAATATGCTTGAGTCTCTACCAAATTACCATCTTTATCATTAATACGCAAGATTCTATTTTTGGCTCTTTTCCTATTAAAAATAGCATGGTAATATTAAGTGTTCCTCTCACCTTTAGTGAATCATTCAATTCGTGATTTTTGTTTCCCAAAGATCTGTTCTTGCTCAAAGACTCTTTCAAGTTCTTCACTCACCTCTTTTACTTGTCGAACTGATGTCTCATCCCCCAATTGGTTTTGAGCATTTTCAAGTTATTTTGTCAATGAATTCATTTTTGCAAAAAATTTCCTAAAATTTGTTTCTGTTGTGAGATGACCATTCATGCAGCAAACATACTTGGCGAACCCATCAAGATTGGTGAGCTCACAAAAAGTTGCGAGCTCATTAATTTTGACCAACAAGGTTCACAATATTCTCGCAAACTAAAAATATGAATATGATTTGAAAAGCTTACTTGCAAGTTTAGTTTACTTACAAGACAAGCTAAACAAGATATAATTACTTTCTAAAAGATTTAGTTTTTATTTGTATAATATATTTAGCATTTATTAGTATAAATATCTTTGTTATTTCTTTCCATATTTTGGAACTGCTCTTGTTATAAATACTTTTGTTACATTGTTCATTTAAGGTATGTGAAAAATAATAAAAACCTTAGCAGACAATTTTGTTGCTAAATTTCTCATTTCTTCTCTGTAATTCTGTCTTTCTTAACATCGAAATTCCAACAATTGGTACCAGAGCTTTCTTATTAAAGGTCGTAATTGTTCGTTCTGAGTTACACATGGCTTCCGCAAATTTTTCACCACCTTCACCGTTTGTTTTTAATGGCAAAAATGATCATATATGTGTTATTAAGATGAAGACTTATCTACAAGCTTTTGACTTGTAGGAGGTTGTGAACACTGATGTGGAGCTCGCACCATTAAGGGACAATACTATAGTTGCTCAAATTAAACACCACGGTGACGAGTGAGCAAAAAGATACAATGCAATATCCTATATGCAGAATGACGTATTGGATATCATATTCACACACATTATGGCTTGCAAAACCCCAAATGAAGCTTGGGATAAACTAAAGAAGGAGTTTTGATAAGTGATAAAAGTAACATATTTTAATCTCGTTCTTAAAACATTTTTGGATGATTATTTTTGTAAATTGGTAAATTTTATGATCCTAATCCTTTAAATTCATGTTTCTATACTTTGGAGAGCATATGAGAGCAAGAGGAGAAAAAATGAGCCAAAATCGAACAAATAGAGCTAACTTCAGGAGCTACACGGCCTAGGCCATCCAATATGGGCTGGATACACGGCTGTGTGAGCCACACGGGGGACTATGTCGATTTCACGACTCGTATCTAAACACGCAGAAAAACGTTAATTTTAGGCTTTCTAGGTATTCTAAAGTCTATAAATACCAAATAGAAGAAGAGAACATGTGGCCATCAAAGAATATTGAAGAAAATAACTTGAAGAACACCATTGGAGCCAACTCTGAAGCGAATTTCCATCAAGATTGAAGACCTCCTTTTAATTTCTCTTGAAGTTTTTATGAGTTTCTTTATTTCTTGTGGTTATCCTGACTTTGAAATGTTTTTATTCACAATTATGTACTAATTCCCTAGATACCTAGGGAGGATGAACCCTATGATGAATTCTATTATTTAATGTATGTTTTACGCAATAAATACTTGATTCTTGTTCTTAGTTATGTGCTCTTATCTCTTATTGTAATATTTCTGGGATATTAATTCATGCTTAATGTGATTAATCAGAGGAGAAAAAGTCTCTGTTTAAGAGTAGATCTATCATAATTGAGTGGAATGGCATACAATCCTAGAAACAGGACAACATAAATCTACCGGATTAGAGTCAAATATAATAGGGAAATCCATAGATCAAGTTAATGCGACAATAGGAGTTTTAATTAGAAAGAAATTTCAATTAATCTACCTAGAGTCAGTTGCTCTTACTCTCGAAAGAGACATTAGTATAATTTAGAGATTTCTACAGATCAAGACACCAAATAAATAAATCGTTTAAATCATATTCGTAATAATAGATGAAGTCTAGGTGGATTCTTTCCTGGGTATTTTTTCTCTCATTGGTTATTATTCAATTATTTTCCTGATTCATTCTCAATTGAGTGCTTTAGTTAGATTAATTTAGTAAATCTTAGTTTAAAACAATTACCCCAATTTGTTGGCTAAATAATAGGAAAACGGTAATTACTAATACTTTTAGTCCTCGTGGATACGATATCTTTACTCACAGTAGCTATACTATTTATCAATAGGTGCATTTGCCTTTGTCGTATTTTTAGTTAGTTTTGTGACACATCAAATTTTTGGGTATTGCTGTTGGGGATCATAAAATATTAGGTAAACTTTATTTATATTAATTTAGCCAATTTTGTTTTATTTTATTATTTTATATTTTTATTTTTAATTTAAATTTTACATTCTAATTTTTCTTTTGTTTGCTTTTGGCAGGTTCTTTTAGTTTATGACTAGAGGAAACCCGTCAGGACCATTATTTTTTGACAGAGAGATTGAGAGTACTGCTTGCAGAAATCGTAGAGAAGCAACGCTGAGTCGACAAAATATAGTAGACGAACAACAGAATGAATAATCCATAATGTTTACCCTTCAGTCCTAGCATAGAGAATGAGGAAATCAATTATATGGGTAATAATTTTAGACCCCAAAATAACCCTTATTGTAATAACTATAATGCAGGTTGGAGGAACCATCCCAATTTCTCTTGGGGTGGTCAAGGAAATCAATGAACACAACCTCCTCCAAGCTTCTAGCAACCTTATTAGCAAGAGAAAAAGCCGAACCTTGAGGAGATGTTGACAAAGTTTATATAGTTGTTACAAAACCCGCTTTCAAAACATTGAGGTAGCACTGAAAAATTAACAAGCATCAATTTAAGGACTTGAAAATCAAATAGGTTAGCTTGCTAAACAAATTTCGGAAAGACCAAAAGGTAGTTTGCTTAGCAATACTGAAACCAAGGGAGCAGCTCCACGCAATTACTATTTGAGACGTGGAAAGGTTAGTTGAACCTGAATAAGAACCGAGGCAAGAAATTATGGTGAAAAATGATGAGGTTGAGAAAGATAGGAAAGAGCAAAATCCGGTTGTTAAAGAATATAAACCTCGAGTGCCATATCCTAACGCGACGAAGACAAACCACACAAACGAACAATATTGTAAATTTCTTAAGTTTCTTAAAAAATTACACATTAACTTACCATTTGTTGAAGCTCATTGCAGATGCCAAATTGCGTCAAATTCTTAAAAAGCTATTAACAAATAAGAGGAAGATAGATGAATCGCCGACTATGGATCTCAACGCAGTTTGCTTGGCCATTCTCCAAAATAAACTAGCCAACAAACTTAAAGATCCAGGGAGTTTTACTATTCCTTATCTCATTGGTAGTTTAATATTGATAATGCTTTGGCTGATTTAGGGGCTAGTATTAATGTCATGCCCTACAAAATGTTTAAACAACTAGGTCTTGGGAAACCCAAACACACTAGGATGAGTATTCAATTGGATGATAGAACTATCAGATATTCTAGGGGTGTTATTGAGGATGTTCTTGTGAAAATCGATAAATTTATATTCCCTGTTGACTTTGTTGTGTTGGACATGGATGAGGATATCAAGGTACCTTCGATATTAAGTCGACCCTTTTTAACTATTTCTAGGACTATTATCGATGATGGTACGAGTGAGCTTGTGCTTTGTGTAGGTGATGAAAATATTATTCTCCAGGCACGTGATTATGTGAGAGTCTTTAGTGATCGAGATGATATTAAAAGTTCTGTTAGTGTTAGTAACGATGTGGCTCAATGTTCTTTGTAGGAAATCCCTCGTGAAAACATGATGGATCCATGTTTCAGTCAAGGTGACAGAAACCAAACAACACATGAAGAGCGAATAGTACAACTCGATGAACTAGATGAATGGCGAGTGCATATTGAAGAGAAACCAAAAAACACGATGCAGAGACAAAGCGATGCCATGATGTTCAAGTGATGAGAATTAACCAATTTAAGGTTGGGGACAAAGTACTACTAGACAAATCAGATTCACAACTTTTCCTTTGAAGCTTGAATCAAGTGGATCAAACCCATTTACGGTGTTAAACGTCTTCTCCTACGGTACATTTGAGGTAACACATTTTGAGTTCGATACATTTAAGGTAAACAATACTTGACTTAAACCTTATATTGGTATTAAAATGGATAACGAGATAGAGGTGCTTCGGCTCCGAGAACTACTATAACCATACACATACGAGGTAAAGTCAAGCTTAGAATCTAAGTAAGAGCTTTTCGGGAAGCAACCCTAGTGTTTAAATTTTACAAATCCCTTTAATTTTATGCATGTTAATTTGAAATTAATTAAATTAATTTTTTAATTTAAAAAAATGGTTTTGCACCACACGGCCTGGACACATGGGCATGTCCCAAGCTATGTGCATGATAGGTATTCAACAATGAGTCACACGGCCTGGCAACATGCCCTGGACACACGGGCGTGTGTTAGTCCATGTGCACAAGGTAGTATTCTACAGTGAGTTACATGGTGGGTAGACACGGCCTAGACACATGGGCGTGTCCTTGGCCATGTGAGCCCTGTGACATAAATTTTTCAATTTCGATTGTTACACGGTTTAAGGTGATCCACACGGTCTGGCGACACGGCCGTATGGAAATATCCCCACACTTAAACGTATGCTTGTCCTCAAGTAAAATCCTCAACTCACATTAAAGTTAATATTTCTCAACTTGTAATCCTCATCAATATGTCTCAAAATAATTCGCCAATAATCATGCATTGATAATTCAACTAAAAGGGCACTAAAGATTCAAACAATCCAAGTCGAAAAATTTTAAAGTACAAAAACATAGGTGTCTCCCCTTATTTAAGTAATTACCTTTAATTCATAATCAACAAGAATTGACATCCTCACGAAATATTCCCTCAAAGCACTCAAAGTGTTTAAGGTTTAAGAAATATGCACTTAGCAGTTGAACAAGAAATTCATTACCATAAGCTTGCTTGAAAATCAAATATTCACCACTATAAAATGATATGATACACTATCCAAAAGGTCTTTAAGATGTTGTAATGGGGCTTAGGTTAAGGGTGTGAAAAAAGGCCAGAAAAGTTGGTTATTATTGAGATTGAGTTGATATATTACCAAAGTAGAAAAAATAAACAAATGCTGAATTAAAAGAAAGCACATCAATCACTACTTATTCAAGAAAAAAACGAGCTTCTCAATAAAATATGAAATTAGCTATTCAAGATCAATCAAGAAAAAATTAGTCAATATTTTTTTCGATTTTTTTAACTAGAACAATAAGAATTAATTCAACAATTCAAACAAAAGAGCATAGTTAGGCAACTAACCAAATCAAATCTCGACAAAAATCTGTCAAAAAAATAGGAAAGAGTCACAATGAAAAATTGGGTTATGGGTTAACATTCACAGGTTAATCAAGAAAATATGTCTTAGGCTTAATGGGGTTCACTAAGGGTTAATTCAATAGGCAGGCTTTTTACATGATAAGTGGGTTAAAACCTAAGTGCCTCTATCATCTCAGTATATCAAATCAATGATATGGTCTCGACATGCATAATTGAAGCAAATTCTAAAATAACAAATCAAGTCGATACACTCATAAGCAATAATAAAATGAGCATGAAAAATGTATGCTCTATATAGGCTCAAAATCTCACAAAAAATTATGGTTTAATGTCAAACTTGCAAATAAAACTTCAAGATAATGCCTCAATTCAGGGAAGCAACCTAAAATTTTTAATTCTGAAAAATAACTAATCATGCTTGAGTCTCTCATGTCTTAAAGTTTAGATCAACCAATGCACAAATATCTACAAATTAATCCACAACAACATCAATAAAAATCCCAAATCGATAAAAATTCACTCTAATGGAAGAATGAGAGAATTACTTAAACACAAAAAATAATTTTTGGGATTTTCTAATAATTATATGAATAACCTTCCCACACTTAAGATGTACATTGTCCTCAATGTACAAATAGATATAAACACAGAATAAGCAGAACATCATAAGAGAGGGAGAAAACTGAAACTACCCTGAATATGGATGAAATCGCCAAAATAATGAAAATCGAAATTGTACGTAAATTTAAATATAGTGCATGGTTCTAAACAAACTAATAAGAAAATAAACACAAATAATAATGAAAATTAAGAGGTTACAAACTCAATTAGAAACAACCATAAAAAAACATAGTTTAAAAGATAATAAATGAAAGAAGTCTAAGAAAATAAAAATAAAACAACTAAAAACAAAAAGAAAAACAAAAAGAAAACTAAAAAGAAAAGAAATAATATTAGTGATCTTCATCGTCAGAGGTATCGAGATCGTAAGGAGCTGGCGCTGAAGAAGATATGTGGAGGTGCTATTAGATCTGCTGCAAAGTCGCATCAGTACTGTCGAACCGCTCAAAATAGTGCCGCTCAAATGAGTGAACCGCTCGGAGAGGTCTGCGAAGGTAGCAGCAGTAGTAGTGGTATGGTGATTCGGAGGTAGATGATGAGGTGGATCCTCGGGTGGAAAGGGACATCATCAGTGAAGTCCTCATGCTTATCCTGAAGGTCAGAATGAGATAATCAATATCGAGGAGGATCCACGCCACGTAGTCACTCGATCATCCTTATGTGACTCATTCATGATAACCCCTATAGGGTTATCTGTCCAACTAGTGTGAAGGAGGAGGACTACTCCAGAGCGTCGAAGTGTCGTGTAAGGCGAGTCATGTAAGGTTAAGTAGATATGACCCTTCCTACTACGTTCTGTCTGATGGCAGCAAGTTAGGGCGATAAAGTAGGCAAGACCGAAAGTGCGTCCCGTGGCTATGCTCCACAAAAATAAATGTCGAATGTATCGACAACCCCGGTGTTTTCCCTCCGACCGATTAATGTGTAGGCTAATGTGGCATGAATATAGTGCAGGGTTGGACGATCGCTTTTGACTGACTCAGGTCATAGGGCGTCATACTAGCCGTAAGGTCTTCCCAGCATAGAAATGGCAAGTAGTGGATGTGCCGATATAAGGTGAGGAACCCCTCATCACTCATGAACTCCTTTGTATAAAGTCTTAAAGTAGCTTCGAATTCTGGGATGCTCATATGACGCGTTGTACCACCAAGTCAGAAAGTAATAGTGCGTGGCTCATCGTGGGTCGACATCACGTCTTGTAAGAGGAACGTCGAACAAAACTCGAGGGCCAGTTCTGAATAGGTGGCCTTGACGATAGAAAATAACTAGTCCCAAGGAGCTGTAGCAATAATGGCTCCCACTTTATCTGCTAACTGAATCTGCTTTAAGGCGGCCAATGAATACATCGGCCTAATCCCAATGGTCGCTTTTGGAGAAGCTGATAGAGGTCCTTTTAAAGACCCTGTAAAAATCGTAGACATGGATGGCGTGCATTGGCAGGAACGCTCGAATAGGAGGTCGCGCACGAAGTCTTCTACTTTTTTGAAGCAGGGACGATGACCTTATATTTGCCTTAAGTGTTCGTTATGGTGTGCCTAAAAAAATAAAATAGTCCAATATCATAAAATCAATAAAATAAGCAGCACCAATTAAGCAAACAGAGGGGCCGGCAAATCAATGTGCACATTAAAATATGTCGCTAACAATCCTCTAATGACTAACATCAAAATTTGAGCATCCTAAATAGAAAATCTATTCTTAAAATTGTATGTACTAATTCCTAATCATGTAAAAACCATGTACTTAAGCTACTGCGATTCGAACTAACTTAGAAGTAATAAAAAAATAATGAAGGGAAAAATAAATAAAGCAAACTAAATGGAAAACTAAAAGTACAAATAATGAAATAAAAAAATAATAATAGTAATTGAAACAATTAAAAAAATAATGATAATAAAACTAAGAATAATAAGAGAAATAAAAAAACAAATAATAAAAATAATAAAAAAGTAAAGGAACGTAGTAGTGGTGGTGTACGCGGTGGACACGGCGAGATGGTCAGCGACAGTGCAAAGCCGGTGATGGGGATAAATCACGGGGCAGGAAGGGAGAAAGGGGGTCAGAGGTGGGGGTTTGTTAGGTTAGGGGTGCATGTGGATGGTGGTGATCGGGGAAGGGAGAAAGGGTAGATGGCACGGGGAAGGAGAGGGAAGTTGTTCAGCTAGGGGTGCAATGAGGATGGGTCGGGTTGGGGTTGTGAGGGGAGGTGGTTGCGTCGAAGGGAAGGGGGAGAATAGAAAGGGAAAAGTGGAAGGGCTAGGACAACGGTGGGAAGGTTAGGACTGTGAACAACGGTCGGCAACATCGCGATGGTGAAGGGTTAGGTCGAGTGGCGGTGTAGGGGGAAGAAGAAGAAGAAGACAACATGAAAGAAAAGTTAGGGTTTGGGTTAAAAAGGGGACACAGTTGTGTTTAGGCCCATATTAGGCCACACGACTGTGTCATACGCCCGTGTTGTATTTAAAAAACAAAGCCCAGTGTTCACACGGCCTCGAACACGCCCGTGTGTCTAGCCCATGTGTGATATTCATTCACTTCTTTCATGCCCGTATGCGAGGTCGTGTGGGACACACGGTCTCACACATGCTTGTCTAACAGGTCGTGTCTCGCACATGGTCGTATCTTTGGCCCGTGTAACTCACTGACTCGTATTTTAATGTAAAAAATTAGCCTTAGTATTCACACGACCTTGGACAAGTTTCAAGGTTCAAAATAAGACCAAACAACAATAACTCATTAATCTCATAAAAGATTTTGAGAATTTGAAGATGAAGAAGGCAAAAACTGTGGAACAATACGCAAATAGAATTATGGAAGTGGTAAATAACATTAGGTTACTTGGGGTAGAATTCACAGATAACACGGTCGTTGAGAATGTCATAACAACATGTCTTGAGAGGTATGAATCAGAGATTTCCTCATGATAAATCGTAAAAGTAACATATTTTAATCCCACATTTACCATACTTTTGGATGATTTATTCCCTGAATTGTGTAAAAAGGTGCTCCTAATCCTTTCTTTTCATATTTTATACCCAAGAAAGCACCTAAGGACGAAAAGAATGAGAAACAGGCTCAAAGCGAACCAAATTGGGCCAAAGAAGAAATCGACACGGCCTGGGCCCAAGACCACACGGCCGCGCCTCCCTAATTTACTCTAACACAGCCTGGACCCCGAAACACACGGGCGTGTCTCT
Source organism: Gossypium rotundifolium (assembly GCA_025506655.1). Taxonomy (NCBI): domain Eukaryota; kingdom Viridiplantae; phylum Streptophyta; class Magnoliopsida; order Malvales; family Malvaceae; genus Gossypium; species Gossypium rotundifolium. The sequence continues at coordinate 36,139,343 of CP106723.1, read as the reverse complement.
TCAGCAGACTCAACCATGGCCCAAAATCGATTCACACGGGCGTGTGCCATGGCCGTGTCCCTGTCATGGCAAAGAGAAATTTCAATGGGAAAAGGATACTTAGGGCCAAAGAAATGCATTCCAAGAGCCTATATAAACTGAAACACCCTAAACCCGGTCCAAAAAGCCTTACCGGATTTGGTATGTTCCTCGAGTAAAACTTTAGCGGAATATCGTTTTGTTCAAGAAAACTTGATGATTTTAAGTAAAACGGATTAACTTAAAGATCGAGTTGGGCTTAGTTGAAAAATAGATTTGTATTTTCTTAAAACATATATATATATATATAACTGACAAAAACCTTTTAAATTATTTATCGAAAACCATTTAGTTATTTAATTGATAATTGTTCATGGCGAAATTTAAAATAAATCCAAACACAAAATCTAAAAGTAGTTTATAGTGGCCTTATTACAAAAATAGCAAACCCAAAATAAAGTCTAAGTAATAAAATTTAAATTAATAAGTTTAAGTTGGGAAATCTCCACAATACTTGATACGAAATCGCCACCTCGAAATCCTTGCGACTTCGATCCATCGCACTATGAATTATCTGAAAAGTTTATCCCACAAAAGGGTGAGTCATAAACTCAATGTATAACACATACACTAAAAGTCCATTTTATCAAATGCTTTAAGTCCCAAAAATTTCACATATGGCCATAGGCCCATTTAACTCATATTTAGCCCAAAGGCCCATTTAGCTCATATTATAGCAGATCAAATAATAATCATTCAATATTACATGGTTATGTACATGAAATGAAATGCAAGCCCTACCACCTAAATATCCATCCGCTACACACCACCCATACCAACCAACACACCGTGGGATTACTAAATCGACCCTCCATCCGCTACACACCATCGAAGGCGCTTCTTGTAGTCAACATGCACATCGCCCTTATAATATTGTGGCAAAGCCACCAAGCAGATGTGACCAAGTCACCGATGAAGTCCAAATTTCAAATCGTGACCGAAGTCACCAGATTCACATATGTGACCAAGTCACCGGAATTCAAATATGTGGTGAAGTCACGAGTCAAATATGTGACCAAAGTCACTGAGTCAAATATGTGACCGAAGTCACGGAAATGTGGTAAAACCACCGAATACTTCCTCCTTTATCAAATATACCCATATGCCCATGCACATACATATCACATATGATTTTCATGCCATTTACCCTCAAAACATAATATAATCATACTTATTTCATATTTATGCATATAGCAAAATAAGCGGAATATTGGGGTAAACATACCGAATTTTTGTATACCAATGATTGGTAACCACAAACAAACATATTGTCATAAAATCACTTTTTAAAATATAGATCTATGGAATTTTAATGTAAGGTTACACACCTTGTGACAGTGAGAACAATACCCTCTCGTTCGTCAACACCTAATTAATTAACACACTTGGTTAGTATACACTATTGTTAACAAAACTATACTTATTGACGAGAGATCTAATTCCTTACCCTTGGATTCTCAAACGACAGTTATTTGTGGTTTTTCTCCACTAGATGGACTAAAACCCGCTGATATTCCACCAACGTAAAGTGGTTCGGTTGTACGCACTACTTCAAATAACCGATCCTCGTTAGCAGAGGGTCCACAACCCGGTGGAAAGTCTCTAACCGCCGATACAGCCCTTCGTTTGTAGTTCGATGGTAAAGGAATACCTCCTCTCTTCCAAACACTTCGTACGGCTCTTTTCTTACCTATCTTGTTGATCTTAAATCGCCCCTAAAATAACGTTGATTAGCGATCCATTAAAAAAAAAAGATTTGATATAACCAAAAGGGAATAATCTTACCTTAGATGATCCGAAAGATCACTTCTTAAAAGTCTTCTTCAACAAGGATCCTTGAAAATCCTTTCCAAGGATTCGGCCTAGGAGAGAAAATAAGAGATCATGTTTCTAAATTTGCTAAAGTAAAAAGAAATGATGAAAATGATGGACGGAAAGTTTTACTTACTCACTTGAAGATTCGGCCTAAACAAAAAGAAAAGAAGGATTGATGATTCGGCTTGGACAAAAAGATAAAAGAAAAAGATAGTGATTTTTAGTATATAATAGTTTGGTTTTCAATAAAAGAAAGTGAGAAAGGAGATTGAAAAAGAATATGATTCGGTCTTGAAGAAAAATAAGAAAAGGATTGATGATTCTTGGTTTAGAAGAAAATAGTTTCTATAGAGAGAAGAAAGAAAGAAAACAAAAGTGAGAAGGAAAAGAAAAGGAAGAAAAGAAAGATCAAAGAGAAAGGAGATTGGTTTTGGGGCTTAGGTGCATTCGGCCAAGAGGAGAAATGAAGAAGAAAATGGTGCTTGATCTTTTGTGGTTTCAGCTATGAGAGGGAAGAGAAAGAGAAATAGAATGAAAAGAAAGAAAAAGAAAATGAAAGAGAAGGCTTTTGGTGAAAGTTAAATTTGGCACTAAAGAGGAAGAAAAGAAGTGACTTCAAAAGTGACAATATTTTGGCATCAAAAGAGATAAAATTTTGAGAGGAAAAGATGAAATAGAAGTACCTATTTGGTCAAAAATACCAATGCCAAAACAAAGAAAACTTGTACCAAATGCCAATGATAGTTTCGGTTTAGGGGAAAGGTTTTGGAGAAGGGAGAAAAGATGGACAATTTGCTAGGATTATTGGCCAACTAGCACCCTAATGGCTACACTAAATTTTTGGTCAACCTAGCCAACATCATCCCCCTTTTTCCTCCTTGTTTCTTCCCATCATATCCAAAATTTGCTACACAATTAAACCACCCTCTAGTCCCTTATACCGTCTAGGTTCATGGTCAAATGACCATGAACACACTCCCAAAACATTGCCCAATATTATGCCTTTTGTCCCCCTCATCTTATCATCAACTTATGATTCCATACCATAAGTTCCTAGCTTCCTTTTCACATGGTCAAATAGCCAAAATTAAAAGAGTACTCATCCACTCTAGAAGGTTCTTGGCCGACACTTATAGGAAGAAAACAAAATAAAATCCTCCCTTATGCTAGCTAGGAGATTGAACATCTCTCCTCAAGCACACATCCATGCATCTTAACCACCATGCCAATTACTCAATTCATGCTAGAAACCTCTTGTCATTAATTCTTAAAGCCTAATTTGCTTAGCTCTCTCTTAATTATTAGAAATTAAAAGTTTTACTAAGCATTCACTTAATTAATGAAGCTCAAATAACTTCCAAAATACACTTAATAATAATTAAGCATGCAACATCATTCAATTAAGTAAGATGCATAACCCCTAATTATCAGGATGTTACAGTTCTACCCCTTAAAATAATTTCGTCCTCGAAATTACATGGCTGGAATAAGTGAGGTATTCTTTGTCGCATCGTTTCCTCCGATTCCCACGAAGCTTCTTCGATCCATGATTACGCCATAATACTTTGACGAGGAACCAGACTTTCTCCGTAAAACCTTTACATCTCGCTCGAATTTGAATTGGCTCTCTTCATATGACAAGTCGATCTTAATTCCACCTCCTCAATTGGCACTACATGAGATGGATCGACCGTAGTAGCAGTAACATTGAAACATGGAACACATCATGCATTTGCTTCAATTCCAAAGGTAAATCTAACTGATATGCCATAGATCCGACCCGCTTCAAAACTCGATAAGGTCCAATGAAACTGGGACTTAGCTTTCCTTTGCGTCCAAATCTCATCACTTTTTTCCAAGGTGAAACCTTTAGGAAAACTCGGTCCCCCACAGCAAACTCTATTTCTTTCCGCTTAAGATCTGCGTACAATTTTTGTCTGTCAGATGCTTCTTTTAACTGAGCCTGGATTATTTTAACCTTTTCTTCGGATTTAGCCATTAACTCTGGACCCAAAATCTGACGTTCCCCTAATTCTGTCCAACACGTAGGAGTGCGACACTTTCGTCCATATAGTGCTTCATATGGTGCCATCCAGTATCTTTGGATTGGAAACTGTTGTTGTATGCATAAATTCGCCAACGGTAAAAATTCCTCCCAACTTCCATGAAATCTATCACACATCCCTTAACATATCTTCTAAGATTTGGATTACTCTTTCAGACTGACCATCCGACTGAGGATGAAATACCGTACTGAAGTCCAATCTGGTGCCCAAAGCCTGATGCAATGCTTTCCAAAATCGCGACGTAAATCTCAGATCTCTATCCGAAATAATCGACAATGGCACTCCATGTAATCTCACAATCTCAGCCACATATAGCTTTGCCAATTTCTGCAAAGAGTAATCAATCCGAACTGGAATAAAATGTGCAGATTTCGTCAATCGGTCCACTATCACCCATACAGGGTCTTTCTTAGTAGGCGTAAGAGGAAGCCCACTAACAAAGTCCATGGTAATTCTCTCCCACTTCCACTGCGGAATCTTTATCGGTTGAAGCAATCCCGATGGTACTTGATGGTCAGCCTTGACTTGCTGACATGTCAAGCACTTTCCTACAAACTCCGTAACTTCCCGTTTAAGACCAGGCCACCAAAATTGATCTTGCAAATCTCGGTATAATTTACTTCCTCCAAGATGCATAGCATAGGGGCTACCATGCGATTCTCAAGTATCTTTTGCCTCAACTCCCGATCCTTTGGCATCTGAGACTTTACCTTTAAAACACAATACCCCACACCGTTAATACCAAAATCTTCCAATTTCCCACTGTACTGCCAAGCTTTTCATTCGAGATCTTCATCTACTAATCGCCTCTTTTTTACTTGACTTAACCATGTCGCTTAACTCAAGTTACGCCAACAAGCTTCCATCATCGTAAAGACTAAGATGTGCAAACATCGCCTTAATTCGACACCACTTTCTCGACTTAGAGCGTCTGCCACCACATTCGCCTTGCCCGGGTGGTACTCGATGGAACAGTCGTAGTCTTTCAACAACTCTATCCCGAATTCTACCTCACGATCCGGAGGCAAACCTGGAAGTTCTTCCGGAAAAACATCTACAAATTCATTCACAGTCCTGACTTCATTAGTAGTTGATTCCTTAGCCTCCAAAGCACTCACCAACATCAGGAAGGCTTCACATCCCTTTTTAACCATCTTTTCTGCCTTAAGAGCGGATACTACATTAGATAAGTAGTTCCGTCTCTCTCCCATCACTACAACTTCCTTGTCATCAAAAGTTCTTAAGGACATTCTCTTAGTAGCACAATCCACATTTGCACAAGATTCACAAGCCAGTCCATGCCTAAGATTAGGTCGAATTCTCCGAATGGCAACTCCATTAAATCAGCCGAAAACTGTATCCCTTGAACTTCCAAAGGCACTTCCTTAAAAAGTTTGTCTACAACTCATCGTCATCCCTAGAGGACTAAGTACGATCATCTTCCTAGGTACGATTTGAAGTCACATGCAAAGTCCCGAGATACTTCACTAGCGATATAGGAATGAGTTGACCCTATATCTATCAAAGCAATAAAGGTAACCCGAAATCGAAACGCATGCAGTGATAACATCAAAAGGCCACGTCGTCATCTCTGCGACGAATTGCATACACCAAACCTGGTTGTCTCGCCTCAGAGCTACCACTGCCTCTGCTTGAAGTTCCGCGACCTTTACCGGAACCATTGCCCCTTCCATTTGGACCACGACCCCTTATCGGCTGCTGTCCACCTCTGTCAGCCTGATTAGTACCCTGACTTGCTGAACGGTTCGTCTCCGAATTCATCAAGCAATCCTTGATCATGTGATCCTTCAAACCGCACTTGAAACATTCGCCGGTCTTTTTCCAGCATTCTCCCGAGTGCATTTTTCCACATTGAGAACAAGTACGATTTTGTACTCCCATAGTAGTCTGTTGATTTCGCGGACCATCACTTCTTGGTTTCTTCTAAAAATTCCCGGACGACCCTGAAGACGCAAAGCTTCTCTTATTCTTGCTCTGGCCTCTGTCTCGGTTCTGTCTCTCAGTCCGTTTAGCCTCTTCGGCAATTCTTGCCCTTTCCACTAAGATTGCAAAATCTCTTTCACGGTGTGGAGTAATCATCACTCGCAATTCGTCTCTAAGTCCATCTTCAAATCTGATACACCGTTCATATTCCGTAGCCACTATCCTACTGGCATAACGGCTAAGTCATAAAAATTTCGCTTCATATTCACTATCGACTTGTTTCCTTGGACCAAATTGAAATGTCTTCCTCTCGAGTCGATGTAGTTAGCTCCAACATATTTTCCTTTGAATTTAATCTTAAAATACCCCCAATCCAGACGATCCACAGGGGTACTCTCCTTTATAGTGAGCCACCACTGGTAGGCTTCATCGCGGAGAAGTGAAATAGCACCTCTCAATTTCTCTTCATCAGTGCAGTCTATATCGTCCATGATCCTCTCGACTGTCTCCAGCCAATATTCAGCTACATTTGGAGCTACTCCAGATACTCCTCTGAAAACCTCAGCTCCATTCGATCTAAGTCTCTCAGCTACTGACTTTCGAGACCCATTTCCAGAACTAGCTTCCGCTACACGTTCTAAAACTCGCAACACAGCTTGTAATACTGCGTCACCTCCTTCATTTTATTCTTGAAAGTCCACCCCAACAGTCGGTGGCGGAGCTTCATTCTCGGAACCTTGACCAGATCGAACTGGCTCCGAAACAGTCATCCTTCCTCTTCCACGTCCACGACGACCACGTCCCCTAGAACTCATGTCTACTACGTGTCTTATCTGTTTTTACGAAAAAGTCTTATGTATTAGAGTCATTTCACTTCTTATTAAAGGAAAGTTTTATGAAACAGATATTCAGTAGTTTTTCCGTAGTAGCACATAAACACCTAGGGTCCATGTCTCTAAAGTATAGTTTAAGCTTAAACTATCATACATATCACATATCGATAAAGTACATACTTGATGGATCTAGGCCGAGAACTCCGAGTGCCATGCTCTTATAAAACCATTTAACTTAAGAAAACTTTCAAAAGTCATTTGGGCCAACTTTTGAAAACATTGTGGGCTTCAAAACCCAAGGCCGAGAGTTTAAAACACTGCTCGATACCAAGTCAAACACCCCAAACCCGCCCAAAAAGCCTAATCGGTTTGGTATGTTCCTCGAGTAAAACTTTAGCGGAATATCGTTTTGTTCAAGAAAACTTGATGATTTTAAGTAAAATGGATTAACTTAAAGATCGAGTTGGGCTTAGTTGAAAAATAGATTTGTATTTTCTTAAAACATATATATATATATTAACGACAAAAACCTTTTAAATTATTTATCGAAAACCATTTATTTATTTAATTGATAATTGTTCATGGCGAAATTTAAAATAAATCCAAACACAAAATCTAAAAGTAGTTTATAGTGGCCTTATTACAAAATAGCAAACCCAAAATAAAGTCTAAGTAATAAAATTTAAATTAATAAGTTTAAGTTGGGAAATCTCCACAATACTTGATATTTAGCACAGCCACCTCGAAATCCTTGCTGCCCGATCCATCGCACTATGAATTATCTGAAAAGTTTATCCCACAAAAGGGGTGAGTCATAAACTCAATGTATAACACATACACTAAAAAGTCCATTTTATCAAATGCTTTAAGTCCCAAAAAATTTCACATATGGCCATAGGCCCATTTAACTCATATTTAGCCCAAAGGCCCATTTAGCTCATATTATAGCAGATCAAATAATAATCATTCAATATTACATGGTTATGTACATGAAATGAAATGCAAGCCCGGCCTACCTAAATATCCATCTGCTACACACCACCCGTACCAACCAACACACTGTGGGGATTACTAAATCGACCCTCCATCCGCTACACACCATCGAAGGCGATTCTTTGCATCAACATGCACATCGCCTTATAATATTGTGGCAAAGCCACCAAACAGATGTGACCGAAGTCACCTGACCGAAGTCCAAATTTCAAATACGTGACCGAAGTCACCAGATTCACATATGTGACCGAAGTCACCGGAATTCAAATATGTGACCGAAGTCACCGGAGTCAAATATGTGACCGAAGTCACCGGAGTCAAATATGTGACCGAAGTCACCGGAAATGTGGTAAAACCACCAGAATACTTCCTCCTTTATCAAATATACCCATATGCCCATGCACATACATATCACATATGATTTTCATGCCATTTACCCCTCAAAACATAATATAATCATACTTATTTCATATTTATGCATATAGCAAAAATAAACGGAATATTGGGGTAAACATACCTGAATTTTGTATACCAATGATTGGTAACCACAAACAAACATATTGTCATAAAATCACTTTTTAAAATATAGATCTATGGAATTTTAATGTAAGGTTACACACCTTGTGACAGTGAGAACAATACCCTCTCGTTCGTCAACACCTAATTAATTAACACACTTGGTTAGTATACACTATTGTTAACAAAACTATACTTATTGACGAGAGATCTAATTTCTTACCTTGGTTCTCGAGCAGCGAGTTATTTGTGGTTTTCTCCACTAGATGGATCAAAACCGCTGATATTCCACCAACATAAAGTGGTTCAGTTGTACGCACTACTTCAAATAACCGATCCTCGTTAGCAGAGGGTCCACAACCCGATGGAAAGTCTCTAACCGTCGATACAACCCTTTGTTTGTAGTTCGATGGTAAAGGAATACCTCCTCTCTTCCAAACACTTCGTACGGCTCTTTTCTTACCTATCTTGTTGATCTTAAATTGCCCTTAAAATAACGTTGATTAGCGATCCATTAAAAAAAAAGATTTGATATAACCAAAAGGGAATAATCTTACCTTAGATGATCCGAAAGATCACTTCTTAAAAGTCTTCTTCAACAAGGATCCTTGAAAATCCTTTCCAAGGATTAAGCCTAGGAGAGAAAATAAGAGATCATGTTTCTAAATTTGCTAAAGTAAAAAGAAATGATGAAAACGATGGACGGAAAGTTTTACTTACTCACTTGAAGATTTGGCCTAAACAAAAAGAAAAGATGGATTGATGATTCGGTTTGGACAAAAAGATAAAAGAAAAAGATAGTGATTTTTAGTATATAATAGTTTCGATTTTCAATAAAAGAAAGTGAGAAAGGAGACTGAAAAAGAATATGATTCGATCTTGAAGAAAAATAAGAAAAGGATTGATGATTCTTGGTTTAGAAGAAAATAGTTTCTATAGAGAGAAGAAAGAAAGAAAACAAAAGTGAGAAGGAAAAGAAAAGGAAGAAAAGAAAGATCAAAGAGAAAGGAGATTGGTTTTGGGGCTTAGGTGCATTTGGCCAAGAGGAGAAATGAAGAAGAAAATGGTGCTTGATCTTTTGTGGTTTCAGCTATGAGAGGGGAAGAGAAAAGAGAAATAGAATGAAAAAGAAAGAAAAAGAAAATGAAAGAGAAGGCTTTTGGTGAAAGTTAAATTTGGCTTTAAAGAGGAAGAAAAGAAGTGACTTCAAAAGTGACAATATTTTGCCATCAAAAGAGAGATAAAATTTTGAGAGGAAAAGATGAAATAAAGGTACCTATTTGGTCAAAAATACCAATGCCAAAACAAAGAAAACTTGTACCAAATGCCAATGATAGTTTCAGTTTAGGGGAAAGGTTTTGGAGAAGGGAGAAAAGATAGACAATTTGCTAGGATTATTGGCCAACTAGCACCCTAATGGCTACACTAAATTTTTGGTCAACCTAGCCAACATCATCCCCCTTTTTCCTCCTTGTTTCTTCCCCATCATATCCAAAATTTGCTACACAATTAAACCACCCTCTAGTCCCTTATGTCGTCTAGGTTCATGGTCAAATGACCATGAACACACTCCCAAAACATTGCCCAATATTATGCCTTTTGTCCCCCTCATCTTATCATCAACTTATGATTCCATACCATAAGTTCCTAGCTTCCTTTTCACATGGTCAAATAGCCAAAATTAAAAGAGTACTCATCCACTCTAGAAGGTTCTTGGCCGACACTTATAGGGAAGAAAACAAAATAAAATCCTCCCTTATGCTAGCTAAGAGATTGAACCTCTCTCCTCAAGCACACATCCATGCATCTTAACCACCTTGCCAATTACTCAATTCATGCTAGAAACCTCTTGTCATTAATTCTTAAAGCCTAATTTGCTTAGCTCTCTCTCTTAATTATTAGAAATTAAAAGTTTTACTAAGCATTCACTTAATTAATGAAGCTCAAATAACTTCCAAAATACACTTAATAATAATTAAGCATGCAACATCATTCAATTAAGTAAGATGCATAACCCCTAATTATCAGGATGTTACATAAACACCCTAAGCATAACCTTCAAGGGGCGGTTAGCTAGGTCAAGGAGCAGAGCCAGAAAGGTCAGATTTGTGGGAATCACTCGAAGATAGCCAGTTAATCCATCTCAAGAAGCAGGAATTATACTCAAGATGGTGGATCTCTCCTTCAATTCCTTCAGGGGGTTTTAGGGATTTCTTATGTTTTGTTTTATCTTTTCTTCTAAGATGTTTTCTTTTATCATTATGAACTAAACCCTTCAGATACTTGAAGGGGATGAAACCTAAGACGGATCTTGTTATTGTTTACTGAACTATATGATAAATTTTTTATTTGTTCTTAATTATGTGTGCTTAATTCTTGTGTTAATATTTTTGAGATATTGATTCAAGTTGAATGTGCTTAGGTGGTGGAGCAAAAGTCCCTGTCTAAGAGTAGATCTAGCATAATTAAGCGGAGTTGATCGTGCGCCTAGAGATAGGTTGGCGAGATTTTGCAGATTAGGGTGAAACCTAATATGGGAGTCCATAGATCGAGTTAATGCGATTCTAGGGGTTTTAATTAGAAAGAGATTTCAATTAATCAACCTAGGGTTAGACGTTATTTGCCTCGAGAAAGCGTTTAATATAAATTAGGGAATCCTACAGATCAAGTCAAGTGAATAAATCGTCTGGTTCAGAGTTAGATAACAAGTGAAGTCTAGGTGGATTCTTCCTAAGGGTATCGTCTTAATCAACTAAGTTTTCCCAATAGTATTTCCCCAATTCATTCTTTTTGTCTTTGCGTCTTTAGCTTAGTAGTTAGTTAATTTAGATTAAACAATCAATCACTTAATATTTAGGCTAAATAATAGAAAGAAGGTTAGTATTAGTACTTTTAGTTCCTCTGGGTTCGATAATCTGGTCTTGCCTAAGCTATACTACTGTTCGATAGGTGCACTTGCCTTAAATCATTGTCAGAGTTTGTTTTAAGGTTCGATCATTCTCTTTATAAATTTTAAAACTCGACAAAATAACGATCACCTCACTCGAAAACTCAAGGGATCTTTCGGTGATCTCTCTTTCAAAACTGGTAAATGAACTTTATGCTCAAAAACAAAGAAGAGCATTAAGGCATAAGGAGCACACATCAGAAGAAGCTTTGCAAGCCATGAGTATTGAAGGTGCGAGCCCCCAGAAACATAAGGAAAAGAAAGGTTGGTCAAAGAGGAAGGAAAAGTCGATATAAGATGGTGGAAAGAAGAAATCTTCACCATGCTCACATTGTAAGAAAAACTCTCACCCTGATAAATATTGCTAGTACAGGCCTGATATTAAGTGTAAATCATGTAAGAAGTTATGCCATATAGAGAAGGTATGTAAGAACAAAGGCGAACCTATCAACAGAATGTGTACGCTCAGGCACCTGAGGAAGATCGCATTCAGGAGGAGCAGGTGTTTCCAGCAACAAGTTCTGCATGAAAAAACAAAGCCGTGAGAGGTTGATTGATCGATAATGTAACGACCCGAAAGTTGGGGTTGTTGAAAAACATACTCCTAGGACCCCGCCTTAGTGTGTCGGGCTTTAAAAAATATTAATATTATAATGATTGGAGTTCTTTTTAGAAGTTAATTAAATAGTAAAGTAATAATTTTAATTAATAGGGACTAAATTAATTATGGGAAAGAAATAGCCACAAGGACTAATTGAGTAAATAGTCTAATTTTTATATTAGTCAAAGAGAGTTAGTGGATGTGTATGAAACTAATTTGACCTATGGAAGATATCACTAATAATTATAACAGGATAACTAATATATATATGTGTGGGTAAGAGAAATAAAAAAAGGAAAGAAAATAAAGTAATGAAAATAATAATAATAGAAATAAAAGGAGAGTAGGTGAAAATAAGGAGAAGAGTAGAGTAAAAGTTTTCAATTCATCTTGCTATCGAAAATTTGAAGAAGAAAAGAAAAAATGTGCTCAGCCATGGAGGTTTAATATTTATGTAAAATTGTAAGTGAGTTTTGGTTATTTTTGCATGAAGTTATGTTTTAAGGGTATAATGTTATGAGTGAGTTGACCCATGTGGAAATTTTGAGATTGAATGGAGATTTTGAGAGTTTCCATGGATGAGAAATGTGAAGGTTTGAGGTTACTTTGTTGAATACTAAATGTTTTTGATATGAAGATTTGAGTATAAATCTTGTAGACTAAGTTGGTCAAGTTGTGAGTTATTTTATTGGTAATAGTCTCTAGAGATTTGAATGTAGTAAACTCAAAGAAACATAGTTAAATAGTTAAGATTTTTGGTAAAAATAGTGGATTGATTTGGATGGATTATATTTGGTTGGAATGCTTTTAAGTTAAATGTAAATGGGGATGATTGAATGTAGTTAAATTCTATGTTCGATATTAGGGATCAAATTAAACAAGTGATTAAATGTTGGGACAATTTTTATAATAGTAGTAGAATAATGTGATTGTATAAATGTAATTATTGAACTGGTGGAATAAAATTGATTGAATGAAATTATGAACTTTTGTTAAGGAAAAAATCAATCAGACGTGGTAACGGAGTAGCTATCGGACTCACTAATACTACTATTTTGTTAAGGTAAGTTCGTAGACTCAAACTTGACTTTACTTCTAATTACTATTTAAATTAAGAAATGTTAAATTTGTTTATGATATAAAATATATCTATGTTGTTGAATAATAGTTAAGAAAATAAGTGATGAAAAACGTTAAAGTAAACAATTGTATAATCGTCGATATGTTAGACTAGTGTTGGGCGCAATTTTCGTCAGCTTTTCTGACTAGTGCTGGGCACATAACCGTCGATTAATCCGACTAGCGTTGGCCGCAATTACCGTTGGTTTATCCAACTAAAGCTGGGCTCATAATTATTATTGTCGGTATATTTGACTAGCACTGGGTGCAAATATTGTTGGTTAATGCAAATAGAAATGGGCTCATCTTCGTTATCGTCGGTTAACCTGGCTAGTGCTGGGCGCAACCCTTTTTTGCGGTTTACCGCTAAACACTGGGTGCCACATCGTTAATTGATTTCATGATAAAGTTACCTGAATTATTGAGAGAATTGAAATCTTATTTAGCTAAGTTAAAATTTCATATTAAGAGAGGTTGGAATTGTGTTTAGCTAATAAATGAAACCTATTAATGATAATTTGATTTACATGTTGCAGGTTAGATATATAGTAGAATTGGACTCGGTATCCAGTGAGAATTCCGTACTCAAAGTTAGTGACGTTTCTTTTTTTTTTTGTGTGTGTTATGGCATGTACCTAGGATAAAAATTTAATGATAGTGTCCTTTTGTTTAATGAACACTAAAGTCCTAGGTTGAATACTTGTCATTTTGTTTATAATTGTAAATACTTGTCATTTTATACTATGTTAAAAATGATGTTTACTTAAATGAGTTGAATATGAATGATAAATGAAGAATGTGCATTTAGAAAATTTAATGTTGTATTTGATGATAATACATGTTTTAAGTCTACTTTTGGGTTGGTATCTAATTGGGTGAGAAATAAGGCTTGGAAAATAGCCTATTTTTGTCCATATGGGCAGAGACATGGGCGTGTGTCTCAGCCGTGTGTGACACACGATCATGCGCACGGGCGGGTGGTTTGGTCGTGTGTCCCCTGTATCTATAGAATGTAGAAATAGAATGTTCAGATATTTTCACACGAGTAGTGACACGGGCATATGTCTCAGCCGTGTATGACACACGGTCTAGCACATGGGTGTGTGACTTGGCCGTGTGACCGCTACACCTAAATTGTGAATTTTACATTGTTCACACGGCCTAGTACATGGGCGTGTGGTTGGCCGTATGACCCAAGTTAGAGAGTTACACGGGTATTGACAGGGGCTGGGGCACGACCGTGTGCCTCACATCGATTGTCCACATGGCCTGGGACACGGGCGTGTCGCTTACACGGCCTGGCCACACGGGCGTGTGTCCCCTGGTTCTTTGAAAAATTAACATGTTTTTTGAAAAGTTTCTTGAGTATCCTATTTAAACCCGAACTAATTTTAATGATCATTTTGAGTCTTGAGGGCTTGTAATTGAGACCATATGATTGTTTATTAATGCAAGTTCTAATTGAATGATGAATGTTTATGAAATGTTTGATTGATTGAGATGTAAGTTCGGTAATGCTCTGTAACCCTGTTCTAACGACAGATATGGGTTTAGGGTGTTACATTTAGTGGTATCAGAGCTTATAAGTTTAACCAATTCTCGGACTAAACCAAGTTGGAAATGAGTCTAGAGGTACATGCCAAAGTTGAGTCGAGTTTGAGTTGGGACTGGATGCTGATTATCATGTTTTCATTTATAATGTAAAGATGTCAGATAATGCTAGTAACGTAGTTGATCAAAAAGTACATATTGGTGATGAATCCACCGGGCAATCTGATGAATTTGATTTGGTAACCTCGAATGTGCGCATTGACGGGTACAGCGACCTAATGCTACTAGTGGCCCAATTGAGGGGCAATATGATAATGCCGTATTACGGGTGCTAGCGGATGCTCTTCAAGGGTAGGGGAGTCGCTCCACTCCCGACGACCACATCTGTGACTAGACGAGCTCCTATTAAGAACTAAGGAGGTACGGTGCTACCGAGTTTGCTGGAACAAAGGGAGTTGACCCCTCAACGGCAGAATTTTGGTTAGAGTCAATGAGTTGAATCTTACAATAGTTAGAATGCACTCCCCGAGAGAGCATTATCTATTCAATTTCATTATTACAGAGAGAAGCCTATGCATGGTGGAACATAGTTATGAGCCATGTGGCTACAGAAGTAGCTAATTGGGAATTTTTCCAAACTAAATTCTAGAAGAAATACGTTGGTGAACTTTATCTTGAAGATAGGAAACAAGAATTTCTCATGTTAAAACAAGAAGATATGTCGATAGTAGACTATGAAAGGGAATACTCACGACTTAGCAAGTATGGGAATGAATTGATTCCTATGGAGAAGGAAAATTGCAAATGTTACCTTAGGGGTATGCGCAATGAAATTCGGACCCAACAAGTAGTATTGAGAATTAAAGAGTTTGCGAATTTATCAGAACGGGAAAAAATGGTCGAACAATCTTTGGGATTATACAAAAAGGTTAAACCCCCTCGTGCTACAAGTAAATGGTTCGGGAACTTCAATCCTTCCTCTGCATAAAAAAGAAGTAGAGAGTCACAGGAAATCAGAAAATCAACTGTAAAGTTGAGCATGCTGAGTAAAGTGCAAGACCATCAACCTACAGTATCAATGGGTAGTGTAAAGGGACCAAATAGAGGTTTAGAGATGCAGAATTGTGAACATTATGGAAAAAAGCACTGGGAAAATGTTGGAAATTAATGAAAGGTTACTTTCGTTGTGGGTCATTAGAGCATTTTGCTAGAGAATGTCCGAAGCGCGAAAATGATTCACTTGATGAGTTCTCTGATAGCCGCTTCTGCAGTGAGGGGCCGAGGGACGAGTAGAGGAGGATTGGTTTTGAGGAAGGATCGAGAAAGAAAGATGATATAGTCGCTCATTAGTCTGAGACCAGAGCGTCCGCACGTGCTTATGTGGTGCGGACCCATGATGAAAGGGATGCTACCAATGTTGTAGCAAGTATTTTTCTTCTATTCTCCATACTTGTTTATACTTTAATAGATCCGAGCTCTTCTCAATCATATTTCAATTATGATCTAGTTAAATCTGGGAGTATGAATTATGAAATGTCAAATTTATCTATGTCTGTGTGAAGTCCTTTGGGTCAAACTGTATTAGTAGACCAGGTTTGTAAACTTTGTCGCCTAGAGATTCAAAATCTAGTGTTTCCTGTAGATTTATTGATTATGCCTTTTGGAGATTTTGATGTAATATTGGGTATAAATTGGTTGACCGAACACGGAGTAGTTCTGGATTGTCGCAAGAAAAAGTTTTTGATCCAAGATATAGAGGGGAAAGTCATAGAGGTTTGTGGTGTTAAAACAAATGGGCCAAATCAGATATACAAGTAGATAAATTGTTGAAGCTAGGTTGTGAAGCTTTCTTAACATATGCCATTAACTCAAAAACGGGAAGTGAAGATATTAGTAGTATTCGGACTGTTTGTGAATTTTTTAACATATTTCCTGAGGAATTTCCAGTATTACCACTGAATAGAGATGTTGAATTTGCAATAGAAGTGTTTCCCGGTGCGGCTCCCGTATCTATAGCTTCATATCAAATGGCTCTGATTGAGTTGAAAGAATTGAAAATTCAACTACAAGATTTGTTGGAACGTGGTTTTATTCGCCCGAGTATATCGCTTTGGGGAGCTCTGGTGTTATTTGTTAAAAAGAAAGATGGTTTGATGTGACTTTGCATTGATTATCGTCAGTTGAACAAGTTAACAATTAAGAATCGATACCCTTTTCGCGTATTGACGACTTGTTTAACCAACTTAAATGAGCTTCTGTTTTCTCCAAGATCGACCTGAGATTGGGATACTATCAGTTAAAGGTAAAGGATAGTGATGTACCGAAAACAACTTTCCGAACACGTTAGGATCACTATGAATTTTTAGTGATGCCCTTTGGGTTGACAAATGCCCCAGCAGCGTTTATGGATCTAATGAATCGGGTTTTTCAACCTTATCTTAATTGATTCGTAGTTGCTTTCATTGATGATATTTTGATTTATTCAAAATCAGAAGTTGAACATGAACAACATTTACGAATCGTGTTACAAGCGTTGCGAGAGAAACAATTGTTTGGAAAATTCATCAAATGTGTATTTTGGCTAAACGAAGTGGCGTTCTTGGGACATGTGATATCAACGGATGGAATTTGAATGGATCCAAAGAAGATTGAAGCAATCGTTCAGTGGAAAGTCGCCGAAGAATGTGTCAGAAGTTCGCAGTTTTATGGGCTTGGTCGGGTATTATCGAAGATCTGTAAATGGCTTCTCGGAAGATAGCAATGCCAATGACAAGACTCCTCTAGAAAAATGTGCAGTTTGTTTGGAGGAGAAGTGCCAAGAGAGCTTTGATAAGTTAAAGCAGTTGCTAAAACAAGCACCAGTTTTAACTCTACCTTATTCGGGAAAAGAGTTCGTGGTGTATAGTGATGCCTCGTTAAGTGGCTTGGGATGTGTTCTAATGCAAGAGGGAAAAGTAATTGCGTACACGTCTCGGCAGTTGAAGACTTATGAATGTAATTATTCAACGCATGATTTAGAGTTAGCTGCGATAGTTTTTGCTTTGAAGATTTAGAGACATTATTTATATGGTAAGAGATGTCATATATACATAGATCATAAAAGTCTTAAATATCTCCTAACCCAAAAGAAGTTAAATTTAAGGCAACGGTGTTGGATCAAACTTTTGAAAGATTATGACTGTGTTATAGATTACCTTCTAGGCAAAGCCAATGTTGTAGCTGACGCACTAAGCAAAAAAGTAGTAGTTGACTTACGAGCAACGTTCGCCTGACTTAGTGTTAAAGATGATGGCAGTCTTTTAGCCGAATTGAGAATCATACCAGTATTATTCGATCAGATTAGAAAAGCACAGTTGTTGGATTGTAAATTGTCAGAGAAAAGAAAAATGATTCAAGACAAATCAATTAAAGATTTCAGCATCGATGATCGGGGTTACCTACAATTCCATAACCGAATATGTGTCCCTAATAGTGTGGAATTAAAAGAACTGATTTTACGGGAGGCACACGATAGTCCTTTTTCTCTACACTCAGGTGGAACAAAAATGTATTGAGACCTTCGAGAGTTATATTGGTGGCCGGGCATGAAAAGAGAAATAGTGCAATTTGTGGCTAAATGCCTAACCTGTCAAAATATCAAGGTGGAACATCAAGTCCCCATGGGATTGCTTCAACCTATATCTATTCCTCAATGGAAATAGAAGCGCATAACCATGGATTTTGTTACTGGGTTACCGCTATCTTCAACCAAGAAAAATGACGTATGGGTGATAGTTGACGTTTCACGAAGTCGGCCCATTTCATCGCAGTTCGAATGGATTGGTCTCTATAAAAGCTAGCTGAAGTTTACATCCAAGAAATTGTCAAATTGCACGTCATACCTATGTCAATTATATCAAATCGAGATCCCTAGCTCACTTCACGATTTTGGAAGCAATTGCATGAATTGCTTGGTACTAGGCTAAATTTTAACACAACTTTCACCCTTAGACGGATAGACAATCTGAACGTGTTATTTAGATCCTAAAAGACATGCTTTGAGCATGTGTGATTGACTTTGAATCTGGTTGGGAACACTATTTACCTTTGGCTGAGTTCATGTGTAATAATAGTTTTCAATTAAGCATCCAAATGGCTCCTTACGAAGCTTTATATGGTCGGAGATATAAAACACCTATATGTTGGTCTGAATTAAGCGAGAAGAAAGTAATTGGGGTAGAGTTAATTCAAGAAACAAAAAGTATGGTTAAAGTGATCCGAGACAAATTGAAAGCGGCCTTTGACAGACAAAAATCTTATGCAGATTTGAAATGCGTGACAATGAATTCTCAGTGGGTGATAAAGTACTTTTAAGAGTATCACTTTGGAAGAAAGTTTTGCGTTTCGAGAAAAAGGGGAAATTAAGCCCTCATTTTATAGGTCCATATGAGGTCACGGAGAGAGTATGACCTATTGCCTATCGGCTAGCACTGCCTGTAAAACTACAAAAATTTCATGATGTTTTCTAGGTGTCGATGCTTAGAAGATATCGGTCGGATCCATCTTATGTTTTATCGCAGGAAGAAATTGAACTGCAATCTGATTTGACGTATGAAGAGGAACTAGTCAAAATCTTGGCTCGTGAGGTAAAAGAATTACGTAACAAACGAGTTCCGTTAGTCAAAGTCCTTTGGCGTAGTCATAATGCCGAGGAAGCGACATGGGAGCCGAAAGAAATGATGAGGTCACAGTACCCTCACCTCTTTTCAGGTAAATTTCGGGGACAAAATTTCTTTAGGGGGAGAGGTTGTGACAACCTGACCCGAAAGTTGGGGTTGTTGAAAAACATACTCCTGAGACCCTGCCTTAGTGTGTCGGGTTTTAAAAAAATATTAATATTATAATGATCACCGTTCTTTTTAGAAGTTAATTGAATAGTAAAGTAGTAATTTTAATTGATAGGGAATAAATTAATTATGGGAAAGAAATAGCTACAATGACTAATTGAGTAAATAGTCCAATTTTTATATTAGTCAAAGAGAGTTAGTGGATGTGTATGAAACTAATTTAACCTATGGATGATATCACTAATAATTATAACAAGATAACTAATATGTGTGTGTGTGTGTGTGTGTGTGTGTGTGTGTGTGTGTGTGTGTGTGTGTGTGTGTGTGTGTGTGTGTGTGTGAGGTCATAGTACCCTCACCTCTTTTCGAGTAAATTTCAATTTCTTTAGGGGAGAGGTTGTGACAACCCGAAAGTTGGGGTTGTTGAAAAACATACTCTTGGGACCACACTTTAGTGTGTCGGGTTTTAAAAAATATTAATATTATAATGATCATTCTTTTTAGAAGTTAATTGAATGGTAAAGTAGTAATTTTAATTGATAGGAATAAATTAATTATGGGAAAGAAATAGCTACAATGAGAGTTAGTGGATGTGTATGAAACTAATTTGACCTATGGATGATATCACTAATAATTATAACGATAACTAAAAATCAAAGGTAAAACAAAGGTATGAGTAGCTATCGGCCTCATTAATACGACTATTTTGTTAAGGTAAGTTCGTAGACTCGAACTTGATTTTACTTCTAATTACTATTTAAATTAAGAAATTTTAAATTTGTTTATGATATAAAATGTATCTACGTTGTTGAATAATAGTTAAGAAAGTAAGTGATGAAAAACGTTGAAGTAAACAATTGTATAATCGTCGATATGTTCGACTAGCATTGGGTGCAATTTTTGTTAGCTTGTCTGACTAGTGCTGGGAACATAACCGTTGGTTAATCCGACTAGCACTGGGCGCAATTATTATCGTCGGTATATTCGACTAGCACAGAGTGCAAATATTATTGGTTAATCCAACTAGAGTTGGGCTCATCTTCATTATCGTTGGTTAATCCGGCTAGCGCTGGGCGCAACCCCTTTTTGCGGTTTACTTCTAGACACTGGGTGCCACATTGTTAATTGATTTCATGATAAAGTTACCTGAATTATTGAGAGAATTGAAATCTTATTTGGCTAAGTTAAAATTTCATATTAAGAGAGGTTGGAACTGTGTTTAGCTAACAATTGAAACCTATTAATAATAATTTGATTTACATGTTGCAGCTTAGATATATAGTAGAATTCAACTCGGCATCCAGTGAGAATTCTGTACTCAAAATTGGTGACGGTTTTTTTTTGTTTTGGCATGTACCTAGGATGCAAATTTAATGATAGTGTCCTTTTGTTTAATGAACACAAAAGTCCTAGGTTTTTTTTTTTTGTAAGTGTTTATAATTGCAAATACTTGTTGTCATTTTATACTATGTTAAAAATGATTTAAGTTGAATATGAATGATAAATGAAGAATGTGCATTTAGCAAATTTAATGTTGTATTTGATGATAATTCATGTTTTAAGTCTACTTTTGGGTTAGTATCTAATTGGGTGAGAAATAAGGCTTGGAAAATAGCCTATTTTTGTCCACACGGGTAGAGAAATGGGCGTGTCTCTCAGCTGCATGTGACACACGGTCATGCGCACATGTGTGTTGTTTGGCCATGTGTCCCTTGTATCCTTAGAATGTAGAAACAGAATACTCAAGTATTTTCACACGGGCGTGTGTCTCAACCGTGCACACGGGCGTGTGACCCCTGCACCTAAATTGTGAATTTTACATTGTTCACACGGCCTAGCACACGGGCATGTGGTTGGCCGTGTGACCCAAGTCAGAGAGTTATATGGGTATGGACATGGGCTCGGGTACGGCTGTGTGCCTCACATCAAATGTCCTCACGGCCTGGCTACACAGGCGTGTGTCCCCTGGTTCTTTGAAAAATTTACATGTTTTCTGAGAAATTTCTTGAGTATCTGGTTTAAACCTGAACTAATTTTAATGATCACTTTGAGTCTTGAGGGCTTGTAATTGAGACCATATGAATGTTTATTAATGCAAATTTTAATTGAATGAGGAATGTTTATAAAATGTTTGATTGATTGAGTTGTAAGTCCGGTAATGCTTTGTAACCCTGTTTTAGCGACGTATACGGGTTTAGTATGTTACATTTAGTGGTATCAGAGCTTACAGGTTTAACCAATTCTCGAGACTAAACCAAGTTCAGAAATGAGTCTAGAGGTACATGCCAAAGTCGAGTTCAGTTTGAGCCAGGACTGGATGCTGACTATCATGTTTTCATTTATAATGTAAAGATGTCAGATGATGCTAATAACGTAGTTGATCAAGAAGTACATATTAGTGATGAATCCACCGGGGAATTTGATGAATTTGAGTCTGTAACCCCGAGTGTGCACATTGACGGGGTACGACGACCTAATGCTACTAGTGGCCTAATTGAGGGGCAATATGATAATGACGTATTGCGGGTGCTAGTGGATGCTCTTCAGAGGGTAGCGGGAGTCGCTCCACTCCCAACGACCACATCTGTGACTAGGCGAGCTCCTATTAAAGAACTAAGGAGGTACGGTGCTACCGAGTTTGCTGGAACAAAGTGAGATGATCCTTCAACGGTAGAATTTTAGTTAGAGTCAACAAATCGAATCTTACAACTATTAGAATGCACTCCCCAAGAGAGCGTTATCTATTCAATTTCACTATTACAGGGAGAAGCCTATGCATGGTGGAACATAGTTACGAGGCATGTGGCTTCACAAGTAGCTAATTGGGAATTTTTCCAAACTGAATTTCAGAAGAAATACGTTGGTGAACTTTATCTTGAAGATAGGAAACAAGAATTTCTCATGTTAAAACAAGAAGATATGTCGATAGTAGACTATGAAAGGGAATACTTGCGACTTAGCAAGTATGGGAATGAATTGATTCTTACGGAGAAGGAAAATTGCAAACGTTACCTTCGGGGTATGCGCAATGAAATTCAGACCCAACTAGTAGCATTGAGAATTAAAGAGTTTGTGGATTTATCAGAATGGGTGAAAATGGTAGAACAATCTCTGGGATTTATGCAAAAGGTTGAACCCCCTTGTGTTACAAGTAAACGATTTAGAAACTTCAATCCTTCCTCTGCATCAAAAAGAAGTAGAGGCTCACGAAAAATTGGAAAATCAACTGCAGAGTCGAGCATGCCAATTAAAGTACAAGACTATCAACCTATGGTATCAGTGGGTACTGTAAAGGGACCAAATAAAGTTTTAGAGACGCAGAATTGCGAACTTTGTGGAAAGAAGAAATGGGTAAAATGCTAGAAATTAACGAAAGGTTGCTTTCATTGTGGGTCATTAGA
This sequence comes from Gossypium rotundifolium, assembly GCA_025506655.1. NCBI lineage: Eukaryota > Viridiplantae > Streptophyta > Magnoliopsida > Malvales > Malvaceae > Gossypium > Gossypium rotundifolium. The sequence goes on along the minus strand of CP106723.1, from coordinate 36,116,653 downwards.
TAATTTTGCTAGAGAATGTCCGAAGCACGAAAATGATTCACCCGATGATTCTCTGAGAGCCGCTTCTGCGGTGAGGGTCGAGGGACTAGTGGAGGAGGATCGGTTTCGAGGGGAGGTTCGAGAAAGAAGGATGATATAGTCGTTCATCAGTTTGAGACCAAAGCATCCACATGTGCTAATGTGGTGCGAACCCATGATGAAAGGGATGATACCGATGTTGTAGCATGTGTTTTTCTTCTATTCTCCACACCTTTTATTCTTTAATAGATCCTGGCTCTTCTCACTCATATGTCAATCCTAATCTGGTTAAATCTGGTGCACTTTGACGTGTAAACCCATGAAAAAACCCTCATTAAATTGGTGTAGATACTTTGTCTTGTTCATTGATGACAACACCAGGTATTGCTGGGTGTATTTTTTGAAACAAAAAAAAACCTGATGTTGCAGAAGTATTTTGGAAACTTAAAGTACATGTTGAAAACTAGACTAACAGGAAGCTGAAGAAGATCAAGTCTGACAATGGAACCAAGTACACTTCTGAGAGATTCCAAAACTACTATGAAGAAGCTGGTATCCATCACCAGCTCACCAATATTTACACTCTACAGCAGGATAAAATGTGCGAAAGAAATAATAGGACAATAATAGACATGGCGATGTGCTTATTGTTTGAAAGCAAGTTGGCAAATGAGTTTTGGGCTGAGGCAGTGAACACATCAGTCTATTTTTTGAACATGCTACCATCTAAGGCAGTAAAAGAGATAACTCCATTCGAAGCATGGTTTGGAAACAAACCCTTTGTTTCTCACTTAAAATTTTTTGGCTGTGTCTCTTTTGTTAATGTTCCACATGTGAAAATAAGCAAGTTAGAAAGAAGGTCGCATCTAGGTATCTTCCTTGGGTATAGCAACAATAGGAAGGGTTATAGAATTTATGATCCTCCCTCCAAGAAAATTTTGGAGAGTAGGGATGTTGTGTTCGATGAAAGTAAAACATGGAATTATAATGCTACTGAAGATAAGAAAAGGTTGGGTGAACTGGGTTCATAAAACCATTATGATGATGGCAAGCTAAGGTTTTAGTCTGGCGATGAGTTAGGTGAAGTAGACTTTGATGAAACTCTAGTAAAGGGCATGCAATCCATTGATGAGATCTATCAGAGAGCTGACATAGCACTACTTGAACATGCGAGCTTTGGAGAGGCTGAAACTATTGAAGATTGGAAAGAAGACAAGCGAGAGGAAATAAGCATGATTCATAAGAACCAAACTTGGGAGCTCATTAACAAACCATTGCACAAAAAGGTCATTGGTTATAAGTGGGTGTTTAAAACCAAAATTAAATGCTGATGGTTAACTTAAAAAGCTGAAGGTGAGGTTAGTTGTGAAAGGTTTTAGTCAATAGTATGTCATTGATTACTGAGAGACTTTTGCACCAGTAGCAAGACTAGACACAATCAGATTATTATTGGCCTTAGCAGCACAAATGGGTTGGAAAATTCATCAATTGGATGTTAAATCGGCTTTTTTGAATGGCTATTTGTAGGAAGAAATCTATGTGGAGTAACCTCTTGGGTTCATAGTTAAATGAGAAGAGGAGGAGGTATATAGGCTTAAGAGAGCCCTATACGGTTTGAAACAGGCTCCATGAGCTTGGTACGTGAGGATAGATGAGCACTTTGCGAGCTTGGTATTTGAAAAGAGTCTTAACGAGCCTACCCTATATGTCAAGAAACTAATGAACTCATTTCGTTAATTGTTTCGCTATATGTAGATGATCTACTTGTGATTGGAAGTAGCGAAGTCTTAGTAAAAGAGTTTAAAAACAAATGGAGAACATGTTCGAAATGTCAGATATTGGGGAAATGAGAAATTTTCTTGGGATGGAAGTTCGACAAGTTCAAGAAGGAATTTTCATAAGTCAACAGGACTTCGCATTGAAGATTTTGAAGAGGTTCTGGATGGTGAAGTGTAAGCCAATGAACACACCTATTGCACTTGGAGAAAAACTATATAGTAGTGAAAATTTTTAAAAGTTGATGAGAAGGACTATCAAAGCCTTGTGGGTTGTTTGTTGTACCTAACAACAACACAACCATATATTATGTACGCAATAGGCTTGTTGTCAAGATTTATGCATTGCTGTGATACTTTTCATTTCAAAGCGTTGAAGAGGGTGCTGAGACACATCAAATGAACAATTTATTTTGATGTTTGATTCACAATGGAGAACACCGTAATGAAGAACTCCTTAAAATTTATTGGGTACACTGACAATGACTGGGCTGGATCAGTGGATGTTATGTGAAGTACCTCCTGATATTTCTTCTTACTAGGATTACTTAGGAAAAACTTGTGTGTTTTGGAAGAAAGGTTGTTTTGGGTTGGGCTTGAGTTGAAAACAAGTTTATTTCATTATTAAAATCCTTTACTTTAGGTGACAAAACATTTAGGCTTTGTTTTAAAAATAAATTTACTTAATCTTTAATTGATAAAAATTCATAAAATAATAATTAAAAGAATAATAAAGTAGTTCAACTATGGCCTTATTACATCAAAATAATTCCCAAAATATAAATTCAAAATACTTAAAATAAAATAGTCCGAATAAAAATGAATTTCTTGCTGAGCATGGCCATCCCTAAGCTTCTGCCGGCCCGGTCCATCACTGATCGTCACCTGGAAAATAATCCCACAACGGGTGAGTCAGAGACTCAATGTGTAACCAACACTAAAATTTAATATTTCAGGCATACAATATCATACATGTTCATAAAAAATTTAAATAATATGGTGCAACCCGAACCCAAACCTATATGCCATCCGCTACACACCACCGTACCATCCTGCGCAAGTAGGGACTACTAAGTCAATCCTCCATCCGCTACACACCATCGAGATCCTTGCATCGGCGTGCTCATCGCCCTTATAAAATTCGTGGTCTTAGGTCACTAAATTTAGAATTAGTGGTCTTAGGTCACCACATTCAGTTTCGTGGTCTTAGGTCACCACATTCGGTTTAGTGGTCTTAGGTCACCACATTCGATTTCGTGGTCTTAGGTCACCACATTAACTTCCCTTTTCATATAACCCATATGCCCCATATTTCATACTCAATATGCAAAATCATGCCTTAATTCACATTCTTATCACTTTTCACATGTTAAAAATACATATATTCATATTCCTAGTAGGAGTAGGAAGCGTACCTTAGTACTTTGTACCATAGTATGGTACCTTAGCCATATTCACATTCTTATAAACATACACATTTAATTTAAAACATAGCCATGAACATATTATGGTACCTTAGCCATATTCACATTCTTATAAACATACACATTTAATTTAAAACATAGCCATGAACATGGATGTTATGTGAAGTACCTCCCTTGATGCCGATTTACTTATCACTCAAATCCAAAAAACTTTACTATACTCCTCCTTGTATTCTGCCAAACACTGGATCTCTACATAGGTTAGTTTGACTTTTTAACATGTAAGAAATAGATCTTAGTATCAATACAGGCCTTGGCGAATGCTATAGATACTTACCTTGTGGATTTTAAATCCAAAACTCACCGAATAACTAGGGAACACGTGGCCTATGGTGTACCTTGAGAAAAGAATTTCTTCTTCCTTGTAGTCGACACTTAGTAAATCTGAAAGATCTCTTCAAAGTTTGACAACAAGATATTAATGGGGTTAGTCCTAGATTTGACAAATCTTAAAAGAAAAAGGATGAAAATCGAATGATAACTAGTTCTTACCCTTAATCTGATCGACAACCCCTTGTTTGAAGTCTCAAAACTATTGACTATGGCCTTGATTTTAGCAAACTTTCGCTTTTGGAAGATTATCAAAGAAGAAGAGAAAAGAGTTTGAGCAATTTGGTAATGAAGTTTCGACTACATAAGGTGTATTTTAAACAGCAAAACAATGAAGAAAGGAGATATTTGCTAGAGAGAATTAAGAGAGAGAGAGTTAGAAGAAAGAATGAATGGCCCTCTTTTCCTTTTATAGCAGAAATTACTAATTAGAATCTCTTACTTGGCCATCACTCTTCTATTTTGATAGCTTTATCTCTTTAATTAAAATTAAAGAATAATCCTCAATTATCTCTTTGAAAATAATCTAAAATAAATCATCATTTATCCACCTATTTAAGAGTTTTAAGGAGAATTAAACTCTTCCCTTAAGAGTCCCTATTGCCATCCATTGCTTCCTCTTTAAGTAATTAAATAAAAATCACTTAAAGTCTTAGCTAGATGTCGTCCACCCCTTCCCTTGATGAGCAATTTAAACTTATTCTATTGGACTCCTTGTGGCCATATGAGGCCCAAATTATCCACCTAAGTGGCGCCTCCTATGATTAGTTTAGCTTTAATAACAAATTGGGCATAAGCCCAATTAGACTATAAAAACACTCTCAAAATACTCTCCTTCTTGCTCGAACCTAAGCTTGCACACATCTTGGTGGCGTCATTCTTGGGCTTTAAGTGGTGCCTCCTTGTCACTTTTTCAAGCCCGTTTTGTGTCAAATTTCTTCTATTAATTTTCTTAGAGCCACCTTGCCTTAAAACTTATCATTTCTAAGACATTTCCTTACATTTCAAGTTTCCAAAAGCGTTCGTTTCCCTCCTTTAAACTTATCATTTCTAAAGCATTTCCATACATTTCCATACATTTCCTTACATTTCCATACATTTCCTTACATTTCCATACATTTCCTTACATTTCCATATATTTCCATACATTTCCTTACATTTCCAAGGTTCTAAAATGCACACCACATATCACGATAAACATGCTATTTCATAAAATTAAGCAAAAATACACACAATGGGATTTGAACCTCTTCCTCAAAGTACTTCACTTGATGCCATAACCCTTGCACCTTAGGTGGCGTCCCTTGCCACTTTTCCACATCACTTCTTGTTTTAACTTAAAACCAATAATTGTCCAAAGCTTTCTCTTCCATCCTAGGATTTTAAAACCCTTAATTCACTTCCAAACACCGCCAAAACTCTGCTACTCATGAATTATGCACAAACGCATAACCCTAATCTAGGATGTTACATTCTACCCTCCTTAAAAATAATTTCGTCCTCGAAATTACTTACTAATAGTCGTACAATCCTTCTCAAACGCACTTATGCTTACAGCTGCGCTCTCGATCTTAATAGAACCATCATACTTTCCGGGCACAATCTCTAAGTTCACATCCTCGAACTCATTTCTAACCCGATTTAATCTGATTAAGAAGTTTTATGTATTAAAAATTTTGTTTCACCGATTAACAGCGAAGAAGTTTTATGGAAAGGATTTTTTTTAGAAGTGGTTCTTTCGTATTCATACATGCACAGATCTTTACATTCATACATCCATCAATCAATTATGAACTTTCGTTCATTCGGAGAAATGTTGTAGTTTTCATTGTTGTTGTTTTCCACTACCCGGGGTATTTTCGTAATTTGCCCTACGAGGTATTTTTGTAATTTGTTGAAATAAGGTCCCTTGGTGATTTGGTCAATAATGGTATTTTGGTAATTTTGAGATCCGGGAGTATTTGAAAATTTTGAAATTCTGAGGTATTTTGGTAATTAACTAGGTAAATTTGTAAATCTCAATAAATCAAGGGTATTTCAAAATTTGCAAAACTTGAGGGTTCTTTTTGAGAATTTGTTTTCCAAATCGGTGATGTTGCAAAAATTTTGAAAATCAGGGTCATTTTGGTAATTTTATCAATCGGGGTAATTAGTAAATTTTCAAATCGGGTATTTTGGACTTTATAAAATAGGGTTTTTAAATACTTTTACAAAGTGAGGAAATTTTATTGAAATCAAGGGTAATATGGAAATTTTAGAACCAAGGGCATTTAGTAATTTCTACCCCTAAGGGTATTTTGGTAATCTTGTAAATCAAAATTCTTAGAAAGTTTTTTAAATAATTTTCATAATTAGGAAGGGTAGTTTGTCGACTTTTAAAGCAGGTTTCCATAAAAATGTGGCTAGTCCTTTCGGGATTTAGTTATTAGGTTTAGCTTTGTGGTGAGTCCTCTTGGTTTAGGGTGAGCCGAAGCTACGCACTGTAGGATTCAGTGGAGGAGGTGAGTCACCTTGATCGCTTAAATACCAAGCTCCCAAAACCAATCCTGAACATCTTGGTATGTTCCCGGTGTAAACCGTCAACTATGGCCTTATTACATCAAAATAATTCCCAAAATATAAATTCAAAATACTTAAAATAAAATAGTCCGAATAAAATGAATTTCTTCTTTGAGCATGGCCATCCCTAAGCTTCTGGCTGGTCCATCACTTGATTGTCACTAGGAACCCTCCATCCGCTACACACCATATGGGGTCACCACATTCGATTTAGTACTTCTCATACTCAATATGCAAAGTCATGCCTTAATTGATTCTTATCACTTTTCACATGTTAAAAAATACATATATTCATATTCCTAGTGGGAGTAGGAAAGCGTACCTTAGTACTTTGAGTTCCTTAGCCATATTCACATTCTTATAAACATACACATTTAATTTAAAACATAGCCATGAACATATTAAAACTTAGCAAGATCTTTAACTCCTACATTCGCCCATATTAAAGTCACCTTGATGCCGATTTGCTTATCACTCAAATCCCGAAAACTTTGCTATACTCCTCCTTGTATTCGGCCAAACACTGGATCTCTACATAGGTTAGTTTCGGCTTTTTAACATGTAAGAAATAGATCTTAGTATCAATTTGCTCAATCCATAACTAAAGTCTCAAAACTATTCGGCTATGGCCTTGATTTTAGTATTTTGGAAGATTATCAAAGAAGAAGAAAAGAGTTTGAGCAATAATGAAGTTTCGACTACACAAGGTGTATTTTGACAAAAACAATTAATTAATCAATTTGGTTGAGAAATATTTTGTTTGATTTGAGTCATGTGCAAGTTGAAGCAACTCAAATTTTTTATCCACCTAAGTGGAGCCTCCCTATGATTAGTTTAGCTTTAATAACTAATTGGGCATAAGCCCAATTCAGCAAAACACTCATAAATGCTCTCCTTGCTGCTCAACACATCTTTGGTGGCGTCAATAACCTAGTCTTTTATGGAAAGGCAAAGCATTTTAATATTAAGTATTACTTTGAAAGAAAAGTCAAACATAGCAAAGAAGGTGGCGTCCCTTGCCACTTTTCGTCTCATTAGGATTTTAAAACCTTTAATTCACTTCCAAACACTGCCAAAACCTACTACTCATGGCACAAGAGGATCAACTTGACCAAACTACTTGGAAAGTCGAGGTTTAAAGAGTTGGGGAATAAAATTGGTGTTTGCAGCATGAAGGCCAATAAGGAGTGTTGTGAAATGACCATTCATGCATCAAACATACTTGGCAAACCTATCAAGATTGGCGACCTCATAGAAAGTGGCGAGCTCGTTAATTTTGGTGAATAAGGTTCACAATGTCCTGGCAAACTAAAAATATGAATAGGATTTGAAGAGCTTACTTGCAAGTTAAGTTTACTTGTAAGAAAATTTAAACAAAATATATTTACTTTCTAGAAGATTTAGTTTTTATTAGTATAATATATTTAGCATTTATTAGTATAAATATCTTTGTTATTTCTTTCCATATTTAGGAATTTCTCTTGTTATAAATACGTTTGTTACGTTGTTCAATTAATGTGTGTGAAAAATAATAATAACCTTAGGAGATAATTTTGTTGCTAAATTTCTCATTTCTTCTCTGCAATTCTTTCTTCCTTAACATCGGAATTCTAATAGTTTCATTCTAGTTTTTTAGAACATCTCTTGTAACATTTAGTTTTTCCATAAGAACAAAAGCAGGATTACCTTGAATCTCGTTGCTCCATGCTTGTTGGATGATCCTCTTATAGTTTGGATATTCAAGCCACATAGCTTCGAACCGATATGGTCATCGAAGTAAAATGTTTGTATTGATAATCATCACCCCACGATCTAATTCAATTATAGGGAGATTGAGCACCTGCACTAAAAGGTGATCCTCAGGTTTTGTCTAGTTGCTCCCAAGTGGCTTCCTCACCTGTTCTATTATCATCCAAGTGAGTCATTGTAGTGCTTGAGATTTCAAATAAACTGCAAAAGTTGAGACAATTTTTCAATTTTTCGTGGTCTTGAATCTTTGTGGATGAAAATGACAGTTTCTCCTTTCATGTAGAACTTGGTTAAAGTCCCCAAAAAGGAGCCATTTTCAATCACCCAATTGCAATGAGAATTTTTTAATTTGGTCCCATACTTCTTGTCTCTTTGACAGTACTAGGTTCCCATAGCAACATGTTAGCCAAAAATGTTTACCCTCATCATCATACAAAAAGAAATGGCATAGGTTTCATTAATAAAGCTGGGGTTTACATTCAAACATTCCTCCCACAAAACACAAATATCCCCTTTCTTTCCTACAACCAAAGTTCGTACACAATTTTTATAACCCTATTTTTTAGCCAATTTCTCCATAAAACTAAATGATTTTTTTGTTTCCATCACAAAACAAAGGTGGGGTTTATATTTTAGGATCTGTTGTAAAGGTAGTGGAGTGCTAGAGGTTGACCAACACCTCTAGCATTCTAACTTAAACCGATCATTTCTCACCAGGAGGCTATTTTGGGGTAACCTCTTGGAACCTTTGATTATCTTCATCTTCTTGGTCATTCTCTTCTCCTTTCTCCATTGCAACCGCTGCCTCTATTGTCGATGTCTCACCATCGACTATATCAAAATGTCTTTTTCCTCATTGTTCTTTCTTCTCCTCTTCCTTGGACTATTTATTAGTCCCTCTATTGGTTATTTATTTGTTGCTTTCTTCTCTTTATCTCCAAATATTAGTCTCTTGAACTTCTTTGGTTTGCCTGCAAAATTTAGATTATCGAGAAGTCTCCTTATGCTACTGGTTTTTGAAGTATTTCTGCCATCAGATGCCATTATTTTACTCTTCTTTGCAGAATCCTATCGTTTCTCATTCTGACTACCTCTTTTCCTGCTTGAGTTTGTGGGAGAGCTTGTCAAATTTATTTTATCAGTTTAGTCTGGTATTGTTTCATTACCTGATGGCATTTTTTTAACTCAGTTCAGTGTCTGGATAATGGCCAACATTCACATCTAGATTTTCAAACCATGTGTTGAAATCCCGCTCCTTCTCTATTTCTGTGATATCTAGGTTGAAGGTAACCTCTTCAGCTTGTGCTTCATGGTTCACCATCTCATGTGGTTGCCACACTTGTAAGGTCTTATAGTTTCCTCCCATTCTACTTAATTCACCATGTTCATAAGTACTATCTTCAAACAATATGCCATTAGTGAGATACATCTTTCTAGTGGGACTTGTTATCATTCTCAGGAATATTGGGGTGAATCGGTATGCATGGGCATGAATATGGGCACATCACATGCTGTTTCATTTCCAACTTGTGGTAGTACACTCGTTGGACTTGGTTGGTCTCCAAAGTCTCCTCCAAGTGGGCCCAAGATCAGATCATATGGACTATCATCCTCAGATTCCAGATGGTTTACACCCTGCATATTATCATTTTCAGAATGATCGACAACATATTGTTAAACTTTGGCCTACAATGCAACAGGAAACCAGCATGTAGAAGCAGCATTAGAGTAGAACCGAGTGCAGTAGCTTGTTTAGTTCATTTTGTTCCCATGTAACTTTGTTTAGTTACTTTGTAATGTGTTCATAAAGTTAGTAGGATTAGAATTTGATTTGACATTGATGTAGAAGCTGATATGTCCGCTTGTTTTGGTGTGTAATTTTAGCTAAGCTTTTAGTCATGTATTAGTGGGAGTAGTTAAGTCATTAGGTAACTCTCAATTCTCCTATGTAACTGATGTATATATTCAATTTTTAATGAAAATGGTATGAACAAGTTTTCAGCAATCTTTTGTTCAAAGTTTTTATTATCTGTTGCTTTTGTTTTTGTTCTCTCGTTTTGCTTCCTTGATCACATAGCAAGTTCAATTTTATTTCGCTATGTTGCTGCCAAACTCCAAAAATGCTAATCAGAGCCTGTCATCTTTGAGGGCATTTTTTGTTGGTCTTTTTTTGTGGGAACAAAGCTTGAGGAGAAAGAAATTGAGGCTGTTGAACTTGTTGCAATAGGATGAGCTTTACATCACCTCTACCACCTGTGTTCACTGGTGAAAACTACCACATTTGGATGGTAAAAATGAAGACTTACATTCAGGAACAAGACTTGTGGAGTTCAGTTGAGAATGATGCTGAGCCACCTCCATTGAGATCCAATCCCACCATTGCTCAGATCAGATAGCATAGTGAGGAGCGAGCCAAGAAGCACAAGGCCATGGCCTGCCTGCAGAATGGAGTGTCTAATGTGATCTCCACTTGAATCATGGTTGTGACTCACCTAACCAAGCATGGGAGAAGCTGAAGGAGGAGTTTATGGGGTCTGAAAGACAAACCAACAACAGCTAATCAACTTGAGGAGAGATTTTGAGAACTTGAAGATGAAAGAAGCAGAGACCATCAAGCAATACTCAGACAGGATAATGGCCACTGTCAATTGCATAAGGCTAATTGGTAAAGACTTTAGTGAAAGCAAGGTTGTTGAGAAGGTGATCACCACTTTTCCCGAGAGCTTTGAGTAAAAAATCTCCTTATTGGAGGACTCAAGAGATCTCACAACCATTTCTTTGTCTGAACTGGTGAACTCCCTTTATGCACTCGAGCAAAGAAGGGCCAAAGGCAGGAGGAGCATCCTGGGGGAGCTTTCCAAGCAAAGGCCAAAGAAGGCTCAAGTTAGAATGCAAAAAAGCCTTGGCTCAATAAGAAGGACAAGCCAAGAGGAGGTTTCCACCATGCAAGCACTACAAAAAGACCACACATTTGGAGAAGTATTGCTGGTACAGACCAGACATTCAATGTAGGAGTTGCAAACAGTTTGGACATGTAGATAAAGTTTGCAAGAACAAAGGGAAGGCACCAGCACAGCAGCAAAATCAGGCACAGGCGCTAAAGACCTTCAAGCTCAAGAGGAGCATGTCATCACAGCAACATGCTTTGCAACATCTAGCAAGGCCAAAATGGAGTGGCTAGTGGATAGTGGCTGCTCACATCACATGGCAGCTGATGAAAGTCTGTTCAAGGAGCTTGACAGGAGCTTCACCTCAAGAATAAGAATTGGTAATGGGAATCTGATAGAAGCCAAAGGAAGAGGCAATGTGGTGATCAACACCTGTTCAGGTAACAAAGTGATTTTTGATGTGCTTTTTGTGCTTGACATAGATCAGAATTTACTAAGTGTTGGACAATTGGTAAAAAAGGTCACTCACTTATCTTTAATAATGATTTTTGCATTGTTAAAGACTCACATGGTCAGGAGCTAGTCACAGTAGCAATGACTGATAGATGTTTCATGCTCGATGTCAATTTGCTTGAAAAGAAAGCCTACACCAGTTTGGTTGATAGTGCTGGCCTATGGCACAAAAGGCTAGGCCATGTCAATTATAAGTCACTAAACTTGTTGCATAGATTGAACCTGGTTGATGATATGTCTAAGGTTGAAGTCAAAGAGAGTGTTTGTGAAGTCTGCGACTTGGTAAGCAGGCTAGATTGCCCTTTCCAGTTAATAAGGCATGGAGAGCTCGAGAAAGGCTTAAATTTGTGCATTTTGATGTTTGTGGGCCAATGAAGACCCTTTCACTAAATGGCAATAAGTATTTTGTTCTATTCATTGATGATCTGACTATATTTTGTTGGGTCTATTTCTTGAAGCAGAAGTTTGAAGTGTTTGAAGCCTTCAGCAAATTCAAGGCTCTAGCTGAAAATCAAACAGGCTGCAAGATTAAGGCCTTGAAAATTGACAATGGCTCACGTACTTGTCTGAAAGATTTTAGAAGTTGCGTGAGCAAGCTGGGATCCATCATCAGTTAACCACAGTGTATACTCCTCAACAAAATGAAGTATGTGAGAGGAAGAACAGGACAGTGATGGACATGGCCAGATGCTTGCTATTTGAGAGCAACCTGCCAAGCAAATTTTGGGCTGAGGCTATCAATACCTTAGTGTATTTGCTCAACAAGTTGCCTACACATGCTGTCAAGGACAAGACTCCTTTTGATGCCTGGCATGGACTCAAGCCAACTGTTTTACACCTGAAGGTGCTTGGCTGTGTCTGCTATGCCCTCATTCCAACTTAGAGAAGAACCAAGCTTGAAAGAAGAGTTGCACCAAGCATATTTGTTGGTTACAGTAGCACCAAGATGGGCTACGGGGTATATGATCCCTCAACCAAGAAGATTTTAGTGAGTAGGGATGTCAAATTTGATGAATAGAATACTTGGAGCTGGGATGGTTCTAATCCAAGTCAGATTGAAGAAGATCAACTAGACAGTAGCTTGGAAACCGTTGAAGCTGCTGAGTCTAGCAATGAAGATTTTGATGATGCTCCTGTGAGAGGGACCAGGTCCATTGATGACATCTATCAAAGATGTAATGTGGCTATAGTTGAGCCTTCGAGCTTTGAAGAAGCTGTCAAAGATAAGCATTGGAAGAAGGCTATGGAAATTGAATTAGAAATGATCCACAATGACACTTGGGAATTGGTGGATAGACCAACTCACAAGAAGGTTATTGGTGTCAAGTGGGTATTTAGAGCCAAGTACAATGCTGATGGCTCATTGAACAAGCACAAGGCAAGACTTGTGGTTAAAGGTTATAGCCAGCAATATGGGATAGACTTCATGGACACATTTGCTCCAGTGGCATGGCTAGACACCATCAAGCTTCTGTTTGCCATAGCTGCTCTAAAAAACAGTGGAAGGTTTATCAGTTGGATGTTAAGTCAGCATTTCTTAATTTATTTCTCAAAGAGGAGATTTTCATTGAGCAACCTGATGGTTTCGAATTCCAAGGAGAAGAGGACAAGGTCTATAGGCTGAAAAAGGCACTGTATGGCCTGAAACAGGCACTAAGGGCCTAGTATGACAGGGTAGACACTTACCTAGCTACGCTCAGATTTGAGAAAAGCCTGAGTGAGCCAACACTCTATGTGAAGAAGTCTAACGATGAGACCTTGCTGATTGTTTCAATCTATGTGGATGACGTGTTGGTGACTGGAAGCAAGGGAAATCTGATCCAAGAATTCAAAGCACAAATGCAAGAAGTGTTTGACATGACTGACTTGGGAGTCGTGACATACTTCATTGGCATGGAAGGAAATCAATCTGATCATGGCATTTTTATCAGTCAACATGCTTTTCCATTGAAGATTCTTAACAGATTTTGCATGCAAAATTGCAAAATAGTCAGTACACCAGTGGCTCTAGGGGAGAAGCTGACTAGCAGTGGAGATCAAATAAGGGTTGATGAAAGGGAATATCGAAGCCTAGTAGGCTGCTTACTTTACTTGACAACAACCAGACCTGACCTCATGCATAATGTTAGTCTATTGTCAAGGTTCATGCATTGTTGTGACACAACTCATTTCAAGGTAGCAAAGAGGATACTTAGGTATGTTAAAGGAACCCTGAAGTTTAGGGTCATGTTCAAGAAAGGAAATGAGCTTAAGCTGGTTGGTTACTTAGATAATGATTGGGCTAGCTCTGTTGATGATATGAAGAGCATCTCGGGCTACTTCTTTACCCTTGGCTCAGGTGCGTTTTGCTGGAGCTTAAAGAAGCAACAAACTGTTGCTCAATCCACAGCTGAAGCAGAGTACATTGCAGTAGCTGCAGCAGTTAATCAGGCCATTTGGTTTAGAAAGTTGCTATGTGAACTGAATAAAGAGCAACTTGATCCTACTGAGATCAAGGTCGACAATCAGTCAGCAGTGGCAATAGTGAGAATCCAGTTTTTTATGGCAAGACAAAGCATTTTAAGATTAAGTTCCATTTTGTTCGAGAGGCGAGCAATCCAAAAAAGTTAATCTTGTCCATTGCAGTTCACAAGATCACTTGGCTGATATTCTGACAAAGCCTCTTGGTACTACAAGGTTTGAAGCTTTAAGGAGCAATATTGGTGCTTGTTGCATACAGTCTAATGAGGAGTGTTAAAATTTGGCCTGCAATGTAACACCCCAAACCCGGTCAACTCACCATGACCGAATCTGGCATGTTATAGAGGAAAACGGTTTGAAAACTCATTTGCCGTTCAGTTTGATAGAAAACGTCCATGTTCGTTAGAACCCGAATGTATTATTTCTAATTATTTAAAAATTGTGTGCATTTGAAATTGAGAAGAACCCTGAGTTTGGAAATCATCTAAAGTATCTTTGTTATCATTTCATGAATCTCATTACCCGATGGTAACGATTGGAAAACTCAAACGAGGTAAATTTTGGAAAACTTTGGTTATCAAAGTTGTTAAAACAAAACAAGTAATTTACTTTGTCATATTTGAAGATATATCTAAAGCATGCAAAATAATCCAAAAACATAATTTAAAGGCCTTATTACAAACCCAAATAAAATCTAAAATTTAAAATAATACCCAAAACAAAGTCCATGTAAAACTGAATGTGTTTAATGCATGGCCACCTCGAGTCCATCCGGCTCCTCATCCGCGATCTACGAATCACCGAAAAAGATAAGGGAGAAGGTGAGTTACCAAGACTCAGTGCATAATCCCCCTCCCGGTTAATGCAACATGCTTACACACAAGTCATAACCAAGCAATTTATCATGCACCCAAACCTAGCCATCCATAACTCCGTTTCTACCCCGTGTGGTGCCAAACCACTAGTGGTGCCAAACCACTGGTGACCCAAAGTCACGATATCCAATAATAATGTGGTGCCAAACCACTGGTGACCTAAAGTCACGATTAATTCATCTATGGGGCCAACCCACGTTGTGATACCAAATCACTGGCGACAATCCCGTAATATCAAATGTGGGGCCAACCCATTGTGGTGCTAAGCCACTGGACGAGTCGCTATGAGGTGCCAAACCTCCGTGACCTAAAGTCACGAAATCAAGCGTGGTACCAAACCACTTTGGTGTCCCAAGACACGGATATCAAATCTTCCCTCCTCTCATTATACCCATAACAATGCAACATATGTACAAATCACGCCAACATGCTTTAATAATAACATATATCGATTGGAACATAGGCCATAGTTTCAAGCATCACATATAACAAAATCATATCGAAACAGACTTACGAATCCTTGCTCATACCCATCAAGGTATCATGTCAATATCTATCGATTTTGGCTTTTATCACATTTAGGTTATTAACATATTTACTAGGTTATAAAGTGTGTAAGTTATACACACAAGGATACTAACGCAACCATCGAATCCAGAAGACCGATCTCTTGCACTAGATCCCTTGATCCTACATTCGACCAACACTTAGGTTATTACCAAAGACCATTTGGCTATACCCATAAATCCGAAGGATGTGATAACGCATAACTAACACAATCCTTACCTTTACGCCTTACGAATGCTAATCCCAACACAAGATATGCGAGACGCTCCTCCCCTACAATCGGTCAATCATCACGACTTAGTCTCAATAGCCTTCGCTTTTCAAACATCTAATGGAAAGATTAAATCGGCATAACCCTTACCAGCGACTTACGAATTTGATTGATAGAGAATAGAGGCTTAGATCTATAGCTTCAAAATCCCGGAGATCCTACAAGAAACCAATCGCATGGTTGATTAAAAGCCAAGACAAATGCCAAAATTCAGCTTTTGTCTACACATGTCGACAGAGAAAAAGAGGAAGTGAGAATAGAGTTTCGGCCAGACCACTTACCCTTTTCAAAACCGATTGAAGAAGAGACCAAAGAAGATCAAGGTTTGATTGATATTCGGCCAACAGTGAGGAAGGAAGAGCTTGAGAACTTTCGACAACGGTGGAGGGCAACAAAGGAGATTCGACACAAGAGAGAATGAAGAGAAAAGAAAGAGATGGAAGGGAATAGGATTGCTTTTAGCTTTGAGAGAAAGAAAAAGAGAGAGAGAGATGGGAGAGAAGGAGATTTGGCCAAGCTCCTAAATTGCTGAAAAAGAGAAGAGCAAAGAAAATGTCAAATTAGGTTTCGATTTCAAAGGAGAAAAGAGAGTTTCAAATGGTCCTTGTGTAGGTTCACTAGATGTTTTAGAGGGAAAACGACAAGAGCCTATGGTGGTTTCGACTTTGACACAAAACAAAGAATGAGAGCCTTCCAAGCTTGCAAAATATCACCTAGCTAACTAAGGAATTTCGCACCCCTTACTCGACTTCCCAACCATTTACTCCTCTTCCATCAAGAGTTCGATTTGGCAAAACTCTCGAATCACTCCCTGCCAACCATTCAAATGAGTTTGAATTAATCAAACTCCTAAATCCCTCTTCTCCATCTTATCTCGACAGAGTTTGTCTTTGAGCACAACTCCTCCCCATAGCGTCAAAATGGTAGCGAGAAAATGAAATTTTGTCTTTGCTCGAACTGAGTTCTCCCACCGCTTGTGGCGTCATTCTCTAGACACCTTAGCGGCACCTCCTTTGCCACTTCACCAAGGTAGTTCTTATGCTTAACTTCCCACGAAATATACTTAACCCCTAGCTCCTTGACTCCCTTAACTAACACTTAAAACAAAATTTTCCTACAAATTCGGGCCTACCTTTGGCTTATAACTAGCCTCTAGAGCACCTCAAACAACAACCACACACATGCAAAGAAGTTCAAACATAATAACCCCTATTTAAGGATGTTACAGTTCTACCCCCCTTAAAAATAATTTCGGCCTCGAAATTACCTGGTCAAAAGAGTTGAGGGTATTGCTGTCTCATCACATCCTCTGGTTCCCACGTAGCTTCTTCCACGCCATGGTTCCACCATAACACCTTCACTAATGGAACTGACTTCTTGCGTAAAACCTTCACATCTAGATCCAAGATCTGCACAGGTTCCTCTTCCATAGTCAAATCTGGACTCATCTCTATTTCCTCCACTGCTACGACATGCGATGGATCTGAACGATAGTGCCTAAGCATGGTGACATGGAACACATCGTGAATCTGACTCAGCTCTGCTGGCAACTTAAGCTGATAAGCTACTGGTCCCACTCGTTTCAACACCTTATACGGCCCAATAAATCTTGGACTTAACTTGCCTTTCCTTCCAAATTTCAACACTTTCTTCCAGGGCGAGACCTTTAAAAAGACCTTATCATCTACAACGAACTCTATATCTCTCCGCTTAAGATCGAGATATGACTTTTGCCTATCCGAAGCTTCCTTCGAGACGAGCTCGAATCAACAACCTTAGCCTCGGTCTCTACCACCAACTCGGTCCCAACATCCGCGCCACCCAACTCCGTCCGGCATGTAGGTGTGCGACACTTCCTACCATACAACGCCTCATATGGTGCCATCTTAATGCTTGCACGATAACTATTATTGCATGCGAACTCATTAATGGTAGAAATTCTTCCCGACTACCTCTCAAGTCCGAACACAACCCTCAAAGATATCCTCTAAAATTTGTATAACCCTTTCCGATCGCCCGTCGATTGCGGGTGAAAAGTCATCTTTGAAATCCAACCTCATTCTCAAATCACGATGCGAGCTCTCCAGAACCTCGACGTGAACCTTGGATCCCTATCCGAGATAATTGATACTGGCACACCATGCAACCTTACAATCTCGGCCACATATAGCTTAGCTAACTTCTGAAGCGGATGGTCAAGCCTTACTGGTATGAAATGAGCTGACTTAGTCAAACGATCCACAATCACCCAGACTGAGTCTTTCTTGCTAGGCGTGAGGGGTAGCCCACTGAAAAAGTCCATGGTAATCCTTTCCCACTTCCATTGAGGAATCTTTACCGGATGAAGTAAACCTGACGGCAGCTGATGCTCAGCTTTGACCTGCTGACACGTCAGACACTTACCCACAAACTCGGTCCACTTCGCTTATACAGCCACTAAAACTACTTCCGCAAATCCTGGTACATCTTGCTACCTCCAGGATGCATAGCGTATGTGCTGCTATGTGCGTCCTAAAAAATCCTCTGCCTTAACTCAACATCCTTTGGCATACACACTCTCCCTTAGAAACACAATACTCCATTACTGGACAAGCTGTAATCCTCTAAACCACCATTCTAAAATTACAACCTCCGAGCATTCAAGCCCTCATCCCCTAACTGTTTCTCCTTGATCTGCTCAACCCAAGTTGGCTTAACCTGTAATTCTGCTAAAAGACTCCCATCGTCATACAAGCTAAGATGAGCAAACATCGCTCTTAAGTCCGCTACCACCTTACGGCTCAACGCGTCTGCCACTACGTTAGCTTTGCCCAGATGATACTCAATCGAGCAGTCGTAGTCTTTCAACAACTCAATCCACCTTCGCTATCTCAAATTTAAATCCTTCTGCGTCAAAAGATACTTCAAACTCTTGTGGTCGGTGTAGACTATCGACTTTTCTCCGTACAAATAATGCCTCCAAATCTTCAAGGCAAAAACCACAGCAGCCAACTCCAAGTCATGCGTCGGGTAGTTACCCTCATGCGGTCTCAGCTGTCGAGACGCGTACGCCACTACTTTCCCTTCCTGCATCAGCACACATCCCAAGCCAGTATGTGATGCATCACAATAGACCGTGAATACCTTCCCTGCCTCAGGCTGTACCAGAACCGGAGCTTCCATCAAAATCTTCCTCAACTTGTCGAAACTTTCCTGCTGTTTCTCTGACCACACAAATGAAACTCCCTTCCTCAATAGCTTGGTCAACAGTGCAGCGATCAGAGAAAATCCTTCCACAAATCTCCGGTAATACTCGCGGACCTAGGAAACTCAATTTACAGAACCGACCTAGGCGATTTCCAATCCAACACCGCCTCAATCTTGCGAGGGTCCACTCTAATCCCTTCAGCGAACACTACGTGACCTAAGAAAGTCACTTCCCTAAGCTAGAACTCGCACTTACTGAACTTGGCGAATAGCTGCTTCTCCCTCAGAATTTGCAAAACCACCCACAGGTGTGTATCATGGTCCTCCTCAGTCCTTGAGTATACCAATATATCGTCTATAAATACTACGACAAATTGGTCCAAGTACTGCTGAAACACCCGATTCATCAAGTCTATGAATACCGCTGGTGCATTGGTTAACCCGAACGGTATCACCAGAAACTCGTAATGCCCATACCAAGTACGAAACGCCGTCTTGTGGATATCAGCCTCTTTCACCTTTAGGCGATGATACCTGACCTTAAATCAATCTTTGAGAAAATTGATACCCCTTAAGTCGATCGAACAAGTCATCTATCCTCAAGAAGCGGATACTTGTTTTTGATCGTCAGCTTATTCAACTGGCGGTAGTCTATACACATCCGCATTGTACCATCTTTCTTTTTGACAAAGAGTACCGGCGCTCCCCAAGGCGAAACACTTGGCTGGATAAAACCTCGGTCCAACAACTCCTGAATCTGAGCCTTCAGCTCTACCAATTCCTTCGGCGCCATTCTATATGGGGCAATAGACACTGGCGCAGTTCTGGGTAACAAATCTATACCAAATTTAACTTCTCGATCCGGAGGCAGACCCGGAAGTTCCTTTGGAAATACGTCAGCAAAATCCTTTACTGTTTGAACATTCCCAACAGCAGACTCCTTAGCCTCTAGAGCACATACACGAACCAAAATCGCCTCACAACCCTTCCTCGACCATCTTCTCGACTTTCAACGCAGATATCATGTTGGATAGATAATCTTTTCTATTACCTATCATCACTACTTCTTCACCTCACCGTCCTCAAAACCATGCGCTTAGCAGCATAATCCAAACTAGCACGGTACTTCACCACCAATCTATCCTAAGAATCAAATTGAACTCCCCAAACGGTAGTTCCATCGGATCACTACAAATACTACCCTTGGAGTTCTAGGGTACATCCTATCTGACTTATTTACTTCTACAGAGTGACCTAGAGGGCTAATTACTGTCATCTCCCTAGAAGTAGTTTCAAAGTCTAGGTTCATGGTCTCTACTATGCTACTAGCAACATACGAATGCGTCGAACCCACATCAATCAAAGCAATATACGGTAATCCAAAGATTAAGAACGTACCGATTATGACGTCCGGTATGTCGCCCTCCTCTCGACGTCTCACTGCATATACCAACCCAGGCTGTCTTGCTTCAGTGTTGCCTGCACCTCTGCCTGGTGCTCCACGGCCTCTACCAGAGCCATTACCTCCTCTACCAGTACCACAACCCCTTTGCGGTTGTAGTCCCTCATTTACGAACCGAGCACCGACCGACCTCAAATCAATCTCAGCTAACTTACGGGGCGGTCCTCACACGATGATCCGATGAACCACACTCAAAACATCCCTTTCCACCAGGTCCAACATCCTCCCCAATGAGATTTCCCACATCGATTACCTTCTGCTACCGGTCCCTCGATTAGTAGCAGTAGGCCTTCCAGATTGATTCGGCCCACTCTGTCTAGCCCTTTTCTGCGGATTACCGGTCGACCCCGATGATCCAAAACCTCTCTTGTGTATATTCCTATCCAGATTCATCTTACAGACTCATTTACCCTTCACTACCTTAGCCTTTTCCATCAAGACAAAAACTCGCGCTCTGCTTGTGGAGCGATCAACAATCTCATTTCATCTCTCAACCCATCCTCAAACTCGACACATCGTTCATGTTCAGAGCCACGATGCCCCTAGCATACCGGCTCAACCTTAAAAATTCGCCTCGTACTCCGTCATGGACTTACTCCCCGAACCAAATTCAAAACGCCTTCCTCTGCGCATCAATATAATGGTCCCTACATACTTTTTACGATATCTTGCCTTGAAATAATCCCAAGTGAGATCATCCACTTTGACTATCTCGAACCGTGAGCCACCACTGGTAGACTCATCCCGAGAAGCGACACTATCCTTTCGCTTTTACTTAACAATCAAATCCAAGTCATCCATAATTCGCTCTGTCGCCTCTAACCAATACTCAGCCGTATTGGGAGCCACACCAAAAACACCTCGAAATACCTCGGCTCCATTGGCTCGGAGTCACTCAGATACGAATTTCTGAGCTTCTGTACCCCCACCTACTCCAACCACTCTTTTCAGCACTCGCAGCATCTCCTGCGACACTGCATCCTCCCCCGTTTGATCTTGATACTCAACACCAACAGCTGGTGGTGGGGGTATCTCATTCTCGGACCCTTGACCAGACCAAACGGGTTTCGATACGGTCATTCCGCCTCTACTGCGTCCTTGCACATTTCGACCACATCCCCTAGTACTCATGTCTATAGTCGCGATTTATCTGCTTAAGAGATTTTTATGAATTAGCTTCTGTTTCACTGATTACCCACGAATAAGTTTTATGCGAAGTAATTTGGCAGTGGTTCTTTCGGTCATCACAAAGTTTTCATTTCAATTTTCTACCCTCATTCCACGTGTAGGGGTATTCTCGTTATTTCACTACCTAGGGGCATTTTCATAATTTAACCTATCGAGGTATTTTAGTAATAAAATAGGGTTAATTCGAAAACCTTTACAAATCGTAGATATTTCAAAAAAAATTCCAGAAATCGGAGGTATTTTGGTAATTTCATGAACCAGGGGTATTTTCGTAAAATATTTTTTTCTTTTTTTTAAAAATATGGTTTCAGATGATTTTACAAATAAGGGTGTTTTGAAAATTTTCGCTTCGAGGGTACTTCGGCAATTTTCCATACTGGGGGTATTTTGGTAATTTTACAAGTCAGGGGTAATTTGGTCATTTCTCAAATCAAGGATATTTTGGTCTTTTTCCAAATCAGGGGTACTGTGGTAATTTCAAAACTAAGGTTTAAAGTGTTTTGAAATAAAATGGCTAGTCCCTTTCGGGTTTTAGTTATTAAATTTAGCCTGTGAATAAGTCGTCTCAGCTAGGATGAATCGTCACTACGCACCAGGTAGGATTCGGGTGAAGAGGAGGTGAGTCACTAGGACTGCTTAAATACCAAGCTCCCCCTGAATCCACTCCTAGACATGCGCACAACGGTTGCCACACCGTTAGCTCAGTGACGTACTCACAGGTTTGTTTAGTGGATCATTAAGTCATATGCAATTTGTGTTGGAGTAAGCTATTCCTAGGGTTCAATAATTCCTATTCTACTAATCTATGATCTCGAAATACCCATTTCCCCACATATAATTCACACAACAGTCAGAAGTACTTACCTGGGCGGATTGGTGCCGGAGACTTGGTGCCATGCTTCTCAAACCATATATTTCCAAACAAGAACATTTTAAAACCACACTTTAAAACATTTTAGGCCCCGGGCCCACAGCCGAGCCTTTGAACTTGGCTCTGATACCAAAACTGCAACACCCCAAACCCGGTCAACTCATCATGACCGAATCTGGCATGTTACAGAGGAAAATGGTTTGAAAACTCATTTGCCATTCAGTTTGATAGAAAACGTCCATGTTTGTTAGAACCCAAATGTATTATTTTAATTATTTAAAACCGTGTGCATTTGAAATTGAGAAGAACCACGAGTTTGGAAATCATCTAAAGTATCTTTGTTATCATTTCATGAATGTCTTTATTCCGATGGTAACGATTGGAAAACTCAAACGAGGTAAATTTTGGAAAACTTTGGTTATCGGTTGTTAAAACAAAACAAGTAATTTACTTTGTCATATTTGAAGATATTTCTAAAGCATGCAAAATAATCCAAAACATAATTTAAAGGTCTTATTACAAACCCAAATAAAATCTGAAATTTAAAATTATACCCAAAACAAAGTCCATGTAAAACTGAATGTGTTTAATGCATGGCCACCTCGAGTCCATCCGGCTCCTCATCCGCGATCTACGAATCACCTGAAAAGATAAGGGAGAAGGTGAGTCACCAAGACTCAGTGCATAATCCCCCTCCCGGTTAATGCAACATGCTTACACACAAGTCATAACCAAGCAATATATCATGCACCCAAACCTAGCCATCCATAACTCCGTTTCTACCCCGTGTGGTACCAAACCACTGGTGGTGCCAAACCACCGTGACCCAAAGTCACGATTAATTCATCTGTGGGCCAACCCACGTTGTGATACCAAATCACCGGCGACAATCCGTAATATCAAATGTGGGGCCAACCCACTGTGGTGCTAAGCCACTGGGACAAGTCGCTATGAGGTGCCAAACCTCTGGTGACCCAAAGTCACGAAATCAACTGTGGTACCAAACCACTGGTGTCCCAAAGACACGGATATCAAATCTTCCCCCTCCTCTCATTATACCCATAACAATGCAATACATGTACAAATCACGCCAACATGCTTTAATAATAACATATATCGATTGGAACATAGGCCATAGTTTCAAGCATCACATATAACAAAATCATATCGAAACGGACTTACCCGAATCCTTGCTCATACCCATCAAGGTATCATGTCAAGATCTATACAGTTTTCGGCTTTTATCACATTTAGATTATTAACATATTTACTAGGTTATAAAGTGTGTAAGTTACACACCGTTACTAACGCAACCATCGAATCCCAAGACCCGATCTCTTGACTAGGTCCCTTGATCCTACATTCGCCAACACTTAGGTTATTACCAAAGACCATTCGGCTATACCCATAAATCCCGAAGGATGTGATAACGCATAACTAACACAATCCTTACCTTTCTGCCTTATGAATGCTAATCCCAACACAAGATATGCGAGACTGCTCCTCCCCCTACAATCGGCCAATCATCACAACTTAGTCTCAATAGCCTTGACTTTTCAAACATCTAATGGAAAGATTAAATCGGCATAACCCTTACTACCGACTTACCAATTTGATTGATGAGAATAAAGGGCTTAGATCTATAGCTTCAAAATCCCGGAGATCCTACAAGAAACCAATCGCATGATTGATTAAAAGCCAAGACAAATGCCGAAATTCGGCTTTTGTCTACACATGTCGATAGAGAAAAGGAGGAAGTGAGAATAGAGTTTCAGCCAAGACCACTTACCCTTTTCAAAATCGATTGAAGAAGAGACCAAAGAAGATCAAGGCTTGATTGATATTCGGCCAACAGTGAGGAAGGAAGAGCTTGAGAACTTTTGACAATGGTGGAGGGCAACAAAGGAGATTCGGCACAAGAGAGAATGAAGAGAAAAGAAAGAGATGGAAGGGAATAGGATTGCTTTCGGCTTTGAGAGAAAGAAAAAGAGAGAGAGAGATGGGAGAGAAGGAGATTTGGCCAAGCTCCTAAATTGCCGAAAAAGAGAAGAGCAAAGAAAATGTCAAATGAGGTTTCGATTTCAAAGGAGAAAAAGAGAGTTTCCAAATGGTCCTTGTGTAGGTTCAACTAGATGTTTTAGAGGGGAAAAATGACAAGAGCCTATGGTGGTTTCGGCTTTGACACAAAACAAAGAATGAGAGCCTTCCAAGCTTGCCGAAAA
This sequence comes from Gossypium rotundifolium, assembly GCA_025506655.1. NCBI lineage: Eukaryota > Viridiplantae > Streptophyta > Magnoliopsida > Malvales > Malvaceae > Gossypium > Gossypium rotundifolium. The sequence goes on along the minus strand of CP106723.1, from coordinate 36,092,235 downwards.
TATCACCTAGCTAAGTAAGGAATTTCGGCACCCCCTTACTCAGCTTCCCAACCGTTTACTCCTCTTCCATCAAGAGTTCAGATTTGGCAAAACTCCTAAATCACTCTGGCCAACCATTCAAATGAGTTTGAATTAATCAAACTCCTAAATCCCTCTTCTCCATCTTATCTCGACAGAGTTTGTCTTGAGCACAACTCCTCCCCTTAGGCGTCAAAATGGTAGCGAAAATGAAATTTCACGCTCGAACTGAGTTCTCCCACCGCTTGTGGCGTCATTCTCTAGACACCTTAGTGGCGCCTCCTTTGCCACTTCACCAAGGTAGTTCTTATGCTTAACTTCCCACGAAATATACTTAACCCCTAGCTCCTTGACTCCCTTAACTAACATTTAAAACAAAATTTTTCCTACAAATCGGGCCTACCTTTGGCTTATAACTAGCCTCTAGAGCACCTCAAACAACAACCACACACATGCAAAGAAGTTCAAACACAATAACCCCTATTTAAGAATGTTACATGCAATGCAACAGGAAACCAGCATGCAGAAGCAGCATTGGAGCAGAACCGAGTGCAACAGCTTGTTTAGTTCATTTTGTTCCTATGTAACTTTGTTTAGTTACTTTGTAATGTGTTCATAAAGTTAGTAGGATTAGAATTTGATTTGAAATTGATGTAGAAGCTGATATGTCAACTTGCTTTTGTGTGTAATTTTAGCTAAGCTTTTAGTTATGTATTAGTGGGAGTAGTTAAGTCATTAGGTAACTCTCAATTCTCCTATGTAACTGATGTATATATTCAATTTTTAATGAAAATGGTATGAACAAGTTTTCAGCAATCTTTTGTTCAAAGTTTTTATTATCTGTTGCTTTTGTTTTTGTTTTCTCAGTTTTTCTTCCTTGATCACATAGCAAGTTCAATTTTGTTTTGCTATGTTGCTGCCAAACTCCAACACATATTCTCAAAAATTAAGGTCTACCTGTTCTGGGATTTCCATGCACTACTTTTGATTGGCCATCCATTCAAACCCTGGGTCCTGGTAGTAAACCCGCGTGGCTCGTCGATCTGACCTGTGAAGGAACGCACACATTTCATTAATAAAGTGCACCTCCTGAACATCCATTCCTATATCGTAGCCAAATCTGTGTCTAATGTTGTCCAATTGGCTATTTAGTTCTCTTTCGATATCCAGGTTATCAACTCCACAGCTAGGGTAGGTATGCCTTACTCTCCCACAGTTTTGCATATCTTGAAAACACGCTCATATCTAAAGTGGATCCAGATTCTTCTACCTTCTCCGACTCTTACGAAGCACCCTGCTAGTAGTGGTCTCCATAGGTCAATGCATATTCTTACCCTTAGGAACCGAATATTCATTGGAAACTTTGCATGCCAGTCAACCTCCATTACTTCCCCAGCTAATCTTGCTATAGTTACTGCAGTAATAGGGTTCAACATTTCCAGTGGTAATCCCCTTATCTATAACCAAACGGGTGCCTCTAGTAAATAAAGGTTTCGGAGAACCATATTAGGACGCCATATGTCAAATACAAAAAAAGCCCCCTCTGAAGACCAAAGGTTCTCTCTGAGAATATAGGACTGGTCTATAGGGTCATCAAAATGAAAGACGTAAATGTTTTTTTCTCCCCTTCATTCTCTAAGACATTGACTCCAGTAGATCCTTTGAACTATGAAATCTTCTTCATGGAAGTTAATGATGTAGCCTCTCTCTTCCTTAACTCATAAAGGGGTGGTGGTACCTGGTCCACCCCTCTAGGTTCTTGATATTCACTCGAGTAGAAGGATTCTTCACTGTTTGTCCAGCTAGCTTCTCGGTCGGCATGAATATCGCCCATTTTCTTTTTCTTTTTTGGTGCAAATATGGATTGTGGTGGAAAAAGTTGTTTTAGGTTGGGATAAACTTCCTTTTTTTTGAGTTTTTTTTTTTAAATTGTTTTTAATAGAAAAATGATTTTTTATTTTTATTTTTATTTTGGTGGTGTTATTCTATTTGGTATTACCAAATGGTTATATATAACCTCAATGATAGTTAAGTGAGGTAAAGATTTTTTTTTTTTTTGAATTTTATTGTGTTAGAGAATGAAGGGGAGGGAGATCAGGACTAAATTTTATGTTTTTGTGATTCTGTTTATTTAGGAAAATTTTATAATTTGAATGTATGTGTTATTTAACAATAATTTAGTGGGGCTCTGACACTAGAAAATTTAATGGTTCTTTTTGGGAGTATAGATTTGATTCTTTAATTTCATATGCAGTGATAATTTCAAGTAAAAATAGGGTTTTTGGTTGCCAGTGATTTATTCAGTAACGAGTTCAAATTAGTTAGACAAGCCTTTCGGTTGGCAGTGGTAGGACGATAACGGGTTCAAATTGGTTATGTCACCAACGGGTGGATTATTTGGGATTCTCTTGGCTAATGGGATGTTTGAAGGTCCATTGGAATCCCAAATCGAACCACACAAGTGAGATTGTCAATATTAGTAGCGTTCGAGCTGCAAAATATTAGTACCAAAAAACTTGCTTGGTCGACTTGCTCGTGTTGCGGTTAAAATTAGTAATTTCCAATTTGTAAGAGGCAATGTTGTCGATCTTAAACAAAATCAAAATCATCGTTTAGTTATATTTTATTAGTATTAAGAAAGTTGCTTGTGTTGCCGTTAAAATTGGTTGTTTATATTCTGTTGTATTTTTTATGTTTAAAATTTTAGCATTTTTTTAAATATAGGAAATTGTAAATCACATACTAACGTAAGTTATGTGAAATTATTTTGAATGTTGCCAATGTAAAATTATATTTTGTAAAATATAATTTTTGAATTATGTAAAGTAATGTTTATTTGAAATGTTGGCAATGTAAAATAATTTTCATTTAAATTATTTATGCAATGTGAATTAATTTTTTGATAAAGGCGAACTAAAAGGAATAAAAATATAAGGGCTGAAACTAAAAAGATAAAGTAAAAAAAGAAGGTTTGGGAAAAATGAGAAAGAAAAAAAGAAAGTGAGAGAGAAATGGCTAAGAAAAGAATGAAAAAAGGGTATTTACGAATAAAATAAAAAATATTGGGGTATTTTTATAAAATAAAAAAGAAAAGATTCAAAAATAAGTGTGAAGAAAGTTGATTGACTGGTCACATCACGTCAGTCGCGATAGCGACATTAATGATGTTAGTGATGTAATAAGTCTAGAGTTATTTTAATTGGCTTTTAATGTTTACATAAGGTTGACTCCGACGAGTCCTTATTATAAAACGGGAGTGGGCATTTGGTTTGGTCGCTATATTTTAGAACTAAATAGAAATAGAATAAAAGACGAGAGGCAGATTAAATTTTTTTTAATTAGTCCTAATTTAAATTTTTGTGTTTGTTTTAGTTGATGTTAATTGAAATTCGAAGTTAATACGATTAAGGTATGTAAATTATATATTTTGATGTGCATGTATTATATTAAAAGTAGTTATTGTAATGTAATATCTAATTATATTTAATTTATCAAGTGGTGGTTAATTTTTAAAAATTATGCGATATCGAATGTCTTCTCCGGATCATACCGTATCGAGGATCAATGAAACAGTAAAATTGTTAAATCATAAATTATTTATTCAAATGTTATATATGATATTTATTTATAAAGTGTGATATATGTTTATTAAAAGTTTATTTAAAAAATAAATTGATAAGTTTAACGTTTAAATTAATCACTACAGTAAAATAGGTTTTTAGCGGCGCTTATAAATATTTGCGGCATTTTTATTAGTGCCGCAAAAATGCCGTTATAGACAATGCCGCTAAATTTTGCAAATAAACGCCGCTATAGAACATGACCTTTAGTAGCGCTTTTCCCACAAACGCCGCTATAGAACGTGACCTTTAACGACGCTTTTTCCACAAATTCCATTATAGAACGTGACCTTCAGCAGTGCTTTTCCCACAAACGCCACAATAAACGTGACCTTTAGCGACGCTTTCCTACAAACGTCGCTATAGAACATGACATTTAGCGACGCTTTTACTAAAAACGCATCTATAGAACGTGACCTTTAGCGGCGCTTTTGCTGAAAACGCTGCTAAATGTCATGTTCTTTCGTGGTGTTTTTGACGAAAGCGCCGCTAAAAGTCTTGTTCTATAGTGGCGCCACTAATTTTAGCATATTTCTAACATCCCATTTTCATTCATATACAACCCTTCCTGTAACAACCAAAAACAACAAATACAAATCCAACCAACAACAAAAATACAAATCCAACAAAAACAACAAATCGAAATAATACTTCAAATCCAACGAAAGATATATAATCTAAATTAATAAATGAAATAACAAAATATTCTTACAATAATGTTAAAAGTTATAATGTTAAAATATTCTTACAATAAGAAAACAAACGTCTAAGATGACAGATTCTGCGACTGCTGAAACATCTTCATCATATTTTGAAGTTGTTGTTGGAGTTCGTCGTATTTTCTGCTTTGCTCTGCTTCCCTCGCTGCTGCCTCCGCTTTAAGTTAAGCAATTTGCTTAACTGTGCTCTCTTGCATCTGAGCCAGCTGGTCTTTTAACCTCTAAAATTCAGCTTGAGTCTGACTCCCCGAAGGCATGTATTGCTGCGAGCTAGATCCAAAATATTGGGTTGGGTTTACAAAAGATCCTTAAAATTGAACCCGGCCATGCCTTTCTGGACCCAAAACTTTAGTAATAATTCAGTTATCAATATCGTCAAGATTAACAAAACTATCACTCGAAGCGATCACTTCATACTCTGCCATTTTATCCTTTAGTTTCTCCTAATAAATCAATCAAAGAGTTAGAAACGAAATATATAACCAAAACAAATGCAATATAACTTAACATTATTTGCATTACAAACGGTAATTAAACCATTATAATTAAATATGATAAATATTTAAAATAATTCAAAATTTATTAAGTAAATATACCGTAATTTCTGCAGCTTCAGTAGTCATAGGAGATCCATCTTTCTTTCTATATGTAATGTCAAAAAGCTGAAGGCGTCCAATTTTTTGACCAGATAATTGTTCCTACAATATAGTAGTAAAAATATTATTTAATAGAAATTAATTAATATTTAACACAATTAATAAGTTCAAAATACCTCGTCCTCGGCTACACAAGTAAAACTTTTCGACCCAGCTGTGTGCGTGAATTTTTGTTTTTGCCTACTTGTAGTTCCAACGCGCTCACGATCCTACATTATGAAATTATTATTACGTATATAGTAAACACTATAAACTGAAATAATTATACGAGTTTGGAAGTACGTAATACCTCTCCTTTCTTTGAATTCCAAAATCTAACTGCATCTTCCCATTGGTACCTCAACATTCCTAGTGGGACATTTCGCAATTTATCTTCGAGACTTATATTTTTCTTAAAATATTCCTTCTTTAAAGTACTTTTATGGTCTCTCCATTTTTCTCCTAATGCCTTCTTGACATAATTATCCGATACCTCTAGAGCAAATCTCTCCTGCAAAAAACACAAGTTTAGAAAGTACATATAAATGAAACTTAAACCAAAGTATTATAAATTGCATTCACATTATTACATTAATATTATCGAGAGCTTGATTTTTGTTAAAACAAAAAAGGAGGTTGTCGACGAAGATGCAAACAAGAAAGTCAAGCGAAGAAAAGCGATGAAGGGCTACCGACAGAGATGCAAGGGTCACGATTTGGGGAAATTGGGGAAAAATAAAGGAATCGGGTAGGGGAGAAGCAATTTGGAAAAAATAAAATGGGCGAAAAAAGAAGAGATTTCAGGGGGTGGGGGGGAATCGATTTTGGGAAAAAGAAGGGGAAAAAAAAAGAAGAGATTTCAAGTTTGGGACGGTGGGGGGGGAATCGATTTTGGGAAAAATAAGGGGGAAAAAAAGAGTTTTCAGTTGGGATTTCGTTGGGGGGGAGAGAACTGATTTTGGGAAAAAATACTAAGTCATTTTGGGGTAACAAAACGACGCCGTTTTGCAAAAAAAAAAATACACAATAGTGGCGTTTGGACTAAAAACGTCACTATTGCTCAACTTTTTGCGGTGTTTGGAACAAAAACGCTGCTATTCTTACCTTTTGCGGCGTTTTTCTCATAAACGCCGTTAACTCTTGACTTTTTTACAATTTTTATATTGAATTATTGTATCTTTCATGTAAATTTTAAATAAATATATTTTTTTAAAATTTAAGTAATATTTAAAAGAATTAGATAAAATTATAATTTTTATGTAAGAAAACAAAACAAAAACAAAAATTCCAAAATATTAAAAAAACAAAAAGCTTTAATTTTTATTTATCTTTTGTATTAATTATATATTCTTTCAATATATTAAGAAATTAAATTCAAATTTCAATTTACTAATTAATTTTGTTTCTCTAGAGATGCATGGGTTAGCAACTTTTTAATTTTAATATATATAAAGTTGATCTATTATCTCTTAAATAATTTAAACTATAATGATAGTTTTAATATATTAAAATTAATATGATCTCTTTTACAATTAGATAAAAATTATTTAATATATAAATTAAAAACAATCAATATATACCAAAATACTTTAAAATTATTTTAAATAAATAGAAAATGATGAAAGAGTATATAAGTTGTCGAAAAGAATACATGGTAGCCACTTGGATGATGGGTGAGAATACAAAGAGCAAAACGTCGACGTTTTGTTTAAAATCTAAACACTAAACCCCAAACCCCTAAATATAAATTATAAACCCTAAAATTTAAATCTCAAACCCTAAACCATAAATTCTAAATTCTAAACCATAAAACACAAAACCCTAAAAATAAAAGTCATACACTTTAAACCATAAACCCTAAACCCCAAATCTTAAATCATATATCCTAAACCCTAAAATAAAATGAATCTTTGAGGTGCTTTTTAAAAACGCCGTTATTGCTTATCTTTGTGACGTTTTCTCATAAACACCGCTAATGCTTGACTTTATTAATGACATATGAGCAATTTTATATTGAATTATTATATCTTTCATATTAATTTTAAATAAATAATTTTTAAAATTTTAGTAATATTTAAAAGAATTAGATAAAATTTGAAATTTTTATATAATTTTATGTAAGAAAACAAAATCAAAAACAAAAATTTCAAAATATGGAAAAAAAAAAAAAAAGCTTTAAAATTTTTTTATCTTTTGTATAAATTATATATTCTTTCAATATTTTAGAAAATTTAAATAATTTTTCAATTTATTAATTATTTTTGTTTCTCTAGATATGCATGGGTTAGCAAATTTTTAATTTTAATATGTATAAATTTTATCTATTATCTCTTAAATAATTTAAATTGTAATGATAATTTTAATATATTAAAATTAATATTATCTTTACAATTATATAAGAAATAATTTAATATATAAATTAAAAACAATCAATATATACCAAAAAACTTTAAAATTATTTTAAATAATAGTATTTTAATTTTTTTTCATTTTTAACATATATTTTCTATATTTTTACTTTCAAATTTTTTCTATGTGTCATTAACTTTTTCTGAAGATTTTAAATATTAAATTAAAAATTAATTGTATTTTAATTAATATAAAGAAACTAGTTAAATAATAAATAGAAAAGGATGAAAGAGTGCATGCATGGGTGAGAATACAGAGAGCAAAACGGCGTCGTTTTGTTTAAAATATAATGATTTTTTACTGCATTTCCGACAAAACCGAGCTACTGCCAGACCTTTTGTGGCGCTTATTAGAAAAACGCCGCTAATGTTAAACTTTTTGCGGCGTTTTTCTCATAAACGTCGCTACTGGTAGACCTTTTTCGACATTTTTCTCATAAACATCGCTATTGCTTGACTTTTTGCGGCGTTTTTATCATAAATGCAGTTATAGCTCTAACCTTTTGCGGCGTTTTCCGATTAGCGCCACTAATGTATAACTTTTGCAGTGTTTTTGGTCCAAACGCTACTAAAACGCTGCTAAAAACTTAATTTTATGTTAAAACTTTAGTTCAACGTTTAAGTAAAAATTAGTTTGGTTAAGATTTTAGTTTGATTATCCAAAAAGATAGTTAGGTAAAAACCAATAATGTTTTAACACATCATTACCCAATTTATTATCATTATCTTAATTACTACCTATTTCGTGTTAAAGTGATGACATTAATTGATGATATTATCATTATGTTTCCAGTTTTGTTGACAGTTTATTGACTCACACCGTGTGCTTCATATTGTCGGCTAATTTTTGACGCACACGTTTATTCTACCTAAGATATGGGTATATAAATAAATAATATGTTAATCATGATATTATACATTTGCTTGCGAATCGTTGTTCGATTTGAGTGCGGATTTAATATCTACCTTGATTGAGCGGTGGCGCTCGGAGACCTACACTTTCTATATGTTATGCGGGAGTGCATGATCACGTTGGAAGATGTCGTTATGCAACTTGGGCTACGAGTTGATGGTAACGTGGTTGTCGAAATCATTTTTAAGTTTTTTTAAAAACGGGATCTACTTTAAAAACGAAAATGGAGTCGCCACCAATCTCTTTTTGCTTAGGTGTGATCGGATCACCTTATAAAATATTTTATTTCAAAACATTGATTTTGGCCTACGAAATTTAAGAAAACGGGTTCGAGAGTCAGTTACGTACAAAGAAAGATTAACACTCTCGTAACGCCCAAAATTGGTATCGAATTGATTAGTTATTGTCCTAATGTCGAAAATTCGAAAAAATTTGAAAACATGATTTCTTTAAAAACTTGAACAATTTGAATTGGAACTTGAGATTCTTTTGTTCCGAAAGAATACAAACATCACATCCAGCACGTTAGAACATGATGTTTTAAACACTCGTAGCCAACATCTCATGATTTACAAAATTCATTAAAAGGATATTTAGTTATTTAGTCAAACGGAAAATCGAAACCCAGCACGTTAGGGCACTATTTCCTGAATTTCTAAACACAAAATATTGCCTTATTTAAGAAAAACTTTTGGATAAAATGTAGTAATTAAAGGAAATAGATATTTTTAAACAAAGATTTTAAAAATATATTTAGTTATTACAAAAGTGCAATTTACTAAAGTTACAAGTCATATTAACAATTAGCACTAACATAAACAATTAAGTAAAAGAAAGACAAGCAATAATAATAATATTAAGGTAAATAAAGATAATGGAAAAAATTTTAAAAAATGAACAATCAAAAAAAATATAGAGTAGATAATAGCAATTTTAAAATAATCTATGAAAATTTTAAAAATTATTCACAAGATTAAATTCATGTATAAAAATAATAATATAAGGTAAATACTATACTAAAACAAATAATGAGTATTATAATAATTTTAAAAAAAGTATAAAAATGATATGGATAAATAAAAAAATTAAAAAATGCATAAATCAACCTAATTCCCACAATATGAGGATTCAACGAAATTCCTTCACCAAAACCTAACTCTTACGAAAGCAACTAAAAAGAAACGAAGATGAGCGAAGAACAAAATAAGAACAAGCCACAAAAAATAAGAACACAAAAGAGAGAGAAATTTGAGTGAATGCTCTCAAGAATTTTTATTACTCAAAACTCAAGTGTGCTTTACAATGAAGGGAGAGGCCTCTATTTATAGTTGAGCCTCCCCAAATCCAACGGTACAGATCAATTGCATCAACGACTAAGATTAAAAGGTATTTACAAATTAAATTTCTAAGATTACAAAATCATATATTCTAAGATTGCATATCATATCTTCTAAGATTATCATATCTTCTAAGATTACATACCATATCTTCTAAGATTGCATATCATATCTAAGATTGCATATCATATCTTCTAGGATTGCATATCATATCTAAGATTTGTATATCATATCTAAGATTTTGTATATCCTTGAAGATTGTGTTCCCATATACGTCAAGCTTGTAGATGGACCTTCAATTTTTTAATGGGTCATTCCGATCGGGCCAAATGATATATTTTAGACTGGACTTGGACTTAATTTTATTATTTTGGGTTTATTATTTTTTATATGGGCTCGGGTTAAATTGGCCTATTACAGTGGTCACAGGATGAAGCAGAGCATTGGAACATTTGATGCTATGTAACAACTTGCTTGGATAGTCCTCTGGTGATGGAGAAGAGAACTTCACGATCTTGAAATTCTCATGGTTGAGAGTGAATTTCAAGAACTGAGAACAAGTTGAGGTAGGTTGCTTGAGCCTATATTTTACAACTAATATGGAGATACTTATATAGAACAAAACATCTAATAAGGTCGACATATAATATACCATACAAGTATTTAGCACGGTCGAAATCCTCCAAGGGAATTACATTATGTGGAACCAGTTAATTTCAAATCCGTCTTCTACTATCAAATCATGATATGAGATCACCTAGGTGGATAGAGAGAGGCTTACTTTTCGGTTTAACAAAGGTGAAGGAAATTAGCGAGATGGGTTATCGAAGGACAGACTCTAAGGAAAAAACAAAACTAACACCACCAAAATACTGAAAGACAAAAGATGAAAGAAAATCTATTATAAGATAGAATAATCATTTGAGAATGGCAAGAGTCAAGCTAGTCAAATGGGAAAAACGATAGTAGAGAGAGTCCTCCAGATGAGAGCTAGAGACTTCTAAAGCTGTAACGTAGGTTCTAGGATGAACAGATCACCAGAAACTAGGTACGATATGATGGCTAATCAAAACCAAATCGACAGATCCAAACTAGGGTAATGAGATTCAGCTAACTAATAGAAACCAAGGAGGAAGAGGGATTTAAATCAGATCAAAGTAACTATGCATCAAAAGGAAGAAGACAGCAAAACCCGGAGAGAAAAGCTCCCTGTTTCTTGCTTAATTTTTTTCCATGATTCCCCAAGAAATGAGGTTGTGGTTTCTTTGTTTTCAACTTCTACCATGAAATCATGAGGAACTTTTTGGTCCTGAATATCTTCAGGAAGAACAAGCTGAAACCATCCCTAGAGAAGTTAATTTGGTGGTTAACTAGCCTTAAAACTTATATATTAACCCATATTCAAGAGGGCAGAGGATTTTTATCCATTAAAACTTATATATTAACCCATATTCATGATAACTTTCGGTTATATTTAACATGAACTTTAGTATTTAAGTATTAAAAAAGAAATACAAATTTACATTATTCAACCCGTTGAATTAGTTGAATTGAGAACTGGAGATTTCACCGATTCAACCTCCCATCTGCAAATTTTCCAAAATGAGTAGATTAAGGTGAAATGTGTAAATAAAATCACTCTTCTTTATCTATAGCAATAGTTTCTCAAAACCACCTTCTTTTCATATGATCTTCAACTAATGATGAATAGAAACAGTAGGGCAGAGACCACCATTGTTGATATAGTGATCGAGTTTACTTTAGCAGAGTTGGGAAGAAAAGGGTAAGCATCAGGAGGAGGCAACAAGCATTCATCGCCATTAAAGTAGACTTTCCGAGGAAATGCCCACCCATGTTTGAAGGTAAATGTGTCCTTGTTTTTCCTTAGCAGCACCTCTGACTGTACATTTCCTTGAGGCCCTGCTTCCATTAATAGGTCATTGTAGAATTTCATGCCATAAAACATGCCTGTATCATCTGCATAAACATAAAGTTGAATCATAGGTGTAAATGATTTCATTAGGAGTTTCATAAAAATCAAAGAGAAGAATGGTTTCGGAGGAACTCACTTATTGCTTCATAGGGCACTAGAGGCTTGTAATCAAAGCTAAAAACTTGGGTGACGCCATTGAGATTGGGATGCTGAGCAACTAGTGTCCACTGTGTGTAGTTCATGCGGTAATTGAAATTTGTAACGGCTATCTTTACACGCCAGTAATCCTTGTAGTTGAGCTTCACATGCCAATGCACTCTTATTGGGCACATATGATGTGTGCATTGTAACAATGGCGCATTGTCTTTCCTTGGTGTATTTATTCCTTTCTTGTGTGCTTGCTTCGAATCACTCCTGAAAATAAGCCCACTCAATTACTAACATTATGGATTTAAATTACGATTGTATTGGTTTCAAAATAACAATTTTAATATTGTGTTGTGATTGAAATAGTTAGTATTGTACCTATAAGCATATCATTGGTGAAAGTACTATGAGACCCATGCATGAGGAGTCAAATTTTGTTTTGACTCCTATTAAAAAAATGAGCAAATTAGTCTCTATACGTTAGATCAAAGAGCTCTAGTCCTCTTGTTAAAAATTCCATTTATTTCTACTATTAAAAATTAGTCCATGAATGTCAACATGAGATACATGCCATTAATATTTGGTTATTCTATCAACCGTGCAGTTTTTGACAGTACAAGAGATGAAAATTTTAACAAAAAGACCGATTTGTTTTTTGATCAAATGTACAAGGATTAGTTTGTCTAGTTTTTGAGTAAAGAGAACAAAATACAATCTGACTACTAGTACAAGGACCTCTATGGTACTTTTACTGTATATCATTTCTATTTTGATACCAATGACGATACATTATTGATGTCATTTTGTTTTATCTTGAAATCGATACGGTATATGGATTGTTAGTTCGAGTGTAGTGAATGAGAGGCTTACACAACACAGTTGTTTTTATTCTGACAACCGCAAGCGCATTTCGGACAAGGTGTGATAGTCTGGTTATAGAAAGATGAGAATGAAACACAACATTTTGGGTTCTTTGCGGCAAGAAATTGTGAATAAGTGCATGTTACATTCCATGTCACTGCATAGGATTGAACACGTTAGCTATCATATAGTAATTTAAATTAGATTCGTAAAATTTGTATTATATTTGCAAACATAACATAAAAGAATCGAAAGTGAAATAATGCTTACTCAATGCCTGAGTTTTTCGCCGATGATCGGCTGTTAAGTAGACCGTGGAAGGCACAACTTTAGCAGGGCCACAAGTGTAGCCTAGCCCCGGACCGAGCAAAGTGAAATTCATGGGTAGCTTTACTGTTTTATTTGAAGTTCCAGCGACTCCAACGCTGACTTGAAAGGCGGAGACTGAACTCGACGGATCTTGTCCCCAAGCGGACACTACACCGGCTTTACAACAATTGGAGAACTGCTGGTTGTAAGGAACGCCAGGGAGTAAATCCACCACAACAGGCTTCCTCAAACAACAGTGAGGCACATTTCCTTTGAATTTGGAACAGTCACCTTGCTCGGTGGTTTGAGCCCCAACCATGGACCATATCACTTCTTTCTTAGCCCATTGCCACCCTAGTGTCCACCCCGGGCTCACGATGCTACGGTACATTTGGAAGTTGCTCATCGTCACTGATGCCTGGTTTACCATTTAACTGCGTTAGTTGAACTGGAGTGTGAATATCAGACATAGATATAGTTTAATACTTCAACATGTTCAACTCACCACATAGCCATCAGCCGTCCAAGAGACAACATCCCATTTTATTGTTATGTTTCCAGTTGGATCCAGTGGATCATATGCAGCTAAAAAAGAATCCATAAAAACAGGAGATAAATAGATCAAACATTAAATTATTCAAAGAAAAAAAAAACATGCTGAAATTTGAATTTGATGTATTAATTGAGAAAGAACTTGTACCAGCATGGGGAAGCATTACAAAAAAAAGAACAACTAGGCCACATATGGACTTCATTTCTTGTTTCAGAATATTGAGTAAAGTACCAAGTTCTTGGCAAGAACACAGAGGAGACAGCAAGGTGTTTGCATTAATGCTTGAGCTAAAAAAGGAAAGGGAAAAGTATATGTTGGCGGAGGAATATTGCTTTGAAAATGGCTTACCAACTGGTTGTTCATATTTCATGGGATATTTTCATGTCCCTCTCTCTTTATTAGTGAACTTCTTTTTTGCATTTTGAAGCAAAACCTTGGCAAGTATGATGGAGAAGTTTAGGACGTATACGAGCGGGGTTTGATCTGCGAAAAGTGTAAGCAAGTTTAATTGAGTTTCACTTTTAAAATTTGAATCTATCTAAATTAGGTTGGATTACTTGCTAAAAATAAATTCAATTCCCATGTATAATTTCAAACTCAAATTCATATTAAAAATTTTCATTACTAAAGTCGAATATTATATACTTGAATTCAGCTCCCTCAATATCTTGAATTGTAAAAAGCTGATTCTCTTATTTATTCTTGAAATGTGACTATTGTTTGCTTGCAGTGGTTAAAAAGGGGTTATGTGAAGCGGAGTATCCAAGGATGCAAATTTAAGCTGCATTTTTCCATCCCATCCAGACAAGAAGGCAAATGATATCTCTCTTTCAACATGATATCTCAGCTTAATTTAAAGACAAATGCTTAGGAAAACAACATTAAAAATAAAAGGTAGCTCTGTCTTGTTTCCATCAATGTGTGTCCTCAGATAACCTCTTAATTAACCATTCATAGTATATAAATGTGTAGGCCCTTTGAAAGGGAAACAAAACCTGAAAAAGCATGACGGGATAATTTTTTACACTTTAGAGGGTTATAAATAAGAGTTGAGCATGATGGTATTTTACATATGTATATATGTAGTATAATTATCTAAATATATATTTTTTAAAAAAAAAAAAGAATATACTCCTATCAAACATGCTGTCCATTTCTGAACATTGAGAATTGCATTCATAGGTAGACACTTATGTGACCCGAAATTGCAAACTCTTCATTTCCTTAGAGTAATTAAATTTGACACTCATGTTTGACATATATTGTATATGATATAATAATCTTTCAAATATAAATTAAAAAAAGAAAGAAAAGAAAGCCAACTATAGCATATAAGGCAAATTTTGGTATTAATCCTTGTATTATTACTAAATTTAGAATTTAATCCCAATACTTTAATTTGGTATTTTTTAGTCTTCTTATTGCTATCATTTGAGAAATTAGCCCAAATCATTGTTGGTGTTAAATACTTTGTTGAGGTCAAATCATAAATTCAGTCTTTGTACTATATAAAATTTGAGATTTAACTCTGTTAGAATTAAGTGCTCCGAATCTTTATTTAAATAAAATACAATGGTAAAATAAAATAAAAGAAGAATCCTTATAGAACTACACTTTTTTAATTTTTTTAAATAAGGTGTTTCAATCTTAGTACACTCCTATTAAAATATGGTTTTACAAGCCTATAAATAGACATAGTCTATTCCTCTTGTAATTATTTGCATTCGACATAGTGAATTTTCTTCTCCTCTGCCCGTGGTTTTTTTCCCAAAAGGGTTTCCACGTAAAATCTGTGTGTTCTTTAATTTTTATTTCTCTTTTCTTTACGATATATTATCATTACCGACGTTATATTTTTTACAAATTGGTATCAGAGCATCCAGATTTTTCATCTCGATTACGGTAATGGCGCATTTGAAGTATAAAATTTCGTTGTTGGATCGCAACACCAGATTGGCGTTGTGGTAGATAAAGATGCAGGCAGTTCTTGCACAGATGGATTTAGAGGAAGCCCTGCTAGGGGTAGATAAGATGCCTTCGACTTTGACGGAGGAAGAGAAGAAGCGCAAGGATCGAAAGGCATTAACACAGTTACATCTGCACTTGTCTAACGAAATTTTGTAGGATGTGATGAAGGAGAAGACCATTGCTGCATTATGGAAGAGGCTAAACAAACATGTATATCGAAAACTCTAACCAGCAAGTTGCATATGAAGTAACGTCTTTATGCTCATCGTTTGGAGGAAGGTGCGTCTGTGCACAAACACTTAACAGTGTCTAAAGAAGTTCTCTTAAACTTGGAGGCCATGCAGGTTTAGTATGATAAGGAAGATCTAGGGTTGATTCTACTTTGTTCGTTGCCCCCGTCTTATTCAACCTTTAGAGACACGATTTTATATAGCCGCGAGTCTCTCACAGTTGATGGGGTTTATGATTCTTTGACCTTGTATGATAAGATGAAGTATTTTGTGGTTAAAACTGACTCTCAGGGAGAGGGTCTCATTGTTCATGGATACAAGATCGAAATACTGATGATGATCGTGGAAGGACACAGGGACGAAATCCTCACGGTAAATCTAAGGGTAGATCGAAGTCTTCAAACAGAGGTAAAACTTGTAACTTCTGCAAGAAGAAAGGACGCATTAAATCTGAGTGTTATAAGCTACAAAATAAGGTCAAAAGGAAGGCTACGAATCAAAAGGGAGGCTACGAATCAAAAGGGAAAACAACCAGAAAATTTCGGTAAAGTTGATGTTGTAAAAGACTACAACGATGGTAAACTTCTAGTTACTTCTGTCAACAATTCAAAAGTGAGCGATGAGTGGATCCTTGATTCAGGTTGCACCTTCCACATGAGTCCCAATCGGGATTGGTTTACAAATTATGAAACAGTGTCTAAAGGTGTTGTTTTGATGGGAAATAATGCTTCGTGTAAAATCGCAAGTGTTGGAACAATTAAATTTAAGATGTTTGATAGAGTTGTCAAAATACTTAGTGACGTACGACATGTTCCAGAATTGAAAAGAAATTTAATTTCGTTAAGTAATCTTAATTTAAAAGGGTACAAATACACAAAAGTGGGATTTTGAAGATTTCCAAAAGTTCCCTCGTTGTGATGAAAGGGCAGAGAAAGACTACCAAGTTATATGTTTTATAGGGTTCTAATGTTATTGGTGATGCAGCTGTCGCTTCATCTTCCTTGTCAGATGATGATATTACTAAACTTTGGCATATGCGCCTAGGGCATATGAGTGAGAATGGCATGGCAGAATTGAGCAAAAGCGGACTTCTTGATAGGCAAGGAATTTGCCAACTGAAGTTCTGTGAGCATTGCGTTTTTGGGAAGCAAAAGAGAGTTAGATTCACCAGAGGAATCCATAACACGAAAGGAACGTTGGAGTATATTCATTCTAATTTGTGGGGGCCATCAAGAGTGCCTTCAAGAGGTAGAGCTAATTATATGCTAACTTTTATTAATGATTTTTCCAGAAAAGTCTGGGCATTCTTCCTAAAGCAGAAAAGCAATGTGTTTTTCGCATTTAAGTCTTAGAAAACTATGATTGAAAAACATACGGGAAAACAAATAAAATACTTTCGCACAGACAATGGCTTAGAGTTCTGTTTTGATGAGTTTAATAAACTGTGCAAGTTAAAAGGGATCGTGAGACACTTGACAGTTCGTCATACTCCACAACAAAACGGCATTGCAGAACGAATGAACAAAACAATCATAGAGAATGTTCGATGTATATTGTCAAATGCCGACTTACCAAAGTCATTTTGGGCCGAAGCAGCCTCTATTGCATGTTTTTTTATCAATCGATATTCATCCGTTGCCATTGAGAAAAAGACTCCACAAGAGGTATGGTCTGGTAATCTTGCTAATTATTCTGATTTAAAGATTTTTGGGTGTCCTGCGTGTGCTCGTGTTGATAATGGAAAGTTGGAACCGAGATCCATTAAATGTGTTTTTCTTAGTTATAAAGTTGGTGTAAAAGTGTATAAGTTATGGTATCTTGAAAATAGAAAAGTTGTGATTGTTGTTTTTGATGGAACTGCTATGCTACCTAACTTATCTCTTAAAGACTCTTCCAATAAAGAAAATCAAAAGCAGGTGGAGCATCAGATTAATACAGAGTCGACTCCTCAAGCCAGTATAAAAATTGAGAATAGAGTTGCTTCTTCACCATTATACTCTATCTCCAAAAATAAAACTAGAAGAGAAATTAAACCTCCAAAGAAGTATGCCAAGGCTAATCTAGTTGCTTATACTATAAATGTGGTCGAAGATATAGATGCAAACCAAGAGCCGTTTAATTATTCTGAGGTGGTTAGCTGTGAAGACTCAAAAAGTGGATGTTTTCTATGCAAGAGGAGATGGAATCACTCCACAAAAATAGAACATGGGATATTGTGAAACTTCCTAAAAGTAAAAAAGTTCGTTGTAAATGGGTGTTTAAAAAGAAAGAAGGGACTCTAAGAGTTGAAGAACCCAGATATAAACCAAGCTTGTTGCAAAGGGTTACAGTTAAATTCCAAGAGTGGACTTCACAGATGTGTTCTCCCCAGTTGTGAAGCATAGTTCGATTTGAGCTTTGCATGGTATTATGGCCATGCATGATTTGGAGCTTGAGTAGTTAGATGTAAAAATTGTATTTTTTTCATGGAGAACTTGAGGAAGATATTTACATGCAACAACTAGAGGGTTTTACAGTCTTAAAAAAAGAAGACTATGTTTGCTTGCTGAAAAAGTCCCTTTACGGTTTGAAACAGTCACCAAGACAGTGGTACAAGAGGTTTAATTCCTTTATGACTTCTCATGATTTTAAAAGAAGTAGTTTTGACAGTTGTGTTTACTTTAAGAAAAATAGTGATGGTTCTTTTGTGTATCTACTTCTTTATGTTGATGACATGTTGATAGTAGCAAAAGATAAATGAGAGATAAGAAATGTCAAAGCCCAACTAAGTAAAGAATTTGATATGAAAGATTTGGGACTAGCAAAGAAGATACTTGGTATGGAGATTCTCAGAGATAGAAAAACAAGTAAATTGTACCAAAGTCAGAAGGGGTACATTGAGAAAGTTCTTTACAGGTTCAATATGCAGAGTGCTAAGCCTGTTAGTACTTCTTTAGTAGCCCATTTCAGACTTTCATCGGCTTTGTCTCCACAATCAGATGATGAGATTGAGTACATGTCACATGTTCCATACTCTAGTGCAGTGGGATCTCTCATGTATGCTATGGTTTGTTCACGTCTAGATTTATCATATGTAGTCAGTGCAGTTAGCAGATACATGGCAAATCCCAGTAAAGAACATTGGAAAGTAGTTCAGGGATTTTAAGATACTTACGAGGTACTACTAATGTTTGCTTACAGTTTGGAAGAACTAGAGATGGAGTCATTGGGTATGTTGATGCTGATTTTGCTGGAGACCTTGATAAAAGAAGATCTCTCACTGGTTATGTCTTTACAATCGGAGGTTGTGCAATCAGTTGGAAAGCTACTTTGCAAACTACAGTAGCTTTGTCTACCACTGAAACTGAGTACATAACGATTACTGAGGCTTGTAAAGAAGTTATTTGGTTGAAGGGACTCTTTAGTGAGCTCAATGAAGACCTTCAAATCAGCACAGTATTTTGTGACAGTCAGAGTGACATCTTCCTTACAAAAAATCAAATGTTTCATGAGAGAACAAAACACATTGATGTTCGGTATCATTTTTTTCGTGATATTATTGCTCATGATGATATTATTGTGAGCAAAATTAGTACTCATGAAAATCCTGCAGATATGATAACTAAGCCACTTCCAATAACCAAGTTTGAGCATTGTTTAGACTTGGTTGGTGTTCATTGTTAAAGTTAAACCCTAAGGGTTTTATGGAAGAGGTGGGGAACTTGTTCGTTGAGAGATCGCGATGAAGAACTTGTTCATTGAGAATTCGTGTCAAGGTGGAGATTGTTAGAATTAAGTGATTCGAATCCTTATTTAAATAAAATACAATGGTAAAATAAAATAAAAGAAGAATTCCTATAGAACTATACTTCTTTTATTTTATTTTAAATAAGGTTTTTTAAACCTTATTAAACTCCATCTATTTGATAATGATTAGAATAAGGTGTTTCAATCTTACTACACTTCTATTAGAATATGGTTTTACAAGCCTATAAATAAACATAGTCTATTTCTCTTGTAATTATTTGAATTCGACATAGTGAATTTTCTTCTCCTTTGTCCGTGGTTTTTTTCCCGAAAAGGTTTTTACGTAAAATGTGTGTTCTTTAATTTTTATTTCTCTTTTCTTTACGATATATTGTCATTACCAAAGTTATATTTTTCACAAACTCATTTACTTTTATTTAGCCATTTTTGGTCCCTTATTGTTATTGGTATGAGGAATTAATCTGAATTGCTAATGGCATTTGTTGATACAAGATGTGGTGAAAGAGGTTGGGACTAGTTTCCACGAGGATACTGAGAGTCGCTAATAGAGGTTTTTATGGAAGTTAGAGAATATATATACATACATATATATATTAGAGTTTTTGTAAGAGCGGGGGAGTCTTGGCTTCCTTAGAGAATTGAGGAAATTTATATAGATGAGGGGCTTGGCATGGGCTCCTCTAAACAAATGTCCTACTGTGGTAAAGTTATGAAATGCACTACTTGGATGTGATTAGGTATAGCTTGATTATACTTTTGTAGTCAATAATAGAGAGATAGAGCAGTTTTTAAATAGTTCTTGATATGATCTTGTAGCGGCTGATGTGACAGGCACACGAGTGTACTTAGTCTTGTGAGTTTTCTTTAGTCGAGTAGTTGATTTACAAGGTGCTCCTAGTGAGGTGTGGTGGTATAACAATTGGCCCTTTAGTTGAGGGGAGGTTATAAATTGACCTTTCTAAAGGTAATGTTCTTGTCAAGGTTTCTTTTTCCAGAGATGCAACATTTTGATTTTGGAGAGCTTGATAGGCCAATTGGGCGAGCTTGTGATGCCAAGTTTGAGGAGTGAGCTTGAAAAGGTAACAAACCTGAAAATGTCAGGTATTCGAGCAAATCCTATATCAATTGTTGGTGCAGCTTCTGATACTTAATTTTTTTTCAAATATTCATTTTTTGTGGCAGCTACTTAAAGGTTTTTTGAGGCGCATGTGAAACAATCATGATGTAATTGTTTCCTTCATCTCTATTAGAGTCTAAGAAAGGAACTCTGTTAGTCTGTTAGCCTGTTATACAAATTGTTATGTAGTTACTAAATTGTTAGTAGTAGTTACTCATACACATTTATATAAATACTACTGATTATACAGATTCAGGATAACATAATAATAATCAATTCAATTTCTGAGAATATTTTCATTCTTACTAGATATATTAACATGGTATCAGTCACCTAGCTTCTGGAGACCTATTGTATTGTGCTTCCATAGCCACCTCTGCTTCTACTGACTCTACCACTTCTGCTCATAGCTGTTCGTCGTTCACCGGTGCTCAACTAGTCCAGTCTTTCCCTTGTCACGACACTGTTAAGCTGGATGATAGTAACTTTCTTCAATGGCAGTAGTACATCCATTTGATTACTGAAGGCTATAATTTGACTGGTTTTTAGAAGGCACACTACTTGTTCCGCCAAGATTTTTGCAATCGCCGGACGACTCTCTAGTTTAGAATCTAGATGCTTCATCATATTTTCAAAAGATAATTTATTTACTTCTTGGCTTCTTTCTACTATTAGCTCGTCTCTTTTGTCTTGTTTTACAGATGCTAAGATGATATGTGACATCTGGATAACTGCTACTCATTTCTTTGCCACTGTCATTGGAGCCAAGCTCTCCCGCATCCCTCATAAGTTACACTCAACTAAGAAGGGTACTCTGTTGGTTAATGAATACATAACAAAGATCAAGAACACCTGTGCCTTGGTTGCTGCTTTTTGATCACAAATTTTAAAAACAGAGAAGGTGGAGATTGTGCTCGCGGGCTTGTCGTTGGAGTTTGACGCAGTGCTCACCCTTACGTCCTTTTTGTTGGAACCTTTATCGTTATAACGACTCGTTGATGTTTTGTTAGAGTACGAGAGTCATCAGGCTTGAGCGGTGCAAGAAGTTCCAATTCATGCGTATTTGGTAGAGGTGGTTCTATAGCTGATGGTGGTAGATTCTGTGCGTGGAGGTTGTCTCCCCACTAGTCCTGAGAGGGCTTTTGTTTTCGCATCCAATGTCAAATCTGTGGCCGATTTGGGCATTTGGCTCAACGGTGTTATTATCTCTTTATTTGCGACTATAGTGGTCCAACGTCAGTGGTGAGGTCTTTACCATTGTCTACTTTTATTGATCCAGGTTCGGGAGCTACATGTTTTGGTATTCATAGTGGGTTTTCTAGCGTGCCACCTGCTGGTTTTTCAGTCCTAATACTATTCTCCGGACAGGTTACTGGTCTCTCCTCACCGGCGCCGCAAACATTTCTCCCTAGAGGCTGGTGAGGCGGTTCGACGACTGTTGCGACACCTCCTCATGTTTCATAGCCTAGGGTTTCCCCTCACCCTTTTGTTACATATGGTGATGGGTAGGCCACAATTCTGGGCCTTCGGTTGGGCTTGGTGCTAGGCCGATTGCAAATGGTCCTTCCCTTGGGCCGCTTTGTCCCTGCTGAGCCGTCTGCTGCAGGCTATAACTTTGGGGATCTTTTCCTCCTATTGGACCATCTAATAATGTAGCTCCTATTAGGTCGATTTCAAATTGTGTTTGATTTGAGGGCTTTTTTAATCATGAAAAGGACTTAGGCCTATAGGTGGTGGTGATTTTGGGCCGAATTCTTGGTTACACATTCCTGGATGACAAAATTATGTGCTCATATTTTTCCTACTTTCAGCATCGCCTTGTGTTGGGTTGCCCCATGTTCTTAACTTTCATGCTTCTGATTTCTCGAATACTACTAGGTCCAATACTAATGCAACTCATTTTGTGTCTAATTTTGATGATGATGATGATGATTCATATATTCTTATGCCTATAGGGACGTCATCTTGGTATCCAGATTTAGAGGCTACACATCATGTTTGTCGGAAGTCTCTGCCTTGAATGAGTCCACACCGTACTCAGGTATATCTCTTCTCTTCATGGGTGATGAGACTCCCACCAAAATTTCGTGTGTTGGTAACTTTGTTCTGCCCACAAAGACTAAGTTACTTCATTTTTGTAATGTTCTGTGTGTGCCAACTATACGAAAGAATCTCCTATCTGTTTCTCAGTTTACTACTAAAAATAACATATTTTTTTTTAATTTCATCCATCTTATTGTGTTATTAAGGACATTAAGACTCAAGAAATTTTACTTCTATTCACTCTGTTGTAGTTCTTTCTGCTTCAGAAACTAGACTTTAGTTCTCTACTGACAATTGTGATACTTTTACTTTATGGCATTGAAGACTTGGTCACCCCTCTTATTATATGGTTAATCCATCTTAGATAAATTTAAGATTGTACCAAATAATTCTTGTCTTACTACTGTTTGTATTGCTTGTCAAAAGGGGAAGTTCCATAAATTGCCTTTCCCTCACTCTACTACTGAATATAATGAACCCTTTTCTTTGGTTGTCTCTGATTTGTGGGGACTTGCGTCTGTTGCTTGTTGTAATCATTGGTACTATGTTTCATTTATTGACATGTGTACTCGCTATACTTGGCTCTATCTTATTCAACGTAAGTCTCAGGCTATGGATTACTTTATTCAGTTTTAGCTGTTGGTCAAAACACAATTTGGGAGAGAAATTAAACAGTTTCAAAGTGATTGGGGTGGTGAGTTTCTTGCGTTCAAGCCCGTATTGGCAGAACATGGAATCATTCATCGGCTATCTTGTTCGCATACATCCGAATAGAATTGTGTGGCTAAATGTAAACATCAACATATTGTTGATATAGGTCTTACTTTGTTAGGTTAGGAAAATCTTCCTATGGGTTTTTAGGGCTATGCTTTTGTTGTGCCGTTCATCTTATTAATTGTATTCCCACATTCATTTTGAAGGGGCACTCTTTTTAAAGTTCTTCATGGCCAAGATCCCACATATGATCATTTACGTGTGTTTGGATGTTGTTGTTTTTCGTATCTACGTCTGTTTTTTCCCATAAGTTATATTTTCGCTCTCAACCATGTACATTTTTAGGGTATAGTTCTAAGCATAAAGGTTATCAATACCTTACACCAGAAGGTAAGGTAATTTTATCTCGCAACATCGTGTTTGATGAAAGTCGCTTTCTATTTCCTAAGACTATTACAGAATCCTCTTCATCGGGATAGTGTGTTTCTACCTATGTTTATATTGTGGCTAGTAGATCCACCAAGCCTTCGCTCACACAACCGTTATGGCCTTACCTCCTGCTTCTAGTTTGTCTTCCACTCCGTCTGTTTCGATACACTCTCGGGATATCTCAGACTCCTTGCCCACGGGCTCCACTCCTTTCAAGTCACCCTCTATTTCTTCCAATCCTTGGATTGTTCCTCCACTCGTGGAAAATACACATTCCATGGTTTCTTGCTCTAAAGTCGAGATTTTTAAACCCAAGGCTCTCTCTGTTGAAGCTCTTAACTGTGAACTCCGCACGATTGATGAGGTGTTTGCTAGTAAGGAATGGTGTCTGGCCACTCAAGCTGAATACGATGCTCTCATCATAACTCTACCTGGGATCTTGTTCCTTTTCCTTATGGTCGAAGGTTATTGGATGTAAGTGGTTATTTAAGGTTAAGAAAAATCCTGATGGGACTATTACTCGTCGTAAGGCCTGATTGGTGGTGAAAGGTTGTTCTCAAGTTCCTGGATGTGATTTCAAGGAGACGTTTAGTCCTGTGGTTAAACCTGCGACTATTCTAACCATATTATCTGTTGCTTCCTCTAAAGGCTGGCAACTTCATCAAGTTGATGTTAATAATGCCTTTTTAACTAGAGATCTCATTGACGAGGTGTTTATGCAGCAACCTTTAGGATATGTTCAATATGGTCCAAATGGTGAACCCTTGGTGTGTCGTCTGACCAAAGCGTTATATGGATTATGTCAAGCTCCACGTGCCTGGTTCGATAAACTGAAACATTTTCTTCTCTCTGCTGGTTTTATTTTGTCCAAGCCTGGTTCCTCTTTGTTTGTTCGTGTTACTTCTGCCTCCACTCTATATGTTTTGGTTTATGTGGATGATATTATTGTTATTGGAAGTCTGCCAGATAGCATTGATGTTTTTATTCAACAATTACATAATGAATTTTTGCTTAAAGATATGGGTGACCTTTATTATTTTCTAGGCGTTGAAGTTGCGCGGTCCTACACTGGATGCCTCCATCTATGTCAGTGCAAGTACATTGAGAACTTCTTGATAGAAGTGGCTTGGCTAATGCAAAAAGTGTTCACACACCGATGATAAGTTCTTCTGTTTTATCAAAGGATGAAGGAGATCGTCTTAGAGATCCCATGAATATAGGAGTCTTGCCAGTGCTTTACAATATGTAGTTTTGACTTGACCTGATATTGCCTACGCCGTAAACCATGTTTGTCAATTCATGCATGCACCAACTACTGTGCATTTGGTTGCGTTAAAGCAAATTTTACGTTATTTACATGGCACTCTTGATTATGGGTTAGTTTTTCATCTGTCTGACAGATTGTCATTAGTGGGTCATGCCGATGCCAACTGGGGATTAGATTTTGGCGATCGTCGATCAATGACAGGGTATTGTGTGTACTTTGGACATACACCAATCACCTGGTCTTCTAAAAAACAACAAGTAGTGTCTTGATCTATAGATGAGGCTGAGTATTGGAGTTTAGTCGCTACTACCAGTGATGTTACTTGGTTACTCTCATTGCTACAAGAGCTACACCTATGTTCTGCCGATCTACTTGTTATCTGGTGTGACAATTCTAGTGCAGTCACATTCGCAGCCAATCCAGTCCTCCACTCTAAGTTCAAACATGTTGAGCTTGACCTCTTCTTTGTCCGTGAAAAAGTTGCTAATGGCTCACCTATTGTTGGCGAGGTCCCAGCTTGTGATCAGGTTGCTGACATCCTCACCAAAACTCTATCTGTTTCATGTTTTGAGCATATTCACAATTTTCTTCAGGTTTTACCTGTGGAGAAGATAGGAGAATTGTTACGAGTCTAAGAAAGGAACTCTGTTAGTCTGTTATACAAATTGTTATGCAGTTACTAAATTGTTAGCAGTAGTCACCCATACACACTTATATAAATACTATTGATTGTACAGATTTAAGATAACATAATAATAGTCCATTCAATTTCTGAGAGTATTTTCATTCTTATAGAGATATTAACAATCTCCAAGTTCGTGCAATTTAAATTGATTGGAGAGTGAAGCAACATGCTAGTTATGGTTATTTCCATGAGTTGTATGTCAATTAGGTATAAATATTTGTGCCCTTTGAGCTGGATTCATTTGATGCTTATAAATAGTGCCTTTGAATATGAAACTTTCACTTTTCACAAGGAGATTATTAGTGGTTTGTGGAAGCTTTGAGGTTTTTGAGAGATTCTTGGGAGGAGGGAAGCCTTTATTAGGTCTCCATTTGCTATGTGCATTATTGCTTCCTTTGTATTATTATTTGCTTTCTTTGTCTTAGCTTCATCATTAATGTTTTTGATTCTTTAAGTTAATGAATTTTTATCATTGTTTATTGTTTTTGTAGTTTTAGGTTCCCTTTAAAAGCAATTTTACTCGTGTTACAGTGTGTTTAGGGTACTTTTTAAATCCAATCTCAGCACAATTGCTGTTTGGAAACATATCAGTTACTGAGTTAACTTTTTTAGACTGTACTACACCTTCAATTCCTCATTGATGGTTTTGACTCTAGTAAAAAAAAAATTTCTTTTCACCACAACGCTTTATCCGTTTCCAAATTTCATATATATATATATATATATATATATATATATATATATATATCTTTTTACTTTTACAAGTGTGAATAATAACCAACTCATTATAATTTTGGGTTTTGTAGTAAACATATTCATTTAATTAATTATATTATTGTCTAAAAATTAATAGATAATTTATTAAAATATTATATGATAATAAGTAAATAATATATATTAATATTTTAATTAAGTAAAAATATAATTTTTGATATTGTAATTTTGTAACTATCATTCAAATATAAAAAATATTCTTATGCATTGCCTTTCATTTTTAAAAACTTTTAAAATTTCGCTACACGCCTAATCTTGTTTTCCCAATAGAAGCCTAAAAGGCTTAGTTTCATTAAAAAGTGAGCTCGTGTGCTTGAAGAGGCAAAACCTATAAAGGCTTAACTTCACTAAAATGTGATCTATGTGCTTGAAGAGGTGAGACCTATAGAGGCTTGAATTCAATAAAAAGTGAGTCATTATGCTTGGAAAGTCTTGGTTTCATTGAAAAGTGAGTCCACATGCTAGAAGAGGTCAGGACCCATAGAGGCTTGACCTTTTTGAAAACTAAGTTTGCATGCTTAAAAGGAGTGACACTTGAAAAGAGTTATGCATTTGACAATAAAATGCAATTTCGTTCAACTATGAAGACATACTTAGAGACTTACATATAATATTTATTTAGTGTCATGTGTTCCATGTCCTTGGTACAAATTTGACATATATATGTACCAATTGGTAAGCTTTATATCGATCTTTTTGATAACCCTATAAGGACCTTCCCGTTTTGGTGTCGTTTTTCCTCATTGTGATGTAAGTGTGTTGGCTTCATTATTGCACATAACCATGTTGTTTACTTGGAATTTGTGGTTATGAACTTTAGAATTGTAGTACTTGGCCACTTGTTGGGTCCAAGTTGCTAGCTAGCCTAGTTTCAATGAGGTCTTAAGTTTCTTTTAGGAGGACTAGGTTGATTCTAAGGGATTCCTCATTCAACTAGCTGTTAGAAAAGGAAACCCTATAAATGCTGAAGCCTATTTTTGTTGGTATGATTGTTGGAAAAATTGATTTAGAAAACAATGTTTTTAGGCACAATGAAAGTTTAATATTTTTCTTAAAACCGAGTCTTTGTGATATTTATAACAATAAACCCTTAATCGAAATTATACTTGTGCTTTGTATGAAGCGATTAAGTCAATCTCAACTTTCAACCAGACGACATTCTCCGATATTCTCGAACCATAAATTTATCCTTGTAAAATAAATACATTATCCTTATAAGATATCTTTAATCTCTTTGGGATAAATCCATTCTCTCAATATGATCTTATTTTCTCTAGTGAGAATCATTATATCTTCCTTCATGAAAAGTAAAGTACTAACAAATAGTAATTAAATCATTTATCTCTAAGGAAAATGACTCTTAACCAAGTTACTTTTCATCTATAATGTAATATTAATGAGAGAATATCTTTACCCTTTATTGTTTATGAATTTCACTATTATGGAATGATGACACATCTTGAAAAACTTGTATAGCAATTTACCAACTTTTGTTTCCTTATCTATTTGAACTTAAGTTTTTATTTACATCAAAGTATGCAAGTCACGCAAACGTAGTCCGTCATTCACTTAGGATTAAGGTATGCCACATTATGAATGTCACAAGTGAATAAATTTATAAACATATCTAAGATCTATTCTACTTGGGTCTTGTTCGATGTACTAACAGTTCAGTTAGTCACATCTATGTCTTTATATTTTAGGAATCATCCGCTCTGATACCTAAGACAATGTATCTCTTCGATTAGATTTAACAAACAACATATTAGTCTTTCAATTGATTTTCTCAATTTCGATTAAACTAATGATATGTTTAGATTATCTATTAATATAAGTTGTCTTCTTGTATTACGATCCAACTATGTAATACCGCTTGATATTAGTCTAAACGTTAGATAATTAATGAGTCAATATTTGCTATCATTACACTAATTACACTAGATTCCGACAATGATGGTTTCCCAAACATCAAATTGAAAGGGCCTCTACTTTGGAATCTTCCCTAAAAGCCCATAGAGTACCCCGATAATTCCTTAACCATGCTTCTTTGGAATCTTTAACTTTCTCTTTAAGGGTTTGAATGACTTTCTTGTTGGTGGCTTACACATGTTTGTTGGTTTATAGGGTTTTTACAGAGTTGTGGGTGAGGAGATGTGAGAGTTGGCTCGGGGTGAGCAAAATTTTTTTCGAATCGAAAAACTTGTTTTTTTCAAATTTTGAATTATTCAAATCGAGTTAATCAAATCAAGTCGAATTTCTTTTTCAAATTTCATGTTCAAGTTAAGTTAAATTTTCAAATTTGAATAATTTGAATAATTCGAATAAAATGAATACAAATTATATTATTTTAAATTTTAAATTTATATTCCCAAGTCCAAACCTTTTTACTTTACCCCATTTCCCCCCAAAGCCCAAAGCTTAAAGCCCAAACCCTTTTACTTTACCCCATATTCCTCCATAGCTCATCTGCCCCAGCCGACTATACCTACCATTTTCCCAATTTCCCCCAAATCAAACCCTTTAGGCTCCATTGTCCATCCATTCAAACCCCCAAATTCCAAATCTATTTTTCTTCTTCAAAAAACCCTAAATCAAACCTAAAATCCATTCTTTTTCTTTTTCAAAAATCCCTAAATTAAACCCTCCATTCATCATCATCATCATCAGTTCATTCAAACCCCGATATGAAAATCCCGACCTCTATTCTTCTTCATCATCAGTTCATCAAGCTTTCTTAGGTTAGAAAAATCCCTCACCATCTGCGATCTACGGTCACTCCGAAACTAGTATTCCTTCTAGTCGACACCGCTTTGAAACTGGTGTTCATTTGGTGCACTATAGGTACAATACAAAGCATAGGCACTAACGTCGTACCAAGCTAGGGTTCTAAGCTTTATGTGCTTTATTTGTAGTTTTTTTACTCAAGCAAAGCTCTATTTTTTTGTATATTTCATGACATTTTGATGTGGCCTTGAACGTGTTTATATGATTGTTGTTGACGATATTTAGTCATTGTTTCAACTGTTGTATATCTAATGTTTTGATTTCAAACTTTGAATTTTTATAAAATTGAATCATTATTGTTGGGGATCTACCCAATTAAAAAATGAACAAGTAAAAAATAGTGAAAGAAATTAAGAAATTGAACACACAAATTTAATATGGAAAAACCCTCCAAAGAGGATAAAAACCACGAGTAAATATAATTTTACTATAATGGAAAAAATGAAGAGTACAAAATACGAAGATAAAAACTAAGAAACCTTAAAATATAAACACTAAATTCTCCAAAAGTGTTATAAGTTCTAATATTTTAATAGGTGTTTTTTCTAAAGTTGTAAAAGAGCCTATTTATAGGCTAAATTCATATGTCAAATAATAATAAAATAATCTAGACTAATTAGAGTTTGATTGAAACAAATAAACAGAGTTTAATTGGGAGATTATCTCTCAAATTTGATTGAAATTTAAGTTATACTCAACAAATCTCCACATTGACTTATATTTGCACAATGTCATCTTTGCCAAAGCTTGCCACAAGCCTATCTTGAACTATGCAGGGAATTAACTGAGTCAAATCTGTGCTTAGAAGCTGGAAGACTTCTAGCCTTCGACTTGTGCACTGCCAAATCAAAACTAACCCGAGTTTGATTTTCACGAACACTGTGCCTTAACTTTTCAAAACATGCATCCAAAAGAGAACCTCTCTTCAACAAAACGGTCATACATTTTTCCCTCCTATGACCAAGTTGAATCCACTCTAAACGAGTTGACTTCGAATCCGTAATGGAAGAGGGACATCCTGTTTCACCGATCACTGGAGAACCTTCCAAAATATAAAGATTGTCGGTCCTTTTACCTTTTAACAAAATCGAGCCCCATGAGACACCTTAATGCCGCTCTACTCGATGTTGATTCTGCAACCTTTTGAGTCTAAAATACTTAAGGAGATAAGATTTTTTCTTAAATCAAGTACATACCTGACATATAAGAGTGTCCTAATTTTCTCATGTGCATTCTAATTTTAGTAGTACCAATATCAATTACCTTATTGGATAAACCGTTTCCCATGTGAACAACTCCACCTTCAACCAAACTATATATGGAGAACCATTATTTGTTGAGACACATGTGGAAAGAATATTCGAATCTAGGATCCACTAGGACGTAAGCTCATAGCTATCGCTCGTTGACACTAACAAGAAATCATCACTGCTTTTGTCGGCCAAATTAGCACCAACTACATATTCCTCGTTACTCTCAGCAGCCATTTTATTTCTCAATTTATAACAATCTGCTTTGACGTGACCTAACCTCTTACAATAGTTACACCTTTTGTCTCGCTTTTTGATGCCACCAAAATGGAAGCTTGCCGATCTACCTTACTATCCGAACCAAACTTATTATTGAGTTTATCTTTACTTAACAAATGACCATTCACATCTTCGAATGAGAGTTTGTCTTTGCTATAAATCAAGGCCTTCCTGAAAGATTTGTATGAAGAGGGTAAAAAGCACAATAATAGCATAGCCTGATCTTCATTTTCAATCTTAACCTCAGTATTCTTTAAATCATTCAAAAGAGTAATAATTTAACTAATCTGATTTCTAAGAAACTCATCTTCATTCATGCGAAACGTAAATAGACGTTGTTTCAACATTAAATGGTTAGCCAGAAACTTAGTCATATAAAGAGTTTCTAACCTTTTCCACAAGGCAGATGAGGTTTTCTCCATCAGTACCTCCTGTAATACCTTATTCGTGAGGCACAACTGGATTGCAGACAGAGCCTTTTCATCAAGCTCTTCCTATTCTGTCTGATATGGATTCTCAGGCTTTTTCTCGTAACGACCTTTTTTTCAGACCGGTCTGAATTAGAATTGCCATCATCCAAACTTGCCACATATTGAAATTTGTGACACCATCAAACTTCTCAATGCCAAACCTTGTTGTTGCCATCTCTGAACGGGCTGATCTATAAAAATTGAACTAGCTATTGATACCACTTGTTAGGGATCGAACCGATTAAGCAATAAACAAGTAAAAATTTGTTGAGTATGACTCATATTTTAGTCAAATTTGAGAGATAATCTCCTAGTTAAACTCTATTTATTTGTTTCAGTTGAACTTTGATTAGTTTAGATTATTTTATTATTATTTGACCTATGAATTTAGCCTATAAATAGGTTCTTTTACAACCTTAGAAAAAACACCCATTAAAATATTAGAACTCATAACACTTTTGGAGAATTTTGTGTTTACGTTTTGAGGGTTTTTTATTTTTTAGGTTTCGAGGTTTAGTTTTTATCTCCATCTTTTGTACTCTTCGTTCTTTTGCCATTATAGTAAAAAAATTTTATCCATGGTTTTTATCATTTTGGAGGGGTTTTCCACGTTAAATTTGTGTGTTCAATTTCTCAATCTCCTCCACTATTTTTTACTTGTTCGTTGCTTAATCGGGTTGATCCCTAACAATTATGTTCTTTGGAATTAATGAAACTGAGATTATTTAGTAACGCTGAGATTGTTTAAGCCAAATCTTTTCATTTATTTACTTTGGTAGCATTAAAATTCCAAAGTAGTGTTTGGCTGTTTGCAGTTTATGTTGCCATTACATTGCTTGGGGACCGGAGAGTTAGTAAAACTTAGATATAACATGAATTTGAACAATTGAGTATGATATTTGGTTTAATATGTACAATATGGTATTTAGTTTTTTTTTTAATTTAACTCGAATAAATATATTCGATTTGATTCGAATTTTATTTCACTAGATTCGATTAAAAAAATTTCAAATCAAATTAGAATAATAAAATAATATTCAAAAATTAATTAATTCAAAATTTTTTTATTTGATTCAATCAAACGTCAACCTTAAAATTGACATAAAATATTCATATTTCCCCTTAAACTACGTGCCATTATCAATGATAGCTAACTTAAGCATGCCATATCTATAAATGTACTTTTTGGTAAGGCTCGAATTCTTGAATGAGCTCTATTGCATCCTTGTTAACGGCTTGCTGGCAGTATCTTTGTCTCAAGACGTCAGGCCAATGCTCTTTTTTCCATGTGCTGATCACAAATGTCTTTATAGTTTTTTTTTTTTTTTGGTACAATTGTGATTTGAATCTAGATTACTCTAGGAAAAGACGAACATCGGCAATAGACAACAACTTTAGACTCAATGCCTTCATAGTTTTAATGAAGAATAAAATTAACCTCGTCTAAGCCAAGGCATCTAGATAATTGAGGTAATGATTGAACCTTTTTTAACAAATAAAAATAAAAGGGTTAAATCTCAAATTTAGTGATAGTAAAAGGATTAAAATATAATTTAATAAAGTCAATCTCATAAAAAAAGTTAGAAAAAAAATCAATCTCATAATTAATTATTAATGAAATTAAATCCCAAATTTGATAAAAGTATATAAAGAGTAAGTCATAATTTAACCTCTATATATAAATGCATCCAACACTAACCACAAATCACATAAAAGAATAAGTTGCTTATATATGCATCATTACAAAATAGTATAAAAATAATTGTGGACAAATATAGACATCTCATCTGTGAAAATGACTTATTGGATAATAATAATAGCGGCCAATGAAATCTCAACTTCATAATTAGAAGAAAAAGAATGCAGCTATTTTAGTAGCATTCTTTGAAAGCTAAGATGTGCTTTTCAAATATATTAATTTGGTACGTTACCTAACATAAAATGACATTTTCTATAAGCTTTTTTTAAAAAAAATTATTGCATGATTAACTGCATATCATCAATTTGTTATGATCTCATATTCCATGGAAATCATATATATATTTCTATATATATACTTTTTATATTTGATATATATATATATATATATATTTTATATTTGGTGGTTAGGTTATCAAACTTAAACAAAACTTGCGAATGATGGTTGAATTTGAGTATGTATTCTATGTATTTTTTTTGGTAAACTATTAAAATATTCACTTTTATTTATTTTAGATTACATTTTAGTCATTTATGTTTGAAATGTTACATTTTAGTCACTTACCGTTAACGTGCCTTGTCAGCTTGAGTTATGTTTGAAATGTTATATTTTAGTCACTTATATTTTAATGTACATTACTATATGTATTTTCGTTTGAAATAATAATTTAATGTGGCACGTCAACTTACCGTTACACCATTAACGGCAGGTAACGCTTAGCTTGAGTTATGTTTGTCTCAGGTTACATTTTAGTCACTTATGTTTGAAATGTACATTAATATATGTATTTTCATTTGAAATAATGATTTAACGTGCCACGTCAGCTTACCCAGGGGAGAAGCCATAAATTTTTTTTCAGGGGTAAAATTAAATATTAAATTTTAATAGCCTATATCTTTATAATTTTTAAAGGATTAAATCAAATTGTTATTACTTTTAGGGGGCCAAAGTGCAATTTTAATTTTACTAATTTAAAATTTTAAAATTTCTAAAAGGCCTAAATGAACAAATTTTCATTTTAGGGGGATCACCTGCCAGCCCCCTAGATACGCCACTGAGCTTACGTTATACAGTTAACAGAAATTAACGTTTAGTGACTAAAATATTATAACATGATAACGTAAGTGACTAAAATATAATATTTTAAATATAAGTGACAAAAATGTAACCTGAGACAAACAAAAGTGACTATTTGGTAGTTTCTTTTTTTTTTTTAATATTATATCTTAGTGAACTTATTTTGAAGTTTCCTTTCCAGTTGTTTTCGCCTTTATATATATGTAAGCAAAGTTTCCTTCGAAGTTTAGAGAGACTTCATGTGTAGTCCTTTAAGTAGTGGCAGAATGGACAAGATTTTGTGATCATGCAAAGTAGAGTGTTGAGAGCGTTTGTGTGTGTGATGTGGTAACATTGACCTGTAATTCCATATTCGAGGCTTTGGATATTTCTTTGTTAGATTTTGGTTAGACCGTTGCTTTACATTTTGGCTGGATTTTATAGTTGTTTTTTTTTCTTGATATTTTTTATATGGCTTCGGGAACATAATATCTTGCAAGTCGAATAGAGATTGAATGTCTCCTTATTTTTAGGTATCTTATAGATATTGATCACTTAGTGTTAAGCTTGAGATATCTAATTTACAAAATAAAATCTCTATATTTTGAGTTAGTGATTTTTAAGCTTAAGCATGTATAGAAATCCAACAATCATCCTACTCATTTTTAACTCACTTTACTATGTTTAGGGTGTGAATCTCACTCTATCTCTTTGTAAAATGAATGAGTCTTTAAGTGGTGGCAGTATGCTTCTTATTGCGTTGGTCTATAATTATGTAAAAATAATTTAATTATGTAAAATGAAAGGTTGGGCGGTTCGTTTGAGATGGAGGAAGGGGGAAAATTAAGAGGTTGCAAAATCGGTTGATACATCTCAATAAGGGGGGATAAAGATGAGGAGAATATCTCTGATCTTTTAAGAACAAAGTTGGAAATGAATCTTGAAATTTATAAGGAAGAACTTTATTGGGAGCAGAGAGCACCTGTGAATTGGTTGAAGATGAAGGACTAAAACATAGGATTTTTCCATCGATTTGCATCACAGAGGTAGAGAATGAATAGAATTAAGGGTTTAATTGGAGGATGTGGGAAAATTGTTTCATACAGAGATGAGTTGTTTGATATTGTTAATGATTATTTCATGAAGTTATTTACATCGCAGGGAGGTGGGAATTCTGATCATATTTTAGAGGGAGTGGAACCATGCATTACTAGCGAGATGAATAACAGCCTAAATGTTAGCTATGGAAGGGAGGAAATCCTTACTACTTTGAAAGCTACGACGCCAACCAAATCGTCAAAGACCAGATGGTCTCCCAGCTTTGTTCTATCAGAACTATTGGCACTTAGTGGGGCAGAATGTTGGAAACTATTACCTTGAGGTTCTAAATGGTGGTAAGTCTCTTGCTGACATAAATAAAACAAATATTGTCCTTATCCCAAAAATGGAAATCCTACGTGTCAAAACTTTTTTTTTATTTGGAAAACGGGCCGACTTTAAAAACATGAAGTCACCATCAATCTTTTTTTAAGTGTGATTGGGTCACTTTGTAAAACATTTGATCCACAAATTTTAAGAAAACGGGTCTAGGAGTCGGTTACGCACGACGAAGGATTAGCACCCTCGGATCGCCCAAAATTGGTACCTTTTGATTGATTAATGTCCTAATATCGAAAATTGGAAGAGATTTTAAAATATGAATCCTTTAGAAAATGTTTGGATAATTCGAATTGGATATCGAAATTCTCTTGTTCCAGAAAGATAAAATACCACATCCAGCATGATAGGACACAATATTTCAAACCTTCGATACCAAGATCATTTCATGAATTCCAAAACTCATGCATTGCAATTTGAAAATGGTATTCCACTATTTGGCCAAACTAAAAATCGAAACCCAACACGATTGGGCACGATTTCTCGCATTTCTAAACATGAAATATTGCCTTATTTAAGAAAACACGGTCAAAATCTCTAAAGGATATTTGGACATTTGGACGAAAGGAAAATCGAAACTCAGCACGATTGGGCATGATTCCTCAAACTTCCAAACACGAAACATTGTCTTTTAAAAAAAACGCGATAGAACTCCTTAAAGGATATTTAGTCATCTAGACGAACGAAAAATCGAAACCCAGCACGATTGGGCACAATCTCTCGAACTTCCAAACACGAAATATTACCTTTGTGAAACCCTTTTTTATGAATTTTGGAAAAAGTAAAAATAAAAATGTTGAAATGCGATTCAAAATCATCGAATCGCATGAAATTATAGGAATGAGAATAAACAAAACGTAATAGTAGAAAAACAAGAATAAAAACAATAATAAGAATGATAAATATAAGTATAACAATAATATGTATATATAAAAATAGTGACAAGGGAAAAAAACATGGTAATAATAAAAGAATACTAATAAAACTAATGAATATAGTAATAAAAAGAAGGGTAAATATAGTATCAAAATAATAAATATAATAATAGAATAATAACAACAATAAAAATATTGACAAGAAAATAATAGTAATAATATTAAAATAATAATATTAATAAAAAACAGTAGTAGTAAAAAAAGGGTATATTGATAATAAAAAATATAGTTATAATAATAATAATATACAATAAAAAATTAAAGTAAACAAAATAATATATACAATTATAATATAATAGAAAGAATATGATTATAATAATAATAGTATACGTGTGAAAAAATAGTGGTAATAAAAATATTTAAAAATAATTAATTTAATGGTAAAATAGAAAAATAATCAAAAAAAGGGACTAAATTTGGTTAAAAATAGAAGCTTTGGGGAAATTTTAAAATAAAAGGAGGAAAAAAAAACCAAATCGCGATACGCGCGCAATATGGAGGGACCAATATAGTAATTAATCCCACTTTCTAAAACATTGATTGTGAACTATAAAAAAGCGGAGGGGCTAAATACGCAACTAGCCCCTCCCTAAAAAACGCGCGGATCCTTTTGCTGGAGAGGGTCGGGTCATGGGTCAGAGGCCCAAAACGACGTCGTTTTGGCCTCTGACCCCCATTTGCAAAACGACATCGTATCATGGGGTATAAAAGTTGATTTTTTTGTGTTTTGAAACTTCATTCTTTCATTTCAGCAGAGGAGAGGGGAAAAAAATTCTAAATGCTCTCTCCTTGGCCTGAATCCGGCCGACCTTCTGGCGCCAAACCACTGCCGGCCACCGTCATCGTTGGCCGAAATTCGCAAAAAATATAAGTTTTTCCTCTCTTTTTTTGTATTTTAATACCTATGTATATAGTTTAAAATACTGTAAAAATAAAATAAAAAATAAAAACATAAAATATTATAGGGAAAACCGATACGAAAACACAAAAAGAAAAAGAAAAGTAAACATTTCTGCTTTTTTTGATTCTCTGTCTTTGTGTATTTTGTAAAAAATATTCTGTATTGCTATCTCTTTTTTGTCTCAAAAAAATCCCCCATTTACAGATTTCTATTTCGGCTTTTATAGCCTTCTATTTTACAACTGATCTTTTCTATTTTTTAGGTACGTGATTAAGCACGTCTCTGACGTGGCATGGTGGAGTGGCGCACGTCGCGGGGTGGTGGTGTCAAGGCCGAGTGTGTGGACGTGGGGTTGCTTGAGGTCATGGCACTGGACCTTGGGTTCCACTTCTTGGGTGGTGGACTAGCAATTTGGGCTAGGGTTTAGGTATTTGGTTTGGGCTTCAATGTTGGTTTGGCTTGTCTGTTTTATTTTATTTTTTGTTAATGGGTTTTAGAGTTGGGCTTTGGTTGGGGTAAAATTAGGTCATACGGGTGGTGGTCCCTCTTTACTTGTTGTCATGTAACGGGAACGAAGCAAAGATTCTAAAAGAGCCAATTTTGCCCCGTCTTTCTGAGTCTTGATTTCTTGGTGCTTCGTCTCTTCAAGTAGCCTCACTTTAACCCACTGCATCTTCAAGGGCATAGGAGTTTTGTTTCAATCTGCTCCGCTATTACTTAGGGAAGTAAGTTTTAGCCTGTTACCCTACTGCTAGGGATTAAGGCTCATCGTCATTGATCTGCTCCACTCCCGCTCAGTGGAGATAAGATCTGCTATCTTCAGTCTGCTCCATTGCCGATACATGGAGATAAAACTTGTTGTCTTCGATCTGCTCCACTCCTGCTCAGTGGAGATAAGATCTGCAATTCTCAGTCGGTTACCCTACTGCTTAGGGGATTAAGGCTCATTGTCTTTGATCTGCTCCACTCCTGCTCAGTGGAGATAAGATCTTCTATCTTCAGTCTGCTCCCTTGCCGATACATGGAGATAAGGCTTGTTGTATTCAATCTACTCCACTCCTGCTCAGTGGAGATAAGATCTGCTATCTTCCATCTGCTCCATTGCTGATACATGGAGATAAGACTTACTGTCTTTGATCTGCTCCACTCCTGCTTAGTGGAGATAAGATCTGCTATCTTCAGTTTACTCTATTGCCGATACATGGAGATAAGACTTACTGTCTTCGATCTCCTCCATTCTTGCTCAGTGGAGATAAGATATGCTCTCTTTAACCTGTTCCACCCCTGCTCAGTGGAGATAAGGCTATGATCTTCAATCTACTCCACTCCTACTTAGTGGAGATAAGATCTGTAATTCCCAGCCAGTTACCCTACTGTTTAAGGGATTAAGGATCATCGTCTTCGATCTGCTCCACTCCTGCTTAGTGGAGATAAGATCTGTTATCTTCAATCTGCTTCCTTACTGATACATAGAGATAAGACTTGATGTATTCAATTTGCTCCACTCCTGCTCAGTGGAGATAAGATCTGCTATCTTCAGTCTGCTCCATTGCCGATAAATGGAGATAAGACTTACTGTCTTTGATCTGCTCCACTCATACTCAGTGGAGATAAGATCTGTATCTTCAATCTACTCCATTGTCGATACATGAAGATAAGACTTACTGTCTTCGATCTGCTTCACTCCTGCTTAGTGGAGATAAGATCTACTCTCTTTAACCTGCTCCACCCCTACTCAATAGAGATAAGGCTATGATCTTCGATCTGCTCCACTCCTGCTCAGAGAGATAAGATCTGCTATCTTTAGCGTGTTACCCTACTGCTTAGGGGATTAAGGCGCATCGTCTTCGATCTACTCCATTCCTGCTCAGTGGAGATAAGATCTGTAATTTCTAGCCTATTACCCTATTGCTTAGGGAATTAAGGCTCATCATCTTCGATATGCTTCACTCCTGCTTAGTGGAGATAAGATCTGCTATCTTCAGTCTGCTCCATTGCCGATACATGAAGATAAGACTTGTTGTAGTCGATATGCTCCACTCTTGCTCAGTGGAGATAAGATCTGCTATCCTCAGTCTGTTCTATCACCGATACATAGAGATAAGACTTGCTGTATTCGATCTGCTCCACTCCTGCTCAGTGGAGATAAGATCTGCTATCTTCAGTCTGCTCCATTGCCGATATATAAAGATAAGACTTGTTATCTTTGATCTGCTTCACTCCTGCTCAGTGAAGATAAGATTTGCTATCTTCACTCTACTCTATTATCGATACATAAAGATAAGACTTACTGTCTTCGATCTGCTCCACTCTTACTCAGTGGAGATAAGATATGCTCTCTTTAACCTGCTCCACTCCTACTTAGTGGAGATAAGGCTATGATCTTCGATCTTCTCCACTCCTACTCAGTGGAGATAAGATCTACTATCTTCAGTCGGTTACCCTACTACTTAGGGGATTAAGGCGCATCGTCTTCGATCTGCTCCACTCCTACTCAGTGGAGATAAGATCTGCTATTTTTAGCCTTTTACCCTACTACTTAGGGGATTAAGGCTCATGGTTTTCAATCTGTTCCATTCCTACTCAGTGGAGATAAGATATGAAATTTCCAGCCTGTTACCCTACTGCTTAGGGGATTAAGGCTCATGGTCTTCGATCTGCTCCACTCCTGCTCAGTAGAGATAAGATATGCTATCTTCTGTAACTCAATCAATTTTGCTACATTGTCCTCTAGGGAACTTACCTGTAGAATTTATTTCATAGGGTCTATGCTTATGCTACATGAGTAGGATGTCATGATTGAAAAATGCTCCTAACCAATGTATTGCGAATGAATGAATGAATGTAAAATGTCATGAGAGTAATCCATTTTTAACACCTGGGCTATCCTTGCTCACGATTTTTAAGGTGATATCTCTAACGTATGTCTTCTTGTTCAGTTGATATTTCCAACAAAGAATCTGAAGATGTAGTCATTGCTTAAACCTTATATTTCTCTAGCGTTCCCAACCCTTTAACCCTGGTGAGTTCTAAATAACTGTCTTATTTCAGATTCTTGCATTATTTAGAGACTTTCAGAGTAATACGTAAAACTTATTTTGTGAAAGCATTATTAGTTCAGTAATCTTTACTTTAATACAAAATGCTTGAAAGTGGTCATAACAATGGACAAGAAGGAAATTAATTAGGAGCATTGCTCGAAACAAACAAGTTAAGCAAATATAGCAAATGTAATCAAGAAAGAAATTTATTGGTAGTGTAAAATAAAATAATTAAAGATGACAAACTCAGAATAGGTAAGATGGAAACTAGGTGCCCCAGATATCGCAGCCTGAGCTTCTCTGTTCAAACTTATTGAGGACCATTTTAAGCTCAATATGTGTTTAAGAGATCCAGAGTACTTTGTCGATGCCTCAAGACGTAACATACTTCCTCATTGTTAATTCAAGCGTAGCAAAACTACTATATGTCCCATCACAATTTGAGCCGCTCTTTTCGGGTTTTTGACTCAAAGCTCCTTTGGTCTCAAAGCGCCCTTTATGGTTACCTTGGCCTCTCCTCTTTTTTTTTTTTTTTTTTTAAGATGCCCTTTGGGGTTTTCGCCTCGACCCATTTTTCTTCTTAAGCCAAGTACTTCTTGACTGAGTCGGCATTAATTGGGTGTGGCTGACTCTTGCTGTCCATCTTTGGCAAACACCAATGCTTCTCCAAGAAAGGCCTTTCTTACAACATAATGTCCTTCTCAATTCGGCACCCACTTTT
This sequence comes from Gossypium rotundifolium, assembly GCA_025506655.1. Classification (NCBI taxonomy): domain Eukaryota; kingdom Viridiplantae; phylum Streptophyta; class Magnoliopsida; order Malvales; family Malvaceae; genus Gossypium; species Gossypium rotundifolium. The sequence continues at coordinate 36,051,235 of CP106723.1, read as the reverse complement.
CTCTGAAGTTTCCTTTTGCATGAGAAGGATTATTTTTTACGATCATGAGATTCTCTTGGGCGAACCTTTTTATCATAAACTTGCATCATCCGTTTTTGGTGCATCCGACCATGATGAATACTTTTAATCAAGCTTACTGGAGACATTCTGCCTCATCCAATTCTTAATTCAATCAAAGCTCAGAGAAAAGGGATCTCAACTTCAAAAATTATCGTCCCGATGAAGGTCCTGGCTAACATTCGAGAAGCATAGTGGGTAAATGGTAGCTTCTCTATGCCAATCTTTACAAGTCTCGATCGTCTTTAAACATCCTTTTTTAGATGGTTCCTTTTTTTTTTGCTGCACTGATATGGTGTCTGATCTTTGAACAGACTGTCAACTTTAACATTATGTTAGACATGTAACTTTGGCATATGAAGCGAGCTTCACCCTCTTAGTGAAGTAATTGACAACCACAAAGTTAACGATGTCTATTAGAAGCTTTTGACGAGATCGTCCCCGTAACATCTATGCCCCACATATAGGAAAAAATAGAGGAAGTACATAAGTCTTGTCTTCCTCAATTTGGCATTTACGGCATAACTGATGTAATCTCCCTTTCATGGTAACTAGCAGTACTGAACCTCATAATCAGCCTGGCTATTGTAAAACAATTAGCATGTGTCTTTTCAAACACTCTGTAGCATCCTCGCGCCTAGGCATATCTTGATGCGATCATACAAAGCCATCTTTGAATTCTTGAAATAATTCAATGATGTTTCGCTTTATTTCTATATGAGCTAGGCTTCAGTCTTCACTCCTTTCCTAGACTCGCAACATCCACTGCCCTTTGTATAGTAGAGTCTATTTTCATCCTTAACAAATCAAAAGATAAGTTACAATCTCTGACATCTTCAAAATCCTCAGATCCTTTTAGAACTATATTTCACTCAAAAGGGAGTCCGTAATAGCGTTGCTCCTGTTTTGATATCTGGGTACCTATTGTAGGTACGAAGAAAATTCTAAAGAATAAATGATTCTAAGGATGATTATTTATATGGTATGATTATGAATGAAATGAGAGAATAAAATAAAAAATTGCCCGGGATGAAACACAACAATGTATTTTTTATTGAAAATAAAGATGTTTGAACATGAGGCTATTTCACAAAAGATTCTTATTATTTCTAGGCTTAAAACAACAAGTGTGTTTTAAACATTACTCTGTGTTAGCTCTAAAAACTACAGGAATTTCTTCCGCAGTCGAGTTGTTCAGAACACTTCCAGGCTCATAGGGTATGTGCCCACTAAGTTTCCTTCCTTCGATCCCTCTTCAAACACGGCATCAATGCTCAAAGCTCTCATCATATCTTCAACCTTTCCATCATTTGTATTTAACCTCAGCACCATTCAATCGTGCCCTTCGTCTCTCACGCTTCCTTTTCAATTCCTCCTTTCTCTGTTTGGCGTCTGGCCTATGCCCCAAACCAAAATGATCGCGCTTGTCAACCAAATCCGGCACTTCGACTCGTTCATAAAGGTATTTTTCAAGTCCCCTCCCAGGCAATGCTCCTTTTCCTACTGTCAGCTGTAGGCCCATCCTTGTTGCTTCGAGATTTTGGGTATCGGATCTTGCTTCTTTCGATGATGAAAGTTGCATTTACAAACTCTAATGATTGAAAGGAACACTCTATTGCCTCGGTATCATTCTCTATGTACAGCGTATCACTAGTCACGGATGCGATGATGTCCTCCTCCGCATTTATGGTTATCAGCTGACCCTCTATCACCAACTTCACCTTTTGGTGCAATGATGATGGTACGGCTCCTGCTGAGTGGATCTAGGGCCTTCCTAATAAACAATTATAAGAGGGCTTGATGTCCATCACGAGGAAGTCTACCTTGTACGTATTTGGCCCGATCAGGAGGGGTATCTCAATCCTCCTCATCACTTTTCTTACGGTGCCATCAAATGCTCTCACTATATTTTGGCATGTTTTCATATGAGAGCTGTCTACAGGTAACCTGTTCAGTATAGATAGGGGCAAGACATTCAGTGCTGATCCGTTGTCAATTAATACCCCCAGCAGTGTATACCCTTTGTATGGGGTAATAATGTGCAAAGCCTTAGTGGATCCCATGCCTCCTGATTTCATCGTCACTGAAAGAGATGAAGTTGTCTGTGCTTATGTTACTAACAAGGTGGTCAAGCTTGTTTACTGAAATGCCATTAGTGACATAGGTCTCATTTAATACCTTCAGTAGCGCGTTACGGTGTACCTCTGAGTTTAGAAGTAAAGCCAGTACTGATATACGTGCTGATTATTTGTGTAACTGTTCCACCACACTGTACTCACTGTACTTCAGGAACTTCAGAAACTCTTTGGCTTCATTCTCTGTTACTGGTTCATTAACTAGCAGTTCTGTCCTTTCTTCCCCTTGTTTGGTCACAGAGGATTTTCTTTCTTTGTGTTCGACTTCTAGGTTTAGCGTGTCGGGCGAACTCTCCTTCCCCGGGCATGTCACATTGCAGCTGTAATTCCAGGGCACCTTTTTGCTATCCCTATAAGGAAAAGCCACGAGTGTCTGAATTACCACTCTCGGCTCCACTCTCGCTCCTACTTCATCAATTTTTGGTCTTGTGAGGATTACTATTAAGCGATTGACCTCCAAGACCTTCCCTGCTGACCCTCCTTCGGCGGTGCACACGTCCTCTTCTTCAATAGAGTCAAAGAACTCCAACTCCTTGTTATCCATTAACTCTTGCACTAGGGCTTTAAATTCACTGCATTGCTGGATCTTATGATCCTCTTTACCATGAAACTCACAGTAGTCTCTGCACCTTGGGATTTACTCCCCAACCCTTGTAGAACTAACCATTTTTTTTTGCATTTCGTTTCAAACCTCCCTCAATGGGGTTCTTACTTCAGCAACCTTCTACTTGATTCTTCTCCCAGGTTCTCGGCTATCGTGTTTACCCCTTTATCAGTATGACTGGGTAACAGATTTCCCATACCAGGTGCATCATCAAATTTTACAACACCTGCCTTAATAAGCCTTTCGACCTATTATTCCCACATGGTATTCATACTGAGCACTTGTGTCATACCACTTAGGATATGAAGGCTGCAACGGTTTCAGGTATAAAGGGGCTACAACGTGCGCATCAAACAAATTTTTGTACAACTCCTTATATGTCATTGGTATGGGAGTAAACTAAAATCTCTCGGTATTCTGCCTCATGTTGGGCTCCTGCCTTGGTGAGGCCTATTGGCTTGCAGCTACTGCTCTCAGTTGATTGACGGTAAAGGGTTTTGAATAACCCGAACTCACATTGCTTACTTCATTCTCCCTTTTCTTTGAAGCTAATCTTTTTGTGCTTTCTCCGGTTTCTATTTTTCCGCACCGTATCGCGTTTTCTATCATTTCACCAGATATCACTATGTCTGCGAAACTCTTAGTGGCGCTCCCCAACATATGATTAATGAAAGGTGCTTTCAGGGTGTTAATGAAGAGCATGGTCATTTTTTTCCCAATAGTGGTGGTTAGACCTAGGTAGTGACCTCCCTCCACCTTTGGGCGTATTTCCTAAAACTTTAGCCCAACTTTTTCTCCATGTTTTGTAGCGTGATCTTATAGGGCGCTATATCAATCACATGGCCATAATGTTTCATGAAGGCTTGTGCCAAATCCTTTCATGATTTGATTTGGGTACAACTCAGCTGATTGTACCAATTTGTTGCAGCCCTAATTAAGCTATCCTGGAAATAGTAGATCAACAACTGGTCGTTGCTGACATATCCCGTTATTCTCTGACAGAACATCATAATGCGGGCCTCAAGGCAGCTGGTCCCGTTGTATTTTTCAAACTCTGGCATCTTGAACTTTAGAGGGAGTACCAAATCTAGGACCAAACTCAACTTCTTAGCATCCAATTCGCATTGGTAATCAGCGCTTTCCAATGCTTCTCCTCTAACCATTTGCATCGATCTTCAAACTCTTTTGAGAGCTCCACCTTTGGTTTTTCCCCTTTTGCTGCATCATCAAATTTAGAACCATTGATTTTGCCAAATTTTCTTTGGGGTTAGAGCTCGAGCCTGTCGGGAAGTTTACCGGTGCTGAAGTACCAGATTGATACTAGGGTTTGATATTGATGGACACTCTTGGTGGTTGTACTTGAGAATTTACAGGGGCCAAGCCTAGAGGATAAACAGAATCTTCATTATCATCTCCGGTATCGACCATAGATCCTTTTTTTTATCATGCCCTCCAGTCAACAACTGTGTTAACTGACTCATCATACTTTTCTGGGATTCCAGCATTTGATCCTTCATGCCCTGCTGGACCTTGGTCAATTGATCTTGCATCTGAGTTTGCAAGTGATCCTGCATTTTCTTCTGCATTTGTTCCAGTTTTTCCAACCTTTGATCCATGACTTTTATTTTTCTTCGAGTGTAGTAACGATGTTCCAAGGTAACTATAATATGATCTCCAGTTAATAGGGTTCTTTCATGACATTTAATGCATATGATGTGATGTAATGCAAATGCATGATATGCAATGCAAAGGAATAAATGCAAAAAATGAAGAGAGACTTTGATCCTGAATTCAATTCCATTAGAAGAACTTTCCTAGAAAATAAATTTCTTTTCATAAAATGGATTATATATGCGACTTCGTCTTCATAGTCTAGGTGAAGACACCAATCTTTTTTTTCGTATCCGGATGTTATGGTCGAACCCATTAAATAAAGAAATCCATTTTCCTATGTCAAACTCTTCTATTTAGCTGTCGAATATGAATCAACACCTTATTTCTATGATGATGAATGCAATGTAGTCATAAATAAAAGAATACACGTTAGTATCATATGCATATGGTAAAAATCAAACACTTATCTTGGTGACTGCTAGGGTTCAACATAGTTCTACCTAAAGTAGGCTCCTAGGGTTCACTATATGTGCTTTGGTTCTAAGGGAAAAAGGGTAATGAACCAGTAGATTCCTTAATCCTTACACATTATAGGCTCATATAGATCGAGTTCGGTTCAGGGGAATACATTTCCCTATGGCCACGCGAAGGTGAAAACCTCACGAAGACATAGGTACGGATGTATCCCAGAAGCAGTCCACTAGCCCATGCGGAGGTGAAAACCTCACGAAGGCATTATTTCTCACTCCCACTTAAAAGGTGTGACCACAATGGTCATGCAATATGATGCAAGAGTACCCTAGACACTCAAATCACAGCCAAGATAAAACACAACACAAACTCAAGCGGTGGAAGAATCAAAATCAAATTTTAATTTTCGATAAAAGGACATTAATAAATCAATTCTATAGCTTGACTCTCTTATTAGTCCCTAGTGGAGTTGCCAAGCTGTCGAAACTATTTTTTTGTTTGGAAAACAGGCTAACTTTAAAAACATGGAGTCCCCACCAATCTTTTTTTAAGTGTGATTAGGTCATTTTATAAAACATTTGGTCCACGAATTTTAAGAAAACGGGTCCGGGAGTCGGTTACGCACAAGGAAGGATTAGCACCCTCGGAACGCCCAAAATTGGTACCTTTTGATTGATTAATATCCTAATATCGAAAATTGGAAGAGATTTTAAAATATGAATCCTTTAGAAAATGTTTGGATAATTCGAATTGGATATCGAAATTCTCTTGTTCCGTAAAGATGAAATAACACATCCAGCACGATAGGACCCGATATTTCAAGCCCTCGATACCAAGATCATTTCATGAATTCCAAAACTCATGCATTGCGATTTGAAAAGGGTATTCCACTATTTGGCCAAACTAAAAAAATCGAAACCTAGCACGATTGGGTACGATTCCTCGCATTTCCAAACATGAAATATTGCCTTATTTAAGAAAACACGGTCAAAATCTCTAAAGGATATTTGGACATTTGGACGAACGAAAAATCGAAACCCAGCACAATTAGGCACGATTCCTCGAACTTTCAAACACGAAACATTGTCTTATTTAAAAAAATGCGATCGAACTCCTTAAAAGATATTTAGTCATCTAGACGAACGAAAAATCAAAACCCAACACGATTGGGCACAATCTCTCGAACTTCCAAACACGAAATATTACCTTTGTGAAACCCTTTTTTATGAATTTTAGAAAAAGTAAAAATAAAAATGTTTAAATACGATTCAAAATCATCGATCTACATGAAATGATAGGAATGAGAATAAACAAAACGTAATAGTAGAAAAACAAGAATAAAAGTAATAATAAGAATGATAAATATAAGTATAACAATAATATGTATATATAAAAATAGTGACAAGGAAAACAAACATGGTAATAATAAAAGAATACTAATAAAACTAATGAATATAGTAATAAAAAGAAGGGTAAATATAGTATCAAAATAATAAATAGAATAATAGAATAATAACAACAATAAAAAATAAAAATATTAACAAGAAAATAATAGTAATAATATTAAAATAATAGTGTTAATAAAAAACAATAGTAGTAAAAAAAGGGTATATTGATAATAAAAAATATAGATATAATAATACACAATAAAAAAATTAAAGTAAACAAAATAATATATACAATTATAATATAATAGAAAGAATATGATTATAATAATAATAGTATACGTGTGAAAAAATAGTGGTAATAAAAATATTTAAAATAATTAATTTAATCATAAAATAGAAAAATAATCAAAAAAGGGACTAAATTTGGTTAAAAATAGAAGCTTTGGGGCAAATTTAAAATAAAAGGAGGAAAAAAAAAGACCAAATCGCGATGCGTCCGCAATATAGAGGGACCAATATAACAATTAATCCCACTTTCTGAAACGGTGCGTTCGAATGAAGACCAAATTGAAACGAGGAGAGAACTTTTGGGCCAAATCGGAAATAAGAAAAACCACTTGTGAACTATAAAAAAGCAGAGGGGCTAAATGCGCAACTAGCCCCTCCCTAAACAACGCGCGAATCCTTTTGCTGGAGCAGGTTGGGTCATGGGTCAGAGGCCCAAAACGACGTCGTTTTGGCCTCTGACCCCCATTTGCAAAACGGCGTCGTATCATAGGGTATAAAAGTTGATTTTTTTGTGTTTTGAAACTTCATTCTTTCATTTCAGCAGAGGAGAGGAGAAAAAAAATTTCTAAATGCTCTCTCATTGGCCTGAATCCGGCCGACCTTCCGGCGCCAAACCACTGTCGGCCACTGTCGTCGGTGGCCGAAATTCGCAAAAAATGTAAGTTTTCCCTCTTTTTTTTTGTACTTTAATACCTATGTATATAGTTTAAAATACTGTAAAAAAAAAAATAAAAATAGAAAATATTATAGGGAAAACCGATACGAAAACACAAAAAGAAAAAGAAAATAAAAGAAAAGTAAACCTTTCTACTTTCTTTGATTCTCTGTCTTTATTTATTTTGTAAAAAATATTCTGTATTGCTCTCTCTTTTTTTGTCCCAAAATAATCCCCCATTTACAGATTTCTATTTCGACTTTTATAGCCTTCTATTTTACGACTGATCTCTTCTATTTTGTAGATACGTGATCAAGCATGTCTCTGACGTGGCATGGTGGAGTGGCGAACGTCGCGGGGTGGTGGTGTCGTGGCCGAGTGTGTGGGCGTGGGGGTTGCTTGGAGGCTGCGGCGCTGGGACTGGCCGGGTTCCACTTCTGTTTGGGTGGTGGGCTAGCAATTTGGGCTAGGGTTTAGGTATTTGGTTTGGGCTTCAATGTTGGTTTGGCTTGTCTATTTTATTATATTTTTTGTTAATGGGTTTTAGAGTTGGGCTTTGGTTGGGGTAAAAATTGGGTCATACACTACGTGTATGCAACAATTTCGGCCCATTAGCTTATGCTATGTTTTGTACAAGATCATTTCGAAAACAGTGGTGAATAGATTTCAAAAAGTTTTGAACTTGTGTGTGGATGAGCGCAAATCACTTTTGTTTTAAGAAAGGTAATCACGGATAATATTCTCCTTGTTTAGGAAATTTTCAGTGCATATAAATGTAAGAGGTTGGGTAAGAGAGGCCATTTTGCTCTCAAACTGGATATGAGTAAGGCATATTACAGGCTGGAGTGGGGGTTTTTTAGAGAAGATGATATTGAAGATGGATTTCTCGAAAAGCTGGGTGGATTTCATTATGCATTGTATTAGTATAGTATATTATGTTGTGGTTCTGAATGGTAAATTGGGAAGGAATTTTTCTATTAGAAGGGGTCTTCAGCAAAAGGATCCCCTTAATCCTTACTTGTTTCTTATTTGTAGTGAGGGGTTGTCTTTTCTTATACGAATAGAAATTTGGGAGAAGTTGGTGAGGGGAGAAAAAATTAATCAAAAGGGTTCGGAAATCTCACACTTATTGTTTGCGGATGATTGTATTCTATTTGGGGAGGCAATGATAAATGGAGCTATGATTTTGAAGCAGATTTTGGCAAAATATGAGAATTCGTCGGGTCAATGTATAAAATTTGAGAAATCAATTGTCTATTTCAGTGTAAATCTAGAAGATCAGTGTAGGGAGGATATAGCTGGGTGTTTAGGGTCTGTTCCTCTATTGACCCGAAGTGATATTTGGGTTTACCCAACATGGTGGGCCAAAATAAATGGTGGGCTTTTCAAGTTTTTAAGGATCGTTTGAGAATTTATGTTGCGAATTGGTGTGTTAGGCCTATATCGCAAGGGATAAGGAGGTTTTTATTAAAAGTGTTTTGCAAGTCATTCCTACCTTTACAATGTCATGTTTCTTACCATCAATTTCGTTTTGCTTGGAGTTAAACGTATTATTAGTCGATTTTGGTGGCAAAAGCATGGGGAAAACAGGGTATTCATTGGTGTGAGTGATCGAAGTTGTATGACCTAAAGGAGGATGGTGGTTTGGTTTTCGTAATTTGGAAAATTTTAAAATTGCCTTACTTACAAAACAGGGAAGACGTTTGATTAAATATCCAGATTCTCTTTTAGCGCGGTCACTTAAAAGCAAAGTATTATACGTTAATTGATTTTTTGAACGCATATCTTGGTACTTACCCATCATATACTTGTAAGAGCGTTTAGGCTGTAAGGGGTCTGATCAATTTGGGATTGGGCTGGCGAGTGGGCTTCAGGTCTAATATCAGAACTTGGGAGGATGTATAGGTTCCTGGCCTGCCAGAACGAAAATTACAAAGTTGGGGGACTCGTCAGTTAGGCTAGTGTCTGAATTGATTAACCATCAAATAAGGCTGTGGGATGAGCAACAACTTAACATGCATTTGAGTAAAGAGATTGCTGAGAGGGTACGGTGTATTCCTATTGTTGGGAATCTATAAGAGGACATGTTAGTTTGGGGGGATGAGTCGTCGGGCGATTTTACAATAAGGAGCGGCTATAAGATCCTACTCTGGAGTGATATCTCACTTGAGCCTACGGATAATTATGGTAATTATACAAATTTCTTTAAGAAACTCTGGCAAATCAATCTACCAGAGAAAATAAAAATTACAGCATGGCAAATTTTTAAAAATTACATCCCTAGCTACTATAATTTGTGTAAGAAGAGGCTGCGGAGTTTAGCAATGTGTCCAGAATATACAAGAGATGTTGAGACCTCAGAGCATACCTTTAGAGAATGTCCTTCTGTCGAGGAAATATAGAGAAGGTTAGATTTGAAATGGCCTGATGATATTGCTAATGTATCTTTGCAGGATTGGCTTACTCATATTGTTTCCACGTTCCCGATTACTACATGTAGAATTGTGGTATGTACTCTATGGTTTATTTGGTCTACAAGGAACATTTTGATTCATGATAAGGTGATCCTATTATCTCAGGACATATTGAAAAGGGTTGAGTCCTACATTGAAGAAGTCGATGCGGTTCAGTAGAGGTTACCTGTTCGAAGGGTTGAGTATGAACGGTGGAGGCCCCTGAAGGATCCTTTTCTTAAAATAAATTTTGACGCAACATTTCAAGGGGAGGATAGGAAATCCTATATAGGGATTGTTATTAGAAATGGGAGGGGTCAAGTGGTAGGCTCAAGAGCAATTGTAAACTGCCACATACCTACGGGTTTTGCAGCGGAGGCTCTTACATGTCTCTAGGCAGTGAGTTTGGCAATTGACTCAGGGATCCAAGAGGTGATGCTAGAAGGGGATGCTCTGTCGGTGACTAAAAAGATGAAATCCTGTAGTGATGATGGGTCGGTTATAAGGGCCTATATATATGATGCAAAGTTAAAAGTAAAAGGATTTCAAAAAATGTTTATTCATACATGTTCCCAAAGATGCAAAATAAAGTTGCACATATATTAGCTAAAAAGGGGTTGAGGAGACGTAGGAGTACTTATTTGGGAGGGTGTGTATCGGACTTTGTGAGGGATGCGGTGAAGAACAACTGGTACGGCATGCAGATGGAGGAAGGGGGAAGAAATGGTGGGTGTCGTCTCTGATAGAATCGCATTGGGTGATGGAATTAAGTCCCTTGAGGGGGTTCTCGGAGGTGTATGAAGGTGAGGGGGGAAAGGAAGGGGGTTTAGTTTTCGGACAAGGAAATGACGGGTTTGGAAGTAGGGGAGGTTATTGAGGGCTGCTGTTATCTGGGGTGGGGTTACGAGGTTCAGGGTTGTGGCTGGGTGGGATGGTTCAATGAAGGTGGGTTACTTGAGGTGGTTATGGGTTGCTTAGTTTCTTCGAGTTTCCGATGAAGTTTCAAGGCATCTCCGTTATAAGAAGGAGAGGTGCACGACGTGATTAAACTAGAAATAGAAGGTTGCCATTTGCATTCCATGGTACTGCTCATAGGAGATGGAAAGAGACAATGAATATGGCTTTAAGTTATTGAAAGAGTTTCAGAATACTCTTTTGAATGGATGCTAGCTCATTGATGGGTTGTTTTTATTTTGTTTGTTCAGTTTTGTTTCTGTTTGGATTTGAATTATTTTGTTATTATAAATAAGATAACCCAGTTTCCCTTAAAAGAAGATAAATTGAAATATAACACTTAAAAGTTTTTTAAATAAGAATTTATCTGCAAAAAAATCCATGCAACTCAAGCAAAAAAAAAAAAAAAAACAAATTTGCATAGGATAGGCTCGTCGTATTGCATTTCTTGTACCCAAAATTAAATTGTAATTTAAAAGAAAAAGTTAAAATACAATTTTATTGTTGTATTAATCCATAACGTTAAAGAGACCAAATCCCAATTTTACTATTTTCAGGCTAAAGCTTCCCTCTGCCTATTTGAGAAAGAAAATATTGTTCTTCAGGATTTGTCCTGATTGGGACTTTGTATAAATAATTTAAAATCATGCAGGCTAGATTCGAATTATTATTTTAATAAAAAAGTTTAATTAAATTTAGTTATCAATATATCAATATCAATGTAAAAATAAAATTTCGCTATATTTTATTATTTTTAAATAAAACATATTTACGGATCAACCTTTAATTTGGACCAGCTTAACTAAAAATCCAGACTGAAACCCGGCCCGAGCCACTAATGAAAAACCTTGGAAAAACCCAGATTCATTATTGGCTTTTCTCTGCAAAATCAGTCATGTCACACTTTTTTTCATCTACCCCCTACTGCTTCAACTTCATGTCAATGGCTTACCTTCTTAAAGGTTTGGTTTCTTTCATCTTTTCCCTGCTTTCATTCACTCACTCACTTCAAATCATCCCCAAGAGATTAGGGAAAACCAAAAGCAAAAAGGAAGCCATTGTCGATACTGAAATCAGCTTTGAATTTGCAGAGTTTGGTAGATAAGGATATTCATCTGGACCTGGCATGGCGCATTCATCGCCATTGAAGTATATTTTCCTAGGGAAAGCCCAACCTTGCTTGAACGTGAATGTACTCATGTCTTTCCTAAGAATCAATTCTGATTGGACGTTTCCATCAGCTCCGGCTTCCTTTAATACGTCATTGTAGAACTTCAAGCCATAGAACATACCAGTGTCATCTGCAGGTTCAAAGTTAGTCGATGGTTAGCCTACTTGTCGACTGCCTAGGGTAATTCAAATCAAAGACAAGGACTTACTTGTGTATTTGTAAGGAAGGAGGGGTTTATATTCGAAACTGAAAACTTGGGTGATGTTGTCGAGGTTAGGATGTTGAGCCACAAGTGTCCACTGCGTGTAGTTCATGGCGTAGTTGAAATTAGTGACCGTCATCTTCACTCGCCAATACTCCTTGTAATTCAGCTTCACATGCCAATGCACTCGGATGGGGCACATATGGTTGGTACACCTTATCATCGCATTCGAATTTCTACTCCTTGTTCTGTTCTTGCCAACTACACTTTCTATCTCTGCATCACCCCTGCAATTTGTAGACTAATGTCATTAGGGATGATGATATATAGTGAAATCCCATAGTTAAAAACAATTTCGTGTGGGATCAGAAAGAAGGTTTACGAGATGCAATTATTGTTGTTTTGACAGCCACAAGAACATGATGGGCAAGTTGTGATTGTGGAATTGTAAAATGAAGACATCGAGACACAACAGCTCGGATATCGTGATGCCAGAATCTGATTATACGTGCATGTCACATTCCATGTCACTGCAGCACAAATTACAACACATAACTTATGTCGGATGTAACTATATTTGTTTTAAGTGCAAATTATCAAAAACTTACTCAATGCTTGAGTTTTTCGTCGACCATCAGGGGTGAGGAAAACAGTGGACGGCACCTTTTTAGCTCCGCTGCATGTGTAACCCAGACCAGGACCAAGCAAAGTGAAGTTCAACGGCAGGTTCACTGTTTTATTGGAAGTCCCGGCACGGCCAACACTCACCTGAAAGGACGAAACCGCGGTGGAGGAGTCTTGGCCCCATGACGACACGACGCCACCTTTGCAACAATTGGCTATCTGTTGGTTGTATGGGACGCCGGGGAGCAAGTCCACGACTGTGGGGTTTTTCTTACAGCAGTGTGGGACGTTTCCTTTGAACTTTGAACAATCTCCTTGTTCAGTGGCTTGGGCTCCCACCATTGACCAGATCACTTCTTTCTTAGCCCAAACCCAGCCTAGGGTCCAGCCAGGGCTCATTATGTGCCGATACATTTGGAAGTTGGTCATTGTTACAACTGCCTGCATACCGGACATGATATGTAAGCTTGCATTTCTATTTCTTCAACTATCCCACACTCAAAAGTTATATTTACTATAAAAATGAATATTGAAAATTTTAGTATGGGATCTTATATCCAGCCAAATTTGAGTAACATAAGTGAAAAGCATTGTTTATGGTATCAAGAAAGTTTGGAATGTACAAGTATTTGGAACCTACCTTTTAAAAATGATTACATCAACAGTCTAATTTAAGTTTGAGTTTGATAAAGACACTTTATAATTACTAATTCGAAGTAATATTCGCATATGGGTATTAGGATATTGACCTGGAATGAAGCTAGAAGTTCGGTATTGTGGGGTTAAAATAAAATTTTAAAAGTTAGGAGTCAAATGATAAAATTGATTAAAAAAAGTTAAATTGAATATTCTATAATTAGAATGGATTAAAATTGTTATTACTCCGGGTTGAGGCCCCTACCAACCATTAGCTACGCCCTTATTTTAGGTACCTTTCAATTATAAGAAAAAACTTGAAAAAGTTTTAATATATTAGTGATGGATACATATCAATATTTGAAATCCACATTTAACATTTGATCAATATAAATGAAAATTATTGTTTTTGGTATAAAAGAAGTCGCAGTTTTGACCAAGTTCATTGAAATTTTATTTTTTAAGGTGACTACGTGAACCAATTAATTAATCTTGAGTTTAATGAAAAAAATATGAATATAATAAGTGAATTTAAGTTATACTTACAACGTAACCATCCGGAGTCCAGGACAGGACATCCCATTTGATTGTTATGTTCCCGTTAGGATCTAACGGATCATATGCTCCTACAACAAAAGTTGAAAAGGGAAAGGAAATTATTAGCAAGAAAACTTAATTAACTCAAACACGAATATGATTATAGCAACTGACCTGCTTGAGAAATGATTATAGCAAAGAAAGCAACCATTGGCAGAGGGTAGGCAAATTTGTAGAACATCATTGTGCAATATCAAGTAGTCCTCCTTCTGTCTATAAACAATGATACTCCTATGGGTTTATATCTATTCCCCCAACAAACAAGAATTGTTTATGACAGCCTCAACTACTGGTTTTGTTGTATATATGTGTGAGTATGACTTGGAACTTTTTTCAGACATATTCTGAGCACAATCTTCTAACTGCCGATATTCGTCAAATACAGAAACATCTTAAACTCGAGTTAATCACCTACCAAACAAATGATTTCCATTTAAAATTAATTAATTAATTAAATTGGTGGGTGTGTGAGAGCTTGCAGTTATTGAAGTCAACTCACCTAGTGATAATGACGACTCACCTGTTTCACAATTAATAATATAATAATAATAGATTGTAAAAGGGATAGGGAAATGGCAACAACAAAATTTTTAGTTTTGAATATGCAACATATGTGATAGTTTAAATGGAATAATTGAGTTATTCAGACAAGGATTTTCCAACTTCCCATTTTGTTGTGTTTTAATATGGATGTTAAATGAAAGCTTTGCTTATGCTAACTCTGTTTAAAACAGAAAAATGTAAAAGTAAAAGCAACTTTGAGATTTTATGCTAACATGACGAGCCAAGTTTCCCAGTTTAATTATTTATGGCATAAAACAACAAATTGTTACTACAAGTTTAGTGAGTAATTGACGTACATGACGCAGCAGGAACTTCCTAGCTTTGGGGTAATTTACCCTATTTATCCATTAACCATACACCAACTTTTTCTCTAACTAACACCATTACTTATTAAATTACGAATAAATTTTCGTTTTTATCACTTAGTTAAAAAAATTACAATTTGATCATTAAATTATTCAAAAAATTTACATTTAAATCACCGGGATATTAAAATCAATGCTATCCCATTACCTACACCAATTAAAAGCTCTCTAACATTTTCTCATCTATAATTCAGTTTTTTTTTTAATTTTTATTTTATGAAATAGTTTTATACATCACAAATTTGTGAATTAAAATTTAAATAGATTTATTCTCTAACAATAGCCGTTAGAGCAACTTAGATCTAAAATATATTCTCCTACTCACCGATGGATATTGATCTACCATATTGGCCATCGAATAATTGCTTAAAACTCAATGGTGATTTAAGAAAAAAAAAACTCAACAACCCAATAATTTATATAAAACTTTGAATAATTTAATAACTTAAATGAAAACTTTCAAATAGTTCAAAAATTAAATTGTAACTTTTTTAATTAAATAATCAAAATTAAATTTACCCATAGTTTAATGATTAATAGTATAATTTACCCTAAAATTTAAGCAATTTAGTAAGTTTTATATCACAACTTGTTTGATAATTTTGCTTTAGTTATGCATCTAAATAGCGAGTGTCGAATATTAAACTTGATTTGATGAATGTTGCAAACAGAAATGTTGATAATTTTGTTCACCAAAACATTTTTAATTCGATAAACATAATCACACAAATTTTTTTTTCGATTACAAAATAACTTGTAAAAGTCTAGGTGAAACTTAACCGAGAGGAGGGGTGGGGAATCCTGTTAGCAGCTGCTGAACTTTCTCATCATGCTTCCATCTATGTTACTCCGACTATTCGGACATCTCGAGAACTGTGCAGCTTTCAGCAACATTGAACTTGTCTTCCATTGCAAGTTCAATCATTTAGTTCCAGGCCAGCAAATTCAGAGAATGGAAGAATGTTAGATAAACAAAACACTTGGTTCAAATGTCAAAGATAAATGATCATAATGTCATTCAACTCGAGCATCTTTACTTACCTTAATCTGTACTTAAACGATTCGGAGGCAGGTCTCATTTTCATTGTCTTCTTGCATAGATTGTCTTTGATGTTCCACTCGCTGAAGCTGCGTTGAAAGCGGAAGCAAGTTGATCGTCGGTCCATCTTTGCATGATAGTCCATCAGTGATATTGAAGTTGGCAGCTTCACTACTATCAGATATCAGTATAGCACCCATGTTACTGCCTTCGGTTGAATTGATCCCTGATGAAGAGATCGTATTCGACACTCTGTCGAGCTTTTCCGAGACTTGAGTCATGTGATGGTTATGGTAGCCTGGAATAACCAGGGAATGGGCCATGGGAATTCCTGATGAGCGGCTTGAAGAGCTGTGTGATTGAGATGACAGAAGAGAGAGAGCACAAACAGAATCCGAAATCCCAGATAATCCCTGAATGCTCAATGCTGCATCGAAAACATGGATGTCTTCACTTGCTGACGAGGAGGTGCCTTGGAACAAAGGCTGTGATCCAGAATAAGTCCCATCAAAACCATGAGGATATCGTGCATTGTTCTCACCTAAAATGCCTCCAGTGACTGCACTAGGTCCATTATGGAAATAGGAAAAATGTTTCTCAAAATACCCCCCATTCTTGACAGGTATGGCAGAAAGACGGCTAAAATCCGTCCCATCTTCAACTTTTATCCGTTTGCCCCATTCGTTTGTTACATATTTCTCAGGATGCAAAAGGCCACTAGTTCGAACATCTTGGCAAATAAAGGATGTATTTGTCAACATAGTCCCTTGAAATCTGCCACCAGCGAAGCCTGCGCAATGTTGGGAGCATTTTCAAGATGTAAAACATAAAAGTCACGGATAATTATGAATATTACTAAAGTAAACTTAGTTGCTTTCTTTTAACTTTTGGCGCCTCTGACTTCTTGTCTTACCTGCAAGGCAACCATAACTTTTGATTTTTCATTTTTCTTGTTCACCTATGTCTAACACATATTTGGACATGATTGTGGTGATATAACCGTCCAAATACATGGAAAATTTTAGAAAAGTTGACCTTTTAGGTGTAGGACAAATGCAAATTTGACACTCACAGCGCTGTGGGAGGGTGGTAGGCTGAGGTCCCGCCTCCCATCTTCTTCATATTTTCTTCAATTTTTGTTTTTTATAATTTAGTATTTTTATACTGTAGAAAAGGTAAAAAAAATTTGAACCCCCAAAATTATAATTATAATTATAATTTGATTTGATTTGATTTCTTTTCTTTTTTATCTCAACTAGCCCAATTTAAAATTCTTGACTTCGTTCCAAGACACTCTAACCTGAGTCCAAGTATCATAGACTACATGAATACTGCTTAGTGTTTTAAAGTGATATGTCTAGCTAATATGGCTAATCTCTAAACTACCAGTAAAAGTAAACTCTAGAACCATAAATTCTGACAAGCTACGAAAGGTAATGTCAAGCAATCTCAGACCATTAAAACTGTCAAATGTCAATACATGTTAATCATCATATGGCTTGTACAACAAGAATCGGTGAAACAGAATTAGAATGAAGCTTATAAGCTAAAGCACAACTTCTTTGCATCTTTATGCACCTCTGTATTATCATGAAACAGAAGGTCAACGCAGCTACTGTTGAAATATGTGAAACCCATATATTTTGGGATATATTTTAAAGTTATTTAGGTAGATAAATCTTATTTAGGTAGATAAATCTTAGAATATTTTATTTTATCTTTTAGTAGTTTATTAGAATAAGGGAATTATTTTCTCAATTAGGTTATGACTCTTTTCTCTATTTAAATTCAGTTGTTTAGTTAATAAAAGACAGAATAGTTTTATTAATGCCCTCTTGAAAACTTTCATGGCATCTGAGCTAGCTTATCTCTAATAGCATCATGGTTAAAACAGCCTTCTTTAGAGATAAGAGATCTAGCAATCAAACAAAGAACGAAAATTTTACCGTTGAAACATCTAATGAAAATTATGAGGGCCAAAGTTCTCTAGAAGGGTCTCCATTCACTAAGGAACAATTAGAGCATCTACACAAGTTTTTTCAATCACCACAATTTCGGATGAATTCTTATCTTCCTAACTCATTCAATAATCCTTCTTCCTCCTTTGCCCAATCAAGTACTGATTTTTCTATTTTTTTCAATGCCAAGCCTTGTAAAACAAACACGTGGATCGTTGATTCTGGAGCTAGTGATCACATGACTAGTAGCCATTTTCTTTTTTCAACTTACACACCTTGTGCAGGAAACAAAAAAATCTAAGTAGCAGATGGTCCGTTCTCGGCAATAGCCGGGAAAGGCACTGTTAAAATTTCGCCTTCCTTGGTTTTACATGATGTTTTACATGTGCCAAATCTAGCTTGTAATCTCATATCGGTCAGTAAATTATCCCAGTCTTTAAATTGTCATGTTATATTTGACTCCTTTATGTGTAAATTTCAAGACATAGTTTTAGGGAGGATGATTGGCAATGGTAAAGAATCTGGTGGAATTTACTTTTTTAACGACGACCATCTAAGTGAACCAACAACTACTTTATGTTTAAATTTTGCTTCTAGTTTTGATAAGGATATGATTTGACATTATAGGCTTGGACATTCTAATTTTTACTATTTAAGATATTTGTTACCCAATCTATTTAAAAATAAAAGTCCTTCATATCACTGTGAATTTTGTGAATTGGCTAAACATCATCGGTCATTTGTCCCACCTCAAAAATATAAAGCTTCCAAACTTTTTTTTTTAATTCATAGGGATGTTTACCTTCAAGAGTCTCAACATTTTCAGGAAAATGTTGGTTTGTCATTATTGATGATCATATTCGCATTTATTGGGTGTTTTTATTAAAAGATAAGTCCAAAGTTAAATATGTGTTTCAGCCTGTTTATGCTATGGTGAAAACACAATTTGGTGTGAGAATAGAATAATTTTTAGTGACCAATTAGGTGTTTTCTTAACCAAACATGGTATAGTCCACTAAAGTTCTTGTACAAATACACCACAACAAAATGGGGTTGCAGAAAAAAAAAAAAAAAACATCTTTTAGAAGTAACTAGAGCCTTAGTGTTCACTAGTCAGGTACCACATTATCTTTGGGGCGAAACCTTGTTAACAGCTACATATATTATTAATAGAATGCCTAGTAAAACTCTAAACTATAGAACTTCTTTCAGTCTCTTTAAAGATAACTTTCCTAACTCTAAATAGATCACAGATTTATCCATCCGAGTTTTTGGGTATAGTGTTTTTGTTCATCTTCACAACCAAGGTAAACTAGATCTTAGAGCAAAAAATTGCATCTTTGTTGGCTATGCTTCTAATAAAAAGGGTTACAAATGTTATGATCCAATTGATAGGAAGATTATTGTTACCATGAATGTCACATTTTTTGAAACGCAATCTTACTTTGATTCTAATCTTCAGGGAGGGAATTATAGTAAAGAAGATTCTATAATTGATCAAGAAAACACTAGGAATACAACAAAGGGATTCTAATAATAAGGAAGGTGAATTTATGATTAACACAGAAATTAATGATGTTAATGTTGTTAATAAAAAGGAGTATTAAGGTGTAGGGTCTGATCATGAGAATAAAGAACAAACAAAGGAGTTAATTGTTTACTCAAGAAGAAATCAAAATCAAGAAAGTGGAATCCACTACATTCATCACCAAGAATCCGACCCGCAAGATCTTGTCAAAAGTCCAGGTAAAGCTCCTAATTCAACCAATGAATTTTCTAATTTAGATATTCCAATTGCTAAAAGAAAAAGTGTTAGAAATGTTGTCAAATATCCCATGTCTAACTTCGTGTCCTATAAAGCCTTGTCTTCAACATTCTCAACCTTTGTTTCGTGTCTCAATACTATGAAAATACCAAAAAATGTGAAAGATGCTCTACAAGTTCCTGAGTAGAAGGAGGCTATTTTAGAGGCGATGCGCGCTCTTGAAAAAATAGGTACATGGGAAACAGTGGAATTACCTGTAGGGAAAAAACTGTGGGCTGTAAATGGGTGTTCACAACCAAATTCAAACCGGATGGATCTTTAGATAGATACAAAGCTAGACTAGGGGCTAAAGGGCACACTCAAACATATGGGATAGATTATCTTGAAACATTTGCTCCAGTAGCCAAATTAAATTCTGTTAGAGTTCTTTTATCAATTGCTGATAATCTTGATTGGTCCTTACAGCAGCTAGATGTGAAGAATGTTTTTCTAAATGGGAAACTTGAAGAAGAAGTTTACATGGATCCTTCTCCAGGTTTTGAAGAAAAATTTGGAACTCGAGTATGTAAGCTCAGGAAATCTTTGTATGGTCTAAAGTAGTCTTCTCGAGCTTGGTTTGAACGGTTCACTTAAGTTGTTAAAAACAAGGTTACTCATAAAGGTAAGCTGATCACACAATGTTCTATCGAAACACTAACAAATAGGTAGAATAGCAGTTATTATAGTTTATGCCGATGATATCATTCTTACAGAAGAAGATGTAGATGAAATAAGGCGTCTCAAGGAACATCTAATATTGGAGTTTGAGATCAAAGACTTGGGTCCTTTGAAATACTTTCCTGGAATGGAAGTTGTTCGATCAAAGAAGGGTCTGGTGGTCGCTCAGAAAAAATATGTGATTGATCTTTTAAAAGAGGCTGGGATGACTGGTTGCTGTGCAGCTGGCACACCAATTGATCCAAATGTAAAATTCGGAAATAAAGAAGGTCGATTAGTTGATAAAGGGCAATACCAAAGATTAGTCGGTAAGTTAATTTACTTATCACATACAAAGCTAGACATAGCTTTTGCAGTGAGCTTAGTGAGTCAATTTATACACTCCCCAATGAAGGAACATGAAAAAACAGTGTTTCGGATTCTGAGATACTTGAAGAGTTCACCTGGAAAGGGCTTATTCTTCAAGAAATCCAAATAAAGAGGAATTGAAGCTTATACAGATGTAGAATGGGCAGGCTCAATAACAAATAGAAAATCTGCATCAGGATACTGTACATTTGTTTGGGGAAACCTTGTGACTTAGCGAAGCAAAAAACAAAATGTTGTAGCAATAAGTAGTGCAGAGGCTGAATTTAGATCAATGGCTCAAGGAATTTGTGAAATAATGTGGTTAAAAAGAATTATGGAAGAGCTGAGTAAACCAACAACTTCACCAATGAAGTTGTACTGTGATAACAAAGCTGCCATTAGTATTGCTCACAACCCAGTCCAGCATGACAGAACTAAACATGTTGAGATTGATAAACACTTTATTAAGGAGAAGATTGAAGAAGGCCAAGTGTGCATGCCGTTTGTTCCTTCAAAACAACAGATTGCTGACATACTCACCAAAGGGCTTTAAGACAAGCTTTGATTTTTTTGTAAGCAAGTTGGACATGATTGATCTATATGCAACAACTTGAGGGAGGGTGTTGAAATATGTGAAACCCATATATTTTGGGATATATTTTAAAGTTATTTAGGTAGATAAATTTTAGAATAAATTATTTGAGATATTCTAGAATATTTTATTTTATCTTTCAGTAGTTTATTAGAATAAGTGAATTATTTTTCCAATTAGGTTATGACTTTTTTCTCTATTTAAATTCAGTTGTATAAAAGACAAAACAATTTTATTAAATGCTCTCTTGAAAACTTTCAGCTACCATGTCATCACATATATCATCCTCCTAGTAATTGACTATGTATTCGGACTAGGACGTGGGTATCAAAGACATGTATGTGTTTAACAGGAATATGTTCTATATTTTTCTAAGACTTTGAATGTATTTGGAGGGTCCTTGGACGGCCATATCTCCAAAAATGTGTCAGACGCAGATGACAGACAAGGGTACTTCAAGTAAAATGAAGAGTCGGAACGACATAGGCTTTGGAAATGTGCCAATCTAGTTGCAAATTATTCAAGCTAACATTTGAGTCTGCGCATGCATGATTGAACTCAAGCTTGACCTTGAGCTTGAGGTTTGAATGGATTCACATTGCAAGATCTGAGCTGAACTTAAGCTTTGAAAATCTTTCAAAGTGATCTTAATCCTCAGGTGATTAGTTTGTTCAGACTCGAAACAAACATGAATCTCAAAGGTTCCTAGCAGTTGTCCATCCTCCTAGTTTAAATTTTGGAATAAAAGAAAAAGTTACTGAGAACTGGGTGAAAATGTATGGTGTCTCCTTAATAATTCGATGAAAAACCACTCAGATATTTAGCATACATCTCTCAAAAGGCAGTAAGAGGCAACATCTCAAGATATTATGGCATGGACTCACAACCTTGGATTGAGAAACCTTGAGAAATGGTCCCTTGTAGATGAGTTAAGTATACACCCAAGTTGAATATAATTTGCTGATAATGCTGGAATAAAGCTCTGAAGGCTCACATATGCCTTCTAAATCCAATAAGCATGCAAATTTGCAGGTTGATATAGGGGTTTGAGACAAGAAATGGATGGTCATACATATCAGTTTATATGGAAAGTGAAGGCTTCATTTCACTTTAACTTTTCCTTGCATGGAAATACAGGAAACGAATATTTGAAGATATACACACATCAATAAAAGAGGAATCCAATTTAGATAATGTTAATGCAATCATAAATGGTAATGTCAATAAACTCAATGTTTACTATACAAAGAAGTCAAAACATTTACATATTTTAAGTGTTTTTGAACTGAAGTATGAATCAAGAAATAAAAGCAATTGATGTTTTATATTTAGGAAACAAGATAAGTAAATCATTGTATTTTTGGAAAAGCTTTCTACCAATTCAAGTAATCTATTGCCATTTAGCTTAGCAAACAAAAATTATATTTTCATGTTAATATTCTGCCAAGGAAGTAAATAAATCGCAGGTCACATATCGACACGTTATTAAATGAATGACTGAAATCAGGTATGATATGGGTTTATTACCATTATATGGCTGAAGTAACCTCCCGGTTCTCCCGTATCGAATACCAACTTGAGGCTTTCTCCGCCGCTCATTGTGGCCAGCTAGGCGTTTACGGCAACTGCGCTTTCCATCATCAAATTCAGCCAGCAAATGAAACCTGGATGGTGAAACACACTAAGACATATTATAGCAGGAATGAGGCTCAAGTATGATAATTGAGCCAAGTTCTACGATGACAAAAATGACTTTCACCCATTTATTGACACTCAAAATCAGGCAACCTTTCAAAATGGTAGATTTTATCTTTTCCCTGAAAAACAACAGGACCTGATTATTAAGATGAATCAACAATGTAAAGAGGTTTATGCCAGCAATCCATCCGCAGAGGTTACGGCCTCGAAAGTGAAAAGGTTCATTATACAACCCTCAAAAACAAGATTTGCAACATAAAACGAAAAACCTGGAAAACAATCCAATCTTAGTTAACTATATGAAAGATGGAACAAGACAACTGGAACAATTTTAAGGTCCTAAATAAACTTTTCTACTAATGAGAAAACACAGGAAAAGCTGAAAAGGGATAAAAAGAAAACTGTGAACATTACCATAATTTACACATATATAAAGACTGCAAAAGGGCTTCTACAAGCAAAACTGACCTGCTGCATTGTTGACAAAACCTTTGTTCAATTCCATTAAGAATAACTTTTTCAGTTTTCGAGTGAGCCTCGCAAACTTTGTGCCTCTTGTGGTAATCTTTTGAGGAAGTGAGATCCTTATTACATCCATAAACTTGGCAATATGCAGTATGAGAATTTGCTCTGGCTGCTCGAACTCTCTTTGGGGGTGTAGATGACTCACATGATGATAAAATGGGGGCTCCTATAGATAAACTAGAACTTTGGCCATCTATATAATCAGGAAATCTTCCCAGCTTCAAATCTATCAGCAAAGAATCCCGACTATTCGAGTCTACAACAGAACTTGAAAGCATCGAACTAGACTCATCGTCCACAGAAAAGGTATTCAGGGTAGCCAATATTGGATTTTCAGTTCTAGCCTCACTAACTTTGCTACTTAAAGCATCCCCAATTGGACCATTAGTTAACTGTTTCCCTATCAATTCTCCATTCCCCAACTCTCCAAAACCATGGCTTTCAATTGTTTGTTGTCCAGAGACTATCATATTGTTACTAAAATTACATGGACCTTTTAACTCCAAATTCATAAAGACATTTCTGTTTCTTACAAAAGAATCAGAAGCTGAATTTGCTGCATCAGATTCAGATCCATTCTCCCCAGAAACATAACTCCAGGACTCCATTACATGCAATGGAATCACCAAATACAAATAAAACAAAGTTCAATTCAAGGAAAAATTAAACACAAAACGACCTATCTTCCTTAATCCTTTTCACTATAACATGCAGATCTCCCAAAATTCAGCTGAGTCTCAAAAGTAACTCTTTAGGGGCCCCTTAAACCTTATCCAGATTAAGACAAGCAAAGAAACCCAACAAATTCTCTTCTTTGAAGCACCGAATTTATGGGAAGTTCAAGTCTTTTCACAGCCAAATGCACTTCACGAACAAACAAAAAAACCAGTGCAGAAAATCAAAAACCCAAAACAATAAACAGCTCTAGCAATTACTTGATAACCCAACTTGGATTCAATCAAGTAAAAAGCTGAGAGAACAAAAGAAGTAATGCTAAATGTAAGAGTTAAAAAAAAATATCAGTTAATGAAAATAACTTAAAAAAACAACACTTCAAGAAGAAAAAGCTCAATGATTAAGAGTAAAAAGTTTCTCCATGATTATGAGAGAGAAAGGAGAAAAAAGGGAAAGGAAGAAAAAGAGAGATAAAGAAGTGTGTACTTACCAGAAAAGAGTGAAGCAATGGTACAATAAAATGGTTTGACATGGAGAGAGAAAACACACACAACACAATAAACTCAGTGAAAACGATATGCTGATGTCCATACTCCATGGAAGAAGCGACAGAGAGAGCTTTGGGTGTTGTTATTTTTCAGAGACCACAAAATATCTTGTTTTTCTTTTTTCTTTGAAAAAACACTATTCTCAAAGCTTTCCAAATTTTTTCAGTCAAAAAAAAAACTTTCCAAATTTCAACCATTTGTATAGCATGCGTTGGAAATGGTTTTTTTCCCGGAAAATATAAAAAAATTATTTTCTGAAACAATATGATTTTTTTGTCAAAACAAGACGAGAGATGCATGAAATGAAAGCCGAGATGAACATGCCGGTTAATGATTTGGGGTTGAATTCGATGCATTTATTGTGTTTGAAACAAACAAAATATATAAAATATATCAACAATCGACATACCAATCTAAAATATTTGGCGATATGGGTTTTACCAAATCGTCATGGCGACTGACTACATAACGATTTGGGAATGGGAGCGCAATTAACATTAGCTGCCATCCACTCCATAAATACCGTCCTACTCATTCACCTTATAAATAAAAAATTACAATCAATGTCATTTACATTTTATTATATTTTTACATAAATTATTTTCTTTTTACTGAATTTTTTTAAAAAATTTAAATCTATGCATAATAATAAATGAATTTTTACTAAATAACTAATGGTTAGTTTTCGACACATTGTAATATTAATTTTCTTTCTTTAAGCAAAACTATCTTAAAACAAATTTAATAACTCTTGTAGCAAATAGATTTTTCTTTTCAAACTATTAACTCACTCCTTGTTATCAATTGCTTTTTTTTTTCTACCCACAACTTTTCTTTTCTTTTCACTTTGAAGTAATTTATTCTCAAAAAATTGGGCTTTTTAAAAACCCTGTAAGGTTTGAGACTTTTTATCTTTAGTCATGTCGGACATTAGGGGAGTAGAGATTCCCTGCTGCTTAGGAAGCCTAAATCAGAAGTTGCCTACTTAGGAAGCAGCGAATTCTACTACACTTGCACCAACATGGCTTCTTTTATGTTTGGACAATATTACCTTTCAAGTGGAATCTGCAGCTTCTTATGCTGTTGATTTCCTTGTTCTATGTTCATTCTAATTTCAGGTGCAACGATTGTAAAAGTTTGTGTCAATGTGTTTGCTACTAAAAACTTTTGGTTATTTTTGTGAATTATTTAACATCTTTTTTGTGCGTTTGTTCTTCTTTTGTAGGGTTTAACAATCTCTCACAGGTTAAAGTTTATTCTATAAGACTCAATTTTTTGAAATAAAATTAATATATATGTTTAGTTGTTGAAGTAAATATTTTTATTTTTTATATATCTTAAAAGGTACCAATAGAATTAAACATTTATACAAATATAATATTTTAAAGAAAAATAATTTTAATATTTTAAACTTTATATAATTTAGAAAAATCATCTACAATGAATCTGGACATACTATTGTCTAGATTTGCATTGAGTTGGGATAACCATATGTCCATATTCATTATGAGCTTTAACTTTTAAATGGTTTTTGTTAATTTTATTTTTTAACTTTATGAATTTTATTTAATATTTTTATAAATTTTAATAATTTTTATATATTTATATTTTTTAAAAATATTTTTAATTTTTAAAAATAAACTTTGAAATGATTGAGCCCATCCCAGTAAAAAAAAATTCTTTTAATTTATTAAAAAATTTGAATTTTTTTATTTTTTTGCTGACGTGACAATTAATGTAAACTGTTATTGACATGGAATGCCACGTTAGTGCCGTTAACGGCCATACCAACGTTGTAATGGTTAAAGATGAAAATGTTGGTCAAAAGATTTAATTGATGCAATTTGAGAGATTGAAGGCTTAATTGAGTATATTTTTTCGTGGAGGGACTTAATTGATTCTTTTGCGAAAGTTTAGAGTCTTATATATCATATTAGCCTATTTTATATTTGTGAAAATCATGTTATTCTAAAGATCATAAAATTATTATTTATGCAATATTCTTGTTAGATATATATATTTGAATTTCTAAAGATGACGTGTTTATTTAGTAAAAATATTTATTTGTCCATTAAAGTTAGTAACATTTATTTATGATAGTATATTATAATTAGAGGAGAATTACAACATACTTGAATTGTTTGCTTATATAAACTCATAAATTAAATTTAATATTTGAACATTTATGTATTGTTTTGCTTTTATATATTATTTTACAATTATTTGTTTTCTTTCGCAAGCCTTATTTGTTGCTTTATTTAATGGTTAGAGTTTCTCTGAATGGAGTGAGCAAGTCAAGTTCCAATTAGGAGTTTTGGATCCTAACTTCTATTAGGAGATAAACCTATTTTTATTATTGAGTTAAACAATGAGGAAGAGACTTTGTATCATAAGCAATGAGAATGATCAAACAGATTGAACCTTATGTTTTTAACTTGACTATTTTCAATAACGTTAAGACCACGATTCAGCAAATTAAAAGTGAGAAATAATATATTATGTTTGTAGAAATGGTTCTATTATATGAATAAGTCTCTTGTTGGCACTTTAATGACACAACTCACTATCATGAAGTTGATGGGTCGAGGGGAATGTGAGAACATACCATCAAGATGACCAATATTGCAACAAGACTAAACACCTTAGAGATAATGGTGGAAGACTCTTTCTTAGTCAGATTTATTTTGAACTCACCACTTCCAAATTATAGACTATTTCAAATTAATTGTAACATTGTTAAAGATTAGCAACATGTTAATGAATTGGCTAGTAAGCTTGTTCAGGAGAAAAAAAGATTAGAGAGTTAAGGAAATCATTCCATCAACTTTGTAGGTCAATGAGATATTAAGGTAAAAACCAACAAGTTTAAAAGGAAGAAAAATACGCTTATCAATGTCTCTAAATGTGAGAAAAGAAAACGAATGATAGATAAGTGTCACTTTTGTAAGAAAATAAGACATTATACAAAAGATTGCTAAAAACACAAAACTTGGTTAAAAAAAGAAGGTTATTTTTATGTTTCTATATGTTTCAAATCAAGCTTAATTGAAGTTGCTAATAATATTTAGTGGTTTGACTTAGACACTACTACTACTATTACTACTACTATTAATGTATCCAACATGAAGCATAGATTCCTTTTAATCTAAACCACAAATCCAAATGAAGATATCTTATATATGGAGAACTGAATAAAGGCTTTAATTGAAAGCATATGGACTTATATCTTAGCCTTAGATACTATTTATATCTTAATCTTGGACCTTCGGTTTCTAAGAACTTTATTGATATTTAAAAAACTTAATGTTTTGGGATTTAATGTTAAGTTTGGACATGATTGTTTTCATTTATTTAAAAATGACATTTATTAGAGGTTTTGGAAATCTTATTGATGATTTATATAAATTAAAACTTGATTATATTTTGATGAATCTTTACTTATTTATCATAACAATATTGAAATTAAACATAATATGTTAAATGAAAATTTTGTTTATTTTTTGTATAAATGTTTATGTCATGTATCTAAAGAAAAAAGAGACTAGAATGATCATTAAAGAATAAGATTATACCCAATATAGGTTTTACTAATATTCGTGTATATGTAGATTGCATTAAGGGAAAGAAAATCGAGCATCACCACAATAAGTACCCAACTTCTTGAAATAATACACACTAGTTTACGTGGACCTTTTGATGTTCCATCTTTTAATGGAAAATAAATAATTTATCACTTTTATTGATATTTTTCGTGGTATTTTTTTTTTTATATCTATTTGCTTAATTAAAGATCTCAATTCATAAATGTCCTTGAGGTATATATTAATGAAGTTGAAAGACAATTAGATAAAAAAGTGAAAATACTAAAATTAGATAGAGGTGGTGAATACAATGGGAAATACACTAAATAAATACTGATACTAGAGGTTAGGAAAAAAGAATAAATTCTTTGATCCTAATGCTGGAATCTTGGATCTAGTGCCCTTAGTGTAGTGGTTTCATCTATATACTTGTAATTTTTGAACAAATTGGTTTAATAAAATCCATCAGTACCATTAATATCTTTTGTATATTGTCATCAACAGTTTTTGCACGTAAATAAAATTGAAAGAAAATATTGGCTTACTAATTATCTAACGTTTAAACTAATATTAAGCGACATTACGTGGTCAGATTGTAACATAGAAAGACAACTTATATTAGTAGATAATCTAAACACGTCCTTAGTCTAATCATAATTGGGCAAATCAATTGAAAGACTAATATGTTGTCTATCAAGTCTAGTTACGGAAATACCTTGTCTTGGGTATCGTAGCAAATGACTCCCAGAAGATAGAGATATAGATGTGACTAACTGAACTGATATTACATCAGTCAATCACATCGGTCAAGACCTAAGTAGAATAAATAATAGATCTATTTATGAATTTATTCATGTTGAACAATATTTTTCTCATGTCGTATTAAGGGAAACACATGGGGTATTTATACATGTTCCTACTACTACTGTTACAGCTCATAATAGGGCCCACTATTTTGTCTCGGTCTTGGTGTCGATGGTACTAACATTCCCTGGCTTATTGGATGCGTGTCTGAGAAGCACACAGTCTTTTCTGATCTTAGGACTAATACATCCAGCGAGCCCCGTACCCGTTGGTCATGAGTGGAGGTCCCTTATAGGGCTCGTGATCCCTTCTGTAGACATGGCTTGTGACCCCATTCTTGCGAGGCTTACGTGAGCTCTCATCACGAGCTATCTTTGCGAGCACCCGACACCCTAGCAGGGTCCCTTATGAGCTCTCTTCACAAACTATCTTTGTGAACATCTAGCACCCTAGCGGAGTCCCCAGCGAACTATCTTTATAGCAAATATTCTTCTTCAGAGTCGAGTCTATCCTGGTCGAAGACTTGGACCTTATTGGGTTATTTGGGTTGGTGGTTACCAAATCCTAACAATCTAGTCCCCTCTTAGTAGGCCTAAGAGATGTTATAAAGTGGCAGGCCTTAGGTCCATTTCGAATACAGCTTGATGGGTACGCCGCAAGTCGTGGTGCATAACAACTGCCTTGTCACGTATGAACCCGATTATTGGGTGTGCGCATATGAACCTTGAAAGACGAATCATTTTTTCTTGCTCCCATCTGGGTAGTTGGTTTATTTTTGGCCATCCGAACGATTTAAGGAACTTCTCTTTAAAAGGAGATCTCTGGGGGGTTTAGGTTTCTTCACTATTTGGTATTTTCTACAAGTTGGAATCGAGGTAATTCTCACGAATCTTTTCTGCTTCTTAGTTTCCATTTCTATATTCTTTTTTACTCAAATCATGGTGAGGATGAGAGGAGCCCACAACCACATCGTCTCGGGCTGTCCAGTTCTAGTCATTGTAATTGAAAAGCCCTACGTCTGTACTACCACACTAGAGGAAATGAAACGGGCTCTGGCTGTGGCGGGAATAAAGCTCCCCCACATTGCCTATAAATTTTTCATCCCTTTGGGGTTACACCGGGTGTTCGAGGAAACAGAGGATATCTTTCTTCTCTCGCTGCATGTCTTAGAAGCATGATTCTACCACTCACTACATCCTTTCTTCTGTAACCTCCTTAATGGCTACCTCCTCGCTTCTGGCCAACTCTTCGATTTTTCCTAGTGGCTAGCCATGGCGTATTTTCTTGATAGCTACCAGCATGGAAAAATGTCAATGCACTTTATTTTCCAGCATCTGTACCAGTTGAAGAGGAGTGATGTGGGGGAGTCAGTGGGGTTCTACTACTTTTTCCCTCATCGAAAGGCGCGGACGATCATATGAAATCAGTGTAATAACCTTCGACTGAAACAGGAGAAGTATATCCAACTTCGCAACATCCTTGGTGAGGATTTTGGGTTCCTTACCAGGTGGTCTTCCCCTAGTGAAGATATGTGTACCTTCTAGAGGAATTTTACCACTAATGAGGCTGTCGTGCAATTTTAGAGGTTGCGCGTTGGTTGCGTGTTGGCCCTGAAGGTGATCCTGACTGCGAGGAATGTCTCCAGGTTCTACTTGGAGGATCTTAGCGTGAACAGTTGGAGAGCTAGCGACAACTAAGACATCACACAGTCAGTTGGTGGACGACCAACGAAGAGTACTTGCCTCATGATTCCCTTAATCAGCTGGGCATGATATTAACGGGGCGTTTGGAGGATCTTGAGAACTTCTTCTACCATTACTATGGGATGACGCTCCGTCCCTTCACTCTTCCTAAGTTCGAATAAGAGGAGAGGGCTAGAGGAGGTACTGACTTGTTAATTGCTTCTACTAATCCTAGGGTTGTTGATGGTGCATGGGGCAATCGGGGCTGTGAGGATAATTCCAATAAGACTGACAGCATCTCGCGTGAGCTTAATGAACCTATGGATATTGATACTTTGATAGGTAGTAGCTACATATCAACCCTTCTAGAGAGAAGAAGGAGAGTGGTGCTCTACTAGAGTATCGCTAGAAAAGGAGAGCCGATCGTGGTGGCCCTATTGTTGCGATCACCCCAATCCATTCTTCTATTGTGGCGAGCTTGCCAATTGTTGCCTAGACGAACTCACCAATTACCATCAATGAGTATACCCCCTCCCATTGTTCATAAGAACTCCTCTGTAGCTCCTACTATTGAAAGAGTGCCTATTGAGGTTGGAGAGGACTTCTCTTCGTCTCTACGCCTCTTGCTGTCTAAAGTCAGCGCTCTCAGACTGAGGTAGACAGAGGCCCGTAATAAGGAGCTCGCAGACACCAAGGCTGAGCTGAATAGGGTGCGTAAGATGTATCACAAGATGAGGGAGGAAAATGAGATAATAAATGAGAAACAAGGGGTCCTCATCAAGCGCCTTGCAATTATAGAGATGAAGGTAGAGGAGTGTGAGGCTGAGCTTGTTTCAGAGAGAGAGAGGGGCATTTAACTATAAAGGCAGAGTTGAAAAGAGTCACCGTGGGGCACTCTACCGAGATAAAAAAGAATATCAAGGAGTGCAAAGAGCAAGTGGATAGCACCATATAGAAGCAAGATGAGGCTTTAACAGCTTTTAGGCAACAAATATCTCAGAACATCCTAGGCTCCCTCCGAAAGTTCAAGGAGAATCTACTACTTCATGCACAGGTTGCTTGTGGTCCTTTTGATGTTCGCAAGGTAGATTTTGATGCTCTCATTGATGTGGACATGAGTAGCTTGGGTTTTAATGTTTTCAGTCCTTCTGGGCTTACTTGGGACTCCTTTGCGGCTATTTGGAAGGGCGAGCTTTATCTAGAGAAGGGAGAGGGCTCTACTACTGTAGATATGGCTCCTTTTGTTGTCGGTGACGATGTGAACTAAGTTTCTTTTTCGGTGACTGGGGGTGCTACTATTGTTTCCTAAGCTGGAGAGGGTGTTGTTCTTGTTAACGCTGATTAGGGTGTTGGGGGGTTGATGATGTAATCGAGTAAAGATTTTGTAATTTAATCTTTAATGAACAAGTATTTGTTTTTATTTCCTATTAGCTTTCTGTGTTTGCAAGCTTCGTACCATGTAGTATGCTTCGAGAATAATGCATTAGGAATGTAGATTTGCGAACTGTTTTCTACTTAAGAATTTTAAAATTCATAGCTGGGAATACGAATTCGAGAGCTATTTTGTACTTAAGGGGTTTTTCTTACAGCAAAGAGTATGAACCTGTGAGCTGTTCTATACATAAAATTTTAAAATTCATCGTTGGAAATGTGAATCCTTAAGCTGTTTCATACTTAATAGGTTTTAAAATTCTTTGCTTGTGAACCTTATTTTTACAACTAGGAGCTTTGCTCTCGCTAAATATTTTAGATGTTGCGGCTCTTCGCTTGCGAACCTTATTTTATAGTTGGGAGCTTTGCTCTCGCTAACTGTTTTAGAGGTTGCCCCTCTTCACTTGTGAACCTTATTTTTACAGCTAGGATTTTTTCTCTCGTTAACTGTTTTAGATGTTGCGACTTTTTACTTGTGAACCTTGTTTTTACAACTAGGAGCTTTGTTCTTGATAACTGTTTTAAAGGTTGTGACTCTTCGCCTATGAATCTTGTTTTACAGTTGGGAGATTTGCTCTCGCTAACTGTTTTAGAGGTTATGGCTCTTCGCTTGTGAACCTTGTTTGTACAACTAGGAGCTTTGCTCTCGCTAACTATTTTAGAGGTTGCGGCTCTTCGCCTGCGAACCTTGTTTTTATAGTTAAGAGTTTTACTTTTTCTAACTATTTTAGAGCCTACAGCTCTTTGCCTGTGAACCTTGTTTTTACAGCTGGGAGCTTTGCTCTCACTAACTATTTTAGAGGTTACGGACTCTTCACTTACGAACCTTATTTTTACAATTGGGAGCTTTGATCTCACTAACTATTTTAGAGGTTGCAGCCATTCACCTGTGAACCTTATTTTTACATTTGAGAGCTTTTCTCTCGCTAATTGTTTGTGGCCATTACCTATGAACCTGCAACCTTGTTTTTACAATTGGGAGCTTTGCTCCCGCTAGCTATTTTAGAGGCTGTGACTCTTCGCCTACGAACCTTGTTTTCATAGCTGGGAGTTTTGCTCTCGCTAACTGTTTTAGAGGTTGCGGCTCTTCACCTGCAAACCTTGTTTTTACAGCTGGGAGCATTATTCTCACTAACTATTTTAGAGGCTGTGGCTCTTCACCTACGAACCTTATTTTTACAACTGGGAGCATTGCTCTCGCTATCTGTTTTAGAGGTTGCAGCTCTTCACCTGTGAACCTTGTTTTTACAGTTGGGAACGTTGCTCTCATTAACTGTTTTAGAGGTTGCGACTCTTCACCTACGTACCTTGTTTTTACCGATGATAGTTTTGTTGGAATGTAATTTTATTCATGGGATAGGAATTCGTACATAGTACATTTTAAGGTGTCAGATATTCTAGGTTCGTAGTACTATCATGCCTTCCATTTTTGCTAACCTATATGCTCCATAGCCTATTTTCTTTACCACTTTATACTATTCCTCCTAGTTATGAGCCATTTTCCCGCGTTGGAAAGAAGGTAGGCTAGCTTCAGTGTTTCTTAGTACAAGGTCACCTACTTGAAACAATTTTCCTCTGACCTTAGAGTTATAATAGCGAGCTACTTGTTGGGTACAATCTGCATTTCTAATTTCAGTCATTTCTCTAAGCTCATCGATTAGGTCTAAGTTGAGTCTCAGGGCCTCATGGTTAGCTTCTTCGTTGAAGTGTCGCATTTTATGGGATCTTAAGCCTATCTCTATGGGGTTTACGACTTTTGTACCATAAACGAGTGAGAAGGCCGTTTCTCTCATTATAGTGTGGGGCATGGTTCACAGTGCCCACAAGATTCTTTGCAACTCTTCCAACCAAGCCCTTTTTAGTTCGCCCACCTTTTTCTTGAGAGCTGTTAAAATTTTCTTGTTTATAGCTTCCACTTGGCCATTGGTTTTTGATGTCTTTATCGAGCTTTGAGCCAAGGATATCTGAAGGTCTGTACAAAACTTGTTGAATTTCCCCTGAAACTGTGTAGTGTTGTTCGTGACAACAATGCGAGGTATTTTGAATCTACATATAATTGACTTCCACATTAATGACTTCATTTGCTTTTCTGTGATAGTTGTCAAGGCTTCTGCCTCGATCTACTTGGTGAAGTAGTCTACAACTACTACAATGAATTTCTTCTACGCTGTGGCTTTGGGGAATAGTCTGAAGATATCAACCCACAGGTTGCTAAAGGCCAAGGTCCTATCATAATCTAGAGGGGTCCTGCTGGTTGTCGCTGTATTCTAGTGTTTCTTTGGCAAGAGTTGCACTTGCGAACCATGTTCTGAGTGTCTTCATAGATGGTAGGCCAATAGTACACCTGTCTAAGTATCTTTTGTGCTAGTAATCTTCCTCCTAGGTGGTCACTGCAAATGCCCTCATGGATTTCTCCCATGATATACTCAGCTTCTAAGGGAGAAATGCATCGCAGTAATGGGTGCAAAAACCTTTTTTTATATAGCACACCCTCTAGGAGGGTGTATCTATCAAAAGGTGAATGAAACATGTTGTTTTAACTTAGTATGTAATAAGTTTGCAATAGGCAGATATGTAATTTTCATGCAAAGAATTCAACAAGTATTCGCAGTTCGTATGAAAGACATACCTTGCCACCTTGCGCTGTAGTTTTGCGAGCTCTTTTCAATATTGGATTTCCTGTTTACCCTGTAACGTGTGGATTATTGAGGTCATCCATATTTCTTCTTGGGTCGTAGAGAGTACTTGGGGACATCATAGCTTGGTGTTTCTTTACGTTTGAGTAAGATTTTTCCTCTCTACTCAATAGTGATGGAGGATGCTAACTTTGATAGAGTATCTGCGCTCGTGCTGTCGTTTATTAGAAGTTGCCTAACTTTGGATTTGTTGAACCCTACCAGTAATTGGGCTGCCATCGCATGATATTATTTTAGGGTTGCTTCTTTCACTTTCTACTTGCGATGTATTTGCTTCGCTACTAGCTAAGAGTCCGTGTGTATGGTCAGGTCCCTAGCGCCCAACTAGTGTGCCAATTGTAGCCCAGAGATCAGCACTTCGTACTCAGTGGTGTTGTTCGACATTTGGAATCCAAACGATAATCCATATTGCCATTTATTACCCTTAGGGTCTACTACGAGCGCGCCTTCCCCCGATCTTGTTTTGGCTACAGAGCCATCGATGTAAATCAACCAACCTTTCGGGTTATCTATTGTACGTGTGATTCCTAGAGCTGTGTTTACTATCGGTGGTGGTCAACAATGAAAAGTAACTTTAGTGCAAAATACAAAGTGAGTATCGTTTTTCCTCAAAATATAATAACCATTAGAGTGGTACATCCCATCATAAAATGTGCCATCATTAAATTGCTAACTTTCAATTGTGTTTACATATTACACTATCTCTGTAAGATATTTCACTATTTGATGCATCAAATTACAACCCATGTTACCTGTCATGTCCCCGCTTTTTTCGAACGAGCACTCTACTATTAAGTATACCAACACCTACCTTTTTATCGCCTTTCGCAGGGTAAAATCTGTCCCAAACCCTGTGAGTTCGATTCTCCACTTCGTTATCCTCCTCAGGGTGTCTGCTTTGGTGAGTACTTCCTTCATTGGTTGGTTGGTGACTACAACGATTGGGTGGACCTAGAAGTACGGTCGTAGCTTGTGAGCTGCAATAATTAAAGCATGGATGCATTTTTCTATTTTTGTGTACCTGAGCTCACCGTGCTTAAGCACCTTGCTGACATAGTATACTGGGAATTGAAGGGTGCTTTCAAACTTGACTAAGGCTACTGCGACCATCTCCTCTGAGGCTGCTAAGTATAAGTATAGTGTTTCTTCCATTCTAGGTGACTTTAACAGTGGAGGGGAGGTGAGGTTCTATTTCAGTTGTTCAAAGGCAGTTTGGCATTCTTCAGTCCAAGAGAAGTGTTTCGTTAGAGCTTTGAAAAATGGGAGGCACTTGTCTGCCATCCTAAAGATAAACCTATTCAACGCCACCACCTTGCCTGTAAGATGCTAAATTTCTTTTATAGTTCACCAGGGGGCATCTCTGTGATGGCCTAGATTTTTTTTGAATTCACCTTTATTCCTATTTCTGAGATCATGAAACCCAAGAACTTGCCAACTTGCACATCGAAAACACATTTTTTTTGGATTAAGCTTTATTCTGTGGACCCTCAATATTGCGAACACTTTGGAGAGGTTCCGTACATATTTCTTCATGGATTCGCTCTTTACCAACATGTCATCTACATACACCTCCAGGCCGTGGCCTACCTGATCCTTGAATATCCTGTTTACCAACATTTGGTAAGTTGTACACACATTCCTGAGTCTAAATGGCATGACCCGGTAACAAAAGTGACCATCTTCGGTAATGAAAGTTATTTTTTCTTGGTAGTCGTGGTTCAGTAGGATCTGATTGTAGCCCGAAAAGGCATCCATGAAACTCATAAATTTGTGTCCTACGGAGTCGTCAACTAGGCGGTCTAATGACATTAGAGGGAAGCTATCCTTGGGGCATGCCTTGTTCAGGTTGGTGAAGTCGATGCATATCCTCTACTTGCCGTCGCCTTTTTACCATTACCACATTTGAGATCCAATCCTGGTACTCCACATCCCTGATAAATCTGGTAGACAACAATTTGGAGAGCTCTTGCTCACCGCCTCTATTACATGTAGTGCAAATTTTTTTTTATTTTTTTACTTTACGGGCTTCGCCTCTGGGAACACATTCAACTTATGCAAAATTACCTGCAGATCTACGCCTGGCATATCCATCGCAGACCATGCGAAGACGTCTGAATTCCCTCTCAGACATTTGACCAATATCAGTTTTTCTTCCTCATTTAGTTTTGACAAGATCTTAACTATTTTCTCTTTTTTGTCACAGAATAACTGTAGGGTCTCGGTGTGCTCCACTGCCTCGGGTTTCTTATTTCAATGCTCTTCTCTTATGCTTGTGCCGAATCTTGAAGAAAACTCAGGGGAAGTGTCGATTCATGAGATCCCAAATCTTTTCCGTCTTTTCAAAGTCTCTAGCCGAATGTCTATTTAGAAACTAATCTCTTGTTTCTCTCTTATTTGCGGCGTTCCAGGATTTGAAGAGGAGTCAATCGCTTAGATCTCCAAGTTGAGGTTTAGTAACATACAAATTGTGTTACTTTCGAATTTCAAGGTAAGGAGATCTATTAGTTTTAACGTGTAAATTTGGGTATTTATTAACCCTTGACCGAATGTAGGGGAGGCCAAATCTTCGTGTTTTTTCGATTTTTCTTGAACCAAGTTATAGACTGAGGATAGTAGATCCGGATAACAAGGATATCGACTAAGAGTAAGTACTACGCAATATCAGGTGTGTAACTTTTCACACCATCTAGATTTTTTGTTAATACATGTATATAAATCTGCTATATTCTGTTAAAAGCTGAAATCCCAGCATAATGGTTGAAACCCGAGGAGGGTAAAGACGAATCACCAGGTTAGTGATATCTGTCATTCTAAAGTGAATGGTTCTGTTGATTTTATGTGATAAACATGTATGCCAGTTTCTATGGATGCACGGGGTTGGGTGATTAATAAAAGGGGAAGTGTTCTACTGTAGTGGCTTATGACATGATCTGTTATAGTGGCTTATGCCATGATCTGTTGTAGTGGCTTATGCCATGATCTGTTGTAGTGGCTTTTTGCCATGATCTGATGGTGTGTAGCGGTGTGGGTTGATTGTAGAAATCCCCAATGGTGTGAATGACAGGTAAGGGTGGTGTGTAGCGGATGGAAATCTAGGATCGGGTTGGGCTTTGCATATTTTCTGATATATTATGCTCTGTTATCTGTTCTATGGGCTAAGTCCCAATCTAATGGTGCGTGAGCGTTGCACACTGAGTCTCGCGACTCACCCTATTATTTAACATCTTTCAGATAGTACCTAGTGCAACAGACCGGGCTGGAGAGGGGCGCAAGGTGGCCATGCGAGAGATTCTATGTTACAGCAAGAAGACTTCATTTAGTTTATTTATTTTTAATATTTTTAATGAATGGGTTTTATATTTTGTTATAATAAGGCCATGGGCCACTAGCTTTATATTTTGTCTCGGTTTTATTTTGGGCTTTTATCGCTAATGGACATGTAAAATTTTACGTTTAAATTAAACTAAGACAGGTACTAAACTTTGGGGTTTTTTAAGGCATCTTATAAAGTTATATCTTTTATAAATTATCCAAATCATTAAATCCTCCCGGAATATATGTTTAAACTCGACAAATGTTTTCCAAAAATGCGACATGTTTTTACTAATTTCTCTTGGTGGCATGCCAGATCTGGTCATGGTGTTTGGGCCGGGTTTGGGGTGTTACAGCTTGTTAGTCAGGATCTTAGAAATAAAAGAGTTTATTGTACACGTTGGTCGAGCAAGCAAAGCTGAAGCACTCGGGAAAGATAAAAGAAAAGCTGAGTTTGAAGCTAGAGATGTGAGAAAGAGATTTCAAAGTAGATCATTTCAGTCTGCTTCGAAGAAGTTCAAAAATGATCAAATTCGTTCAAAAGATAATGTGGGACATTTGAATAGAAATTGAGCTAGATCACAAATGAGTTCCAAATTCCAGAAACTTCAATGGCCAGTGTTGGTAATGTCCGGACTAGAAGGCCTGAATGTAAACATTGTGGAAAAAGGCATTTGGGAAATTGCAGATTAAATGACAAAGCTTGTTTCAGATGTCTATTACTTGATCATTTTATCCGTGATTTCCCTGAGTCTGTCGAGCTAGAGATTGTTCAGAATCTAAGATCTCATAATGCATCTGTGATAGGAAGACCTTCAAAGAATGTAAGAAATGTTAGTGGTAGTTAGAGAACTACGAGAGACACTGTTGCAATATCTGAAGCTAGAGAGCCTGCCAGAGCATATGCTATCCGAGCTCGAGAGGAAGCTTCATCTCCAGATGTTACAACGGGTATTTTTACTCTTTATGATACTTCTGTGGTTCTATCCATTCGTATATATACATGAATTTAGTATTTAATAAGACTTTGCCTATAGAGTCTACTGAGTTTGCTATAAAAGTATCGAACCCCTTAGTTAAAAGTGTCTTGGTTGACAAAGTATGCAAGAATTGTCCGTTAATGTTTTGAGATATCTGTTTTTCTACTAATCTGATGCTTTTGCCATTTGATGAGTTTGATATCATCCTGGGTATGGACTAGTTGACATTGCATGATGTTGTTGTAAATTGTAAAAGAAAGACTATTGATTTGAGATGTTCGCATAATGAAATTATACGGATTGAGTCTAATGATTTAAATGGATTGCCTGCTTTGGTGTCGGTATTGAAAGCTCAAAGATATGTGAAAAAGGGATATGAGGCATATTTTACTTATCTGATTAATTTGAAAGTGTT
Organism: Gossypium rotundifolium; assembly: GCA_025506655.1. Classification (NCBI taxonomy): domain Eukaryota; kingdom Viridiplantae; phylum Streptophyta; class Magnoliopsida; order Malvales; family Malvaceae; genus Gossypium; species Gossypium rotundifolium. Next base: position 36,011,691 of record CP106723.1, on the reverse strand, counting down.
TGAAAAGAAGTTGAATCAGTGCCTATTGTTTGTGAGTATTCTGATGTGTTCCCTGAAGAGTTATCGGGTTTGCCTCTGATTCATGAAGTTGAGTTTCGTATTGATCTATTGCCTGGTATGACACCTATTTCGGTAGCTTCGTATAGGATGGCACCACAGAGTTAAAAGAGTTAAAGTCACAGTTGCAATAATTGACTGATAGAGGGTTCACTAGACTGAGTTTTTTGCCTTGGGGTGCTCCTGTTCTGTTTGTGAAAAAGAAAGATGGCACGATGAGAATGTGCATTGATTATTGTTAGTTGAATAAGGTGAAAACAAAGAATAAATATATGTTGCCCAGAATCGATGACTTATTTGATTAGTTAAAAGGGGCTACTGTATTTTCCTAGATTGATCTGAGATCGAAATACTACCAGTTGAGAGTAAAGGATTCAGATATACTGAAAAATGCTTTAGAATGAGGTACGTGCATTATGAGTTTTTAGTTATACCATTTGAACTAACCAATGCTCCTGCTGTTTTTATGGATCTGATGAACAGAATTTTCAGACCGTACTTAGATCAATTTGTTGTGGTATTCATAGATGACATATTGATTTATTCACGTGATGAAAATGAGCATGCTAAACAATTGAGAATCGTGTTGAAAACTTTGAGAGAAAAGAAATTGTATGCAAAATTCAGAAAATGTGAATTTTGGTTACACGAGGTTAATTTTCTGGGACATATTGTGGCAGTTTCTGGAAGATTTTTGCTATTTTGGATTGGAAACCTCATAGGAATGTATTTGAAGTCTGTAGCTTTCTGGGTCTAGCTGGTTATTGTCGTCGATTTGTAAAAGGATTTTCAGTGATAGCTACTCCGTTGACTAGACTACTTCAGAAAGATGTTAGATTTGAATGGTCTGATAAATGTCAGAAAAGTTTTGATCAGTTGAAAACTTTGTTAACAGAAGCTCCAGTATTGGTACAACCAGAATCGGGTAAAGAATTTGTTATATATAGTGGTGCTTCATTAAATGGTTTGGGATGTGTTATGATGTAGGAAGGCAAAGTTGTAGCTTATGCCTCGAGACAATTGAAGCCGCATGAAAAGAACTATCCGATGCATGACCTTGAGTTAGCTGCGATTGTGTTTGTACTAAAAATCTGGCGCCATTATCTATACGGTGAAAAATATCACATGTTTTCAGATCATAAAAGTATGAAATACTTGATGACTCAGAGAGATTTGAACCTACGTCAAAGAAGATGGTTAGAGCTATTAAAAGATTATAAGATTGTGATAGATTATCATCCGGGTAAAGCAAACATTGTTGCTGATGCATTGAGTAGAAAATCATTGTTTGCATTATGAAATTTGAATTCTTAGTTATATTTGTCTAATGATAGTTCTGTGATAGCTGAATTAAAAGCGAAACCGTTGTTCTTACAGTAAATTTGTGATGCTAAAAAAATTTGATAATGAGTTATTAGCGAAACGAGCTCAGTGTGATTCGAATTCTGAATCTGAATTTCAAGTTGTTGATGATTGTGTGAGATTCCGATATCATATCTATGTTCTGAGAAATTCAAAGTTGATTCAGCTGATTTTGGGTGAAGCACATAACAATCGTGTATTTGTTCACCCGGGAAGTACTAAAATGTACCATGATTTGAAACGACACTATTGGTGGTCTGGTATAAAGCGAGATATTTATAACTTTGTTTCGAAATGTTTAATTTGTCAACGAGTAAAAACTAAACATCAAGTTCTGTCGGTTTGCTACAACCGATTCTGATTCCTGATTGGAAATGGGATAGAGTGACGATGGATTTTGTTTCTGGTTTACCTCTAACTCCGAGAAAGAAAGATGTGATTTGGGTTGTAGTTGACCAATTAACGAAATCTACCCATTTTATTCCGGTAAGATCTGTCTACTCACTTGATGAGTTAGCTGAGCTTTATATTTCTAAGATTGTGAGATTGCATGAGGTGCCACTATTAGTTGTGTCTGATAGAGATCCGAGGTTTACATCAAGATTTTGGAAGAAATTACAAGAAGCTTTAGGCACGAAATTATATTTCAGTACAACTTTTCATCTACAAACAGATGGTCAATCCGAATGAATTATTCAGATTCTTGAAGATATATTAAGATGTTGCATTCTTGAATTTAACGGTACGTGGGAACAGTACCTTCCATTGATTGAATTTGTGTACAATAATAGTTTTTAGTCAAGCATCAAAATGGCACCATATGAAGCTTTGTACGGTCGTAAATGTCGTACACCTCTGTATTGGACTGAGCTTAGTGAAAATAAGCTACACGGGGTTAATTTGATAAAAGATTCAAAACAGAAAGTGAAACTGATCCGAGATTGTTTGAAAGCAGCATCTGATCGTCATAAGTTTTATGCGGACTAGAAAGAAAAGACATAGAATTTGAAATCGATGACAAAGTATTTCTGAAAGTGTCTCCATGAAAGAAAGTACTTCATTTTGGACGTAAAGGCAAGTTAAGTCCGAGGTTCATCGAGCCATATGAAATTGTTGAACGTGTTGGTCTTGTTGCATATAGATTAAGGTTGTCCCCTGAGCTAGAAAAGATCCATAATGTATTTCATGTATCGATGCTCCGTAGATATCGATCCGATCCTTCACATGTGATTACCCCATCTGAAATTGAAATCCAACCTGATATGACATACGAAGAGGAACTGATTCGCATCTTAGCTCGTGAAGTGAAAGATTTGAGAAATAAGAAAATACCGTTAGTGAAAGTATTGTGGAATTGACACGAAATTGAAGAGACAACGTGGGAGTCAGAAGATTCAATGAGACAGCAATATCTAACTCTGTTTAACGGTAAGATTTTCAAGGACGAAAATCCCTAAGGGGGAAGAATTGTAATAGTCCGGTTTATACCCTAGTCAGAACAGTGGTTTCGGACCACAAATTTGAGTTAGTAAAATATTTTTTTAATATTATTTCTTGTGTCATTAATAAGTGATTAAGCATGTGGTAAATTTTCTATGCTAATTTGTCCGTTTATGTGTTTAATTTGATAAAATGATTGGATTGCATCAAGTGCAAAACTAGCATGCTAATTGTTAAAGTACCAATCTGTTGTGGCTTTGTAAAGGTGGAGGCCTTATATGGCAATTAAGCCATTCATAAGTTAGTTTAGTATTGTTAATGGATAAAAATGACCTTGAACTATATGTTATAATATGTTTATTAAAAGGTTAATATAGTAAAATGTATATTAATATGTTTATAATAAAACATAAGAAATAGATAGTGGCATTTGTTCATCCTATTTTGGCCGAAATTAGCAAAGAAAAAGAAAGGAGAAATAAGCTATGTTATTCGGCCACTAAAAGGTTCAATTAAGGTATGTTTTGGCTTTAGATTTTGATGATTTTTATGTTTTTGATATTGTTGCTTAGTCTACTATCAAGCTCATGTCTCAATTTATTTGTATTTGTGATGTTCATGAGATGTACCATTGATGAAATGGTGAGCTTTGTGATGAGCTTAGTTGTTAATAGAAAGATTTATGCTAGATGAACATACTTTGTTCTTAAATTTTTGATGAATTTAGCTAATTAGGGCTAAATTGATAAAATAGTAACTTGAGGGACTAAATTGCAAATTATATGGAAAATGTAGGCTTGTATGATGTTCATAAGCATCCGGCTAATCATGGTTAAATGATGATTTTGTGTATTTGATGTTTTGAGAAATATGGACTAAATTGATAAAATGTGCAATTGTAAGGGCTAATTTGTAAATTGTCCAAAATATGTGTATTTGGATTAAATTGGATGAACTAGTGAATAAAAGAGTTAAATTTGAATATGTTTAGATCAAGAGCTGAAGAAATCGGACTTAGATCGCAGGAAACAGAAGTAACCGAGTAGCCGTTTCCATTTCAGTTAAACCGAACTCGAGGTAAGTCATTATGCAAATAAACGTAATTGTATTGAATTATGCATATTCATATGACTATTGATAATAGTGAATGCTTACGAGATGCTATGTATATGAATCCTGAGATAAGATCGATATAGTGATAATGTTCGAGAAGTCCCGTACGAACCTAGGAATAGATAGGATTAGCTATGTCATGACATAGGTGTCAGTTCTGTGATATCATGTAAGACCACGTCTAGGACGTCGTCGTTGATTTGAGATTTCATGTAAGACCACATTTGGGACGTTGACACCAATACAAGATTTACGTGTAAGACCATGTCTGGGACATTGGCATCGTATTGATTCATGTAAGACCCTGTCTGGGACAGTGGCATCGATATTTGAGTACATGTAAGACCTCATCTGGGACATTGGCATTTTACGACTATTCTGAGCCTTCTGAGTATCCTATTAGGTTCCTAACGGTTTAACGAGCAAATCTGAGCTATGAACAATTATGTGAATGTATATTCATTCCAGGTACGTTTGGTATGTATACTAAGTATGTATAAAAGGTAAGTACTTATGTGAAATTGCTTTGAAAAGTTGTATAATTGAACATGAGAATATGAATGAGATACAAGAATGGTTATGAGTAGGCTAAGTATATATGTGATTTGTGAAATGAAAAATGTGGTAAGCTTTGAGTGGGTAAATGTGCCAAAGTCTATTAAATGAAATGGCTATGAGATTTATAAGTACCGATGATTCAATTTTGGTTATATGCATAGTGGGTTAAGTTTATTTATATATGACTTGCTAAGCTTTTGAAAGCTTACTCAGTGTGTGTTTTACTCTATTTTATAGATCGTCAAAGCTACAGAAGGCTTGGGACTGTCGAGGATCGTCATCACACTACTCAGCTTGTTTTGGTACATTTTGGAAATGTGTATAACTAAGTATGGCATGTATAGACTAGTTACTTGGATGAGATTGAGATGTGAATTTAGCCATGTGATTTGGCTAGTTGTGTGTTGGCTATATGTTTTAATGAATGTGATATGTGATGTATGTTTTGGTATAGTTTGATAGTGTATGAAGTGATTAAGTTTAAGGTAAGTATTCGGATGAATTATGCTTGTGTTTATATGATTTTTAGTCTTGTAAATTGGTATGAATGGAAACAGTTTTGAATGTAAGATTGAATGGTTATTTTGATATGTTCTTGGTTTTCAAATGTGCATAAGATATGTTGGTAAATTGCTTGTAAGTATGACCCTAGGTGGGTGGCATTTTAGGCTTGCAAATGGCCTATTTTGTCACACGGTTGTGGCACACGGGCGTGCCTAGTGACTGTAGGGCTAAGTCAGTAGCTATTTAAGAGCACAGGACCAAGGTTCACGGGCGTGCCTAGTAGTCGTGTGAAGAAGTCAATATATGGCCTAGGAGTATACAGCCATAGCACATGGGGGTGCTTCGTAACCGTGGAGCCAAGTCAGGATCGACCACGGCCAGGGTACATGGGTGTGCTTAGTGGCCGTGGAGTTAAGTCAAGTTCGACCACGGGGAGGACACACGGGTGTGTCTAATAGCCGTGGGAGGCACACGGCCTGGCCACACGGGTGTGTAACCCTTGAAACTTAGAAAAGTTTTAAATTTTTGAAAATTTCTGTATGTGTTCCGGTTTAGTCCCTACCCCTTTTCAAAGCATGTTTATGTTCTCGATGACCTATAGAGGGGACTTCATAATTGTTATATGATGGTTTAATTTACGAATTTTCTGTTAAAGTTTTCGATCTTTTAGCTAATGGCCTTAACCCTAATCTGGCAACGGATATGGGATAAGGGTGTTACAGCTTCTGTATTGGATGGGCTAAAGCCCAAACTATTACTGTCACTGTTACTGAAAAGGGCTTAGGCCTAGACTGCATTTTTCTTCTGTCTGTTTGATTTATAATGGATTACACACTGAGTTTTCGTAAACTCACCCTTCTAATTTGTCTGTAAAGGTAATCCCCAGGCATAAGCGGGTCGGTGCGGCGGAGGACTCAGCGGTGGCCACCCAACTTACTTTGTCTATTTTAGTACTTAAATGAATTTTAATTTTATTTGGGGTATTTTTTTGTAATAATGGCATTTTTATATTTTTATTTTTATTTGGGATTTTTACTGATTTGTTTTATAACTGTTAGAAGTAGGGGTAATCGGGCTTTCAAAAGAATCAGGCATTTTAAAAAATTTCACACAAATATGCAAACTATTTTAAAAACTTCCGCGACAAGTGACGTGTTGGAAATTAATAACGTTTTGGAAATTTAACATCGTTCTAGAAGTAATAACTTCTTGATAATGATTCACGTTTTGGAAATGAACGACATGTCTTCAAAAAATAATAAAAAGAGGTTGAATAGAAAAGAGAGTTTTTAACGACCACTTGTTTTATGAAAAACACTTCAATGTGACATCACCAGATTCAGCCATAACGTCCAGGTCGGGCTTGGGGTGTTACATGTTCAGCATGTCAAATGAATGTGAAAAGTATTAAGATATGATTATATATGATATTATGTGACATATTGCATATGCATTGGGTTGGGATTTTGTGGTTGACGGAGGAGTTTCGTGGATTACCGGTGGCATATTAAGTCCGCATTATATGTAGTCAGTACACTGCACCTAGAGTACCGAGGGGAATAGCGATTTACTGCATTTTTACTGGCAACTTGTCTGAATTTTTACTGGCAGAATTTTTTGCATATTGTTATAGGTGGTTTTAACCAAAACAGTCTTAAGCTCATAATGTTTTGGAGTCCGGGTGACGACCTCTGGGGAACTCATGGTGTGTAGTAGATGGTATGGGTAGGAACCTTTTTGCATAGCATCATTGTCATGACATATTTAAATGTTATTGATTTATGATACATATTGTGTTGTGTTGTATTGAATGGTATCGAAATTAATGATTGTTACTCGAATGAATGATGACCCATGCTCATACACCGTTTGACATCGATATTGATAATGGCTATGTAATGATATGAAGTTCCAATGATGGTTCTGTGTTCTTCTATTAATGCTACTATGTTTCACTATATTTGATTTTTATGTTTTTGTTCGTTTAAATAATTTTTTGACTCACACTGAGCTTTTCATAAGCTCACCCCCACTAGTGTTTAACTTTTCAGGTAAACCTCGAAATTAGGACCAGACTCAACATTCGGAGAATCACTGTAACAGCCCAATTTTTTATAAAATCGAAATAGTGGTTTCGGGGCCACAGATCCAAGCCCGAAAAGAAAAATTATTTTAATACTATTTTATGATCTACAATATGATAATAATATCATGTGAAAATTTTGTAAAGAAATTTTATCGATTACATGTTTAATTTGATAAAGGACTAAATCGCATAAAGTGCAAAATTTGTGTTCTAAAAGCTAAAGGGATTAAATAGCTATAGAAGTTTAAATTGGAGGTCCTTATATAGTAATTAGACCATTAATGAATAGTTAGTAGATATTTTTGCATTATTCATCCATGGAAAATTAGAAAAACGCTAAGGACTAAATTGGAAAGTGATAAAATTAAAAGATGATAAATTATTAAATAGAAATAAAAATAATTTTATATCATCTTCTTCCCCCCAAATATTCCATGGAAACCCTAGGAAAGAGAAAACAAGCTTTCATGGCCAAATTAGGTAAGTATTCAAGCCTTGTTTTTAGTATTTTTTTTATATTTTTGAAACCAGGATAGTCTAATCTATCTATTTGGGGGATTAATTTGAAAAGTTATCAAAGTATAGAAATTATGTCATGGATGAATATGCTGAAAATTTGTAATTTATGGTCGAATATGAAAGGTTGATGATAGATAAATAACTTTTACAAAGTGATTTTTTATGAAAACATGATTTAGGGACTAAATTGTAAAGTTGTGAAAATTAAAGAAAAATTATTAATTTTATAGAATATATGTGCTATAAATTTTATCATGAAATTTTGGTTAGGCTTGGAATAGGGGGTAAATTGCATAAATATCATTTTCTAAGCCTATGGATGAAATTGGAATTTATGGAAAAGTTAGGGGCAAAATAGTAATTTTTCCTAGGATGTAAATTGAGTCCACTTGTATATGAAATGTGAATAATTGATGTTAAATTTACTCGTATAGATCTGGATAGACCAAATTTGAAGCTAGAACGAGGAAAAGAGGAAAATGTCATATTAGTAGATTATATGTACACGAACATTTGTCGAGGTAAGTTTGTGTAACTAAATTGTGTTTATTTATATGCTTGAATTAAATGTTGTGCTTGTTAATTGTATAAATATTATATGTATATGACATTAGAAATATACCTGACAAAGCCCGATCAATAATAAGGCCTGATAAATGATAAATGATAAAAATGTTACTTATGTACTTGAAATGAATGTGGAATGTGGAATGTGGAATGTGTCTATTTGAATTATGTGAATATTATAATGCTTGGAAAATTTCAAATTTCGTTTGAATAAATGGAAAATTCGATGGATATGTGATTTCTCGAAATGAATGAGGTCCTGCATTTGTTGTAGACGGGATTTAGTTGGATGAATAATCCTATTGACCTCATTATAGAGAGGATTTAGCCCAGACGGGTAATCCTGATATAAGTCCTCTCGAGCATATGTTATGGATTGGATTTAGCCCGGATGGGTAATCCTGATATAAGTCCTCTCGAGCATATGTTATGATTAGATTTAGCCCGGACGGGTAATCCAGATCAAGCTCTTTAGAGCATATGTCATAAAAAGGATTTAGCCTTGACTGGTAATCCTGTGGTATATATGTGTGGCTGGAGAGTGTACTCTCTGAATTAGTACCTTATGGGTACCATTGAATATGAATTGACAGATTTACTGATTTGTACACTTTGTGTGTACTACCTATGTATCCACAGATATTCCGAATAAATTCAACGGGTAAAAATCCTGACATGAGAAGATATGAATAAGAAATGAGTTATTACATGTATTTGTCTGAAATACATGAAAATGATGATACATGGCAATTGATAAATGAAAACATGAGATGATGATATTTGTACATGGAATTCATTTGATGAATATGTTCATCCTTAATTATAGACTTGTATACTTTGAGTGTACTACTACTCGAGTGACATTGATATTTCGAGTAATATGAGTAAAGTTCTGATAAGAAATAATCTGAACTCGAGATGAACTTTATAAAATTATACTTGCAATATAAAGAGATGATTTATACTTGTTAAATGAATACATGTTGTGGAAAGCATATGTGCCTGGAAACTTGATTGTTGCTAAGCCCAAGCATGTTTTTATGCTATTATGGAATATATGACTAACAACGGCAATGAGGATATGTGTAGGGCTTGAGGTCGAATTGAATGACTGTACCTTACATAGTTACCTCAAAATAGAATAAATGGTAAGTTAAGTACCATGTTATACGAACTTACTAAGCATGTAATGCTTACTTAGTTTTATTTCCCTGTTTTATAGTAAATCGGAAGCTCGTTGGATTGGATGCTTGGCGGAGATCACTCACACTATCCATATGCTCATTTTGGTACATATGGTAAATTAGTTTTGGTTATAATGGCATGTATAGGTTAATTGGTCATATTGGCATGTAAAAGGGTTTATTGTAATCTAGTCATTTGGAATGGTGATAAATCGTAAAAGTAACATATTTTAACCCCATATTTAGTATGCTTTTAGATGATTTAGCCCTTGATTTATGTAAAAAGGTGCTTTTAATCCTTTCTTTTCATGTTTATACTCAGGAAAGCACCCGAAGATGAAAAGAACGTAAAACGGGCTTATAACGGGCCAATTTGGGCCAAAGAGGAAATCGGCACGGCTTGGACTTCAAGCCACACGGCCGTGCCTCGTCAAATTACTTCATACGGCCATGCCACGATTTACACAGCCGTGCCCCAATCAACAGAATCGAGACACGCCCTGAAGACGATTCACACGGGCGTGTGCCATGGGCGTTCCCCTACCACGGGAATAAGCAATTTCACTCGGATTTGGATGCTTGAAACCAAAGAAACATACTCCTAAGTCTACTTAAACACCTTAATAGTAATTCTACTTGAAGGAGGTACTTAAGAGCCAAGTAAAGCATCTCAAAGCCTATATAAACACCCAAGGTAGCAACTAAAAAGGGGAGTTCGATAGAAGCCAAAACAGGAGGGAGTTTTGGGTAGAGTTTTCTGCTAGAGCTTTTATTCATAGAATTACTCAAAGATAGCCAGTTGATCCATCTCAAGAAGCCGGAGTTCTACTCAAGACAAAGGATCTCCTCTTCAATTCCTTCAGGGGGTTTTAGGGATTTCTTATGTTTTGTTTTATCTTTTCTCTTGAGATGTTTTCTTATTTCATTATGAACTAAACCCTTCAGATACGAGGGGATGATACTATGATGGATTTTGTTATTTGATTTCTAAATTATATGATAAGTACTTAGTTTGTTCTTAATTATGTTGCTTAATTTAATCGATGTGCTTAGGTGGAGGAGGAATAGACCACCGCCTAAGAGTAGATCTAGCATAATTAAGTGGAGTTATCGGCGCTAGAGATAGGGTTACGAGATTTTGCGGATTAGAGTGAAACCTAATATGGGAGTCCATTGATCGATTCTTCGCTTCCTTAGGGGTTATTATAAGAGAATGAGAGTTCCACTAATTAACCTAAACTTAGATGTTATTAAGCCTCGAGAGGGTTTAATATAGGTTGTGGAGTCTCACGGATCAAGCTAAGTAAAGAAGTCATATGAATTGAAAGTTAGATAACAAGAGAAGTCATAGGTGGATTCTTCCTGAAGGTATCGTCGTAATCAACTGAGTTTTTCCACAGTCTTTTTCCCAAAGTTTCATTCTTTTGTCTTTGCATCTAGTTTAGTTTTTTTTCATTAGTTTCATAACCTAATCACTCTATATTTTAGGCTAAATAATAGAAAGAAAGTGAGTAGTAGTACTTTTAGGTTCCTTTAGGTTTGATAAAATAATCTTGCCTAAACTATACTATTGTTTGATAGGTGCACTTGCCTCAATCGCTGTCATAGTTAGTCTACAGGTTCGATCATTCTTTATAAATATTAAAACTCGACTATTTGACACGATCAAGTTTTTGGCGTCGTTGCCGGGGAACACTAAAATATTAAGAAAGCTCTATTTCTATTACTTTAGCCAAATTTTTTATTGCAATTTATTATTTATTATTTTTATTTTTATTTTTTTTACTTTGCTAATTTTTTTCTCTATTTTGCTTTTGGCAGAAAATTTTAGTCTATGGAAAAGATGGCACTGAATAATTATCAGTGGCAAGTCATGAGGACAATTCCTACTAAAACAACCAGTGTTTTCAACCTCGACGTGGTCACCAGGTTATCTAATCAGTTAGAGATGATGAATAAAAAGATTGATGATTGGTATAGTCCCTCGCAGGTACATCCGGAAATACAATATGATTTGAATGTAGGAGGCGTGGTGAATCTTGAGGACCCACCCTACGAATATGGCATGGAAAACAAGCAAGCTCACTATACAGGTAACTATTCTAGATATAAAAATAATTTTTATAGTGACACTTATAATGCAGGTTGGAAGTACCATCCCAATTTCTCGTGGGATGATCAAAATAGCCAAAGATCGGAACTTCCTCCAGATTTTCAACAACCACCTCACCAACAAGAAAAGGAGCCGAATCTCGAAGAGATGCTGACGAAATTCATGGTAGCCACAGATTCTAATTTCCAAAAGACTGAAGCATCACTTGATGAACAACAAAAATCGATCAAAGGGATCGAGAATCAAGTTGGAGAACTTACTAGGTTAGGGGACATTTCAAAAAGCTGATTTCTGAACGTCAACAAGGACGTCTACCGAGCAACACAGAAATAAACCCAAAAGAACAAATTCAAGCCATTTCAACCCATGCCAGTAAGGGGTTAGATGAACCTAATCCAATACAAAAAGCCGAAATCAATAATCAAGGAGTACAAACCTCGCATACCTTATCCCGAAGCAATGAAAAGAGATGATTCAGAGGAACAGTTCGGTAAGTTTCTTAAACTCTTAAAGAAATTACATATTAACTTACCTCTTCTTGAAGCTCTTTTTCAGATACCAGACTCGAGGAAATTTTTAAGACAGCTCTTGACCAACAAACGCAAATTAGACGAAGAGCACCACGTGGAGCTAAAAGCAATGTGCTAAGCAATTCTACAAAATAAACTGCCACGGAAATTAAAAGATCCAGGGAGTTTTACAATTCCATGTTTAATTGGTAGTTTATCTATTGATAATGCGTTAGCGGATTTAGGGGCAACCGTTAATGTTATGCCTTACAAAATGTTTAAAAAACTAGGTCTAGGGAAACCCATACAAACTAGGATGAGTATTCAATTAACTGATAAAACTATAATAATTCCTAGGGGTATAATAGAAAATGTTCTAATCAAAATAGATAAATTCGTATTCCCAGTAGACTTTGTCATTTTAGACATGGATGAGGACAACACGATCCCCTTAATTTTAGGAAGACCCTTTCTAGCAACTGCCAGAGCAAAAATTGATATCTATGCAGGAGAACTCATACTTCGTGTAGGCAACGAGATAGTCACTCTTCAAGCTCTTAACTCAGCTAGGACATTGAGTAATAAAGGTACGAACGTTAATTCCATTGATAACCATTTGGTTCAACCTTCTTTGCAGGAAACATCACGAAATCACCTAGCTGAGCTAGATCTTAGGCCTCGTGCCAATAAAGAAGAATTATATGAGGAACAAAGCCTTAGGGTCGACAAACTAGAAGAGTGGAAAACACAATTTAAAGAAGAACCAGAACCACACGAAGTGAAACCGAAGGAAACCCCAGACGAGCTAATAGGAACAACGAATCACATCAAAATAGAGGATTAGGTATTGTTGAATAAGGAAGACCCTCAAATCACTAATTCAGAACTCAAGGCAAACGAAAAAATCACTTTTGAGGTACTTAATGTCTTCCTATACGGCACAGTCGAGGTAAGCAATCCTAAATTCAACACTTTTGAGGTAAACATTACTCGACTTAAACTTTATATCCATAACTGAGTTGATCGCATGAGAAAGGATTTCTACCTCCTCAAACCACAATGATTGTGCGTACAACAGGTAAGTCTAGCTCAAGACTTTAAACGAGCACTTCTCAGGAGGCAACCCGAGTACTAACCGTACTAATTAGTTTGGTTTTATTTCTTTTCGTATTTAGGCATAGGTTTCCATACCCACACGGCCTTGCACACGGCAGTAGCCGTGGCCGTGTGAACACCACGACTAGGCACATGAGCATGGACCTTATTTCTATTTAATTATTTACTTTTATTCATATTTTTATTTTTATTTTTATTTTTATTTTTATTTTTACTTCCTTTATTATTTTCTCTTTTTTCTCAATGGCATTTAGATTTAGCTTAGGATACAATAAAACCAAGCCGACTACTTGAGGATTCAATTTCAAAACGTTCGAAACGCTTCCCCACGTTCACCTCCAATCTTATCCGGTTTCTTATCATAGACTTCATCCAAAAATTCAGGAAGTGTTACTTCTCCCCTTCTCTTTTGATTTTATTATTACATAATTTTTTATCTATCTTTGTACATTGAGGGCAATGTACATCTTAAGTGTGGGGGGTAAAAGTGTCAAACTTTTTGCATTATTCTAAATCATGAATTTTAGTCTTTTCCATAAGAAATCTTCTCATATTACTAATTAGGATGAAATTTCTAATGATTTATGATTTTTATTGATATGTTTTAGATTAAGTCATAGTTAATTATGCATTGATGATTAAATTTGAACGATACTAGAGAATTGAGCATGATAAGTCTATTTTCTAAAAATTAAAAATTAAGAGGTCGTTGAACTAAATTTGAGTATTACCTTGAAATTTGGAATTTACAGGGATTGATGTCAAAAACACTCTGATCGTGTCAAAATAGTCTAGTTTTAATATCTATAAAAGAGTGATTGAACCTGTAGACTGACTGCGACAACGATAGAGGCAAATGCACCTATCGAACAGTAGTATAGCTCAGGCAAGAATATCTTATCGAACCCAAGGGAAGCTAAAAGTACTACTACTCACTTTCTTTCTATTATTTAGCCTAAAATATGGAGTGATTGAATCATTAAACTAACGAAATACTTAGACTAAATGCAAAGACAAAAGATTGAATTGGAGAAAGACTTTAGGAAAAATCAGTTGATAAAGACGATACTCTCAGGAGGAATCCACCTATGACTTCACTTATTATTTATTCCCCAAACCATATGATTTCTTTACTTAGCTTGATCCGTGAGACTCCCTAACCTATATAAACCCTCTTTTGAGGTTAATAACGTCTAACCTTAGGTTAATTAGTGGAACTCTCGTTCTCTTATAATAACCCCCTAAGGAAGCAGTAAATCGATCAATGGATTCCCATATTACGTTTCACCCTAATCCGGTAAAATCTCATAACCCTATCTCTAGGCGCCCGATCAACTCCGCTTAATTATGCTAGATCTACTCTCAGGCGGGGTCTATTCCTCCTCTACCTAAGCACATCAGATTAAATTAAGCAACATAATTAAGAACAAACCAAGTACTTATCATATAATTTAGAAATCAAATAACAAAATCCATCATAGGTTTCATCCCCTTCAGGTATCTGAGGGGTTTAGTTCATAACTAAATAAGAAAACATCTCAAGAGTAAAGAATAAACAAAATATAAGAACTCCCTAAAACCCCCTGAAGGAATTGAGGGAGAGATCATCCGTCTTGAATAGAGTTCCAACTTCTTGAGATGGATCAACTGGCTATCTTCAAGTGACTCCCTAAAAGATGAATGCTTCGGCAAAAAGCCTCTGCCAAAAAGCTCCCCTTTAATGCTGCCTTGGGTTGTTTATATAGGCTTTGGGATGCTATACTTGGCTCCTAAGTATCTCCTTCAAGTAGAATTACTATTAGGGTGTTTGAGTAGACTTAGAAGTATGTTTCTTTGGCTTCAAGCATCCATTTCTGAGTGAAATTGCTCATTCCCGTAGCAGGGGCACGCCCATGGCACACGCCCGTGTAATTACAGGGTTGGGCTGTGCCTTGATTCTGTCGATTTGGGCACGGCCATGTAGATCACCAAGCATGCCCGTGTGTGGTAATGAGATGATGCACGGCTGTGTGTGATGGAGTTGATGCCGTGCTCTAGGTATTTGGCGCGGCACGATCATGTGGGATTTGGGCCAGGCCGTTTTGGTTTCTTATTAAGGCTCAATTACTCCGTTTTAAGCCCGTTTTGTGTTCTTTTTATCCTCGAGTGCTTTTCTGAGTATAAACATGAAAAGAAAGGATTAAAAGCACCTTTTTACATAAATCAAGGGCTAAATCATCCAAAAGCATACCAAATATGGGGTTAAAATATGTTACTTTTACGGTTTATCACACCCATAATTTTTGTGAGATTTTGAGCCTTATAGAGCATATATTCTTTTTCGTGCTCACTTTATTGATTATGAGTGTGTCAACTTTGAACTGTTATTCTAGAACTTGCCTCGTTTATACATGTCGAGACCACACTTTTGATTTGATATACAGAGATGATAAAGGCACCTAGGATTTAACCCACTTACTCCATAAAAAGCCTACCTTCACAAATTAACCCTAGTAAACCCGTTGAATCCTAACAACCTTTTATTGACTCAACCACTAATATTAACCCAAAACCCTTTGTATTTGTTATCACCCTTTCTTTTGACTACCCTTTAATCGAGGTTTGATTTGATTAAGTTCTTAGAATTATATTAGTTCGGTAGTTACATTTATCATTTATGATGTAATATTTTAATTTGATTTCTTAAAAAACCCAAGTATATTCAATATTAGTAGTATATAAAAAATAAAAAAGCTTAGAGCATTTAAATTCCAATTGTTAAAGAAAAAGCTTGTATTAAAGTATTATCAAATTTTAAGTGATAAAATACTCTTTATTATAAAGTAATTATCAATAGTGGTATTATTAGTTTTCATTCGATGAAAATATTCATATTTAGTTCATTGTTTCTAGTTAGGTAATTTTTCAAGTCGGTCTCGATTCTAACCCTCTAATTCATTTCGTATCCACACACTTAACCTTAGCCCGTTACAACCACGATAAAGACATTTTGATCATGTATCATCTCATATCTGATGGTGGAGATTTGATTTTCGAGCAAGCATATGGGATTAACTTTTGAGTTCGACTTATGAGTGCTTATTTTGAACCTTAAACACTTTGAGTGATTTGAGTGAACCTTGATGAGGATGTCAATCCTTGTCAGTTTTGAATTAAAGGTAATTATTCAGATAAGGGGAGACACCTATGTTTTCGTACTATAAAGGTATGACTTATCGTGATTGAATCTTTAGGACTCTTTGAGTTGAATTATCCATGTATAAATTATCTATGACTTATGATGAGACATTGTCGATAGGAATTATGAATTATGGAAAGTTCGTTTTAATTGTAAGTTGAGAATTTTGCTTGAGGACAAACAAAAGCTTAAGTGTGGGGGTATTTGATAAACCGTAAAAGTAACATATTTTAACCCCATATTTAGTATGCTTTTGGATGATTTAGCCCTTGATTTATGTAAAAAAGTGCTTTTAATCCTTTCTTTTCATGTTTATACTTAGGAAAGCACCCGAGGATGAAAAGAACGTAAAGCGGGCTTAAAACGGGCCAATTTGGGCCAAAGATGAAATCAGTACGGCCTGGAATTCAAGCCACACGGTCGTGCCTCGTCAAATTACTTCACGCAGTTATGCCACGATTTACACAGCTGTGCCCCAATCAATAGAATCGAGACACGGCTTGAAGATGATTCACACGGGCGTATGCCATGGGCGTGCCTCTGCTACGGGAATGAGCAATTTCACTTGGATTTGGATACTTGAAGCCAAAGAAACAAACTCCTGAGTCTACTTAAACACCTTAATAGTAATTCTACTTGAAGGAGGTACTTAAGAGCCAACTAAAGCATCTCAAAGCCTATATAAACACCCAAGGTAGCAACTAAAAAGGGGAGTTTGGCAGAAGTTGAAATAGGAGGGAGTTTTGGGCAGAGTTTTTTGCCAGAGCTTTTATTCAGGGAATTACTCAAAGATAGCCAGTTGATCCATCTTAAGAAGCTGGAGTTCTACTCAAGATAGAGGATCTCCTCTTCAATTCCTTTAGGGGGTTTTAGGGATTTCTTATGTTTTGTTTTATCTTTTCTCTTGAGATGTTTTCTTATTTCGTTATGAACTAAACCCTTCAGATACCTGAAGGGGATGAAACCTATAATGGATTTTGTTATTTGATTTCTAAATTATATGATAAGGACTTAGTTTGTTCTTAATTATGTTGCTTAATTTAATTTGATGTGCTTAGGTGGAGGAGGAATAGACCCTGCCTAAGAGTAGATATAGCATAATTAAGTGGAGTTGATCGAGCGCCTAGAGATAGGGTTACGAGATTTTTTTGAATTAGAGTGAAACCTAATATAGGAGTCCATTGATCGATTTACTGCTTCCTTAGGGGGTTATTATAAGAGAACGAGAGTTCCACTAATTAACCTAAGGTTAGACGTTATTCGCCTCAAGAGAGGGTTTAATATAGGTTAGGGAGCCTCACGGATCAAGCTAAGTAAAGAAGTCATATGAATTAAAAGTTAGATAACAAGAGAAGTCATAGGTGGATTCTTCTTGATGGTATCATCGTAATCAACTGAGTTTTTCCATAGTCCTTTTTCCAAAGTTTCATTCTTTTGTCTTTGCATCTAGTTTAGTTTTTTTTTTCATTAGCTTCATAACCTAATCACTCCATATTTTAGGCTAAATAATAGAAAGAAAGTGAGTAGTAGTACTTTTAGGTTCCTTTGGGTTCGATAAAATAATCTTGCCTAAACTATACTATTGTTCGATAGGTGCACTTACCTCAATCATTGTCATAGTTAGTCTACAGGTTTGATCATTCTTTATAAATATTAAAACTCGACTGTTTGACACGATCAAATGGCTAATAAAGATTTGTTTTGGTAAAATTATAAGGTTATACCATTATAAATATCCATGTGTTTGGTGTGGTTGATTAAATTTTGTTAACATGTATGTTCACAAAAGGGTAAGATTATAAACATGAATGCATTTAATGATGTACCATGTTAGATGTTAAAATTAACTTGATTATGATGCTTGAATTGGTTGGTATCTGAATGAGAGTTTTGGTATAGGTCATTGGCAAAGTTTGGGTGAGAAATAAAGCTAGAAAATGGCTTTATTTTGTCTACATGGGTGTGTATCTTGACTGTGTGTGACACACGGCCTGGTACATAGGCATGTGGCTAGGGTGTGTATCCCTACACCTTAAATTTGAGAAATAGAATGCTCAAAATTAAGCACACAGGCAGCGACACGGGCGTGTGGCCGGTCGTGTTGCACAAGTCAAAGAGTTACACGGGGTCGAACACGGCCTGTAGCACGGACGTGTCCCTTGGACCACACGGGCGTGTGTGCCCTGTATCTTGAAAATTTTAAAAATTTCGTAAAAAATTCTCTGAGTTACTGATTTAGTGCCGATTTGATTCTAATACTCATTTTGCCCCTTGAGGGTCCATTTAAGGGATGATATGAATAATATTCGAAAAATGAATAGAATTTGACATGAATTATGTAACATCCAAAAATTTAGAGGTCTGTGATATTTGTGTAATTGAATGTTATGTTTGCTCTACGGGTTGTTTAGGTGTGTTTGGGGGTCCTAGGGAGGCTAAGGTTTGAGCCCAAGCCCTGGTGGAATTTTGGTTTTTGGGCACTTTAGTAGGGAGAGCTAGTGGAAGTAAGACTTAAGGTTTAATTAAGTATGTTTGCTAACACAATGAGCAAAGTGGTCTAATGGTGTGGCGTTACAAGGGAAGTAGAGAGGGAAAGAGTTCGAGTCTCACGAATTGCATTTTAGGTGGCTATTATTTTGTGCTCAAGAAATGAGGAAGCAGAGTTGAGATCAAACTCTGCCTTGGTGGTTCGAGACTTGGTCAAAGGATTTGAATGTGTGATGGATAGGATGTTGGGGAGCAAAATGAGGAGTCAATCAAGGGATTGAGGGTAAGAGGTAGTGGTGGCCAAATATGGGGAAGTGCTTGGGGAAATTTCGGTTAAAAGAAGAAAAAAAGGAGAGATGGGTCACTTAGTAGCATATTCGGTCTTGAGTGGTGAGGCTGCCGTTTTTTTCTAAAGTGTTCTTTTGTGAGTTTTTGACCTTTTGCATTTTCGGTTATAGCATTTCGGGACACACTGCTTAAATTTCTATGCCGAAACCCCCAAGCTTGCTATTTTTCTTTTCTCATCTTCTTCAAAACATTTCTCTTTACTCATTGTTGCCTAAACAGTATTGGCTGAATCCTTCCTCTAACCATTTTCTTCCTATAGCCGAATCTTTCCCGTACCTACCATTTTTACTTTTGTTCTTTGATTGATTTTCATTTCAGTTAAGCCTCCATAGCTGAACCTTGAGTTCTTTTGTTTTGCTGCTAGTTCCAAATTTCTTCTTCCCATTCAACTCATCTCTGATCTAAGGTTTGGATTGCTCCTCTGATATATTCTTGCTTTCTTCACTTTTTTTTTCTTTACTAAAGCCGAAATTCTCACCTTCTTGTCTAAGGCCGAACCTGAGTGCTCTTCTCCATCTTGAGTATCATTGGTTCCTGCTTTTGGTGTGGAAGCCGAAACTTGGAACAACTGTCGATTTTGTGGCACTTTGGTAAGTGTAGCTATGGCCGAATAGGGGGAGTGGATGGTTGTTCTCTATTTTAGGTTTATTTAGGCCGAAAGGCTATTTCTTTGTTGTTTTGAACAACATCACTAACTCGTGCTTTCATTAGGGACTCAATCTCATAATCAAAGGGAGTAAATCGAACATTCAAGCATAGCAAGGAGTTGCCATCGTTCTTGGTAAGTGTTGTGGATTTTGTTATCAATTTCAATTTTGGGATAACCGGACAAGAAGACTAACTGATAGCCAAGTATGTCCTTAGGTGCTTCGGAGAGTATCGTGATACATATTCCAAATCAGGTGTGTAACCGCACACCCTTTTGGATGAATGCTTGCAATGTTCTATGACTCGGCTGAAAGCCGAAAAGTCAAAAAATCAAAAACTGTGACCACTCGAGCGTGCGAGCGCTCGTAGTGGTAACCGAAACACGAATAAGGACGGTAAGCAGTTGAGAGTGTCGCAAGCACACTCGTGGAACTGAGGCTGTAACGGGCCTAATAGAGCCAAAACGGGCCCAATGGGCTATCCAGCCCATATGGGCGAAATTGATGGAAAACTATCAAATGATAGATGTGGTTGTAGAATCTGGAAATCTAAAACCAAAACTATATGTTGTGGGTCACACAAGCGTATAGGCCCGTTTGGGCCTGAAATGGATTTTAGGCCCAATAGTTTCGTAGAGACCCAAAAAGGGTCCTGTGTCGCTCGAGGAGACAATAGGCCTTCGGAAAGGCTATTAAATATGAAATTACCAAAATACCCCTAGAGGGTAAATTACTGAAATACCCCTTAAAGGTAAATTATTGAAATACCCCTAGAGGGTAAATGACCGTTATACCTTTGATTATGGTTGGTTATCATGTATGTGGTTTATTTACACTTTTTCACGTATGATGCATTGAATTTATAGTATGTTGCAGAGGTTGGGATTGATGATCAGAAGAAGTGTACTCTGGTGGCTCTGTCACATTCTGTCTAGTGGCTATGCCACGTATATTCTGTTATTCTGGTGGCTCCGCCACAAATTCTGTGATTAGCAACTTGTGTTCCATATTGGTGTGTAGGGTTGTGTGGGTTGACTTGATCCCTACAGGTGTGTAGGGCTGGTACGGGTGGTGTGTAGGGCTGGGTTAGGTTGGGTTGCATTCTATGTTTGCATTATCATGATTATAGGGATAAGGCCCAGATTGTCACTAAATAGGGCTTCGGCCCAGTCTACTTTTATATGGGCTCGGGCCCAGTTAATGACCGATTAGGGGATTACACACTGAGTTCTTATAACTCACCCCTTTTGTTTTAACGCTGTATGTGATCCCTAGCGTTGAGGATTTAGTGTTGCGGAGGACTCTAGGGTGGCCATACATCGGAGTATTTCTCACAAACTTTAGTAAATTTCACTTTTGCTTCATTTTAAGATTATTTTAATTTGGTTTAATATTTTGTAATAAGGCCATTGGAATTAATTTTTATTTTAAACTTTCGTTTCAGTTATATTCAAACTATAAATGATTAAACTCTGGGTTTTCTTAAAACACAAATAATCGTTTTCCAAAATATCACGTTTTCGTAAATTACTGAATCTAATTTCTCTATAAACAAAGTTTTCGCGAACAACAATAATAATGTTTTTACAAGAAAACCATTAAAGCAAATTTGAATATCACAAATAACAAAGCTTGGAGTTTCAAAAAGAATACGAAGTTTTTAACGACCGTGCAGTATTTAAACAACCGTTCTATGTGACATGCTAGATCCAGCCGTAACGTCTAGGCTGGGTCTGAGGTGTTACATTTAGTGGTATCAGAGCCCGAGTTGTAAAATTCGGCTATGAAATAGGTTCGAAAACATTTTTGTTTCAAATTTTTCTGAAATATGATTTAGAAAATATATAACGGAAGTATGGCACACCGAGTCTCCGACACCAAATCTGTAAGACCACTTACTTTATCTGATGAGATGATGAAATGACTGTAGTTAGTGGTAGTATACTGAGATTGTTAGCTATAGGAATTAAGACTACAGAGACTGAAACAGTGGGAAATTTGATCTGCGAATTATACATGTTTTCCATAAAACACCTATTAATAAATATTGGAATTATAGACTGATTCATAAATTCTTAATCATATTAATTCGATTCAGCAATATGAGTACAAGGGGACGCGGACGAGGTACACGCGGCTGTGGTAGAGGCCTAGGTGCTGGGGCTGGATCTTCATAATCAGGGCATGTGCCTGAAGGTGAGGTGTGAGGTGTCAGCGTCGCCAGTGGCGGAAGCGGGGACTCATGACCAAACTGGAGGGGACGGTGCTTTGTCCCAAGCAATGCTGCGAGTGTTAAAACGAGTTGTTGGGGCGAGTACTGGATCGGTAGGTCTATTTCTAAGCTACTCCGGTCAAACGGGGTCGAAGTTTTTAAAGGCATCTCTGGTGTAGCCTCGAATGTAGCGGAGTACTGGTTAGAGGCTGTGGAGTGAATTATGGATGATCTGGACTGCACAGTAGAACAAAAATTAAAAGGGGCAGTGTCTCTGCTCGGAATGAGGTATACCAGTGGTGGCTCACTGTGAGGGAAGGTACACAAGCAGATCGTATAACCTAGGATTTCTTTAAAACATCTTTTCAGGGAAAATATGTCGGGGCTAGTTATATGGACGCCCAGAGGAAAGAATTTTTGAATTTGGTTCAGGGGAAAAAATTCGTAGCTGAGTATGAGGTAGAGTTTCTACGCTTGAGTCACTACGCTCGGGGTATAGTCACGACCAACTATAAGCGTTGTGTGTGGTTCGAGGATGGTTTGCGAGATGAGCTGTAGGTACTGATAGCTCCGCAGAGAGAAAGAGGTTTTGCCACTTTAATTGAGAAAGAAAAGATTGCAGAAGAGGTGAAACATTCTGAGAGACAAAATTGAGATAAGGAAAGGGACAATAATAAGAGAGGTTTTGGGTCTTCAGGTTCTTCTGAGGGATTTCAAGAGAGGCCTAGGTTGGATGGGCTAGCTCAGGTTGGGGTTTCAGTTGCTGTAGGTCAGTTACAACCTCGTGTGCAATGTGGAAAAATACATCCGGGGGAGTGCTGGAGAAGATCTAGATAGTGTTTCATATGTGGGTCTAGGGATCATCGGATAAAATATTATCCTCGGGAGCCTGTTCAGATGTAAGTAGTAGGTTAGAGGTTTATGCAGCCGGGGAGAGGAGGTCAGCAGCCCCCGAGAGGTCGTGGTCCGCTCAGAGGGGAAATAGGTTATGATGTGGTCGTGGAGCACCGAGCAGAGGTGCTGGTAATACGAGTAATACAGATGCGAGACAACCAGGACTGGTTTATACGGCTTGACATCGAGAGGATGGCGACGTACCAGATGTCATAATCGGTACGTTTCTCATATTTGATGTGCCACTTACAGCTTTAATTGATATTGGATCTACCCATTCATATGTTGCTTGTACTGTGTCTGGAACTCTGTGTATGCAATTTGAGTTTGTTGATAGGGGAATGTCGGTAATTAGTCCCTTAGGACAGTCGGTGGTAGTGAATAAGCTGTTTAGATATATGCCTCTAGAAGTCCAAGGAGTGGTATTTCCAGCGAATTTGATGGAACTGCCGTTCGACGAGTTTGATCTTATACTGGGCATGGCCTGGTTGATGAAATATCGTGCGAACATAGATTGCACTGCTAAGCGTATGGTATTAAAGACTTCAGAGGGTAAGAAAGTAATAGTAATAGGAGAGAGGAGAAATTATCTGCCCAATGTGATCTTAGCATTAAGGGTTGAGAAGTTAGTGCGTAAAGGTTGTGAGGCGTTCATAGCTTATATCAACATGACTGGTACTGATAATTTGTCTATTGAGAGTGTCAGGACTGTAAAGGAATTTTCAGACGTATTTCTTGAAGAGCTTCCGAGGTTGCCCCCAAATCGCAAGGTCGAATTTGGAATTGAGCTGTTACCAGGAACGGCTCCGGTGTCTATCGCCCCTTATAGGATGGCACCAAAGGAGCTAGTAGAACTAAAGGCTCAGATCCAAGAGTTGTTGGACCGAGGATTTATCCGACCAAGTGTATCTCCGTAGGGAGCATCAGTATTGTTCCTGAAGAAGAAGGATGTGTCAATACGTATGTGTATTGATTATCGCTAGTTGAATAAGTTAACGATTAAGAATAAATATCCGCTACCAAGCATAGACGACCTGTTGATCAGCTACAGGGAGCTTCAATTTTCTCGAAGATAGATTTAAGATCGGGGTATCATCAGTTAAGGATTAATAAGGCAGATATTCACAAGACTGCATTCTGAACTCGTTATGGGCATTACTAGTTTTTGGTTATGCCATTCGAATTAACGAATGCACCAACCGCCTTCATGGATATGATGAATCGGGTCTTCCAACCCTATCTAGACCGGTTTGTAGTGGTATTTATAGATGATATATTGGTGTATTCAAGAACTGAGGAGCATGATTCACATCTTTGGGTTGTTCTACATATATTGAGAGAGAAGCAACTTTACGCCAAATATAGTAAGTACGAGTTTTGGCTGAAGGAAGTGACATTTTTGGGTCATGTTGTGTCTGCCGAGGGGATAAGGGTTGATCCTCAGAAGGTTGAAGTTGTATTGGATTGGAAGCCACTGAAGTCAAGTATCAGAGATCCGAAGTTTTTTGGGTTTGGCTGGGTACTACAAAAGGTTCGTTGAGAGGTTTTCTTTGATTGTTGTACCCCTAACTAAGTTACTGCGTAAGGGCATACAGTTTGTTTAGACTGATAAGCAGCAATAGAGTTTTGATAGACTGAAGAAGATTCTGACTAAAGCACTAGTTTTGATTCAGCCAGAGGCTGGGAAAGAATTCATTGTCTATTGTGATGCATCGCACACAGGTTTGGGTTGTGTGCTGATGTAAGAGGGGAAGGTAGTGGCATATGCATCTCATCAACTAAGGCCACATGAGGTGAACTATCCCACTCATGACTTGGAACTAGCTGCTATGGTGTTCGCACTAAAGATATAGAGACATTACCTGAATGGAGAAAAGTCGATTATCTACACCGACCATAAGAGCCTTAAGTATCTCCTTACCTAAAAGGAGTTAAATTTAAGGCAACGGATATGGATTGAGTTGCTAAAAGACTACGACTGCTAGATTGAGTATCATCCGGGTAAAGCCAATGTGGTAGCAGATGCATTAAGTCGAAAGGTGGTATCTAATTTGAGAGCAATGTTTGCTCACCTTAGCCTTTATGAGAATGGTAGTCTGTTGGCAGAACTTCAGGTGAAACCGATGTGGGTTAATCAGATTAAAGAGAAGTAGTTATTGGATGAGTCATTGGGTTCTCAGTTTCAGCAGGTGAAAAGTAGAGAGACGGTGGATTTTGGATTGAATAGTGAAGGGGTGTTATGTTTCCATGGAAGAATTTGTGTGCCGAAGGACTCTGAGTTAAGACAGATGATTCTGTAGGAGGCGCATAGTAGCCCATACGCTATGCATCCCGATGGAAACAAGATGTACTGAAACCTACGAGAACTATACTGGTGGCCAGGACTAAAGCTTGAATTTACCGACTTCGTAAGCAAGTGTCTAACATGTCAGTAGGTGAAGGCGAAGCATCAACTGCCTTTGGGATTGCTGCAACCTGTAAAGATTCCACTCTGGAAGTGGGAGAGGGTAACAATGGATTTTGTTAGTGGGCTGCCCTTGACGCCTACTAAGAAAGATTCAGTGTGGGTAATTATAGACCGGTTGACTAAGTTCGCACACTTCATACCCGTTCGTACTGACTACTCGCTACAGAAGTTGGCTAAGTTGTACGTGGCAGAAATAGTGAGGCTACATGCGGTACCAGTGTCCATCATCTCTGACAGGAATCTTAGATTTACATCTCGATTTTGAAAGGTGTTACATGAAGCTTTGGGTACGAGGCTAGATTTCAGCACAGTGTGTCATCCGTAGACTGATGGTCAGTCGGAGAGGGTAATCCAATTTCTGGAAGACATGCTTAGGAGCTGTATGATTAACTTCGGAGGTAGTTGGGAAGATTATTTACCGTTAGCGAAATTTGCAAATAACAACAGCTACTAATCCAGTAGTCAGATGGCACCCTATAAGGCATTATAGAGTCGGAAGTGCCATACCCCTACTTGTTGGACAGAGTTTGGTGAGCGACAGTTATTGGGTCCAGAATTTAATTTCAGAAACTGAGGAAAAGGTGAAGTTGATTAGGGGTCAGTTGAAAGAAGCTTCTGATAGACATAAGTCGTATGCAGATCTTAAGCATAAGAAAATCAAGTACTCAGTGGGAGATTATGTTTTCTTGAAGGTTTTACCGTGGAAAAAGATCTTGAGATTTGGACGGAAGGGCAAGCGAAGCCCTATGTTCATCGGGCCTTATCGGGTGTTGAAACGTGTCAGACTAGTCACATATCAGCTGGAGCTGCCCCCTGAGTTAAACCGGATACATAACGTATTTCACGTTTCTATGTTGAGGCGCTAAAGCTCAGATCCCTCTCATATTGTGCCGGTGGAAGAAATTGAGGTAAGGTCCGATCTAACATTTGAGAGGAACCGGTACAGATTCTGGAGCGGGATATTAAAGTGTTGAGGAGGAAATCTGTTCTGCAAGTCAAGGTGTTGTGGCGTAATCACGGTTCAGAAAAAGCCACTTGGGAGCCTGAGGGAGTAATTCGACAGTAATACCCTCACCTCTTCTAATCAGGTAAATTTCGAGGCTGAAATTTTTTTAAAGGGGAAGAACTGTAACATCCAAATATTTAGGGGTCTGTGATATTTGTGTAATTGCATGTTATGTTTGCTCTGAGGGTTGTTTGGGTGTGTTTGGGGATCCTAGGGAGGCTCAGGTTCGAGCCCAAGCCCTGGTGGAATTTTGGTTTTTGGGCACTTTAATGGGGAGAGCTAGTGGAAGCAGGACTTAAGATTTAATTAAGTGCGTTTGCTAACACAAGGAGCAAAGTGGCCTAGTGGTGTGGCGTCACAAGAGAAGTAGATAGGGAAAGAGTTCGAGTCTCACGAATTGCATTTTAGGTGGCTATTATTTTGTGCTCAGGAAAGGAGGAAGCAGAGTTGAGATCAAACTCTGTCTTGGTGGTTGGAGACTTGGTCAAAGGATTTGAATAGGTGATGGGGAGGATGTTGGGGAGCAAAATGAGGAGTCAATCAAGGGATTGAGGGTGAGAGGTAGTGGTGGCCGAATATGGGGAAGTGGTTGGGGGGAATTTCGATCAAAAGAAAAAAAAAGAGGAGAGATGGGTCACTTAGTAGAATATTCGGTCTTGAGTGGTGAGGGTGTCATTTTTTTCTAAAGTGTTCTTTTGTGAGTTTTTGACCTTTTGAATTTTCGATGATAGCATTTCGGGACACATTGCTTCAATTTTCTTTGTCGAAACCCCCAAGCTTGCTATTTTTTCTTTTCTCATCTTCTTCAAAACATTTCTCTTTACTCATTATTGCTTAAATAGTATTGGCTGAATCCTTCTTCTAACCCTTTTCTTCTTATAGTTGAATCTTTCCTGCACCTACCATTTCGACTTGTGTTCTTTGATTGGTTTTCATTTAGGTTAAGCCTTAATAACTGAACCTTGAGTTCTTTTGTTTTGCTGCTAGTGTCGAATCTCTTCTTCCCATTTGACTCATCTCTGATCTAAGGTTTGGATTGCTCCTCTGCTATATTCTTACTTTCTTCACTTTTTTTTTCTTTAATAAAGCAGAAATTTTCACCTTCTTGTCTAAGGCTGAACCTTAATGCTCTTCTCCATCTTGAGTATCGTTGGTTCCTTCTTTTGGTGTGGAAGCTGGAACTTGGAACAACTGCCAATTTTGTGGCACTTTGGTAAGTGTAGCTATGGCTGAATAGGAGGAGTGGATGGTTGTTCTCTATTTTAGGTTCATTTAGGCCGAAAGGCCATCTCTTTGTTGTTTTGAACAACATTGCTAACTCGTGCTTTCATTAAGGACTCAATCTCGTAATCAAAGGGAGTAAACCAAACATTCAAGCATAGTAAGGAGTTGTCTTCGTTCTTGGTAAGTGTTGCGGATTTTGTTATCAATTTCAATTTTGGGATTACCGAACAAGAAGACTAACTGATAGCCAATTATGTCCTTAGGTGCTTTAGAGAGTATCATGATACGTATTCCAAATGAAGTGTGTAACCGCACACCCTTCTGGATGAATGCTTGCAATGTTCTGTGACTCAGGTGAAAAGCCAAAAAATCGACAACTGTGACCACTCAAGCGTGCGAGCGCTCGTAGTGGTAAACTGAAACACGAATAAGGACAGTAAGCCCTTGAGAGTGTCGTAAGCACACTCGCGAAACTGAGGCTATAACAGGCCTGATTGGGCCGAAACGGGTCCAATGGGCTATCCGACCCACATGGGCAAAATTGATGGAAAACTATCAAATGATAGATGTGGTTGTAAAATCTAGAAATCTGAGACCGAAACTATGTGTTGTAGGCCACACGAGCGTGTGGGCCCGTTTAGGCCTGAAATGGATTTTAGGCCCAATAGTTCCGTAGAGACCCAAAAAGGGTCTTGTGTCGCTCGGGGTGACAGTAGGCCTTCGAAAAGGTCGTTAAATGCAAAATTATTGAAATACCCTTGGAGGGTAAATTATTGAAATACCCCTAGAGGGTAAATGACCACTATACCCTTGATTATGGTTGGTTATCATGTATGTGGTTTATTTATACTTTTGCACGTATGATGCATTGCATTTATAGTATGTTGCATGGGTTGGGATTGATGATCGGAGGAAGTGTATTCTGGTGGCTCTACCACATTCTGTCTGGTGGCTATGCCACGTATATTCTGTTATTCTGGTGGCTCCGCCACAAATTCTGTGATTAGCAGCTTGTCTTCCATATTAGTGTGTAGGGCTGGGTGGGTTGACTTGGTCCCTATAGGTGTGTAGGGCTGGTACGGGTGGTGTGTAGGGTTGGATTGGGTTGGGCTGCAGTCTCTGTCTGCATTATCATGATTATAGGGCTAAGGCCTAGATTGTCACTGAATAGGGCTTCGGCCCAGTCTACTTCCGTATGGGCTTAGGCCCAGTTAATGACCGATTAGGGGATTACACACTAAGTTCTTGTAACTCACCCCTTTTACTTTAACCTTGCAAGTGATCCCCAGCATTGAGGATTTGGAGTTACGGAGGACTCTGGGGTGGCCATACGTCGGAGTATTTCTCACGAACTTTAGTAAATTTTGCTCTTGCTTCATTTTAAGATTATTTTAATTTGGTTTAATATTTTGTAATAAGGCCATTGGACTTAATTTTTCTTTTAAACTTTTGTTTCAGTTATATTCAAACTGTAAATGATTAAACTCTGGGGTTTTTTAAATTCAAATAACCATTTTCCAAAATATCATGTTTTCGCAAATTACTGAATCTAATTTATGCTATAAACAAAGTTTTTGCGAACAATAATAATAATGTTTTTACAAGAAAACCATTAAAGCAAATTTGAATATCACAAACAACAGAGCTTGGAGTTTCAAAAAGAATACGAAGTTTTTAATGGCCGCGCAGTATTTAAACAACCTTTCTATGTGACACGCTAGATCAGGTCGTAACGTCTAAGCCGGGTCTGAGGTGTTACAAATTATCTGTAAATGTAATGAAAACTCTGGTAATGCTCCGTAGCCCTGTTCTGGCGACGGATACGTGTTAGAGGTGTTACAATCACTTTGGACCTCGAATTATTTTTAATAAGTATTCATTAGTCTCTATTGGTTTTGGTTTGTAATTTTTAAGTATTTTTGCTCTGTGGCTTGGTAACTTTTTATTTGGGGATTTTTGCTTGTATGGATTACTCAAGTATAATAACTAGGAAATGCATGATATCTAACTTAAGTAAAATTTGACATTGTTCCCTAATTTTTTCTGCATTGCAAATGAACCGTTTTTGAAAAACAAATCGATAATGCTACTAAGTTTCCAAAATGACTTGAAAATTGTTTTTTTTTTTTTTTACTGCATTAGTTTAACATCGAGTTTTTTTCTAAGAAGAGAGACAAGCAAACGGTTTTTCTAAAACAAAACTATCAACAATAAAATGAAACCTAAGTATTCATGACCTACTGAATGAATGCTTTTACGCTAACACAAAGTACAACTACGGTTTTCTATAAAATGAGTTTATTTAAGTGCTTCAAAAGTAACGTAAGTTAGCTTAGCCATTTCGGTGGCGAATGTAGCCTTCTCGATCTAGCCATAACTTCTAGGCCGAGTTTGGGAGGTTACATTGAATTTCCCGTTTCAAATGATGTAAAGAGACAATGGCCCTTTATAAAAGGCTATCAGATTTAAAAGGAAAAGCACGACTTGAAATACTCAATTCAGATATCAAAACTCGTTTCTCCAAATTTTAAGTTTTCAAATTATTTTCCTTTTCAAAATTTAATCAAACAATCTTTCAAATTTTAATTTTGACTTACAAATTACGATTACGATTATCACATTTCAAATTCCATCCTAGAAAAAATTCAAAACTTATGGCCCAAATTCTTTCACAAATTTCAACTTGAACTAGACCAAAAACACATTCACAGAACAATCCATTTTTTCTCAAAACTGTGCATTTCTTGGATTGTTTCTTAGAATTATTCTTATGAACAAGATCAATATACTGGAATTCCATTATTATTTCGAAACTGCAGAACTAAATGGTGGGACAAGTTTAATGATGAAAAATATGATTCAAAATATTTGGATAATTTTTCAACAAGAATCCGAGATTATGTAAGCCTGCAACCCCGAATCAATAATATGACATCTTGGGTAATATATTTTACCATTAGAAAACATGTTTGATATTTTATACCTTTGTTGCATATTTTTGCATTGGGAAATTTGTAAGTAATTTTTTGTCTTTTACCATTTGTAGCTTTAAGAGATTCTAATTGTAACAACCCAAACCCGGCCTAGACGTGATGGCTGAATCCATAAGCGTCACATGAAATGAGTTGAAAAAAAACCGTTGTCATTAACTTAAAAACCCTTTTTAGTTCGACTAACCTTTATCACTATTATTAATTTCAAAACTTCCTTTCATTAATTTATCTAGCGATAAAACGTATTTTGTAGCGGAAGCTTTTAAAAATTGTTGTGTTTAGAAAACCGTTCAAGGTTTAAGAAAATTTGTGCTTTTGACAAAATCAGAGTTAAAACGTGTTTTGCAGTCATTAAATCATAAATCGCAGTCTAACCTAATTTAAAGTAAAATACTCCATAAAGTCCAAATTAAATAAAACAAACCCAGAATAAACTAGAACATATAAAATTAGTTAAAACTTACACCAGCCCGAACATGTGGGACTCCGCAGCTCTGATCCGCCTAAGACTGTGAGTTACTTGTACAGACAAACAGAAAAGGGGTGAGTTTACATAAACTTAGTGTGTAACCCCACAAAATTAAGCATGCACACATACAGAATAATAGATATCGATCGAATCTGATCTTGGCGTAAGCCCATTCAGATTCAGATCTGATTTAGGCCTTAGCCCATCTCGAATCTGATCTGAGATATGCAGTTAGAAAAAAAAAATCAGGATCCTACCCCCATCCTCTACACACCATCTCTGACCATCCCTAACACCATGTAGGGTTTAAAACACCCACCCAGCCCTACACACCATGCAGTACCGAATGTGGCACATATCAGATATATTGCATCTGTGCTACCAGATATTAGGCATAATTTGCCTTTCAGAACACTTCCTCCAAAATATATTTATCATCCCACCCTAATCACAGTAACAGTACATGCATGTAAAATTAACAATAAATCATGCTCACACGCTTATAAAAACATATAGCAGATACACATGGTACAGACATGCTCAGAGCAGTAGAATAGTCTAGCAGAACACATAATTTAGGGTTAGTAAGCCTTTACCGACCCTACGGTAGGCCCACAGTCGATTAGTACAACCCGTGCGACTGTACGGAAATTTTAGTATAATGGAACCACATGCCCATGGGGCCTGCCCATGTGAGGCCACACGCCCAGGTTGGCCTTGCCCGTGTGGATCACACGGCCTGGCCTAGATAATACACGCCCGTGTGGTGTGCCCATGTGGCCCACACACCCAATTTGGCGTAGTCCCTGTGGATCACACGGCCACGCCCTGGCCATCACACTGTTGTGTCTTGAGCACGGCCTGACTTTTTTCATTCACACGATCGTGTCGTCGCACACGGCCTACCACACGACCTACCACATAGTCGTGTGGCGTCGATAGTAAGGTTTTCAGCTTTTGTAGAAAACTCATTTTCTGACATTTTGGGTACCCACCTGGTATCGATTCGCTGTGAAACCACTCTCGAGCCTTTCAAATCCTAACATCGACATAACAACACCCGAAATCAGACTTAAAACACAATCAATACGTGACTACAAAATCGGCAACAATTCAATTCGGACGATTAACACTTACCCCAACTCATCGAATGTTATCAACTATGATTCCGCAATAGGAGAGCCCCATTCTCCCTGATTCACTGCTGGCAAAACTTAAAATCAATCAACGAAACGAATGAGTAGAAACAATTTGTATATGCTAAAGAACAACAACTCCAATCCACGCGAGTAACATGCCTTATACTCACCAAAATGCACAATTACACGGAAGAATTGAAAGCCAGAATTGTTGAACGGATTCGACAGAATTTCAAACACGAGATAGCAAAAGTATTTATTTTGCCAGACAACAAAAAAACGTCAACTATTTGGGAATTTTCAAAAAGAACAGAAATAAAATAAAATAAAATAAAAAGATTAACCTACTAATCCCTTAATTATCTCACACTAACCCACTATCTCAACCTCCTCGGACTTTCAACTGAACCGAGACTCTACAAGTCAACTGAGCAAAATAATAATAATACCCACGCTCGTGCAGGGATTCGAACACATGACCTCCACACAACACACAGAGTCCCTTACCACTCGAACCAGCAGGCTCATCCTAATTTAGTT
This sequence comes from Gossypium rotundifolium, assembly GCA_025506655.1. Lineage (NCBI taxonomy): Eukaryota > Viridiplantae > Streptophyta > Magnoliopsida > Malvales > Malvaceae > Gossypium > Gossypium rotundifolium. The sequence goes on along the minus strand of CP106723.1, from coordinate 35,978,959 downwards.
TTACAAATAACTTAATATAAGCCCACTAACCAAATATAAGGCTTAAGTCAAAAAAATACCAAAATTTGCTAAAGCTAAGGCTTGAACTTGGGACCTCTCACACACATCCAGAACACTTACCACTGAAGTAGATACACATTTGTGTCACATTTTCACAAAACCAGAAATAAGAATTTTGGAGCGTTACACTGATGTTTTGTCAGAATATTTTGTTGGAATTATCCCTTCTCTAATACAGATTTTGGTTTGCTCCTGTATCAAAAAGGGCCATTGTTTCTAATTGAAATTCATTCTTTATAACAATATTTATCTTTATTAAATATCTTTGGATAGATACTTCAGTTAGAACCATCATATATTCATGTGTATTTTCTTCAGGTTCGGATTTAGTTTCTGACAAACTATTTTCTGGGATTTCATGTTCTAAGGTTTGCATTTGTTTTTTCATTTCTTGTTGTTCCATTTTAAGCTAAGAAAGTTCTAATTTAATTTGTTTTATTTCTAATTGTAATTCAGAATTTGTAATTTGTCTGGGTTTTATTTTTGTATTTATTAAATATTATATCTTGTATATTATACATTTGCGATTGACTAGAAATAATTTTTTTCCTTTTTTGGTTTATCTTTTAATGAGGATTTTAATTTCAAAAGGTATTCTCTTTTAAGTTCTGAGTCTTGAATTTTATCAATAACTTCAATCATAAATTCTTGGTCTTTGGTTAACATATTAATTGAAGGTTTATTTTCATCATCAGAGGATTGGGATGTTGTATGTAATTTGTCTATTTGTAATTCATCTGTTTCGGTAGGTGTATCATTTTCAAAAGAAGTTGTTTCTAAGATAATCTCATTTAATTTTTGTTCTATTTCTTCATCTAGATTTAAATTATTCATTTTTATTTTAATTTTGCAATATTTTGAGATGTGTCCTGTTTTCCACATCTATAACATTTTATTGTTTTATCTATTTTTTCTGCTTTTTCTTGTTTCTTTTCTTTTCTCGTATTTTCTATATTTGGGTTTTTTATAATATTATGAAATATTCTTTCTCTTATTTCTTGGTTTTATAGGGCAGCATGTTTTTGTAGAAGAAGGTTCATTCCTAATGTCAAATTAGTGGCAGAATTATCCTAATTCCTTTCTACATTGATATCATTCTTTCTTAAGTTGTTTTTGTAATTTTAAATCTTAACAAATTTTCAATCCTTCTTTTTGGGTGAAACTAATTAGTTCACCATATGTAAGTTTTTCATACGGAATAATACCTCTGTAATTTTATCTTATTCGATTTCTAACTTTTTCTCCTATTAAATAAATATTTACAAAATTTCATTAAGGTGGTATTAAAATTTTGTTGAAAAATTTTAACGTTTCGATAGTTAATTAAGCGAGAACGACTAAATCGTAAAAGTTGAAAAAGTCAATCGCTATTAGTTTAAAGGTTGTTAATTGATTAAAGAATCATAATTTGATGGCCTTAATGTGTAAATTACCCATTCTTGAGATGGTGGATGGTTTAAGTTTTAATTTCCTTTAATTTTATATATGTTTTATACATTATTTTTAATATTAAAATAATATAATAATGTTAAAATAAGAAAACATAAAGTTTTCTTCTTCATTTTGGTTGTTCACCACTGAATTCACCATGGGAAAAGCTTCAATCTTCAGTTCTTCTTTGGATGATGTATGGTAAGCCATTTTTCATCCATTTCTTTTCATTTTTATGTTTTTGATATCGTTGCAATTAGATCCAGCTAGCCCGTACCTTCGATTTTGAAACTGTTAAAGATTTCAAATGTTGCCATCAATGAACCTTGTTATATTAGGTGTTAAATGATGAATTTGAGATATTAGTTTTTATTTAAAAGTATTTTATTAACTGATTTTTGATAAATTTTCTGATTAGGGACTAAATTGTTAAAATAGTAAAAATGTAAGGATTTAATGTGAAATTGTTGCATGAATGGGCTGTTTCGGATTCCATGAGTATTCTTCTAGGCTCAATTTTGGGTAAAAATGGTTAATTTTCATGTGTTAGGCTTAAGGACTAAAAATAAAAGTAAAACTTTAGGGGTAATTTTGTAAAAAAATTACTAAATTGCATAAAATACATTATTTTACTGTCTAAATTAATAAATTGAATGAAATTATTAATTTAGATCAAGACCGGTTGGAAAATTGAGGAAAGAAAATTACCAAAATACCCCTAAACTTTGGTATTTTTGCAATTTAGCTAGGTAAGTTCATATGAATTGTACTATGTGTATTGTTGATTAAATTGAATGTTATTATATGAATTTTTTTGAAAATGAATCGATATATATATGTTATTATACAATTTATCATGTAATGAAACGAGGGAAATTCAACGACGTACGACGACTATCGAGTCCCGTTTGAACCTTAGGAATATATAGGATAAAAATGACATATCATTAGGGTTACTATGTTTCGGGTGCCAGTCCTGAACGTCCTACCGGTGACTGAGTTTCTGGCATATGTTGCGGTTACTTGACAACTTGTGTGAGCAGCACCGTGTAGCTACGTTCTGACTGACAGCTTGTGTGAGTAGACCCAAGTTACCATGTTTCGGGTGCTAGTCTTGAATGTCCTACCGATGGCTGATAAACCATAAAAGTAACATATTTTAGTCCCACATTTAGCATACTTTTGGGATTTATCCCTTGATTTATGTAAAAAGGTGCTCTTAATCCTTTCTTTTCATGTTTTATACTCAGGAAAGCACCTAGTGATGAAAAGAATAAGAAACGGGCCTAAAACGAACCAAATTGGGCCAAAGAAGAAATCGACACGGCCTAGGCCCAAGACCACACGGTCGTGCCTCCCTAATTTACTCTAACACGCCTTAGACCCCGAAACACACGGGCGTGTATCTTCAACAGACTCGACCACGGCCTGAAGTCGATTCACACAGACGTGTGCTGTAATAGTCTGGTTTACACCCTAGTTAGAACAGTGGTTTCAGGACCACAAACTCAAGTCTGTATAATTTTTTAATATTATTTTTCGTATCTTTGATATGTGATTAAGCATGTGCTAAATTTCTGTAAGTTAATTTGTCCGTCTGTGTGTTTAATTTGACAAAAGGGATGGCATTGCATTGAATGTGAAAGTTGCTTGCTATTTGTTAAAATACCAATGTGTTGTGGCTTTTAAAAGAAAAGGCCTTATGAAGCAAATAGACCACTATGTAGTTAGTGGATGAATGAAAGTCAAATATGCCCTTATTACATGTTTGTTATAATTATTAATTGGATGGACATTTTAGTAAATGGATTAATAATATGTTATTAATAAAACAAATGAAAGAGCTAGTGGATGTGTTCATCCATTCTAGCCAAAAATATCAAGAAAAAGAGAAAGAAATATGAAGTTTGGGCATTCGGCTATTGTAAGCTCAAATTAAGGTATGTTTTGAGTCGGTTTTTGATAATTTCTACGTTTTTGTAATCGTTGCTTTGAGAGCTATCAAACCCATGTCTCAATTCGATGAATTGATAATGTTTTTGTGAGATGCCATTGATGATATGTTAAGCTTTTTGATGATTTTTGGTGTTAAATGAAAGATATGAATTGGATGAACATACTTTATTCTTGAATTTTTGATGAATTTAGCTAAATAGGGCTAAATTGAGAAAATGGTAATTTGAAGGACAAAATAGCAAATTTGATGGAAAATATGGACTTGTATGAGATGTATATGCATTCGGCTAAGCATGTGTATGTGTGGATTTTGTGAATTTGATGTTTTGAGAAAAAATGGACTAAATTGATAAAGTGTGCAAAAATGATTTTTTTTAATTGCAAATAGCCCTAAATGTGTGTCCATGGATTGAATTGTATGAATAAGTGAATAAAAGGGTTAATTATGAATATGTTTAGATCAAGAACCTAGGAAAACGGACTTAGATCGCGGGAAAGTGAAAGTAACCGAGTAGCGATTTTCATTTCGATAAGCCGAATCTGAGGTAAGTCACTATGCAAATAAACGTACTTACATGAAATTGTAATTGTTTATATGACTAATGTTGATAATGGATGCTTATGAGAGGAATATGCATATAAATTTCGTGATAAGTTTAATCTAGTAAGTAAGTTCGGATATAATACTTGCCATTAAATTTGTATCTATGTGATGAAAAATGAATGAATGTATATTAATGAAATAGAAATGTGTTATGTATGAGCTTGAGTATTGAGGCACTAAGTGTGCGAATTTAGAAACAAGACAGAGACGATTAGCACAGTGTGTGCGAAACAATAGAAGCTTCGACTTAATAAGTTGGCACTGTGTGTGCGACATCGAGACAAATCAATTAAAAGAATAGGCACTAAGTGTGCGATTATAAGAAAGGAATAGCACTGTGTGTGTGATGATATGAAAGCTTCGGCTTATTGAATTAGCACTGTGTATGCGACATCGAGACAAGTCGATTAAAAGAATAGGCACTAAGTGTGCAATTATAAGAAAGGAATAGCACTGTGTGTGCGATGATATGAAAGCTTCAGCTTATTGAATTGGCACTGTGTGTGCAACATCGAGACAAGTTGATTAAAAGAATAGGCACTAAGTGTGCAATTATAAGAAAAGAATAGCACTGTGTGTGCGATGATATGAAAGCTTCAGCTTATTGAATTGGCACTGTTTGTGCGACATCGAGACAAGTCGATTAAAAGAATAGACACTAAGTGTGTGATTATAAGAAAGGAATAGCACTGTGTGTGCGATGATATGAAAGCTTCGGCTTATTGAATTGGCACTGTGTGTGCAACATCGAGATAAGTTTGTTAAAAGAATAGGCACTAAGTGTGCGATGATTAATATGCTTCAATTATGTATATATCACTGAGTGTGCGATTAAGTTGAATGAATATTAAAGGATGATCGACATGTAATATCGAGCATTGAATAGCTTGGAAGTTGAATAATTATGTGTTAGATAAGGTATGTATTGAACCTTTGTGGTTGATGAGTTATAAACAAGCTACGAATGAGTGAATGAGTATTTTAGCTATGTCTGGGACGTTGGTATTGTACAATCATTCTGGGTTTTTGAGTATCTTATTAGATTCCAAACTGTTCAATGAGTAAATCTGAGCTATGAACAATTACGAGAATGTATATTCGTTTCAGATACGTTTGGCATGTACATTAAGTGTGCATAAAAGGTAAGTACCTATATAACTTTGATTTGAAGAAAGGTATGATTGAATATTAGAACGAGAATGAGATGCAAGAATGTTTAAGAAAGAGTTGTATATATATACATATGATTCTCATATGAATGAATGTGGCAATTGTGTCCAAGTATATGAACCAAAGCAAGTTTGCTAAGTAAATGTTATGTGTCAATGTAATTTATGCGTATATGTCTTTATGCTAAGTTTATTTGTATTATGACTGACTAAGCTTTGTAAAGCTTACTCTATGTGTGTGTTTTTCTCTGTTTTATAGGTCGTCAAAGCTACTAAAGGCTCGGGACCGTCAAGGATCGTCATCACACTACTAAACTCATTTTGGTACCCCTTTGAAAATGTATATAGCTAATTATGCCATGTATAGGCTAGATATGTGTATATGTTTAAGAAGTGAACTTAGCCATGTGTTTTGGCAAGTTTTGGGTTGTTTTAAGGTTTGAATGAATGATTCATATGATTTATGTTTTAGTATGGATTGATGCATATAAAATGGTCATTTCGGTATGTATTTGGTTGCCATATATGCATGACATGTGATGAGAATGGTTTCTTGTAGGTATGACCCATTTGGGTGGCATTTTGGTCTTGCAAATGACCTATAATGTCACACGGCCTTGGCACACGGGCGTGCCTAATAACCGTGGGGTAAAATCAGTAGCTAGCTTAAGAAGTACACGGTCATGGCACAGGCGTGCCGAGAGGTCGTGTGAGAAATGGCAGAATATGACCTTGTAGGACACGGCCTTAGCACACGAGCGTGCTTGGTAGCCGTGTTGGTTTTGGCAGTATATGACCACGGGAGGGCACACGGGTGTGTCAAGTAGCCGTGGGTGAGGCATGGCCTACCCCCACGGGCGTGTATCCCCTGTATTTAGAAAAGTTTTTATTTTTCCATGAAATTTTGTATGTGTTTCGATTTAGTCCCGACTCGGTTCATAAGCATGTTTAAGGTCTCGTTGACCTATTTAAGGGACATTATGAATGATATTGATGAATGATTGTGTGAAATTCTGTAAATGTTTTCGATCTGTTCGGTAACACTTCTAACCCTAATTCGGTGACGACCACAGGATAGGGGTGTTACATGTGCCATGGACGTGTCCCTGCTGTGGCCAAGAGGAGTTTTACTCGGATTTGAATACTTGAAGGCAAAGAAACACATTCCAAAGCCTATTCAAACACCCTAGTAGGAATTCCACTCAGATTAGGATACGTAGGGGCCAAATAAAGCATTCCAAGAGCCTATATAAACACCCTAAGCATAACCTTCGAGAGGGGAGCTAGGCCAAGGAGCCGAGCCAAAAAGGTTAGATTTGTGGGAATCACTCGAAGATAGCCAGTTGATCCATCTCAAGAAGCCAGAATTATACTCAAGACGGAGGATCTCTCATTCAATTCCTTCATGGAGTTTTAGGGATTTCTTATGTTTTGTTTTATCTTTTCTTCTGAGATGTTTTCTTTTATCATTATGAACTAAACCCTTCAGATACCTGAAGGGGATGAAACCTAAGACGAATCTTATTATTATTTTCTGAACTATATGATAAATATTTAATTTTTTCTTAATTATGTGTGCTTAATTCTTGTGTTAATATTTTCGGGATATTGATTCAAGTTGAATGTGCTTAGGTGGTGGAGCAAAAGTCCCTATCTAAGAGTAAATCTAGCATAATTAAGCGGAGTTGATCGCGCGCCAAGAGATAGGGTGATGAGATTTTGTCGGATTAGGGTAAAACCTAATATGGGAGTCCATAGATCGAGTTAATGCAATTCTAGGGATTTTAATTAGAAAAAGATTTCAATTAATCAACCTAGGGTTAGATGTTATTCGCCTCGAGAGAGGGTTTAATATAAATTAGGGAATCCTACGGATCAAGTCAAGTGAATAAATTGTCTGGTTCAGAGTTAGATAACAAGTGAAGTTTAAGTGGATTGTTCCTAAGGTATCGTCTTAATCAACTAATTTTTCCCAACAGTATTTCCCCAATTCATCCCTTTTTTTCTTTGAATCTTAGCTTAGTAATCAGTTTGTTTTAGATTAAACAACCAATCACTTAATATTTAGGCTAAATAATAGAAAGAAGGTTAGTATTAGTACTTTTATTTCCTTTGGGTTTGACAATCCGGTCTTACCTAAGCTATGCTACTGTTCGATAGGTGCACTTGCCTTAAGTCGTTGTCAGAGTTAGTTTCCAAGTTAGATCATTCTCTTTATAAATTTTAAAACTCGACAAAACAACAATCAATGGCTAAGGTTCGGCATTAGTTACGGATACTCAATAGCTTGTGTGAGCAGTATTGTGTATCTTACATTTCGACTGATAGCTTGTATAAGCAGACCCATTTTACAGCTCATGTGAGCTACGACTATATGGTTAGCACACATTGTGTGAGCTTTCCCACATATTCGATATTATTCTAAGTGGTTCAACGGGCATGAAAAGGGATGAATCGGTAAGGGTTCCAATTGATTTCACTACGATAATTATAGAAAGGTATGATGTATCGATGATTCAAGTAAGAACATTCATGATTATAAAAAGTGTGATTTAAGTGATGCTATGTTTATGTCTTATTATGCAAATGAAATGGTAAAGAAAACGATATGAATTAAGACATGAAACTATATGAATATCCTTGATATGGTGATACATGGAAATTGTATAAGTTAATATGAGTAATGGATTCAAGTGATACATGTTGAGATTAAATGGCTATTCATGTTAATATGTCTTAGTTAAGCTTATAGTAACATCCCAAAATTGGGCCTAGAAGAATTGAGCCCAATGGGCCTTGGCGTAGGAGTGTTTAAAATTTTTGAGAACAAGAGAATGGCATTATTTCAAGTTGGACTTATTAGGAAGATGATTTTGGAAATTTACGGGGTCCTAGGAAGCTTCGGGTTCAAGTTTAGCTATAGGAAAAAAATTTTGTGTTTAAGCATATTAAGGAGAGAGAGTAAGTGACCTTAAAGCTTATGGAAATAAATGAGTAAATGGTTAGCATAAGTGAGCTATTAGTAAAGAGGTTATGGCGCCACATGTATTACCTTGAGGGAAGAGGTTTGAATCCCTTTGTGTGCATTGTGACTTTTATTTTTTTCTTTCCTTCCTTAATGTGTCGGTCAAGGAGTATTTATGGCAATGGTGGACTTCATTATTTTTGGTAAGGTGGCTAAAAGAATAAGGCAAGGTTGAGGTTAGGGAAAGGAATCAAAAGGAATAGGTAAGTAAGGGGGACAAGAGGCTTATTTCATGGGTGGTGTTTTGGAAAGTTTGGGTGGCCAAACTCTTATCCTAGGGGGGATGAATGTGGACGGCTTGGGGCTAGGATGATAGCCAATTTGGTGCTTGATGTTTTGGTATCATTTTTCTTTTCTCCCCAAACTCCTTTTCTTCTCCTTGTCGAATCTACACAACTTGGAAAGTGCAAATTCCATTTCTTTCTTCTTGCCGATTGTACCCCAAACTTTGAGACCATTTCTTTTGTTCACTCATCCTTCTTGAAAACCGAAACTAATCCATCATTTTTCTATTTCTTCTTCTTTTCTTTTTGCAAAATCTTTCAAGAATCAATTCCCCTCTAATATTTTTTCACCATAGCCGAATATTGAGTCCACTATTTCTTTATAGCCGAATCTTTCATCTCATACATATTTTCTTCTCAACCATATTGCTACTCATACTTTGATCAATCGGTAAGCGATCCATTTCAACATTTTATTTTTATTCTTTCTCTTAATGTCGAATCTATGTCTTGGTGTGGGATGATCACATTGACCGAAACCATCATCATACCTTCTCTCATACGAAATCACTTTTCTTCTCCGTAGAAATATTATGGAAGGCCGAAACTAGGAGTTTTCGAAGTTATCGTTTAATTGTTAGAAATCAGAACCAATATCGTTAAGGTAAAGGATTCATCATGGTTCTTTTTGGATCTTTTCATTGCCGGTTATTTTGCTTAACAAGATAGTGGTTGTGACTAATCGATTATATTTTTAGGGACTAAATCGCCCGATCTATACTTCGTAATAAGAGACTCGAATTGTTGGTAAGTGATATAGATTGTTAATCAATCGCAATACTTGGATGAAGTTATAAATTGGGTTTGGACTAATTGTTGACCGATTGTACTTTTAGGTGCCGCGAAGAGTATCGTGTTACGGATCCCGTAATAAGGTGTGTAATCCCGTACCTTTCATATACATATCTGAAATGGTGTGTAATCTCACACTTCTCTGAAAGTTTGTATGAAATATTCTGTGAATCGGTCAAAATACCGAAGAAAACCAAAAATCGGCATCCGTAATCACTCAGGCGTGCCTATGATCGTAGTGGTAATTATATTTTGTAATAAAATAGTTTCGGTTAGAAACAGTGATGTGTTTTGAAAAATCACGAAAAATAGGAGAAAGGGAATTAGAAAGTGAATGAGATATCAAATAAAATCTTACTGTGTCTATTTTGATAAGGAAGAAATGGAGAAGGAAAAGAAATTTTATATTCGAGATATGTTAATTTTAGTGAGACTAGTTCGAATGATTTCGTGGTTCCTGATCTATCTTGGAAAAATCATATAAAATTGTACAAAGTGAATTATGGGATATAATTTATATGTATAGATTTTTAGTGAGCCTATTTTCAATAGAAACAAGTGGGAGCAGTATATAAAACCGTACTATGAGATATTTGAAATTAAGGAAGGAGAGGTCGAGAATCATTGGACAAAGGAAACAAGGGAAAATTTAAGGAATAAACTATACTAAATGGTTAAGCCAAAATTCTGGAAAAATTGTAGTAAGAAGATATATGAGTCTAGTTTCAAGGAAAATTTACGGATTTAGATTTCAAGTTTCCTAACTCAAGTTATAGTCAATTTAGTCAAGATAACGCAGATGGACAATTTAAATTTTATGCCCAAATTAGTAGTTAAGTCCGGATTGCAAAATTACCAAATTACCCTTAGTGGGTAATATTACCAATTTACAAAAAATGCCCCTTATGGGTAAGATTATCGAATTACCGAAATACCCTTAGTGGGTAAGATTACCGAATTATCGAAATGCCCCTAAAGGGCCGAAATACGATATTGCTTAATAGATCGAATTGACATATTGCCTTATGGGCCGATTGGACATATTGATTAATGGGCCAATATGATATTTTGTTATATGGGCCGATCTGATATTTTGCTATATGAGTCAATTTGATATGTGACTAAATGGGCCAATTTGATATGTGACTAAATGGGCTGAATTGATATGTGATTAAATGGGCCGAATGGATATGTGATAAAATCGATTTGATATATTGCTCTAATGGACCGATTTTGCAAAGTGTTATTGGGCCAATTTGTTTGTCATAAATTTCTGAATTTTTAATTATTCTCATTATATTTGTAAATATCATGATTTGATATGTATGATGCATATACATGAATTGCATGGGATGGGATAATGATGAAGAGAAGTTTTGGTAGCTTTGCTACATAATTTTGGTGGCTCTGCCACATATTTGGTGACTCTGTCACAATCTGTCTGGTGGCTATGCCACGTAAATTCTATTATTCTGGTGGCTTGTCCACAAATAATCTGTTATAAATGGCTTAATGCCTACATTTGGTGTGTTGGCGGGGTGGGTGACTAAAGCTCCCCATAGGTGTGTTGGTTGGTACGGGTGGTGTGTTGCGGATGGAAAACTAGGTTTGGTTTGGGAATTGCATTTCATATTCATGTTATATTCATTACATTATTATTGTATGTGGGCTTAGGCCCAAATAATTGCTTAGTAAGATTTTGGCCCAGTGAACAACGGTAAGGGGATTTCACACTGAGTTCTTATAACTCACCCCTTCTTTTTAACCACAGAGGTAATGCTCCGTGAGGTGGACTTGGGCCATGGATGACTCGGTGGAGGCCATACTTGAAATGGTGTTATTAAATTTTAAATTTCTATTTCCATTTATTTTATTATTTTGCTATATTGGTTTAAGTTGTAATAAGGCCTCTGAGTATTTTGTTATTTGCTTTATGGTTGATATACTTATTATTTTGCTTAATTTGTTCTAAACGAGAATTTTCTAAAACTTAAATAAAGGTTTTCCAAAATCGATTAACAAATAAATTTCATAATAAACTTTATAAATATTTTAACACGAAAGTTATTTTCTCGAACTATCAAACAATATTTTCAAAAGTCACGGTTTTAAAGTCCACTACTTCGATTTTCGACTCATCAACCAACCTCTCAAAAATACTTGTATTTTATCTATGTTTCCTGCAACGATTTCAAAATACTTATGCAACTCTCTTTCTAAATATCACTTATTTGAAAATCATTTATTTCAAATACGTTTTCACCACCAAAAAGGTTTTTCTTAAAAGATAATTACATTTTCAAGTAGTTAACATTTGCTTAAGTGTTTTGGGTTTTAACAAAGAGGTTGAAATTTTCAAACGAGTTTTTTTGTGACATGCCAGATTCGGGCCTAACTTCTAGGCGGGTTTGAGGTGTTACATTTTATGGTATCAGAGCCTAGTTTCAAAACTCAGCTGTGGTTTGGGTTCAAAAATATTTTTCAAAGCTATTTGAAATTTTAATTTATACATGTATGTTCTAAAGGAAGTATGGCACCACAGGTATCCGGCACCAAGTCAAGTAAGTTTATGTTTTCATATTATGATTATTGTGGTATGATAGTAGAAATACTATAGAACTTTTAGCTTTAGGAGCTGAAACTATAGAGATTGAGACTATAGGAAGCGTTTTGCGAAAACAACTTTGCTTCTTATGTTTCATAAAACATTGTTTAATAAATATCGAAATAGCATAAAGATTCATAAAACTCTTAATTAGATTATATTGACTTAGTAAACATGAGCGCTAGAAGATGTGGACGCGGTAGACGTGGACATGGTAGAGGCCGAGGTGCTAGGGCTAGATCTTCAGCACAAAGGCATGTTTCTGAAATGGAGACGTTGGCATCGCCAGTGGCTGAGACGGGATCTCATGATCGATTTAAGGTTGATGAGCTGACTTAGATAGTTAAGAAAGTATTGGAGGAGGTTAAAGGAATTAGTGAGGCACTTCGAGTTGGGTGCATGGACTATAAGAAGAAAAGAGATCGTGGTTCTTTAGGGTCACAATCTCATTCTGTGAAGCGTGTCAAGGCACGTCCAAACATTCTGGCTTGCGATTATTGCAGAAGGCGTCATCCGGGAGAATGCTGGAGGAGGTTAGGAGCATGCTTGAGATGCGGGTCTAAGGAGCATAAGGCTCGGGATTGTTTCATCACCATCAAGTCAGGTATGTTTTGGTTGTGTGAAAGAGGATTTAAGATTAAGTTAAAAGTACATTAGTGTTAATAAGATCAGAGTGCGCAGCGAAAGCATAGTGGTGTGATTTGAGCGGTACGTTTAGTAGTTGATTGGAAATTTCGAGGACGAAATTTCTTTAAGGAGGGTAGAATTGTAACATCCCAAAATCGGGCCTAGAAGAATTGGGCCCAATGGGCCTTGGGCGTAGGAGTGTTTAAAAATTTTTGAGAACAAGAGAATGGCATTATTTCAAGTTGGACTTATTAGGAAGGTGATTTTGGAAATTTATGAGGTCCTAGGAAGCTTCGGTTTCAAGTTTTGCTATAGGAAAAATTTTGTGTTTAAGCCTACTAAGGAGAGAGAGTAAGTGACCTTAAAGCTTATGGAAATAAATGAGTAAATGGTTAGCATAAGTGAGCTATTAGTAAAGAGGTTATGGCGCCACATGTATTACCTTGAGGGAAGAGGTTCGAATCCCTTTGTGTGCATTGTGACTTTTATTTTTTTTCTTTCCTTCCTTAATGTGTCGGTCAAGGAGTATTTATGGCAAGGGTGGACTTCATTATTTTGGGTGAGGTGGCTAAAAGAATAAGGCAAGGTTGAGGTTAGGGAAAGGAATCAAAAGGAATAGGTAAGTAAGGGGGACAAGAGGCTTATTTCGTGGGTGGTGTTTTGGAAAGTTTGGGTGGCCAAACTCTTATCCTAGGGGGGATGAATGTGGACGGCTTGGGGCTAGGATGATAGCCAATTTGGTGCTTGATGTTTTGGTATCATTTTTCTTTTCTCCCTAAACTTCCTTTTTTCTCCTTGCCGAATCTACACAACTTGAAGAGTGCAAATTCCATTTCTTTCTTCTTGCCGATTGTACCCCAAACTTTGAGACCATTTCTTTTGTTCACTCATCCTTCTTGAAAACCGAAACTAATCCATCATTTTTCTATTTCTTCTTCTTCTTTTCTTTTTGCATTTCAAGAATCACTTCCCCTCTAATATTTTTTCACCATAGCCGAATATTGAGTCCACTATTTCTTTATAGCCGGATCTTTCATCTCATACATATTTTCTTCTCAACCATATTGCTACTCATACTTTGATCAATCGGTAAGCGATCCATTTCAACATATTATTTTTATTCTTTCTCTTAATGTCGAATCTATGTCTTGGTGTGGGATGGTCACATTGACCGAAACCATCATCATACCTTCTCTCATACGAAATCACTTTTCTTCTCCGTAGAAATATTGTGGAAGGCCGAAACTTGGAGTTTCCGAAGTTATCGTTTAATCGTTAGAAATCGGAACCAATATCGTTAAGGTAAGGGATTCATCATGGTTCTTTTTGTATCTTTTCGTTGACCTGTTATTTTGCTTCACGAGATAGTGGTTGTGACTAATCGATTATATTTTTAGGGACTAAATCGCTCGATCTATCCCTCGTAATAAGAGACTCAGATTGTTGGTAAGTAATATAGATTGTTAATCAATCGCAATACTTGGATGAAGTTGTAAATTGGGTTTGGACTAATTGTTGACCAATTGTACTTTTAGGTGCCGCGAAGAGTATCGTGTTACGGATCCCGTAATAAGGTGTGTAATCCCGTACCTTCCGTATACATATCTGAAATGGTGTGTAATCTCACACTTCTCTGAAAGTTTGTATGAAATATTCTTTGAATTGGTCGAAATACCGAAGAAAACCAAAAATCGGCATCCGTAATCACTCGGGCGTGCGTATGATCGTAGTGGTAATTATATTTTGTAATAAAACAGTTTCAATTAGAAACAGTGATGTGTTTTTGAAAAATCACGAAAAATAGGAGAAAGGGAATTAGAAAGTGAATGAGATATCAAATAAAAGCTTACTGTGTCTATTTTGATAAGGAAGAAACAGAGAAGGAAAAGAAATTTTATATTCTGAGATATGTTAATTTTAGTGAGACTGGTTCTGAATGATTTCGTGGTTCCCTGATCTGTCTTGGAAAAATCATATAAAATTATACAAAGTGAATTATGGGATATAATTTATATGTATGGATTCCTTAGTGAGCCTATTTTCAATAGAAACAAGTGGGAGCAGTATATGAAAACCGTACAGTGAGATATTTGAAATTAAGGAAGGAGAGGTCAGAATCATTGGACAGTGAAACAAGGGAAAATTTAAGGAATAAACTGTACTAAATGGTTAAGCCAAAAATTCTGGAAAAATTTTAGTAAGAAGATATATGAGTCTAGTTTCAAGGAAAATTTACGGATTTAGATTTCAAGTTTCCTAACTCAAGTTATAGTCAATTTAGTCAGTATGACGCAGATGGACAGTTTAAATTTTTATGCCCAAATTAGTAGTTAAGTCTGGATTGCGAAATTACCAAATTACCCTTAGTGGGTAATATTACCAATTTACGAAAATGCTTCTATGGGCCGAATTACTGAAATACCCTTAGTGGGTAAGATTATCGAATTACCAAAATGCCCCTAAATGGCCAAAATAGGATATTGCTTAATAGATTGAATTGACATATTGCCTTATGGGCTGATTGGACATATTAATTAATGGGCCAATATGATATTTTGTTATATGGGCCGATCTGATATTTTGCTATATGAGCCAATTTGATATGTGACTAAATGGGCCAAATTGACATGTGACTAAATGGGCCAATTTGATATGTGACTAAATGGGCCAAATTGATATGTGATTAAATGGGTCGATTTGATAAAATATTTGATATAAATGGGCCGATTTTGCAAAGTGTTATTGGGCCAATTTGTTTGTCATAAATTTCTGAATTTTTAATTATTGTTATTATATTTGTAAATATCATGATTTGATATGTATGATGCATATACATGAATTGCATGGGAGGGGATAATGATGAAGAGAAGTTTTGGTAGCTTTGCTACATAATTTTTGTGGTTCTGCCACATATTTGGTGACTCTATCACAATCTGTCTGGTGGCTATGCCACATAAATTTTGTTATTCTGGTGGCTTGTCCACAAATAATCTGTAATAAATGGTTTAATGCCTACATTTGGTGTCTTGGCGGGGTGGGTGACTAAAGCTCCCCACAGGTGTGTTGGTTGGTACGGGTGGTGTGTAGCGGATGGAAAACTAGGTTTGGTTTGGGAATTGCATTTCATATTCATGTTATATTCATTACATTATTATTGTATGTGGGCTTAGGCCCAAATAATTGCTTAATGAGATTTTGGCCCAGTGAACAACGGTAAGGGGATTTCACACTGAGTTCTTGTAACTCACCCCCTTCTTTCTTAACCCTGTAGGTAATGCTCCGTGAGGTGGACTTGGGCCATGGATGACTCGGTGGAGGCCATACTTCAGAAATGGTGTTATTAAATTTTAAATTTCTATTTCCGTTTATTTTATTATTTTGCTATATTGGTTTAAGTTGTAATAAGGCCTCTGGAGTATTTTGTTATTTGCTTTATGGTTGATATACTTATTATTTTGCTTAATTTGTTTTAAACGAGAATTTTTCTAAAAACTTAAATAAAGGTTTTCCAAAATCGATTAACAAATGAATTTCATAATAAACTTTATAAATATTTTAACACGAAGTTATTTTCTCGAACTATCAAACAATATTTTCAAAAGTCATGGTTTTAAAGTTCACTACCTTGATTATTGACTCATCAACCAATCTCTCAAAATACTTGTATTTTATCTACGTTTCATCAACGATTTCAAAATACTTCTACAACTCTCTTTCTAAACATCACTTATTTGAAAATCGTTTATTTCAAATACGTTTTCGCCACCAAAAAGGTTTTTCTTAAAAGATAATTACATTTTCAAGTAGTTAACATTTGCTTAAGTGTTTTGGGTTTTAACAAAGAGGTTTTTTTGTGACATGAAATTTTCAAACGAATGTTTTTTAGGAGTTTGTGACATGCCATGAAATTTGCCTTCGATTGAGGTACTTAGGGTACTAACTTCTTTAAATGGCCAAATTGGTTTGGGGTGTTACATAGCTATACATGTATGATTGTTGTGATTTGAGGTGCCCATTGGGCATATTGGTTGTGTGAATATATATACCTTATTGATTTAGCTTGTTGATGCATTATTTGATGCATTTTGAATGCTTGATTACATGTAGAAAAATTGGTTGTAGGTGTGTGCATGATTGGGGAAGAAAAATGGCTTGGAAATGGCCTATTTTTTGTCCACACAACCAGAGACACGGGCGTGTGTCTCAACCGTGTGTGTCACACGGTCGTGTGTCCCCTGTAGCTTACTAAGGTTTGCAAGTCAGGCAGTTACACGACCTAGCACACGGCCTGGCACACGGGCGTGTAAGGCCATTTTGAAGGGTACACGGGCGTGTGGCTTGGCCGTGTGACTCAAGTCAGAGAGTTACACTGGCACGGACATTGTAACACCTCTAACCCATATCCATTGCTGGAATAGGGTTACGGAGCATTACTAGAGATTACAGATTAAATATTAGACATTTCATTTAATCTAGCATTCATATCAGAAACCAATCAAAATGAATTATATTGTCCCTTAGGTGAGCCCTCGAGGCTCAAAATACACATTGAGTCAGGACTAAATTGAGAACTCAAATAATTTTTCAGAAAACTTCCAAAACAAAATTCTAGGGTACAGGGGACACACACTCGTATGGTCAGGTCGTGTGTCTCACACGATCAAGAGACACGCCCGTGTCTCAGGCCTTGTGAACAATTTGAGCATACTGACTTGAGTCACATGGCCAAGTCACACGCCCGTGTGCTAGGTTATGTGAGCATTCTGTTTTGCGCAAATTTCATATACAGAAGACACACGGCCATGTCACCTGGCCGTGTGTCACACATGGTTGAGACACACGCCCGTGTCTCTACCCATGTGGACAAAAATAATATAACACCCCTCACCCGTATTCAACGTCGAAATAGGGTTATAGAGCATTACCAGACTTACAACACTTTTAAACATACATTTCATATACAATTTATCAATTCAAATACAATTCAATCATAACCAATCATAATGTCCCTTAAATGAGCCTACGAGGCTCAAAACATGCACTTGGGAATGGTTCGGGACTAAACCGGTAACTCAGGAAATTTTTTTAACACTTAGAAACTTTTTGCATAAAACAGGGGACACACGCCCGTGTGGCCCGGCCGTGTGTCTCACACGGTCAACAGACACACCCGTGTCACAGGCTGTGAGGACATTCGAAATGGGAGCACATGGCTGTGTCCCAACCCGTGTCTGACCTGTGTAACTCTCTGACTTGGGTCACACGGACAACACGCATGCCCGTGTGGCTAGCCCGTGTGCCCTAAAAATGGCGATACATGCCCGTGTGCCAGGTCGTGTGCTAAGCCGTGTCAAACCTGTAGGGTATACTGACTTATGCCACATGGCCAAGTCACACGCCCGTGTGTGAGGCCGTGTGGAGCATACTGACTTGGTTTTTAATTCAACACCAGGGGATATACGGCCATGTACATGACCGTGTATCACACACAGCTGAGACACACGCCTGTGTCTCTACCCTTGTGGACAAAAAATAGGCTATTTACCAAGCCAATTTTGCCACCCAAACTTGTGCACACCTACATCAACCCAATTGGCACCAAAACATATCATCAAATACATTTTAATCATCCAATTTAAATATAATTGATGCACATTTTATATTCTCATTCTCCATACACACAAATCACAAACAATGCCATAACTTTCATACCAAATTCACTTATCAAATCATCAAAAATAACCAAATCTCAAATATAAAGTATGTATCCTACCTCACAAGCATACCAATTCTCAATATCAACCATTTAGTATCTACCATATCTATATCCACAAGCTTCATAATATAAGCCATACACATATCCATCATGAACTTGCAATACAAACCATATATACACATATGTATACATAACCAAATCAACCAAATTAAGCCAACTCTGATGGCTATATTTACAAACCAAAACATATATATTTACAAGCCATTTCAAATGACAAAAATCATTATCAACCCATAATCAAAATGATTCAAAATACCTATACATGCCATATACTCAAAACATAAACTTAAAAATACCAAATTGATATCTTGATAGTGTGATGTAGTCTCCGATGATTCCCAAATCCGAGCTAGCTTAGAATTCACTATAAAACATGGAAAAATAAACAATGTAAGCTTTATATCTTAGTAAGCTCATATGAAAACAAGAAATAAATATCACCATTCATTTATATCTCAAAATAAATGACATAAATTGCATTTAAACATTGATCACTAAGTTAACATAAAATTTAACAACATAATTAAACATAAGCTCTAAACTTCCTTTATCTCATTGCTCGAATAGTTTTTCGTACATACCTATACCGATACATATATATTTCTCACCAATTCACATCTTCAATATACCGGTTGAACCATTCGAATAGAAGTCGGATACTCAGGAGTCTCGCACACTAAGTGCCAATATCATGGCCTGAAGCCAACTCAATATATCTTGCATCCGAAGTGCCGATATCATGGCCCTAAGCCAAATCAAAGTAACTCGCACCCGAAGTGCCAATATCCCGGCTCGAAGCCAAATCAGTGTATCACCTAATGACATGTCACTAGTATCCTAATCTATTCCTAAGGTTCAACCAGGATTTCGAATGCCGAATTATCATCGAACCACTATCGAACATATCCATAGTCTTGTATTCACAATTTATGCAATATCAAAGCATATAAAATACATTTATAATGAAACTTATAACATACGAACTTACCTCGGACGTAAAAACGACGACACGGGTCAACTAATCCGAGACTTTGTTCTTTTCCCGATCTAAGTCTGTATTTCACTTTTCTTGATCTATATAATATCAAATTCAGCTTATTTAATTTTCTCTCTATTCAATTTAATCCAAAACACTCATTAAAGCATATTTACACTTTTGCCCCTAATATTTCAACATTTTTACAATTTAGTCCCTAGGCTCGTAAAACAAAATTCATTCAGTTTCATCACACCTAAGCCTAGTCGAATATTTATCATGCTTATAACAGCCCAAAATTTTCATTTATTTCACATTTTAACACTAAATTTACACAGTTCACAATTTAGCCCCTAATTTGCATTTTCATTAAAAATCACTTAACAAAACTTGTATATCTATCAACAAGCATTCATAATCTCTAAATAAACTTCAAAATACTTGCTTATTCATCAATAGAAACATTCAAAATCTTTAACAATTTTGCAAAATAGTCCCTTGGCTAGCTAGACCTAGTTGCAACGATCTCAAAAACATAGAAATCATTAAAAACGGGACAAAATACATACCAATTTAGCCAAATGAAGTAGCCGAAACTTTGAAAGCTTTCAAATGGCTTTATTACACCCTAATTTCAGTTAGAAGAAGATGATAATGAAGAAAATGGCTTTTGGTTTTATTAAATTATCATTTATTAACTAATTTACCTTTTTAACCTTAATTAAAAACCATCAAAATACATGATAATATGTCCATATTTGTCCACCCACCTTAATAATGGTCTAATTACAACATAAGGACTTTAAATATTTAATTCCATAGCCATTAGATACTTTTATCTAATAGAACTCCACTTTTACACTTTACGCGATTTAGTCCTTTTTATCAAATTGACCAATCAAACGAGAAAATTTCTTAACGAAATTTTCACACAAACATATTATCATATGTAAACCTTAAAATAATAATAAAATACTTATTTTGAATTTGGATTTGTGGTCTCAAAACTACTGTTCTAATTTGACTAAAAATGGGTTGTTACAAATAAACCATTTTACAAGCCATATTTCTCACCCAATCTTGTGTCAACCTACAATCAACATTATACATATCCTCAAGCCATAATTAGGCATCCAAAACAAGCCAAAATAAGTAGCTAATCTCAACAAATTACATATAGGCCAACATTAAACAAGTTACCTATACATGCCATTATAACCAAAATCAAAACATTCAAAAGTACCGATAGAACCGATGGATAGTGTGATATAACTCCGATAAGCTTCCAACCCAATCGAGCTTCCGATAATCTGAAAAGTAAAGAAAAACAAATACGTAAGAAATAAATGCTTAGTAAGCTCGTATAAACTTTAACCATATCCATTCATTTCAAATATGAAATTTATAAATATTAAGAATAATCTAATATTGATACCACAATACTCATGTGGCTATATTCATCAACTCACAAGGTAAATAAATCCACAGCATCACTTATACATATTATCCCTAGCATAGTAAGATTTTAAACAACCTTTAACTCTTCCAAATTTCTTTATTTTCATTTGTATTTCTTTACTTTCTACACCCATTCCATATGCAAAGCACACCAGTCATAAACATATCATTCAACCAATGCCACAAGCTAATGCATTTAAACATAGCCTTTTTCGAATTCATATATAATAAGTCATTTCATAAGAAATTGCGTGACTTAAAACTTACCACTCTTTCATGAAAACAAGCATGTTTCCATTTGAGCACTTACCATTTCAATGCATCTTATAATTAAACATATTACCATTCAACCAATAGCTTGGCCCTTGCCTAAGCATCAAACAACAACACTTGTTAGTGTACTTGAACATATTTCATATAATTTTAACCTTGACAACCTTACTATCTCAACATGTTACACTTAAGTTTATTACTTATCTCATGTAACATCCTTAAAGTGGGCCTACGCATTTCTATGATAGTCTAATATGTTAAATTGAGATTGTAAAGGTTGGGCTGACTTTTTGATTAAATATTTGAATTACGGTTAAAGTTAGTGCTCTGGAAATTTAAAGTGAAATATTGGGCTTTAAAAATTTGGGTTAGGTGGCTAATAAATGGTGTTAGCTTATAATTTAAGAAGATGGATAATTAAGTGACAAGCTGGGCTTGTGGCCCAAGGAACTAAAGTGCTTTAAGTGGGCATAAGGTGGCGTCATAAGGGGGAGGAGTTTGGGCCCTTGTGTGGCCGATTGGGCCTTAGGAAATGGGTCAAAATTCGGCACTTAAATGGGAAGGGGGTGGACGGCATGTAGGCTACTAAATTAGGAGCTTTAATTCTTTTTATTTAAGTAATAAAAGATGATAAACAAGGAGGGAGGAGTTGGCTTTAGTGAGGGCTCTTCTAAAGGTAAGATAAGGATTGGGGTTATCAGGTGAGTTAAAGGCTATTAGGAGAGGAGAGAGTTGGCCGGAACTCCAACTCTGTGTATGGGTATGATATGCCGAAATTGGGAGGCCAGATATCATCTTTTCCATTTGGTTTTCCTCACTTTCTCATCTATTCTCCTCAACCGAAAATTCTTTCTCTTATGTACCTATGTTTCTTGTCAAAATCGAAAACTCTCTAGCTCTTCTCTTTTCTCCTAGATCCTTTTTGAAAGCCGAATGCTCTTAGTGCCTATCTTCTTCCTCTATAGCCGAATCTACGAGGGAGATCTCTGTTTTCCCGAAGGTGCACTGTAAGCCGTATACTCCCTAGTAATCTGGTGAGTTTTGAGATTTTTCCTTTTCTGTGATTCCTTTATTTTTATCAAACTCCTAATCTAAATCATTAATTCCAAGGCCCTGTCGATTATACTCTTTACCCTTGAAGTTTAATCATCCCATTAAAGCCAATTTGGTGGAAAAGTCGAAGGTAGGTAGTGGTAAGTGTGGCGAATGGCCTTCCATGATTCTCGTGCTTTGGCGAATACTATTTGGGGTTAGGTTGAATGTGTTTATCGGTTGGTTTGATATTTGGTTATGGTAGAATGTAGGAAGGTTGGTGGTGACAATTTCTAAAAGATATTCGGATTCTAACTAGGTAAGTGTTCGTTTTAAAGGTTACATTTAACTAATGAGTTAGATCTCATCGTTTATTTGGTTTAGTGATTAAGGGATTGTTATGGACTCAACTAACGATCAAGCGAGAAGGTTGGATCTGTAAACCGTCGCCCAAATTCAAGAAGCGATCTATTTCGATAGTGCGAGATTGGCTAACGGGGTGTGGGTCGAAATCGAAGTCAGATCGTGGGCCAATAGTAGTTGTTTCGAGTAATAGTAGTATAGACGTAGAGAAAGCCTTAGTACGCGAATCAGGTGTGTAATACTTCCCCACCGTCTAGATCAGATTAATAATAAAAATATATATGTATATGTGCTCATAAGATTTATATGTTACATTAAAAGCCGAAATCTCGGATTTAAACGACGGACCCTCAGGTTAGTAAATAATCTGACTATATGTTACAAGTAAACTGTTGTACATGTTTTAAATTATTGTGCATGTTGCATGGGTTGAGTGATGAAAGGAGGAAGGTATATGTATATGTATATGAGTAACGATTTTTACCGTGAATTACCGTAGCGGCTAATGCCGTGATTTGTTATACGGGCTTCGGCCAATATATGTTGATGAGCAGCATGACTGCCATCTTAGAGAGTAGCGGTGTGGGTTGATTGTAGAAATCCCCAATGGTGTGTTGGTTGGTACGGGGGCGTGTAGCGGATGGAAACCTAGGCAAATGGGTTGGGCTTTGCATATTATTTGTTTCCATGTAAATGAAATTATTATTATGATTTATGAAGCCCAAATCTAGTGGTGCATGAGGGTTGCACACTGAGTCTCGCGACTCACCCCCTTTAAACTAACCTTTCAGGTGACGATTAGTGCATCGGACCGGGCCGGAGTGAAGCGCAAGATGGCCATGCAAAAGAAGGTGGATCCGGCGACAAGTTTCCCATATTAGTTTTTTTTAAAAGTATTTTATATGATGGATTTAAACTACGTTGTAATAAGGCCATGGGCCATTAGTTTACATTTTAGTTTTATTATGGGCCTTTATCATTTATTCTCGTTTTAATTTTTTTTTCAAGGACATGTAATCTAGTTTTGGGCTTTTGCTTATTAAGGCACAATTTATGTAATTCCTATTTGGGCTTTCTGTCTACAAGATTGGTTTTATAAAAATTTTCTTAGTGACATACCAGATCTGGTAGTAGTGTTTGGGCCGGGTTTGGGGTGTTACATCTCAACTTACATAATTTCCATGTATCTACATATCAAGATATTGATATATATACATATCATAATACATATCATTCTCTTACCATTTCTTCATATATATATATATCATTCAAGACAACTCCCAAGATTTTACCTTTCGAAGAACAACTTACGGATTTGAGTACATCGTTAACAGAAGCTCGAAAGCTGAACAAAAGCTCATGAGAGCTAAATAGAAACCCATAAGGGTTGAACAGAAGCTCGTAAGAGCTGAACGGAAACTTATATATGTTAAACAAAAGCTCATAAGAGCTGAACAGAAACTTATAAGAGTTGAACAGAAGCTCGAAAGAGCTTAACGAAAACTCATATGAGTTAAACAAAAGCTCGTAAGAGCTAAACGAAAAGTAAAACACGAGAGTTCCCAACAAATGATGAACCTCAGTTTACTTGGGTAATCTGCCGTCATTTTCCTCCAATGAAGTCAATTCGCCAAATCATTAATGCATTCAAATCCCGCTTTTAATCCAAACTAAGCATTAATTTGAATAATATTTTCCAACAACAAAACATATATATATATATATATATATATATATATATATATATTACAAATCACCAATTAACATTCACTTCAATCAAAATTATACAGAATAAAGTTCATACGAACTTACCTGGTTTAATTGCAGAAATACTAATATTTAAGGGCATTTTGGAAATTTTCCATTTTCCTAGATTTTCTACTCAACCTTGATCTAAATTAATAATTTCATTCAATATATTAATTCAGACAACAAAAAAATTCATTTCATGCAATTTGTTCATTTTTGAAATTTTAACAAAATTGCCCCTAAAGTTTTACTTTTATTCAGTTTAGTCCCTGAGTCCAAAACATGCAAATTAACCATTTTTAATGCAAACCCATGCTATTTGAGTATTCATGGCATTCAATACAGCCCATTTTTGCAATAATTTCACAACAAACCTTGTATTTTTTATTTAACAAATTAATCCTTAATAGAAAAATTCAGCAAAATCACTTAACAAAATGCTTTTAAATAAAAAATAATGTCTCAAATTCATCATTTAACATCTAAAATCATATAGATTCATCAATGGCAACATTCAAAATCTTTAACAGTTTCAAAATCGAAGGTACATGTTAGCTAGACCTAGTTGCAGCGATCTTAAAAACATAAAAAATTATTTAAAACGGGGCTAAATTGAACTTACATGAAAGAATATGAAATGGAAGAACCTCCAAGTTAAACCCCCGTGGTTTTTTTTCAATGAAAAATAGAAATGTCCAGAGAAGATATCTCTTCTCTTTTTTATTTTTTTAAATTTTAACAAATTTACAATTATACCATTGAATCCTTTTATTTTATTATTTTTCCTTCATATGCCGCCTCATCCATTTAATTTAGGCATAATTGTTTGTTAAGTCCTCCCTCATTTACTAATTAAGCCATTTAGTCACTTAATTATTATAATTAGCAAGTTTTACACCTTTTTCAATTTAGTCCTTTTTAATTAATTAACTACCGAAACGTTAAAATTTTTTCAATGAAACTTTAATACTACCTTAATGACACTCCGTAAATATTTATAAAAACATTTACGGCTCAGTTTATAAAAACGAGGTCTCGATACCTCATTTTTTAAAACAACTTTACCTAAATTATTATTATAAAACACAAATTATCAATTCAAAAATCGTTTTAGAACCATATTTGACTCGTAAATCTTAAATAATAATATTTACGAACTTACCTGCCAGATTTGGTGGCCTCGAACCACTATTTCTGACACCACTAAAAATCAGGCTATTACAGACACGGGCTGGGACACGGCCCTGTGTCCCTACTTTGAATGTCCACACGACCGTGTGACCCCTACAGTTTGAAAATTATCATACTTTTCTCAAAAAATTCTAAATGTTTTCGA
Source organism: Gossypium rotundifolium (assembly GCA_025506655.1). Lineage (NCBI taxonomy): Eukaryota > Viridiplantae > Streptophyta > Magnoliopsida > Malvales > Malvaceae > Gossypium > Gossypium rotundifolium. The sequence goes on along the minus strand of CP106723.1, from coordinate 35,953,443 downwards.
TTTAGTCCCGATTTGCTTCTAATGTGTTTTTAGGACCTCAAGGGCTTGTATAAAGGACAATATGTATGTTATTGATGGAATTTGCTATGATTGATGTTGTGAAGTAAATTATTTATATTTTTTATAGTTTTGAAATGTAAACTCCGATAATGCTCCGTAACCCTATTGTGGTGATGAATACAGGTTAGGGGTGTTACCACTACAGCAAAACAGGTTTTTAGCAGTGTTTTTAGTGGCGTTTGGACTAAAAACGCTGCAAAAGGTATACAATGGAGCTAAACGGAAAACACTATAAAAGGTTAGAGCTATAGCGGTGTTTATGAGAAAAACACCGCAAAAGGCCAAGTAGTAGCGGCGTTTATGTAGAAAACGCCGCAAAAAGTCAAGCAGTAGCAAAAACATTTTATTTTAAACAAAACGGCGTCGTTTTGCTCCCTATCCATTTATTATTTAACTAGTTCATTTATATTAATTCAAATATAATTTATTTTTAATTGAATATTTAAAATCTTGAGAAAAAATTAATGATACGTAGAAAAATTTGAAAGTAAAACATAGAAAAATATATGTTAAAATGAAAAAATTAAAATGCTATTATTTAAAATATTTTTAAAATTTTTGGGTATATGACTGATTATTTTTAATTTATATGTTAAATAATTTCTTATATAATTGTAAAGAGATAATATTAATTTGAATATATTAAAGTTATAATCATAGTTTAAATTATTTAAGAGATAATAGATAAACTTTATATATATTAAAATTAAAAAATTGTTAACACATGCATCTCTAGAGAAACAAAATTAATTAGTAAATTGAAAATGTTATTTAAATTTCCTAAAATATTGAAAGAATATATAATATTCAAATTTTATCTAATTAATTTAGGGTTTAGTGTTTATGATTTAGGGTTTATGATTTAGGGTTTAAGGTTTAAAGTTTAAGGTTTTGGGCTTAGAGTTTTGATTTAGGGTTTAAAGTTTCGAGTTTAAGATTTAAAGTTTCAAGTTAAGGGTCTAGGGTTTAAGGTTTAAGGAAGATCAAATGAAGACGGAAGTGAAGGTGAGGCCAATGCTACAAAAGAACGTTTTAGTCAGTGAATCAGTTAACCGATGTCAACCAGAACTAAGCTATTTTTAATCAAGTTTTTTTCACCCTTATTTCTAGGATTCTTAAAATGTCATATGCCCGTGCTCGTGTTAGAAACAAGTTTTAGACACGAATACTTCAAGTAAAATCAAGAGTCAAAGGAATATAATTAACCTTTCTATTAACCAGCCATGAACTTCTTTCGGATTAAATTGATCCGTATGATTTGTTTGATTCTATCGTAACATCATAAGCTTCGTCTTCTTTAATACAAAAAAAAAACTATATATTCTTCATCAGGAAGACATATTCAGCTCGAGTTTTCGTATTATTTAAAATTATTTTCGTACACAATTATAAAATTTTACAAATTAAATATATTGTTTGGAACAAAACAAATTTAATTTAAAGGAATTTAAGAAATAATTAAACCTTTCAAATATAGAAACAAAGAAGAAAATTGGATTGAATCTTTAAATATTTAGTAGTATCAAAGGCATTTGCGCCGCAAAAGGTAAGCAATAAATCATTTTGTTTTAATCAAAACGACGTCGTTTTATTGAATATTTTGGTGGTGTTTTTGATAAAATGCCGAAATAGGTCGGGCTTTAGCGACGCTAGGGGAAAATTGCCACAAAAGATTATTTTATTTTAATCAAAATGACACCATTTTATTGGTTTTTTTAGTGGCATTTTCGGTGAAACACTGCAATAGGTCGAGCTTTAGCGACACTAAAGAATAAAACACCACAAAAGGTTATTTTCTTTTAGGTTCGTTTTGCTCTCCTCATTTTTACCCAACCCATGTACCCGATAAACCTTATTCATTTCCCCCTTCTTCCCCAGTTCATTTCCTTTCCGAAATCCCTAAATTTCACCCGAAATTTGCAGGCCAACTTTTTCCCCAACTTCCCCCCCCCCCCCCACGAAATCAGCAGCCCAACTTTTTCCCCACATCGGCAGCCCTCTGATGCGTCTCAAGTTCTAGCTCTGGGAATCAAAATGGGAGCCATAGTGACATAACCAATGTGATTTTGAATGTTTATGGTCTAACTCCTATCAATAATTACTCCTATTGGGTTGGTTTTGGGATTTTCCACTCCGGTATTGAATGTTTGTTCTCGTGTCTTGATTTTTTTTTTCTGCTATGGATTTTATATTATTTTTAGGTATGTTTTAAGATGTGGGTATCTATATTTTAGCTTATGATTGCTCAAAAATGGTGAATTTGGATTCTCCTGATAGAAAAATGGATATGGTTTTCCATTTTAAATATCTTTTTTCACTTGATTATCTCTAATCTTAGGCATTGAAATGCATCGTTGGTTTTCGTTGGTTGCATGGTGCTATTCCAGTGTGTGATATAAATATAGTATAATTAATTTGCTGTTCATCTTTAGATTATTTTTTAATTTCATGGTTGTTCATTGTTTGCAGGTGTAATTTAATTTACTAGAATCGACTCTACCATCCAATTTACAATTTCTAAGAGGTATATTTAATTTGCTGGGATCAAGCAGACTCCGGTTTGTGATTTCTATGTTTCAAGTTACTTTATACCTTAGTTAAAATTTCTAGCATTTTGCTAACGCTCCTTGTTAGACTTATGTAATGCATTCATTTCATGCTTTCATGCTTTCATGCTTCTGGCAACCGGAGCTTTGACGAAATTCAATTATCTTGTGTGTTGCCTAAAGCATGTATTGATTATATGGTTTTTCTATTTCATGCTTTCATGAATTGCCGGTTCTGAATTTTCCACATTTGCAATTTTACATTTCACAAGATATGAAGCATCGTGAAATTTGTCTAAAGCATGTATTGATTCTATGGTTTTTAAAAATCACTTTGGCATTCGGATATCATTAGATGTTCTTCTGGTGTGTATTTATTCCTAGTTGACAGGCCCTGAAGTGAAGAAATCTATTTTACTCAAATGAATTATGAAATCCGATACATTCTTTTCTTACACTTGGAATCTATTATTCTGTTTACTTTTCTTCCTCTGCTTATTGCCTTTAGTTAGTCACCTATTTCTACTTTGCATTTTCTTTGTTTCTCTCTTTCTTCGATCTTCGTTTTTTTTTCTTATTGGTACTTATCCTCTTTTTTCCCCTTATTTATTTGATTGTTTTAATTGACATTCTTTCTAGGGTTTGAAAGAAGGATGGTATGACGTACGAACTCCTTCATTTTACTCTTTATTTTTAATATGCCAGTTCTGTATACGTGACAAACTGCTTAGGGGTGTTATTATGTCAGACAACAAAGTGATATTGACTAAGGGTTTTGATGGGGTGGTACCTGTCAAGTAATTTGAGAAAATAGAATCATGGCCAGATAGAAAACCCATACCTTTCTCAAATGTTTAAAATTGGATGATGAAATGATCATTTTTTTTACTCTCTTTTAAACCTGTGTGATGACCAATTTGTATTGGATCTGATAAAAGTTGTTCATTTTGTTTGATATTACATCTTTGGCATCCATTTCTTCTTATTAAGTTTGAAAGCTGGAAACTTAGAGTGTTATATGTTCTAAACCATGTTATCTGATTGCTGAAACTTTAGGCATTTAAATGCTACAAATTATCATGTCTGAAGCTGGTATTTGGATAACTAAATATTGTTTTTTTGGATAAAAGAATTTAGCTTGACAGACTTGATCAACAGCTCGTTGGGGTGCTCGAAAATGTCATATTAATGTTGTCCATATATGATTTTGAATCCTGGAAAGTTTGCATATGCTATTGAATAAATGCTGAAATCTGTTATGTTTGGAATCTAGAAATTTGGAGTACTATATACCGTAAATTATGATGTCTGAATGGTAAATAGATGATGTTCAAATGCTGAAATTTATTAAGTTTGAAAGCTGGAAACTTACCCTGCTGATTTCAACTAGGTATTTTCCCTTTTCCTTTTTTTTGCCTGCAGGTTTCAGTGATTGAATGAATTGAACTTTTATCATATTTGAGTTTGTGGGTGGAATTTGATGATGGCTGTACATGCAAGAAGATAACATGAGAGCTTATTCATCTATGGCCTCATCATCTTTTACTTATTTATCAACTTCCTCGCCTTCTTATGGTTTCCAGTACCCCAACATGATGGTAAGTGAACCACCTCACCCTCTTTCTTCTCTCTATACAGTATACCATCAAATTCCTTTTTTTTTTTTTAATTTTCAATCAAAAATAAAAAAAAATTGAAGTTTCTGATAATTTTCAGTTAACCCTAGATACATTAAGTCTTTGCTACTTCCCATTGTCACCTCCCCCAATTTTTTATGCATCAATAACTATATTAATGAAATCAAGTACTACAATTATATATTATTACAGATGGAGGTTGGAGAATACAATCAAAGGGCAAACATCAGATATGGTGATTCCCAGTCAAGTAGTGGCTTCTTAGATACCCAACATTTTGCACAACCAAACATGACCAGGCAACTTCTAAACCTACATGTTGAGGTTGCTACACACAATTCCCTTCCTTTTTTTAGTTTATGTGACATGTGATGATTGTATTTTAAAATTTAACTTGTTTTAGTTCCTTACATTCTTACAGGATTCACATTCAAGGAGCAAGAAACATCGCAGCAACTCATTGTGTAACGCCCCGAATTTTGGGCCTAGAAGAAATGGGCTTCACGTATCGAACGGATTAGAATTTAGCTGTGCAAGTGAATAACACAATTGAATGTCTGCTTCAGTGGTTAAGGGTCCTGAGAAGTGTTGGAGAAGTCCTGGGTTCAAACCTGGGCTTTAGCAAAAATTTTGGTTTTAAGTGGATAAAAACTTGGATGCTTAGATGTAGGCTTTTTAAATTATTGTTTTAAAAAAATGACACAAGGAAGCATGCGGTCTAGTGGTTGTGGCGTCATTAAGGTTGTAAGGGAGCCTGGGTTCAAGTCTTGGCTCTTGCAATTTGTTTTGGTTTTTCTTTTAAAGGAACCTGAACTTTGGCCTTTAGACCTTTTAAGTTATTGAAGGTAAAATGTGACACAAAGAGAGTGGGTGATCTAGTGGAAAGGTGGTGTTATATGTGTGGCAAAGAGTCTGAGGTTCGAGGCATGGCGTGCGCAATTGTATGTTTATTAACTGCTTGAGCTGGGGAGGTGTTGGAACTGGACTGGAACTCTGTGGTTGAATTGGTCATAAGAATTTGAATTGAATTTGAATGGGGAGTTGGAGAAAACCAAGGAGAAAATCCAGTGGAGGGATTGGTGGAGATTTTTAAGGAATTTGAAAATTGGAGAAGTTGTAGCCGAATTGGGTAGCTGGTATGTGCATATTCGGCTAGGGAGTCCTTTTGTGCATTTTCGGCAATTGTAAGTGCTTGGAAGGGATTTCTTTTCTCCATTTGGCAAGTGGTAGTCGAATATTTTGTGACCATTTGGGCATTTACGCGTTGGGATGCTTCATTCATCTTTGGCCGATTTCACTCTCCCCCTTCTTTTTTTCTTGTCGAATAGTGTTCTTTTTTTCTCTTCTAAACTGTCGCTCCTTTTTGTTTCTCTTCTACTTTCCCCATTAATCCTTCATAGCCAAATTTTCTATTTTCTCAATACTATCCTATTCTGAGTCGAACTACCTTTTCCCCAACGCTAGTTTCTTCTGGTCGTATGGTATGCAGAAGCTGAATACCTCTATTCTCATTCGCTATCAACTATTGTCGAATCTGTTCTCATTTCTTTCTCATTTCATAAAGTTGCGGTTTCTTCTTATCTGTTTGTCGAGATCGAGAGTAAGTAATAGTGATTCTTTTTACTTAGTTTTCATTACTGGTATTATTCCTTTCCTTTCTGTCGAATCTCCCCTCTTTTCTCTTAGTCTGATGGTGGTTGGTACCTAGGGTTGCTCGAGGTTTGATAGAGGGGCAAGTGACTTGAAGCAATCGACATACTACTTTTGGTTCTTGACCAAAGTAAGTGTTCTTGCCTTGTTTTGGTTAGAGGCCAAATATTCCTGATGGCTCTGTTAACTGTCAAGTGTGGTTTTAACTATATAGTTATAATCTCTTTTAATAAGGTTTATTTCACGCAGAATTCGACAAGAGGTTTAGCTAACAGTTGGAGAGGACATAGCAAAGCTAGTTCGATTGAGGTGCGGTGCTAGGGATTCGTAGTGCGCTTCGTAGCAGGTGTGTAACAGTACCCTGTATTCGATAGTCAGCGAGAAAGCCGATAAAGTATGTAACCACACTCCTTCTGATCGTAGATCGACAAAATGCCGAAAAGTCAAAGTACTGGCGAATGATGGCATACGAGCATGGGATCGCATGTGTGGTGGATCGAGCCCACGAATATGAGCGTAAGATGATTGAGGCCACCATGAGCGTTCTCATGGGCTTAAGTCATTTTGGATCGCGTTGGGCCCGAAATAGGCCGTGGGCCCAATGGGTCTATGGGCCCCACACGGATTAAATTTGCATATTCTGGTAAATGTTGGACCGAGCCTTGTAGTCCACATGGCTAGAGTCGTTTTGGGGAAATGGGTCGTGTGGGCCCACTGGGCTAGTGGGCCTTACACGGATAAAATGCATGTTATATGGGTTCTATTGGTTTGAACTGTGTTGTTCGTATAGATGAGGCTATTTTTGGGCTAATTGAGCCACACGAGCGTGTGGGCCCACTTGGGTCAAGTAATGGGCCTTAGGCCCATTTACACTGTTGTGACTAGTTAGATTACTTAAGTTGCTCGAGGCGACGATGGACCTTCTGTTGGGTCGTTAAGCCCCGATTTGTAAAAATATCGAAATACCCTAAATTTGTAGAATTATCAAAATACCCCCGATTTGTAAAATTATCAAAATACCCTCGATTTGTAAAATTTTTGAAATACCCCCAGTTTGCAAAATTATCGAAATACCCTCAATTTGTAAAATTATCAAAATATCATCGATTTGTGAAATTACCGAAATACCTCTAATTGTGAAATTACCGAAATACCTTCAATTTGTAAAATTATTAAAATACCAGTGATTTGTGAAATTATTGAAATACCCCCGATTGTGAAATTATCGAAATACCCTTGATTTATAAAATTAACAAAATACTCTCAGTTTGTAGAATTATTGAAATACCTCCAATTTGTAAAATTATCGAAATACGCTCGATTTGTAAAATTACCAAAATACTCCTGATTTGTAAAATTACTAAAATACTCTCGATTTGTAAAATTAATGAAATACCTTTAATTTGTGAAATTATTAAAATACCCTCGATTGTGAAATTATTAAAATAATCCTGATTTGTAAAATTATCGATGTACAGACCCATTTCACCCGGGCCCAGCAAACAAATACAAACCAAAAATAAAACCCAAATCTTACAAGCCCAATCAAACCAATTACCTAGACCCATTTTACAATAAACCAAACCCCAAAACAAAAATAAAAAAAAATAGGCCCAGAAGGCCCAAAAATTAAAAATTTTTATCAGAATGCTAGGGTTTCTGAAAACCCTAGCCACCGCCTCTCGACCCTTCAAGCGCTTTCCATGCACTGCAGCCTCATCCCAGACACTGCTCCACCGCCCGCCCATGCCCCCAAACGAAGACCAACACGCCAAAGTCAATGAGACAGAGATGGCGAAAAAGATAGAAACCATGTATTTTTCTTTCTCTCCCACACTCGGTTATAAAAACCGAATGGAAATTGTAAAGCAGGGGATTTTTGTTCTCTGATCAAGAGAGAATACAAAAAAAAAGAAACTTCAAAGCACAAAAAAAACAGATCCAAACACAAGAAGAAAAAATAAAAAAGGAGTCATTGAAATAAGAAGAAACAGAGGCCAAAGGTTTTTTTTTTTTTTTTTGAAAGTATTTTCTTTATTTTCTTTTTCAGCAAATATGTATATTATTAAAATACATACATAAAAAAAAAACTTACCTTTTTTCGAACTTTCTACCATCAGTACTGCTGTACGATGACAACTCCAAGACGGTGCACTGTCAAGAACTCACGGATTCTCCTTCCGCAGAAAAAAAGAAAGGGAAAATTTTTTTTTTTAAACTGAATGCCCAAATGAATTTTTTTTCAGAAATTATGGCCTTATATAGCCCCCTGAAACGACGTCGTTTTGGGGGCTGGCCTTTAACCCCAAAATGACGTCGTTTGAGCCAACCCGATTTTGACCCAACCGAGCCTAGGATCCGCGTGTTTTTAAAAAGGGAATATTTATGCGCATCCCCTCCGCCTTTTATATTATTGCAATCAAGTTCTCGGTTTCTTTCAAATTCGCCCAAACTTTTATTCGGATTCGTTTGGTCCGTTTCCATCTTGCGCATTTTTAACGAAGGGTTATTTCCTGATTTAGTCCCTCTGGCTTTTAGCGCATCACAGCAAGGTCCTTCCTTCATTTTTTTTATTTTCAAATTGGCCCCAATATTCATTTTTGATTCAATTTTAATCCCTTTTTGCTATTTTCACCTATTTTTTTATTAATCGTTTTATTATTATTATTATTATTATTATTATTATTATTATCATCATATTACTATTATATATTATATTAGTATTATTATTTTATTACTATTATTATATATTATTAATCGTTTTATTTTTTTATTAATCGTTTTACTATTATCACTACATTACCATATTAGTATTATTATTATTATCATATTACTATTATATATTATATATATTATTATTCCTATATTTATTATTATTACTATTATTATATTATTTTTATATGTATATATTTTTGTTAATTACCTTCATTTTATTATTATTTTTATTATCATTAATATTATTTTATTATTACTATTTTTTCTTAAACATTATAATTTTATTATTACCATTTATCATTATTGGTTTTATTATTATTATTATTTGATTGTATTTAGTATTATTGATACTATACTATATTTACCATTATTACATTTATTGTTAATATTAATATTATGATTACTATTATTATATTTATTATTGTATTCAATTATTAATTTACTTTATTTTACCTTACTTACTCATTTATTTTTCATATATATATATATTATTTCCATTATCATTATTGGCATTATATTATTATTACACATAAGTACTATTATTATCATTATTTTTTTATGTATTTCAATTTGTTTTATTATTATCATTATCATTATTATTATTATTATTATTATTATTATTATTATTATTATTATTATTATTATTATTATTATTATTATTATTATTATTATCACTATTATTTGTTATTTCTATTGTTGTCATTGTTTTCACATATCAAATCCATAGACATATTTTTATTTGTTATCGCGTTCATTTTCATTCTTTGCTATTACCATTATATAACATCTTTATTATCATTTATTTAGTATTGTTATCCATCATCACTGTCGTCATTATTGTTATCAATCATCCTTTATTTGCATTATTATTGCTATTGCAATTTTTCAATAATCTCGCTAAATAAAAATACATTTTGTGAAATCGTCCTATTCTATCCAAAGATTCTTAAAGCAAAGCAATGTTTCGTATTTAGAAATTTGGAAAATAGTGCCCTAACGTGCTGGGTTGCGATTTTCCATTTAACTAAATTACTTAACATCCTTCTACCGTGTTTTTGCAAACCACGAGGCGACTTTGATTACGAGGATTAAAACATCATGTCCTAACGTGTTGGATGTGATGTTTATATCTTCGGGACAAAGAAATCTCAAGTTTTGACTTGAGCCTTTTCTTTGATTTAATCCGATCTGAGGCATTTTGTAAAATTGCTACACTCCATTTAAAGGTTTTTGAAATAAAGGCAATGTTTTGTATTTAGGAACTCGGGAATAGTGCCCTAACGTCTTTGGGTTACAATTTTCCGTTTGACTAAATAACTAAATATCCTTTTGGTAAACTTCGTAAAATCATGAGATAGCTTTGATTACGAAGGTTTAGAATATCATGTCCTAACGTGCTGGATGTGACGTTCGCACCCTCTCGAAACAAAGATATCTCAAATATCCTAATACCTTTTAAAGGATCCGTATTTTAAAAATCTTTTCAAATTTTCGACATTAAGACACTAATTAATCATTTTGGTACCAATTTTGGGCGTATCGAGGGTGCTAACCCTTCCTCGTGCGTAATCGACTCCCGAACCCGATTTTTAAAACTACGCAGACCAAAAACACTGTTTTACTAAAACAAAACGTTTTATTAAAATAAAGGTGATCCGATCACACCAAATAAAGGTCGGTGGCGACTCCCGTTTTTTTTTTTCATTTTTAAAACCCAACGTCGAACCCTTTTTCGTTTTCAAAAAAATGGTTACGACAGCTTGGCGACTCCACTGGGGACCAATTTAGAGAGTCAAGCCATAAATTGATTATTTTCTATCTTTTGTCGAAAGTTTGAAAGTTTGATTTGAAAATTACCATATTTGTATTGCATGTTGTTTTAATTGCGGCATTGCATTGCATGACCGTTGTGGTCACACCTTTAGGTGAGAGTGAGAAACTACTCCTTCGTGAGGTTTTCACCTCCGTGCAGGATAGTGGATCGCTTTCGGGATACATCCGTACCTATGTCTTCGTGAGATTTTCATCTCCGTGCGACCATAGGGAAATGTATTCCCAATTGAACTCGGTCTATATGAGCCTATAATGGGTGAAGATCGAGGAATCTGCCGGTTCGGTACCCTCCTAGAACCAAACCACATGTAGTAAACCCTAGAGCCCACCTTAGGTAGAACTTTGTTAAACCTCTAGTGGTCACCGGATAGATACTCTATTTTGTTTATTTCTCCTGTGCTTACGTGTTTTGTTTTGTTTGTGATTACATTGCATTGCATCACACCGCATCATCTTAGAAAGAAAGTGTTGATTCATATTCGATTGCTAAATAGAAGAGTTTATCATAAGAAAATGTGTTACTTGATAAAGTGGATTATAATACTGATCGTTCGAACATAGTCCGTAAACGACGAGAGAGGACCGATAACCCATGAAGAATACAAGACTTTGCACGAGGATTCAAGCCGACAAGGATTATTGAAGAGCCATCGTGTCTCCATTTTTTAAAAGAAGCTTATAAACATCGCGGAGGATAAGCGGGTGAAGAGGCACGGCCTGGACCGATAAACAAGGAGCTAGAGGAGGCATCTATTGGGGAAGTTCACGGGACACGACCATAACATCCGGGTACGAAGAAGAGGATTTCACCTGGACTATGAGGACAAAGCCGCATATGCAATCCGTTTTATGTAAAGAAATGTATTTTCTAGAGAAGTTCTTCTAATGAAATTGAATTCGTAATCAACGCCTCTCTTTCTTTATGCATGCGTTTGCATTGCATTTCATGCATTTGCCTTGTATCATATCACATGCATTAAGATTGGTAGAAAGACCCTAATTAGGTAAAGTTATTTCAGTAACCTAGAAGACATGGATCAAAGAATGGAAAGACTAGAACAAATGCAAAAGGAAATACAGGAGCAGATGCAAGAACGATTAATCAAGATACAACAAGACATGATAGAACAGATGCGAGAATCTCGAGTAGCATGATGAATCGGTTATGCGATTGTTGGCCAATGAACGTGAGAAAGGAAAGGGCATTGCTACTAGTTTGGGAAACGATAATGACGACCCTGTTTACCCTCCAGGTTTTACCCCGCCTAATACCCAAGTGCCACCGGAGGTGTGTCCTCAAGGGCCATCTATCGCGATTAGGCCTCAATAAGGGCAAAATGATATTAGACCACCCACGAACCCCCGCGTTGGCTCAGGATCCAATCCAGGGGATAACCCAGCCAATCCCGATTTGAATATAGCGAGAGGGGCGGGCAATAGTTGAATCCTCGAAGCAATTAGAGGATCGTTGTAGATGGTTGGAGGAAAAGTTCAAGACCTTGGAAAATACTGATCACCACCATGGTTTTGACGCAAAAGACTTGAGTCCGGTTCCGTTTAGTGCTTCCTCATAAGTTTAAGATGCGAATTTGAGAAGTACAATGGGACCGGTTGTCTGAGGCGCATCACGATGTTCTGCGCGGATGGCGAGCACCTTAATAATGACCGATTCTTTGATTCATTATTTTCAAGACAGGTTTAGTAGGTCCGCCACCAAATGGTATAACCAAACTTAGTCGTGCCCAAGTCAAGACGTGGAAGGACTGCACAGCCTTCATGAAACATTATGGCCATGTAGTGATATTGCTCCCGATAGAATCACGCTCCAAAATATGGAGAAAAAGCCGCGAAAATTTTAGACAAGATGCCCAATGATGGAGAGAGGTAGCAATACAAGTGCACCACCGCTCTTGGAAAGGAGACCGCTATGCTCTTCATTAACACCACAAGGCCCTTTCATAACTCATATGATAGGAGTACGACTAAAAGCTTTGCCGACATAGTAATGGCGGAGAGATGATCGAACATGCAATCGATCGGCAAGATTGAAGCGGGAAACCACTAGAAGGCTGCACCTAGAAAAAGGATGACGAGGTGAATAATACAAATATGGGGACTCAAAGTCAATTACTGTTAACCGACCAAAAGCGGTGACTCACCGAGTATCAAGGTTCATCAAGGAAAGAATCTCGACAAGGAAAAACATTGAAAAACTCCAATTTACGTCAATCCCTATGACGTATAAGGAGTTGTATCAAAGTTTATTTGATGCACACGTTGTGTCCCCCCAATATCCAAAACCAATGCAACCTCTATACCCAAAATGGTATGACCCAAACATTCAGTGTGAGTACCACGCGGGGATCACAGGCCATTCGATAGAAAATTGCCTTACTTTTAAGAAATTGGTGAAAAATCTCATCAACATGGGCGTTGTGAAGTTCGATGATGGAGAAATGGTATACCCGAAGAGAACTGAGGAATAAAAATTTTCCGAACATCTGCCTTTATGTACTTGAAAGTGTTTTGAACAATGGGACTGTGAAAGAAACATGTATTTTAAAGCTAATCTAGAGTAATGTGTAAAACACACTTGTTGCTTCAAGCACCGAAGCAATAAGATTTCTTTGAGAAGTAGGCTTGTGTCCGAATTTTATTTCAATAAAATGCATCTTTCCAAGTAAATATTTTCATTCTTTACATTTCATCTGAATATTTTTCACTCATGACCATATCATACGAATAATCATCCTTAGGATCATTTATTCTTTGGATTTTCTGCCCACAATGGGCCCCCAGATATAATGACATGAGCGACGCTGTTGCTGACTCCCTTTTTAGTGAGATATGTATCTAGAGGGATCTAAGGGCTTTGAAGATGACAAAGATTGCGACTTACTTCCCCAATGGTAGATCCTACCTTGTGAAGTGTCAACAGACGCTATGAACTAACGAAGGAGATGAAGATAGAAGCGTAGCTCCTTGTAGGAATAAAGCAAGGCATCGTTGAGCTATTTTTAGAAATTCAAGAGGTTTTCGCACGATCATATTAAGGCATGCCAAACTACTAAAACATGGGTATGCTGTTAAAAGTTGGGGTTTAAAGAACCCGTGTTGTACAACAGCCTAGCTAATCAAGAGGCTTGGGCTATTGGTTCACCAAGAAAGGGAAATTGCACCTGTTATGCCATAAAATACCAAATCGAGGAAGACTGTGCCTTCTCCATTTTCCCTATATATGAAGCATGGATGTTAACAAGCCAGTCTCCTCAAAAGCTTTTAGCCAACATCGATTCATATTCATGGTCGTTGGTCACCTCACTGAGAGGGTGAAGGTCGCTTTATATGCTAAAATTACAAAGTCGGCAGTCATCAAAAAAAATGGATACGGGCATGACAAAAAGGTTCGCTCAAGAGAATTTCAAGAAGAGAACCTAGCATTAAGAGAGATTCTTCTTACCCAAAAGAACTCCAAAGAAAAGTAAATGCCTTATACAGCAAAGAAGGCATGTTCTAGGGAAACATGAGTGTTAACCAAGATGGATGACAAGGACACCTAATCCGGTGAGTTGATTCAATAAAAGGTTTTCCAAAAAAAAGAAAAAAAAAAGAAAAGAAAAAGAAAAAGGAGAGGCCAAGGCGAAAACCCATAAGGGCGCTTTGAGACCAAAGGGTATTTGAGTCGAAAACCGAGAAGGGCACTCAAAATTTTGATCGAAAGTAGGGCATACTGATGAGTCTTGCTACGCTCAAAGAAGTATGTTACGTCTTGGGGCATCGACAAAGTACTGGATCCCCTAAACACGTATTAAGCTCAAAATGGTTCTCGAAAGTTGGAACAGGGAAGCTCAAGCTGCGATATCTGGGGCACTTAGTTTCCATTTTATCCATTTTTGTTACGTATGGTTATTTTATTCCTTTCAAAATACCACCGATAAATTTTCTTCTTAATTGCATTTGCTAACTTTGATTAACTTATTTGTTTCGAGCTATGCTCCCAATAGATTTCCTTTTTTGTCCATTGTTACAATCTTTTTCAGGCATTTTGCATTGAAATAACGATTAGTGGACTAATAATACTTTCATAAAAAGAGTTTTGCATATTACTCGAAGCTTCGAATAATACAAAGACACAAATAGGACTATTGTTTAGAACTCACTCATTTCAAGGTTTGGAAATATTGGAGAAAGATGATTATCTCTTTGGACCTTTTATTGGTTGAACAAAATGATAATACATTTCACGGTGATACGACCTTGACGAGATAACGAGCAATGTCAACCCAAAGAAGACAAAGGATCATTCTCGAGGAAAGAAAAATGATACTCAGTATTCATGCACATATCGAGCCTACACATCGATCATTGCACCGTTGAATGGTGTAACAGATCAAATTGATCCTATACCTCGAAATTACTGATGAGGATGGATAGAAGAAACCAAATGTTATTCTCCTAGAGTTGCAGTGAGAGATGCAAATTTTATGTCTCAGAAGGTACAGTGGAAGGGACCCTGAAATTACAGCGGGGCAAGCTTGTTGAGCAGAATATGATCATTGTTTTTGGGCTTTCTATCAAAGATACTAGCTGAACGAGAAAGCATGATAACGCATCAGTGATAGAACCTTAATGAACTACGAGCAATAACGACCCCAAGCATTTAAAAAGGGATCATTTCCTTTTCAGAGCACGTTTAGTTAGGAGCATTCGACTCATTGCATCCTGATCATTGTAAAAAGATCATTCTCATAACATTCTGCATTCATGTAAATGTCATCCATATCACACGTAGTTAGGAGCATTTGAGTCATTCCGACCATAGCATCCGCGCCATTTGGCGCAAACACAAGCATATAAAATCGAGTCTACAGGATATGTCCCCAGATGACGGTGTAGCAACACTATTGAAGATTGTCTTATTGCCATCGACCAGCGGTGGAATAGGTTGAAGATTGTCCTATTGCCATCGACTAGCGGTGGAATAGGTTGAAGATTATCTTATTGCCACCGACCAGTAGTGGAATAAGTTGAAGATTACCCAATTGCCACTGACCAGTAGTGGAATAGGTGAAATACCGTCCTATTGCCACTGACCAGCAGTGGAATAGGTCAAAAATTATAGATCTTGTCACCCTAACCAGTAGTGGGGCAAGATCGAAGGCAAATCTTGGCACCCTAACCAGTAGGGAACATGATTTAAGCCACTGCCCTATTGCCATTGACCTGCAGTGGAATAGGTCAAAAATTGTAGATCTTGTCGCCCTAACCAGTAGTGGGGCAAGATCGAAGGAAAATTTTGGCACCCTAACCAGTAGGGAACATGATTTAAGCCACTTCCCTATTGCCACTGACCTGCAGTGGAATAGGTCAAAAATTGTAGATCTTGTCGCCCTAACCAGTAGTGGGGCAAGATTGAAGGCGAATCTTGGCTCCCTAACCAGTAGGGAACATGATTTGGGCCACCATCCTATTGCCACACACTGCGGTGGGATAGGTCAAGAATTGTAGGTCCAGTCGCATACGACCAATAGTGGGCAAGACCGAATGCAAATCTTGGCTCCCAACCATGAAAAGCATGGTTAAGCTTTAGTCCTATTACTTTAACTAGCGGTGGAATAGGCTGAAGACCAAAGACCTCATCCCTCAAGATGGTAGTGGGGCAGACTGAAGATTGAAGTCTTCCTGAAGATAGTAAGGAAGCAAATTGAAAAGTTCAGATTTTGCTCCTTCGAGATGGTAGGGGAGCAGGCTAAAAATTGAAGTCTTCTTGAAGATAGCAAGAAAGCAAATTGGAAAGTTCTGAATTCTCATTTCCTCGACGTTCCAATGGAGTAGGTTGAGATTACAAATCCCGTCTCCCTGAGTTGACAATGAGGGTCAATCATATTCCTTTGAAGTTTCAGTAAGAGAAGATGGAGATTACAAATCTCTTCTCCCTGAATTATTATTTCCTCGAAGTTCTCGTGGAGTAGGTTGAGATTACAAATCCCGTCTCCCTGAGTTAACAATGAGGATCAATCATTATTCCTTTGAAGTTTCAGTAAGAGAAGATGGAGATTACAAATCTCTTCTCCCTGAATTCTTGTTTCCTCTAAGTTCCCGTAGAGTAGGTTGAGATTACAAATCCCGTCTCCCTGAGTTAACAATAAGGTTACATCCTTAATTCTCGAAGTTTCATGAGAAGATGGAGATTACAAATCTCTTCTCCCGAATTCTTATTTCCTCGAAGTTCCGTGGAGTAGGTTGAGATTACAAATCCGTCTCCTGATTTAACAATGAGGATAAGTCCTTATTTCTTTGAAGTTTGATGAGAAGATGGAGACTACGAATCTCTTCTCCCGAATTCTTATTTCCCGAAGTTCTCGTGGAGTAAAAAGTAAATCGAACAAATCGGTCCGTGGTCCTTGAGTTTGCAAGGATCGATTGAAGATAGCGTTTGACATTCCCGAATGCAAGAGCGATTGAAGATAACAAGTCCGCAATCCCGATGTTACGGAGCGGATTGCGGAGCGAGTCGAAGATATAAGGCAATGTAATAAATTGGAGCTACAAGTCCTATCTCACTAAAACAACGGGGAATAGGATCAAACGACCGAGATCACGGTGGACCGAATGGGCTACCTAAAGAAAAGAGCACCAAAAGAAGTTAAGGCCCACCGAGGCCGGGCAAAATGGGTCTTTCTTATGTCTTTGCTCTATTAGTTTACGACAATGAGCAAAGAGGGCAATCTGATGCACCCATTTCACCCGGCCCAACAAACAAATACAAACCAAAAATAAAACCCAAATCTTACAAGCCCAATTAAACCAATTACCTGGACCCATTTTACAATAAACCAAACCCCAAAACAAAATAAAAAAAAGGCCTGAAGGCCCAAAATTAAAAATTTTATCGAATGCTAGGGTTTCGAAAACCCTAGCCACCGCCTCTCGACCCTTCAAGCGCTCTCCGCGCCAAGACCGCAGCCTCATCCCCAACCTGCTCCACCGCCTCGCCCATGCCCCGCAAACGAAGACCAACACGCCAAAGTCAGCAGACGAGATGGCGAGAAAAGATAGAAACCATGTATTTTCTTTCTCTCCCACACTCGGTTATAAAACCGAATGGAAATTGTAAAGCAGGGATTTTGTTCTCGATCAAGAGAGAATACAAAAAAAGAAACTTCAAAGCACAAAAAAGCAGATCCAAACACAAGAAGAAAAAATAAAAAGGAGTCATTGAAATAAGAAGAAAGCAGAGGCCAAAGGTTTTTTTATTTTTGAAAGTATTTCCTTTATTTTCTTTTTCAAAAATATGTATATTATTAAAATACATACATAAAAAAAACTTACCTTTTAGAACTTAAGCCACCGTGAGCGGTAATTTGGCGGCGACTGCCAAGACGGCGGTGACTCTTGGGAGAACTCATGGATTCTCCTTCTGAGAGAAAAAAAAAGGGAATTTTTTTTTAAACCTAATGCCCAAATGAATTTTTTTTGAAATTATGGCCTTATATAGCCCGCAAGCGACGTCGTTTTGGTGGCCTTTAACCCCAAAACGACGTCGTTTGAGCCAACCCGATTTTGACCCGACCGGAGCCTAGGATCGCGTGTTTTTAAAAAGGGAATATTTATGCTGTGATCCCTCCGCCTTTTATATTATTGCAATCAAGTTCTCGGTTTCTTTCAAATTACCCCAAACTTTTATTCGGATTCGTTTTGGTCCGTTTCCATCTTTGCGCATTTTTAACGAAGGGTTATTTCTGATTTAGTCCTCCGCTTTTAGCGCATCACAGAAGGTCCTTCCTTCATTTTTTATTTTCAAATTGGCCCCAATATTCATTTTGATTCAATTTTAGTCCTTTTTGCTATTTTCACCTATTTTTTATTAATCGTTTTATTATTATTATTATTATTATTATTATTATTATCATATTACTATTATATATTATATTAGTATTATTATTATTATTACTATTATTATATATTATTAATCGTTTTATTTTTTATTAATCGTTTTACTATTATCACTACATTACCATATTAGTATTATTATTATTATTATCATATTACTATTATATATTATATATATTATTATTCCTATATTTATTATTATTACTATTATTATATTATTTTTATATGTATATATTTTTGTTAATTACCTTCATTTTATTATTATTTTTATTATCATTAATATTATTTTATTATTACTATTTTTTCTTAAACATTATAATTTTATTATTACCATTTATCATTATTGGTTTTATTATTATTATTTGATTGTATTTAGTATTATTGATACTATACTATATTTACCATTATTACATTTATTGTTAATATTAATATTATGATTACTATTATTATATTTATTATTGTATTTAATTATTAATTTACTTTATTTTACCTTACTTACTCATTTATTTTTCATATATATATATATATATATATATTATTTCCATTATCATTATTGGCATTATATTATTATTATACATAAGTACTATTATTATCATTATTTGTTTTATGTATTTAAATTTGTTTTATTATTATCATTATCATTATTATTATTATTATTATTATTATTATTATTATCACTATTATTTGTTATTTCTATTGTTGTCATTGTTTTCACATATAAAATCCATAGACATATTTTTATTTGTTATCGTGTTCATTTTCATTCTTTGCTATTACCATTATATAACATCTTTATTATCATTTGTTTAGTATTGTTATTCATCATCACTTTCGTCATTATTGTTATCAATCATCCTTTATTTGCATTATTATTGGTATTGCAATTTTTCAATAATCTCGCTAAATAAAAATACATTTTGTGAAATCGTCCTATTCTATCCAAAGATTCTTAAAGCAAAGCAATGTTTCAGTATTTAGAAATTTAGAAAATAGTGCCCTAACGTCTTTGGGTTACGATTTTCCATTTAACTAAATTACTTAACATCCCTTCTACCGTGTTTTTGCAAACCACGAGGCGACTTTGATTACGAGGATTAAAACATCATGTCCTAACGTCTTTGGATGTGATGTTTATATCTTTCGGGACAAAGAAATCTCAAGTTTTGACTTGAGCCTTTTCTTTGATTTAATCCGATCTGAGGCATTTTGTAAAATTGCTACACTCCATTTAAAGGTTTTTGAAATAAAGGCAATGTTTTGTATTTAGGAACTCGGGAATAGTGCCCTAACGTCTTTGGGTTACAATTTTCCGTTTGACTAAATAACTAAACATCCTTTTAGTAAACTTCAAAATCATGAGATAGCTTTGATTACGAAGGTTTAGAATATCATGTCCTAACGTCTGGATGTGACGTTCGCACCCTCTCGAAACAAAGATATCTCAAATATCCTAATACCTTTTAAAGGATCCGTATTTTAAAAATCTTTTCAAATTTCTGACATTAAGACACTAATTAATCATTTTGGTACCAATTTTGGGCGTATCGAGGTGCTAACCCTTCCTCGTATGTGAATCACTCCCAAACCCGATTTTCAAAACTACAGGACCAAAAACACTGTTTTAGTAAAACAAAACGTTTTATTAAAATAAAGGTGATCCGATCACACCAAATAAAGGTCGGTGGCGACTCTCTTTTTTTTTTCATTTTTAAAACCCAACGTCGAACCCTTTTTCGTTTTCAAAAAAATGGTTACGACAATCGAAATACCTTTAATTTATGGAATTATCGAAATACCCTCGATTTGTAAAATTATTGAAATACCTTCGATTTGTGAAATTTTTGAAATACTCCCAGTTTGTGAAATTATCGAAATACGCCTGGTATGTAAAATTATCAAAATACCATTATAGGGTAGAATTACTGAAATACCCTTGTAGGGTAAAATTATCAAAATACCCCTGAAGGGTAGGATTATCGAAATACCTTTATAGGGTAAAATGACTATTTTGCCCTTGTGGGTAAATGATTGACTTAGACTATGAATTTGACTGATTTGACTGTGATCGTATGACTGTGTTTAAACTGACTTGACTGTAGTCGTGTGACTGATATGCTTTTAATATATGTTTAAATGACTGTTATTGGGCACGACCATTTTGCATACATGTGAAATGATTGAGCACGACATACACAAAACATTGCATGGGGTTGGTACATTGATACGGAAGAAGTTCTGATAGGGTCGCACGGGTCGCATGAGACGACTGTGGATCCAGTCTTGATCTGTTAAGGTCTCACGGTTCGCATGAGACGATTGTGGACCGACGGACGGCTTAAAGCCGCGTAATCTGATTATGGCTCTGTGCCATCTTGATCATCGCTTTGTGCCAATCGTATTTACCCATGGCTATGTGCCTATCATATATATTGATGACTCTGTGCCGATCATAATTACCCGTGGCTGTGTGCCGATTATATTACCATCGCTGATGGCTACGTGCCAAACTTATTACAGTTACCGATAGCTTTGTGCCATTCTAATTATGGCTCTCTGCCATCCTGGTTATGGTTTATAGCCATTCTGTTTATGGCTTTTAGCCGTTCTGTTAACTAGCAGTGTTTTTGCGATATTTATGGCTTTTAGCCGTTCTGTCTATGGCATCGAGTCGTTCTATTGACTTAATGTCGCAATTGGTGCTAAGCTTGGTGTGTTGGCTGGATCGGGGTAGGATACATCCTCATACTGTAGCATATTTGTTTATGAGATTTGTCATTGTACTGAGCTTAGGGCTACTTATTCTATTATTGGTTTGGGCTGGGCCCAATTGATTTCGTTATGGGCTGTGACCCAAATGACATTGTAGTGGGCTTTGGCCCACGTATGCTTTGAACTGGACTATATTGCTATTGTTAAAGGGCTTTGGCCCAGACTATTTCAGTTTCTGTTTTTGTATACTAACTGTTACTCTAGTAAGGGGATTACGCACTGAGTTTTCATAAAATCACCCTATTTTTAACTGTGCAGGTAATCTCCAGCGTTAGGAGGATTGGTGCTGCGAGGGACTCGGAGGTGACCACACGACTGCGGCTGTATGCTTTGGACTTTATACATGTTTTAAATTCTGCTTTGGGTTTTAATTTCTGTAATAAGGCCTCTCTGGATTTAATTCTGGATTTAGGATTTTGTTATGTTTTATATCTGTTAGACGTAGATGAGTTTTTAACCCAATTAGTGTTTTTAAAGACATACGTTTTAAACTTTTTTACCTTAAATTAGCTTTCGCAACTAAAAGAGATTTTTAACAAAGTTAATAACATTTTTAAAAGTGATTAACTTTTCAATGAACCATGTTTTGAAATTGAACAAACACAAACAGAGACCTTATTTTTTAAATGTTAAGGGTTTTTATGAAAACATGGTTTTCAAAAAAATACTTCAATGTGGCACGCCAGATTCGGCCATAACGTCTAGGCCGAGTTTGGGGTTACACATTGGGATCGAGCAGTCAGAATTCAAAATCAAGCGACACACACGAACTAGATTTGGAGCTCAGACTGTTACTGTAATCAATAAATTTTTTCTGCCACTTTAAATGCATGCTCATGGAACTGCATTTTATGCTTTCCTAGAATTATAACTTCAAATAAGGTGTTGATCTTGCAATTCAGACATATAACTTGAGCAAGTTGATATGAACTAGTTTGAATTATTTTTTAAAAAATTTCAAAGGAATCTTATGTAATCAAAGGCAATTTGACTTGCTGCATGAGATATAGTGAAAAACATTGATCTTCTTGTTCATGAATTTTCATTTTAATGCGTCTTCAAATTAAATTATGCATTTCTAAACTGGTGGAATCCCACTTCTTTCGCATTCTCTAACCAAAGAATGGAGTGATGTATGTATTGATAACAACATTTCTAAAGGATTTGCTTAAGCAGGTAAAGGGATGGCAATGGATTTTTGGCCTTTTTGTAATATTTTTTTTTATTTTTATTTTTCATGACCTTTAGCTGCGTTTTTGGGAAAAACGTCGCTAACGGTCATGTTCTTTAGCGGCATTTGTGGAGAAAGCGTCGATAAAGGTCATGTTCTTTAGCGATATTTTTGGGAAAAGCACTGCTAATGGTCATGTTATTTAGCGGCATTTTTGGGAAAAGCGCCGCTAAATGTCATGTTCTATAATGGCGTTTATAGGAAAAGCATCGTTAAAAGTCATGTTCTATAGCGGTGTTTTTCCACATAAATATCACAAAATTTAGCGGCGTTTTTTTGCAGTGCTTATCAAAACTCCGCAAGTTGTTTTAGCGGCGCTTATAGGCCTAAAAAATGCCGCTAAAAATCTATTTTGCTGTAGTGTACGTACCTTTTCACTTTAACCCTTAATTTCCCGTTGAACCGAATAGAAGAAAATTGAATACTAAGAATCGTACTCATACAAAGTGTACCTTTTCATGTAACCGTAACCTTTTCAACAGTGCTCACACGAGCTATGAAATGGGCATGCTCACACAAATTGTGGAGAATCCATAACAAATGCAAGACCTTAGACACCGGTAGGACATCCAGGACCAGCACCTGAAACCATATAATCCCTAATGACATGTCATATGTATCCTAAGTATTCACAAAGTTCAAACGGGACCATTTAACACATCCAAAGCCTTAATTTGCATTTCATTATGTCACTTTCAAACATACATTTCCTTCATCATAATACCATTATGAATATCTCTTCCAATCCAAAGCATTATAATACCCAAATTGCTTAACATCCTATTTTGATCCGTATTACCAAAATATTATAGAATTATTAATCTAATCTATTTGTAACATAAATATTTATTAACATTACGTGCAAAACATTACATAACAATTTAGTCCTTATACGAACTTACCTCAACTAAAACACTAAAACGGAGTCGACAACTAGTTCGAAACTTTAACTTTTCATCGATTTAAATCTGATTATGGCGTTTCTTGATCTAATAATAATTCAACCCAATTAATACATTTCTAGCATTCTAACAAGTAGTTTTATGCAATTAAACTCTTCCATTATCAATTTCCAAATTTACCCTAAACATTATAACTTTTATACAATTTAGTCCCTAAACCCGAAACTTGCAAATTTACCATTTTTAGCTAAAATTCTTGTTATCCTATTTTTACCTTCCTATAACATCCCATATTTATCATCAGTTCACAATATTTTCCTAGAATTTTATTATTTCAACCATTTAATCCCTAAACATTAAAATCATTAAAAATCACTTAACAAAATAACTATATTAACTACCAACTTTAATAATCTATCAATTAAAATAAAAACCACTTCAAACTCATTCATGGAAAGTCCTTATACTTTTAAAAACTTTACGAATTGACCCCCAGACTAGATAGATTAAGCTAAATCGAGCCCAAAAACATAAAATTTACTAAAAAATAGGGCAAAATTTTGTACCATGCATTCAAGACAAAGCTTTGCGGAAACTTCACGCCTTTACCTATAGAGTATTTGGTTCTCCAACAAAGAAAAGAAGATGATGATGATTCCATTATTTTATCATCTTTTGTTTTCTAATTTCCAAATTACCTAATTACCAAAATTACCTTTTAAATTAAACCAAATTTCATCAAATGTCGAGCCATAGTCATCCACTATATTTAAAATAGGTAGAATTATTACGTAAGGCCCTTATTTCTTGCTTTTACACCTATTTAATGAAAATAAGCTTATAGTTATTAATTTTGTAATTTTTACAATTTAGTCTTTTTACCTAATTAATTATTTAAACATAAAAATTTCTTAACAAAATTTTAATATGACCCTAATAAAACTTAGAAAATATTTAATAAAATATTTACGAGCTTAGTTTATAGAAATAAGGCCCCGATATTCCTTTTCTAAAACCACTTGACTTTAGGGAAATACCACTTGAACCTAATTATTTGCTCAAATAACATAAATTATCAAATTAAAATTTATTAAAACACTATATTTGACTCGTAAATATTAAATAAAAATATTTACGGACTCACTCGTCGAATTTTGACCCCGAAACCACTGTTTTTGACACCACTAAAAAACGGTTTGTTACACTTTCTTATCTGATCTGACTTTTTTTTAATATAGATATACAATGTCGGTCGAGTCTAATCGCACCATACCCGATGAGGCAGATAGTAACATTTCGGCTTTCGAACAGTGAGCAAATCATAGTATACATAATTCAAAAATACTTGGAAGTGAGGATCGTGGTGCCTTCTTCCAAATGATGAATGAGTGGTTTGCCTAGTTTATACAAGCTAACCTTGCAACTCCGCAACCTTTGCCCCCTACTGTGCATACCTTGGAAACTTGTTGTCCTCAAAGTTCAAGTTCAATAACTGTTAATCGACCCCCGGCAGATAAGACTCACAAGTGTGGGGTAGAAGAATTTTGAGGTTTATATAATGATGATCTAGCGAAAGCTTAATACTAGCTGGAAAATACTCAGCGAGCTCTTGATGAATTTTCTTGTTCTCTTGAAGACATTTTAAAATATGTCATATCTCTATTGAAAAAAGAAGGTTACCAATGGTGGATTACTTTAACATTTGTGCTCCCAAGAGATAGAGTAACATGAGTTTTTCCCAGACTGAATTTAAGAAGAAATATATCAGTAAAATGTATATAGAGATGAAGAAATGAGAATTTATGGATTTGAAATACAGAAATATGTTAGTTGTTGAATATGAGCTTAAATTTATCTATCTTAGTAAATATGCTCGAGAATTCATACCTTCAAAGGTTGAAATGCGTACTCGATTCGAGTGGGGCTTAAATGAAGACGTATGAATGGTTGTGGGTGCACTAGAAATAAAAGAGTTTGTGGTATTATCTAGATGTGCTCTAAAAATAGAGGAAACATGACAGAAAGTATGATAAGTCTAAGAGTAAGGACACTGGGAAGTGTAGTATGGCCAGGACTTTTCTGACTCCTCTATCTAAAAAAACGAGAGATTTTAGAAGCCAGTTTGTTACTACTACAGGAAACCCGAGAAAAGTTGCCGAAGACTCGGGCTACATTAGTAGTGAGTGTTGATAGTGCTTAATATGTAGAAAAACCTATTTGCAAGCATTGTGGCAAGAATCATTTCGAAGAATGTAGAGTGAAAAAGGGATCTTACTTCTAATGTAGTTCGTTTGAGCATTATCTGAAGGATTGTCCGAATAGAGACGAAATAGGTTCGTAACATATTCCCAGACCACTGAAATTTCATAGAGGGGTCAAAAATTGAAACCCAAAACTATTTTTGGAGCTAGCTGCAGTGAGGCACATGTTGTGACTATTAGATCTGAGGGTCGTGCACCAACCAGAGCTTATGAGATACAAGCTAAAGAGGAAGCTACGGCACCTGACGCCATTGTCGGTACCTTTTCTCTCTTTGATGTTACTATTTATGCATTGATTGACCCTGGATCAACTACTCTTATATATGCACTACATTAGTAACAGAAAAGAATTTGCCAGTAGAGTCGACAAAATTTGATATAAGGGTGTCAAATCTGATAGGTTAGAGAGTTATTGTTAATAAAGTGTGTAAGAGTTGCCCACTAAATTTAGGGTTTTGAATTTCTTGTTGATTTGATGTTATTGTCGTTTAAAGAATTTGATGTTTTCTAGGTATGGCCTAGTTAACATTACATTTATCCGATTATTGTTTTGAGACATCAAAGTAGCGTATCAATTATTGTTGAATCTGATAGAACTGATTGTGTCACTAGTATTGGATCGGCCTTTACTGCTCTAAAATTTATCCAAAAGGGTGCTGACGCTTATCTTGCGTACATTTTTAGATACCCAAGTGTCAAAATTGAAGTTAGAACAAGTTCCAACAGTGAGAGAATTTACTGATGTATTTCCAGAAGAGTTACCTAGGTTACCGTTGAGAAAAGAAGTTGAGTTTGTGGTTGGTTTAGTACCAAGGACTGCTCTGATATCTATCCCACTGTATAGAATGGCACCAATAGAGTTGAAAGAATTGAAAGCTCAGTTATGAGAACTAATTGACAGAGAATTCATTCGGTCGAGTGTGTCACTGTGGGGTGCTCCAATTCTATTTGTGAAAAAGAAAGACAGAAATTTGAGATTATGTATTAACTACAAACAACTGAATAAGATGACTATAAAGAATAAATACACACTACCTCGAATTGATGACCTATTCGATCAGTTAAAAGGGGCTACATTGTTCTTGAAGATTGATCTATGATCGGGGTATTATTAGTTAGGAGTTAAGGAACCAAATGTACCGAAAACTACATTCAGAACTCGATCGGGCACTACGAATTTTTGGTGATGTCATTTGTTTTGACTAATGTCATTGCTGCATCTATGGATTTGTTGAATAGGGCTTTTCAGTCACATTTAGACAGATTCGCAGTTGTATTTATCGATGATATTTTCATGTAACAGTCCGATTTAGGAGCTAGTCGGAACAGTGATCTCAGAATTCACTAAACCGAGGATAAAGAAAATTATTTTCATGTTATTTTATGTTTTATAACATGTGTATAAGGGTGCATGGAAATTTTGGTGCCTTAATTTTAGCAATTTCTAGCTAAATTGTGAAAAAAGACTAAATCGCATAAAGTGCGAAAGTTCTATTTTATTTGCTAGAGGTGCCAAATAGCTATGGATTATTAATTAGGGGTCCCAAATGTGCAATTTGGCCTTGTTTAAGTGAGTTGGCCGGCCATAGCATGCATAGGGGACAAGAGCATTTATTTTGGTCAAAAGTTAGTGATATTAGTTGACAAAATGAATAAAATAAGATGAAATAAGCCAATGCTATTATCTTTTCATTTTGTTTTCTTCTTCAACCGAAAATATCAGCAAAGGGAGGGCTTTGAAAGCTTTAAAATTTTAGTGACTCATTTTCCCTACAAGTAAGTGATTTTGATGACCTTTCTTGATAAAAATTGTACTTTTGGAGTCCTCAAAGCTTAAGCTAGCTATTGAGGGGACTAATTTGTAATATGGTTGAGAGTATAGGGACGTGCCATGAAAGAGTTTAAGTTGGTAGTTGAGTTTTTATGATAGAAAATGAATGATAGGATGATGATAAACAACTTTTGTGAAAGGTGTTGTTGAAAACACTTAATTAGGACTAAAATGCAAAAGTTAAACTTTGTTCATTAAGGCATGAAATAGTTGGAATTGTGAATAGTTGTAAGAGGATTAAATGTTCAGCTAGGCTTGTTTAAGAAGAAAATGTGATGAAAATTTATTTATGAGCCTAGGGGTAAAATTGTAATTTTGCCAAAGTACAGGGGCAAAATAGTCATTTTTTTCCTAAAGTGTAGATTATGATATATTATGATTATTAAGTGATTAAATCAGTATATTACATTGTTCTAGATCAAAGAAAATGAGTTTTGGACCTAGAACTGGTGAAAAGAGAAATGTGGACAAAAAGGTCCCTTTTGGCCCTTTCGACATCGAGGTAAGTTCATGTGCCAATGTTGTAATTACGTATGAGTTATTTTAATATTCCTATGTTGTATGGAATGTATAATTATTCAATGAATGTTTGAAATGTCTTTTGATGAGTTGTTAAAAGAATTGAACCTAAGAATGGTAAGAAACGTAAATAGTATGAAATGCTGATAGTTAAGGTTCCGTGTAAGACCATATTGGAATATGGATTTGGTGAGAGATATTAAATAAGACCATGTCAAGGACATGGCAACGATGTGATACTTCATATAAGACCTTGTCGGGGACATGGCATCGATGTGTTAATTCATGTATGACCCTAACAGGGGTATGATGTCAATGTGACAATAAGTGTATGAGGCTTAATAGTGTTATTTAACAGTTGGAGATGAATTCAGTATACGATGGACCTCTAAGGGGATAAGTGTAGTCAATACACCTTAGTGTATGAGAGAGAATTATTAATGCACTGCGTGAGTGCGAATGAGAATCGTAGAAAGTTAAGTAAGAATGATAGTGAGTGATGATGTTTATGGATGAACATTTGAATTAGAGAAATGTATGAGGATAGATATTTGTGAATGCATAATATCAGTGGGCTGTGTGCGTTACCACCTGATGTATTATTACTTGATGGGTTGTGTGCGATACCATCGACTATATTACTATCGGTGGGCTGTGCGCGTTACCACCTGATTAGTTAGTAATCGATGGGATGTGTGTGATACCATCATTTATAAATGATTGGTGAGCTAAGTGCGAAATCACCATAGTTATAAATGATTGGTGGGCTGTGTGCGATACCACCCTGTAAGAGATTCAATGGTGGGCTAAGTTCGAAACCACCGAGAGATTAGTAGTATGTGAGACTTATTGAAAATGC
Source organism: Gossypium rotundifolium (assembly GCA_025506655.1). Lineage (NCBI taxonomy): Eukaryota > Viridiplantae > Streptophyta > Magnoliopsida > Malvales > Malvaceae > Gossypium > Gossypium rotundifolium. The sequence goes on along the minus strand of CP106723.1, from coordinate 35,924,737 downwards.
TTGATGTGTTATTTTATATGATCTTGTGGTGATCAGTGCAGGATTGTGTACTAATTAAATGAACAACTGGCTTGTGGCGTGGTAAGAATGTGGTAACAGATAGAATGAGTAGGCTTTAAGAACGGTTGAATAAGTAGCCATAAGTTAAAGGGAAAAACTTGGTATAATACTTTGTGGTTACCTATATTCAATGAATATTAATAATGATCAGATTATGCAGATGAACTTACTAAGTATTAATGCTTACTTCTCTTCTTTTCTCATCTCTTATAGCTTATTTTAGCTAGCTCGAGTTGGAGGCCGCTGGAGATGTTTTCACACTATCGAATAGACACTCGGTATGAGGTATCAAGTCCTTATGAGTCATGGCATGTATAGGGCTAGAATTTAGGGTTGATTAAGTTATTGTTAATGTGCCAAATTGTGTTGACCAAAAAAAGGGTTTATAGTTGTTGTAATTGTATGGAAGTAATACTTTATTTTCATGAATCAAATGTATAAATTCATATGTTTTAGTTGATGATTTGAGACTTTATTGAATTAGTATATTATTGTATGAAATGTGAGGTGGAAAAAGGCTTGGTATATAGCCTCTAAGTGCCCACATGAATGGACACACGAGTGTGTGTCTAGGCCGTGTGCACCCTGTACCTTTGTATTTTAAGTCAGAATAGACCATGGGTGAATCCCACGGCCGTTCGTTTGGGCCGTGTGTAGTACACGAACGGATGACACGGGCGTGTCAAGGCCGTGTAAGTATAGTCAATAACTCCACACGGGTAGAAGACATAGGCGTGTCAAGGCCGTGTGAGTATAATCAGTAACCCCTACGGTTGGAGGACATGGGCGTGTCTAGGGGTACACGGGCGTGCCCCAAACCACATGGGCGTGTGATCCCTGCTTCCAAGAAAGGTTTTTTGATTAAGTTCTGAAAGTTTCTGAAAATGAGTTTAAGGCCTCGTAGGCCCTTGAGATGTATAAATTATTTGAGAGAGAAAGGTTCTTAATCGGGAACAAAATTTTATGGCCCATAATTTCATGATTAAGAAAGTTCTAGTATAGTAATGTCTCGTATCCGGTCTAGGCCTCAGATTCGGGTATGGGGTGTTACATTTCATCTACTAAAAAAATAAGACCGAGCATGATCAGCACTTCAGAATTATGTTACAAACTATGTGAGAAAAATATTTGTCTGCGAAATTCAGCAAATGCGAGTTCTGGCTACCTGAGCTTGGATTTTTGGGGCATGTTATTCCTTTGGATGGTATTCGAGTTGATCTAAAAAAAATCTACAATTGTGAATTGGAAACCTCCGAGAAATGTTACAGAGGCACGTAGTTTTCTAGGTTTGGCAGGATATTAAAGATGATGTGTGAAAGGTTTTTCGATAATTGCCTTAGCATTAAGAAAGCTACTGCAGGAAGATGTTCATTTTGTCTGGACTGAAAAATGTCAAAAGAGTTTTGATCAGTTCAAAGTTATGTTAATTGAAGCTCAAGTTTTAAGTTAGCCCAAATTTAGGAAAGAATTTGTAGTTTACTACGATGCTACACTGAATGAGTGGGTTGCGTTCTAATGTAAGAAGGCAAAGTCATTGTATATACTTCTTGGCAGTTGAAACCGCACATGAAAAACTACCCGACTTATGATTTGAAATTGGCAACGGTTGTGTTTGCTTTAAAAATCTGGCGACATTATTTGTACGACGAGAAGTGTCATATATTCACCAATCATAAAAGCCTGAAATATTTGATGTAATAGAAAGAATTGAATTTGAGACAACTTCAATGGCTTAAATTGTTAAAAGACTACGACTTGATCATTGATTACCATCTAAGCAAAGCAAACGTTGTTGCAGATGCTTTGAGTCAAAAGAATCCATTTTCTTTAAAAGCATTAAATACTCAATTGACCCCGGAGCACGAAGGTTCTATTTGGCTGAATTCAGAACTAGACCGATATTTCTGCAACGAATATGGGAATTATAGAAAAGTGATTCTAAATTGTAAATGAAGCGAGAACAAGTTTAGACTACCGAGTTCAGTATTAGTGAAGATGGTAGCTTGTATTTCTGAAACCATTTGTGCATACCGAATGATTCAGCATTGAAATGGGATATCTTGTACGAAGTCCACATTAGTGTTTGTTTAACTCATCCAAGTAGCACAAAAATGTATAATGATTTAAAACAGATGTACTGGTGGCCAGGAATGAAACGTGAAATCTCTGAATTTGTAACAAAGTTCTTAGTATGTTAGCTGGTGAAAACTGAGCATCAAGTCCCGTCGGGTTTGTTACAACCTGTAATGACTTCAGAATGGAAATAGGAACGCAACACGATGGATTTTGTATCAGGACTACTGTTGACTTCAAAGAAGAAAGATGTCATCTAGGTGATTGTTGAAAGATTGACGAAGTCCACACACTTTATTCCGGTCAGAACTGATTATACACTCAGGAAATCATCTGAGTTATATGTTTCTGACATTGTGAGATTACATGGTGTACCACTGTCTACCATTTTTTATCGAGACCCGAGGTTTACCTCTAGATTTTAGAGTAAATTACATGAGGAATTAGGTACAAAATTGAATTTCAGTACTGCATTTAATCCTTGAACAGATGATCCGTCAAAATAAGTAATACATATTCTAGGAGATATGTTACGATGTTGTATTATTGAATTTGAAGGCAGTTGGGAGAAATTCTTATCATTGGCATAGTTTGCTTATAATAACATTTATCAATCGAGTTTTAAAATGGCATCATACGATGTTTTATATGGACAAAATTGAAAAACTCCATTGTATTGGTCCGACCTGAGTGAAACAAAAATACTCGGGATTGATCTGATTCGGGAAATAGAAGATAAAGTTAGGGTCATTTAAGATCATTTGAATGATTCCTTAGATCGTCAGAAATCGTATGTTGATTTGAAAGTAAAAGACATTGAGTTTCAGATAGGTGATAAAGTATTTCTAAAAGTCTCACCCTAGAGAAAATTTTTGAGGTTCAATAGAAAAAGGAAACTCAGCCCATGATTTATTGGGTCATACGAAACTCTTGAAAGAACCAGACCTATAGCGAATCGATTGGCTCTACCATCAAAAATAGAAAAGATACACAATGTTTTTAATGTGATTATGTTGCGTCATTATCGTTTGATCCTTCGCATGTGATTTCTCCTGACGAGGTTGAGTTACAACCTAATTTTTCATACAGTGAGGATCCGAAAAAGATTTTAGCTTGGTAAGTGAAAGAAATCAGAAATAAAAGAATATCGCTAGTGAAAATGTTATGGCATCAACATGGTATTGAGGAACCTACATGATAACTCGAAGAAACCATGAAATCTCAATACCTTAATCTGTTTTCAGGTAAAAATTTTGAGGACGAATATTCCTAATGAGGAAAGTTGTAACAATTTGATTTTCAGTAGTGACAAAAATATTGGTTTTGAAATCCTCTTTTTTGATGATCAATTTAGTAAATATTATTATTTAATATTTACGAGTCTATTTTAGTATAATATTGAATTTTGATACAAGAATTTATTTGAATAGATAGTCAATTAAGGTACAAGGACTAAATTATAAAAGTAGTAAAAGTTAAATTACTATAGATTTGTAAGTGGAAAACTTAAACTAAGGACCAAAGTGGTTACCACATTGGAATTCTAGTGGACATTTTGGTTCAATTTTTATATTATATATTATTATAATTTATAATTAAAATAACATAAAAATCTTATAATTACATAAAAATCTTATAATTAAAAGAAACAAATATGTATGGTGAAAGGAGAGAGAAAAATATTTATTCATCTTCCTCCCTTCCTCTGATTTCTTTGTTGAAGAGAAGCTCTCTAGGGCTTTAAAACTTTCGGCACGTATTTAGGTATTCCAATTTAGTCATTTTCTTGTAATTTTTATGTTTTTGAAATCCCGGGAGGTTGATTTAGCTAACCGAAGGATTAATTTGTGGAACTATTAAAGTTTTAAAAAGTTATCATTGATGTATTTTTGAATTTTTGGTGGTTATTTGGTTAGATTTGAAGCTTTGATATGAAAAAGGACTAATTTGTAAAGTAAAAATTGTTAGTTTTGAACATAGAGACTAAAGTGTAATAATTTCGAATTTAAAGTGAAAGTTCTATAAATATAGGTTTTGATGAACCTTATCTTCCGACTGTATTTGAATAAGTTTGTAGTTGTTTTTATCGACAACATACTAATTTATTCCCGGGATGAGAGTGAGCACGCAGAGCACTTGAGAACTGTTTTGCAGACTCTAAGAGACAAGCAATTGTATGCTAAGTTTAGCAAGAGTGAGTTTTGGCTCCGAGAGGTCAAATTCTTAGGACATATAGTGTGGGGTGATAGAATTAGAGTTGATCCGAGTAAGATCTTAGCTATTGTGTTGTCGAAACCGCCAAGGAATGTGTTAGAGATTAGGAGCATTTTGGGTCTAGCAGGTTACTACAGATGATTCATTAAAAGGTTCTCCATTATTGCTACACTGATGACAAAGCTGTTACATTTAAGTTTGAATGGACCGAGAGGTGTCAACAGAGTTTTGAGAAACTAAAAACATTGTCGATTGAAGCCCCAATTTTAGTACAACCTGAGTCAGGAAAGAAGTTTGTGGTCTACAGTGATGCGTCCTTAAATGGTCTTGGCTGTGTGTTGATGCAGGAGCTTAAATTACTTGCTTATGCCTTGAGACAGCTAAAACTGCATGAGAAGAATTATTTGACTCGCGATTTGGAGTTGGTTGCGATCGTTTTCACTTTGAAGATTGGCGTCATTATTTGTATGGTGAAAAGTGTCGACTCTTTACCGATCACAAAAGTTTGAAGTATCTGATGAACCAAAAGGATTTGAATTTGCGACAACGGCGGTGGCTCGAATTATTGAAGGATTATGAGTTAGTAATCGATTACCATCCGGAGAAAGCAAATGTGGTTGCGGATGCCTTGAGCAGAAAGTCCCTGTATGCTTTGAGGGCCATGAGTACGAGCTTAGCATTGTCTGATGATGGTTCTATATTGGCCGAGTTGAGGGCTAGACCATTATTTCTTCAGCAGATATGTGAAGCTCAAGAAAATGACAGTGAGATGCAAGTTAAGAAAGCTCAATATGAATCGAAAAATAACTCTGACTTTCGAGTTGGTGCAGATGATTGTTTGATTTTCCGCGATAGAGTTTGTGTACTTAAAGATGATGAGTTGATTCGGAGAATTTTACATGAGGCACACAATGGTTGCTTGTCAGTACAACCGGACAGCATAAAAATGTATAATGATTTGAAGAAGTTGTATTAGTGGGTGGGTATGAAAAGAAATATCTCCGAGTTTGTTACAAAATGTTTGATCTGTCAACAAGTAAAAGCCGAGCATCAAGTACCTTCGGGAATACTTCAGCCAGTGATGGTTCCCGAATGGAAGTGGGATCGAATTACGATGGATTTTGTAACGAGGTTACCTATGACTCTGAAAAAGAAAGATATTGTATGGGTTATCGTAGATAGATTAACGAAATTAGCTCACTTTATAGCGGTGCTTGTGAATTACTCACTTGACAAGTTGGCTGAGTTGTATATTGCTGAGGTTGTGAGATTACATGGGGTGCCTATATCCATTATCTCGAATAGAGATCCAAGGTTTACTTCGAGGTTTTGAAAGAAGTTGTAGGAAGCCTTGGGTACGAAATTGAATTTTAGTATCGCGTTCCATCCACAAACCGATGGCCAGTCCGAAAGAGTGATTCAAGTTCTTGAGGATATGTTCCGATGCTATGTTTTAGAGTTTGAAGGTAGTTGGGAAAAATATCTACCTTTGGTTGAGTTTGCCTACAACAACAGTTATCAATCGAGTATACGGATGGTACCGTACGAAGCCTTATATGGTCGCAAGTGTCGGATTCCTCTGTATTGGACCGAGCATAGCGAGAAGAAAATTCACGGGATTGATTTAGTTAGAGAAACAAGGGAGAAAGAGAAAATGATCTGGGATAGACTGAAAGCTGCCTCAGATCGGCAAAAGTCATATGCAGATTTAAAAAGGAAGGGAATTGAGTTTCAGGTGGGTGACAAAGTATTCTTGAAGGTATCCACGAGGAAGAAAATATTGAGATTTGGTCGAAAGGGTAAATTGAGTCTGCGATTCATAGGGTCGTATGAGGTTATAGAAAGGATTGGACCAGTAGCTTACCGGTTGGCCTTGCCGGCAGAGTTAGAGGGAAAATGCGTGTTTCATGTGTCGATGTTGCGACAATATCGTACCAATCCTTCACCTGTGATTCCTCCGACCGAAATTAAGATACGACCAGATATGACCTATGAAGAGGAACCAATTAAGATTTTGGCTCGAGAGTTAAACAGTTGAGGAACAAAAGTATAGCCTTAGTGAAAGTGTTGTGGAAAAAACAGGGGCAGAAGAGGCTACGTGAGAACCGAAAGAAGCCATGAGAGAATAGTACCCAAACCTCTTTACCTGTAAGATTTTCGAGGACGAAAATCTCTGAATGAGGGGAGAGTTGTAACAGCCTGATTTTGGGGCTAGTCAAAATAATGGTTTCAAAACCACTAATTTGAGGTAGGATAAATTAGTTTTAATATTATTTTATGTGTTATGGCATAATTAAATGGGTGCATGAAAATTTTGGTGCATTAATTTTGGTGATTGCATGTTTAATTGTGAAAAAGGACTAAATTGCATAAAGTGCAAAAGTTTCATTTTACAAGCTAGAGGAGTCTAAAAGCTATGGAATATTAAATTAGATATTCTTAAAGTGCAATTAGGCCTTCCTAAAGGTGATGGCCGGTGGAAACACAAAGATTTATATACTTTTTCATACCTAATTTTACTTAAAATCATGCATTTTCGATAGAATTTTTGTCATAAAATAGTTAATTTTTATAAAATAATTAAATTGTATTAAAATTTTGAACATATTAATTTTTAGTCAATTTTACAATTATTTGTAGTGAATTTTGATTATTTTTTACAGATTCGTACAAATGGCGAAAATTGACCCGGCAGACACCGTTAGAAGAACAAAACCGAGAAGCAATTCGAAGTAACAAGGCGAAATAATTTCCAGCCTAAGACTGTCCAAATATGTGTATTAATTAATAATATAATTAATTTTAATTTATCCCCAATTTAATTTGGGCTAAATAAATAATTTTAATTAATTATGGAAAAATGGCCCAGTTGACACCAGTTGAACCAAATTGAGCGAACCGAACCAGCCACCAATTGGGCAACCCAGAACCGTTCAAATGCTGACCCAAATCAGCATTTTAGCTGATTAAATGAGCTTGCAAAAAGGCCTTGGAAGACTTTCAAATTGCATTCAAACCCCACCTTAAATTAAGCCTTTACGGATTTGCCCCAGGCTAATTTTAGCAAAGTTGAAAGTCTCAACCTTGCCATGTAAGATGGCCGGCCATGAGGGGGCTCTTTGGCTGCTGAAACTTTCTATTTTTAATAGTCATCCTCAGCTATATAAACCCCCCTTTTCTGCCTATTCAAAGCATCCCTCAACACTCTCATTCTCTCATCACTTTTCTTTTCTCCATTCTCTCTTTTTATCCAAAAAAAAAAAAAAAACCAAGCCTTCTTGTGTCGTTTTCCCCTCTTGGAAAGAGGCATTTTCTTAGCCATTTGGGGAATCAAGCAAGTGTTCGTAGAAGCCTTGATCGGCGAGGACAACAGAGACGAAAGAAGGAGCAATCAGTCAAGCCACGGAGAAACACCGAATTTGCTTCTTGTTCCCTGTCTTTTTAATTTCTGTTGTTTTTAATATGAACATATCTCTGAATATACATGTCTTTGAAATGGTTATTTTAAGCAATCTACTTGAATTAAGTCGTGTTGGGTTGATTGCATTTCGTCCTCTTGATTTGTTAAATTTATGTTTATGCTGTTATAGGCCTCGGTAAAATGATTGATTAAGTAAAATCTTGCCTAAGTTATTTTGGCTTTATAATTGTTTAGATAACTAAAGAATTAATTATTTAAATGCATTGAAATTGTAATTAATGGACACAGTACTTAATCAGTGCATGTTTAATCCTTCTAAGGTAGCTGAAGATTAGATTAACATTGTATTTGGCGATACATATGCCTTGCATAACTTGCAAGATTATTGTGATTAAATTGTTTCAAGGTAAGCATACTTTGATACCTCACATAGTCTTTTATATGCTTATTAGGTTGAATTAATCGTTTGAATCGACATAGGAATATGCGAGAGATTGTTTAATTTAATAAGTATGTATGTGCAATAACATGTTTACCTTTATAAATCTGTTTAATCGGTCGAATTGGCATAGAAATATGTACAAGAGATGAATGGATTTTTTATTTGTAAATGTGTTCATAAGTTAGCAAATTACCGAGTTGCCATGATTTATTCGTAACAAGTATAAGCATAAGTTTAATAATTCTAAGGTAAGGAAATATAATTAATTCAACACAATTATATCATCTTGATTAAATCATATTTGGAATAGTGCACTAAAATTTTTTGTTTTATTTTAATTATTTCACTTAGTTTTTAACTCTTAGTTTTTTTATTATCTCTTTTTAAAACCAAATAATTTTCCTTCACCAAAGTGTTTAAAATTACTTTCATAAATAATTCTTTTACAGTCCCTGTGGGTACGATAACTCGACAATTACTTGTCACTTTATTACTTATTGCGATTGTGTACACTTGCACATTTCCATCGTTCCAAGTTTTTGGCTCCGTTGCCGGGGACTGTTTTTATTTGTGAATTTGTTAGTCTTACATTTTGGTTTAATTTTCTGTTTAATTTTTAACTTAATTATTTTTTCTTTTGTGAATATTTCAGGTGTTTATGAGTATTGACCGAGTTATCAATTTACTCTCCGTAGACCCTGAGATAGAACGAACCTTTCGACAATGTAGAAAATAGGCAAATCAAAGGAGGATCGAAGAGATGAATTTCGAGAATATGAATTAAGAAAATGGAGCAAACCTTGCTCAAAATCCTATCCTTATTGCTGATGATAGGGATAGAGCCTTAAGACAATATGTCGTGCCAGTGTTCATTGATCTTAATTTGGGTATTAGAAGACCCGAAATTGAGGCACAACAACTTGAGTTGAAGCCAGTCATGTTCCAGATGCTTCAGACAGCGGGCCAATTTAGTGGAATGCCTACCGAAGACCCTCATCTGCACTTGAGACTATTCATGGAGGTGAGCGACTCTTACAAATTAGCTGGAGTACCCGAAGATGCATTACGATTGAAGTTGTTCCCATATTCGCTAAGGGACAGAGCTTGAGCCTAGTTGAACTCATTGCCACCGAACTCAATTTCCACATGGCAAGAGTTAGTAGAGAGATTTCTTATGAAGTATTTCCCGCCTAACAAACATGCTAAGTTAAGGAATGAGATCACTGCCTTCCAACAAATGGATGACAAATCCTTGTATGAGGCATGGGAAAAATTTAAAGAGTTATTACAAAAGTGCCCTCATCATGGAATTCCACATTGCATCCAACTTGAGACGTTTTACAATGGTCTCAACGCTCACACGAGGATAGTAGTGGACGCTTCTACTAATGGTGCTCGCCTTTCTAAGTCTTATAATGAGGCTTATCAAATTATCGAGAGGATCACCAGCAACAATTATCAATGGCCAACCAGTTGAGCAGCGTTAGGAAGACAAGTCACTAGAATACATGAAGTAGATGCTCTTACTTCACTCACATCTCAGGTATCATCAATATCCTCAATGCTTAAAAATATTACTACTAATGGGTCTAATAGTTTTGTAGCACAGCCGCCTAATCAATTTGAGAATATAGCCTGTGTCTATTATGGGGAAGGACATTTGTTTGAAAAATGTCCGTCGAACCCAGAATCTGTATACTTCATGGGTAATCATAACCAAAACCGAGGAAGGCAAGGGCTATAATCTAATTTTTATAACCCATCGTGGAGAAACCACCCGAATTTTTCCTAGAGTAACCAAGGGGCTGGAACCAGTAATACTTACACCCAATCCAGACCAACCCAGCTGCCTAGTTTCCCTCAAAAAGTTCAAAAACCTGTTCAAGCTGAAACATCCAATAGCTTGGAGAGTTTGCTGAAGGAATACATGGTAAATAATAATGCCTTAGTCCAAAGCCCAGCATTATATTGAAGAATCTAGAAAACCAAATGGGCCAGCTTACAACTGAACTTAGGAACCGACCACAGGGTACTTTTACCTAGTATACGAAAAATCTGAGAAATCCAGGAAAGGAGCAATACAAAGCGCTAACAATGAGGAGTGGAAAGAAGGTAGAGCCCAATACCATTGAAGCTAAAAAGGAGCAAGCTGAGGCACAAGACTCAGAGGAAGTTCAACCGAGTGTTGAAATTTTAGTTTCACAAGAACCAGGATCTGCAACACCCGACAAGGTAACCTCAGAACCAGCTAAATCTGATCAACTAACAACTCCGTTAGATACAGAATTACCACAGAAGACGAATCAACCATTACCAGTTTCGGTAAAGAAATCATCACTACCCTACCGTCAAAGACTTCAGAAGCAGAGTCAGGAGATTCAATTCAAGAAGCTCCTTGACATACTTAAGCAACTTCACATCAACATTTGAAGTACTTGAGCAAATGCTGAATTATGTCAAGTTCATGAAAGATATCCTGTCTAAGAAATGAAGACTTGGAGAATTTGAGACGGTAGCCCTGACGAAGGAATGCAGTGCATATCTTCGGGACAAACTACCCCCAAAATTGAAGGATCCTGAATGTTTTACCATACCGTGCAATATTGGAGCAACCTATTGTGGTAAGGCATTATGTGACTTTGGTGCGAGTATTAACTTAATGCCTAGGTCAATATTTAGAAAGTTAGTGATAGGTGAAGTTAGACCTACTACGGTTACACTTCAACTAGTAGATCGATCCTTAGCACATCCAGAGGGAAAAATTGAAGATGTATTGGTACGTGTAAATAAATTTATCTTTCCTGCTGACTTTGTAATTCTAGACTTTTAAGTAGACAAAGAAGTGCCAATTATCCTAGGAAGACCATTCTTAGCAACTAGAAGGACCCTTATTGATGTACAGAAGGGTGAGCTGACTATGCGTGTTCAGGATGATCAGGTAACATTTAATGTTTTTAAGTCAATGCGATTTCCTGACACAATTGATGATTGTTCTGCAGTATCTGATTTAGAGGAATTAATAGTGGAGAAGGAACTCAACTATGTTGAGGATCCATTGGAACGAATTCTGACATTAGACCCTCCAATTGATGAAGAGGAGAATGAATACTTAGCTTTGCTAGAAGCTAATCAAAAGGGATTTAATCTGCAATCCTGTTTTGAATCTTTGGAATTAGAGAAAAGGGATTACACCCAGCCAAAAGCGTCAATCGAGGAGCCACCTAAGTTAGAACTCAAGGCTATCGAATGGACCATAACCGATATTCCCGGTATTACCCCATATGTATGCATGCACAAGATCATATTAGAAGATGGTGAGAGAGGAACGATTGATGGACAACGGAGATTGAACCCATCATGAAGGATGTAGTAAAGAAGAAAATTATCAAGTGGTTGGATGCAGATATAATTTACCCCATCTCTGATAGTTTATGGGTAAGTCCGGTCTAGTGCGTGTCGAAGAAAGGAGGTATCACGGTTATTGAAAATGAGGATAACGAGTTGATATCGACCAGAGTGGTTACGAGATGGAGAATTTGCATCGATTACCAAAATCTGAACAAGGCAACCAGGAAAGATCACTTTCCTTTGCCTTTTTTGGACCAGATGCTTGATAGACTCGTGGGACAAGACTATTACTATTTTCTCGATGGATACTCAAGGTATAATCAGATTATAGTAGCACCGAAAGATCAGCACAAGACGACATTCACCTGCCCGTACGATACATTTGTTTTTAGAAGCATGCCATTTGGTTTATGTAATGCACCTGCTATATTTTAAAGATGTATGATGTCAATTTTCACTGACATGGTTGAGAAGTATTTGGAAGTTTTTATGGATGACTTTTCAGTATTTGGAAACACTTATGATGATTTTTTAGCCAATCTAGCTAAGGTACTAAGATGATGTGAAGAAACAAACCTAGTACTCAACTGGGAAAAGTGCCATTTCATGGTACAAGAAGGGATTGTTCTAGGGCATTGGATATCGAGACATGGAATCGAAGTAGACAAAGCAAAGGTAGACGTTATTGAGAAACTCCTACCTCCAACATCTGTAGGTGTTAGGAGTTTCTTGGGCCACGCTGGTTTTTATCGTAGATTTATCAAAGACTTCTCCAAATTTTCAAAACCTTTGTGCAAATTATTGGAGAAAGACGCAACATTCAAGTTTGATGATGAATGTTTAAGAGCATTCAAAGAGTTGAAGAATTGATTAGTTACGGCACCCATCATCGTCACACCAGATTGGGATCTGCCATTCGAATTGATGTGTGACGCAAGTGACTTCGCAATTGGAGTTGTCATGGGCCAGCGAAGGAACAAAGTTTTCACCCCGTCTACTATGCAAGTCAGACTCTAATAGGAGCACAACTGAATTATACGGTAACAGAAAAAAGTTACTTGCTATTGTATCTGCTTTTGACAAGTTTTGATCTTATCTTGTAGGAACCAAAGTGACTATTTATAACGACCACTTGGCAATTAAATATTTACTGGCCAAGAAAGACGCTAAGCCGAGATTGATCTGGTGGGTACTTCTACTTCAAGAGTTCGATGTAGAAATTGAAGATCTAAAGGGAGTAGAAAACCAAGTAGCAAATCACTTGTCTAAATTGGAGCCGCAAGATGGAAATTCTCCACTTGTACCGAATCAGGAGACATTTCCATATGAACACAAACTGAAGGTAAATCATGTCCATAATATTCCTTGGTTTGTTGATATTGCTGACTATTTAGCTTATGGTTTGATGCCAATTGATAAAACGTATCAACAAAGGAAAAAGTTTCTTCACGATGCAAAGTACTATTTCTAGGAAGAGCCATATTTGTTTAAAAAATGTGCAGATCAGATGATCAAGAGATGTGTCGCAGAAGATGAAATATTGAAGATTTTATACCACTGTCACTCAGCTCCGAGTGGGGGACACTTCAGAGGTACTTGCACTGCGGCCAAAGTATTACAAGTCGGATTCTTTTGGCCCACACTATTCAAGGATGCATACGCTTACGTAAAGAGTTGTGATCGATGTCAGAGGGTTGGAAATGTCACCAACAGAAGTGAAATGCCTCAAAAAAATATCATTGAGGTAGAATTGTTCGATGTTTGGGGTATTGACTTTATTAGTCCTTTCCCTCCGTCTTTTGGTCACAGGTACATATTGGTAGCAGTAGATTATGTGTCTAAGTGGGTCGAGGCTGAAGCTTATCTGACGAACGATTCTAAGGTTGTGATGAAGTTCTTGCAGAAACACGTGCTCACAAGGTTTGGAACCCCAAGAGTTATTATCAGCGATGAAGGGACCCATTTTGTGAACAAGTGGTTAAAATGGTTGTTAGATAAACATGGAGTGAAACATAAGGTTGCTACAGCTTACCATCCGCAGACAAATGGGCAAGCTGAGCTGGCGAATAAGGAGATCAAAGGCATACTTGAGAAGGTAGTTTGCCCGAACCGACGAGATTGGTCCAAAAGACTAGATGATGCTTTATGGGCTTACAGAATAGCATACAAGACACCTTTAGGAATGTCACCCTACAGGTTGGTCTTTGGGAAAGCCTGTCATCTACCTCTGGAGTTAGAGCACAAAACTTACTGGGCTCTTCGACGACTCAACTTGGATATTAAGCTTGCTAGAGAGAAACGGATGCTCCAACTCAACGAGCTAGAGGAATTTCGAATGTTGTCATATGAAAATGCCAAATTACGCAAAGAAAGACTCAAGAAATGGCATGACATGCACATTCGAGTTAGAGAATTTGAAGCAGGTCAGCAAGTCTTGTTATTTAATTCCAGATTGAAGTTCTTCCCAGGTAAGTTAAAATCACGTTGGCCCGGTCCATTTACGATTCATCGCGTCTATCCATATGGAGTTGTTGAACTCCAAGGTAAGGGAGGTAATTTTCAAGTTAATGCTCAGCGTTTGAAACATTACTACGGTCAAAAACCTAAACGGGATCAAATCTTGTTCAATTTATCAGATATTTAATTTTTTTGTTTTTAATAAATTATTTAAGGTATATTTTTGGGTTTATTATGTTTAAATAAATTTTGTCTAGTAGATTAGAACTTAAGCGGAACCGCTTGTGACCCCTCTAATCTTTCTAGGAATTGATTTTTATATAATTTTCCGAGAAATTATTCCCTAAATGACAAAAAAAATTGGTTTTTCAAATAAAAAGGTCAATTTTGACCCAAGTTTTAAATTGCAACTCAATTTCAAATTTTCATTAAGTCTAGGGACTTAATTGAAGTAATTTTAAAAGTTGGTTGCTATTTTCGTAAATAATAAAAACTAGGTGCCTCTTTTTGTAAATATTTCCAAAAGGCATCTATAATAAATATTTTTACTCAATATATATATTTAGATAATAATAATAATAATAATATGATAAACTTTAATATATAATTATATCTATTATAATTTATATATTAATTTGTATCAACTTAGCATAGAATTAGGATTAGTGTAATTTTAATCATATTTTATTTTTGTTTTAATAAATTAATAGCATTAATAATTTAATATGCATTTATTTAATTATTAATTGTTGTTAACTTTGAATAGAATTAGAATTAGAATTTTTTAATTGTTAAATTCTACTAAGAATTCTACTCTAATTCCTACTACTCTCACTATAAATTCCACCCTTACTTCCCTCCATTCATTCATCACTCAAAACCCAAAACACCAAACCCCTTAAGTGCCGTAAGCCCTAGCCATAACATCACCCAGCAGTGGGCCAACACTGCCCAAAGATCATGACGATACCTATCCATTGCAGGTCGTTGCATTGCGCTTGACCTCTCTGCTTCCCCCCATTCATCTCGCCTAAGCCGTGTTCAGACTTGCTCTTAGCGTCCCAAGCACTTCCTAGAGCACTAGGCCTACTTGACCACAAGCTGCTGCTTTCCGAACTGACCCCTACTGCGCATTGTTGCCTGTTCCCACACCATCTGCCTGCGCACCTAGCTGCCTTCCAAGCACTTGTGCGGCATACACCTTCACCCATCCTTAGCCAAATCCTCCAACCTACCTTAAATCAACCTTTTTTGCTTTTAATTATTTTTTTAGGAGTTCTTAAAAAAGGGTGGTAAGACCAAATTTTCTCTTGAATTTTAATTTTATTTAATTATTTAATTTTTCAATTTATTGAATTATTAATAATTTTTGTTAATTAAATTTTTGGGAAAATAATTTTTCCTATCTTATATTCAGGTTAATCATGCCTCGCAAGAGAACTCGTGCCTCCGACCATATCGATGAAACGCAAAATAAGCTCCACTGTGAAAAAGCCAAAGTAAGATACGAAAGTATCTTCAAAAATCAATAGATGCATCTAGAGAAAGGCTTCACATTGAAGGAAAGCAACTACAAAGACTTTATGGCATGTATTCATCAAGTTGCTGATGCCCTCAATTGGGAACTGTTTTGTGAAAAGAGACCAAGTGTGGATGAGGAACTAGTTCGTGAATTCTATGCGAACTTAACCTCAAGCGAATTGACCGAAGTTCCAGTTCACGGAATCAAGGTACCAATAAATTCAAATTCTATTAATGAGTTCTTTGAATTACCTAATTTCGAAAACGATGAATATTCTTCTTTGTTGAGCAACATTAAGCCTGAAAATTTGCAAGAAATTCTCGAGGAACTTACAGTTCCAGGTTCTAAGTGGACCGTGTCAAAGCAAGGGACCCACACGTGTTGAAGAGAATATTTAACACCACTTGCAAAGGTATGGTTCTATTTCATCCGTTTCAGCCTTAAGCTGAGTTCGCATGGGACTACAATCTCATTAGAGCGAATAGTCCTATTATACTCAATTCTAACTGGAAAGACCATTGATGTGGGCAAAATCATCCTCAGAGAAATGCAAAATTGTGTCGTTAGATGTTCTGGCCCAGCCTATTTCTCCTTTACGATAATAATTTTGTGCTTAAAAGCAAAAATTCTTACGAACGTAAAGAAGACAGGGTATAGTTAGGGCACAATCACCAATTGGGACCTCTATTGAGTAGCTAGAGATTCTGTTCTACAGTAACAAGTTAAAGAGAGTGAGGATCCCGAAGAAGCAGAAGATGCCCCACAGAGATCCCGCCAGAGCAATCAACTGAAATCCCTAATGAGGCAGAACCAATGGAACCAGAACCTGAACCTGATATCGAAACCTCAATGTTTGGAGCTCTACTGCCTAGCCTAGATCTTCGAGAGCTATCAAAGCTGATGGACTTAATGCAACACATGCAATGGCAGCAACAAGCCTACTAGAGATACTCAAAAATAAGGGATGACTCGATGAGGAGTGCCCTTAGGAAAATTTATAATGACCCATTTATTTTTGTGCTTGAGTTTTTGGATTTCATATTTGAACCATGGAGTTCATTATCGAAGAGGGAGCAAAGCGATTCATGCAAAGGCAATAATGATGGAGCAAAAGATGAGTCGAATTCGGAAGGATCGGCAAACAAATAAAAAAGGGAGGACCTTATCTTTATTTTATTTTTATTCTTAAGTTATTTTAGGATTAGGTTAATTAGAAATTTTTATTTTTGCACAATAAAACAAGAGATAGGAATCATAAATAAAATCTGAACAAGTCACAAAGGCTAAAGTGTGGCAATAGGTATATACATGTCTAGGATTGGGTTTAGAGAGAGCTTGGTACTTAAGCAGTCAATTTGACTCACCTCCTCTTTTCTAAAATCTTACCTGGTGTATAGTATCTATTCACTTTAAACAATGAGGACATTGTTCACTTTAAGTAGGGGGACCTAAAATTTGAATTAATTCCACTCAGAATAAAATTTTCTTTTAATTATGATTAGGATATATTTTGTTCAATAATTTGAAATTTTGTTAAGTATGCTAAACTTCAGTATTAATAAAGTTCTATTATTTCAATAAGTTATTATGTTAGCTTAATAATGATATGAATGTATTTTTAATAAAGCATGCAAATTTGTACCATAAAATTTTTAGTTCCCTACGAAAAAATTAGGCATGCATGAAAGTTTAAGTCTTTAGAATTGACTTAATAATTTCTTGAGGCGAAATCCTAGGAAGCATGGAATATTGAAAATGATTTAGGCAATTATTGTTTGGACCGTTTGAGCCTTTCAAGCCGACCATGATAAAATTATCCTTTAAACCCAACTTTGAGACTATATAGCCTAGTTTTATTTGGACCTTTGCAATATTTAGCCATCACTTTTCTCTTCATTATCTTTAAAATTGTCCCAAACACTAGACTCAGTACTATTTAGAATATCGTTTGAAAATAAGTTTGGGGAAATTGAAAAGAAGTATCAATTGCTCGAAAATTGTAGTACATGAAGCAAGTGCTCGAATTTGAATGCAAAAAAAAAAAACACGAACTCGAAAGAAAATAGATGTACAAAAGAGCATGTGAAAGTAAAATAAGTTGGTGTATCTAAGGTAAAAATTCTAAAGGTTCGATTTTACGCTAAGTCTAGGGTTTGTAAGCCAAAATTTATCTATTTTTTACCTACCCATAGCCTAGCCACGTTACAACCTTAATAAAGACCTATTGATTCAAGTTTCTATGCTACCTACATTAGTGGAGAGAAATTGCT
This sequence comes from Gossypium rotundifolium, assembly GCA_025506655.1. Classification (NCBI taxonomy): domain Eukaryota; kingdom Viridiplantae; phylum Streptophyta; class Magnoliopsida; order Malvales; family Malvaceae; genus Gossypium; species Gossypium rotundifolium. The sequence continues at coordinate 35,906,930 of CP106723.1, read as the reverse complement.
AAGATCAACATATGAAGACATAAGTTAAACTTAATGATTGCAACTTAGTCTTGAATAAGGGAATAAAAAAAATCAAATCGGTAAGGGTTAACATGCCTTTCTTAAAGAGGCATTTAGTCTAATTTTGCTATTATAATAGTTGTTGGATGCAATTTGAACGATATGTATACTTAAGTAACATAATTATCAAATTTCTTATTTTTGAGCCTAAGTATATTAAATTCATAATTTTCAGAAGAAAGTTGCTCTGAAGGAATTCTTCAAAAGTGTTTCCAAGAAATTCTTTACGAAATTTGTGCATTGCTCGAGACGAGCAATGATTTAAGTTTGGGGGTGTGGAACCACAAAGATTTATATACTTTTTCATACCTAATTTTACTTAAAATCATGCATTTTCGATAGAATTTTTGTCATAAAATAATTAATTTTTATAAAATACTTAAATTGTATTAAAATTTTTAACATGTTAAATTTTAGTCAATTTTACAATTATTTTTAGTGAATTTTGATTATTTTTTACAGATTCGTACAAAGGGTGAAAATTGACCCGGCAGACACTGTTAGAAGAACAAAACCGAGAAGCAATTCGAAGTAACAAGGCGAAATAATTTCCAGCCTAAGACGGTCCAAATATGTGTATTAATTCATAATATAATTAATTTTAATTTATCCCCAATTTAATTTGGGTTAAATTAATTAATTTTAATTAATTATGGAAAAATGGCCCAGTTGAACCGCACCAATTGAACCAAATTGAGCTAACCGAACTAGTATCCAATTGGGCAGCCCAGAACCATTCAAATGCTGACCCAAATCAGCATTTTAGCTGATTAAATTATCTTTCAAAAAGGCCCTTGGAAGACTTCCAATTTGCATTCAAACCACACCTTAAATTAAGGCTTTACGGATTTGCCCCAGGCTAATTTTAGCAAAGTTGAAAGTCTCAACCTTGCCATGTAAGATGGCCGGACATAAGGGGGCTCTTTGGCTGCTGAAATTTGATATTTTTAGCAGTCATCCTCAGCTATATAAACCCCCATTTCCCGTCCATTCAAAGCATCCCTCAACACTCTCATTCTCTCATCACTTCTCTTTTCTCCATTCTCTCTTTTTCTCCAAAAAAAAAAAAAAAAAAACCAAGCCTTCTTGTGTTGATTTCCCCTCTTGGAAAGAGGTGTTTTCTTAGCCATTTGGGGCAGCAAGCGAGTGTTCATAGAAGCCTTGATCGGCGAGGACAATAGAGACGAAAGAAGGAGCAATCAATTAAGCCACAGAGAAACGCCGAATTTGCTTCTTGTTCCCTGTCTTTTTAATTTCTGTTGTTTTTATTATGAACATATCTCTGAATATTCATGTCTTTGAAATGGTTATTTTAAGCAATCTAGCTTGAATTAAGTTGTGTTGGGTTGATTACATTTCGTCCTCTTGATTTGTTAGATTTATGTTTATGCTGTTATAGGCCTCGGTAAAATGCTTGATTAAGTAAAATCATGCCTAAGTTATTCTGGCATTATAATTGTTTATATAACTAAAGAATTACTTATTTAAACGCATTGAAATTGTAATTAATGAACATAGTACTTAATCAGTGCATGTTTAATTCTTCTAAGGTAGCTGAAGATTAGATTAGCATTGTATTTGGCGATACATATGCCTTGCATAACTTGCAAGATTATTGTGATTAAATTGTTTCAAGGTAAGCATACTTTGTTACCTCACATAGTCTTTTATATGCTTATTAGGTTGAATTAATCGTTTGAATCGACATAGGAATATGCGAGAGATTGTTTAATTTAATAAGTATGTATGTGCAATAACATGTTTACCTTTATAAACCTGTTTAATCGATCGAATTGGCATAGAAATATGTACAAGAGATGAATGGATTTTTTATTTGTAAATGTGTTCATAAGTTAGCAAATTAATGAGTTGCTGTGATTTATTCGTAACAAGTATAAGCATAAGTTTAATAATTCTAAGGTAAGGAAATATAACTAATCCAACACAATTATATCATCTTGAAATCATATTTGGAATAGTGCACTAGAATTTCTTTGTTTTATTTTAATCATTTCACTTAGTTTTTAACTCGTAGTTTTTTTTATTATCTCTTTTTAAAACCAAATAATTTTCCTTCACCAAAGTGTTTAAAATTACTTTCATAAATAATTCTTTTACAGTCCTGTGGGTACGATAACTCGACAATCACTTGTCACTTTATTATTTGTTGCGATTGTGTACACTTGCACATTTCCACCATTCCAGCCGGCCAAGGGGGACAAGAGCATTAAATTGGTCAATATTTGGTGGCATTAGGTGACTGAATGAATAAAATAAGATAAAATAAATAAAAGGTTATCATCTTTTTCATTTCTCTTCTTCTTCCACCGATTTTTACATTCAAGAAAGGCCTTGGGGAGCTTGAAATTTTAGCAACTTATTCCCCTTGCTAGTAAGTGATTTTAGTGGTTTTTCTTGATAATATTTGTACTTTTGGAACATCTAAAGCTTAAGCTAGCTAAAGAGGGGACTAATTTGAAAAATGATTTAAAGTTTAGGAATTTGTCATGTGAGTGCTTATGTTGTTTGCTGAGTTTTTAGGGAAGAAAATGAATTATGGTTGTTAAATAAACAACTTTTGTGAAAGGTGTTTCCATGAAAACACCTAAAAGGACCTATTTGTAAATGTTATAAATTGAGTAATAAATGCATGAAATGATTGATATTATGAATTTTTATAAGAATAATAAATGTTCAGATAGGCTTGCTTAATGAGGAAATGTGATGAAAAATGATTTACAAGCTTAGGGGCAAAATCGTAATTTTGCCAAATTATAAGGGCAAAATGATCATTTTTTCCAAATTAGAAATTTTGAAGTGTTTTGATTTATGTAGTGATTAAGTGAGTAAATTTTATTATTATAGATCAAGAAGAACGCGGAAACAACCTTGAACTGGGAAAAGGCAAGGTTTTGGACAAAGCCGTAAATTAACATATTTTGCACCGAGGTAAGTTTATGTGTAAACGATACATCCCTGTTATGCATGTTTTAACTATTAATGCATTGTGTGGATGTAATTGATTATTGGTGAGAATTATTGAAATAATAGAAAATGTGAAAACTCTCAGCTGAACCTTCGGACAGAAATATGTGTACGGATGAATATCCGTAATATGTAAATTTTGGTGGGCTGTGTGTGATACCACCTTGTTATTTAATAACAATAGGCTATGTGTGATACCGTCGTAATTATTATCATTTTGGTGGGTTGTGTGCGATACCACCTTAACTATTATTATTGGTGAGCTATGTGCGATACCACCCTATTATTGATTAATGGTGGGTTATGTGCAAAACCACCGAGTATCTTGTATCATTCCGAAGGGTTCATCGAGGGATTTGTCTAAGTGGAATTACATGTGGTTTGTGGTGATAAGTGCAGGGCATAAGTACAAGTAAATGTGAGCAATGTATATGATATGTGGTTGGGATATGGTAAGAACTGAGATGAGTAAGCATGATTATGAGAATATGAATTGTTCTTACATAGTATGCAATGTTTTTGATTGATTAGCCTATGGTACGATGCTTATTATTTACATATAGACTTACTAAACTTAAAGCTTACTCTCTTCTCTTTTCCCTTGTTTCATAGTGTCGAAGAGCCAGCTTGGGATACGGAGATAAGCAAAGGATCACCCACACTATTAGCACATCTTGGTATAGTTAGACTTAGCATTTTTAGTATGGCATGTATAGGGGCTAGACTTAGTTGAATGTCATATTGTTTTGGCCAAATGTGTTGGCTCATTCAAAGATGTACTCTTTTGTACAAGGCCATAGTTAATGGCACTTTCTTATGAATCTATGAAAATATGAGGTTATTCCTGAATGTGCAAGTTGCATGATTGGTTTACTTAGTTTATATATGCATGAATGGGTTAAAGGTTTGATATGATTTATGTTTGTATGAGTTGGGGTGATAGAAAGAGCTTGGCAAATAGCCTTGTTCTTGTCCATACTGGTAAACACACGGGCGTGTGTCTAGGCCGTGTGTGACACACGGTCAACCTCATGGGCATGTGGTTAGGCCCTGTGTCCCCTTGCATGCTAGGTTTACAAGTCAGTATGCTCATTAGTAAACACACGGGCAGAGACACGACCGTGTGTCTCAGTCGTGTGGAAGACACGGCCATGGACGTAGGCTTGTGCCCAGGTCGTGTAAAGTCTGCACCTGAAATTAGGAATTTAATTTGCCACACGGTCGAAGGACATGGGCGTGTGCCTAGGTCGTGTGACATTTATGGGGTGATGATGTCAGAAACAAAATGCCAAGGTTTTTGCACACGGGCATGTCGATGCCGTGTGAGGGACACGGGCCATGGACATAGGCGTGTGTCCGACCGTGTGAAAACCCCTGTAGGTTCGAATTGAGAAATAATTCCACACAGGTGTGGAACACGAGCATGTGATATGCCGCACGGGCGTGTGGACTGTTTAGTGAAAATTTTCTAAGTTTTTCTAGAGAGATTCAAAAGAGTTCGATTTGATCCCGAACCATTCCTAAAGTGTGATTCAGGCCTCGTAGGCTGGTTTAAGAGGTGTTATGAAAATTTTTAATTTGGGGTGGAAAGTTTGTCTCGGTAAAGCATAATTGTTTGTGTATAAGTCTAGTAATGCCTCGTACCTTGTTTCGGTGTTGAATACGGGTAAGGGGTGTTACATTGTTGATCTTTGAATACTTATGGTAAATAGTTGATGTGATGAATTTCCATGCTCATAGGCTTAGTATTTTGTTGTGCAAATGTGGATGGTTAATCATAATAGGTCATGCACATATGAACTATCTTGTGGTATGAAATGGTTTGGAAAGATTTATGTGCATTTGTTGTGAATTGGTGCCAAAAGTAACATATTGGTTTTGTGAATTGATTAGGTGATTATAAGTTATGTTTTGGCATGGAATTTGCATGTTTTGAGTAGGTTTATGTTTACTTTTGAGGTCACTTTTAATCGTTGGTTTTGAAACAAGCACCAAATGACCTATTTTTGTTCTACATAAGCTCATGATACGGCCGTGTGATCACTAGTAGGAAAATGTTTTGGAACCACACGATTCCTGATTGTCACACGAGCCAACCAAATGGCTGTGTGAGTACTGTAGAAATGGTAAAAATTTAATCCACACGGTCTTAGTTTGTTACACGGCCGTGTGACTTTTAAAATTAAAAATTAGACGTTTTCACCACATGACTTCAAAGAGTTGCATGGTTTTGACACATGGCCGTGTTGCCCTTATTTTACATAATTTCCTTTCTTTTTTGAAAAAGTTTCTAATTGGTCCCTGTTTGATCCCGTGTCAACTTTAGAGCTTTTGTAAGCTCGTATAAGACTCGAAAGAGATTTTAAATTGTACCAAATGATTATTATGACTTAATTTTGGTTTGATTTTGTTCTTAAACATCTGTATTTGTAATGTTTTGTGTTATAACATTTCGTAGCTTGGGTCTGGTGACCGGACCGAGTGAAAGGTGTTACATATGTAAACTTATTATGAAAGCAACCAAGAGAAGCACAATCTTGTTGAACATACATAGCATGTACTTTATTTTGGACCTGACTTCTTTCACTATTGAACATTGTTTGTTGGAATCATCATAAAGCCATCAAGAAATTCCTTAAGCCTAATAATATTCACCCTTTTATATGTGAAAGGATGACGAAACTTTGTGGTAGTACATAAATCTAATACTGCGTCTAAAGTATCAATTGGATGTGAGATTGAAGGTAACGTAGCTGTTAGAATTAAGTGACTCGAATCTTTATTTAAATAAAATACAGTGGTAAAATAAAATAAAAGTAAAATCCATATAGAACTACACTTCTTTTATTTTATTTTAGAATAAGGTTTTTTTTAAACCTTATTAAACTCCATCTATTTTATATTAATTAGAATAAGTTGTTTCAATCTTACTACACTCTTATTAGAATATGACTTTACAAGCCTATAAAGAGACATAGTCTATTCCTCTTGTAATTAATTAGAATTCAACATAGTGAATTTTCTTCTCCTCTGCCCGTGGTTTTTTCCCGAAAGAGTTTCCACGTAAAATCTGTGTGTTCTTTATTTTATTTCTCTTTTCTTTGCGATATATTGTCATTATCGACATTCTATTTTATTTTTCACAAATTGGTATCCAAGCTTCCGGATTGTTCATCTCGATCACGGTAATGGCGTCTTTGAAGTATGAAATTTTGCTATTGGATCGCAACACCAGATTTGTGTTATGACAGATTAAGATACAAGCATTTCTTGCACAGATGGATCCAGAAGATGCCCTACTAGGGATAGATAAGATGCCTTCGACATTAACAGATGAAAAGAAGAAGCATAAAGATCGAAAGGCGTTACCACAATTACATTTGCATTTGTCTAATGAAATTTTGCAGGATATGATGAAGGAGAAGAGCACCGCTGCATTATGGAAGAGGCCGAAACAAATATGTATGTCAAAAACTCTAACAAGTAAGTTGCATATGAAGCAACGTCTTTATGCTCATCGTTTGGAGGAAGGTGCATCTGTACACGAACACTTAACAGTGTTTAAAAAAAATCCTCTTAAACTTGGAGGCCATGGAGGTTCAGTATGATAAGAAAGATCTAGGGTTAATTCTACTTTGTTCGTTGCGCCCATCTTATTCAACCTTTAGAAACACGATTTTATATAGCCGTGAGAGAAGTTTATGATTCTTTGACCTCGTATGATAAGATGAAGCATCTTGTGGTTAAACCCAACTCTCAGGGAGAGGGTCTCATTATTTTTGGAAGACAAGATCAGAATGCTAATGATGATCGTGGAAGGACACAAGAACGAAATCCTCACGGTAAATCTAAGGGTAGATCGAAGTCTTCAAATAGAGGTAAAACTTGTAACTTCTGCAAGGAGAAAGGGCACATTAAATTTGAGTGCTATAAGCTACAGAACAAGATTAAAAGGGAGGCTGTGAATCAAAAGGGAAACAACCAGAAAATTTTGGTGAAGCTGATGGTGTAGAAGACTACAGTAATGGTGAAATTCTAACCGCTTTTGTCAACAATTCTAAAGTGAGCGAGGAGTGGATACTTGATTCAGGTTGCACCTTCCACATGAGTCCCAATCGGGATTAGTTTACAACTTACGAAACAGTGTCTGAAGGTGTTTTTTTGATGGGAAATAATGTTTCATGTAAAATCATAGGTGTTGAAACAATTAAAGTTAAGATGTTTAATGGAGTTATCAGAACACTTAGTGACGTGCAACATGTTCCAGAATTGAAGAGAAATTTAATTTTGTTGAGTACTCTTGATTCAAAAGGGTACAGATACATAGTTGAAGGTGGGGATTCAAAGATTTCCAAAGGTTCCCTTGTTGTGATGAAAGGGCAGAGAAAGACTGCCAAGTTATATGTTTTGCTGGGTTCTCCTGATACTAGTGATGTAGCTGTCGCTTCCTCTTCCTTGTCAGATGATGATATTACTAAACTTTGGCATATGCGCCTAGGGCATATGAGTGAGAATGGCATGGCAGAATTGAGCAAAATAAGACTTCTTGATGGGCAAGGAATTTGCAAACTGAAGTTCTATTAGCACTTTGTTTTTGGAAAGCAAAAGGGAGTTCGATTCACCAGAGGAATCCATAACATGAAGGGAACATTGGAATATATTCATTCTGATCTGTGGGGGCTATCCAGAGTGCCTTCGAGAGGTAGAGCTAATTATATGTTAACTTTTATTGATAATTTTTCTAAAAAAGTTTGGGTGTTATTCCTGAAGCAGAAAAGTGATGTGTTTTCTGCATTTAAGTCGTGGAAAATTATGATTGAAAAACAGACAAGAAAAAAAATAAAATACCTCCGCACAGATAATGGCTTAGAGTTCTATCCTGATGAGTTTAATAGACTGTGCAAGTCAAAAGAGATATTGAGACACTTGACAGTTCGCCATACTTCACAGCAAAATGGCGTTGCAGAACGAATAAACAGAACAATCATGGAGAAGGTTCGATGTATGTTGTCAAATGCCAACTTACCAAAGTCGTTTTGGGCAGAAGCAACCTCTACTACATGTTTTTTTATCAACCGATCTACATCCGTTGCCATTGAGAAAAAGATTCCACAAGAGGTATGGTCTGGTAATCCTGCTAATTATTCTGATTTAAAAATCTTTAGGTGTCTTGCGTATGCTCATGTTGATAGTGAAAAATTGGAACCGAGATCCATTAAATATGTTTTTCTTGGTTACAAAGCTGGTGTAAAAGGGTATAAGTTATGGTGTCTTGAAAATAGAAAAGTTGTGATTAGCAGAGATGTTGTTTTTGATGAAACTGTTATGCTATCTAACTTATCTCTTAAATACTCTTCCAATAAAGAAAATCAAAAGCAGGTGGAGCATCAGATTAATACAGAGTCGACTCCTCAAGCTAGTACAAAAATTGAGAATAGAGTTGCTTCTTCACCACAATACTCTATCGCCAAAAACAGAACTAGAAGAGAAATTAAACCTCCAAAGAAGTATGCAGAGGCTGATCTAGTTGCTTATGCTTTAAATGTGGTTGAAGACATAGATGCAAACCAAGAGCCATCTAAATATTCTGAGGCGGTTAGCTGTGAAGACTCAGAAAAGTAGATGTTTGCTATGCAAGAGGAGATGGAATCACTCCAACAAAACAGAACATGGGATCTTGTGAAACTTCCTAAAGGTAAAAAAGGTTGTTCGCTGTAAATAGGTGTTTAAAAGGAAAGAAGGGACTCTAGGAGTTGAAGAAACCATATATAAAGTAAGGCTTGTTGCAAATGGTTACAGTCAAATTTCAGAAGTGGACTTCACAGATGTGTTCTCCCCAGTTGTGAAGCATAGTTCGATTCGAGCTTTGCTTGGTCTTGTGGCCATGCATGATTTGGAGCTTGAGTAGTTAGATGTAAAAACTACATTTTTGCATGGAGAACTTAAGGAAGATATTTACATGCAACAACCAGAGGGTTTTACAGCCTCAGAAAAAGAGGACTATGTTTGCTTGCTGAAAAAGTCCCTTTACGGTTTGAAACAGTCACCAAGACAATGGTACAAGAGGTTTGATTCCTTTATGACTTCTCATGATTTCAAAAGAAGTAGTTTTGACAGTTGTGTTTACTTTAAGAAAAACAGTGATGGTTCTTTTGTGTATCTACTACTTTATGTTGATGACATGTTGATAGCAGCAAAAGATAAATGAGAGATATGAAATGTCAAAACCCAACTAAGTGAAGAATTTGAGATGAAAGACTTGGGACCAGCAAAGAAGATACTTGGTATGGAGATTCTCAAATATAGAAAAGCAAGTAAATTGTACCTAAGTCAAAAGGGGTACATTGACAAAGTTCTTTGCAGGTTCAATTTGTAGAGTGCTAAGCCTATTAGTACTCCTTTAGTAGCCCATTTCAGACTTTCATTGGCTTTTTCTCCACAATCAGATGATGAGATTGAGTACATGTCACATGGTCCATACTCTAATGCAGTGGGATCTCTCATGTATGCTATGGTTTGTTCACGTCCAGATTTATCATATGCAGTTAGTGCAGTTAGTAGATACATGGCGAATCCCAATAAAGAATATTGGAAAACAATTCAGTGGATTTTAAGATACTTACGAGGTACTACTGATGTTTGCTTACAGTTTGGAAAAACTAGAGATGGAGTCATTGGGTATGTTGATGCTGATTTTATTGGAGACCTTGATAGAAGAAGATCTCTCACAAGTTATGTCTTTACAATCGAAGGTTGTGCAATCAGTTGGAAAGCCACTTTGCAAACTACAATCGCTTTGTCTACCATTGAAGCTGAGTACATGGCAATTACTGAGGCTTGTAAAGTAGCTATTTGGTTGAAGGGACTCTTTAATGAACTCAATGAAGACCTTCAAATTAGTACAGTATTTTGTGACAATCAAAGTGCAATCTTCCTTGCAAAAGATCAAATGTTTCATGAGAGAACAAAATACATTGATGTTCGGTATCATTTTGTTCGTGATATTATTGCTCGTGGTGATATTGTTGTGAGCAAAATTAGTACTCATGAAAATCCTGCAGATATGATGACTAAGTCACTTCCTATAACCAAGTTTGAGCATTGCTTAGACTTGATTGGTTTTTATTGTTGAAGTTAAACCCTTAAGGGGTTTTATGGAAAGGCGGAAAACTTGTTCGTTGAGAGTTCGCGATGAAGAACTTGTTCATTGAGAATTCATGTCAATGTGGAGATTGTTAGAATTAAGTGACCCGAATCCTTATTTAAATAAAATATAGTGGTGAAATAAAATAAAAGTAAAATCCATATAGAACTACACTTCTTTTATTTTATTTTAGAATAAGGTTTTTTTTTTTTAACCTTATTAAACTCCATCTATTTTATATTGATTAGAATAAGGTGTTTCAATCTTACTACACTCGTATTAGAATATGGCTTTACAAGCCTATAAAGAGACATAGTCCATTCCTCTTATAATTAATTAGAATTCGACATAGTAAATTTTGTTCTCCTCTGCCCTTGATTTTTTCCCGAAAGGTTTTCCACGTAAAATCTGTGTGTTCTTTATTTTATTTCTCTTTTTTTTGCGATATATTGTTATTACCGACATTCTATTTTATTTTTCACAGTAGCAATTTCTTAAGAACCACGATTCGATATATGTTGAATTGGAGTTACCAGTCATTAATAACTTGATTATTTTTAGATAATAGTAGATAGAAACAACGCTCGTAAGGAGTCCTATTGAAACCAAGAAATATAGGCCTGCCTGCCATCCACACCAAAATAAATAGAGTTTTCGGAAAAAACCTGCTAGTGGAGGAAGACCTCCTAGAGATAAGAGACAACTTAAGAGTTTACCAACAAAACTATTCAATGAAAATAAGAAAGAAAAAAAAGGGTTTGGAGAAGGAGAAACAACAGTGAAGGCTTCAGTTAGAAAGTCGAAACAGAGTTTTTTCATTTAACCAATGCTCAACTGTCCAAAGAACCAACGAGTTACAACATTGAACCAACGGATAATAACCTTCAACAACCTAACGCTACAATTAACAATGTAACAAAAAAAAAAAAAAACTTCAATAACCAATTTGCAACGCACAGCTATTAATCATTAATCTTTTTAACAGGGTTCAATGATAAAAAACTCTAAAACCGTTAAAGTAAGTTTGAGTCTTATAAATTTAAATAAAAATTTCTCTCAATGAATTTGCTATCAAAACGGCTTCAACTCGTTTCGAATTTCAAACTTAGCTGGACCCATGTGGTCCGAACATCAGGTCTCAACCCCCAAAAAACCTAACCCTAAGCATACAAGCCTAAGGACTTATTTGCAAATTGTAATAAATGTTACGTAAGCCATCGCGATTTCCCATTTTATTTCCATTAATTTAATAGATTAGAACAACCGGTGGCAGCCTCTCAAATTCTGTGAACTCCAAGGAATCCTTAAGGAATCTGTGTCTTCGTTTCTCAGCTTCCTTCCCTTCCTCCCCTCGCTCTGGTAATTTCCCTTTCAATCCCTCTCTTTCCTCACGTTTTCCTTTTCTCTATTAATTCCATTCTTTTGAATTTCCATACTCCCATTCATATTACTCAGTTTTACTCTCTCTTTTTTATGGTTAATTAATCTGGGTGTTTCCCTTTTTTCCTGGTTAGTTGATTTGTTCAATGGAAATTTATAGGTTTTTTTTTCTGGGTTTATTGTATTGGCATTTGTGAAAGATAGCCAAGAGAAAAGATGGAAATGGGTAAGAATAAATCTGAGAAATTCTCAATGGATTTTGTGATGGCTGGAATGGCTGCTATAATGTCAAAGAGCGCAGCAGCCCCCATTGAAAGAGTGAAGCTATTGTTGCAAAATCAAGGGGAGATGATAAAAAGGGGAAGCCTTCAGAAACCTTATAATGGTGTTGGTGATTGCTTTAAAAGGGTTTTGAAGGAGGAAGGTCTTTTCTCTTTCTGGAGGGGTAACCAAGCCAATGTCATCAGATATTTTCCTACTCAGGTTGAAACTTATGATTTTCTATTTTGCTGATTGTTCACACTAGGAAACTTATAAAGAAATTGTTCTGTTTCTCATTGCAGGATTTTATGCTTCCATTTTATTGGTCCTTAATTTTGATCATGTACTTGAATAATATTGTTGAAGAACTAGGTAATGCCTGAATTTGACAGATTAGGGTATTTAAATGACATGGTATTTCCTTTTTTAATCGATGAAGTTGTTTATGGACAATTGCAAGAATCAGTGTTAAAAACTACTTTATGAGCTGTGGTTGATTTGTGCTTGCTGCTTCAGATTAATCTGTACAACTACTGAAAGATGCCAATATAGAATCATCAATGTATGAATAATCATTATGCTGTTCTATTTAAAAGTTGCACTAATTGAGTGGTGTTATGTCATGAGTTTTAGGTTTTCCTATGCTTTAATCTTCTATGACTATGGCAATCGTTTGTTTGTGGGGAAGGGACTATATGCTATTCATAGATGAATTGCCTTTGAGATCTATCCCTGTAATGAATGTTCCATGAAGTTCTAAGGACAGAAAACTTAATGTTGGCATGTTGTAGTTGGTATGTACTTGGTTAGTATTAGTGATTAGACATCACAACTGATGAACTTTATCGATTAAGATCTTCCTGATGTACCTACACCAACTACTCGATTTTCTTGTCTTTGGCATGGAAGAGACAAACTGAGGTTAAAGGAAAATCTCTTTACCTGCTAAGGTACAAAGGTTACTGACAAAAGAACTTCTCCTTCAGTTATTACAGAGAGACTTTATCTTCATTTTCATATTAGTTCGAGACATAGACAGGAACTAAATGGAAGAAAGAAAACGGGTTAACTTTTTAGTATAGAAGTTTTAGTTTCCTCAACCTAAGAAATAGTAAATCAAACTTGGGTAATTTGAACATGGCTCCTTTTTATCTTTCTTACTAATCCTTAGCTATATGGTAGCTTTGGGGCTTACTGTTTATGGAACAAGTTAAGCTTGTCCCAGATTTGATATATCTGTACTGGGATGTTTTGAAATCTTTTGCTGCTAGCATGAAACATCTTTATTTACTTATTTTTACATTTTACCTTTGCAAGTATTTGTCCTGCCTAATTTTGTTACTTAACAGATGTTCGATTATCCATAGGCTTTCAACTTTGCATTTAAAGGTTACTTCAAAAGCATTTTTGGGCGCTCGAAAGAGAAGGATGGTTATGCGATGTGGTTTGCTGGAAATGTGGCTTCAGGGAGTGCTGCTGGAGCAACTACATCCTTGTTTTTGTATCATTTGGATTATGCGCGTACTAGACTTGGTACTGATGGTCAACGCCAGTTCAAAGGGCTACTAGATGTATACCGTGAAACTTTATCAACTGATGGCGTTGTGGGCCTATATCGAGGATTTGGGGCTTCAATCATGGGGATTACTTTGTACCGTGGCTTGTACTTTGGGATCTATGACACGATGAAGCCTATACTTTTAGTGGGGCCTCTCGAGGTGAGTATCCAATCCTCTCTTGTAGAACTGTATTCTCACAACTGCTCCTATTTAGCTTTGTAGATGGTAAATGTTTATGTTAGCAACATAGCCGATCATATGTGGAAAAACTTTAGATGATTGGATGCACAATTATGAACTATGATCTCAAATCTTCTTAAAATGCATCTTGGTGCCTCGGGGCGTAGGATGTAGTTATTAGTTGTTGTTGTTTGCAATTTAACCAGTCATGACCATATAATAAATACTCCTAATTGCTGACTGCATAAAATTACTTTGTATCATATCTTTTTTGTTCATTGCAGGGGAATTTCTTTGCTAGCTTCTTCCTGGGTTGGAGTATCACCACAGTTTCCGGGGTCTGTGCCTATCCCTTCGACACGGTTCGACGCCGAATGATGTTAACCTCTGGACAATCCAAGAAGTATCGCAGTGCTATCCATGCTTTTCGAGAGATTGTTCATCTCGAGGGGTTTTCAGCACTATTCCGAGGAGTTACTGCTAATATGCTTCTTGGTGTAGCAGGAGCCGGGGTACTCGCAGGCTATGATCAGCTGCATCGAGTGGCTCATCGACAAGGTTATATTTTCGAGTCATATCAAGGTGCACTAAAGTGAAAAAGCCATTGTCTCAAATGTACATACAAGTGTAGCATTTCATACTGAGATGAAAGAAGAAAAGGAGCATGGGGAGGAAGTGGGATAGAAAGGGCCCCCGTGTGTGTTTTTGTGTATACAGTTGTACAGTTCATTAACTTTCAATGATTAATTTGTGATGCAATTGCAGATAACAAAGTTTTAGCAATAAACCTATGTTATTGACATTTCCCATGTAATGTGGAATTTCTTTTTTCTTTTTTTTTTTTTTTTGAATTTATTTCACATCTAAGTCGTGGCATATATTGTATTGGTTGCTTTGGGCTTGTGGTTGTAAAGCAAACAATCTTCAATTTAGTGATATTTAGTATTGTCCACTCATCAATTCAAATTCTTTGTTATCTCTTCTTTTCAACAAATTTGTTTTTCTTTTTAAATAAAAAAAGAAAGATATTTTAACAAAGCTTTCACTAACTCTGGTCAATGATTTAGCTTTGACAAGTATTTTATTGGTTTCGTCGACACTATAAATTAAATTTTAGATTTTGAGAAAATATTTTTTTTTAAAATTAATTAATTATATTTATGAAAATGTGTTAGCTAAAATCTTTTAATGGACAATGTGCTATACTTTTGGTATGCTAAATATAGTTCAAGTGGTATCATATTGTGGCATACTCTTTCCATCAATCTTTTAAAATTCTTGAGGGAGGTGGGAGATAAATTCCCGATATAGCAACAATATTTATTATTGGGGGGTTTGGTCGATTGCTTGATGAAAAATATTTTAAAATTTTTTTTCGAATGAGTCAACTTCTCAACAAATATAATTAAAAGGTTAAAATATGCTATAAACTACTGTATTCTTCGAAAATTTAAAATTTATTTTCTATATTTTTTATTTTAGGAATTTAATTATCAATTTTCAGAGTTTAAAATTCAGGTCCAATAACTAATATTGTTAAATTTTTTTGTTAAATTCAGTTCAATAACAATGTCTTTTTAATTACATGGCAATTAAGTGTGTATTTTTTTTAAAATGTCACACTAATAAATTTAATAAAAATTTAACGATATTAACAATTGAACCTTAATTTTAAAATTTGAAAAATAAAAGACCAAATTCATAAAAATAAAAGTATAGATGTTAAATTTTAAATTTTTAAAAATATAGTGAATTTTGATATGTTTTAACCTAGTTAAAAAACTTTAATATTTATTAAATAATCCAAACTTATCCTCCTAGGTCTTGAAATGATTTATAACCCTTAGTTATGTTCTATAATATTCCAATAAACTTTTCAAGCAGCATTTGGAATGTGAATTGAAAGGTTTTATGATTGGACGTTAGGAAGAATAAAAATATCATCCTGCCAAAAGTAAAAATAACTATCAAGTATTTATTATACTACATTGTTGGTTTACTTAAAATAATAAAATTGATGTTTTAAGTTTAAATTTTGTAAAGATAATCTTTTTTAATAATTTTATAATTAAATAGATATTGATTGATGAATTCTATCAAATTTTTAAAATAATACTATAAATAAAATTTTAATAAGTATTTATATTTAAAAATAGTTTGATTTAGAAATATGTATATATTTATATAAAAATCAATTGATAATTTAGTTATAATATTAAAATTAATTATTAATCATCTATGATGTTTCATATCTATATTTATTTATGATTAATTTTTTATTAATTTATTAATGAAAAAATATAAAAATATCTTCATAAAATATAACTGAATTTATATATTTGATTGATAATAAAATTAGTGTTGAGATATAATGAATTATGGGAAACAAATAGCGACTTAAGGAACAAAAAGAAAAAAAAGTCGAAGAACGTGGACGGTGACACGACGACGTATTAGTGGTTGACTAATAAAATACCCACGTTCGATACACAACATATCACTACATTATCATCCACAAACGTAGAATCCCCTTAAGTTTATCCTCACCTTACCAAAAGTCCTTCAACGTCACCAGAAGGATAATGTATAAATTATTTATAAAAAAAGAAACTCCTTAAAGTTTTTGCCTTGTGTAATTAGTTTTTCTATTTTGCTACATCTAAATAAAGTAAACTCTGAAAAGTTTATTTATGTTACTGTTTTTAGGTTAAATTATTAAAAAGTTATAAATTAAAAATATTAAAAATTGATAAACTGGTTTATTCAGTTCAATATTAATTTAATTGATCCAATCTTTTACTTTAGATGAAACTCCGATTAATTTTTAATCTAGCTAAAGATTTGATCTGAGTTTTGAAAATAATTACTAGTCTTATTTAAAAGGGAGTTTATTTAGATAAGTTATAAGATAGGTTTTAATTTTGGTATAAATCAATCATGAGTAAAAAAAGTATAGTAAATCAATCTATCTAAATAAAGGGATAAAGTTGAGAAACTTTTTATTATTTTAGTATTTATGTTATTCAAAATTTCCTTTTTCTAAAAAAATTTATATCTTAAACATGTATTCAACAAAAGTTCAAATTTATACATTCACTTTTCATATGATTTTTGTAATAAATAAAAAAAATAACTCCAATAAATATGTACTAGAAACTTTATTTTACGTGCATACATGTGAAAATTACAAGTAGAGAATATAAATATGTGTTTAAAAATAACATACAATAAATAATCAAACGTATGACTTAAAATTAATTATAAAACCCATGAAATATGTACAATATTAAAATTAAAAAAATAGATTAAATTATTTATCATTGTGTTTGTCATCAATCTTCAATCGGTGTGAAGTTAGTTTGTGACACCAAGCCAACTAAATACATTATTAATATTATGATCGTTGTTTGACTGATAGCATAGTGCATTTTTCGTCATTACGGAATACTATGGCCGATCTATGGCATTCTATTCGGGGTATTTGTATTTCCGACTTAGGGGAGAGACGTGTTCTTTTTTAGTTCTTTCATGAAGTGGATATTCAAAGAGTTATCGCGGGAACGCTATGGTTTTTCAATAACCATCTTTGTTACTTCATCGAATTCAGTCAGGAGAGAACCCGCTTTCTGTTCCACTAGTGTCATCCGAGTTCTGGGTCCAAGTTCAAGATCTTCCACCGGGGTTGATGACGGAGTCCATGGCCAAACAATTTGGGGATTTCCTGGTGCAATTTTTAAAGTATGACACGTTATTTCGGTAGATAAATTTTCAGCCGTATATGCGAATTTGAGTTCGGTTAGATGTCACTATTCCCCTGAAACGAAAAAAGAAAGTTCTGGTTGGCTTTGATCGGACCTTTTATGCTCGTTTCCAATACGAAAAACTTAGTCTTTTTTGTTTTATATGTGGAAAACTTGGACATGGTGAAAGTTTTTGCCATGTTTGTACCAGAATTGACCCATCAAAAATTGTTTTTGGATGGGATCTTGCTTAGCGTACAACAGCGAAGAGGCATTTTTCATCGGTAAGCAAGTGGCTCCAGGAAGCTAATGGGACTGAAAGCAGTTTGCTAGAAAAGATAAGAGAATGGATGGGTCAAAATTTGGGAAACACGAGTGATTTGGGGAATAACCGCAAGAATGATTTGGCAAAATTTTCAAATACAAATCTCATCCCTTTAGGATATGGTCAATCAGCGCAAGTCAAGAGATTGACTACATGGAGTAACGTGGCAAGCCAGGAAATTATTGGGCGATGGATAGTCATAGGCCAATGGAGTTTCAAATAGATGGGGAAAATAACCCGTTACATGCTTTGGAGGGCAAGAAACAACAGTGCATGTTACAAGAATCGAGCATACTATCGGTTTAAACTTCTGATGGGGTTTTTAATGATTTATCAGCTGGCTCTGCTGGACAGAGCAGCCGGGGGCAATGAAGCTCCTTAGTTAGAACATCCGGGTTTGGGAGACCTTGGATTGTTAACAGGCTCCGGAAAAAACTTAGGGTTATTAATCCTCGTATTTTGTTTCTTATTGAAACAAAATTAAATTCTAAAAAAAATAAAATTGGTAAGACTAAAATGTGGTTACCCCAATGGCACTAACATTGGGGCTTTTAGTTCAAAGGGAGGTATATCCTTGGGATGGAAAGGTAATGCTTTTGTGTTGCTTAGAAGTTATTCATGTTTTCATGTGAATGCGGATATTCATGATCTTGACATTGGTGAGACATAGAGGGTTATGGGTTTCTATGGTAACTTGAAAGAACATTATCGTCGGGAATCTTGAGATTTGCTTCGGCGGTTGAGGCGTGACCAATCAATCCTTTAGCTTGTGATTGGAGACTTTAATGAAATAACAAGTTCTTTTGAGAAAAAGGGGGTCGCCTTTGAGCAGAAAGACAAATGGCCGCTTTTCGACTTGCCTTGAAAGATTGCTCTTTTCATGATTTGGGATACGTTGGTAGATGGTTCACTTGGGAGAGGGGGAGTTTTTGTCTACAAACATACGGGAAAGATTGGATTGGGGTGTTGCTAATTCAGAATGGATGCATCTTTTTCCAAGTTGTACGATTGAACATCTGAATCTTTCGATTTCGGACTATTGTTTGATTCTCTTGGATACTTTGGGCAAGTTACGACATGAGAAAAGAAGTGGAACAAAATCCTTCTTTTTGAAGCTCAATGGTGTATGGATCGCTCTTTTGATGAGATTGTTAGGCAGGTGTGGGCTACTTATCATGCTAGTATCCCGAACAAGTTATTACTAGTTGGTCAACATTTCCAAAATTGGAGTCGTTCAATATCTCGTGACCAAAAGGGGCATCGTTTAAAGTTAAAAGAAAAGTTGTCTGCTCTTCTTAATCAGGATCCAACTGATGAAATATTGGCTGAAATTCTAGAGTCCAACTTGGGCTGAATTATGAGGCGGATAAAGAGGAGGTTTTTTGGGCACAACATGCTCACGGCTGCAGAATGGCGACAGAAATACTAGTTTTTTTTCACAAAGTTGCTGTGTCCTTTCATAATCGTTTTAGGATTCTTGGATTTGAGGATGATTTTAGGCAGTGGGCCTCCACACCAAAGAAAATGTTGTGGATGGCTTTGAAACATTATGGAGGGCTTTTTACGGCTTTCGATTCGGGGGTTGATGACAGGGTGCTTGACCTTTTTGAGCAGAAGGTTACTATGAGCATGAATGAAGATCTGCTTAAACCATTTTCAAAGGATATGATTTGGGATGCGGTGAAGTCGATGGCGCCTTTAAAGGCTCTTAAGATTGATGGTTTCCCAGCACATTTTTTTCAAAGGTACTGGCATTTTGTAGGTGATGAGGTTTCAAATTATTGTTTGGAGGTTTTACATGGTAGAATTGAAATGGGCGACATTAATAGAACCCATTTGGTATTCATCCCCAAAGTGGACAAACCAAAAAACCTTTCTTATTTTCGACCTATAAGCTTATGCAACGTGTTTTACAAGATTATTGCTAAAGTGTTGGTAGCTCGTATGAGTCGAATTTTAGACTGTTGTATTGATGAATCTCAAGGTGCTTTTATTCTAGGAAGGCATATATCGGACAACACGATAATTGCCTATAAGGTGATTCATTCTCTTAAAATGAAAAAACGGAGTAAGAATGAGAATTTTGCGCTTAAACTCGACCTCAATAAAGCGTATGACCGGGTGGAATGGTATTTCTTGGCTGGAATGATGTCTTGACTGGGTTTTCATCAAAATTTGATTATTCTCATTATGCGGTGTGTTTGTTCAATTACTTACACAGTGGGAATTAATAAGGATGTTAGCAATTATTTTACTCCGTCGAGAGGATTAAGGCAAGGTTATCCGCTTAGCCCTTACCTTTTCATTGTTTGTGCGGAAGGTCTTTCTACATTATTGAAAGAGGCTAAACGTAATCACATGATGCGCGACGCTTTGATTGGAAGGGGTAAGCTAGTGATTACTCATTTTTGTTTGCGGATGATTACATCATTTTTTGTGATGCTTTGACTGATGGGGCTCACATTGTAAGCAAGATCCTAATGGAATATGAATTGGCTTCAGAACAGCAAATTAATCTGGACAAGTCTCTCATTTATTTTGGTACTTGTGTTGAGGTTGAGGCTAGAAGCTTGATCTTTAATGCTCCAGGTGTTAGGATGTCAATGAACCCCGAAAAGTATTTAGGTTTTCCTATAATGGTTAGGCGGAAAAAGAAATGGGCATTCACTAATGATGTTGATAGACTTCGAAGGCATATTAAAGGGTTGAGTTTTCAATACCTTTCAATGGGTGGTAAAGAGGTGTTTATAAAGGCCGTTTTACAAGCAATATCGATCTATGTTATGTAGTGTTTTGCATTGCCAAAAGACTTATGTCATCAGCTTGAAAGTATTATGAATAAGTTTTGGTGGTCAAACAGTAAAACTGCAAAAGGTATTCACTGAAGTACGTGGAGCGCACTCTGTAAGCCAATGGCTAATGGTGGGCTGGGTTTCTGGGATCTTCACTTATTTAATAGAGCCCTTTTAGCTAAACAAGTTTGGCGCATATTATCCCAACCTGATTGTCTTTTATCCAGAGTCCTTAAATCTCGTTATTATCCATTTACTGATATTTTGTCAGCTAAGATTGGTTCTTACCATTCCTTTACCTGGAGAAGTATTTGTTGTGCGAGGGAGCTATTTGATTATGATCTTCTGTGGCAAATTGGTTTTGGTACGAAGGTGAAAATCTGGAATGACCCCTGGCTGCCGGGTCTTGAGAATGGTAGATTGTTAGTACAGGCTATCGACACTCACTAGATAACTGTTGATCAGTTAATTAATACTGACACTGGTACCAAGAACAAGTCGGTAATTTGCAAGATTGTTGATGATGAACAGGCGAGGCATATCTTTACCATTCCTCTTATGAGTTGTAATGCTCAAGATACGTTGGTCTGGCGCCATGATGCTTCTGGGGAGTTTTCGGTTAAGAGTGGTTATCAAACCTTGCTTACAAAAATGACTCTATTTATATGTGGAACTTTGGCCTCTTAGGATAACTACAAAACACTTTATACATCAATTTGGGGTTTGCAGCTCCCTGCTAAAATCAAAATTCACCTATGGCGTATCCTAAACAATTATGTGTTTCATTTCTGTAATTTGGCCAAACGGAGACTGCGAGTTGAGACTGTCTGTCCTTTGTGCAGGGAGGCTCTAGAGGATTCACATCACCTATTGTGGACTTGTACTGTGTTACGACAACTCTGGGATCTCTTGAATCTCTCTTTCGATTTCAGTGTCGATACCTTGGATGGAAAAACACAGTTTGTAAGTAATTTTCTAGCTATTGACTTGTCATCAAAGAAACTACTAACTATTTCTTTATGGGCTCTTTGGTATAAAAGGAATAAGCTGGTTAATGAAGGTCTCAATTTTGGGTTGCATGAACTTAAGTGTTTCATACAGAGTTATCCTCAGGATTTTAGCAGTAGAATAGTTAATGACTCTTCTCTGGGTGTTCCAATGAATGTTTTATGGCAACCACCTACAGCTAGGACAATTAAAATAAACTTTGATGCTTTTTTTACGAGTACCACTAATGCTTCTATTTTAGCAGTTTGGCTAGAGATGCGAAAGGTCAAATTATGGGTGCTTGTACTTACCCTCTTATAGACGTTGCCGATGCTTTTGTTGCAGAAGCCCGTGCATGCGAAAGGGCTCTATATTTTGCACAGGATATGGGCTTCAATAATCTCATTCTGAATGGAGACTCCCTGACAACTATCAAAAAATTAAATTCGTCCAAAGATGATTGATCTATCCTTAGACCGGTTACGCAGAATATTCAGTTTTTAGAGAGGTTTTTTGAGGCTGTCGCATACCATTTTGTTCCTATAGAGGTTAATAGGGCGGCGTATGTTTTGGCGATGAATGGACGCCATCGGAACACCCCTTTTTTCTAGGTTGAAGAAGCTTCGGATCCTGTTGAAAACTGGTGGAGATGGATCAGTCCGTATGGTTTTGTCATCGTTAAGGGTTTCCTTTGCTTTGAAGTTTGGAGAAGGTTCGAGTTGAATCTTCATGGCTAGCTTCAAAGCTTCCTTCTTTTTGTCCCATAGTGTTTAGAAGGTTTCTTTCTGATTTGGAAGGCTTTGGTTGGTATTCATCTTGGGGTTTTCTTGTTAATGGTTTTGTGGTTGTTGTTTTTTCTTTGGTGTTGTTTCTGTGTGCTCTGTCTTTTGGTGTTTTTGACTATTTAGTTTATTGCTGTTGTCGTTTCTGTCGCTTCAGACTTTGTTTGAGCCACTCTACCATTACTAATGCATATCAGTTTATCTTTTGACAAAAAAAAAATATACAAATGTATGTTTAAAAATAGCATTCAATAATAATGAATGGCATGGTACGAAACTAATTAATAATAACAAATGAAATATGTATGTTATTAAAATGAACAAAATTAGATTAAGTTGTTTCTCATGGTGGGTGTTGTCATCAATCTTAAGTCGGTGTCGAGTTAATTTGTGATACAAACTCAATCAAATACATAATTAATAAATAAAACTGATGGAGATAATAAAGCGTGCATAATAAAATTAAAATATATAAAAATATTACAATAAAACTTTAGTTGAGTAGTAAATTGAAAATTTGACAAATATAATTGGCGTGAGTTCAAATCTCACTATATGCATATTTTATTGGTTTTTAATGTGAAAAATAAAAGTATTTTGAATAATATTATTTATTTTGATTACGGAGGACATTTTCATAATTTTTTAATTGAACCAATTCAATTAGGAATTTAAATAATAGTCAATAAAGTTGTCCATAGGTCAAGTAGGGTTCTGGCTGAATATTTTAGGCCCAGTTGATAGGCTTGGGCCCGGCCTGTATTAATTTTTTTAAAATATTTTATTATAAAAATATAATATATCAAAAACATTAAAATCATTAAAACAAATGTTTCTCAAGAAATTGAAAATACATTAAAAAGTCTTTATACTAATACAGTTGCAACTAAAATAGTAGCAAAATTAACAATAAAACAAATGTTGTAGACATATATCTGGGTTGGGTTGGGCCCGAGCAAAAAAAAAAAGCTTACCCGAGACTTGACCTATTTAAAAAACAAATCTAATTTTTTGTTCAAGCTCATATATTTGTCCAAATACTCATTTTTTAGACAAACCTTTAAACCTAGTCGAATCATCCGCTATGGACAACTCACTAATCAATTAGATATTTTTATTTTGTGTAGTCAAATTTATTCATATCCGACTTCCAAGAACTTTAATAAAATTTTGATTACATTAATTTATTGCAAGAAAACAAAAATCTAAGATATTTTTCCTTAGTATTTAAACAACCAATCAAATTATGATTTTGAATTTAAGACTTCCACCTCAAAAGAAAAGTCAATGAAATTGATTTAATAAAAATGATAATCAATTTTATGTTATTATTTTGTTAAATTATGTTGTCGCGATTAATATATATTATTAACTTTAAGTTTAATTATTAAGTTGAGTTTGAATTTATATGTACGAGTTTAATTAATCAAGCTAAGCTCGAGTTTATCAATATTTAAATTTGGCTTGATTTTATTATACATTTAGTGTCACTTATCACCGAGTCCCAACTCAATTGTGAAATTATTAAAAATCTATTATTTTATGAACTAACAAAATATATATGAGAATTATAAAATTTAAACTCAAAATATTATAATTTTCATTACCTTAATTTTACCATTTCAATCAAGTAATATTTAATTTTTACATTTTTATAAATTTGTTAGATAAAAATACTATTAATGTGCTATAATCTAATATATTTTAACTAATTATGAGATGTGAATTAAAGTTATTGGTGTGATAGAAAAAAAGAGACTTGCAGTGATTTTAAAATTTTAATTTAAGAATTAAACCTTAGAAAACCTTCGTCCTTATCTTCAAAAATATAATTATAATATTTAATTTTTATTTAATATTAAAATCATACATCACATTTAATTTATTTTTACTCCAAATATGGAATGTAATTGGTGAAAATTTAAAGAACTTAATAATATATGGAAAAGAAGTTATTGATGGTGGGAAATGTTGGTAGTTAATAAAGAATGGTAGGTTATTTTTCTTTAAAAAGTAAATTTTAAACTAAAAATAATAAAAAGAAATATTAATTAAACATATTAATATCTTGATGAAGACGCTCATAATTATATTAAAAAATGTTAATATCATAATTATTATATATATGATTTTACAACTTAGATTTATTTTATAATCTTATTGATTGATATTTGATTAAGTTTTAATTTAGTTAGTATTGTTGTTATTGTAGCATTTAGAAGGATGTGTATTTGAATGTGTTTTAAGTACTAATTTTCTTTCAATTTAAAAGTTTGAAGGGTTATAAATAGAAATAAACATTGTATCAAAACTTAAAAGATTTTATTTTTTTTAACTTTTGATTTTAATATTTTTATACATTGTTTTTCAAATAAAAACAAAATTTTAAAGGAAAAGATTTTAAGTTCGAATCAATATCTTTTAAATTATAACAATAAAAGCAATTAAATAAAGATTCAATCTACAATTACTTAATTAGACTTTTATATGGTCTTAGAACTACAAATGGTTATTATTATTATTATTATTATTATTATATAAGAGAGCAATTAAGATCATGTTGATTTAATCTTGAAGTAAATGGGTAAACTTGTAAGTGAGTATAAAATCAATGTTATTTATTAAAGTGATGAGATGAAAAATAAATTTTAATTCAATTTCACAATTTATATTTATTTGGTATTAATTTTTTTTACCTAATTGGTATTTAAATTTAGGAAACGCAAGTTAATTTATTTTTTTTTATATTAGGCTAACACCGTGAAAATACATTGCTAAGATGTTAACAATCAATACCATAATGGCACGTGAGATTTTTTTGTCATGTGTCAAAATGTAAGCTTGTCATCTGTCACCATTCTATTGGTTATTAATGTCATGTTAGTGCCATGTTAGCGTTGTCGAAACCATTTTAAAAATCAGTTTAGAAAATGGGGATCGACTTTAAAAATAAAAATGGGAGTCGCCACCAATCTCTTTTTACTTAGGTGTGATTGGATCATCTTTTAAAACGTTTTATTTTAAAACATTTGATTTTGGTCCACGAAAAAATAAGAAAACGGGTTCGAAATCGATTACGTACGATGAAGGGTTAACACACTCGTAACGCCCAAAAATTGGTACCTAATTGATAAAATCATGTCTAAATGTTTGAAATTTTAAAAAAATTAAAATAAGATCCTTTATTTGAAGGTAAACCAAGACTACCTATCTCAAAGAAATAAGAATACCACATCCAGTAAGTTAGGATATAGTATCTCATGACTTCAAAGCTAGGTACATCTTTATTTTAGAAAATTCTTACCTCGAGATACAAAACATCACACCCAATAAGTTAGGATACAACGTTTTGAATTCCCAAGAATAAGGTTTTTTGTAATATCCGGATTTATGGCCTATGCATTTTTGCTTAAGTATGTGTGAAAGCATGTCTATGTGTTCTGAATTGTGTGGCATGAATTTTGGAAACTTTAAAGTGTAGTAAATGCCTTAGAAATTATTCGATTTTCAATTTAAAAGAGGAAGCTTAACCAAAAAGGCCTTAAGAAAATTAATAGGGGAAATAAGACACTAAATTGGGCTTGTTTAAGTGGCTTGGAGGCGCCACTTAGGGCCTTAGTAAGTGACGCCACAAGCATGGGTGCAAGGCCTAGGTTCGAGCTGCAAGGGAAGCAAATAAAGGAGTTTTATTTTGCTACAGGGGTGAGCAGTAGTGGACGGCACCAAGGCACTAAAGGGATGAGTTTAATCCTCTTTAAAATTAGGCTAGATAAGGGGATAAATGATGGATTAATTTCATTAATTTGAATAAGGTGATAAAGAGAAAATTTAGGGATTAGATAGGGGAAGAGTGTGGCCGGCCTAGGGACTCTCTTGAAGGGAATTTCAGCCAAGATAGTAAGGGGGGATAGTCGAATTTCATCTAGCAAATTAGCCTCCCTTTTCGTTTGTTCTTTTCTCTCCAAAGTTTTCTCTTCTTTTTCTTTTATTGGTTCTAGCCGAAATTTCCAACTTCCTAAAGACCACCATTGCCGATTCTTCCTAGTCCCATACTTTTCCATTGAAGCCGAACTCCCATCATCAATATTCCTCTTCTTTTTCTCTCAATCTTCCAAAAGCCGAAAGCAGGTTCTTTTTGGACCATAGCCGATTGGTTCATTAAAACCCCAAAAGCCGAATTTAAGTGATCAACAAGTAGTCCTAGCCGAATATCTCTGTGGGTTTTTGGTAAAGGTGCCGTCGACTACAACACTAAGGGTAAGGATCCGATTGTTGTCATATTATTCCTTTTCCTTAAAGTCGAAATCAAAACTCTAATACCATTAATGATCTTGGCCGAATCTTTGAAGGAGAATTTCAGGATTTCTAGTGCAGCCGATTTCTAGGGGAGGTCTTTCTTCGGGATTTTAAGGATCTAAGGTAAGTCATGTGTATGTTCGGCCAAGGGCCATCTATTGAAATTAAATGTTAGAATTGAATCTAACATAGTGCTTGTAGGGAGTTCGACAGATACCAAAGATAAGTGATATTTTCGAGATTTAGATCCACAAGGTGAGTGCAGAGGGTATTCGGCCAAGGCCATATTTGGTGTTTTAGATCTATTTCTTAATTATTCAGAAGCCAAAAATTAACCTATGAAGTGATTTAGTGCTAGCCGATTTCAAGAAAAAGGCACTACAAAGTTTTCAGGATTTGAGGAGTACTCAAATCGGTAGCAAGGTAAGAAGCTTTGGGATTTGGTTATTTAGCCGAATAGGCTTTTGCTAATATGTTTAGGGTTGGCTGAATATAGGAACTAAGGATCTAGGACGCTAGATCGAGATTTTTGGGATTTCAGTGAATTCATTAAAGAAACCAGGTGTGTACCCCACACTAACTCTTAATAGATTTATGGCATCAATTAATATATGTGTTCATAATAATGTGAAATATGGCTAACCATGCAAAAGGTACAAAGTACCTGTGCGTTTACCTACTCCTACTATGAGTATAATATGATCATTATGGCATATATGTGAAACTATAAGAATGTGAATAAGGAATATGACATGATTAATGCATAATTGTATGACATGGGGCATATGGGTGATATGTAAAAGGAAGTGATCCGGTGGTATTAAACCACAATATCTGAATGTGGTGACTTATGTCACATAATCAAATGTGTGACTTATGTCACGTAATCGAAAGTGGTGACTTTTGTCACAAAATATTATCTGGTGGCTATGCCACGAAATTATAAGGGCGATGAGCATGTCGTCTACAGCGACTGCCTTCGATGATGTGTAGCGGATGGAGGGTTGACTTAGTAGTCCCCACGGTGTGATGGTTGGTACGGGTGATGTGTAGCGGATGGTTATCTAGTTTGGGTTCGAGATTGCATCATATTATTTAATTGCTATATGTATATGTATAAACTGACATGCTTAAATTGATTGAGACTTGTGTTGGTTGTTACACATCGAGTCTGCTTTGACTCACCCCATTGTGGGATTATTTTTCGTGTGACACACGGTGATGGACCAAGTCGGCGGGGAGCTCAATGGTGGCCATGCTTAGCTCGTAGATTATTTTTATTTTTATTAGTTTTTAATACTTAAGTCTTGAATTATTTCGGGTTTTGTTTGATGTAATAAGGCCATAACTAAACAGATTATGCATGCATTTTAATTATTTAAGTATGATACGATTTTTATTAATTTAAAGTTAAAGTCAATTTTTCATAAATATAAATATTAAATGTTTTGACACCTAATCAACACGAATCAACTGTTTCTCAAAAACACACAAGAATTTTGGCAAAGTTCAAATAAGTTTTGAATGGTTTTTCTCTAGAAGCATACCAGATCCGGTCAGGGCTTGTGGGCTGGGTTTGGAGTGTTTCAGCTTGGTATCAGAGCCCGGTTCAAAACTCGGCCTTGAGGGCTTTTTGGGCCCAAAATGTTTCTTTCTTTCGAAATTGGGTTTTATAAGAAATTGAGCGGGTTTTCTGGCATGGCACTTGAGTCTCCGGCCCGAAGTCCACCAAGTAAGTACTCCTAACTCTTTTGTGATTGTATGTGGGATTTATAGGGACGTAGATTAGTAAATTAGGAATTAAACCCTAGGACTAGTCTACTTCAACATCAAGTTACATAAAACTTAAAGTCAATCAAACAAACTTGTGTCTAAGTCGCCGAGTTAGGGTGTGGCAACCATTGTGCGCATGTCTAGGATTGGTTTCGGTGGGAGCTTGGTATTTAAGCAATCCTAGTGACTCACCTCCTCTCCACTCGAATCCTACATGGTGCGTAGTGATGGTTCACCCTAATCAAGAGGACTTATTCACGGGCTAAACTCAATAATTAAAACCCGAAAAGGGACTAGCCATATTTTTATAAAAACCCTAGTTTTAAAATCATCAAACTACCCCTTTGAATCGTCAACGCGATTTTGATAATTTTTCTGAAAAATCCCCGTTTTACAAAATTACTAAAATGCCCTTGGTTCATAAAATTTTCATACTACCCACAATTTTTATCAAGATAAAAATCCAAAAAAAACCCTAATTTTGCAAAATATTAAGATACCTTGATCTAAAAAATTTACGAAATTACCCCTGATTTGCAACTTGACCAAATTACCCCTAACCTGTACAAATGACCAAAGTACCCTCAGAATGGAAAACCACCGAAGTACCCTCAAATTAGGAATCTTTAAAAATACCCTTGTTTTGAAAAGTCACCAGGAACCATATTTTGCAAAAAATTACCGAAATGCCCCTGGTTTGAAAAATTATAAAAATACACTCAGTTTATAAAATTATCATTTTACCCTTAAAATTTTCTTACCAAATATTTCAAATTTTGTAAAATGCCAAAATTTCTACCTTGTGAAATTTGCAAATACCCTAATTTGGAAAATTACCAAAATACCCCTATAGGATAAAATTACGAAAATACCCTAGGTAGTGGAAAACAACAAACAATGACAACTACAATATTTTCTGTAATGAACGCAAGTTTATGAATATGATTGAATGATTGAATTGAGACTGTATGTGTATGAGATCGAAAGAACTACTCCCTAGAACTATTGAACATAAGGCTGTTCGTGATAAATCGATGGAACAAAACTAATTTATAAAATAATCGATAAATGATTCGAAAGTATGAACTCTAGAGGACGTGGTCGTAACGTGCGTGGCCGTGGTAGAGGCCGAATGACTGTGTCGGAGTCTATTAGGTCAGGACAAGGGTCCGAAAATGAAATGCCACCACCACCACCAGTCGCTGATGTGGAATATCAGGATCAAACGGGGAGGATGCAGTGTCTCAGGCGATGCTGCGGGTTTTGGAAAGGGTGGCTAGAGTAGGTGGAGGCATGGGGGCTCGGAAGTCGGTACCTAAGCGACTTCGAGCCAATGGAGCTGAATTTTTTCGTAGAGTATCTGGTGTGGAACCCAATACGGCTGAGTATTGGTTAGAGGCGACGGAACGGATTATGGATGACTTGGACCTAACTGCTAAAGAGAAGCTGAAAGGGGTAGTGTCGCTACTCCGTGATGAGTCATATCAATGGTGGCTCACAGTGCGGGATGGTGCTGCAGCAGACGATCTTACTTATGAATATTTTAAGGTGGCATACTAGAAGAAGTACATAGAAACTAGTTATGTGGATGAGCAGAGGAAGGCATTTCTGAGGTTGGTCCAAGGGAATAAGACCGTAGCGGAGTACGAGGCTAAATTTTTAAGGTTGAGCCATTATGCTCGAGGTATCGTGTCGACGGAGCATGAGCGGTGTGTCTAGTTTGAAGACGGACTGAGGGATGATCTAAAGTTATTGATAGCTCCACAGCAGGAATGGGAGTTTGCCGTACTGGTAGAGAAGGCTAAGGTAGCCGAAGGAATTAAGGACTCTGTGAGGCAGAACACGGATCAAAATAGGCAGAAGAGAGGCTTTGGGTCATCAGGGTCTTCAAGGAATGAGCAAAAGAGGCCTAGAGTTGATGGGTCATGGGTCGATGAAGTCGCTTCTTGGAGGCGATATCATACTTGTGCCTAATATAGGAAGATGCATTTAGAAGAGTGTTGGAAGAAGACGGGAGGATGCTTTAAGTGTGGATCTAAGGACCACATGATTAAGGATTGTCCCATGAGAACCGAAAGGGGTCGACCAGTAAGCCAAGGTTCTAATCAGGCTGGAAGAGGAGGACAGCAGCCATCGCGAGGTCGTGGTTTGGTGGCAGAGGTAACGGTGCTAATGGAGGACGGGAAGCATCGGGCCGAAGTGTTGGTAACACGGAGGCAAGACAACCGGGTTTAGTATATGCAGTTCGACGAAGGGAGGACGGAGATGCATCGAACGTCATAATCAGTACGTTCCTTATATTTGGCAAGCCTTACTTTGCTTTGATTGATGTGGGCTCTACCCACTCATATGTTGCATGTAGAGTAGTTGAAACTCTAGGAATAGCCTCTGAACTTTCTAGTAGGGAGATGACTGTAGTAAGCCCGTTAGGTCAAACTGTAGTGATAAACAAGATATTTCAGAAAGTACCTTTAGAGATTCAGGAGTGATATTCCCTGCCGACTTAATGGAATTACCCTTCGGAAAATTTGATCTTATTCTTGGCATGGACTGGCTAGTAGAGCATCAGGCTGTATTGGATTGTGCAGCCAAACGAATGGAGTTAAGGACCCCAGAGGATGAAGTGATAGTTATGATAAGGGAAAGAATAAACTACTTGTCTAATATAGTTTCAGCCTTAAAAGCTGATAAGTTGGTTCGGAAGGGGTGTAAGGCATTTTTGGCTTTCATCAGTGCGTTGGATACAAAAGAAGGGGGAGCTAGTGGAGTTAGAACCGTAAGGGAGTTTTTGGATGTCTTTCCGGAGGAATTATCAGGAATACCCCTGGATAGGGAGGTGGAGTTTGAAATTGACTTGTTGTCGGGTACAGCTCCTGTGTCAATTGCCCCATACAGAATGGCACCAAAGGAGTTGGTTGAGCTCAAGGCTCAAATTCAAGAGTTGCTAAACCATGGGTTTATCCGACCCAGTGTGTCTCCATGGGGAGCACCGGTCTTGTTCGTGAAGAAGAAAGACGGAACTATGCGCATGTGCATAGATTATCGCCAGTTGAATAAGCTGACCATCAAGAATAAGTACCATTTGCCAAGGATCGATGACTTGTTCGATCAGCTTAAGGGGGCGGTAGTGTTCTCATAGATAGATCTAAGGTCTGGATATAATCAGCTTAAGATGAAGGAGGCTGATATCCATAAGACAACTTTCCGAATAAGGTACGGGCATTATGAATTCTTGGTAATGCCATTCAGATTGACAAACGCCCCAGTCGCGTTCATGGACATGATGAACCGGGTTTTCCAACCCTATCTGGACTGGTTCGTGGTTGTGTTCATAGACGATATATTGGTGTATTCGAAGTCTGAGGAAGAACATAACGAGCACCTCCGAGTTGTGTTGCAAGTATTAAGGGAAAAGAAGCTCTACGCCAAGTTCAGCAAGTGTGAATTTTGGCTTAAGGAGGTTACGTTTTTAGGACATGTGGTATCCGCTGAAGGAATAAAGGTGGATCCTCGGAAGATTGAGGTAATTTTGGATTGGAAACCACCTAAGTCTGTGGCGAAAGTTCGTAGCTTTTTAGGTTGGGCAGGCTATTATAGAATGTTCGTGGAAAGGTTCTCATCAATAGTCGAACCTTTGACAAAGTTACTAAGGAAGGAGGTACCTTTCATATGGATCGATAAGCAGCAGGAGAGCTTTGAAAAGCTTAAGAGGGTCTTGACCGAAGCTCCATTTTGATTCACTGAGGCAAGGAAGGATTTAAGTGGTGTCTTGTGATGCTTCCCATACGAGTTGGGAGGTGTCCTTATGCAAAATGGAAGGTAGTTGCTTATGCGTCTCGACAACTAAGGCCACATGAGGTTAACTACCCGACGATGACTTGGAATTAGCGGCGATGGTCTTTGCTCTTAAGGTGTGGAGGCACTACTTATATGGAGAGAAGTCCGTAATCTACACGCACCACAAAAGCTCAAGTATCGCTAACTCGAAAAGAGTGAATCAGAGGCAATGAAGGTGGGTGGAATTATTGAAGGATTATGATTGCTCCATAGAGTACCACCCGGCAAGGCGAATGTGGTGCGAGATGCCCTAAGTCGGAAGGTAGTGACGGATCTGAGGGCAATGTTCGCACATTTAAGCCTCTATGATGATGGAAGTTTGCTAGCGAAGTTGCAAGTTAAGCCGTCATGGTGAATAAGGTGAAAGAGGGTCGGTTGGCGGATGAGGATCTAAGTGCTAAGTTTGACAAGTGCAGTGGGGAGTTGAAGGACTATGGTATTAATGGCGAAGGAGTATTGTGTTTCAAGGGTAAGGTCTCAGTATCTTCAAGAACGAGGAGTTAAGCGGAGAATTCTTGAGAATCGCATAGTAGTACTTATGCTATGCATCCCGGAGGCGATAAGATGTATAGAGATCTAAGGAACAATTTTGGTGGCACGGTCTTAAGGGGAAGTTACCAAATTTGTAGGAAGTGCTTGACATGTCGATAAGTTAAGGTTTGAACACCAAGTTCCGTCGAGGTTGCTTGACCAATCTGATTTCGCGATGGAAGTGGGAGAGAATTACCATGGACTTCGTTAGTGGCCTTCCCCTTACGCCTATTAAGAAGGACTCGGTATGGGTGATAGTGGATCGGTTGACAAAGTTCGCTCATTTCATTCTAGTGCGGGTTGACTATTCTCTCCAAAAGCTAGCAAAGTTGTATGTAGCTGAGATCGTAAGGTTGCACGGAATGCCGGTGTCGATTATCTCGGATAGGGATCCGAGGTTTATGTCTCAATTTTGGAAGGCACTACACCAAACTTTAGGCACTAGATTGGATTTCAGTACGGCATTCCATCCGCAGTCAGACGGTCAATCTGAGCGGGTAATACAAGTGTTAGAGGATATGCTAAGAGGATGTGTGATAGACTTCAGAGAAAGTTGGGAAGAATATTTGCCTTTAGCGGAGTTTGCATATAATAACAGCTATTAGGCAAGTATTCGGATAGCACCATACGAAGCACTGTATGGTCGGAAGTGTCGCACTCCTACATGTTGGACGGAACTAGGGGAACGTCAGATTTTGGGTTCAAAAATTGTGGCAGAATCCGAGGAGAAGGTTAAGATAATCCGGGCACGATTGAAGGAGGCGTCTGACAGGCAAAAGTCTTACACAGATCTCAAGCGGAAGGAAATTGAGTTTGCTGTGGGAGACTATGTGTTTCTTAAAGTTTCGCCTTGGAAAAAGGTAATGAGATTTGGTCGCAAAGGGAAGTTAAGTCCCAGGTTTATAGGAACTTATCGGGTATTGAAGCGAGTTGGACCAGTGGCATACCAATTGGAGTTGCCTCCGGAATTGAAGCAGATGCACGATGTATTTCATGTTTCCATGCTACATCGATACCGATCGGATCCATCTCACGTTGTTCCGGTTGAAGAGGTGGAGCTGAGACCAGATCTATCTTATAAGAAAAAGCCGATTCAGATTCTTGAACGAGATGTGAAGGTGCTTCGGAGAAAGTCGATCCCCCTGGTTAAAGTGTTATGCCGTAACCATAGATCGGAGGAAGCTTCTTGGGAGCCAGAAGAAGCAATGCGACAGCAATACCCCCATCTATTCTAGCCAGGTAATTTTGAGGTTGAAATTATTTTAAGGGGGTAGAATTGTAATATCCGGGATTTATGGCCTATGTATTTTTGCTTAAGTATGTGTGAAAGCATGTCTATGTGTTCTGAATTGTGTGGCATAAATTTTGGAAACTTTAAAGTGTAGTAAATACCTTAGAAATTATTCGATTTTTAATTTAAAAGAGGAAGCTTAACCAAAAAGGCCTTAAAAAATTAGTAGGGGAAATAAGACACTAAATTGGGCTTGTTTAAGTGGCTTGGAGGCGCCACTTAGGGCCTTAGTAAGTGACGCCACAAGCATGGGTGCAAGGCCTAGGTTCGAGCTGCAAGGGAAGCAAATAAAGGAGTTTTATTTTGCTGCAGGGGTGAGCAGTAGTGGACGGCACCAAGGCACTAAAAGGATGAGTTTAATCCTCTTTAAAATTCGGCTAGATAAGGGGATGAATGATGGATTAATTTTATTAATTTGAGTAAGGTGATAAAGAGAAAATTTAGGGATTAGATAGGGGAAGAGTGTGGCCGGCCTAGGGACTCTCTTGAAGGGAATTTCGGCCAAGATAGTAAGGGGGGATAGCTGAATTTCATTTAGAAAATTAGCCTCCCTTTTCGTTTGTTCTTTTCTCTCCAAAGTTTTCTCTTCTTTTTCTTTTATTGGTTCTAGCCGAAATTTTCAACTTCCTAAAGACCACCATTGCCGATTCTTCCTAGTCCCATACTTTTCCATTGAAGCCGAACTCCCATCATCAATCTTCCTCTTCTTTTTCTCTCAATCTTCCAAAAGCCGAAAGTAGGTTCTTTTTGGACCATAGCCGATTGGTTCATTAAAACCCCAAAAGCTAGAATTTAAGTGATCAACAAGTAGTCCTAGCCGAATATCTCTGTGGGTTTTTCATAAAGGTGCCATCGACTACAACACTAAGGGTAAGAATTCGATTGTTGTCATATTATTCCTTTTCCTTAAAGCCAAAATCAAAACTCTAATACCATTAATGATCTTTGGCCGAATCTTTGAAGGAGAATTTCGGGATTTCTAGTGTAGCCGATTTCTAGGGGAGGTCTTTCTTCGGGATTTTAAGGATCTAAGGTAAGTCATGTGTATGTTCGGCCAAGGGCCATCTATTGAAATTAAATGTTAGAATTGAATCTAACATAGTGCTTGTAGGGAGTTCGACAGATACCAAAGACAAGTGATATTTTCGGGATTTAGATCCACAAGGTGAGTGCAGAGGGTATTCGGCCAAGGCCATATTTGGTGTTTTAGATCTATTTCTTAATTATTCAGAAGCCGAAAATTAACCTATAAAGTGATTTAGTGCTAGCCAATTTTAAGAAAGAGGCACTACAAAGTTTTCGGGATTTGAGGAGTACTCAAATCGGCAACAAGGTAAGAAGTTGATTGCGTTAATCCTTCGGGATTTGATTATTTAGCCGAATAGGCTTTTGCTAACATGTTTAGGGTTGGCCGAATATAGGAACTAAGGATCTAGGACGCTAGATCGGGATTTTCGGGATTTCAGTGAATTCATTAAAGAAACCAGGTGTGTACCCCACACTAACTCTTAATAGATTTATGGCATCAATTAATATATGTGTTCATAATAATGTGAAATATGGCTAACCATGCAAAAGGTACAAAGTACCCAGGTACGTTTACCTACTCCTACTATGAGTATAATATAATCTGTTATGGCATATATGTGAAACTATAAGAATGTGAATAAGGAATATGACATGGTTAATGCATAATTGTATGACATGGGGCATATGGGTGATATGTAAAGGGGAAGTGATCTGGTGGTATTAAACCACAATATCTAAATGTGGTGACTTATGTCACATAATCTGAATGTGTGACTTATGTCACGTAATCTGAAAGTGGTGACTTTTGTCACAAAATATTATCTGGTGGCTATGCCACGAAATTATAAGGGCGATGAGCATGTCGTCTGCAGCGACTACCTTCGATGATGTGTAGCGGATGGAGGGTTGACTTAGTAGTCCCCACGGTGTGATGGTTGGTATGGGTGATGTGTAGTGGATGGTTATCTAGGTTTGGGTTTGGGATTGCATCATATTATTTAATTGCTATATGTATATGTGTAAACTGACATGCCTAAATCGATTGAGACTTGTGTTGGTTGTTACACACTGAGTCTGTTTGACTCACCCCGTTGTGGGATTATTTTTCAGGTGACACACAGTGATGGACCGGTCGGCGGAGCTCAATGGTGGCCATGCTTAGCTCGTAGATTATTTTATTTTATTAGTTTTAATACTTAAGTCTTGAATTATTTGGGTTTTGTTTGATGTAATAAGGCCATAAGTACTAAGCAGATTATGCATGCATTTTAATTATTTAAGTATGATACGATTTTTATTAATTTAAAGTTAAAGTCAATTTTTCATAAATATAAATATTAAATGTTTTGACACCTAATCAACACGAATCAACTGTTTCTCAAAAGCACACAAGAATTTTGGCAAAGTTCAAATAAGTTTTGAATGGTTTTTCTCTAGAAGCATACCAGATCCGGTCAGGGCTTGTGGGCCGGGTTTGGGGTGTTTCATTTCTTATTTAAAACTTGAGACTTCTTTGTTACGAAAGAATATAAACATCACATCCAGCACGTTAAGGCACTATTTCCCGAATTTCTAAATACCAAAACATTGTCATATTTTAAAAACCTTTAGATAAAATATTAATTTTACAAAATGTATTTTTTTATTTTAAACAATAACCATGTTACAATATTGCATTCATACATTATCGAACATAAATATTAAAAATAATTATAATACATTAACATCTAACATAGACAATATAACTAAAATAACTACACTAGAGTAAAAATAATAGTACAATAAGAATATATTAGTAAAAAAAATAATATAGGTTAATGTAAAAATAATAGTAAAATGAAAGACAATAGTAATGAAAATAACATAAAAAATATTAATAATAAAATAATAATAATTATAGTAATAATACTAATAATACCTAATTGGTATTTAAATTTAGGAAACGCAAGTTAACCTAGTTTTTTTTTTTTTGATATTAGGCTAACACCGTGAAAATACATTGCTATGGTGTTAACTAGAGGTGTGCATGGGCCAGGCCGAGTTTGGGCCGGGTCCAACTAAAAATTTAAGCCATTTCATTGGGCTCGGGCCCGGCCCAAAAAATGGGCCTAAAATTTTGCCCAAGCCCTGCCCATATAAAATGCTAAAACCCAGGCCCGACCCGGCCGGCCTGTATTAATTTTTTATAATATTTTATATAATTTTTAAATATATATAATACATCAAAAATACTAAATAAATCAAAATAAATATTTTTCAACAAATTAAAAATAAATTTTAAAAATATGTAGACTTAAATAACACTAAAATAGAGGCAACTTAACAAGTAAATGCCTCTAAAATAATAACAAAATTAACAATAAAATAAGTTTTATATAATATCTAAACAATAACAACAAAATAATAGAAACATAATAGTAAAATGGTAGTAAAATAAAGAGAAAAATAATAAGAAAATATTATTAAAAAATAGTTTTTTTATTTAATGAATTTGGGCCCGGGCCAAAAATGCCTTACTCGAACTCGGCCCATTTTTTAAACGGGCTTTATTTTTTTGTCCAAGCCCATTTTTAGCCCCCAAACCCTCCCATATTTCGTAGGGCACATGGGTCAGGCCATTTACTGCACCCATGCGCACCTCTAGTGTTAACAATCAATAACATAATGGCACGTGAGAATAAAAAATATACTTCATAAAAAAAATTATAATTTTTTCCCATATGTCAAAATGTAAGCCTGTCATTTGTCACCATTCTATTGGTTATTAATGTCATGTTAGTGCTATGTTAGCGTATTTTAATAATGTTAGTCAAGTACCTTAAAAAAGTACCAAATTGGTTTATGGATTCTAAGTTTAAGTACCAGTTAAGTAAAAAGAAAAAAAGATACCAAATAAATATAAATTGAAAAGTTTAGATGCTTCCGTATATATTAACCCTACTTTTAATTTATATAATTTTTAGACAAATTAATATTTTTGGGATAAAGTAACATTTTCGATTTTGGAGGTTGAACATTAATGTCGAAAATTATAGTTTTCACTATTAAGTCCTTAAACTTGGATTTTTTAATATATGATGATATAGTATTTTGAAATTATGTTACGTTATCATTTAAATTTTTAAATATAAAATTTTATTGTTAAAAAGTGAGTATATGATACATTTCAAGACTAAATTGAAAAAATTATTATGAAGTCATCAATTTATCTCAATATTTTTAAAACTTTCAAACTTTGTTGCATCATATAATTAATGTTAAATTTTTGGAGGAAAGTGATTTTTAATGTAATGTAGGAATGTTTAATTTACTTGATTAAATTGTTGCGGAATTTAAGGTAGACATAAAATTGGAATTGTACTTACATTGGGGGAGAACTAAAAATAGTAGGAAATCAGAGACAAAATGTAGAAAAAGAAAAGAGCCCATGCGGTGTATAAAAAGCAGACAACTAAGGCTGTTTCAGAACGTTTAAGCCAATGGGAATTCGACAACTCTTTTGATCAAACCATTCTTGTTTCTGAATACCACTCTACACTGTGCCCATATATACACACGCAGATTTACACCATTTCTTACGCAACCTGCCCAAACATACCCATATAACTCTCCTTCCGCTGTCAGTCGTATAAAGAGAAAGAAATGGGAAGGGGTAGGGTTCAACTGAAGAGAATAGAGAATAAGATCAACAGGCAAGTGACGTTTTCGAAACGAAGGTCGGGTTTGTTGAAGAAAGCCCATGAAATCTCTGTGCTTTGTGATGCTCAAGTCGCTTTGATGGTCTTCTCTCCTAAAGGCAAACTCTTTGAATACGCGACTGAGTCTTGGTACGATTCCTTTTTCATTTTTAATTTCTTCTTGTTATTTTTATGCTCAAGTTGGATGAATGAATATGGTGTTTAAAACATAAAAGAAGAGAATAATAATGCAGAAAAGAAGAAGAAGACACAGAGTGAAAGGCCGTTTGTTAGGGGTCAATCTCAGGAGTTCGTAAGAAGTAAAGGGGAAAAAAGTTGAATGTTAATTGCAGTCAAGTAGTGGGTGGTATAATGGTAGATATAAGTTTGGAGGGTAGGGGAAATTTTAAATGCAGTGAATCGCTTCAATTTCGGTGGAGGAGAGGTGAGGGTCCAATCTAGTAATTGAGAGGGAAAAGAGTTGATTTCACCCCCTCTTACTTGCATTTTATTTCATTTTTTTACTCAACTTCTATCATCATTATCTTAATTACCACAAATAATCACCTTTGCAATCCAAACACACATTATCAATTTACCTCTCACTTCAATTATTAATTTTAACATCATCGTCGTCATCATCTTTTCAATCTTACCGCCTATCACAATATATTCTCCTTTCTCTTATTATTATTTTTTGCTCAACTGCTAAAAAAGTCTCTCATCTTTTGAAAAATCAATTAATTCTCTTCATAAAAACACATCAAATTCAGCTTTTGATATTAAAATTATATATATCAATTAAGCCTTTTCACTAACTGTAAAATGTAAATTATTAAAAAATTCCAAGTCAAAATGAATTTGGACAAATCAACGTCCAAATTCATCTGAATCTAGGTATCCATTTCTCTATATTCTTTTGGGCATAATTTTAAAATTATAAAAATCAGAATATAAATTGTATTATAAAAATAAAGTCAAAATAATTATAAAACATTTTATTCTATTATAAATAAACATATTTTAAAAAATAAAAAATATATCATTAACAAATAATAATAATAAATAATTAAAAGAATTCTATTATGAATTCATACATAAAATTGGATTTCAATGTCACGATTAACGCATTTGTTTTCATCGTGTGACCCAAACACATGATTACATAAACGACTCTTAGTTTTAAATGTCATTAATAATGATAATGATAAAATCATGTGAATTAAGGAAAATGTCATTGTTCAAACAAGGGTGATAATGATGATCTCCGGATAATATAAATGATGGAATAATGCCAGTTATTATTATTATTTTCGATACTGTGTTTATTTTTACTTTTGCTCTTTTAATATTGAAATTAAAAGCGTTCGAATCTATTATTATAATAATAATGATAACTAAGTTAAGATTGTATTAATAAAATTAAAAGAGAATTGCAAAATAACATAAAAGGCAACATACCATCGCATATATTTACAACAACAATCCACCCAATATATATAACTTAGCAAAAATTAAAAATACTTAAAATTAGCTAAAAGTAAAAAAAAAAAAAATCAATCTTCTTTGGTATTAGAATTATAAATCATATATCATATATTATGTGTTGACATAAATAAGGAAATAATCCGTTCTTGAGTAGTTAGTTTATTCACATGTAGAAACATCAAAAATAATTTATTTGAAGGTTTACTTACAAATTATTATTCATAATATTCCATGTTATTTAATTTAAAGAAAAGGCAAAGGAAATTCCAACTTTGTTAAAAATGTAAATATGAAAATTTTATAAGACTTTCTTTTATAAAATAATTTGGAAGACAATAAAGCATAAAAATTATTTCCAAGAATTATAAACTTTTGGTCAACATTTACTTAAATAACCTAATTACTAATAATATATATAACATCTTTATTAATTTCTGGTTTAATTTAAAAGAAATTAAAAAAAAACAAGTATAATTTTTCTTTCTTCTTATCACAATTCTCGAAATTTCTTTGAAAAATATTTATATGAAAATAACGTAAACCAAGATTTTTTTTTTTTTTTTTTACAATAGTTGGGTTTCTCCTCACAATATACAAATAATATATTATAAAGTAATTTATAAATAATTTATTATTTATGAAATCTTAAAAATTTTAAAATTTCCTCAAAATTAGTTCACACAATCAACCCGTCATGGGTAAGAAAACTTAGTTTTAAAAATTATAAATAAAATATTAAGGTTAGTTTATTTTACTCATAATGATTTTTGAAAATGACTTACTTTTTAGAAAAGCTTTTTTTAGTGTTTGGATAAATCTATGTCAAAATTTTTGTTATTTGGTGAATTTTCTGAAAATACTTCATAAAATTTATTTTTAATTAAACAAACATACATTTGAATTTTTCTTATATTTTCATTGTTTAATTGAATTTATTTTATTTCTATAATTTTATATTTTATATATTTTTTGCATATAATATTACTCAATTATTAAGCTAGAATATTAACATTTATAAATTGAAAACAACTAAAGTAAATAGATGATTCTTGATTGTGTTATAAAAAACAAAAAGTAAAGATTGAATAATAATAAATTAACTTCCAAACAAAAATTAATATTACATAACATTAAATTAATAATATTATCTAAATGCATAATTAGTAGTACACCACATGATATCTATAATATTTGTTTAAATAATTAATTAGCTTAAAAATAATAGAATAAAGATTAAATAAAAGCTAATTTATTATTATTCAATTAGTAGAATAAAGGGCTTAGATTTATGGTAAAATCGTAAAACATAAAGACAATTAGGGAGACGCTATTATTAAGGCTCCAAGATTTTAACTTCAAAATTCAAGTAAGTCCTTGATTATTTTCTTGTAAATTTTATTGATTTGAGGTCATGGGAGCTTGATTTAGCTAGCCCATTTACTAATTTTTAAAATTGTTAAAGTTTTAAAAAGTTGTCATTGTTGATTTCTTGAAGTTTTAGGTGTTAAGTTGATAGATTTTAGGCTTAGATGTGAGAAAAGGATTAAATTGTAAGGCTTAATTGATAGTTTTGCACATTAGGGATTAAACTGAATAAAATGTAAAATTGAATGTAAAAATAAGAAATAGGAGGTCTCTAATGTATAACAGTGAAATCAGAATTCAATTTGAAGCTTTAAATAGAAAGTTATGTTAGTCTCAATTTTAGGGCTAAATTAAATAAATTGTAAAATTTGTATAACTTGATAATTGAATGTGAATTGATTGATTATTGATAGTGTTATATGTTTTATGTTAATACGTAGCTAACATCAACTGGAAAAGTTCGAGGACATTTTGATAAATAGAGCCTTATTAGTTTGTAAAATGTTTTACTGAAAAAAATTTGGTAGAACATTTTATAAGAATAAGGGATAATTTTGTGTTGACTGAAAAACTTTTTACGTTGGCTATCCTATTTTACATGAAACAAACATCGAAAAAGATTTTCAGAAAAACTTTTATTTGAAATAAACGGAGCATAAAACTTAAATAACAAAATTATTTAATCATATAAAATTTACTTCAATAAAATTGTAAATAATGAACTATGTTGTAAGATAAAAAAAAAAAAAAAAAAGCAAAAACTCGTTATTTTTATAATCTTATAATCTTTTAATAAATATTTATATTTTTCAAAAACTTAACTTCCTTTTATAATTTAAAACTACATTGAAAATCAACTTCAACTGAATATCTAAATTGAAATAAAGTTAAATATTTATTTATTACTTGAAACTTTAAAGAATTTATATATTTTTGAATGTTTTATTATTGTTGAGTTAAATTGTTACATCAACATCATAATAGTTATTAAGCACATTAATGGTGAACAACAGAAATTATTAATCAAAAGTTTAATTGATGTATTTTGAACACCAATTTAAGATTTTTTTTTATATTTTTAAATCTTTGATGACGATCTTTTATTTTTTGTGCAGCATGGAAAGGATCCTTGAACGATATGAAAGATACTCGTATACTAAGATCCAATGTGCTACAGATGAAATTCAACAAAATGTAAACTCAACCTTCCTAAACTTCATTTTACAAATCTTTAATTTTTTTTAAAACATGCTTTTTTGGTTTCATTTTGAAAGGGGATGTTCATGGATCAAACCATGAAAAATTTGAAGACACCAAATCTGTTCTACTTGTTGACGTTGGGATGATTTCAATATGTTCTTTTACAGGGAAACTGGACCTGGGAACATGCAAAACATAAAGCTAGAATGGAGACTTTACAAAGAAACCTGAGGTACCCCCAATGGCTTCAAATTTCAGATACATTCAAGGCATGCATCTTTCTCTTTTACTAAAATAATTAATTATATTTTTAGGCATTACGAAGGAGAAGATATCCAGAATTTGAGTCTTAGAGAGCTTCAAAATTTGGAGCAACAACTTGATTCTGCCCTTAAACGCATAAGATCCAAAAAGGTTTAAATCACTCCAACAATATATATACTAAAACATTATTTTCCTTAGTGTAAAAGATTTTCATGATTTATATTTTAGTCCAATATATTATCGTATTGATTAAAAACAGCGTCTCAACCACGTAAACAATTAGGGGTGAATTTAAAAATCTTTTAAATAGACAATTTTTCATTTTTGAAGAGTCGGAGTCCCTGCTTGCCTTTAAATTTGCCCCTCTAATTAAAATTTTTTAATAAACGAAAATCAAATCTTACTTCTGTACTAGAAGTTATGCATGCATGCATATAATTTTGTTATAATTCTGCAGCAACATAACTTGGCTGTTGATAATGTTTAACTTGCAGAATCAACTTATGGTTGAATCAATTTCTGAGCTTCAGAAAAAGGTATGCCACGGTTTCTCTTATAAATATCTAATTCCTGAGCTCATTTTAAGTATTCTACTAAACCAAAATGTCAAAACCAGCTTTCATTGTATTATTTTAACATATAGTATGCTCTGATTTTTTCATTATTTCTTTTGAAGAATCCGACACCTTATATTAAAAATATATCAGACATGATATAGGATATAATTCTCTAATAACTCTCCAAATATATGAAAAATCCCATATTCCTGTCTAATACGAATCCATGACTTATAGTAATATCCAAATCCAAGTAGCATATATATGAAATTATGAACTTGAGCTTGCTTGATTTGTTCCATATGCAGGACAAAGCACTGCAAGAACAGAACAACATACTTGCAAAGCAGGTAAAAAATTAATCAAATGTAATTTCTGTGAAGCTGATGAGTTTTTTATTTTTTATTTTTTATTAGCTTATTTATTGTGTAAGTTGTACTTAAAATGCCGTTCTTTAGCTGAAGGAGAAGGAGAAAACTAATGTGGAGCTGGCACATCGGCAGCTGAACAACAATTGCCAAGATTCATCCTCCATGCTTCTGCCCCTTAACATCAGGTCTGTCTCTCAATGCTGTTGATGGCAGAGGTGATATCAATCTGCCTGTTTAGCAAGAATCGGTGATTTATTCGGTTTGATAAGTCAATAAATGGACTTGTTAGTTGAATCAATTTAATTAAAAATCGGCAACTGATTAATTGGATGAGTTGAATTAAAAATTTGTAGTTTGTCCATTTAGTAGAATCATTAAATTAAAAAATTAGTAATTTTTTCCTTACTAAAATTATTTTAAAACTCAAATTTCTCATAATAATATCATACATTGAAGTGATTAACTAAATTGGTGCCATGCATGTATTGCGACAGCTCCAATGGAAGGGAGAAGGAAGATAATGAAACCACCAACAGTGGCGTCTTGCTGCCATGGATGATTCGCCACCACCTTGAATAACCTAAACAAATA
The DNA here is from genome assembly GCA_025506655.1 of Gossypium rotundifolium. NCBI lineage: Eukaryota > Viridiplantae > Streptophyta > Magnoliopsida > Malvales > Malvaceae > Gossypium > Gossypium rotundifolium. The sequence continues at coordinate 35,862,465 of CP106723.1, read as the reverse complement.
ATGGAGACTCCTTTTATTTTTAGTATGTCTTTAATATGTATTATATGTTTATTTTGATGAATAGATACAAACATACTCAAACACTTTGATGTGTGTAGAGTAGTACAACATTTGATGTAATTATTAAGTGATATATGAATATTATATATAATTGTTATATTCTTACCCAATTTCTACACTTGGTGATGTAAGAAGTCACTTAGAAGTACCTTTGGACCACCTTTTGCCTTTCACTACATGATTGGTCATTCAGTGACTAGCCACCTACATGTCTTAGACATTTCATAAGGCTAAATATCTTGGGCTACATGCTATTAGCAAGACCTATTATGCCACATGTTATTAGTGGGTACGCACTTATCACCAAGAGGGGACTATTAAGGGACCACGAGACCTAACAATCTCGTATTATATTAACAAAGGGAATGTCAGATCAGGCTTTCCTTTGATGACAATAAACACATAACGGATCTGCCACTTGGTTGACCACATTAGTGGGCCACCACCCGTATTGTCGGTGATAGGGCACTATTGGGCATGAGGACCTTTCTTTTATTCACCTTAGGGCACAAATAAGAAAGGATTTTCTTCCCTTTTAGCTACCCTAAGCATTTTGCTCAACTATAGTCTTCTCCCTTTAACTCCCTTACTTTGGCTCTTTACCTTTCTCAGGTGAATTGAACCCTTGTCTCCATCATCATCTCCTTTCTCTCTCTTCCCCTTATTGAACATTTGTATCTACAATTGATGTGGTGAGCATGGATCAAACAATGACTCCTTCAACTGATAACCCTATACTAACCCAACAAACACTACAATAGAGCTTCCTTCAAACCAAATAAAGACTCAACCACCTACTTTAACTCAACCACTTGAACCGGTTATGGAGCAACCGAACCTTAATCCTTGAAAAATGACACCACACCAGTCTTAGCCTCCACTTGGTGCTTTACCCTCTTTCACTAGAGACACTCTCCTGTTGGGAACAGATTTGGTTTGAAAACGGTTTTCTTGTATAGCGAAAAATTAAAAAATTTGAAAATCGAGTTGGTTTGTGATGTTTATAACAATAAACCCTTTACTGAAATCACATATGTGTTTTCGACTAGACAAATCCTTGTCTTTCTTGGCTTTCAACCGAACAACCTTCTCCAATATTCTCGTACTACGAACTGCTTCAAGCATGGGCTCGAACAATTCGAATCAAACACAGAATCGAAAATAGTTTTCTTTACTTTTAGTGGGAAAACAAAATTCTCTCTAAAAACCAATAGAATTGCTATTCCGGACAATAGAACTGATACTTAGAGAATAAAGTCTCACTATTTTTGGGCAGAATAACAATATCTTAAATTATATATTTAGCCCTACCGGTACCATCTATTTATAGGGAGAAGAGTTTAAACCCTTGTTGAATTGTATAAGTCTATTTCAATAAAAAAATAACTCCGAGTTTAACTAAGATTAGGTGGGGCAGCAATCCTAGTTAATTATTGTAACACCCCAAACCCGGCCTAGACGTTATGACCAAATTCGGAGGTGTCACAAAGAATGGGTTTTGATAACAAAGTCTTACACATTAAAACCATTTCAGTTTTTAAACTCTTATTTGCTTTTATCTATTGTCAAAATGTTTATTCAATTAATCAATTTGCCCTAAAATGTGTTTTATAGCGGAAGCTTACAAAACATTATTTTCAAATAAAGCGGTTCGTATTTTTAGAAAACCTTTTTTTAATAAAAACCATAGTTTTTAGATATAAGTAGCAAATTAAATACTAAATTGAAAATCCAAATCCAAAAGAAAATCAACCAAAAAGTCCGGAGAGTTCAATTTTTACAAAAATCTAGAAATGATCCTTAAAATAAAAACCATAAACCTAATCAGTTTACAAAATCGTGGTCACCGAGAGACTCTACCGCACCGAGCCGCCTAAGTCTGTGGATTACCTGAATAAAATAAACAAACGGATATGAGTTTTCGTAAACTTAGTGTGTAACCTAACAGAATTAAGCATGCAAACATACAGATACAGAGTTAGGCTCATGCCTCTTTTCAAATACAGTAAACAGAATCAGATATACAGATCAAATATACAGAATCCTACCCCCATACACACCAACTCTGACCATCCCATCACACCATGTGGGGTTAAAAAACACCCACCCATCCCTACACACCATATTGTGCCATTGTGACACATGTCAAATAATGTGCAGCAAAACTGCCAGAATATAAGCGATGATCGCCGTACAGAATAATTCCTCCTCATATACAAATCCCACCCTACAATCATATATAGAAACAGATACAGAATAACATACTTGACATGCTCAACATGCTTATGTATAGACATCAGAATAATCAGACATGCATAGCATTATCATATTCAGAACAGAATATCAGTCTATCAGATCTATAATTTTAAGGTTTGGTTAGCCCTTACTGACCCTATGGTAGGCCCACATTTGATTGGAACGACCAGTACGACCCTAGGAGAAATTTCAAAAATATTGGCCCACATGCCAATGTGACTTGCTCGTGTGGGCCCACACGCCTGTGTGACCCATACGGCCTGGCCCAAAAACCCACACGCCCGTATAAAATGCTCGTGTGGGCCCACACGCCCAATTTGGCCTAGCCCGTGTGGCTCACATGACCAAATTCCAGCCATTACACGGCTGTGTCTTGACACACGGCCACCCACATCGATCACACGGCTGTGTCTCACACACGGTCAGCCACACGGCCAGGCACACACCTGTGTGGTGTTGACAATTAGGTTTTTCAATTTTTGCTGAAGCTTGTTTTTCCGCGTTTCGGGTACACACCCGGTTCGTTTAAGATGCTACAGCAACCCTGAGCCCTCCAAAACCTAATAAATAGAAATCCATTGATCACTTAGCAACCAATTTACGAGTCACCACAAAATCTCGAAACAACGCAAGTAACTTACCGTCAACTAGCACAGATAACAACACGATTGACCGTCAGATCAAATTTCCTTCACCACCACCTTCTCCTACGCAATGATTCTGCAAAAATCAAACCCCCAACTATGCCGAAATCACCTTATAAGAAAAGGTATATCTAACAGTTACTGAAAATTGAAACGGAAGTAACCCTCTTACCTAAAACCCACGGTAAGAACCACAAAAATGAGTATAGCACGATGAACAAGAGGAAAATTTGCACAGATTGCCAAAGAGAACAGAAAGTAGGAAGAAACTCACGTCAAAATTTTGAAGGAGAGAGAAAAATGAAATTTTGAAAAAAGAAAACAAAAATAGAATAAAGATAATATCACAATCCCCCATATCTCTCCCACTAACCCACTACTTACAACTATCTCAAAAGTTTAGCTCCACCGAAACTCTTTTAGATAATCGAGCAAAAATAATATCTACGCTTGTGCGGAGATTCGAACACAAGACCCCCAACACACCAATTCCCTTACCACTTGAACCAGCAGTCTCATTCTAATATAAATTTACAAGCAATTTAATATAAGCCCACTGAACAAGGATAAGGTTTGGATCCAAAAATAACAAAATTGATAGAAGTGAGACTTGAATCAAGACCTCACACACACACCCAAAACACTTAACCACTGAAGCAAATTACAAGTACTTTCTGAACTTTTAACCCAATACTTTATAATTCAATCCAACCCGATAGTTGGTTTTCTGTATCCCAAAATAAATATATTAAATTAATAATTAATTTCCTAATTAAATAATTTTCTCAACCCAATTATAATTATGTTAAAATAATGACAAATTTACCATAAAAGAATATATGAGAAAATATATTTATCATTTCTACATTCAATGATTCATTATGACCAATTAATTTATTTCCATTTTTGAACTTAAATTATTGAATTGATGAATAATAATTCAAAAAATCATAAATTCATTTTTTGGGTCATTTCCATTTAGAGAAAACCATATTCATTTCTAAATGTTTATCATTTCTCTAACTTTACCATTTCTATCCATTTCTGTTAATTTGATTCAACTTGCAATTTATTTCTAGTTTCAACGAGCTATTAGAGGGACCGATTGGACATATGTGATTAAGGCTCAAATGATTTATAATTAAGTTCCAACTTTTCGCCTATTAATTATAAACTCATTTAGTCACGAAGTCATTCTACTATAGTATCGTGATTGAGCTCTCCCTAATGACATTACATACCATTACGAAAGTAACTCGATCAATAATCTTGTTGTAAGTGTGTTACCCCCTTATAAGATATCCTTAATCTCTTTGGGATAAATTCATTCTTCTAATATGATCCTATTTTATTTCATGGTAATCATTACATCTTCCATCATGAAAAATCAATCACTATTAAATAGTAATCAAGTCATTCATTACAAAAACGAACAACCCGTGGCCACATTTACTTTTTATCAACCATGTACTTCCAATGAGAGGATATCATTTACCCATATCTTGAGCTATAAATTCCACTGTTGTGAATGACACTAAATATTGCAGAATTCATATAGCCAACGCATCAACTTTCAGTTCCTTATGTATTTGAACTCAAGCTTTTATTTACATCAAAGTATACGAGTCACACATATATAGTTCGTCATCCACTCAGGATTAAGGTATGTCACACTTTGAACATCACAAGTGAATAAATCCATAAAAGGATTTGGGATATATTCTTTTTGGGTCCTGTGGGATGTACTGCCAGTCTAGTCGGTCACATCTATATCTCTATCTTTTGGGAATCTTTCGCTCCGATGCCCAAGACAAGACATCTCTCCAATTATACTTGATAGACGTCATATTAGTATTTCAATAGGTTTGCTCATTTTCGATTAGACTAAGGACATGTTTAGGTTCGTCCACTAATTTAAATTGTCTTTCTATATTACGATCCGACCACGTAATACCGCTTAGTATTAGTTCAAACATTAGATAATTAGTGAGCTAATATTTGCTTCTATTTTGCTTTGCATGCAAAAATCACATGAAGACATTCTACAAAGTATATTAATGTAATCCATGAATTATTTTATTAACTAATTTGTTCAAAAAATGACAAGTATACATAGATGAAAATACTACACTTAGGGCACCAGATCCAACATCTCCCACCATACTATCGATACAGTCTTCCCCCTTGGTGGTTTACTCTACCTCTTTAGGTCACTTTTACCATTAATCCTGTTGTCCAAGACTCTCAACACCAAAACTCTGACTCCCAACATAATCCTATGAGATTGATTTCACCCAAAAAGTTGGTCTGAGTATTTATAAAACTCCAATCCAAGTTAACCTTACATAATCTTATGAGATTGATTTCAGATTCTCACGTAATATCAATTTTTTCTTTCAAATGATTGAATCTTCTCCATTATTCTAGAACTTACGGATCACACGATGTGTGGGCATCGTTCCAAACACAAGTATTGAATTAAAACTCTCTAAAGAAAAAAAAAATCTATTCCTAAGCATAGTTTCTCTTTTAGTCGAATGAGTGAATTGACAACTAAGGAATTTTAGTTCTCATAAATTCATCGATCATCAATTCTTTCTCTTCAGCCAATATGAGATATTTATATAAAGAGATGATGTAACACCTCAAAAATCTCAATGTCACCAATAGGAGTATTACAAAAGATAATTAGCAAATTTTCCCAAAAAGTAAGAGTTTATCAATTGAATAATGAGAGTAAATTCAAAATTTGACATTGGAAAGAAAGTATAAATAGTGAAATTTTAGTAAAGATTAAATTGAAAATTAGTGAAAGATGGACTAAAGTGCAAATTTACCATTTTAGAAAAATGGGAAAAATTTTAAGAAATACTTTCACGAATGTGAAATTGATATGAATTGGTAAGTGGAGTTGGAAATTTGAGATATGGACTAGATTGAAAAGTGGTGAAAAGTATAGGGACTAAAGTGTAATTTTACCATTTTATGAGAAAAGGGCTTGATTGCAATTATACCATGAATAAATAATATCTACATAAGTAATAATTACTTAAGACACGTAAGTATGCCCTGTGTTAAATAAATGAATGGTAGAAAATGGTGAAATGACTATTTTACCCTTATGTCTTAAATACAACAAAAGATATTTTAAAGGGTAATTTGGTCATTTTGTCATAAAATATTATTTTAATTTTAAATTATAAAAATGTGATATTTTATGAGAGAAATTATAGCCATGAATTAAAATCATGTGACTAATGTGAACTCTTGATAAAATTAATTAAATAATTAAATGTTAAATAAAGAGAAGGAAAAAAATGATAGAAATATGAAGAGAAATATTCTCTTCCATAAAAGAACCCCTAAAGTGGGATCCATGGAAAAAAGAGAGCAGAGGAAAAAAAAGTTTTACATTTAATTTAATTTGATCCTTTTTTTATTTTCAACCTAAAATCTTTGAAATTTTCGTGAAATTAAAGTGAGATTTCACACCAAAGTCTAATTCAAAAGTGTTCTTTCATATGAAACCAACCATGGAAGCATGAAAAGAAGATGGAAATGAGAGAAAACATGGGTAAGTTGTTTTATTATTATGTTGTATTTATTTAATTGTATAATTTGATGTGAAATTGTAAATGTTTAAAGTGATGAAAGTATTATCTTTATGTATGAAGTGAAAGGTAAATGATATTATGAATAATTTGGTGGATGATTTTATGTGAAAAATTGCAAGTAAGAAAGTGTGGGTGATTTTACTATGAATATTTGAAATTAGAAATGGTTATTTTGAATGATAATTATGTTGGAAGTGGTAAATATTTATTTTTACATTGTTTCGATGAGTATATATATTAAGTGATTAATTTGATAAAATGGAAAAATAACTAAATTGTAAAAAAAAAAAAAAGTTTGAATTATGAGAATTGAGATATGGAAATCTAGAATTTAGATGCATGAATTACTTTGTGTGATTATGGGACATGAGAATTTGAAAAGAGAACATTGTTTGATAAGATTCAAGGTTACATGGACCAAATTGTAAAAATTTTAAAATATAGAAATTCTGGTAAAATGGACTGATTTGTAAAATAAGGAAAATTGGACTGTTTTAGAAGGAATAAATTCTTTTTAAGGATTAAATTATAGAACAAAGTGAAAATTTATATTTTAGGGACTACATCATAAAAAATTACAAAATTGGAATTTTAGGGCTGGTTTTAAAACTGTTAAATTTAAAAGTCCATGGACTGTTTTCTAATTTTTCAAAAATTTGGACATAAAATATATTTACTTTTTAAATGAAAATATTGAAATTAAGTTAAGAGATTAAATTCTATCAAATGAAAATAATCATATAAAAATTTAAAATTTGCTAAGTTAGGTTGGCTATAATTTGTGTGTGATTTGGAATACTTGTTTAAGTTACGTATATGAATTTTGTGATAAATTAGTGTGAATAAGTAAAATTAAATTTTAAGGTTACGGAATAAGTTCAAATGATGAATATATGTATCAATTTTGAAATAAAACACAAAATGAAATTTAAAGTTTGAAATTGAGTCCAATAATAATAAATTAAGTGTTTGAATGTTATGAAAAAGTTTTGAAATTTTTTATGTGAAATTTTTTGTTCAGATATGTTATCGGATTGAGTAAGGGGTGTTATAGATGATTAAAAATCTAATTATAAGAAGCATGCTTTTTATAATGAAAACTTTTTATTTAATGTTTGTTTTAGGGTCAGCTAAACCTGATCATAGGTCGGGCCACCCGCCTAGGCTTGAAGGCTCTTTCGAAATATAGGAAGGTTTGGGAAAAATATAAGCCCTAAAAATGGGCTTGGACAAAAAATAAGGCCCGCTTTCTAAACAAGTCAGGCCTCGAGTAGAATTTTTTGGTCCAGGTCAGCCCGGCTCGAATCAGCCTAAACTTTCTTTTTTGTGGTTGTTTTGCTGCCATTTTGCTACTATTTTGATACCATTTCGCTATTTTATTAGTACTATTTTGTTATTGTTATTTGAATATTGTATAACTCTTATTTTATTGTTAATTTTGCTACTAATTTAGAAGCATTTTTAATGTATTTTTAATTTGTTGGGAAATATTTATTTTAATGTTTTTAGTGTATTTGATGTATTATATTTTTTAAATTTGTTTTTATATAAAAATAATAATCTAAAAAAATTAATACGGGCGGATCGGATCGGGCTTGGGTTTAGCAATTTTAATCTAGGCTGGACTTGGGCAAAATTTTAGGTCGAGCATAGAAAACGAACTTAAAATTTTTCATCGGCCTACCCAACCCAACTCAACCCGATCCATGATTAAGTCTAGGGTCAGTTTATTATTGAGGTTCAAAAGTGCTTTTGAAAAGTTTGACAATATTTACCATTGTTGATAAAATGTGCTTTTTGAAAGAGCATCAGTTTGCAGTTGTACCAACTTAATGTTTAAACTAGTTTTAGAACAGTTTATGACAAACTGATTCTTGGTGGAAAATAATTAGAGTATTTGTTAACATAGTTTGGATTTACTAGTCCTATTCCATGGAGTCTCGCTTAGAGAATGATTATATTTAATAATTAAACCGAATCACCTATTAATTAAAGCGTAATTTACCTTTACAACAACGAATAATTATAACTCCAATATTAAACCCAATTGTTACATCACTCTCCTAGAATATCCTCACATGCAAATCATGAAAACTCTCCAAATAATACCTAAAAGGAGTGTTGAACTAAACAACAAGAAATACTCAATAAATCAATCAAACAAGATGCTCTAAAAGAACACCTCTCATGCATTGATACCAAATCTAGGTAAAGGATTTGTAACATGATTTTAGTATACCAAAATTTTTAACGAAGATCCATAAAAATATTGGTATTCTTTTAGAATATGGTATATATATAAAAAAACCTAAGGATATCCTCTTAAAAGTTTTAGTAAAAGCTTGTGTAACATGATTTTGTTATACTCTAATTGTCATAATTATCGGTATTTCCTAGAATTTTTTATATACCGAAATTCTTAATTATTTTTTTAGAAATTCTGGTATTCCTTGGATTTTTAGAATATCAAAATATCTAAGGATATACTCTTAGAAATTTTAGTATTCCTTTAAAAATTTGATATGCACTTGTAACTTGTTGAATAGATTAAAGTTTTTCCTAAGTTATTTACACGCACGTGATTGGTATAATGATAATGCATATTATATTTCTAAGGAGAATTGTAAATATGAACTTTAAAAACGACATTATCGAGAAGGATAATCACGAACTATAAACACGAATAGTAAAACATATATAAAAATACCAAAATAAGTTTCTAAAGGTTTTATTTTTTTTTTGAGCTAATACCAACTAACGATATTCTTTCAGTTACTCATGGAATTGGAAAAGTGGTAAAAAAGAGTGGAGCTCACACATCCATTAAATAAGATGATGTAAGTGCATATGTTTAGGCTATCAATCTCGATATTTATATTGTAGCATTGGCTCATTTAGGTTGTGTTTGGTTGAAGTATTTTTTTTACATATATTTTAGTTATTAGTTAATTATAAATTAATCATAATTGGTAATTTTAGTTACTCACATATCTTATTTATGGTAAAAGGAAAGAAATTTTTTGTTTATTTTGAAGATTTTTTATTTTTATAAAAATTTTACTCATATTTTAAATTACATATTTAAATTTATACTAATTATTCTTTATTTTATATCTAACTATTTTAGAACACATATATTAAATAAGTATTAGTAACAAAACATAACATTAATAAGTAGGTAATGAATTTTTTTCCTTGCTTCAACCATAATTTTAAATTTTTAAATATAAATAATACAATTTTTGTACATACTTTCAATAGATAAAATTAATCCATGCATACTTTCGAATAAAAATCTAGTTTTATTTGTTATAATCAATCTTCTGACTTCATCAAATAAAACTAAAAAAAAATGGTATCAATTAATCAATTTCAGCCGACATTCCAACCTATTAAAAAGTCAAACTGAAAAATAATGAGAAAAAGGAAAGAAGTGCAGACCGTCCATATGGGAACACGAAAGCCATCTTGGAGAGGCAATGGTCAATAAATCTAAAAATGGTCCCATCCATAGGCTAACAAGGCACTAAGATAGGGCAACCCACAGGCCCATAGCTCATGTCCACTTTTAAAGCTCAACCCCGACCATTGCAATGTTCAATGTCCCCAAAACCAGCCACATAAGTCCCTTATCTAATTTAAACCACCCTAACCCACTAGACCTAGAACCCTATGGTCCAAAGCCCACCCCCAAAGGGTGTCCAAAACCCACATTTAATAAACGCACACCCATTGACGCAAACGTTGCAGAAGTAGTGAAATTCATTGTCATGATCCACAGATGGCAAAAGCCTTTCACTTTCCAAAGAAAAAAAATGTACTTTTGCTTCGGCACATGCTCTGGCAAACCCACCCCCTCGCACCATCATCCTCTCACCCCCCATCAATATCCTCTTTCAACTTCATAAATCTTTCATTTAATTCCATGGCCATTCTCATAAATATAATAAATTTATTTCATCCAAAGCACAAATGACCCAAAGAGAGAGCATTAACAAAATATATAAATTGGTAGATATATATTATATATAAAGTAATTGATTGAGTTGGTGACACGAATCAACTCGACACTAATTTAATTATAAAATTACTAAAATACATATACTTTAAAGGGTAATTAACATTATTATAAAAGTATTTTCATCTTTTCATATTTCTATATAATATTATAATAAAACAAATTAATATCATTATTTAGAAATTGGACACAACACCAATAAATTCATATAAAAATTATTGTTACTCCACTAATAATCATTTATTGACATATTTTTATAAATATATTTTAATAAAAATATTTTCATTTACTCATATTATGGGTGTGATAAAATCTAATAATAATAAAGGCTTTTCAATTGGTCCTTAAAGGTTTTGTTTTTTAATAATTTAATTTGATATTTTGTTAAATACCATTAAGTACAAGACAAGTGAATTTATTGAACCGAAGTTTAATTTTAAAAAAATTAGTTTAAGGGTATAAAAAACCTTTAAACTTAAAAAAAAAAAAGCAATTAAACCCCTTTTTTTTTTTCACTCAATTGAGCACTTGAATTTTCAAAATGCATCAAAGGCCCTCAAACTTCTTAAAAAAAAATAAACCCCTGATTTTTTTTCACTTAATTGGGTATTTGAACTTTCAAAATGCATAAAAAACCCTCAAAATTTTTCAAAAAAGCAATTAAGCCCTACTTTTATTAAAAATTATAAAATATATAAAATAATAATTAATAAATTTTAGAAATTTTATTCAATTTTAATAAAAATATAAAAATATAGAATTTATTAAAATTTAATTTTTTATAAAATCGTAAAAATTAAAAAAATTATGAATTTTATAAAAATCATAAAAAATAATGACTCATAGTTTTTTAATTAAAGTCACCACGTAATCGACATATGAAAAAATGATAAGAAAATAAAAATCAATAAAAGTCAATAAAAATTATAAAATGCTTCTTTTATATAATAATTTTATAATTTATTTTATGAAATTTATATTTCTTTATATTTTGAATAATTTTTTACGATTTTATAAAATATTATAATTTTTATATTTCTATATATTTTATAATTTTTTACTATTTTGTAAAATTTATAAAATTTTACAAATTTTATATATTTTTTTACGATTTTTATATTTTTCTAATTTTTAATAAAAGCATGAGTTTAATTGATTTTTCTGAAAAGTTTAAAGATTTTTTATGCATTTTAAAGTTCAAGTATTCAATTTAGTAAAAAAATTAAAGACTTAATTACTTTTTTAAAAGGTTTGAGAGTTTTTTTTGATACATTTTAAAAATTTAAATAAGTAAAAAAATAAGGCTTTTAATTATTTTTTTTGTGAAAAAATTTAAGAAGTTTTTACAAGCTTAAACCAAAAATATTTAAACCCAAATGTGTTATCGGTGAAGCCGGATGAATAAAAAAGCTGTTTTACTATTAAAAATTAATAAAACATTTAAAAATATTTAAAACCTGAAAACAAATTCCGGTGAAGGGCATTATGTAGTGTGATAATTGTTTGTACGAAATTGGATGTGAAGTTACGTCATCATGTACTCGTGTTCTCTGGCGAGCAGGCGAGAACATTTTGTTCCCAAATGAGGCAGCCCCACCCGCCGCCTCTGGTAGAGTCAGCCTACGAGGTTAACCCACTTGCCCCTACCCATTAACACCATCGCCACGTGGAGTCATAGTCGCCATGGGACCACTCACTACCTTTCCCGGACCCACCATAGCTCTACTGTCAATACTGCCTCCATTTTGCCCGTACCCATCCCCCCCTTTTCCATTTTCGATGTGCAATAGCCTCGGCTTTTCTAAGCTTTCTCATATTATTATTTGGTTTAATTAACATTTACATATTTTTTCAAAATTATCTTAATTATATTTTTGAATTTTTTGCCATAAATATTATTTTATTTTTCAAATTTTTTTTAAAATTAACAAAAGATATTTTTAATGAGATATAATTTATTATTTAAATAACTCAATAGAATAATTATACATAAAAATAATAAAACAAATAAATAAATCATGAAGTTAAAAATTAACTTTTAATTTTAAAAAATTAAAATAATTATCTAAAAGAATTAAAATAAATGTAAACATTTAATATTTTCTATTTGATTTATTAATTATTTTTTAATTTCATGTATAATTTATTTATTTATTATTTTTCATATATAATTATTTTATTAGATTACCTAAATAGTAAATTATATCTCCTTAAAATATTCCAAATATTCCACATTAACTTTTTAAGATATTTTTATCAAACCTATTAACAAAAACAATTTGAAAAAAAAAACAAAAACGACTCAAAAATATAATTAGAGTTATTTTGACAAAATATATTTTATTTAATTTTCAGTTTTATTATGATATTTAAATTTGGATTTTTTAGTATTATTTATGTTTGGTGATTATTTAAAAAACTGGTATTATTGTCCTTCACATAATTCATTCTCAAAATTAACAATGCGTTAAAATCTCCTAATATCATAATTAAATATAGAGGAATATTTAAGTAAAAGTAATACATTTACCGCACTCAAAACTACAAATATCAATCATAAATTAAAACCTGAAATCTATATTTTCTCTGCATTAATGGAATTCAGATACACCATCAACAAAATCCTGCTCCCCAAAAATTAGTTGTATTAAAAAAAAACAAAAACAAAAAACTGGCATCAACGAATCGGAAACATCTTCAAAAATGGGCAAATATCCCAAAATACAAAAAAATCAAAATTACGGAAGGACAGTTTCAAAAATATTGACCGGAAGGGCAATTTCCCCAAAATCGCGTCACGTCGCCGCGTTTTTGGGGAAGCGAACTTAAAGACGTCCATTGGGAGCGCTTTAGGCCACCTCAAAAAAACGCCCCACGAGGCGCTTATGGAGGTGGCCTAAAGCGCTCCCCCATGGACGCGCTTTAGGCCATTTTCCACAAAAAACGCGCTGACGTGGACGCGATTTTTGGGGAATCTTTCCCGTCCACTTGCAATGTGAAAAATGAAATAATTTTTTGGGCAGTAGTCTCCGGCAAAATAATTTTGAGGAGACGTTTCAGAACAAACCGTGGCCGAAAACGCTCTCACGTGGACGTGCTTTTGCTACAGTGGTCTCCGGCAAAATTATTTTGAGGAGACGTTTCTGAACAAACAGTGGCCAAAAACGCTTCCAGCAGGGTGCACTATTACCCGAGCGTTGAAAAGCGCTTCACGTGGGCGCACTTTGCTACAGGTTCATGCAAAATTAGGCTATAAATCGCCCAAATTGCATTCTCGGTTGGCGAAAGCATTCAAGCAAAAAAAAAAAATTGAAAATGAGTGAACGTATTAATGGTGTTATTTTCACGATTGTGAAGTGCGTGACACGAAAATGGTGTTGTTTTCTTATCGAGAACACAAGAAGATTGAGTTTTAATCGAACGTCGATTTGGTAGAACTTCGCAAAAGAATTAGGCGTAAAATATTGAACAACGCCAATGAAAGTTCGATCTATTAAGTATAGATTTTGCGCTTGGTTGATCCGGTGAGATATGACGATTCGACATCAAAGGTCCTCGAGCCTTGAGGCAATGGTGGAGACTCATTTTGCCGTGGATCGCCTATCTCGAGTTATATGTAGAATTTTCATCTCCAAGTGATCCGTTGCGACCTCAACATCTAGTATCGTTCGAGGGAATACACGACCCAGTGCGACACTGTAAGTGGGAGGCAAAACACGAAGTGCCCGTGTGCATTGGTAGTATGGAAAACATAACCCCGCACGACACTTCGGTTGGTGGATGGGACATGCATATTCGCCAATCGACGTCGGATGACGTAAATACGTATTGGGGGCGTCATCAACTTCTAGTGGATGGCAATCCACATACGATTGGAATCTTTACGAAAAATGTTTAAGAGGGATGATGTATTACCGACGGCATCCACCAGCGAGGGCCCTCGTTTGTTGCGAGTTATGGAGGATCGAACAGCCAATCCAATGTGGATCCACCTCGGGAGCCGTGGCTTGACGGTGCGAAGTTGGACTATTTTCAACCGGAGCCGTTCCAATTGTACTGAAGATGTTCGTAGGTTCGGTTCGAACGAAGAAGAAGAAGATCCGCTATTCAGGGCATACTCGCCTCCAATAGACATGCATAATGTCGATCTATCTCAAGAGGATGCATTGGAGTTTCTGAACTACCACACCGGACGCGCGGACTGCACAAATTCTTCGTTGGATTCGGACCAATTAGAAGTTGGTAACCGCTTTTCCAACAAGAACACTTTTCTTGGTGCATTGAAACAATACAAGATCGAGAACGGGTTAACTACACTATGGTTAAATCAAAGCTCGATAGGTACGAGGCGAAGTGTCTTTGCAAAGACGGCACATGTGCATGAAAAATCATGGCGTCGTTGAGGAAAAGGACGGGGATATGGGAGGTGAAGAAGTACAAAGGTCCGCATACATGTCTTACCGGACAAGACCACTATGTGTTCAATGATTTGAATAACACTAATATTATGTAATGTTGCATTATTTAACGTGCTTCGCTGATGGTGTAACACAAGATCATCCGAGGATGGATTCGCACATGTTGGTGATTTAATAATCCCGACGGTGAAGGCCGATCCTAAAACTACAATCTCGGCCTTAATTGGCAATATTCGTAGCAAATGGGGTACACGCCTCTTACGTAAAAGCTTGGATAGCCAAGCGTATATGCTGGAAAAGTTGCACGGTCGGTGGGGCGCTTCATATAATGAAGTGTGGCGGTGGTGTAAGGTCTTTGGAGAGATATGTCCCGCGTTACAATAGACATTGAAACGAACCGGCGTACTACAACGATCGCTCTACTCCGTGGATGCGCAGTGTTCAAGCGCTGCTCGACATTTAAGCAATGCCGAGATGCTTTTACATACCGCAAGCCATTGGTACAAATTGACGGTACCTTCATATATGGTAGATATACGCATCGGCTATTGCTAGTCGTGGCACAAGACTACCGTGGAAGAATCCTTCCGATTATGCTCGCAATAACACCGTGGGTCACCGATGACCGGACTTCTTCCTATCTAGGTTAAGGAGGCATGTCCGCCTCAACCCGACATATCGTTATATCGGATCGGGCCCCGGAATACTTGTGGCAATAGAACGACAGGAAGCATGTGGCATCGCACACCATCGATATTGCACGAGGCATGTGGCATCCAACTACTATGGGCAACACCGATCTAAAAGATGAAACGGCAAGTGACCGATATGGGTATGAAATTTCTATTAATATAATTTCTTTTGAAATTTTCAATTTATTCGCAATTAAATAGTGGTATGTAATATTCGATATCAACGTATATTGGCAGGGTACGAGATCAATAAAGACCGTTTTCACGAGATGTTGGCTAGTTTGCGCGAAGATAACGCCAAAGCGCAGAGTACTGTGCAATATTCCTTTTGAACAAGTGGACACAAGCATATGATGACGCCTACGATATGGTCATATGACCACAAACCCGCCGAATGCATAAATTTCGTGCTAAAGAACCCTTCATCTGCCGATTCAGCTAGCTTTTGGAGACATATTTTCGTTTAGCGGCACTATTTCCGAAGAGAGCAAATGAGTTATCGAGGGCGTATGCAAGGAGGCCATGTATGGAGCCGAAGGTCTTGCAAGAAATTAACCGTGGAAGGCACGGTGAACACTATGCACACGCTTGTCACGACCGCAATAAACTTATGGTTTCGTGTCACGGAGTTTGATGAGCCGAGCCAAGGTATTGTTGGCGGGCATTATCGTGTACACTTGACAAATAGGACATGCGATCGTGGATATTTGATGCACTTCGTTACCCATGTGCTCATGTACTTGCGACTTGTCATAATCTTCGTCTTGACCCCATGAGCTATGTCGACGAAGTCTACAAATTAGAAAACATGTACAACGTGTGGAGACACGTATTCCTACCAGTCCCAGATGAACGTAAGTGGCCATCGGTATCGCTTGCACCGTATAAGCTGTTGCCGGATAGAGAATTAAGATGCAAACCAAAAGGTCGACCTTCCTCGACTAGAATACGCAACAATATGGATATCCGAGAATCGACCAACCAAAGTCGGCGGTGCGGGTGGTGTAGGAACCCGGGCCATACATCTCGTTCGTGTCCAAATCGGACTAGTTGACCGTGTTCTTAGCTTGTTTGTCTCTTGCTGGATATGTAATTTCTATTTTTTTGGAGGAAAACGGTGAACTTTTGTACAATAACTCAAATTTATTAAATATAAGATAATTAATATTAAATTACAAACACAAATAATAAAACAACTTTTTATTCAAAAATAAAAAAATTATTACAATTTAAAAATAAAATAGCCCATCATAATCAACGTTGATGCTTAAATAAACCAACTTTTATTTTATTCAAGTTATTAAAATTAAATTAAAAAATTAAATCATTTCTATCTTATCAAAGATATTAAAATTAAAATAAAAAATTAAAATACAAAACAAATAAAAGTAAACTCAATTTTTATTATATAAAAAAATTAAATTTAAAAATTAAAAAATTAAATTACAAAAAAAAACAAACTCAAATTGTATTAAATATATTACAACTTAATTACAAAAAAAATAAACCAAACCTATTTTGTCAAAGTTCTTAAAATTAAATAAATTAAAAAATTAAATTAAAAAAAAACAAACTCAAATTGTATTAAATATATTACAACTTAATTACAAAAAAAAACCAAACCTATTTTGTCAAAGTTATTAAAATTAAATAATTTAAAAAATTAAATTTAAAAATTTAAATAAATTAAAAAATTAAATTACAAAAAAATAAACTCAAATTGTATTAAATATATTACAACTTAATTACAAAAAAAAATAAACCAAACCTATTTTGTCAAAGTTATTAAAATTAAATAAATTAAAAAATTAAATTACAAAAAACAAACTCAAATTGTATTAAATATATTACAACTTAATTACAAAAAAACCAAACCTATTTTGTCAAAGTTATTAAAATTAAATAAATTAAAAAATAAATTACAAAAAACAAACTCAAATTGTATTAAATATATTACAACTTAATTACAAAAAAATAAACCAAACCTATTTTGTCAAAGTTATTAAAATTAAATAATTTAAAAATTAAATTACAAAAAAAAATAAACTCAAATTGTATTAAATATATTACAACTTAATTACAAAAAAATAAACCAAACCTATTTTGTCAAAGTTATTAAAATTAAATAAATTAAAAAATTATATTACAAAAAAACAAACTCAAATTTTATTAAATATATTACAACTTAATTACAAAAATTAAACCTTAATTACAAAAAATTAAACTCAAATTATAAATTAATTTACAATTACTCAAATTAGGGGTTTAGGGTTTAGTGCGGATGCGGTGGGAACCAAGGGCACACACAGGCGGATCGTGATTCTGCTAGATTCCTCCTTCTTCTAGCTTCCGTGGGGTCGTGGAACCTCAAAGTGAATCCGATCCTCCGGCAGTGGGTCTGGTTCTGGGTGTTGCGATGATGACCCACCTTGATAAAATAATGACCCCGGAGGTGTTTGCATAAACCACGGCGGGGGTGACTGCATCCCGTACGGTGAAGGAGCCTGGTAGAAAGAACTGCTCCCCGACGGCACCTCCTCTAATCCCACACCCGATGTCGGCCTCACGATCGGCTGGCTAAAAGGAGTTGTCGGGAACGGACTCGAACCCGGCCATGCATTCCAACCTGGGGGGGACTAGAAAAAGGAAACATATATGGGTTAGGAGGATACATGTAAGGCGTGGTACGACTTGGCATAAATCGTGGATGCCTGTGTTGTCGGTGTTATCGCCTAAACCGATGGGCCCGTGATTGTATAGGCACCGTTGATGGGCCCGGTGATCGTAGGCGCTTATTGTCGGGCCCGCCTCATCACCCCTTCTCCTTGAATGTAAAGGGCCCGACGTTCCTTCGCCGCGAATTTGTTGTCGCCTCTTCACCGACAACAGATACGGCTTGCCATGGATTCTAAACCATGGCATGTACTCCGCACGCACGCTAACTCGAACTATGATCGGTTCCGGTTAGGTAAAAAGTCATATCGGTTCTCTCACGCCTCGATATGTTCGACCAAAATATTGGCCAATCCGTGTCTTTCGCCAGAAGTCCACACTGCTCATCATCGAGCACCTCAGAGCTATAGAAATCGGTCCAAGCATCCAAATTGTCGCAGAACCCGATCTCGACTGGTGCATCTCCACGGTCACGTAGGTGATTAGCGGGACCTTAACGTACAACTGCTCGGATTTAGAGAACTCCCTAATTATCGCCTCAATTTCGTAATCCTCGTGACGGTGTCCATTGAAACTATATTAACATTATCAAAATATTAGTTATATACATAAATACTAAATTATAATAACGAAATTGACACTTACTTGTGATTCCGACCGTTGTTCCAATAGGAGCCAGATATCCTCAAGCGAGTCGTATTCCAACATGACTTCTGGATGGTTCCACCTAATTAAATAAACTTTTAGCATGCAATTATACTATAAATCTACGACATAATTGTAAAATATAATATTAAATTTACCTCGTTATCAATGGGAATGAATATGGTCGGTCGAGTCGGGGACGTAAAATAGAAATCGAAACCATGCCCATGACCGCAGTGAGTGATAGGCAACCTCCAATTTTTGCTTTATTCGCACCGTCGCCCAAGACATCTCCGATACAACCTCGATAGCACGGCGGACCCCAACTCAATTCACCTACCGCTCTCGAAATCAACAAGTTTCAGGAGCCATCTCGTGGACGAGGTTTCTAGAGACGTCCCGCATCGATAGCCTCCAATTATCTCAAGTATGTATGCCCGTATATCAGATTCTTTCATCTTCATCGAATCTTCATTCTACATGCGGAATGTGTCTGTAACCAAACCATATCGATCCGACCTACTTGCAATTTATCCTAATGGCACCCAAGAGCTCAGAGCATACGGCCATCCAATCGAGAGATGTTACGGACCGGTGACTCACCGAATTCGGCCCAATGCAGTAATCCCAATCAGAATCGCACATCTTCTAAGGTGATGGTACACTCTCCGCATGGCGATGGAAAGTGTCGTCTCGGTCTCCACCTCTCTATCAATGCGCTTATCAAAACCGGTCCAACTTGAACCCCTACCTATCGTGGCCACGTGCAAAAACCCGCTTCCGCAGTAATTCTCGATCAATGGCGATGGGGACTGCATGTGTTATGAATATAACATTGCAACACCGATCTACGACTATTTAAAAATAATAAAATTCAAAATTAATTAAAATTGCATAATTAAAAAATTTAATAATATTGAAAAATTAAAATTCAAACTTACCATTTTCAATTGCTCGACGCCAATGTGATTCTTGTCTAGGCGATGTAAATCCACGCCATTGTATTCGATAAAGATTTTTAAATTTTCTAAAAAATAAATATATTAAAAATTTATAAAGGGCTTTTTCAGAAATGGTAGAAGACTATTTCAAAATTTAAGCGTAAATTTCAAGGGCTTTGATAGAAACTTGAGAGAAAATTGAGAGCAAATTGAGAGAAAATTGAGAGAAAAATAAGAAAGGATTGAAGTGTGAAAAAAATGAAGGGTTGGGGGGATATTTATAGTTTTTTAACGGCCAAATTTTTTTTGACTGTAAAGCGCTCCCCCATGAACGCGCTTTAGGCCTTTCCCCAAAAAACGCGCTGACGTGAATGCGATTTTTGGGAAAATTACCCTTTCCGGTCAATATTTTTGAAACCTGTCTTTTCCGGTAATTTTTAATTTTTTTTGGTATTTTTGAGATATTTGCCCTTCAAAAATCACCAAAATACAACTTAAATATTAAGTAAAAAATTTAAGAAAAATTTTAAACGTTACACAAGAAACAGTCGGATTTATATATCAATTTAACTCTCTTTTTTACTTTCTTTACTTCAACCTTTGAGCCTTTCTTTGATTTTCTTTTTCTCCATTTTTTTTATAGTTAATAAATAATTTAAGGAGAATAAAAAGAGGGGGTGAGAGGGAGACAATTTACTGTAGATAAAGGGTCGTATTATCTTGATCAGATCATTGACTTTGACTCCAATACGATTGGTCAACATCATTAGGAAGATCAAAGAACGGTTGATCTCCACACCCTGGCCAATCCAACGGTCCAAATCCACTCTCCGATCTACCATGCAAATTTGAAAGCTCAACCTGCATTGTCTGATCGAGCAATTCCCCGGTGATTTCCTCCCCTCCAACACTCATAATCTTTTGTTGCTGCCACTGTCTTTGCCCATTTAATACCGTACCAAAACCAAACGACGACGTTTCATTGTTTGACGAAGTAACCAAGCTCGTAAAACTCCCAATCTCCGGAAAATCCCTGATTCTGATCTTTGTTCCAATAATCCTGCCTCGAAGACTAAATTGTTGGGGTTTCCATACAACTTCGACTCGCTTACATTTATATTGTTTGAATGAGACGTTACTGCCGACACTACCTCCGCCATACCGCATGTAGAACTATCGTTGTTGTTGCTTTTATTTGCCATTGCAACGTTAGAATTAGCTGCAATAAGACTCGAACTGTCGCCGCTAGAATGAGAATTCGCTTTACGTTGATCAATGTGTTGCTGTGATTGTGGCTGTGTAGGGGCTGCAGCGGCGACTATCGTGGATTCGGATGAAGGCTTGGTTTTTGAACGCTTGGCTTTGCGGCAACCACCACTGACGGGGACGTCAAGAAGGACATCACCTTTGGTCCAGTACCAACAGAAGCTCTTGAAAAAATGACGTGGCTGAGAGAGATTGTAGTTGTTGTAGTAACAGAACTTCGTGTTAAGTGAGTCACAACGTGGGCACTTGAGTGCCTAGTTATTTTGTTGTTGGTGTTGCAGTTGTAACCTTCTATCTCGGCCACCTCGGGTCAAGTGGATGTCTTGCATTATTCACAACAATATTCGCTTCCAAAGTTCAAAACAAAATTAAATAAATAAAAAGAAAACCAGTGAAGAGCACAGAAGAGGGTTTTTTTTTTTTTGAATTTGTAACAAATATCTCTTTGCGAATCAAATTTGCCCTTTTTCGAAAACGAATTTATGTAAATTATGGTGTAGATTGTGAAAGTACGAAATTGGGTTTGAGGAAATGAATTGGGAATCTAATAGAAGGGATCAGGTAGCAGGGTGGAATTAGGAAACTGATTAACAATACAAATAAAGAGATTGGCACCGTTGATGGAGGACACGTGGAGGATAAAAAGGAAGGGCATTAATGTCCACAAAATAAGGTATCGAGTTGTCGGCCACCTCCCCAGTAACTGCTCGGGACTATCCTAGTCTAAGTACAACTGGTCTAGAGAGTGCCACGTTGACTATTTTTATTGGTTACATATAAAAACAACTATACGACTTCGTTTATTGTATCTTCGCTTCTAGTTCGTCAGTCCTCACTTTCCTGAGATTGCCAAATGCCTCGTAAGTCGTAACAAAGTTGCTTGGAAATTGATACTAGCAGATTTTTTTTTCTCTAATTTTATAATCTATTAATTATAACTTAAATTATGTAATTATAATTAAAACATAATTAATATTAATAACTCCCAAAGCAAAGTTGAGAGAGTGATATATAATTACGATGTATTATAAAAAATAAAAATATATATAAAAAGAGTTTTGACTTGAATTAAGCAAAAGGCTAAATTAGTCATATATGTCGAGTTTTTTTAATTAGGTTTATAAGTCAATTTTTTGAAATTTATGGAAATAAGTCGTTTTTGAAAAGAGAAATGGAAAACGCGTTTAGTTTTTCGTTTTTCTCTCCCAGGGTTAGGGTTTTTAATATTTTTAGGTTTAAGGTTTTAAAATATTTTTAAGGTTAGGATTTTTTGGATTTAGGGTTTTTTAAAAGGATTTAGGATTTTTGATTGAAATCGCAGAATTTCATAGGTAGTTTTAAGGAGTCATGTATGTGATAATGCGCCTCATAACACATACATTTCATATGTTGTGGCGGGATAGGATTCTGGCAATTGCTTTTGCAATAACTCTTGGAGAAATGGCAGACGATTAGGATTTCTTCTTGAGCCAATTGCATTGCCGCGTTTGCCCGTAGCCCGACATATGTGTCATATCTGACAGGGGAACCATAATCATGTCCGCGATTGAGTGGTATGGTAACCTTTAGGATCGCACCCATCATAGGTACTGCTTACGATATGTCGAATCCAACTACCGCACAAAATGGCCTTCGAAAAGTAAGTGAGATACAGTTATTGACATAGGTATGTAATTGGCACTACTTGCACAGTCACGTTGTACCCTATTTTGTTTGTTGTTTGCATTCATAGGTATGCTTTTCTCGATAGGTTACGAGCTCGTCTAATATCGTTTCCATGAAATGTTGAACAACTTAGGTTCTATGAACAACTACGATGTGGCATACCTCGCTAACATACCCTTTGAATAGTGAAGGTAATTGTATGACAAGGATTTACGATACGGGCACATGATGTCAAACTTAGCTGAGTGTATCAATTCTGTACTAAAGGGGACACGTCATTTGCGAATAACTTTGGTTGTGAAAGAAACATACTTTTGTCTAGCTACATTGTTTCCAAAGAAGGCGACAGCATACGTTGGACAGATAGCAGGCGGCCATACTTGGTATTAGAATGTAATGAAAAAAATAAGACGAAATATGGTGAAAGTGAACACTATGTATGCTGTGTGCCACTCGCGTTGGAACTTGGAATTTCGAGTCATGAAGCACGCTTGGTCGAACCAGGACATGTCAGGGGCATCATATCGTGTCAACCTAACAGGAGGGACTTGCGATTGTGGGAGGTTTCAAGCACTTTGGTTCTCATGTGCACATGTAATTTGTCACATGTGAGAACCTAAGAATTGAGTGCAAGCCTTACATCAACGATGTGTATAGTCTAGAACGCATACATAGAGTATGGAGTCCTGAATTCCCATCCGTCCTCGATGAAAATATGTGGTCGCTAATGTCTAGTGCTTGTGAAGTTGGCATCGAACATGAACCTGCATTACGTTTCGTAAGGTTATTCGTATACCACCCCAATATAGAACAATATAGATATTCGGGAGAGGGACGATAAACAGAGGTAATGCAGGTACTATAGGAACCCGGGGCATAAGAAGGCAACATGTTCTGTGTCGAGGGGTACTTTGGGACCTAAACATTGATAGCATTATTTTTTTCCAGAGAATATATATTCATTACAATGCTTCCATTATTTTGGTGTTTCAAATTTTTTATTTCTTATTAACTTACTCATAACTCACTTTAGAATGTAACGAAGACAAATATAGTGTTGGAATAAAAAATTATGATTTCTTTATTTATGTCATATATATTAACATCACAATAATAATAAAATACATCAATCGTGTCGTCGGAAGAATGTGTGTCGCAGAGCAGTGGACGGCAGACATGAGGAGGATTTCTGCACACAACTAGAGATGCGAGCCTATAAACTTGATTGTTGCCATCGTCCTCATCATCATTATCATCATCGCCTTTACCCTTACCCTCTTGCTCATCTCCGTCTCTACCATCATCATCGTGTTCATCTTGGTCTTCGTATTCATGTTCATATTCGCCTTCATCTCCATCGCCTTCCTCTGTGCTCGAGTGCGATGTCATCCTAACCTTCCATTGTGTATCCTTTTCTCCAACGGCAGACGGTTGCGCCAATGACCCACCCCGATAAAACAATGATGTGGGCGGTGTTTGTGTCACTATCTGTGTGTAACCGTAAGATGCCATAAAACTTGGATACGTCAAAATTGACTTGGGCATCAACACTAACATCGGCTGCTAAATCGAAGTCTATATCGGTGACGGTACATGTATCTGTATCGACGTCTGCATAGGGTGTAAAATGTGTGGGACGTCGATGCCCCAAAATATATATCTGCGGAATAGAAAAACCAGGCACGTGCGGCAGTGGTGCGTAGTGCGGTGCTTGTGATAAAGACACGGGGTTAGTGAAATGAATAGGAATAAGTGGAGTGAACTGACCAGGATATTGCGTAGACATAAGCGGTGCTTCTTCGAGCGAAGCTGAAGACGAACTCATCAGGCAACTGTGTCTAGACCTACGCTGCTGCTAGGGCGATCGTCGTTGCCTCTTTTGATGAAGTTGCCTACTTCTGCCCTCTACCAATAATAGATACGGCTTGCCGACAACTCTGAACCATGACAAGTACTCCAAATAGGCCGTCGTATCCGTTGAGAAAAATGATTCGCGGATGGGTAAGAATTCCATCGTACGATCCAAAGCCTCAATGTAATCCTTATAAACCTTTGCCAATCCTTACCATTCTTCCTCTGCATGTCTACCTTGTGCAGCTCCTTCATGTCTTGTGGTGGCAGTGAAATTTGTTGCCTTTACCCAAACAATCGCACTACCCGGTCGAATTCATGCATTTTCACCTTCGCATACACTATCAACGACACCTTCGTATCCCACATCCTTCGATTGGCCAACACTTCTAGAGGGATGCAATATATGATATTGGTGTTGACGTTTGACATCCATTCAAAGTAAAATGCACAATTGTAAATTTCGTTATGTACAAAATTTTATTTTACAAATCATTGCGTAATTAATATAGGTTCGAAAGAATAAGTAACTAACCTCAGCTTCTAAGCATTGATCTAACAG
This sequence comes from Gossypium rotundifolium, assembly GCA_025506655.1. Lineage (NCBI taxonomy): Eukaryota > Viridiplantae > Streptophyta > Magnoliopsida > Malvales > Malvaceae > Gossypium > Gossypium rotundifolium. The sequence goes on along the minus strand of CP106723.1, from coordinate 35,837,160 downwards.
CAACTTAATATCTTTCAGCTCCTTTGGTAGTCCCACATAACTCGGCCTATGGTTCCACCTATAAAAGCGATATGTTAGTTTAAACATATAATAAATAAAAACATTTACTGTACAAACTACGTATTTATTAATAAATAATTTTACCTTTTATTAACGGAAACTTGTATAGGTTGCTCACCCGATGACGTAGAAATGGTAGCCACCACCAGACCCACAACTGCAACAAGAGTAGGCAACCACCAATTTACATCTTATCCGGTTCCGTGGCTCGACACAACTCCTGGTATAACATGGCCAACATGCTGATCCCTAACTCAGTTGTCTGCGTTCTTTGAAGTCTACTAGGTGTAGTAGCCACCTTATGTGTACTAAATTTCGAGATTTATCGAGCATTAAAATGCTTACGATTAACTTAAGGATGAATGTTTGGGCGTATTGTTCTTTGACGACCTCGATCACGTGCAGAAGAAGCTTATCAAAAATTTTCACCAATTGATTCCTTGATATCCGGCCACCATCACTACACTAAAACAGACTTTTAGCGGCGTTTTTAGTGGTTTTTTTAACTAAAAACGCCGAAAAAATTACACAATAGTAGCGTTTTAAGGAAAACGCCAAAAAAAAAGAGCAATACCGGCGTTTATTTTCAAAACGCCGCTAAAAATGATAAATAGCTACATTTTTTATTCAAACGCCGCTAAAGGTCAGAACATTAGCTGCGTTTTTGTAAAAACGACGCTAAAGGTCTGATTTGTAGCGGCGTTTTAGAAAAAACGCCTCTAGAGGTCTGGGCATTAGCGACGCTTTTGGAGAAACGCCGCGAAAGGTCTGGGCATTAGCGGTGCTTTTGGAGAAACGCCGCGAAAGGTCTGGGCATTGGCGGCGCTTTTGAAGAAACGCCGCGAAAGGTCTGGGCATTAGCGGTGCTTTTGAAGAAACGCCGCGAAAGGTCTGGGCATTAGCGGCGTGTAACATCCCGAAATAGGCCTAACGAATAAAGGTTGCGAAACCATGAATCCAAGCTATAAAAGTTTATTATGATTAATTATTATGATTTATCGAGTGATTAAATACATGTGTTAGAGTATTGATAAGAAATTTTATTAATTTCATGCTTAAATTGCCTATTAAGACTTGTTTGCAAAAGTTGCTAAATAGGGTTCTAATTTATAAGTACTTCATTGAAATGGGGTTTGAAGTAGGAGTTCTTAAATGGTAATTAGACCATTATATTTTCATGGACAAAATGGACATATATAGGTGGAAAGAACCAAAGTTTTTAATGAAGGGTAATTTAGTCATTTGGTAATAAAAGGAATTAAAGGGAAAAAGATGGCAAAATATGCTCATCTTCTTCATTAGGACGAAATTACAAGGGTTCTCCATAGCTAGGGTTTGTTTCAAGCTTCCAAGCTCCATAGTAAGTGATTCCAAGCCCGCTTTTAATGTTCTTTACATTTTGAAGCCTCAGAGTACGATTTAGCTTATTCTATCAATAATTCATGCTAGGGTTCATATTTGGAAAAATACCCATAGGTGAAATGTGTTTATTTTGATGTTTTATGATAGAATATGAAGTCTAAAATTATGTTAAACAACTTTTGCTAAGTGATTCTAAGTGAAAACGAGTAAAAGCTTAATCGGTAAAAATACCTAATGTTCATAAGTACAAGTTAGAGTGAGAATTTGATGTTGCCATAGAAGGAAAAAATGATCAGAATGTCATAAAACATAAGAATAAGGGATAAAGTTTAATTTCTGAGCTTTGGGGCAAATGTGTAAATATGTAAAAGTTTAAGGGCAAAATTGTAATTTTGCCAAAGTTAAGAGTTAAGGACTGTTTTGATGAATGTGAGTATTAAATAAGCTAAATTTTCTATTATAGATCAAGAAGAACGAAATTGAGTTAGATCGAGGAAAGAAAAGATAGAGGACTAAATCGATATAGTTGATCGTATTTTGTTTCGAGGTAAGTTTATGTAAATAAATGCAATATTCTATTATTTTACATTTAATACTGTTAAATTCCAGTATTTACATATTTATTCTGTAAATTTATTATTTAAAGACTCAAGTATGAATTGACGGAAAAGTTATCTCAGACAGTTATCTCAGAAAGTTCTGGTTGAACCTTAGGAATGTGTAGGATACAAATTTCATGACATTAGGGTTTAAGGAAATCATGTAAGACCATGTCAAGACATGGCATTGATATGTTACTATAAGGCAAAGGTCCCATGTAAGACCATGCCAAGGTATGGCATTGGTGAGTTCATAAGGCAAGGATACCACATAAGACCATGTCAAGACATGGCAATGGTTAAGTTTCATAAGGAAAGGTACCCGCGTATCCTTAGTATTCCAAGTGGTTCAACGGGAAAATTCAACGAGTATTCCAAAGTAAAGGTAAGACAAGTTCAAGCTAAAAAGGTAAGGTAAGATAAATTCATGTTAAAAGGTAAGGCAAGTATACAAGTTTTAAGTATATTGAGTTAAAAGTTTAAGTGATCTTGATAAGAAAAAACATAAGATAATTCATTAAGAATGTTGCTATTTATTTACATGTAAACTTACTAAGCTTTATGCTTACTTCCATTCTTTAATTTTTTTTTTATAGTATTACAAGCCAACTCGGGAATCACAAAGACGTCGGAGATCGTTACGCACTATCAAAGGATTATACTGGTATTTTGTAACTCGACGTTTTAAGTTATGGCATGTATAGGGACTTAGCTATCTTGTGTGTATAACCTTATGATATGGCTTAAGATTGGCATGTAAATGTTTGGTAATGATTAGCTATTAAAATGGCTAATTAAGAGCATGTTTTGGACATTATGAAATGCCTAGTTGGTAATTATTAGAAAGAAATTATGTAAGTATATGCAGGGGAACAGTTTGTACAGCAGCAGTGATGTGATTTTGAAAATCACAAAAATAGTATAAATAGAATTAGGTTGTTCATGAGATATATAATTAAAGCTTATTGAGTCTATTTTATATGAAAGAAACGGTGTAGGAAAAAGAGCTGTATATTATGAGATAATTGATTTTTAGTGAAGAGAGGTCAGAACTGTCAAACTGTGTAACAGGGGAGACTTTAACTAATAAACTGTACTAATTGGCCACACCAAAAATTCTGGAAAAATTATAGTAAGAAGATATATGAGTCTAATTTCAGAGAAAATTTACGTATCTAGATTTTGAGTTTCGTAACTCGATTTATAATTTATTTAGTGAACATGACGCAGATGGACAGTTTTAAACTTTTATGCCCCGAACTAGTAAGTTAAGTCTAGTAATGCCTCGTACTCGAATCCGGCAATGGTCTCGGGTAAGGGGTGTTACACGGCACTTTTGAAGAAATGCCGTGAAAGGTCTGAGCATTAGCAGTTTAGGGTTTAGGGTTTAGGGTTCCTTATTCTTGCTTTGAATTAAATTTTATTTTGATAAATTCACTTATAAACAATGAGAAAGTTTCATTTTAGTTACTTAATTATGAAAAGTTACAAGTTGCTAACTAAACAATTTAGAAATTTTCATTTAAGTTACAAATTAAGCTATTAAAATTGATTTAGGGTTTATTATTTAGTATGTTAATTTCATGGTTTAAGGTTTGTTATTTTGGTGTATGGGTTTTTTAAATTTGTTGTTTGGGTTTGTTGTATAGTGTTTAATATCTTAGTGTTTATCGGTATTAAGGTGTGTAAGTGTTAATGGTCAGGGGTTAATGTTTAGGGTTAGAGGTTTAAGGGGAAACGGTTAATGGGTGAGGGTTTTAAGTTTAGGGTTTATGGTTTATAGTTTTAAGATTAATTTATTTTAGGGCTTTAGGGGTTTAATATTTAGGATGTTAATTTTATGGTTTAAAGTTTATTATTTGGGTTTTATTGTTTAAGGTTTAAGATCTTAGTGTTTAACGATTTTGAGGGTAATTTAAGTGGTAGTGGTTAGGGTTAATTAAGGTTTAGGTTAAGGGTTCATTGGTTTAAGGGTTAAGGGTTCAATGCTTGTGGGTTAGGGTTAGGGGTTAAGGTTTACGGTTTAGAGTTTAAGGTTTAAGGTATAGGTCAAATTAGGGTTCAGGGTTTAGAGTTTAGGGTTTGTGGTTTAGTATTTAGAGTTTAGGGTTTAAGATATATGACTCAAAATACGAAAACTAAATTAGGGTTTAGTATTTAGGGTTTAGGGCTTAAAGTTTATGATTTAGGGTTTATGTTTTAGGATTTAAGATTTAAGGTTTAGGGTTTAACGATATTGAAGGTAAATTATTTGAAATTGATATGAATTATGCAATAATTAAATATAATTGTAATAAAAGTCAATCACTCTTTCATCCTCTTCTTATAATTATTGAACTTTGTATTAACTAAAATGTAATTTTTTAATTTTATATTTAAATTATTTAGAAAAAAGTAATAACACATAGAAAAATTTTGAAACAAATTATAACATAGAAAAATATATGTTAAAATGAAAACATTAAAATACTATTATTTAAAATAATTTTAAATATTTATGGGTATATGACTGATATATTTTAAATTTATTTATATTTAAAATAATTTTAAAGTAATTGGATATAAGATATAAGACGATATATAATTTATATATATATATATATTTTAAAGATTATTTAGTGTTAATAATATTAACTAAATGAATTAATTAATAATAGTATAAAAATATATAAATTAAATGACATTAAAAATTAGCGGCGTTTAATACAAAAAAGGCCACGAAACCCATCAATTTATTTTAAGACGACGTCGTTTGAAACATTGTTGTATGAATTAGTGGCGTTTATGTGTAAAACGCCACAAAATATATCAATACGATGGAAGACGTCGTTGTTTAAAGCTTTTTGTTAGTGGCGCCGTTGGTAAAATGCCACAGTAATCTGTCAAGTATTAGTGGCGCTATTTCAAAAACGCCGCAACAAGTTGGGATATAGCGGCGCTTATAAAAAACGCCGCAAATATGTTTGTGTATTCTAATTAAAACAGTTGTTTTGTATATTTTAGTGGCGTTTTTATCGTAAACGCCGCAAAAAGTTGGGATATAGCGGCGCTTATAAAAAACGCCGCAAATATGTTTGTGTATTCTAATTAAAACGATGTTGTTTTGTATATTTTACTGGCGTTTTTAGGGTAAACGCCGCAATAGGTATGTCTTTAGCGGCGCTATTTTATAAACGTCGCAATGCTTGAATTGTTTTAGTGAAAATGTCGCCGTTTTGCTCTCCTCCAGTTCCCCTAATCCTTAAACCCGATTGAGGCTTCTTCTGAAATTCATTTCACCCTCTTTCTGAAATCCCTAAATTTCTAAAGGATAGTTTCTTTCATCCCCCTATTCATTTCATACCTCTCTTCAGTCTGCCACCATCGTACTTCATCAGATTAATAATCTCTTCGTCTTCCACCGCTCCAAGATATCGTCTAAAACAACGCTCTTTCTGACTTCAAGCTTTACCTCTCTTTCACGGATCGTCGACGCATGCACATCTCGATTCTCAAAAGGTAACATGCAAGTGAATGTAATTTAGGTTTGGATCTTTGTTATCGCCTAGTATTAGTTCTTTGTTGTTTGGTTCTCTGAATTTGTCGGCCATTGTAGAAAGAGGGAAGGAACGGACGGTGTAATGTGAAAAGAGGGAAGGGTAGGGTGTGGGATTATTCATTATAGTGAGAAAAATTATTCTTTTAATTCTTTGTGGGTTGGTTGAGTTTGGTAACCTCTAAATCTTGCCACTAAATCCTTTGGTTGTGTTTGGTAACCTCTGCTTGCTTTATATAGAAACTAAGCGATATTATATCACTTATACTAATATTATATCACTAATGAAAAGTATGCTAATACACATTGAGTTGCTGTCAGGTACTTACGAGTTGAAGCAGTATTTGTGGGTTACTAATTTCACCACTTTGATGAGGCTTTGGTTGTCGTTAAACAAACCAGTCACAAGATGAGCCCCTGTCGCTTAAACGATAGCAACATTTGTACCTTCTTAATATCCACACCTATCTCCTCCCTGCAAAGACGTAAGTTTCGTGGCCTTGTGCTAAACTTGCGATTTGTGGCAGCAATATGTTTTAGGATTGAATTAACACGTTCTTAAAAATTTCGATGATTGCTATTTGTGGCAGCAATTTGTGTACCAACTTTTTCTCTGGTGAAATCCCAGATATTGGAGTCCTCAGCACTTTAGGAACAATTCGTGAGTACCCTTCTCATTCCCATGACCATCTTTTTATGTCTATGCTTGCTATTATATATGGATGCTTGCTATATCATACAACTGTCGACTTTGGACTTTACAAAACTCTAGTATCGATTTGAAAACCTTAATTTATGGTGTTTGCAAAACCTATGATTCTCAATGTTAAAACCAAATTCAAACAACTTTAATAATTCATATCAAAATAGACTCATCCCCAATCCTCTTAATTGAAGTTCAATTTCAAATTCTACTAAAAAACAAGTTGAGTTTCAAAAGCGGTCCAAAAATCAAAATCTTAGTGTCAAATCCTAAAAGTCAACTTTTAGAGCCTTGAAAGGAAGTTGACTTTTGTTATTCTTAAAGGAAGTTGATTTTTGTTCATAATATTTGGCACTTTGGTCATATAAAAAAAACTTAAAAGTTTTGCATAAAAAAAATTCTAATACTAGATTAAAAGATATACTTGACCAAACTGCATGGGATCTTTGGATATATAGACCACTAGTGTAGAGATTTGAAATATTAAATTTTCCACCTAATTACAAAAATATTTGAATTCCTCTCTTATATTAAAATTCCAAGACAAAAATTAGTGCACTTATTAACGTGATTGATTAAATTAGTGGCACACTAAATTAAAAAATTACTTAAAAATCGATTTTAATAATTTTTAACTATGAATCACATATTAAATAATTTTTAATAATTATTAAAATATATATTGTGGAAGACATAAAGAATACGAAATTATTCTAATACTATATCAAGTATAGACATTTCCATGTTTGTTTGCCATTGAACATGATGCTCCCATCAAATTTGCATTTGTTGTATTTGTACTATTGCAAAGCAATTGGCTTGAGCTTGCTTGCTGATCAAGTAACCCACAATCACTTTGATTTTAATAGCAAACCTTTTATTGTCAATCTGTTTTCACTAGTTGTATATTTTTATATTTATTTGACACACTAATAATTATACATATCATTACAAAAAATATTTCTTCTATATTTATTTTCTAAGCACCTCACAACATCTTAACTTACCTAATCTAAAAGAATACAAAACTTATCTAAAAGATAGTAATAACTTTTTCATGTATTTGAATTCTATTATTTTATATTTAAATTGTAATAATTGAATTATTTGCTAAGTTGTATTTGTGGTTTATGCTAAACCTTAAAACCTTAAAGCCCTAAACCCTAAACCCTAACCCCTAAACCTATAAACCTTGAAACCTTAAAACCATAAAGCTTTAAACCATAAACCCTAAAACCCTAAACCTTAAACCCTAAATCCTAAACACTTAAACCCATAAACCTTAAAACCCTAAACCCTAAACCCTAAACCCTAAATATTAAACCTTAAACCCTAAACCCTAAACCTTAAACCTCAAACCTTAAACCTTAAACCCTAAACCCTAAACCCTAAACCTTAAACCTTAAAACCCTAAACCATAAGACCTTAAACCCTAAACCATAAGACCTTAAACCCTAAACCCTAAACCCTAAACCCTAAACCCTAGGTGTAATAATGCCACGTATGATGAATCTAAAAGAATACAAAACTTACCTAATTTTAAGATCAAAATTTCATAAATTACATAAGTTTACGATCAAATTTCATAACTTACATAATTTTAAGTTAATATCAAACTTCATAACTTACATAATACTTGTATAGATAAAAGATAAAGATTCAAAGTATATAGGTTGAAAACTCGACGGGTTGCCTTATATCTCACAAGGAGATATAATGGATCCTCCCTAGGTGTAACAATGCCACGTATGATGAATCTAAAAGAATACAAAACTTACCTAATTTTAAGATCAAAATTTCATAAATTACATAAGTTTACGATCAAATTTCATAACTTACATAATTTTAAGTTAATATCAAACTTCATAACTTACATAATACTTGTATAGATAAAAGAAAAAGATTCAAAGTATATAGGTTTGGAAACTCGACGGGTTGCCTTATATCTCACATGAGATATAATGGATCCTCCCTAGGTGTAACAATGCCACGTATGATGAATCTAAAAGAATACAAAACTTACCTAATTTTAAGATCAAAATTTCATAAATTACATAAGTTTACGATCAAATTTCATAACTTACATAATTTTAAGTTAATATCAAACTTCATAACTTACATAATACTTGTATAGATAAAAGAAAAAGATTCAAAGTATATAGGCTGGAAACCTGACGGGTTGCCTTATATCTCACAGTGAGATATAATGGATGCTTCCTAGGTGTAACAATGCCACGTATGATGAATCTAAAAGAATACAAAACTTACCTAATTTTAAGATCAAAATTTCATAACTTACATAAGTTTACGATCAAATTTCATAACTTACATAATTTTAAGTTAATATCAAACTTCATAACTTACATAATACTTGTATAGATAAAAGAAAAAGATTCAAAGTATATAGGCTGGAAACCTGACGGGTTGCCTTATATCTCACAGTGAGATATAATGGATCCTCCCTAGGTGTAACAATGCCACGTATGATGAATCTAAAAGAATACAAAACTTACCTAATTTTAAGATCAAAATTTCATAAATTACATAAGTTTACGATCAAATTTCATAACTTACATAATTTTAAGTTAATATCAAACTTCATAACTTACATAATGCTTGTATAGATAAAAGAAAAAGATTGAAAGTATATAGGCTGAAAACCTGACGGGTTGCCTTAAATCTCACAGTGAGATATAATGGATCCTCCCTAGGTGTAACAATGCCACGTATGATGAATCTAAAAGAATACAAAACTTACCTAATTTTAAGATCAAAATTTCATAAATTACATAAGTTTACGATCAAATTTCATAACTTACATAATTTTAAGTTAATATCAAACTTCATAACTTACATAATACTTGTATAGATAAAAGAAAAAGATTCAAAGTATATAGGCTGAAAACTGACGGGTTGCCTTATATCTCACAGATGAGATATAATGGATCCTCCTAGGTGTAACAATGCCACGTATGATGAATCTAAAAGAATACAAAACTTACCTAATTTTAAGATCAAAATTTCATAACTTACATAAGTTTACGATCAAATTTCATAACTTACATAATACTTGTATAGAAAAAATAAGATTCAAAGTATATAGGCTGGAAACTGACGGGTTGCCTTATATCTCACTGTTAGATATAATGGATCATCCCTAGGTGTAACAATGCCGCGTATGATGGATCTTAAAGAATACATAACTTACTTAATTTTAAGATCAAATTTCATAGCATTATTTACATAAATTATTAATTAACAATTTAGTCGTATAATTTATTGTCAACTTTAGACTTCAACAACTACGAAATGGATAGGAGTTGGATGAAATTGTCAAAGGTAAGCAACGGCTATCGAAATGGAGTAGAAACTTTTCTGAATTTCGCATTTCAAAATGCAAGCCAAGAGAATATGATTCTTTGCCCGTGTAAGAAGTGTTGGAATATTAACTGGCATTATCGTGAAGTGGTCTACGAACATCTAGTTGTTGATGGCTTTGTCCGGGGGTACAAAATATGGTTTTTTTCATGGAGAGTGTACATCTAGTGGAGCATCTTCATCGATGAATCTGGGTATCCTCATAGTGCTTTCAATCGAATGTTAGTGACGATAACATGGAAAACATGTTGCGGGATGCTTTTAATATCTTGTGATGATGGTTTGGATCATTTCCACGACTTGGGTGCAACCGATGATCATAATTTTGGTGGAAATACTTTCACCGAAGGGGAAAGAAGTGTACCGGATGAACAGCCAAATAAAGAAGCGGCGAGGTTCTACACGTTACTTGGTGAAATGAACGAAGAACTGTATGAAGGATCAAAATTTTCCAAACTGTCATTCTGTATTCGTCTTTTCACTTGAAATGTTTAGGGGTGGACCGGAAACTCGTTGACAATGCTTGTTAGAGTTTCGCAAGAAATGTTCCCGTTTGCAAAAATCCCTCAATCTTCCAAAGACATGAAGAAATTGATAAAGGATTTGGGCCTTGAATACAACAAAATTCACAGTTGCCCAAATGATTGCATGTTGTATTGGGGCGACTGCATAAACCAACAGTGCTGTCATGGATGCGGCCAATCCTATTGGATTAATAGAAATACAGAGGATGGTAACGAGGATGAACACGATATACAGTCAAAGAAGCAGCCAGTTAAGATTTTACGGTATTTTTCGCTAATACCAAGGCTTCAACGGCTTTTCATGTCGTCGAAGACAGCTGAATCAATGACGTGGCACCGTGATGGACGAACCGATGATGGGTTGTTAAGGCATCCTACAGATTCTTTAGCTTGGAAATGTTTTGACTCTAAATTTCCAAGCTTTGCAAGCGATCCTCGGAGTGTGAGGCTTGGGCTAGCATCCGATGGATTTAACCCTTACAAACTCATAACACAATGTACAGTACTTGGCCTGTGGTGCTTGTTCCCTACAATTTGCCTCCATGAGTTTGCATGAAACAATCTTCTTTTATCTTGTCTATGATTATACCTGGAGGGAAAGGGCCGGAGAATGATATTGACGTCTATTTGCAGCCACTTGTTGACGAGTTAAAACAACTATGGGATGGTGTTTAGACATACGATGCAATGAGAAAAGAGAACTTTAATTTACATGCGGCTTTAATGTGGACTATTAACGACTTTTTGGCTTATGCTAATTTATCTGGTTGGGGTACCAAGGGACGTTATGCTTGTCCGTGTTGTGCTGCGCAAACATGTTCGCAATAGTTATATAATGGGAAGAAGTTTTCTTACATGGGGCATCGTTGGTGGTTACCGAAAAATCATACATTTAGATTTCAGAGTGCTCAGTTTGATGGTACTGAAGAGTTCAGACCAGCTCCTTCGCAGACCGGTGGATCCAAAATATTGTTAATGTTGAAAGATATGAATTTCATTTATGGGAAGATAAATCAACCGGCAAACCCGCATAGAAATAGAAGAACTAGGGATGAATCTGATGATGAATCTGATGAAGAGGATGATCCTAATGAGGCAGACTTGTGGAAAAAAAGAAGTATTTTTTTCGAGTTGCCTTATTGGGAGCATCAGATTTTACGCCATAATCTTGATGTCATGCACATAGAGAAAAATGTCTGCGAGAACATCATTAGGACTATTTTGAATGTCGATGGAAAATCAAAAGATAATCTTCAGAGTCGACTTGATTTAGTCCACATGGGAATTCGGCGTGAGCTTCATCCCCGAGCACTTCCGAATATGAAATATCGGTTGTCGTCTGCTATTTTTTCAATGTCGAAGACGGAGAAAGAAGTGTTCTGTACGGTGTTGAAGGATATAAAGGTCTCGGATGCGTATGCATCAAATATATCGTGATGTGTGAGTCTTAAGGATCGAAGATTATATGGCTTAAAATCGCACGACTATCACATATTGATGCAAGACTTACTGCCAGTTGCTATGTAGTGTTGTATGTCGAAAAAAGTGACGGCTCCTGTAATTGAACTGTCAAATAAAATGAAGGCATTTGTGGTAAAGTTTTGAATGTTCAAGAACTTGAGAGACTACAAGATCGAGCCGCATTAACTTTATGCAATTTGGAGAAGATATTCCCGCCTTCCTTCTTCATTATTATGGTGCACTTATTAATTCATCTCCCGCGTGAAGCACTTCTTGCTGGACCCGTTTTCTATCGATGGATGTATCCCATTGAAAGGTCTTACTTTATTTGCAAAATATTCCTTCATTCAGCTCAATGCCTTTAGTTGAAACTTTTGATAATGTTGTATATTGTGTTTAGGTTCCTTTCCAAATTGAAGTCATACTGCCGCAATAAACGTTATCCGGAAGGATCAATTGCCGAGGGCTACTTGGCAGAGGAATGTATGACTTTCTGTTCGAGGTATTTGGAAGATGTTGAAACAAGAATAAACAGACCAAGTAGAAATTCTGGGCTCACAGATCATAATTTGGCTGAAACTTATTTATTTCAAAGTTTCAGAGAACCGATAGGCAAAGTCGAAATTATAGAATTAGACGATAGACTGTGGGTTTAAGCACATTGATACGTTCTTTTTCATCACGATTCAATGGAACCATTTCGGAAGTAAGTTCTACAATTTGATAAATACTCATCAATTATGATTTGTTTGTCTTCTAACAAAGTAAAACCTTTTTTATCGTAGTGAGTACAAACAAATATTGAGAGCTCATTCACGATCTCGAAGATTAAATCGACGAGAAATTAATAGGTTGTTCGCAGAATCATTCCATGAATGGTTAAGCCAAATGGTATGCAATTTAAGTTTTCATTGACAAGTAATAAGGTTTTCTCATAACATTCATAATTACTCGATTTACTTTCAACTCGATAGGTTTGGAGTCGGAATGAAGTAAATGACGACGTTAAATGGCTTTCACAAGGTCCAAACAGATTAGTTAAAAGATATAGTGGCTTCCTTATCAACGGATACAGATTTCATACAAAGTATCGCGAGATATTGAGGAGAACCCAAAATTGCGGAATTGTTGTTGATTCTTCGATTACAAGTTATGCTAGTGCTAGGGACAGTAATCCGGTCGAGGGGAATCTGGAGTATTACGAACTTATTACTGACATCATTGAGTTGGATTATAACGGCAAATGCAAAGTTGTCTTATTTCGAGGTGATTGGGCTGATGTGAATACGGCTCATGAATTAAAAACGATCAATATGGCTTTACAATGGTGAATTTCTCTCGATTAATTCACAATGGAGAACAAGCGATGGACGAGCCGTATGTGTTTTCTTCTCAAGTTAAACAAGTTTTTACTCGGAAGATCCAATTGATGAGGTTGGTACGTTGTACTTGAAACACCCTAGAGACTTCTTCGACATTGGCGGTGGAAGTAGAGATGAAATAGTCGAAAGATCGAAACATTGCATTTTCGAACAAAACTTAAATGAAAATATCCCTAGTACTAGTCAACAATTTCAATGGGTTCGTCAAGATGTGGACGAAGATATTTACTGAAATATGATTTAGTAAGATTTTACGATTTATTATTTATATGTAATATTATAATTTTAATGTTGGGCATGTTATATAATTTAACTATTTTAAATGTCTTATTATTGTTGTTATTTGTTACTAAAATTTTGAACTATTTTATGTCTATTGTAGGAAAAATGCCTAGAAGACGATTACGAGATTTAAATATTGTCCGCGATACTCCAAATCCAGAAGAAGCTAATAGTGAACAGCAAACAGTTGTTGGATCTTCTACTCTGCGGACAGAGATGACGAGCCTAGAGAATTTGAAAGTAATGTTAAGTTTATTTTACATGCATGTTGAATTTTATTATTGATTCATTTTCAATTTTAATATAATAATATATCATTTTTCAATTTGAAGGTGGTGGGACGCCTTGAGGTCGGGGACGTACATTACTTAAAGATTTATACGACTTAGAGCCTACCGATCGTGTTAAAGTAAGGAGAAACAATCATGGCCAGCCTGTTGGATCTGAAGCTCGACTGTTAGGAGGCTATTTGGGCATTATAGCACGAAATGCCAATATGTTGCCCATTAACTACGAATCATGGCATCACATGCCTGATGCCAACAAAAATCAGGCTCTCGATAATATTAAGGTAACAAAACGTGAATGTAATTTATAATACTTTAATTTAATTTTCATTTATATTAACTTTTTATACTTTTTTTCTTCAGGGTAGATTTAATTTAGAGGTCTCGATGACTATGTTAAGAAGACATTGGGTAAAAATAGAGACAATAAAAGCACGCTCAAAAAACAATATTTTAAGAAAGACATAAGCCTCGACGAAAATTAAGAAACATTCCACCGGAATGTTGAGGTACCAATGGGAAGATCAAGTTAGATTTTGGAATTCAAAAAAGGAGAGGTATTACGTGCTTCTAAAATCTTATAAATTATTTGGTTTATAGTATTTATTATCTATATAATTCAAATTACATTATGTAGGACCGTGAGCGAGTTTGAATAAGCGTGACGAAGTAAATTAACGCATTACAGCGAGGTTCTAGAAGTTTTGCTTGTGTAGTGAGGCGAGGTATTATAATTTATTAATTACATCAAATATTAATTACTTTATACTATTAAATTATATTTTTACGCTAAAATGTAGGAAACTTGATTGGTCAAAAAGTTGGACGCGTTCGACTTTTTGACATTACGCGATAGAAAGAAGGATGGATCTCCGATGACATCCAAGTCAGAAATTTTGGTATATTTACTTAATAAAATTTTATTTTTTATAAATATTTCTAATGTTTAATTATAATAGTTTAATTCATCGTGTATAGTTTTAAATTTATAATGTTAAATTATGTTGCATTCTTTCTTATTTATATATTTCGTTTCTAACTCTTTCATTGATTTATTAGGATAAACTAAAGGAGAAGAATGCGGAGTATGAAGCGGTACGCTTGATGATAGTTCTGTTAATCTTGAGGAGATTGATAACAAAATTATTATAGATGTTTTGGGTCCCGAAGGTACGATCGCTTGATGATAGTTACATTAATCTTTAGTATATTTTAATAGAATTATCAACGATATTTTTGGTCTTGAAAGGTATGGTCGGGTTCGATTTAAAGGATCCGTGTTACCCAGGCCAATATTTTGATCCGCCTCCAAAGAAGACATGCCTTCCGGGGTCAATCTCGTCTTTGAAGTTCGAGCCTACAAAACCAGATAGCTCAGATGCAAGAGAGCACGGTTGAGCAAAGGCAGCAAATTGCTGATGTTCAAAGAAAATATGAAGAACTCGATGAATGACTTAGAGAGGCAACAAGAAGAAGAGAAAAGGCGTGGCAGGCATGCGAGGGAGGCGAGGCGACATCGATGTTAGCGAGCGAGCGAGAAAGTACTAAGAGCTCTAGCACCAGCTTCAGCATATGATGCAGATGTTTCAGCAGTCGCAGAAATCGCCATCTTAGACATTTAGTTTCTCGTTGTAAGAATGTTTTGACATTATTACATTTAACATTATTGTTACAATATTTTCAGTTATCATTCATTTAATTTATTAAATTTCAAGTATCATTTAGAATTAATGTATTTGGTGTGATTTTTATGCTAAATTTACTGTTTTGGGTTGGAATTATATTCTATATTTACTGTTATTGGTTGGTTTTAGTGCAAGAGGGGTATAATATTGAAAAAATTGCACTTTGGAAATATGTACAAATTAGCGGCGTTTGTATAAAAGCGCCATTAAATGTCAAGACTTTTTAGCGGCGTTTGTAAAAAAAAACCGCTAAAGGTCTGATCTTTAGCGGCGTTTTTGGAAAGCGCGCTAAAAGACCATGACCTTTAGCGGCGTTTTCTTTAAACGCCGCTAAAGACCACGACCTTTAGCGGCGTTTTTGGAAAAGCGCCGCTAAAAGCCATGACTTTTAGTTGCGTTTTTGGGAAAAGCGCTAAAGGCCATGACTTTAGCGACGTTAAAAAAAAACGCAATTAAAGGCCATGGTCTTTAGCGGCGCTTTTCTCATAAACGCCGCTAAAAGTCATGGTCTGTAGCGGCCTTTTTTTCTCATAAACGCCGCAAAAATTTTTGGCGGTTGTATTGGCGGCATTTTTTGTCGCGCTTAGAAAAGCGTCGCAAACACTTTTAGTGGCGCTTATAAACGCTGCTAAATGCCAAAAAAATAACGCCGCTAAAAGTCTGTTTTGCTGTAGTGCATCAAACTTGTTTGGGACCTTCCCTAATAATGCCGCACAGAGATCCTCTTTACCGAACAATTCTTTGCTCTGTGACGACTGACCCATACACCGATAGACCAAGTAGTAATACCATGTCCTCTAGTGTGATTGTACACTCGCCGTATGGAAGATGGAAAGTGTGTGTCTCAGGCCTCTATCTTTCCACTAAGTGCAATCCCGAGCATAAAAGACGTAAGCAAGAATTCCACCTCTTGCAAGTAACCACGAATTTTGGTGATAGAAGGCTTTGCCAAATTATGTATGAAAGCCTCCAAAACAAGATCATCTGCCTATTTATAATGACAAAAAAATTATTTTAATTTTAAAAAACAATTTAAGTTTAACTTAATAAAATTAATGAAAATTAATTTTTGTCTTACCATTCTTGTTTGAGCTGCGAAAATGTAATTATCGTTGAAGCAATTAGAGAAGTTGTAATTCATGAAAACTTAATCGAATGAATAAAATATGGAATAATTTTAAAAAACTAATATTTTTAAATGTGAATATCGAAAAAGTTAGAACAAGAACTTGAGAAGATTAAGAGAGTTGAGAGAGTTAGACTATTATAAAGAATTTAGAGAATAGAATGTGAGTGAAAAAATAAATTCAGGGGGTATTTATAGGTAAAAGAAAATGACCATTGCCCCATTTCAAATTTTTTTACCGTTGCACGACTAATGTTCATAGAGCCGCTGGATTTTACTGTTAAGGGAAAGCGTGTCCAACTAGGCACGCTTTCCGTTTCTTTATCCAAAAATTACCTATTTCTTTAATTTAAAAAAAAGCGACTTATAAGCCTAATTAAAAAAAAATTGACATATATTGCTAATTTAGCCTAAAGGAAGATAAAAACATTTATTTCACATGGATTTGAATTTTGTTATCCTTATATTTAATATTGTATAATAAATAAATATATATAAAAGAATATGACACTTAGTACTTTCACATCTCTAATTATGAAATTAAAATACTAAAACCTTATTACATGTGTTTGCGTGGAAACTATGTATTTAGAATATAGAGGTGTGTTTGAAAATAACATACAATAAATTTTGAAACGTATGTTTTGAAATAAATTAATAGTAACACATGCAATATGTACGATATTAAAATGGAAAAAATTGTAACACCCCGAATTTTGGGCCTAGAAGTTTTGGATTTAAGCATAGGGACAGTGAGGAGGCTGCACATATGTGTTTAGTCATGCAATTTAGTGACAGAATAGGCCTGTTGGTCTAATTTAAATATTTTTTTCTTTTTTAAATATATATTGTTTAAAAAATAAAACAAAATAAAATAACAATATTCAGAAATAAATAAAAATAAAAATAAAAATGAAACGAAACCTTGGCTGATTTGATTCTTTTTTGTGTTGTAACTTTATGTATATTTCTCTGTGTATTTGTGTATTTTCTCTCTGTATGTATCTTTGTCCTTTTACAGGTTCACATGGGGTTTTTATAACCCTTAAAATAAAAATAAAATAGGAAATATGCCCATTTTCCATGTTGGTTGTCCTGTTTCCTTCCTTTTGCAGGCGAGCAACAGAGAATCAGGCGATGATGGCGCGATTCGGGCGCAGATCGTGGTGCAACCGAAGGCTTGGCGCGGGTACGAAGAGTTGATCTGGCCTTGTTGTTATTTGGGCGAGGCTTATGGCCTTGTTGTTGAGTTCCTGCCATTGCGGCGCCTAGGGTTTTAGAAACCCTAGGCCACTGCAGCTTGTTTGGTTACTGTGCCATTTTGGGCCGTTTTATCTTGGTCTAGGATTGGGGTGTAAGTGGGCCACTGGTTTATGTTTAAAATTGGGCTGATCGGGTTTGGTTTGTGTCTGGTGGGTAGTCTGTTTAGGATTGAGTCTTAGGTTAGTTTGCTTTGGGCTTCTAATAATATTTGGGCCTGTGAATGGTTATTTGTAAAAGGATTGTAAAAAATGGACATTTATTTATTTTTATTATTCAGCTTTTGTATGAATGAAATGGGCCGGGGCACAAATGGGTCACTACACGAAGCTACGGTTGAGTTGAGTGATGAATTTAAGCTTTCAGTACTCCAATCGGTGTGGGTTTAACTCCCAGTATATTCATATATTTTAATTAGTTTTTGTTAAAACCAAGAAAAAATTATAATACCTTTGAATAATATAATTTTTAATAATAGAAGAATATTTTCATAATTTTTGACTGAATTGGTGATATTAAAGGTGACATTAACTCAATTAAGAGCATAATAAATAGTATAGATATTGCTAATATATCAAATATAAAACTATTTAATAATATTTAAAATTTAAATATATAATAATACAATTAAAACAAAAATGCTTATTAACCATCAACAATTTATAATTTATAATTTAAATATTTTATGGTGATCCCAACATCCCAAAATATAATCTTCACCTCTGTTTATTAATCATGTTTTCACATTTAACACCATTATTTACCTACCTAAAAACACCATCATTTACTTTATTTATACCATTTTGTAAGCAAAAACTTAGCCATTAATGTTTCATTAATCTCATATGGTGTAGATAGAAAAGTGAAGGAAATCTAATATCTATCGCTTTCTTTCACTTAAAAGTGTTAAATTAAGAAAGCTCAACAAAATCAATAATACTAAAATTTTGTAATCCACTTATTAGTAGTTAACCATTATTCATCCATCTAGATCTTTATTTGAGTAAACCCTTTTAAACGTAATATATGTGTAGTGTGAATATATTCCTATTGTAAGTGCGTGAATATCTTGTAAGTTATATTTGCTTCATATTCATGAAAATATTCAAAATATATATATATTGCTTTCCAAGGTCAGGTTACATGTATCGAATGAGGGTTTTAATAATTTAGGTTAATAAAATTATTTAATATTACAAACATTAATTTTAAATTTTAAATTTTAAGTAATATTCTTAATATTTTATTAAAATATATTAATGATAAATATATATTATTATATATTATAAATATTTTATAGTATATAATATGATTATTTTAATAATATAAATATGAGTATTTGTTCAAATATTATTTAACTTCATTCATCCCTTCCACTCTAATGTATCATTATCCACTCTCATATTTATAATATATAATTTCAAATTAAGTTTTAATTAGACATTTTATTAACTATTTATAAAATTTTATGTATTATAAAATATTATATTATGATATAATAAATTTTGGTAGCAAAAATACTTTTGTAAAATTATGTAATAAACATACTTTACTGGACTTGTTACAATGAAAACAAGTTTCAAAAAATGATTTAACAAAATTGCTAAAGAACGAAAACATTACGTTGAATCATCGAAATAGAAAAAATCAAATTTTCAAAAAAAAGTCCATTTTTAGAAATTATTTTTAGTGAGACAAACGCAGCTTTAACTCGATTAGTATAATTGTTATAACAATTAAAATGACATAAATTTGAATATATTATTTTCAATTTAAAGGTGAGAAAATTTGAGTAGTTTAGAATTTTATAAAAAATAAATTTAAATAAAAAACCGAAATAAAAATCCGACCATGATCCAGCATATGGAAAATTTTAATTGGGATGTTTTTTTTTAGAGGAAGTATTTATAAGTGTAAAAATTGGATTCAAGACACTTTCAGGAGACACCATGGAGTTATGTTTGATTGAAGGCTAAATAGTATTATGTCGTTATATTGCTTCAACCCCACTTTGGGTCACAATCTTTAGAGTCCTAACACTATTACATCTCAACTCGTACAATGAATGCGACAAGGATGCCAAAAGGGTGCCACTATATGGATTTGCATTGCACCACTTACTCTTCTTATCAATATGCTTTATAATTTATGTTTTTGAATTATTATCCTCATAATTAAAGCCATTTAGACATTTTTTAGACCGACTTTATATGCATCTTCTACTACCTCTTAACAATTTAATTTTTATTATGACTTTAAGAAGATAAATTTTATTGAAGTTCTTGCTATAAAATTATATTTTAATCTTTCTAAAAATTTAAAGTTTAATATGGATCCTAAAAGTTTAGTTTCTAGCTTCCCTTGTGGGTCTCTTATGCAATCCTCCAATGACCAAATAGGAAAGGGTACCTTTCTTTCAGAATCTCTAAGATTGGAAAAGATATGGGTGTTTGTATTTTGAATGAATGGGGTGAGTCAATGTTGTTGATTTGCATTGCACCCTTCACATTTCTCATTTCTCTCATGTGATGGGTGTCATTGTCGTAAGCCACCTAATTTTGGGTTCAGACCTTAAGGGCAGGCCCAGCTGGTTGGACTAGGGACATCTTCTTAACCTCAGACCCCACACTTACCACCCCACCTGCATCACTTGCCTCCTTCACCCATCCAATTACACTACGTTTAGGATTGGGTAAGGTTTTACATAAAATTGAATTATTTTTTTAAAAATATTAATTTTAAAAATATTGAAATAAATGGTTAAATGCTAAAATTGAGGTCATAGCTCACATAATAGTTAAATATTTCAAAATAGTCGTATAAAGGTTAAACATTTTCAATGTGCTCAATTAAAGGTTTTTCAAGTTTTAATTTTTTAATTTTATTTTTAAATAATATTTAACTCAGTTTTCATATGTTGTATTCTACGCACATCCGTATTCACTTAATTTTATATTACAAAATGAGATGAAGTGCATAAAAATCTTTTTTGAGTATCTTTAAAAAATTAATCCTTATTTGATCATTTTGAAAAGAATTACTGTTATGTAAGTAGTCTTAAAAGTTTGATCCAATTTAAATATTTAACCAAAATAAAATGATTTTTTTTAATTATGAAACTGTCTATATCACTTGATCAAATTCAAATAAAACACTAAAAAATTTCAAATTAAGACTCAATCCAAGTCATAAGTAAGTTTGATACATGCTCCGCTTTGCTTTCTTTTCTTTTTCTTACTTAGTAAAAACAATATAGATTTGGCTCAAAGCCAAATTCAATTTGGTCCTTGGTTCTAGACAACCTTGGTTTTGCATTTTAATTGCGAATATTCGGTTGATTTTTGCAAGCAGTGTTAAGAGCAATGTCATGAGCGGTGGCAACAACAAGTGGAACTACGACAAAACAAAAAGGAATATAATATAATTGTTTATATGATTCGATTTTCTTGTATTTGTAGGTTTTGTCTAAAGATATACTCCACTATCTTTAACCTTGTACAAACAGTAATTTAAGTGTTGGAAAAATACGGTTTAGAAAATGTGTTTGATGCACAACGAAAATTTTAAAATTTTCTATTAAAATTGAGCCATTGTGTTATTTATAGCAATAAACCTTTTTACTCGAATTATAATATATTTTCTAGATAGGCAAATTAGGTCGTTCTTGGCTTTCAACTTCTCAATCTTCAACTCTAATCTCGAATTTAATTTGCTAGAGTGTAGGCTCTATTCTCGAACCGATGAAAATTTTCTAGGGCTAAAAATCGATTTCTCAAGAAAAAGGAAATTATTTAGTATGAAGTAATTTCGTTGTATTTGGGAAGAGTAACCTCATAAGTGAATGGTGTAGTTTGACCTAGCCTATAAAATCTATTTATAGAGAAAATAACAAGAGTCTCACTTGAATAAGGTGTAACCGAATAATAATATTTTAATAGGAAAAACACACTCCCACTAGGATTGATATATATAGGCAATGGCAACACCCTTTTCTAGGACTAGGGTTCTCCACCCACTGCTATGTACTGGGCCTAGTTGGGCCTCGTCAAGTATTGAATATAATTATATGCGTTATCATATCTTTAAATCAATTCATATAATTTATCCAACCCAATAAACAATTTTCCTATACTCAAAATATTATTTATTCAAATAAATAAATAAACTCAATTAAATTATTTTCTCAACTCAATTCTAATCTCATTAAAATCTGTTAAAATCATGATGACTTTATCGTATTAGAATCTATGAATAAATAAATTTAATTAACTTGTTCTTATGAAACCTGAAATGACTAATTAATTTAATTTCCTCTTGAACTTGAATTATTTAGTTATCATCCAATTAACTAATAATTCTAATAAATTAATTTAATATCTAAGTCATCCTTTATTCATGGTGAGGAAACACATTCACTGCGGAGAGTGGTCCATGCAATCTATTTTTCTTATTCGTCTTTTTCATATTTCCACACCATCGACTCCAATGCATACCATCAATAATATACCAAGCTAGCAGAGGGACCAATTGAGACATATATAATTAGGGCTCAAATAAGTTGTAATTAAGGTTTGACTCTTCTTCTATTAATTACAATTTGACTCTTCTTCTATTAATTACAACATTATTTAGTCATGGAGTCATTCCACTAAAGTACCATGATTGAGCTGTCTTTATTATATACCATTACAAAAGCTACTTATCAAGTGCTTGTTCAATGACCTTGTCATATGTGTGTTACCCTCACAATATTATCCTATTTTATCTCATGGTATCCATTACATCTTTCTTCATGAAAAAGTCAATTACTAACACATAGTAATAAAATTATCCATCTTTAGACAAATGACTTGTGACTACATTACTTTTCCATCTATCATGTAATGTCGATGAAAGGATATTATTTACCCTTTGTTGCACTCTGAATTCCACTATTGTAAGCGAAGTTATGTCATGCAGAAGTAGTATACCCAGTGTACTAGCTTTCGACTATAGTATCAATTGAACTCAGGCTTTTAATACATCAAAGTACACGAGCCACGCACACATAGTCCATCACCTTACTCAAGATTGAGGTAAGTCACACTATTAACGTCACGAGTGAATAAATCCATAAAGGGATCTAGGATTTATTCTACTTGGATCTTGCCTGATGTACTATCAATCTAGAAAATCACATCTATGTTTCTATCTTTTAGCAATTATCCACTTCAATACCCAAGATAAGGTATCTCCCTAATTGAATTTGATAGATGATATAATAGTCTTTTAATTGACTTGCTCAAATTCGATTACATTGTGGACCATTTAGATTATCTACTAATATAAGTTGTCTTCTTGCTGTCGTAACCATTTTTTGGGTGAAATAATGAAACAGCCATCGACTCGATTTTTGAAAAAGAAAAGGAAAGGAGTCGCCACCGATCTTTATTTGGTGTGATCGGATCACCTTTGTTTTAATAAAACATTTAATTTACTAAAACAGTGCTTTTTGGTCCGCGAACTTTGAGATAATGGGTTCGGAGGTCGATTACGTGCGAGGAAGGATTAGCACCCTCGACACGCCCAAAGTTGGTACCAAACCGATTGATTGAGGTCCTATTTGTTGAAAACTTTAAAGGGTTCGAAAATACAATGCTTTTATTTTTAAAATTGGAAGGGCGTTAAGGCTTTCTTATTTTCAAGAGGTAAAGCATCACGTCCGATGAAGTTAGGGCACAATACTTTAAACTCCGAGACTAAGCTCGCCTTTTGAAACTTGGTTTTCATTTGAAGAGGATCTTCGTTATTAAATCAAATGAGAAATCGGAACCCGATAAGTTAGGGCTCGATTTCCGAGATTTCAAATCTGAAGATAGCCTCTATTTTAGGAAAAGAAACTTATCCGAAGTATCTAGGTGTCGAGTCCGATGAAGTTAGGCGCGACATTTCAATTCGAGATTAAGTATCTTGTTTTAAAATTGCGACTTCAAAAGAGATATCCCATTGTTTAGCATAAATGAGTAAAACCGGAACCCGATAAGTTAGGGCTCGATCTTCCGAATTTTCAAGCACGAACATCATCTTTATTTTGAAAATTTGATTGGTTAATATGAGACAAAGTGATGATACTACAAATTAAGCGAATATGCGAATAAATCTAATTCTTATAAATAAATGAATGAGCAAATAAATAATGACATTAATAGAACTTTAGAAACAAATAGAACGGTAATAATAACAATAATAAGAAAATAAAGAATATGATACGTAAATAAATAAATTGCTTTAAGGTACTAAAAAGAGTAAAGAGCAATGAGCGAAAAACAATAAGTAAATGAAATGATAATAAATAAAATAATAAAAATGAATAACATAAATAAAAATTTATAAGTGGTGAAAGGTAAAAGAATGGAAATCAAATTCAAATTAAACAATTGTAATAATAAAAAATAATGACATATTAAAGAGAATGATACATTGATGAGCGAATAATAGAAAAGGGTGAATAGAGCAATAAATAAACAAATAAGAGTTAAATGAAAATAATAATAATAATAGTATTAATAATAAGG
This sequence comes from Gossypium rotundifolium, assembly GCA_025506655.1. Classification (NCBI taxonomy): domain Eukaryota; kingdom Viridiplantae; phylum Streptophyta; class Magnoliopsida; order Malvales; family Malvaceae; genus Gossypium; species Gossypium rotundifolium. The sequence goes on along the minus strand of CP106723.1, from coordinate 35,812,962 downwards.
AATGGGACAACAATGGTAATAATAAAAATAACAATAACAAATATAATAGTAAATAACTAAACAAGAGTAAAAATGAAATGATAATAATAGTAATAATAATAATAATAATAATAATAATAACAATATTAATAATAATAATATAGTGATAATAAAATAATGAAAAATAACAATAGCAAATATAACGATAAATAAATAAACAAGAGTAAAAATGAAATGATAATAATAGTAATAATAATAATAATAATAATAATAATAATAATAACAATAATATTAATAATAATAATATAGCAATAATATAAAAATGCGATTCAAACTAAATAAGGATTAGATTGAAAATAAAATAAAATTTTAGGGGCCAATCCGAAATAAAAATCACAAAAAAGGATCAATTTAAAGGCGCCGAGGAAGCGGAGGGACCATGTGCGCAATAATCCCTTCAGGCCGAGACTTACAGCAGTGGGGGGGACCAAATTGGAAGCCAAATCAAATGCTCGGGCCACATTAAAAAAATAAAATTTAATTGAAAATAATAAAAAAGCGGAAGGACCAAGTGGGCAATTATCCCACTTAACGAAAACACGCGGATCCTGCACTTATAAAACGGATCGGGTCAGGGCTGAGCCACACGGCATCGTTTCAACATCATTAAAACAGAATAGAACGGTGCCGTTCCTTTAACACAATTAAAAACATAATTTAAAAAGAAATAAACCATCATTCTACCCCTAAATGAAACCCTAATCTCCTCTGCTCTCTTCCTCAGCCGCAACCCAAATCTTCATTCGTTTACCACCCAATCGCCACCATAACTAGCGAAAAGCAGCCCACGAACGATCTGACTTGCCTCAACTACCTCTTTGCCCAACTCCGATTGTGATGGAGAGAACAAGGGCAGGATCTTACACAGGTAATCTCTTATTTCCCTCACTCTTTCTTTTCCCTCTCTGTTTATCACTAAAACATCATAGCAAACGGCGAGAAATGATATACGAAAGTCCGATTCAACTACCTCATTGTTCTACCTCGATTGCAACGGAGAGAACGAGGGTAGAATCTTTCGAAGGTAACTTCCTCTTCTACTCACCCCTCTTTTATTTACAAATCAATATAAATGAAAGAAAACAAAAAGAAACAGAAAAGAAAATGCAAGAAAAAAAAAACCTTTCAATCTTTTTGCTTCTCTTTTCTATTTCTTCTATTAGTGTGCGTATAAAAAAAAATGGGGATCCCCTTTACAGCGATTTCGGCCTTTGCTTTATAGCCGAATGAAAAATAATAAAAAAACCAAAAATACAAATTTACAGACTATTTTTGCCTATCTTTTCCTTCCGTTCTTTGCTTTCTTTGGCTTGCTTTTTCTGTTTGCGGTGTGGCGTCGTGGATGCCGTTAGGCGGAGCTGCCTTGAGGCAGTGGGGTCAAGTCGAGGCGAGGCTCGGCTAGGTTTTTGTTTTTTTTTTTTTTTTTGTTTTTTCGAGTTGAAATTTGGGCTTGTATTTTGGGTCTCTTTTTATTTTTTGTTTTGGGCTTGTTATTGTATTTTTATAATTGGTAGGACAAATTTTGGGCTTTGTCAGTTGCCCTCTTTGCTCATTTTCGTAACGAGAATAGAGTAAAGACTTAAAAAAGCTAAAGTTGCTGCCTCATGAAATCTTGGCCTCTCGGTGCTTTTCTTCAAGTAGCCTCATCCCGATCCTCCACATCTTGTTGCTTTGATCCACTCCACCGCTATGTGGCTTCAATTTGCTCTTCTTTGCGACTCCTTTGGGATGTGACTTATTTTATTTTAGATTGCTCATTGCATATTCAGAGAGATGAGGTCTTGGTCTTGACCTATTCCACTTTGCTAGTTAAGGCAAATAGGACTCGTGCTTAACCATGCTCCTCAACGGTTAGGGAACTAAGATTTGCCTTGGTCTTGCCCCACTCTTGGCTAGGGCGACAAGATCTACAATTTTGGCCTATTCCTTTCTTTGTCGGTGGCAATAGGATGGTGGCTTAAATCGTGTTCCTTCTTGGTTGGGAGCCAAGATTAGCCTTGATCTTGCCCACTCTTGGTTAGGCGACAAGATCTACAATTTTGGACCTATTCCACCTTTGGTCGGTGGTAATAGGATGGTAGCTTAAATCGTGTTCCCTACGGCTGAGGAGCCATGATTTGCCTTCGATCTTGCCCCACTCTTTGGTTGGGGCAACAAGATCTACAATTTTGACCTATTCCACTTCTTTGGTCGGTGGTAATAGGATGGTGGCTTAAATCGTGTTCCCTACTGGTTAGGGAGCCAAGATTTGCCTTCGATCTTGCCCCACTACTGGTTAGGGCGACAAGATCTACAATTTTAACCTATTCCACTGCTGGTCAGTGGTAATAGGATGGTGGCTTAAATCGTGTTCCCTACTGGTTAGGGAGCCAAGATTTGCCTTCGATCTTGCCCCACTACTGGTTAGGGCGACAAGATCTTCAATTTTTGACCTATTCCACTGCTGGTCAGTGGTAATAGGATGGCGGCTTAAATCGTGTTCCCTACTGGTTAGGGAGCCAAGATTTGCCTTCAATCTTGGTTCACTACTGGTTAGGGCAACAAGATCTACAATTTTTGACCTATTCCACTGCTGGTCAGTGGTAATAGGATGGTCTTCAACCTATTCCACCGCTGGTCGATGGCAACATGATAATCCTCAACCTATTCCACCACTGGTCGATGGTAATAGGACAACCTTTAGCCTATTCCACCGCTGGTCGATGGTAATAGGACAATCTTCAACCTGTTCCACCGCTGGTCGATGGTAGTAGGACAATCTTCAACCTATTCCACCGCTGGTCGATGGTAATAGGACAATCTTCGATAGTGTCGCTACATCGTCCTCTAGAGGGCATATCCTGTAGACTCGACTTTATATGCTTGTATTTATGCCAAATGATACGGATGCTATGGTGGAATGGCTCAAATGCTCCCAACTACGCGTGATATGGACGACATTTACATGAATGCGAAATGTCATAAGAATGATGATTTTCATTAAGATGCAATGATTGTAATAAATCGAATGCTCCTAGCTAAATGATATTATGGAGGCATTTGCATGAATCTTTGGATGTCATGATAATGATTCTTTGTTAAAATGTATAAGGATCACGATCACGATGATTGCACGCTCCTATTGATGATGAATGTAAAATGAAATGACCCCTTTTTATGCTTAGGGTTGTCACTTCTCGTCGTCCACCACAGTCGTACAACCCTGATATCTCGCTATTGCTGGTACCTTTGCCAGAACTCAAAGAAACAATCATATTTTGCTCAAACAGTTTGCCCCAATGTGACTTCAAGGCTCACTCCACGGCACATCTGGGACTTTAAGGCCTATACTATCTTCAGATCAACCCATTGTGCCCTATGGGTATAGAAATTGTGTCATCTTCAATCCATCCCACTACGACTCAAGGGTGTAGAGTCTATGCTATCTTTAGTCAATCCCACTACGACTCAGGGGCATAGAATTTGTTGATTTGGTCTGTTGCCTTTCCATTCCTGTGGATTGTGACCAGGTGTGCACACATGATAGTTGCGTGGATACAAAATCATTCTTCGCGCGGATGATTCCCCATTCATACATCGCCCCTTCTTTTTTTATATCGTGATGATACTATTTACGTAATACCTCGTCATTTGTTCAATCACCGTTTTCGATCCGAAGAGATGGCCTCAGTTCAGAATTTTCCTCCACCATTATTCATCCCCTAAACTCGAGGAGTTTTAAACAATGGTCTGTTTAGGTTCCGATACTACTTAGAAATTTCCTAGAGTAATATGTGAAACTTTTTTTGTGAAAGTTCGTTAGTCCATTAATCGTTATTTCAATGTAAAATGTCCGAAAGAGATTATAACTACGAATAAGAACGAAGTTAGTTAGGAGCATAGCTCAAAACCAAGGGTTAAGCAAAAGCAACGAGTGTAATTAGGAAAGAAATTTATTGACAATGTATCTCGAAAGGTAAAAATAGAAACTAGGTGCCCAGATATCGCGACTGAGCTTCTGCTGCTCAAACTTCTTGAGGACCATTTTAGGCTCAATATGTGTTTAGGGATTGAGTACTTTGTCGATGCTCCAAGACACAACATCCTTCTTCATTGTTAACTCAAGCGTGGTAAGACTACCGTATGCCTTATTTTTATCACAATTTAAGTTTGCCCTTCTCGGATTTTCAACTCAAATCCCTTTGATCCTAAGGCGCCTTTCGGGTTTTCGCCTCGACCTCTCTTTTCTTTTTTCGCTTTTCAATTTTTTCGTTTTTGTTTTGTTTTGTTTTTTTTCACCATTTTTCATGACCTTTTTTTTTTTTTTTAGAATTGAACTCACCGGATTGAAGAGGTCCTTGCTATCCATCTTGATTAGTACCCATGTTTCCTCAGAACAAGCCTTTTTTGCTGCATTTTCTTTTCCTTTCAGAGTCCTCTTGAATACGAAGAACCCTTCTTAATGCCTGGTCTTTCTCCTAAAATTCTTTTGAGCGAACATTATAAACCAATGGTAAAGATGCCCCGGTGAAAGTCCTGGCCAACTTTTAAAAACCTAGAGGGTAAATGGTAACTTTTCTATGCCAACGTTTACAAGTCTCAGTCATTTTTCAAAAATTTTGAATGGTTTTGGCTATCTTGCTGCACTGATGTGGTGTCTGACCTTTGGACAGACTATAAATTCGTGCCAACCCATTTCTTTCTAGCATTCTTTATCGCCATTCTCTCTTTATTCTTTTTCTTTTCCTTCTTCTTTTTTTCCTCTTTTTAATTTTGATTTTTTTTGTGTTTTGTTTTTTGAATTTGAATTTGAATTTGAAGTTGAGGTCGACGACCGCTGACTTTGTAATTTTGACATGTGAAGCGACCTTTACCCCCTTAGTAAGGTAACCAAAGGCTATGACTGTGAATCGATGTCGGCTCAAAGCTCTTGAGGAGACTGGCTTGATAGCGTCCATGCCTCACATATAGGAATCCAGCGTTTGATGGCCTCAATGTGTCTAATTGTGACCATGTGATAATGTCTTGCCTTATTCTTGCGGTGAACTAAGCTTCCATCTTTATCTCCTCGTTGGCTTGTAGTGTTGGCTAACGTTTGGCGAGTAGGATCGCCATTTTAGGAAGTAAGTTGCGATCTCTGTCATCTTCTAAGTCCTTAGATCCTCCTAGACACATATCTCACTAGAAAGGGAGTTCGCAATAGCGTCGCTCACGTCATTGATATCGGGGACCCATCTTGGTATGGAGGCAATTTCGGAGAATGAATGATTATTTATGAATTAAGAATAAAAGAATAATCAATAGAATGTATAGCATGGAAAATAAAATATTGGTCCAAAAGATGCATTTTATTGAAGTAGTAATTCAAAACACGAGCCTATTTCACAAAGAGATCTTATTGCTTTTAGGCTTAAAGCAACAAGTATACTTCATATATTACTCTAGGTAAGCTTCTAAATACTATAGGAATTACTTCCAGTCCTCATTGCTTAAAATGTTCTTAGGTTCATGCTTACGCTTTTGGTGCGTCGCCTATCTCCACAACACCCATTTTGACGAATTTTTCCACCAACTTCTTGAAGGTCAGTGCAATTCTCTATCGAATGTCCTGCAACTCCGCATGATACTCACTTTGGACATTTAGGTCATACCATCTTTGGGTATGGAGGTTGCGATGGTTTTATAAAATAAGGAGCTACAACATGCATATCAAATAAGTTCGTATAACTCCTATCGTCATGGGAATAGGAGTGAACTGAGGTTTTTCCGAATACGCTCCTGGATTGGGTTTTTGCTTTGGGGGGATCGGGTGACTGGTAACTGCCTTCTTTGGCTGGTTTGCAGTAAACGTCTTCGAATAACCCTTAGCATACGCATTCGTGCCAGCCCCATCTTTATCCTTCCTCTTCGGGGCTTTTGAAGCCCCTTCTCCCTTTTTCTTTGTCTCTAGTAGGCCAAAAACAACGCGATTGGCTTGCTCATTACCGGGGCCCATTGGAGAATTCAGCAGCACCGAAGTATCAGTCCTATATTGAGATCCAATAATGATAGGTACCACGCGAGAATGTGCATCAGGTTGAGTTGGGACATTTATTGGGGAATAAACGATGTCTTCATCATTATCCACATTATCGGTCCACCGGTCACTCCTTTTTCAAGTCCTCCGGCTAGTAACGAGTTAGGCGGCCCATCATGTTCTTTTGAAGTCTAGCATTTGCTCTCGCATTTCTTGTTGAATTTGGATCAATTGCTCTTGCATCCATTTGCCTTTGCTCTATCCTTGCCAACCTTTGTTCCATGTTTCCGAGTTAAGCAAACATTTTGCCTAATTAGGGTCCTTTTGTAAAAGTCTAATGCAAATGAATGCAATGTAATGCGAATGCAACGTAGTGCGAATGCATGAATGCAAAGAAGCATCGATTCTGATCAACTTCATTTTAGAAAACTTTATTAGAAAACAAGTTCTTTTACATAAAATGGACTACTGTATGCTTTCGTCCTAAGTCCTAAAAGTTTTGATTTCCCAAGCAATGGAGCTAGCTCTTGACTGTGATCAGACTGTAGCCCATATTTTATGCTTAACATATCCCTGTAATACCAAAATCATAGATGACCAACTACCTCTTGAATCTGAACTATCACCTCCCTCATGAGGTAATCTCGACTCTTTAACTTGATGATCATAAGAATGATTAAGTTCTTCTTTCCAACACTCCTCTCCTATCTTGAAGCTTTGATTCGCGATTCGTAATTATGTAATGCTGATTTTAACTCTTCAATTGTCTGATCTTGATCCTACACTTTACTCGATTGCAGAGTTACAACTTCGAGGGTAGTGAAGAGACTGTCCCAGCTTAGCATCAATTTTCCAAAAAAGTATCGATCATTTACTCTAGCTAGCATCGTACTCATAAAGATTAGAGTTTTTCTAGATAAAGAAGGAACTGCAGAGCTCCAGGCATTTTAGATTGTACCTGTTTAATAGCTTTTCTCATTCTAACCACAGGTGAAAGTCATCTATTCTGGTTAATCTCTTTGGATCTATCAAATAGGGTCAAATCAAATTCCTTTCACTTCTTCACACGAACCCAATCCATTGCAATGTTGTTTGGATCACAACGATGAGTTAAGAAGTTCACAACAGCCTAACTTTCCCTCCTAGATGGCTCCACTAAATCCAACGCCCATTCTTCGAAAAGAAATTTCTATCATTGCCCTTGATGCTTGACGAATCGATCTTGACTTTGGGTGAAATTAACGGTAGAAACACCATAAGAGCGTATTATCGGCTTGGCACTATGGTTGCTCCCATGAAGCATTGGATAAGGCTTTCATTCTTTCCTGAGACTTCTATCTTAACCAAAGAAGCTCTCTAGTTAGTGCTTTGTCAATTACAAATACCTCCAGGAATGAAGCTCCAAAAGAATATAGATTGTTTCGGCTTTCTGACATTGAAGCATGGCAAGCCTTGCAGAGAAGCGCGATTGTATGTTGTGATGGTCGACAAAATGATTATATACAATAACCTCTAGATTCTCAGTTTCACCGTTAACTTATTTCACACTTTTCCCCTTCAATAAAAACGACGGATCTTTGCACAACTACTCGCTCAATCCAGTGATCTTGTACTCGTGATTGGATGGGTGACTTTTGTCCTCGGGTTCCTAAAGCTTTGCTTAGCCATGGTCTAGTCCGGGATCCATGGCATTTTGATTAACAAAGATCCACAATCGGGCTAGGGCGAATATCAATATTCGGGAAAAACCTCTTTGAGTGGCCATGAAATTTAAATAGAAGCCCTATTGCCAAGGGCACCTCTTCCAATGTCTGCGAAGCTATTCGATTATCTTGAAAGATTGACAAACCAAGAGGCATCCTGTTTTGCGACATGCTATCTTAAAATAACATCTATCACCCTCAATGCTTCTTGAGAGTTTTAGATTCTGTCGCGCCAAGCATTTTGAGTTGCTCGCATGGGTGTCTATGCAACGAAGCTGATTTGACCGATAAGGCCATTTAATTCTCTTCCTGTTTTGCCCATTTGAGTCATCATGGACATCAGGCATTGCATTACTGTTGTTTTTGTTAGATGTAACATCCTTAAATACAACTACAAACTCATACTTGTTATTTGGAAGAGCACCAACAGTAAATAAACTTTTCTCCCCGTTATAAGCGAAGTCCTTTTCAGCCAATTTATTGTCACAGGTCTCTTGCTCTCCGCCGATCACTTTTCTTCCAACTGCCACATTTCCTTTTGCTCAAATGGATCCACACCCTTCTAAATGCCTAGGTTCTAACTAAACGAACGACTGCATTGTCTTCCACTTTATCAAGGAATCCGTTTTCCATAACCAGCTCTCTAACTCAGAAACTGACCGTGAATCGATACCTCTTAAAATATGAAATGATATGCACAAAAAGAATGAAACACAACAAGTTAGTACCATAAAGCAAGTAGAATAAACAAACACCTATCTGGTGACCACTAAGGTTTGACATAGCTCTACCTAAGGTGGGCTCCTTGGGCTCACTATATGCGATTTAGTTCTAAAGTTTGAGGTACCCGAACCATCAGATTCCTCGATCCTCACCCATTATAGGTTCATATGGACCGAGTTCGGTTTAGGGGAATACATTTCCCTATGGCCATGCGGAAGTGAAAACTTCACGGAGACATAGAATACGGATGTATTCAAAGCGATCCACTAGCCCATGCGGTGAAAACCTCACGAAGGCATAACTTCGCTCCCACTTAAGGGTGTGACCACAGCGGTCATGCAATGTAATGCCAAAGTATTTACAAGGCTAATATTGAAGATCGTCAAAAGAAGCATGATTTTTCAAAACCATTTTAATTAAAGGACAAAATCAATCAATCTTTGGCTTGACCCTCTAGTGTCCCCGATGGAGTCGCCAAGTTGTCGTAACCATTTTTGGGTGAAAGCGATGGCAATAGCGGTCGACTCGATTTTTGAAAAAGAAAAGGAAAGGAGTATACCGATCTTTATTTGGTGTGATCGGATCACCTTTGTTTTAATAAAACATTTAATTTACTAAAAGCAGTGCTTTTTGGTCCGCGAACTTTGAGACAATGGGTTGGAGGTCGATTACGTGCGAGGAAGGATTAGCACCTCGACACGCCCAAAGTTGGTACCAAGCGATTGATTAAGGTCCTATTTGTTGAAAACTTTAAAGGGTTCGAAAATACAATGCTTTTTATTTTAAAATTGGAAGGGCGTTAAGGCTTTCTTATTTTTGAAGAGGTAAAGCATCACGTCCGATGAAGTTAGGGCACAATACTTTAAACTCCGAGACTAAGCTCGCCTTTTGAAACTTGGTTTTCATTTGAAGAGGATCTTAGTTATTAAATCAAATGAGAAATCGGAACCCGATAAGTTAGGGCTCGATTTCCGAGATTTCAAATCGGAAGATAGCCTCTATTTTAGGAAAAGAAACTTATCCCGAAGTATCTAAGTGTCGAGTCCGATGAAGTTAGGTGCGACATTTCAATTCGAGATTAAGTATCTTGTTTTAAAATTGCGACTTCAAAAGAGATATCCAGTTGTTTAGCATAAATGAGTAAAACCGAAACCCGTAAGTTAGGGCTCGATCTTCCGAATTTTCAAATCTAGAACATCATCTTTATTTTGAAAATTTGATTGGTTAATATGAGACAAAGTGATGATACTACAAATTAAGCGAATATGCGAATAAATCTAATTCTTATAAATAAATGAATGAGCAAATAAATAATGACATAAGATTGACGATAATAGAACTTTAGAAACAAATAGAATGGTAATAATAACAATAATAAGAAAATAAAGAATATGATCGTAAATAAATAAATTGCTTTAAGGTACTAAAAGAGTAAAGAGCAATGAGCGAAAAACAATAAGTAAATGAAATGATAATAAATAAAATAATAAAAATGAATAACATAAATAAAAATTTATAAGTGGTGAAAGGTAAAAGAATGGAAATCAAATTCAAATTAAACAATTGTAATAATAAAAAATAATGACATATTAAAGAGAATGATACATTGATGAGCGAATAATAGAAAAGGTGAATAGAGCAATAAATAAACAAATAAGAGTTAAATGAAAATAATAATAATAATAGTATTAATAATAAGGAATGGGACAACAATGGTAATAATAAAAATAACAATAACAAATATAATAGTAAATAACTAAACAAGAGTAAAAATGAAATGATAATAATAGTAATAATAATAATAATAATAATAATAATAATAATAATAATAACAATATTAATAATAATAATATAGTGATAATAAAATAATGAAAAATAACAATAGCAAATATAACGATAAAATAAATAAACAAGAGTAAAAATGAAATGATAATAATAGTAATAATAATAATAATAATAATAATAACAATAATATTAATAATAATAATATAGCAATAATATAAAAATGCGATTCAAACTAAATAAGGATTAGATTGAAAATAAAATAAAATTTTAGGGGCCAATCCGAAATAAAAATCACAAAAAAGGATCAATTTAAAGGCGCAGAGGCGGAGGGACCATGTCTTGTAATAATCCCTTCAGTAGAGACTTACAGTGATGGGGGACCAAATTGGAAGCCAAATCAAATGCTCGGGCCACATTAAAAAAAAAAAATTTAATTGAAAATAATAAAAAAGCGGAAGGACCAAGTGGGCAATTATCCCACTTAACGAAAACTCGCGGATCCTGCACTTATAAAACGGATCGGGTCAGGGCTGAGCCACACGGCATCGTTCAACATCATTAAAAGCAGAATAGAGCAGTGCTTCCTTTAACACAATTAAAAACATAATTTAAAAAGAAATAAACCATCATTCTACCCCTAAATGAAACCCTAATCTCCTCTGCTCTCTTCCTCAGCCGCAACCCAAATCTTCATTCGTTTACCACCCAATCGCCACCATAACTAGCGAAAAGCGACCTGAACGATCGACTTGCCTCAACTACCTCTTTGCCCAACTCCGATTGTGATGGAGAGAACAAGGGCAGGATCTTACATAGGTAATCTCTTATTTCCCTCACTCTTTCTTTTCCCTCTCTGTTTATCACTAAAACATCATAGCAAGCGAGAAATGATATCTGAAAGTCGATTCAACTACCTCATTGTTCTACCTCGATTGCAGCGGAGAGAGCGAGGTAGAATCTTCGAAGGTAACTTCCTCTTCTACTCACCCTCTTTTATTTACAAATCAATATAAATGAAAGAAAACAAAAAGAAGAAAAAGAAAATGCAAGAAAAAAAAACCTTTCAATCTTTTTGCTTCTCTTTTCTATTTCTTCTATTAGTGTCGTATATAAAAAAATGGGGATCCCTTTACAAATGATTTGGCCTTTGCTTTATAGCAGAATGAAAATAATAAAAGACCAAAAATACAAATTCTGATTGTTTTTGCCTATCTTTTCCTTCCGTTCTTTGCTTTCTTTGGCTTCTTTTTTTACATTTGCGGTGTGGCGTCGTGGATCTTGGTTAGGCGGAAGCGGCCTTGAAAAGCAGGTCGAAAGTCGAGGCGAGCTCGGCTAGGTTTTTGTTTTTTTTTGTTTGTTTTTTCTATTTTTACGAGTTGAAATGGGCTTGTATTTTGGGTCTCTTTTTATTTTTTTGTTTTGGGCTTGTTATTGTATTTTATAATTGGGTAGGACAAATTTTGGGCTTTGTACACTTGCATTATGATCCAACCACATAATGCAACTTAACATTAGTTAAGCATTGGATAATCAATGAGCTAATATTTGTTTTCTTTTTGCTTTACGTGAAAAAATCGTTGAGGACATTATACAAAAGATATTAATGTGAATGATGAAATTTTATTAAACCAATTTGTTCGAAAAATCAAAAGTACATTGACGATATTACTACACTAAGGGCACTACATCCCGACGTGAAGTTTTGTCACACATTGGTATAACATCACCTTTGTACCTAAGATCCAAATCTCTCTCCACTAAGTTTTTAGGGGAAAAACTTAGTTTGTAAAACCAAGTGGCTCACTTGTTTTACTTACAAAAATGCATACTCTAACAAATTCCTTAATGAATAAAATACATGCTAACTCTCCTCCCCCTTCTAACTTACACAAGATTTTAATATATAAGTCAAGATCCTGCTAAATTGACTTTATAAAAAGGCTTTATAAGTTTAGAATAAATTGAAGATCTACAATATATGTCTTCAAGCCATTCAAGTCATTCAACTTGATGGGCTCGAAACTAACTAATATTTCGACAAAGGCAAGCGCACCTATCGAGCAGTAGTATAGTTGTGATGAGTCCGGAATATCGTATCCTCAAGGACTAAAATTACTAGTAATAACTATCTTTTTATTATCTAGCCTAATAATTAAGGGGTTTTATTTTTAATCTAAAATTGACTAAGTAATTGACTAACTAAATAACTATGAACGCGACAGAGAGTGAAGAGAATAATCGAATGAATAAAGACAATACCCAAAGAAGAATCCATCTAGACTTCACTTATTATTCTGACTCTGAATTAAATGATTTATTCACTTGACTTGATCCGTAGAAATCTTTAAATTATGTTAATATCTCTTTCAAGACTAAGAAAAACTGACTCTAGGTTGATTAATTGAAATCTCTTTCTAATTAAAAACCCTATCGTCGCATTAACTTAATCTATGGATTCCCTTATTAGATTTGACTCTAATCCGGTAGATTTATGTCGTCCTATTTCTAGGATTGCAATCAACTCCGCTTAATTATGTTGGATCTTCTCTTAAACAGGGACTTTTGCTCTATTGAATAAACACATTAAACTTGAATTAATATTCTTAAAAACATCAACACAAGAATTAAGAACACATAATTAACAACAAGATCAAGTATTTATCACGTAATTCAGATTTATTAAATAATAAGATTCATCTAGGTTTCATCCTCCCTAGGTATTTAGGGAGTTTAGTTCATAACGGAAAAGGAAAACATCATAGAATTAAGAAAACAAAAAGACATAAAGAACCCAAAACTTCTAAAAACTTGATGGAGATCTTTAATCTTGGAGTGAATCCGTCTTCTAGATGATTTCGACGGCTTCCTTCGAGTAATTTCGCAATCTACTCTGCGTGTCCTTTTAGGTCTTCCTCTAATGTGTATTTATAGACTTTAGAAGGCTTAGAAACCCTAAAAAATGGCTTTTTTTGCGTGAAAACAAAGTAGGGTACGATAGGGACACGGGCGTGTACTCAGCCCGTGTGAGGAAGCCCAGGCTGTGTAGGAATTAGCATGGCTCTCGATCAACATGGGTTGGCACACAGGCGTGTGTCCAGATTGTGTGGTTCATACGGGCATGTGTTCAACCCGTGTGGTGCGGGCTTTGGCCGTGTGGATCCTTAAGATGGCCGTTTTGTCCGATTTTAGCCCGTTTTCCGTTCCTTTCACTTCCATATGCTCTCCTAAGTATAAAAACACGAATTTAAAGGATTAGGAGCATCGAATTCACCAAATTCTATAAATAAACATCCAAAAACACGCTAATCGTGGGATTAAAATGTGTTACTTTTATGGTTTATCAAATATCCCCACACTTAAGCGTTTGCTTGTCCTCTAGCAAAATCCTCAACTCACAATTAAAATTAAACTTCCTCAATTCATAATTCTCATCAATAATGTCTTGTCATAATTCACAAGTAATTCATACATTGATAATTTAACTAAAAGAATCTTAAAGATTCAAACAATTCAAGTTACAAATTTTATAGCACGAAAACATAGGTGTTTCCCCTTATCTAAATAATTACCTTTGATTCAAAACCGATAAGAATTGACATCCTTACTAAAGGTTCACTCAAATCACTCAAAGTGTTTAAGGTTCAATTTAAGCACTCAAAAGTCAAACATGACAAGTTATTACCATAGCCTTGCATGAAAATCAAATCTTCACCACTATAAAATGAGATGATACACAAATCAAAAAGTATTAAAAATGGTTGTAACAGGGCTTGGGTTAAAGGTGTGGATAAAGGCTGAATTAGAGGGTTAGAATCGAGATTGAATTGACAATTTACCTAACTAGAAAAATAAACTAATACTGAATAATTACATCAATTAAAAACTTATCACTAATAACACGAGCTTCTTCTAAAAATGTGAAATTAACCGTTTAAGCTCAGATAACATAGAACTAATAATGAATAATTTCCATTTTTTTATCACGTACAAAAATAAAAAAGAATTTAACAACTGAAATAAAGAACATAGTTAGGTAACTGCTCAACTTAAATCTCGACAAAAAGGGGCTAATACAATAGGAAAAATTCTCAATTAATAAAAAATAATGGGTTTTGGGTTAATATTAAGGGTGAGTCAAGAAACGATTTATTAGGCTCAAAGGGGTTCACTAGGGGTTTATTATGAAGGTAGGCTTTTAATGGAATAAGTGGGTTAAAACCTAGGTGCCTTTATCATTTCAGTATATCAAATCAATGGTGTGGTCTCGATATGCATAATCAAAGCAAGTTCTAGAATAACAAATCAATGTTGACACACTCATAACCAATAAAGTGAGCAAGAAAAATATATGCTCTAAAAGGCTCAAAATCTCACAAAAATTATGGTTTTTGATGTCAATCTTGCAAATTTCAAACTTCAAGGTAATATTTAAATTTAGGGAAAACAACTAAAGAATTTTAATTCTGAAAATAGACTTATCATGCTTGATTCTCTAATGTCTTAAAGTTTAAATAATCAATGCACAATTACCTATGACTTAATTCAAAACATATCAATAAAAATCATAAATCAATAAAAATTTTATTCTAATAGTAATATGAGAAATTTTTTTAAGAACAAGACATAATTCAGGAATTTTTCTGATAATGATATAATTAACCTCCCCACACTTAAGATGTACATTGTCCTCAATGTATGAATATATATAATGACAGTATAAGTCGAATATCATAAGAGAGGGAGAGAAGTGAAACTGCCCTGAATTTTGGATGAAGTCATCAAATTAGTGACTAGCGGAATTGTAGAGAGGGCTAAATGTAGTGCATGATTCTGAACAAGCTATTAAGAAAATAAACACAACTGGTGGAGAAGATTAAAGGATTACTCAATTAGGAACACCCATAATAACTAAAATATAGTTCAAAATATAATAGACAATTCTTTAAAAGATAATAAGAAACACAAAAGACAAATAAAAATAGAAATAGAAATAGAAATAAGATAAAACAAGAAGACAAAATAATAAAAAGAAAAGGGGTTAGGGTTTTATGGGGTGACACGGTTGTGTGAGGGTCCCTGTTGGGCCACACGGCCGTGTTACACGCCCGTGTGGCTTGTTTTCAACCCGTGTTCATCGAGGAAAAAAATAGCCCAGTCTTCACACGGCCTTGGACACGCCCGTGTGCCTAGGCCGTATCTCGCACACGGCCGTGTCACACGGCCATGTATATCATCCTTCACTTCTCCCACGCGTGTGTAAAATTCCACATGCCCGTGGGATCTCACACATGGCCGTGTGTATTGCCCATGGAGCCCCCTGACTTGTTTTAAATTTTGAAATTTGAAAAATTAAGTTCCAGTTTTCACAAGGCCTAAGACACGCCCGTGTGCTCGAACACACAGCCGTGTGTCCGAACACACGACCGTGTGTCGTGCCCGTGTGCTCGAACACATGACCGTGTGTCGTGCCCGTGGAGCCTCTTGACTTGTTTAAAATTTGAAAAATTAGGCTCCAGTTTTCACATGGCTTTGACACGCCCATGTGGACTATATTTAGGCCGTGTCTCTGTTGATTTTTGGGGATTTTAAGCTCTAGGGTCCACACAACCATGTCGCCAGGCTGTGTAGCTCACTGTCGATTTCTTTAAAATTTAAAAATAAGTCCCCACATCCATACGGCCAGGGACATGGCCGTGTGTCTAGGCCGTGTGGGTTAAAAACTTGCATTTAAAACATGAATAAAAGTAAAAATAAACTAATTAATAGGGTTAGTGCTCGGGTTACCTCTTGAGAAGTGCTTGTTTAAAGTCTTAAGCTAGACTTATCTTTCATTCGCACAATCATGGTGGTTCGAGGAGTTGAAACTCCTTATTCATGCTATAAATTTTGTTAAAATAAGGTTTTAGATGAGTACTATTTACCTTGAAGGTGCCAAATTTGGAATGAGTTACCTCGACTATACCGTATAGGAAAATATTAAGTACCGTGAAAGGGGTTGTTCCATTAGGTTCAGAAGTGGCAACGCGAGGATCTGTGTTATCCATTAGAACTCGGTCTCCAACCTTAATTTAACTCGTTTTATTTTTAGGCTCGTCATGGCTTTGTTTCGGTTCTACATCGTGTATCATTGGTTTCTCCTTAACATGCGTCCGCCATTCATCTAGTTCATCTATCAGTAGCATTCGTTCTTCATGGATTGTTTTATTGTTGTCACGAAAACTAGGACGTGGCTCATTTGTGCTTTTTCGAGGTGCTTCCTGTAAAGAGGGTTGGACCACATGGTTAGTCTTATTAACATGATTTATAGCATCATCTTTATTACTTGATGTCTTAACCGAATTACGAGCTTGGAGCGTGATCGTATCATCACCTACACGATGTGTGAATTCACAAAGTCAACTGAGAATATGAATTTATCAATTTTTACGAGTACATCTTCAACAATACCCCTAGGAAATCTAATGATTTTATCTACTAATTGAATGCTCATCCTAGTTTGTTTGGGTTTCCCAAGACCTAGCTGTTTAAACATTTTGTAAGGCATGACATTAATACTTGCCCCTAAATCAGCTAAAGCATTATTTACATTTAAACTACCAATTAAATAAGGAATAGTAAAACTCCCTAGATCCTTCAATTTGTTGGGTAGTTTATTTTGTAAGATAGCTAAGCACACTGCATTTAGCTCAATGTGCAACAAATCATCTAACTTCCGTTTGTTTGGCAAAAGCTCTTTTAAAAATTTAAGTGAGTTGGGAATCTGTGAAAGAGCTTCAATGAACGGTAAGTTAATATGTAAATTTTTCAAAAGTTTAAGAAATTTACCGAATTGTTCATTTGTATGGTCTTTCTTTGTCGCGTTGGGATATGGCACACGAGTTTTTATTTAC
Source organism: Gossypium rotundifolium (assembly GCA_025506655.1). Classification (NCBI taxonomy): domain Eukaryota; kingdom Viridiplantae; phylum Streptophyta; class Magnoliopsida; order Malvales; family Malvaceae; genus Gossypium; species Gossypium rotundifolium. The sequence goes on along the minus strand of CP106723.1, from coordinate 35,795,827 downwards.
TGTGGCTTTCATCAACCTTACCTTTACTTACCACACTTTCTTGTCTGGGTTCTGGTTTGGACTCAACTAACCCTTCTTCATCTCGAGCAGTAATCACATCGAGCTGCTCTCTTGGGTTAGTTTCGGTGTTGCTAGGTAAGCTACCTTGTGGTCTTTCTGAGATCAGCTTAACAAGCTGACCTATTTGATTCTCGAGCCCTTGAATCGATGCTTGCTAATTTTTAAGCGTTGTTTTAGTGTTTTGGAAACGTGTTTCTGACACCGAGATGAATTTCGCTAGTATCTCCTCAAGGTTCAACTTCTTTTCCTACTGGTAAGGTGGTTGTTGAAAACCTGGAGGAGGTTGTGGTCTTTGATTACCTTGACCACCCTATGAGAAATTGGGATGGTTCCTCCAACCTGCATTATAAGTGTTTCTATAGGGATTATTTTGAGGTGTAGAATTGTTACCCATATAGTTGACTTGTTCATTCTCTATGCTAGGGTTGTAGGATAGATATTCTGTATTGTTCACCCATCTTTCATTTGTATCGCACTGCATCACCGGATGTACCTGCGTAGAACCATACAAACCATTAATTTTTTTATTTAAAAGCTCTACCTGGTTAGATAACATGGTGACCGCGTCAAGGTTGAAAACACTAGCTGCTTTATTAGACTTTATCCTCATGACTTGCCACTGATAATTATTCAGTGACATCTCCTCTATAAACTCATAAGCCGCTTCAGGTGTTTTGTTATTCAGAGTCCCACCGATGGCTGCATCGATTAGTTGCCTAGTTGAGGGGTTCAACCCGTTGTAGAAGGTTTGAACCTGTAGCCATAGAGGTAACCCATGGTGAGGGCACCTTCTCAGTAAGTCCTTATACCTCTCCCATGCATCGTAAAGAGTTTCTAAATCCATCTACACAAAAGAAGAGATATCGTTCCTCAACTTCGTCCTTTTAGCCGGCGGAAAATATTTTAGTAAAATTTTTTCGATCATTTGTTCCCAAATAGTGATAGAACCTCGTGGTAACGAGTTCAACCACTATTTAGCTTTATTTATTAAGGAAAAAGGAAACAACCGAAGGCAAATGGCATCATCATAAATGCCATTAATTTTAAAAGTATCACATAATTCTAAAAAATTTGCTAAATGAGTATTTGGGTCTTCGTCCTGCAAACCATCAAACTGAACAAACTGTTGAATCATTTGAATAGTGTTAGGTTTCAATGTTAGGTTTCAATTCAAAATTATTTGCAGCAATAGCAGGTCTAACAATACTCGATTCAGCCCCAGTTAAATTAGGCTTAGCATAGTCGTACATAGTACGAGGAGTAGGATTTTTGGCAACCACCGAGGAGCGGATTATTATTAGCCATCTCTTCGGTAGTATTAGTATCGTCCTCTTACTTTCCTCTATGTATTGTAAACTTCGCCTTATCTCCCTACGATTTCTGCGAGTGGTACTTTCTATCTCACTGTCAAAAAGCAAGGGTTCTGACGGGTTTCCTCTAGTCATAAACTAAAAATACTTGCCAGAAGAAAATAAAAGAGAATTTAGTAAATAAAAATAAAAATAAATTGAAAATAAGAATGGCTAAAGTAATAAAAATTAAGTGTTCCTAATATTCTAGTCCCCACAACGGCGCCAAAAACTTGAAGGGCTCGAAACTAACTAATATTTTGACAAAGGTAAGCGCACCTATCGAATAGTAGTATAGTTGTGGTGAATCCGAAATATCATATCCTTAAGGACTAAAATTACTAGTAATAACTATCATTTTATTATCTAGCCTAATAATTAAGGGGTTTTGTTTTTAATCTAAAATTAACTAACTAATTGACTAACTAAATGACTATGAACGCGACAGAGAGTGAAGAGAATAATCAAATGAATAAAGACAATACCCAAGGAAGAATCCACCTAGACTTCACTTATTATTCTGACTCTGAATTAAATGATTTATTCACTTGACTTGATCCGTAGAAATCCCTAAATTATGTTAATATCTCTTTCAAGACTAAGAACAACTGACTCTAGGTTGATTAATTGAAATCTCTTTCTAATTAAAACCCCTATCGTCGCATTAACTCAATCTATGGATTCCTTTATTAGATTTGACTCTAATCTAGCAAATTTATGTCGTCCTATTTCTAGGATTGCAATCAACTCCGCTTAATTGTGTTGGATCTTCTCTTAAACAGGGACTTTTGCTCCACTGAATAAGCACATTAAACTTGAATTAATATTCTTAAAAACATCAACACAAGGATTAAGAACACATAATTATGAACAATATCAAGTATTTATCACGTATTTCAGATTTATTAAATAATAAGATTCATCTAGGTTTCATCCTCCCTAGGTATTTAGGGAGTTTAGTTCATAACGTAAAAGGAAAACAGTATAGAATTAAGAAAGCAACAAGACATAAAGAACCCAAAAACTTCTAAAGAACTTGATGGAGATCTTCAATCTTGGAGTAAATCCGCTTTTAGATGATTCCAACGGCTTCCTTCAAGTAATTTCTGAAATCTACTCTGCGTGGCCTTTTAGGTCTCCCCTGATGTGTATTTATAGACTTTAAAAGGCTTTTTTTGCGTGAAAACAAAGCAAGGTACGATAGGGACACGGCGTGTGCTCAGCCCATGTGAGGAAGCCCAGACCGTGTGGGAATTTGCATGGCTCTCGATCAACACGGGCTGGCACACGGCATGTATCCATCTCGTGTGGTTCACACGGGCATGTGTTCAGCCCGTGTGGTGCGGGCTTTGGCCGTGTGGATCCTTAAGATTGCCCATTTTGTTCGATTTTGGCCCATTTTTCATTCCTTTCTCTCCCCTATGCTCTCCTAAGTATAAAAATATGAATCTAAAGGATTAGGAGCATCGAATTCACCAAATTCTATAAATAAACATCCAAAAACACGCTAAGTGTGGGATTAAAATGTGTTATTTTTATGGTTTATCACAAGTCAATCTCCACAAATCAAGAGATCAGATTTGCTTAATTTGGATCAACCCAATCTTCAAAGATTTGATTCTCCACAAGACCAAATCTTCAAATATGGGCCATCATATGTTCACAATATCATCTAATTCATATCCAAACTATTTTGGTTCAAAAGATTACCAACTCCAAATAAGGCAAGTTAAAAATCTTGAGTAGTGCCAAGTGCAAGTGTAACTGCTCGTGTGACTGTTCAGATAACTACTCTAACACAATTTCTACTTTTAAGGTTAAACAAGGCTTCAATATTTAAAGAATACATAACAAACTAAGTAAATAAATATCGTATGAACTTACTTGATCAAAACACCAACAAGTTAATTCTTTAGGGACTAATCAACAATCCTAGCTTTTTCTCGGTTAACTCCTCTTTGGTCCAGTTCTTGATCTATACAATTATTCCATAGAATCCATCAATACCAAACATTTTCATATTGTACCATGACATGAATGAACCTATATAATCTAATTTTTTGATACTCTTAAAGTTTTACATTTTATTTAATTTAGTCTCTGAATTCGAAATAGCAATAACTTCCAATTCCTAACCTCAGTTTAAAATCTGACTTCAAATACATTCATTAGGGACCCTCTACTTTCTATTTATATTGAAATTTCATAACAATTTCACATTTTATTCACTTTAGTCCAATTGTGCAAAACTAACAATTAAATGTTACAATCTTGTCTTTTTCATAATCTAAGCTTAAATATATCAATTTCACACCAAATTCTTCAAGAAATCAATAAAGGAAACTTTCTAAAGCTTTATCAATTTTTTATTTTATTCAGTTTAGTCCTTAAATTCAAAATAGCAATAACTTCCAATTCCTAACCTTCGAACCTCGATTTAAAATCTGACTTCAAGTACATTCATTAGGGACCCTCTACTTTCTACTTATACTAAAATTTCACAATAGTTTGACATTTTATTCACTTTAGTCCATATGTACAAAAATAACAATTAAATGTCACAATCTAGTCTTTTTTATAATCTAAGCTTGAAATATATCAATTTCACACCAAATTCTTAAAGAAATCAACAATGGAAACTTTTTAAAATTTTAATAGTTTTACAAATTGGTACATGGGCTAACTAACAAGCTTCCATGATCTCAAAAACATAAAAACTACAAGAAAATGACTTGGAATTACCTTAAAATTGATAGTCGAATGTTAAAAGATTTGGAAATCCTTCTCCCTTTTGTTTTCTTAAGTTTGGACGGTTGAAGAAGAGAAAAGATAAACAAGTTCCATTAATGTTTGATAAATATACCTTAAATAATCCTTAATCACCTAATAAATTTAATTTAATTATACTTTATTAACTTAATCCATCTTTAATTAATATAAGTGGAATATTCCATCATCTCCATTAATCCCTATTATAAAATAGTCTATTTACCATTTTAAACTTTCAACTAATTGTAATTTAAGTCCTCAAGCCTTTTGACAATTAAAAACTTATAGCGATTGAGCTTTTACAATTTAGTCTTTGTAACTAAATTAAATATTTAATTAAAAAAATTGATGGACCAAACATTAATATATTTTTATACTGAATAAGATCGATTTATGAAAATGGGGTTCCAAAATCGCTTTTTGGCACCACTGAAAATTAGGCTATTACATTGAATTTGCTGAACAAAAAGATGATGAGGGTTGGGAAAATTAATTAGTCATTGTGAATCCATTGAATATGGAAAATAAATATGTTTCCTCATAGATTTTTTTAAGGTAAAGTCGTCATGACTTAAACAAAATTAGATTTAGGTTGAGAAAATTATTTAATTAGAAAATTAATTTAATTAATTTAATTGATTAAATAAGTAATATTTATTTTGAGAATAGAAAATAAATATTGGGTTGGATTAAATTATTAAGTGTTGGGTCAGAAGTTTAGAAAACACATAATTGGACCCAATACATGAGAGGTCCAATGTGCCTCACATAAACATGTGAGGGGCGACAACCTTAAGGGAATTGAGAGTGTGTGGCACCCTCTTTCTTTTAGTTAGATTAGAAGATTGTTTTTATATTAAATAAATTTAATTGTATTACCCTTATTCAACTAGAATTCTTCTATGACTCTCTATAAATAGATGACACTATCAGAAAGTAGTGGGAATTTATTTTCTAATAATAAATTCTATTTTCTAGGAATTGCAATCTCTATCAGTTTCTATTTGAGAGAATTACTTTCCTATTGCAAGTAATTAAATTATTTCTTGTTTTATGTTTGGTTCATGTTGCTCGAGCCCACACTCGACGCAATTCGAGGTGCAAAGATAATGGAGAAGGTCATTCGGTTCAAAGTGAGAATGATACATATTTGTCTTTCACAAAGCACATGTAACACCCCTAACCCGTCTCCGTCATCGGATTAGGGTTACGAAGCATTACCGTACAATTTAAAAACATTTAACATTATAACACTAAATAAATTACACTTATTATAAATCAATCAATCAATCATATGCATTTTGTCCCCAAATCGAGCCTTCGAGGCCTTAAAATTAGCTTAGAAGCAATTCGAGACTAATTTGAAATAAGATAGAAATTTTAAGAAAATGTTCCAAAAATGTGAAAATAGAGGTCACACGGCTATGTGACATAGCCCGAGCCGTGTAACATTCAAACAAAGGGACACACAGCTGTGTCCCAGCTATATCCTCACTTGTGTAACTCACTGAGTAGGGTCATACGGCCGTGTCGCAAGCCGTGTAACTCACTAACTTAAAACACTAATAAATTTCAAATGACACACGGCCGTGTGATAGCCCATGTCCAAGGCCTTGTGATAGCTCGTGTGTCAGGCCATGTAATCCATAAATTGACCTTAAAAACATACCATTTCCAGGCCAAACCAAACCCATCCAAACATATCATTTGAACAAACATTCAAGGTATTTAAACATCATTCAAACACACCTAAATATGTTATTTTAAACATCCTAATTCATCTAACCAATATGCCATTCAAAGGCACAACAATTGTATGAAAACATCATTTACCAAAACAAGTCAACATTGCCATATTCCAAGCATAAAAGACCTAGTTCAATTATCTACCACATGATACCATAAATGACCATTTAGAAGCCATCACAAACATACCAAAAGGACCTTATATACAAGCACTTAAAGGTGACCAAAATGACATAACTTGGTAAGGTATAGAATGTAACACCCCAAATTTTATGTTTCTACTTTTGCAATTAATTGACACAACTCTGTATCTGCTTCAGTGGTTAAGTATTCTGGGTGTGCGTGAGAGGTCCCAATTTAAGCCCTAGCTTTGGCAAATTTTGGTATTTTTCTGATTGAAGCCTTTAGCTTGCACGGTGGGCTTATATTAAACTAGTTGTAAAACCATATCAGAATGGGCCTGCTGGTCTAGTGGTTAGGTGAAGTGTTAGTTTGCTGGAGGTCTTGTGTTCAAGTCTTTGAGCAAGTGTGATTGTTATTTTTTTACTCTACTGACTTGTAGAGTTTCATTTGAAAGAAAAGTCTGAGAAGTGGGTTTAATGGGGAGATTTGAGAGACATGGGGAGTTGTGGGTTATTCTGGTTTTCAGCAAAAATTCTGATGTCCCATTCCCTTCCTTTCCCTGCCGAATTTTCTTTTTGCTAAACTCTCCCTCTTTCTTGCCATTTTTCTTCCATCACTGTTGTCAACAAAACTTTTTCTTTTTCTTTTGCGCTTCTCCTTCGTATCTTTTTTGGTGGACATTCTCGTATTGGTAAGTGTGGTGTCGATTAGTGAGTGTTAATTTACGGTTGGTTTCTGATAGTTGTTCCGGTAATTATTGATATAGGTGAAGGCTGTGAATAGTAGATTTCGCTTCAATTGATTGGGCAAAGGCTTTTGGAAGGTGGTAAGTCGAGATTCTATTGAATTGTTATTGTCAAATTATTACTAAACCCCCTAAATCGGTGTTGGTTAATATGATTTTTAGGTCTTGGAGTGTTCGGCAATGTCCTATTAGTGAAAATAAACCAGCTGTGTACCTGAAAATGTAAAAATGAGCCGAAACCTCACTGTCGATGCCACACGAGCATGTGGTCGCCCATGTGGTAGGTCGTGTGCCATAACATGAGCGTGTGATCGATGAGGTTAGGCTGTGAGCACAAGATACAATTGTCTGATGGTCAGGTAGGCCATGTGCGACACACGGGTTAGACTGATTTGGGCCGTGTGGCCTTACACGGGTAGTCCACACGGACGTGTGAGATTTGGGGCTAGGCTGTGTGGATCACACAACCAAGGTAAAATAGGGTCGTGTTGGCGACCACATGGGCGTGTGGGTCCACACGGTAGGCCACATGAGCGTGTGAGCCCATTTTCACTGAATTGATTGCTAAGGTTGCACGGGTCACCCAAGTTGACTGTGAACCTACTGTAGGGTCAATAAACATTACTTAGACCGCTAATTGTGTGAACTGATTGATTGATGGATATATATATTGAGCATGATGATAGTATGCATGTATACATTTACTGATTATATATACTGATATCATGAGATAGCATGTCATGCATTGCATGGGGCTAGGTTGATTTTATTTGGAGAAAGTGTACTGAAAGGCTCTCAAGCCTAATTTATTGGCAGCTCAGCTGCAAACTTCTATTTGTGCCGCATTCAATACTACTTGGAGTGTGGGTATGGGTGGGTTGATTTAATCCCCACATGGAGTGTAGGGTTGGACGGAGATGGTGTGTAGAAGCTGGTTGGGTAGGACTTTGTTGCTAAATACTGTATATATGTTACTGATACTGTGATGGGCTAAGACCTGGACTGCTTCTGAAATTGAAATGGGCTTAGGCCCAGGCTGCATTTGACTGTTTGTTGTGATTGACTGTATGCATGTTTCTGTGGGGATTACACACTGAGTTTACGTAAACTCACCCTTCTATTTAATGTGTATAGGTAATCCCCAAACTTGATGGATCGGTGCAGCGAAAGACTCGCCGGTGGCCATACGTATTTTAAATTGTTTTAATTTATGGTATTTATTTCTTAATTATTTTTTGGGTTATTTTTTATTTAAATTTGACATTTGGGATTGTTGTTTTTACTTTGGATTTTCACTGTTTTCATGGATTTTTAAACTACAAACTCAAAAAAAGTTTGGTTTAATTCAAAATGATGTTTTCCTAAACGCGAACGATTTTCTATAAATGACACATTTTTAAAAGCTTCAGCTACAAAAATATTTTTAAACAAACCCGTTAACGAGGAAATAATTTTCAAAGTGACGAGAGATAAATGAAAGCAAATAAATGGAAACGGTATAACTTGATAAATGCGATTTTCAAAATTCCATCACATGTGATATTGCCAGATTCAGCCATATCGTCTAGGCCGATTTTGGGGTGTTACATTTATTGGTATCAGAGCTAGGTTACAAAACTTCGCTGTGGATTTTCGGGTTTAAACATTGGTTATAATTTGGGTTTTGAAAATTATTTAACTTAGTATATGGTACACCGAGTCTCTGGCGCCGATCTTATAAGTTTTTTAAAATGGTAACAAGTTTAAACTGAAAATACTGTAGATAGTGTATTTTGAAACTACTATAGGTAGTATACTATAAAAACACTCTAGACAGTGTATATTGAGACTGTAGCAAAACCGATAGAGACTGAGATTTACGAAAATCACTCTGAATTACTGAAACTATTTACATAAAACATCTGTTAATAAATACTGAAATTGTAACTGATTCATAAAATTTGTAGTACAGATAAATCTGACTAGACATGAACAAGCGAGGTATCCATGGATGGGTTACTAGAGACCGTGGAATAGGCCGTAGAGGGGCTCGAGTTAATAAATACTGAAATTGTAACTGATTCATAAAATTTGTAATACAGATAAATCCGACTAGACATGAATAAGCGAGGTATCCATGGATGGGTTACTAGAGACCGTGGAATAGGCCGTAGAGGGGCTCGAGCTATGTTCTTATCGTTTGGTAGCATGTCTAATCTGGACACGGTGAGACGCCAGTGTTGACTGTTACTGAGACTAGGTCTCAGAGTCGATCGGCTGAGGACGACGCACTGTCCCAAGCCATACTGAGGATATTGGAGAGGGTCACTGGGCTTAATACTAGATCTAGGGGCCGTGGGTCGGTTATAGAATGACTCTGGTCCAATGGAGCTAAGCTTTTCAAGGTGCCACTAGGGTCACCCCTAATGTGGCCGATTATTAGATTGAGGCCATGGAGACAATCATGGGTGATCTAGATTGCACCCTCGAGCGAAATTAAAGGGTGCAGTCTCACTGCTGAGGGATGAGGCCTACTAGTGGTGGCTAACTGCTAAGGAGCGTACTCAGCCCGAATGTTTGACCTGAGAGTTCTTTAAAACTACCTTCTTGGGGAAATATGTGGGGTGAGTTACGTGGATGCCCGTAAAAGGGAGTTCTTAAACCTTACTCAGGGAGATCGATCTGTGGCCGAGTATGAGGCCAAATTTCTTTGACTGAGTCGCTATACGTGAGGTATGGTGGCGGCTAAGTATGAGCGATGTGTTCACTTTGTGGATGGCCTTAGGGATAATTTGAGAGTCCTACTAGCTCCGTAAAGGGAGCGTGATTTTTTTCACTTGTTGGGGAGGCAAAGATCACCGAGGAGGTTAAGCGCGCTAAGTTCCAAAACCATGATAGAGAGAGGTAAGAACAAGAGAAATTTTGAGCCCTTGAGTTCTGTACAGAGGCCTAAGAAAAAGGCTAGACTTGATGGGCCAGTTAGAGCTGGACCCCCTATTACTGCTATTGGATTGCAGCCGTGTGTCGATTGTGGTAGACTCCATTAGGGCAAGTGTTTGAAGAGGACTGGGGCGTGTCTAAGGTGTGGATCATTGGATTATTGCATTAGGGAGTATCCTTTGATAGCCGATCGATGCAAGCTCGAGTCTTGATCTTCTTGTGACCTTAGAAGGTAGCACAACAGCCACTGAGAGGCCGTGGTTAGGCTAGGGGTGGTAACGATATGGGTCGTGGATAGAGAGCAGCGTAGAGGTACTGGATAGACTAAGGCGAGGCAGCTTGCTTTGGTTTATGCTACACGTCACCAAGAGGACAAAGATGCTCCAAACATCATTACGGGTACGTTTTTAATTTTTAAGGTACTATATCTTGCATTGATAGATATAGGGTCTACTCATTCATACATAGCTAGCAATATATCTAAAAACTTGGGGATCTCGATTGAAAGCAATACGAGTGAGGTTACTATACTGAGTCTGTTAGGATAGTCTATAAAGGTTAATAAGCTATTTATAGATGTACCGTTAGAGGTTCAGGGGGCGATCTTCTTGGTTAACTTAATGGAACTTTCGTTTGGGGGGTTCGACCTGATTCTGGGTATGGACTAGTTGGTTAAGCACCATGTCAGTTTGGATTGTGCGACTAAGAAAGTCATTTTAATAACTGAGGAGGATAATGAGGTAGTCGTGATTGGAGAACGTCAGGATTATTTTGCTAATGTGATCTCTGTATTAGTGGTTGAAAAACTGGTTTGTCAGGGATGTGAGGTGTATTTGGCCTACTTAAGTGTTTCTATTTCTAGGGACTCTACTGTATAGGATATCCGCACTGTAAGAGATTTTTCGGACGTCTTTCTTGAAGAGTTATCGGGTTTACCTTTGAATCGGGAAGTGGAATTTAGTATTGAGCTTTTCCCTGGTATAGCTCCGATGTCTATGGCTCCCTATCGAATTGCAACGAAGTAGCTTACAGAGCTTAAGGCTTAAATTCAAGAGTTGTTGGATCGTGGGATCATCCACCCTAGTATGTCCCCGTAGGGAGCACTCGGACGGTTTGTTAAGAAAAAGGATGGATCCATGAGGATGTGTATTGACTATCGGTATCTGAATAAGCTGACCGTAAAAAACAAGTCCTCGTTATCGAGGATCGATGACCTGTTTGACCAGTTTCGAAGAGCTTCAACATTCTCTAAGATTGATCTCCGGTCTGGGTACCATCAGTTGAGGGTTAAGGAGGCTGATGTGCATAAGACAGTATTTAGGACTCGTTATATTGACTACGAGTTCCTAGTGATGCCATTTGGACTGGCTAATGCATCGGCAACTTTCATGGATTTGATGAACCAAGAATTTCAACCATACTTGGATCAGTTTGTGGTGGTGTTAATCGACGACATATTGGTTCACTCGAGGACTAAGGATGAGCATGATGAGTACCTTAGGATTGTTCTTTAGATTTTGAGGGAAAAATAGTTCTATGCTAAGCTCAGCAAGTGCGAGTTCTGGTTACAAGAAGTAACATTTCTAGGTCACATGATTTCTGCTGAGGGGATTCGTGTTGATCCTCGAAAGATTGAGGCTGACTAGATTGGAAACAACCTAAGAATGTATCTGAGATTCGTAGTTTTCTAAGACTGGCAGGTTATTACCGACGGTTTGTGGAAGGTTTCTCACTGATTGCAGCACCCTTAACGAAGCTACTACGTAAGGGTGTACCATTTGTCTAGTCTGATACGCAGCAAGAGAGCTTCGAGAAGCTCAAGACTATACTGACTGAGGCTCCTATTCTAATACAGCCTGAACTTAGAAAGGAGTTTATGGTTTATAACGATACATCACATGTCGGTTTGCGATGTGTATTGATGTAGGATGATAAAGTAGTATCATATGCATCTTGTCAGCTTAAGACACACGAGCCAAATTATCCAATGCATGACTTGGAGTTGGCTACCGTGGTATTTGCACTGAAAATCTAGAGACATTATCTGTACGGTGAAAAGTGTATTATCTACACTGATCATAAGAGCCTCAAGTATCTCCTTACTCAGAATGAGTTAAATCTTAGGTAGTATAGACGAATTGAGCTACTTAAGGACTATGATTGTACCATTGAGTACCATCTGGGCAAGGCATTAAGTGGCCGATGCATTGAGCCATAGGGTTATGACTGATCTAAGAGTGATGTTCGCTCGACTTAGCCTGTTCAACGATAAGAGTTTATTGGCTGAGCTACAAGTTAAACCAACTTGGATCGAGCATATTAAAGGTAAACAGCTGGAGGTTGAGTCTTTGGGTCTTGGTTTTGATAGATTGAGAGTGGTAGCACTATGGATTTTGGGCTAAATAGTGATGGGGTACTCTACTTTCGTGGTCAGATTTGTGTACCGAATGATACCGATCTGAGTCAGTCTATTTTGAGAGAGGCGCATAGTAGCTCTTATACTATGCATCCTGGTGGGAATAAGATGTATTGAGATCTTTGAGAGTTGTACTGGTGGCCAGGATTGAAGCAAGAGGTTACTAATTTTGTGGCTAAATTACTGACATGCCAGCAGGTTAAGGCTGAGCATCAGTTGTCTTCGGGTTTGTTGCAACCGGTTAAGATTTTGATATGGAAATAGGAGCAAGTAACGAATGGATTTCGTCAGTGGGTTGCCTCTAACACCCATTAAAAAGGATTCAGTGTGGGTCATCGTGGATCGATTGACCAAGTCTACGCACTTCAAACCTGTTAGGACAGATTATTCTCTGCAAGCTAGCAAAACTTTATATTTTTGAGATAGTGAGACTGCATGGGGTACCGATTTCGATTATCTCTGATAGGGATCCCCACTTCACGTATCAGTTTTGGAAAAAGTTACATGAGGCTCTGGGTTCGAGATTGGACTTCAGTACTGCATTCCGTCCTTAGACAGATGGTCAATCTGAAAGGGTGATTCAGATACTAGAGGATATGTTGAGGAGTTGTGCGATTGATTTTCGAGGTAGTTGGGAGGATTACCCACCGCTAGTCGAGTTCGCTTATAACAACAGTTCCCTGTCTAGCATCCAGATGGCACCTTACGAGGCTCTGTATGGCCATAAGTATTGTAAACTACTATGTTGGACAAAATTGGGTGAGCGACGTGTATTAGGTCCTGAGTTTGTCTCTGAGAATGAGGATAAGGTCAGATTGATTCGAGACCGACTGAAAGTGGCTTCTAATAGACAGAAATCCTATGTTGATTTGAAGAGGCATAAGATTGAGTATTCTGTGGGGGACTTGATCTTTCTTAAGGTCTCTTCATGGAAGAAGATTCTGATGTTCGGTCGTAAGGGCAAGCTGAGCCCTAGGTTTATTGGACCGTACCAGATTTTGAAGCGAGTTAGACCAGTCACTTATTAGTTAGAGTTACCTTCAGAACTAGATCGTATTCACGATGTGTTCCAATCTTGATATTGAGGCACTATCGCTCTGATCCCACATATATTGACCCTGTTGAGGAGATTAAGGTTAGGCCAGACTTGATCTTTGAGGATGAGCCAGTTTAGACTGGATCGCGATGTAAAATCACTTCAAAGGAAGTCTATTCCATTAGTGAAGGTGTTGTGGCGGAATCATAACACTGAGTAGGCCACATGAGAGCCTGAGGATACGATGCGTTAGCAGTATCCTCATTTGTTCTGATCAAGTAAATTTTGAGGCCGAAATTTTTTTTAGGGAGTAGAGTTGTAACACCCCAAATTTTATGTTTCTGTTTTTGCGATAATTAACACAACTCTCTATCTGCTTCAGTGGTTAAGTGTTCTGAGTGTGTGTGAGAGGTCCCAAGTTCAAGCCATAGCTTTGGAAAATTTTGGTATTATTCTGATTGAAGCCTTTAGCTTGCACTGTGGGCTTATATTAAATTAGTTGTAATCAGAATGGGTCTGCTATTCCGGTGGTTAGGTTGAGTGTTAGTTTGCTGGAGGTCTTGTGTTCGAGTCTTTGCGTAAGTGTGAATGTTATTTACTCTCCTAACTTATAGAATTTCAATTGAATGAAAAGTCTGAGTTTTGGGTTTAGTTGAGAGATTTGAGGGATATGGGGAGTTATGGGTTATCCTGGCTTTCCCCAAAAATTCTGACGTCCCATTCCTTTCCTTTCCCTACCAAATTTTTTCTTTGCTAAACTCTCCCTTTTCCTTGCCATTTTTCTCCCCTCACTGTTGTTAACAAAACTTTTTCTTCTTCTTTCACACTTCTCCTTCGTATCTTGTTTGGTGGACTTTTTCGTATTGGTAAGTGTGGTGTCGATTAGTGAGTGCTAATTTACTGTTGGTTTCAGATAGTTGTTTCGGCAATTGTTGATATAGGTGAAGGCTGCGAATAGTAGATTTCACTTCAATTGATTGGGCAAAGGCTTTTGGAAGGCAGTAAGTCAAGATTCTGTTGAATTGTTATTGTCAAATCATTATTAAACCCTCTAAATCTGCGTTGGTCAATATGATTTTTAGGTCTTGGAGTGCTCGGAAGTGTCCTATTAGCGAAAACGAACTAGGTGTGTACCCAAAAATATAGAAAACGAGGTTTCAATTAAAGCTGAAAACCTCATTGTCAACACCACACGGGCGTGTAGTCACCCGTGTGCTACGCCGTGTACCATAACACGAGCGTGTGATCGACGAGGCCAAGCCGTGCGCAGAAGACACGGCCGTGTGATTGTCAAGTAGGCGATATGCGACACACGGGCTAGACTGATTTGGGCCGTATGGGCCACACGGGTAGTCCACACTGGTGTGTGGGATTTTGGGCCAGGCCGTGTGATCCACACGAACAAGGCAAAATTAGGCCGTGTGGGCCCACACGGGCAGGCCACATGGGCGTGTGAGCCCATTTTTACTGAATTGATTGGTAAGGTTGCACAAGTCACCCAAGTCGATTATGACCCTACTGTAGGGTCGGTAAGCATTACTTAGACCCCTAATTGTGTAAACTGATTGATTGATGGATATATATATTGAGCACGATGATAGTGTGCATGTATACATTTACTGGTTATATGTACTGATATCATGAGATAGCATGTCATGCATTGCATGGGGTTGGGTTGATTTTATTTGGAAGAAGTGTACTGAAAGGCTCTCAAGCCTAATATACTAGCAGCTCAGCTACAAACTACTGTGTGTGCCGCATTCGGTACTACCTGGAGTGTAGGGATGGGTGGGTTGATTTAATCTCCACATGGTGTGTAAGTGGACGGAGATGGTGTGTAGAGGCTGGTTGGGTAGGACTTTGTTACTAAATATTGTATATCATACTGTGATGGATTAAGACCCGAGCTGCTACTGAAACTAGAATGGGCTTAGGCCCAGACTGCATTTGATTGTTTGTTGTGATTGACTGTATGCATGTTCTTGTGGTGATTACACACTAAGTTTACATAAACTCACCCTTTCAGTTTAATGTGTATAGGTAATCCCTAGACTTGACGGATCGGTGCAGCGGAGGACTCGACGGTGGCCACATGTATTTTAAACTATTTTAATTTCAGTTATGATATTTATTTCTTAATTATTTTCTAGGTTATTTTTTATGTAAATTTGACTTTTTGGACTGTTGCTTTTACTTTGGATTTTCATTATTTTAATGGATTTTTAAACTGCAAACTCAATAAAAGTTCGATTTAATTCAAAATGATGTTTTCCTAAACACAAACGATTTTCTCTAAATGACTTGTTTTTAAAAGCTTCTGCTACAAAATATGTTTTTAAACAAACCCGTTAACGAGGAAATAGTTTTGAAAGTGACGAGAGATAAATGAAAGCTAATAAATGGAAATGGTGTAACTTGATAAATGTGATTTTCAAAATTCCATCCTATGTGACATCTCCAGATTCAGCAATAACGTCTAGGCCAAGTTTGGGGTGTTACGTAGAAACTCACCAAATCAAACATAACTTCAAAAGCTTAAACATACCAAAATAGCCCTTACACATCCATGAACTACCATAACAAAATACATATACATGTCATTATTAACATTGGCCAAAATATTCAAAAACTATTGAAATGGTTGTTGGATAGTGTGATAGGTCTCTAACGAGCTTCCAACCGATCGAGCTTCCGGTTATCTAAAAAAACAAAAGAAAGTAACTACGTAAACAATGAGTGCTTAGTAAGCTCATAAAAACTTAAACATAACTTACCATTTCATTAATACAATTCATAGATTAAGTATAAATTACTACCAATGTCATAAGCTTAGTATAAGCTTATACAACATCATCAAACTCACAAGTTAGTACATTTGTCCATGATACAAATGAATTCAACCATAAGATAAGTAGATTTCCATATATAAACACATCATTTAACTCATCAATGTTTTCATAATATCATGATTTATTACATTTGCATACTTACCATTTCATTTCTTTTTCTTACTCGTTGAATCATCTAGAATTACATTGGATACTCAGGAATGCTCACACATAGTGTGTCATTGCATATAACCGTAACCTTTCCTTTACAATAATGCTCACAAAAGTTGTGAAGTGGGCCTGCTCACACAAGTTGTGGGTCAGAATATAAGCTACATGATGATGCTCACACTGGTACCGGTGCACGTATAAAATTATCAATCATTGGCCTCTTTTGAAAATCTCTAGACGATTCTGACGATCCAAAACTTCTCTTATTCCGGTTCCTATTCTTTTCTCGATTCTGTCTCACGGACTTCTTAACTTCTTCACTATCCGAGCCTTCTCCACTAGAACAAAGAAAGTCTCTTTCTCTTGTGGAGCAATCAACACTGCATGACTCATCTCGCAATCCATCTTCAATCGAACACACCTTTCGAATCGTGTAGCCACGATCCCCTTAGCATACTGACTTAACCGCACGAATTCTGCTTCATACTCCGCTACCGACATACTTCCTTGTACCAAGTTTAGAAACGTCTTCCTTTGCGAGTCTAAATAACTAGCTCCTACATACTTTCCTTCAAACTTAACCTTAAAATACCCCCAATCCAATCGATCTACAGGGGTACCTTACCTGACAGTGAGCCACAATCAATAAGCTTCATCTCGGAGCAACGAGACTGCACCTTTAAGCTTTTCCTCAGTAGTTAAATCCAAATCATCCATAATCCTTTCCACTGCTTCTAGCCAATACTCCGCCACGCTCGAGCTACTCCGACACTCCTCTAAAAATCTCGGCTCGCTTGACTTAAGCCTTTTAAGACCGATTTCGAGTTCCATTGCCCACATTAGCTCCCGCGACTCGCTCTAGCACTCGCATGACATAGCCAACGATATCGTTATCTCCTCCGTCGATCTCGATCCTCCGCTACCATCACTTGGCAGACATCACTTTCTGACCCATGGCGAGACCTTACTGGTTTTGACACTATCACTTTACCTCGACCACGTCCACTAGAATTCATTACTAACGTCGCGATTTAATCTGACTAGAAAGTTTTATGCGTTAGTACTTTGTTCCAATCGCTTATTCATGCAATGCTTTTACGAAAAGAAGTTTAATAGTGGTTCTCTCGATCAAACAAAGTCTTAGTTCAAGTTCACTATTCTAATTTAGAGATTCACATTCACATTCATATTCACATCATCCAACATACTATTATGGGCATTCTTATCCATTCCCCACCCAGGGGTAATTTCGTCATTTTCCCTATAAGGGTATTTTAGTAATAAATCGAGGTTAATTCGAAAATATTTTACAAATCAAAGGTATTTAAAAATTTACAAAACCTCAGGGTTATCTTGAAAATTTATTTTCCAAATCAGAGGTGTTGCAAAAATTTCAGAAATCGGGGTTATTTTGGTAATTTCGTAAGTCAGGGGCATTTTAGTAATTTTCCCACATCAGAGTATCTTAAATTTTTGCAAAACAGGGTTTTTGAATATTTTTGAAAAGCAAGAAATTTTATTAAAATCGAGGGTATTATGGTAATTTTAGAAACCAAGGGCATTTTTTTTTTGTAATTTTTCAAATCAAAGGTATCACAAAATTTTGGAAATCGGGCTATTTCGGTAATTTTGGAAGTCAGGGACATTTTCGTCAATTTTCCCAAATTAGGGTATCTCGGTATTTTGTAAAATAGGGTTTCTGATATTTTGTAAAGTAAAAATATTTTAACATAAGTCGAGGGTATTTTGAAAATCTTAGAAACTAAGGTTATTTTAGTAATTTACAACACAGGGCATTTTGTAATTTTGTAAATTAGAGATATTTTGGAAAAATTTTCACAATAATCTTCTGCTACAATTAAAAGGGTAATTTAGGGATTTTTTTAAAACTAAGGATTTTATAAAATCAAGACTACTAGTCCTTTCGGGTTTTAATTATCGTGTTTAGCAGTGAATAAGTCCTCTGGTTAAGGTGAACCGTAGCTACGCACTGTAGGATTCGAGTAAAGAGGAGGTGAGTCGCTAGGACCTGCTTAAGTACCAAGCTCTTACTAAATCCACTCCTAGACATGCGCACAATGGTTGCCACACCTTAACTCGTGACTTAGACATGTGTTTGTTTGATTGTCCTTAAGTCTTATGCATATGTTTGAGTACACTAGTCCTAGGGTTCAATAGCCCTAACATTCTAATCTACGAGCCCAAATAAGCCCATAGCATTCACATATAAATCACTTCAATAGTCAGAGGTACTTACCTGGTGGACTTGGGTCGGAGATACAGGTGCCATGCCAGAAAACCTGAAAAATTTTACGAAAAATCCATATTTTTGAAAAGCCCATTTTAGAAAAATGTTTTTGGGCCCCACAACCCTCAAAGCCGAGTTTTGAACTGGGCTCTGATACCAAACTGTAACACCCCCAAACCCGGCCCACAAGTCCTGACCGGATCTGGTATGTCACTGCGGAAAGACGTTTGAAAATATTTTGACTTAAAGGTAAAGTATATGAATTTATTGTCTTTAGGAAAGAAAACCTTGTTTATTTAGAATTTCGAAATAAATTAAGTTGTCACAAAATTCCCGGATTAAAACATTATTATATACTTAAGAAAATAAAATCATTTTGCAATTTAATATTTAAATTGTCAATCCATAATAGAACATAATAATAATGATACCTAATAAAAATACTTAAATACTTTAATGGACCTTATTACAATAATCACTTAACCAACATATCAAACTATAAATACTTAATTAATTAAAATATCTTCGCATGGGCCACCTTGTATCCTCTCCAAACCCTGGTCTAAGCATCACTGCGATGTTAATAAAATTTGGGTGAGTCATCTGCTCAAGGTGTAATTAGACCACCGAATTCCACCCACATGTCAAACCACATATTTACCCACACGCCGATATTAATGCAACATTATTCACATGAGTTCACTTATTGGGCTTGGACCACATTCACATCAATAGAGTTCACATATTGGGCTTGGCCCATAACCATATCACATTCTTATAATAGGGTAATTGACCACATGTTTCCACATTCGGCTTGGCCTATTTCCATATTAATCCACATATCATATCTTGGGCTTGGCCCATTTTCCACATTTATTCATATCACATGTTATGCAATTATGAAACCCAACCCACTTAGGGTCCATCCTCTACACACCCCTTATCCAAATTTACCACACACGGGATTATCAAATCACCTCTCCTTTTCACTCGAAAGGCAATCAATGCCGTCCCACGTGCAATTAAGCACAATAATCCACAACGCGACCTCGATCGGGCTAATCCACGATGTAGCCATAGCTAACACCAAACCACGTACTCAAGTACACCTGCATCTTCTTTCATATCATATCCCAACCCATGCACATGCAACATGTAATATTGACATAATAATAAATGCATGCACATGTTATTAAAGCGGATAATCATATTTCTATAGGCATTGTCACATTCACATCTAAGACTTTGTCACATTCTTATCAACAGATAATACTAACTCGATTATCGATATACCCTTTTAGGGTAATCACCACATAACCGCCATTTGTTTGGTTAGCACATAAATCACACATGCAAATATAGCAAAAACCGGAAAGCGGTGGGTTAATCACACACCGATAACTTGAGAACTATGCTTTACATCGACGCTATCACTAAGCGAGACTACTACTATCTCCGCCTACTTTCTTGTTACGACGTGGTCCACACCCGGTGGTCAATCCCAATCGCGAAACGACTCTCCTTTTAAACTTGGGGATAGGAACTACCCTTGGCCTCCTCGACCGGTATTCGCATCCATTAATGATATCTAATCAAAACCCGATTAAACGATAATGTACTAAATCTTAATCGAATAAACTACAACTTATCAACCTTACCGAGATGGATCAATCCCAAGACTTCTCTTAACTCCCGCCGATTTGCTCCTAAGAACCATAATACATACCGGTCATCACTTGAACTCTTAATGTGGCCTATGGTCGAATATCACAAGTCACTTACCAAGCTTACCTATTTCTCGAATCACCACTTATTCTCGTCAAACCCTTGCGCAATCACCCGCTTGAAGTGCAAGAGAGTGTATTCGACAAAAGAGAGAAAACGCTTGATCTTCGGCTTTTGAGACTTGCGACAAAAGAATAGGAATAAGGGTACTTGATATTCGGCTATGGCTTTCAAAAGAAGATGGGGTAGTCGGCTATTCAAGAATTAAAAAGAAAGGATTTGGGGTTGAAAGAAAATAAAAGAAAAGAAGACTAGGAGAGACTAAAATTCAAGACACAAAAAGTTAAAGAAGAAAAGATATGAAGGATGATTACTCCCTTATAAAGAATTCTGCTACTACATCCTTGTTCTTATCAAACTCCAAATCCATCTCCTATTTTACCTCTTGATCACTTATTCAAGATAATTAAAATAAATCCATATTCATCTCTTCTTTATCTTGCACAAAATATTTAATCCACAATTATCCTACCTATTTAAAATAAAATAAAATAAACCATCACATTATCTTTTATCTATCTATCTAAAATAAAATAAAATATAATAAAATCTCATTTAATCTAAATAGAACCATAATTATCCTATATTAAAATAAATACTAGGAATAATCCCTTAACTATTTCCTATCAAATCCCTTAATCCTCTTCTCATTTATCACTTTAATAAAATAAATAATTATCCATCACATCTATCGCTCATCTTCCCATAAATAAAATAAATAAAATAAATAAAATAAAATCCTATTAATCCAATTCTTCTAGCCAAATAAAAAAGAAATAGCAGTGTTTATCCTATCCATTTGAAATACCAAAGCCGTCCAACTTCTCCTTCCCCGCTTCATGTAAAAGCAAAGAAAACCATACCTTGTCTTTACCTAACACTTGAGTTATGCTTCAAACGACAACCCCTAATCTAGGATGTTACATGAAATTCCTAATAACATGTCATTCGTATCCTAAGAATTCTTAAGGTTCAAAGGAGATTCTCTATCCGTCAATTATTCATAACATTGATACATTTATATTCAAATTCATTTATTTTAAAACAATATAGCAAACAGTCAATTTAACTAACTTTAAAATTATCATAATTCATACGAATTTACCTCGATAACTAAGGTTGTAGAAGTAAAATTCGAACTAATCTTAAGCTTTAGCTTTTCCTCGATTTAAGTCTGATTGTGGTTTATCTTTATCTAAATAAATAATTTCATTCAATTAAGTTCTTCTAGTATTCAATTTAATTCATAATTCATATTTATATAAAATTACAAAATTACCCCTAATACTTTGACTTTTCACAATTTAGTATTTAAGCTCATAACTTGAATATAACTAATTTTAGCCTAAATCCAACTTAACCAATGTTACAAGTGACCTTGGAACAACCCATGTTTATTAACAATTTAATCCCTGCTTACAATTTCATCAAAATCATCTAATAAAACATGTTTATTTTACAACCAAAATTAATAATCTCTCAAATAACTTGAAAAATTATTCAAAAAAAACCATGGAAAGTCCCTCAACCTTTAAAAATTTGTAATTTGACCCCCGGGCTAACTAGATTAAGCTAAAACGGATTCAGAAACATAAAAATCATTAAAAACGGGGCTTGAATTCACTTACATGCATAAATTAAACCTTAGTCAAAACTTCAAGCTCTCCTCCCAAGGAAATTTTGGTTGAAACAAAATAAAAGGAAGAAGATGATGATTTTGTTTCATCTTTCTTTACTTAATTTTCTTTTAATTACCAATTTACCATTTTACCCTTATTAATAATCAAAACTTCAATACAACCTTGTCCATAACTATCCACAAACTCTTTAAATGGTATATTTACTATCTTAGTCCATTAGTTTAAGATTTCATAGCTATTAAGCCCTTTAAACAATAGATACTCACTTTTACACCATTTACAATTTGGTCCTTTTACCTAATTAACTATCTAAACATCAAAATTTATTAATGAAATTTTAATACAACCTTAATATAATCCTTAGACATTAAATAAATATTAAAATATTAATTTAATCGTTAGAATTGTGGTCCCAAAACACTGAGAATGGGCTATTACAGTACATGTATTTTTAGGGGAAAAATTTATTAACATAAATAACACAAATCAGCTTGATTTTCAAAATTTTAAATTTTCATTGTGACAAAAAACCATTTTCTGACCCGTATTTTCTAATAGTTTCTGTGTCCGGAGCTAAAGATTGGGTGTTTTGCTATTAAGGGTCATTTCTAACCTTCAGTTCTTCTATAATTGTAGCACCCCTAATCCGTTTCCGTCATCGGACTAGGGTTAAGAGGCATTACCGGACATGTTAGAACATTTCACAAATATTACACAAACATACATTATACATAAATAAATCATTATCATTCACGATCACTTTGTCGCTTTTATAAGGTCTACGGGACCTTAAACATGCTTTAGAGAGGGTTCGGGACCAAACCAATCTCATGCGGAAACTTTGTGAAACTGAGAAAATTTTTCTCTTACAATAGGGCACATGCCCATGTGGCTAGGCCGTGTGCCTCACACGACCATTCCTTGAACCATGTCTCAGCCCGTGTGTAAAACTGACTTGACTCACATGGCCTGTCACACGTCCGTGTGTCTAGCCCATGTGCAACACTGACTTAAATCACATAGCCTGTCACACGCCCGTGTGTCCGGCTCGTGTGCAAGTCTGACTTGCTGTGAAATGAGACAGTGAAGGACACGGTCGGGACACATGCCCGTGTACTCAACCGTGTAGGAAACTATAGGCCATTTTCAAGGCCAAATTGCCACCCATTTTAGGTCATACCTACAAGCATCAAACAAGCATCAATTCATATTCCATAGGCAACCAAAAATATACCAATTTTTTTTACATCATATAGTATGCACTAAATTTACTATATTATCACATTCATTATCAAGCCATATCACATGGCTATATTTACACATTTCAAAACATAATCAAAGTTCTCTAGCCTATACATGTCATACTTCTATATGTACATTTTAAGGTGATGATCCTCGACGATCCACGAGCATCCAGTAGCTTCGATAATCTATAAAACAATACAAACATACACAAAATAAGCTTTCAAAAGCTTAGTAAGCCATATACAAATAAACTTATCTCATAACACATTTATTGGTCAATTCATTCATGTAACTCAGGACAAAACTCAATTACAAGTCCATATTTCTCATATAGCTCGTTTGATCATAGCACACTTGCATATAACACATCTTATTTCAATGTTCTCATACATATATCTCATTTCCACACTTTCACATATACTTACTTTACATATTCAAACTTTGCACACATTTCAAACGTACCTGAATTGAATACATATTTCACATAATCATTCATTTCTCGGAGTGCCTGTTGAACCTTTTGGAATCAAATAGGATACTCGGTTAGCTTGAAAGCTCGTAAAATGCCAACGTCCCAGACGTGGTCTTACATGTAATCAGTATCGATGCCACTGTCTCAGATAAGGTCTTACACAACACCAAGTATGATGCCGATGTCCCAGACATGGTCTTACACGTAAATAACAAATCGATGCCAACTTCCCAGACGTGGGCTTACACGGTAACACATATTGGAATCCTATGTCATGACATACGTATCCTAACTACTTCCTAAGGTTCGTACGGGACTTTTTGGACGTCGTCACATTATCGAAACTTTTCCTAATTTCACATATTCAACTCAATTGGTCATACATCATAATTCATTCTCATATAAGCAATAATAATTCAATTTAAACACATTTATTTGTATATCGACTTACCTCGTTCGGGAAAGAATGAAAACGAACCGCAATTCAACTACTTTCGATTTCCCCCAATCTAATTTCATTTTCTTTGGTTATTAATCTATACACATTAAAATTTAACTCTTTTATTTACCAAATCATTCAATTCAATCCATAAACAAATATTTTGGGCATTTTTACACATTAGCCCTCACATTTACACATTTTGACATTTAAGTCCCTAATTTACAAAATACACATAATTTCATTTCACACATGCTAGGCCGAATGTTTATACACTTCATATAAGCCCATATATTTCATTTATCTCACATTTTAACCCCTCAATTTCTCATTTTCACAATTTAGCCCAAAATAATAAATTTATCAAAAATTCAAAGACAATATATTAATCTAACATCAAGCTTCCATATTTCACCATTTAACATCACAAAGCTCACAACTTTAACAATAGCATAATTCAAAATCATCATCAATTTCATGAATTAAGGCATGGGCTTAAGATAACACGAAGCAACGATCACAAAAACATGAAATTATCAAAATCGAGCTAAAATCGTACCTTAATCAAACCAAGAATGTGCTAAACCCTAGATGAACATGGAATCTTTCTTTTTCTCTTCAAAATTCGGCTAAAAGATGATGATAAAACATAATTTTGATTTTGGTTTTATTTATTATATCATTTATCAACTAATTACATTATTAACCTTATTAATAAACATACAAAATCTCATAATGGATGCCCATTAATGTCCATCAACATTTTAAATGGTAAAATTACCATTTAAGGACATCACATTTAAAAGACAAGGCCATTTAACACCTTTAACAAGTAGAATACAACTTTTGCATTTTTTGCGGTTTAGTCCTTTTTGCAAATTAAGCACACAAACAATCAAATTAAATCACGAAAATTTCACACATACTAATTCACATGATGTAGACTCGGAAAACAATTTAAAAATATTCTTCAGACTTGGATTTGTGGTCCTAATACTACTATTTCGACTAGAGTCTAAACCAGACTGTTACAACTCTCCCCCTTAGGGATTTTTGTCCTCGAAAATCTTACTGTTGAACAAATTCAAATATTGCTGTCTCATAGCATCTTCGGGTGCCTACGTAGCCTCTTCTACCCCGTGTCGATGCCACAATATTTTTACTAATGGAATTCTCTTATTTCTCAATTCTTTAACCTCGCGAGCTAAGATGCGGATCGGTTCTTTTTCATAAGTCATACCAGATTGGATTTCTATTTCAGACGGAGAAATTACATGCAAGGGATTGGATCTGTATCGTCGAAACACCGATACATGAAATACATTATGAATCTTTTCTAGCTCAGGTGGTAACGACAATCTATACGCAACAGGTCTAATACGTTCAATAATTTCATACGGCCCGATGAATTTAAGACTCAATTTGCCCTTTTTGCCGAATTAGAGTTTTTTCTTCCACGGAGACACTTTCAAAAATACTTTATCACCGATCTCAAATTCAATATCTTTATGTTTCAAATCTGCGTATGATTTCTGTCAATCAGACGCTGCTTTCAAACAATCACGGATCATTTTCACTTTCTGCTCAGTCTCTTTTATCAAGTCAACCCCGTGAATCTTATTCTTGCTGAGCTCTGACTAGTATAATCATGTTCAGCATTTCCTACCATACAAGGCTTCATACAGTGCCATTTTAATGCTCGATTGAAAACTGTTATTATACGCGAATTCAATCAATGGCAAAGACTGTTCCCGTGCACTTCAAACTTAAGAATGCAACATCTCAACATATCCTCGAGTATTTGAATAATCCGTTTGGATTGACCATCCATCTACGGCTTAAAAGCAGTACTGAAGTACAATTTTGTACCTAAAGCCTCTTGTAGTTTCTTTCAAAACCGCGAAGGAAACCTCGGATCTCTGTCAGACACAATAGATAGTGGCACCCCGTGCAATCTCACAATATCAGAAATGTATAACTCAGCTAACTTATCAAGCGAAAAATCCATTCTCACTAGAATAAAATGAGCTGATTTTTTCAATCTATCAACTATAACCCAGATTGCATCTTTCTTTCTCAGAGTTAAAGGCAAACCTGAAACAAAATCTATCGTCACTTTATCCCATTTCCACTTGGGAATCATAATCGGTTGTAACAAACCAGATGGCACCTGATGTTCAGCTTTAATTTGCTGACAGATCAAACATTTTGAAACAAAATCAGAGATATCTCTTTTCATTCCAGGCCACCAGTCAAGTTGTTTCAAATCATTATACATCTTTGTACTTCCCAGATGAATAGATAAACGACTGCTATGTGCTTCCTTCAAAATCAACTGAATCAACTCTGGATTTCTTGGAACACAACATCGATCTCAAAATCTTAGACAATCATCAACATCAACTCAAAATTCAAAATTAGAGTTCAAATTACACTGAGCTCATTTTGCTAACATTTCATTATCAACTTTTTGAGCATCACAAACCTGTTGTAAGAACAATGATCTTGCTTTCATTTTGGCTAAAATTGAACCATCATCAGATAGAACTAAATGCGTGTTCATTGCTCGTAAGGCAAACAATAATTTTGACTCAAAGCATCAGCAACAACATTTGCTTTTCCTGAATGATAATCTATAACTAGCTCGTAGTCTTTTAATAGTTCTAATCATCTTCTCTGACGCAGATTCAAATCTTTCTAAGTCATCAAATATTTCAGACTTTTATGATCTAAAACACATGACATTTCTCATCGAAAAGATAGTGGCGCCAAATTTTTAAAGCAAACACAAGCCTAGCTAATTCAATGTCGTGCGTCAGATAATTCTTTTCATGCGGTTTCAATTGTCTCGAGGCATAAGCTATAACTTTACCTTCCTACATCAAAACACATCCCAAACCATTCAACAAAGCATCACTATATATCACAAATTATTTACCGGATTCTAGTTGTACTAGTACTAGAGCTTCAGTCAATAGGGCTTTCAACTGATCAAAGCTTTTCTGACACTTTTTGGACCATTCAAACTTCACATCTTTCTGAAGCAATCTCGTCAATGAAGTTGCGATCATCGTAAAAGCCTTTTACGAACTGTCTATAATAACCAGCAAGTCCCAGAAAACTGCAGATTTCAGACACATTTTTCATAGGCTTCCATTCTAAAATAGTTGAAATCTTGCTCGGATCAACTCGTATACTTGATGCTGACATAATATGCCCCAAAAAGCCAACTTCACACAACCAGAACTCACATTTACTAAAATTTGCATACAATTGCTTATCAGGCAGAGTTTGTAGCACAATTCTCAAATGTTCAGCATGCTATGTCTCATCATAAGAATAAGTCAAAATATCATCAATAAATACAATGAAAAATCGATCCAAATACGGCCTGAATATTTGACTCATCAAGTCCATAAATATTGCAGGGGCATTTGTTAGTCCGAAAGGCATAACTAAAAATTCATAATGTCCGTACCTCATTCGAAAAGCAGTTTTCGGCACATCTGATCCTTTTACTCGCAACTGATAGTATCTCAATCTCAAATCTATCTTTGAAAACATAGTAGCTCCTTTCAGCTTATCAAACAAATCATCAATTCTAGGCAGAGGATATTTATTCTTAATAGTCACTTTGTTTAACTGACGGTAATCAATGCACATTCTCATCGTGCAATCTTTCATTTTCACAAACATAACAGGAGAGCCCCAAGGAGAAAAGCTCGATCGTGCAAAACCTCTGTCTGTCAATTCTTGCAATTGAGACTTCAATTCTTTTAATTTTGTCGGAGCCATTCTATACGGAGCTTTTGAGGTAGGGGTCGTCCCCAGCACTAACTCAATGCCAAACTCAACTTCTGGTATTGGAGGTAATCCCGGTGATTCATCAGAAAACACATCAGAGAACTCACAAACCACATGCACAGATTCAACTTTCTTTTCAGTCACTTTCGAATCTATCACATAGGAAAAATAGGCTTCATAACCCTTTTTAACATAACTCTGAGCTTTCATCACTAATATTACAGTCGGTAACCCATTCAAATCACTGGACTCAATCCGTATTGTCTCATCATTCTGACCTTTCAAATTAATAGTCTTTTATTTTTTGTTCACAATAGCATCATGCAAGGTTAGCCAATCCTTACCCAGGATTATAAAAATCTCATCAAAGGATAATAACATCAGATTAGCTGGAAAACAGATATCTCGAAACATCAACGGACAATTTTTGCACACTTTGTCAACTAGAACATACTTGCCTAAGGGGTTCGATACTCTAATTACAAATTCAGTAGACTATATAGGTAAAGTCTTACTGAATACTAAGTTCATGGATATATATGAATGAGTAGACCCTAGATCTATCAATGCAATCACAGAAGTACCATAAAGAGTAAAAGTACCGGTAATGACATCTGGAGGCGAAGCTTCCTCAAGAGCTCGAATGGCGTAAGCTCTAGCAGTTCTCTCGCCTCAGATCTCGAAACTGAATCTTTCGTAGTTCTCTAGCATTAATTGCCTCAGATATCTAGGAGGTCTACCTCTATCTGAAGCATTAATTGACTTCGGATTCTGTACAATCTCTTGTTCAACAAACTCAGGACAGTCTCAGATAAAGTGATCTAAAGATCCACAATTGAAACAAGCTCGATCCTTTAATCGACAATTGCCTGTATGTCTTTTACCACAATGTTTACACTCAGGTCACTCAGATCCAACATTTCCAACACTTGCAATCAAAGTTGCTGGAGCTCAAAAGCTCTAATGTGATCTTGCACGATCTCTGCTTAGATGTCCCGCATTAGCCTTTGAATGACTATACTCTTCCGAAATTTCTTTGATGCAAACTGAAATGATTTAATTGAGGATCTCTTTCTCACATATCTAGCTTTTGACTCGGCTTTTCTTTTCTCTTTCCTGAGTTCTTCAGCTTTACACGCTTGGTCAACAAGCACAACGAATTCTTTGATTTCCAAAATTTTGACTAATAAACGATATATTCATTCAAGTCGTCTTCGAACCTTTTACACATTATTGCCTCGGTCGAGACACATTCTCATGCATACTAGCTCAGTCTTACAAATTCTCACTCGTATTTTGTAACAGACATACGACCCTATTTCAATTCAAGAAACTCTTTTCACTTTTGATCAATGAATCTTTGACTAATATATTTCTTCCGAAAATCTGATTGAAAGAAATCCCAGGTAATTCGTTCTTTCAGAACAATAGAAGTTAAAGTTTTCCACCATTGGTAAGTTGCATCTCTCAACAAATAAACGACACATTTCACACATTCATCAGGGGTACACGACATCTTATCAAATACTCGAATTGTATTCTCGAGCCAAAACTCAGCTCTCTCAGCATCATCATCATTAGTGGCCTTGAACTCTTCAGCCCCATATTTATGGGTTTTATCGACCGGAGGCTTATTCAATAGATTTAAATTCATAACTGGAGGTACAACAGGAGTCTGAGGGGAATTAGGTAGGGGCGAAGGTTGAGGAACAGCCGGATTTGCTCTAACATACTAAGTGAACCACTCACTCATCATTTGGAAGAAGGCTTGTTTAGCCTCTCCTTCCCGACCGCTAGTAATCGGCCTAGAATCAGACGGCATTGTCCCTTGAGGGGTAGTAGGTGCATTACTTTCAACACCGTCAGCTATGGCTCGTTCAGGATCCATTTACTATACAAAAAACACATTTTATCTATCAGGATTCATCACACTATCATAGTTTGTATATATGGCATGTATAGCTAGACTCTCACACACTACATTAGTCCTAGAATCGACTAAACGTAGTTCTGATACCACTAAATTGTAACACCCCTAACCCGCGACGACTAGGGTTAATAGGCATTACCGGACATATCGAAACATTTCACAAATATTACACAAACATACATTATACATAAATAAATCATTATCATTCACGATCACTTTGTCCCTTTAGAAGGTCTACGGGACCTTAAACGTGCTTTAGAAAGGGTTCGGGACCAAATCGATCTCATGCGAAAACTTTGTGAAACTGAGAAAATTTTTCTCTTAAAATAGGGCACACGCCCATGTGGCTAGGCCGTGTGCCTCACACAGCCGTGCCTTGAACCATGTCTCAGCCTGTGTGCAAAACTGACTTGAATCACAGGCCTATTACACGCCTCGTATGTCTGGCCTATGTGCAACACTGACTTAAATCACACGGCTTGTCACACGTCCGTGTGTCTGGCTCGTGTGCAAGTCTGACTTGCTACGAAATGGGATAGTGAAGGACACGGTTGGAACACACGTCCGTGTGCTCAACCGTGTAGGCAACTATAGGCCATTTTCAAGGCCAAATTGCCATCCATTTTGGGTCATACCTACAAGCATCAAACAAGCATCAATTCATATTCCATAGACAACCAAAAACATACCAATTTTTTTTACATTACATAGTATGCACTAAATTTACTATATAATCACATTCATTATCAAGTCATATCACATGGCTATATTTACACATTTCAAAACATAATCAAAGTTCTCTAGCCTATACATGCCATACTTCTATATGTACATTTTCAAAAGGTACCAAAGTTTAGTTCGATAGTGTGGTAATGATCCTCGATGATCCACAAGCTTCCAGTAACTTCGATAATCTATAAAACAATACAAACATACACAAAGTAAGCTTTCAAAAGCTTAGTAAGCCATATACAAATAAACTTATCTCATGACACATTTATTGGTCAATTCATTCATGTAACTCATTACAAAACACAATTACAAGTCCATATTTCTCCTATAGCTCGTTTGATCAAAGCACACTTGCATATAACACATCTTATTTCAATGTTCTCATACATATATCTCATTTCCACACTTTCACACATACTTACTTTACATATTCAAATTGCATACATTTCAAACGTACCTGAATTGAATATATATTTCACATAATCATTCATTTCTCGGAGTGCCCGTTGAACCGTTTGGATTCAAATAGGATACTCAATTAGCTTGAAAAGCCCGTACAATGCCAACGTCCCAGACGTGGTCTTACATGTAATCAGTATCGATGCCACTATCCTAGATAGGGTCTTACATGAAACCAAGTATGATGCTGATGTCACATGGTCTTACACGTAAATAACAAATCGATGCCAACGTCCCAGATGTGGTCTTACACGATAACACATATCGAATCCTATGTCATGACATACGTATCCTAACTACTTCCTAAGGTTCATAGGGACTTTTCGGACGTCCTCACATTATCAGAACTTTTCTGAATTTCACATATTCAACTCAATTGGTCATACATCATAATTCATTCTCATATAAGCAATAATAATTCAATTTAAACACATTTATTTGTATATCGACTTACCTCGTACGGGAAAGAATGGAAACGAACGACTATTCAACTACTTTCGATTTTCCTCCATCTAATTCCGTTTTCTTTGGTTCTTGATCTATACACATTCAAATTTAACTCTTTTATGCACCAAATCATTCAATTCAATCCATATACACATATTTAGGGCATTTTTACACATTAGCCCTCACACATTTACACATTTTGACATTTAAGTCCGTAATTCACAAAATTACAAAATACACAAAATTTCATTTTACACATGTTAGGCAAAATGTTTATACAATTCATATAAGCCCATATATTTCATTTATTTCACATTTTAACCCCTCAATTTCTCATTTTCATAATTTATCCCAAAGTAGTCAAATTCATCAAAAATTCAAAGACAAAACATATTAATCTAACATCAAGCTTCCATATTTCACCGTTTAACATCACAAATCTCACAACTTCAACAATGGCATAATTCAAAATCATCATCAATTTCATGAATTAAGGCATGGGCTTAAGAGAACACGAAGCAACGATCACAAAAACATAGAAATCATCAAAATCGAGCTAAAATCGTACCTTAATCAAGCCAAGAATGTGTCGAACCCTATATGGACATGGAAGCTTTCTTTTTCTCTTCAAAATTCGGCTAAAATATGATGATAAAACATAATTTTGGTTTTGGTTTTATTTATTATATCATTTATCAAGGAATTACATTATTAACCTTATTAATAAACATATAAAATCTCATAATGGATGTCCATTAATGTCCATCAACATTTTAAATGGTCTAATTACCATTTAAGGCCATCACATTTAAAAGCCAAGGCCATTTAACACCTTTAACAAGTAGAATACAACTTTTACATTTTCAGCGATTTAGTCTTTTTTGCAAATTAAACACACAAGCGATCAAATTAAATCACGAAAATTTCATACATACTAATTCGCATGCTGTAGACTCAAAAATGATATAAAAATATTCTTCAGACTCGGATTTGTGGTCCCAAAACCACTATTCCTACTAGGGTCTAAACCGGACTGTTACAATAATCTTTTCATTTCTTTCATTCCTTTGGTTGAGCTCTTGTTGATGCTCTTGCTACTCCTAATATAATCTCTGACTTATGGATAGGTTGTCCTCTAACAATCTCATTTTCTCTTGCATCTTGTAAATTTCTACAATTTTGGATGAGGTTTTAAAAGGTTTGTTCATCTTGTAAGGTGCTAGTTTTGCCTTGGTGGTACTAGAATAGTACCAAGGTGTAGTATTGAGGATAACCTCCATAATTGGAATGTTACATGTCATAGGGACATTAGAGGTTATGGAGTTGGTTTTCGATTGTTTGTGTCTAAGTTTGAGGTTGCCATTATTGTGGGTCTTGGTATTATTCTTTTGCATTATTGGGGATGCCAATGGTTGAGTGAATCATATTTGTTCATACTCACTGCACCAATTGTACTATCAATATAAAAACCTACTAGACAATGTTGTCTTGATGTTCCCAAGACCTAATTGAACAGTACCTCCGATGAAAGTATCCGATGGCAGAGGTGCCGTGCGTAACACTATTCAAGTTATTATTGTAATATGATAAGTGAAATACAACGAATGATATGGTGACGAAAATATACGGGCAATATAATTAGAAAATTCAACGTAACCAAGCTATTCAAATTATTTGACTGGAAAGTTTTAACAAGTTGGATAGTTATGCATTCTAGCTAATAAGACCCGTCAACAAATTCTATTCACAAAATAGTCATTTAAATTGGCCCACATGGACCCCAATTAAGTTATCTACTCAACAATCCAACCCCATCAAATTATATTAATATAATATAAAAATTAGATTTGATACTTTTAAATGCTAAATAATAATAAGAGTGCTTTTAATTTGTAACTATATCGCTTCTTTTTTAGGAAGGGTTAGGAGTATGCAGAGATTGAGGCTAAAATCTGATAGCAATCATGATCCTATTTTAACCCGTGTCTTATCCTATTATACCACTGAGTTTGGGTGACAATTTTTCTTGGTTAATTTTATTTTTTTTAAATGTTAATGGATATCACTAGAAGCGGACTAATGTGATACTACAATCAATCCATTATTTTTATTTTTATAAAAACTAATTTATTAAATACAAAATGAAACTTAAAAAATAATTAAATACTTTGTAATCAATAAATATCGAAACTCTCAACTAATTAAAATGATCTATATTGGATCATGTTCCCGAATATTTTGAGTAGAACTAAGAAAATAAGCACATCAACTAATGATATAGGTGCAAAGTTTTAAGATTGTATTATAATATATTCAAGAGAAAATAAAATCTAAGATGTAATTAATTAATTAAGTTTTGTTTATATAAGTTATAATAAGGGATGAGATAAGGAGAACAAAATAATCTAAACGAGACCAGTTCACTTAAATATGTGGTGAGCTAGAGAAAAACAAGAGGAGGAAGGTTGTTGTGTGGGCTAAGGAAGCTGGGTGTAAAGTAAGAGTTCTTAGAGTTTTCTTGTGGGGAAAAATATTTTTTTCTCTTTGAATTAGAGGGTATTTATAGGAGATACATCTTATCTAGTAGTGGTGATGTGGCAAGATGGTTATTATAATGAAGTATATGAGGAACACGTACGTTGAGATTCATTTTGTTATGATTTTTTAGAGAGTACGAGATTATTTTATTCATGTGAGTCCTAGTAGTCTTTGAAGAGAGTGTTCTCACTGAAAAATGGATGGATAGACTATAGTGAGCGAGTAGCTAGATTAAAAGGACGTTCCCTCTCTCAATCGGTGGTCTTCATGGAGGGTAGCTAATTTCCGGAAGCTGAGTAGTCGAAGACAACCCAACTGCCGAGAGATGAAGAATCATCTTCAAACGCTCACTTAATAACTTATTAGAGTCCTACGTATCTAACCTGAATGGAGTATAACAAGTTTTATTAATAATAACAATCAATAATTATTTATTTTTAATGACTAGTTCTAAGTTAAGAAAAATACTTATTTGGGTGTGAAATTGAAAGTGAAGCGGTCGTGTGGGACGGATAGTGAGCGTTCAATGAATGATGGGTCGAGGCTCAGACATTGTCCGATCGGCCACTTTTGAAATTCAATAATTTGTTTAATTATTCTGTCTTCCTAACTGTGCCGATTACAGTTATGAAAGCTTGACCAAATAACCATGGAAATACGTATGCCTTTCCTCTATTATTAAAGTACATGAATGTCACGTAGTTGAGGTGGCCTTGCCCCCCTCCCATGAAATCCGCTATTTGATATACTGCCTTAATTGGTTTCATGTTTAGGTACTATACCCTACCTACACACCTGCTCTATCAACCGTCTTCATATAACATCCAAACACTTAAAACCATATGAGTTTCACATATCATAATTGACTAATTTGGTCTTCCATAATTGTATAAGCCTCCTCCATTGAAATTGCCAATGGTGGGGTCACTTAAGGAAGAGAAGGGAGCACACACTAATGCCCAATCACAAAAAACATGTAAAGTGACATTTCGTTATATATTCTTCCCTTTGTTCATACAATTCCTTCGTCTCCATGTTAATGGCAGATAAAACTTCCCGATCCCCTGGTCACATCTTCCCTCATATCATACACATAGCCTACATCTACAAGTGCATCCAATTACATTTGGTTGTCATGTCTTTTTCATTCATATCTTAAATAAATTTGGGATATAGAGTAATGCTGGCTATCAGAGACTAGTAGTGAGATTAGACAATGGATCATTATACAATAACAGTTGATATAAATAGAGTGGTGTATAGTCTAGGGTTTGAGTTACTGAATGGGATGACCAGTGAGCAATGACCAACCAACCACTTAGAAAACCCTAAATAATTTGTTAATAATATCTAAGAAAGGGATCCAATCAAAGTATATATGTTTAATTAGTTGGGTCAAGCATATGTAACCATGTAGATTATGTAGTCAATCATTCCACTTGGTATGGCTTTCCCAACCACATTTTGTTTTAGATATGTCCTACCCGCTATATTATTATTTACAACTACTATTATATCATGAATTTTAAATTTTAAATGATAGTTTTTTGATGTTAAATATAATCAATATTGAACTTTAACTATGAAATCTGTTTGATTTGTTACTTGATTTGTTTAATTAGTTTTTTTTTCATTGATTGTTTTAGTTTTAATATAAAAGGAAGGTGGTTGACATGCGGATCACCTTTTTTTTCATTTATTTTAGTGATTTTAAAATTGATTCAATTACTATTTATAATAATATTTTATAATTTAGTATTTTTGAACTTGACACAAGTAAGATAAAAAAAAAATCATAAAAATATACAATCATATCAAAATTTATATATAACATAAATAGAGGTGTTGATAAATGTCAATATATTTTTACTATTGAAACATATTATCAAAGTCTAATTTATTTGTAACTCTTAAACAACTCTAGACATGAATCATAAACTAATTTATTATGTGTATAATCTATAAACAATAAATGAACTTACATGATTATTTGATATAAAACCAATTTTAATTTACTTATTAGTGACAAAAACACATAATGAAAAATTATCTATAATTTTACCACTAAAATTTTCTTCAAGCTATCTAATTTAAGTCCACAATTTTACTTTCTTGATAAATTCAATAATAAGATTCAAAGAATTATGTTACGAAAATATATTACAACTATATTTTTATTTATAATCTCCTCTCAACTTTCATATAGATGTAAAAGCAGACTTAAGTATGATTGAACACACGTCCAATTGGTTCCTACAATATTAACGATATCAACTGGCTAAGGTTGAATCAACAAATAACATAATTAATTTAAATACATTTAATATTATCATTATATATTTTAATTAATAATTAATTTCTTAAATTTCAAATGCATTAAAATTATAAATAAATATAAAAATTAAAACTTTTTGAATAAATAGTTAATTAAACCCTCTTTGGTGTAGGATTATTATCCTATTAATTATATGATATTTAGTACTCCAACCACCACCTTATTAATTAAGAGGCCCATTCCTACACACAAGTTGGTTTGCCATATGATTTGACTTTATATGCACATTATTTCCAACCCAAAATAAGTAATGGTTGTTTTTATTTTCAAAAATCATAAAATGTGTAAGGAAATTTCTATTCCGCCCAAACCAAAACCGGATTTATACAATAGCCCATTGCACTATCAACATCAATTCAAAAGCATCTTATCTAATGAATTACACTTCCTTACAACAAATACTTCTCTGTACTTTCACAATTTTTTTTGTATTATTAATATTTAATAATTTAAAATTCTATATAAATCATACACTTTCATTTTTTTTGGTAAGTTTGTTCATGTAGATTATACATATTAAATTTGATGTAAATTAAAATTTTGGTTAAAATGCACCTATAGTCTTTGTACTTTTCAAAATTAAGAATTTAATTCATGTACTTATATTTTTAAGAATTTAGTCTCCTTATTTTTCGTGTTTCAAAATACAGTACAATTATTAACGTTGTTAATTTTTTCTTAAATTAATTGATGCGATGTTTCAAATAATAAAATTACACATTTGGTAACCATATAATTAAAAAATGTTGTAATTAACTGGATTTACTTTGTCTCTCGATACTAGTTTTCTACCTCAAATGTGTTACATGTGATTATATGAATTTAATTATTTTTATTATTTAATAAAATATTTTTACCATAGATAAACCTAATTACAAGTTTAATGTATTAAAACTATCAAATTAACTATTAATTTTAAATTTAATGTAAAATATTAATATTTAATTAAATTTAAACAATTATTGATAAAGAAATAGTAATGAAGTTTAAAACATAATTGGTTAAACTTTACTAAACTTTGAGAATATCTCGTAATTGTTCTAAAAAATGTAATAAATTAAAGATAAACTAAAATAGATAAAAATAAATTAACATTTAAACAAATAAAAAATTCAACTTCCTACAAATAATCTAAATAAATTTTTATTTAAAAATAAATGCTAATTGTTATATAATTATAAGAGAATAAAAATGACCTGACCTGGGGTTCGACCCGATATAATAAAAGGAAACCTTAAACCCCAAAGTGGAGGGGCTCCTTCTTCTTATATGTTTTCTGGTTCTCTACTATTGGAGAATAAAGTCACGCACCCCATCCCCTTTTCACCAACTGTTGATCCAATGCGTCAACAATGTTGTTATATAATTATAAGAGAATAAAAAAGACCTGATAAGCTATAAAAATAGCATATTTTAATCTCATTCTTAATGCATTTTTGGATGATTAATTATGTAAATTAGTAAATTTGATTCTTTAAATTCATATTTCTATACTTAAGAGAGCATTTGGGAGCGAAAGGAGGAAAACGAGCTAAATCAGACAAATAGAACTGTTTCCAAGATCCACACGGCCTGGCCACACGCTCATCTGCCAGCCCGTGTCGATTTCGCAACTTGCTTCCCAGATACGCGAAAAACCCAATTTTTAGGCTTTCTGAGCATTCTAAAGTCTATAAATACCAATTATAAGAAGACCTAAGAGGGCAATCAGAGAAGATTGAAGAAAACACTCGAAGAATGCCATCGGAATCAACTCGGAAGCGAATCTCCCTCAAGATCGAAGATCTCCATTTAACTTCTTTTAAAGTTTTATTGAGTTTCTTTATGTCTTGTGGTTATCCTAACTGAGATGTTTCTATTTAGGATTATGAACTAAATTCCTAGACACCTAGGGAGTATGAAACCTATGATGACTCTTATTATTTGATTTATGATTTACATGATAAATACTTGATTCTTATTCTCAATTATGTATTCTTATTTCTTGTTTTAATATTTCTGAGATATTAATTCATGTTTAATGTACTTATTTCAGTGGAGCAAAAGTCCCTATTTAAGAGTAGATCTAGCATAATTGAGTGGAGTTGCATGCAATCCTAGAAATAGACGACATAAATCTACTGGATTAGAGTCAAATCTAATAGGAGAATTCATAAATCGAGTTAATGCGACAATAGAGGTTTTAATTAGAAAGAGATTTCAATTAATCAACTTAAAGTCAGTTGTTCTTACTCTCGAAAGAGATATTAACATAATTTATGGATTTTTACGGATCAAGACGCAAGTGAATAAATCGTTTAATTTAGATTCATAATAATAGGTGAAGTCTAGGTGGATTCTTTCATGGGTATTGTCTATCTCATTGGTTATTATTTGATTATTTAATTGATTTATTCTCTATTGCATTCTTAGATTATAGTAATTTTAGATTAAAACACATCACCCCAATTTGTCGGCTAGATAATAAAAAGGCAGTAATTACTAGTACTTTTAGTCCTCGTGGATACGATATTCCCTGCTCACCATAGTTATACTATTGTTCGATAAGTGTGCTTGCCTTTGTCGTATTTATAGTTAGTTTAGTGACCATCATGACCCGACCCGAGGTTCGACCCGATATAATAAAAGGAAACCCTAAACCCCAAAATGAAGAGGCTCCTTCTTCCTGTCTGTTTTCTGATTCTCTACTCTTGGAGAATAAAGTCATGCACCCCATCTTCTTTTCACAAACTATTGATCCAATGCATCAATAATGATGCGATGAACATAGATCGAACACGCGACCTTTAGATTATAGACATATCAAGGGTATGTCTTCCTTGATTTCTCTTTCTCATTGTATCAGAGTTTTCACTGTTAAATAGCAACTTATTCGAAATAAGCTAGAAGAGTTACGTTATGGGTTAATGGAGATTGAAAATTGTGGTTCAAGTTCTACTTAAAACATAGATGTCTTTTCTGGGTTGGTTCCTTCCATTTTAGTCACTGTAAATGAATGTTACCATCTCGCAAGAACATGTGTGAATCTTTTTTATAGTGGGAAACTCTTGATGGAAAGCTACCTCGATGTAATACTTGTTAAATTCGACAACCATGTGAAGGATCTTTCTAGGTTTTACACTACTAGGAATTTAAGCCATGGTTTCGCCATTATTGTTTCAAGGCCCAGCGTTAGTGCTTCCAAAGATGACATGATGTTTTACATAAGGGGTTTATTAACAAGAATGAAGAATGGGGATACAGAGATGAAAAAACATACTGAGAAGGTGAGTGATAACCAGAATAATCAACTACCTCCTGCAGTTGCTGCAAATCCAGATTATGTTCCTCGTACTATGTACGATTATGCCAAGCCCACTCTAACTGGGCTGAATTGAGTATTGTGAGACCCACCATTGCTGCGAATAATTTCGAACTAAAGCCAAAACTATTTAGATGGTACAACAATTTGTTTAGTTTGATGGTTTGCAAGACGAAGATCCAAATACTCATTTGGCTAATTTTTTGGAAGTCTGTGATACTTTCAAGATAAATAGCGTTTCTATCGATGCCATTCACCTACAGTTATTCCTTTTCTCGTTGAGGAACAAAGCTAAATAGTGGTTGAATTCTTTATCACAAGGTTCTATCACTATATAGGATCAAATGACCGAGAAATTCCTACTGAAGTACTTCTCACCGGCTAAGACAATCAAGTTAAGGAATGATATCTCTTCCTTAGTTTAGATCAACTTAGAGACCCTATATGATGCATGGAAGAGGTATAAGGACTTATTGAGACGGTGCCCTCACCATGGGTTACCTCTATGGCTATAGGTTCAAACATTTTACAACTGTTTGAATCCCTCAACTAGGCAATTAATCGATATAGCTGCTAGTGGAACTCTGAACAATAAAACACTTGAAGCGGCTTATGAGTTTATAGAGGAGATGTCACTGAATAATTATCAATGGAAAGTCATAAGGACGAAGCCGATGAAAGTAGCTAGTGTTTTTAATTTGGATGCAGTCACATGTTATCGAATCAGGTAGAACAATTAAATAATAAAATTGATAATTTTTATGTTTTTATGCAGGTACATCCAGTGATGCAATGCAATACAAATGGAGAAGGAATGAACAATCCATAACGTTTACCCTATGGTCCTAGCATAGAGAACGAACAAATCAATTATATGGGTAATAATTCTAGGCCTCAAAATAACCCTTATAGTAACACTTAAAATGCAAGTTGGAGAAACCATCCCAATTTCTCTTGGGGTGGTCACAACCCCCTCCAAGCTTCCAATAGCAACCTTACCAACAAGAGAAAAGGTTGAATCTTGAGGAGATGTTGACGAAGTGTATCTCGGTGTTAGAAACCCCTTTCAAAACACTTAAACAATATTTAAAAATCAACAAGCGTCAATTCAAGGACTCGAGAATCAAATCGGTCAACTTGCTAAACTGATTTTGGAAAGACCACAAGGTAGTTTGCCTAGCAATACCGAAACTAACCCTAGGGAGCAGCTTCATGCAATTACTGTGCAAGATGAAGAAGGGTTAGTTGAATCTGAACCAGAACCGAAGTAAAAAATTATGGTAAGTAACAGTAAAGTCGAGATAAGCCAGAATGAACAAAAACTGGTTGGTAAAGAATATAAACCTCGAGTGTCATATCCTAATGCGATAAAGAGAGACCACACGAACGAACAATTTGGTAAATTTCTTAAAATTCTGAAAAAATTACATATTAACTTACTGTTTATTGAAACTCTTTCACAGATGCCCAATTTCATTAAAATTTTAAAGGAATTTTTGGCAAACAAGAGGAAGTTAGATGATTCGTCGCATGTGAAGCTAAATGCAGTTTATTCAGCCATTTTTGCAAAATAAACTACCCAACAAATAAAAAGATCCAGGGATTTTTACTATTCCTTTTTTAATTGGTAGTTTGAATATTAATAATGCTTTGGTTGATTTAGGGATAATATTAACGTCATGCCTTATAAAATTTTTAAGCAATTAGGTCTTGAGAAACCCAAGTAAACTACAATGAGTATTCAATTAGCAGATAGAACCATTAGATTTCCTAGGGGTATTATTGAAGATGTTCTTGTAAAAATTGATAAATTCATATTCCTAGTTGATTTTGTTGTTTTAGACATGGATGACGGTAGTGAGGTACCTTTGATTCTAGGTTGGCCCTTTTTAGCAACTGCTAAAACTATAATTGATATTGGTACATGTGAATTAGTACTTCGTGCATGTAACGAAAAGATTACTCTCCAAGCTCGTGATTTTGTTAAGACATCTAATAATCGAGATGATTTTAAAAGTTCTGTTAATATGAGTAACCATGTGGCTCAACCTTCTTTGTAGGAAACCCTGAGAAAAGTAATAGAGACCATGTTCTAGTCCATACGACAGAAATAGAATGGTTTACGATGAATGAATGTTACAAATCGATGAACTAGATGAATGGTAGACACATGTCAAGGAGAAACTGAGAAAACATGATGAAGAGCCAAAAAGACGCCCTGAAAAGCATGTGGATGGAACGAACCAATTTAAGGTTAGGGACAAGGTACTACTAGATAAAAGGGATCCTCGAATTGCCACTTCGGAGCTTGATAGAAACGAATCAAATTCCTTTACGGTACTGAACGTCTTCCCATACGGTACAGTCGAGGTAACTCATTCTGAATTTGGCACATTTAAGGTAAATAGTACTCGACTTAAACCTTATTTTGATAATAGAATTGATAACTAGAAAAAGGAGTTTCAACTCCTGAACCACCATGATTGTGCTAATACAAGGTAAGTTGAGCTTAGACTTTAAATAAGCGCTTCTCGGGAGGCAACCTGAGTGTTAACACAACTAACTCTTTTAATTTTATTTCATGTTATTTTTAAAAACTAATTGATTTTCAAAAATAATAAATAAAATTAGTCCCAGGATCAACAATAGAATATATGCTAATAAATTAATAATTTTATATTTTAGATCAAGATCCCGTAGATACTTGTGAAAAAGGAAAAATAGCAGAATAGTCCTTAAACTTCTACAATTACTACAATTCAATCTAGGTAAGTACTTACAGTTAAAATTTAATATTTGTATAAATTTGATGAATAGTATTATACATTT
The DNA here is from genome assembly GCA_025506655.1 of Gossypium rotundifolium. Taxonomy (NCBI): domain Eukaryota; kingdom Viridiplantae; phylum Streptophyta; class Magnoliopsida; order Malvales; family Malvaceae; genus Gossypium; species Gossypium rotundifolium. Next base: position 35,753,461 of record CP106723.1, on the reverse strand, counting down.
ATTCTATTGTTGGAAATGAATTATTGTTGGAATTATAACATTGAATTGGATATTCGGTTTGAATAGAACGCGGGATTTTAGTATAATCATAATTTTGCATATGATGGTATTGGAGGGAGATATCAGCATTTTACCCAAGTAAACCGGGGTTCAACATTTGTTGCAAACTCTCGTATTTTACTTTCTGTTTGGCATAATTAGGTGAATTAGCTCTTACGAGCTTCTGTTCAGCATTTGAGCTTATGTTGGCATATTCAGATGGACCAGCTCTTATGAGCTTCTGTTAACGATGTACTCTTATCCGTAAGTCGTTTTTCGAATGAAAAAAAATTCGATAAGGTGATTTATTTAATAAATTTGAAAGACATGTTATTTATTTTGTATTGATTTGAATACGATTGTATTTATCAATTGAAGTTGTGAATAACATGAAGTTGACATGAATAATTTTATTTATTTGACTTGTTATAGTAGGTTCGATAATATTCTTATTTAACCCGTCGAAGTTATTAAACTTTATCAATCTTATTTGTATTGTTTAATGTCTTTGTAGATTTTCAAAAGGTTGAATGATCAAATCAGCACTCAAGTCACACTATCTAGCTTATCTCGGTAGTTTTCGAAATGTTCAATATGATTTATATGGCATGTATAGGCTTTCGTACAGATGTCCAAACCTATAATGCCAAATCATAACCTTATCAAAATCAAAAATAGAATTTAAACATAAAGTAGTTGTTGATTGACTTAGATGGTCGTCGTCAAGAAAATCAATTCGACCAGATTCTTTAGCATTGCCAATCATCTACCTCGAGACTATATCCTGAAATTTACACATAGAGGAGTCAAAAATAACATGACAATTCGAGGACTGGGATAATTTACTGACCGATATGAGATTACAAGCTAGATTTGGCATATGTAAAACATTATGTAAAATCAAGGAAGATGAAATTTTAACAGTGCCTTTCCCGGCTACTCCGAGAACGACCCATCTGCTACTTTGATCTTTTGTTTCCTGCACAATGTGTGTAAGTTGAAAAAATAAAATGACTACTAGTCATGTGATCACTAACTCTAGAATCAACAATCCATATGTTTGTTTTACAAGGCTTGACATTGAAAAAAAAATAGAAAAATCAGTACCTAATTGGGCAAAAGAGGAAAAAGGATTATTGGATGAGTTAAGAATAGAAGAATTCATCCGAAATTGTGGTGATTCAAAAAGCTTATGTAGATGCTCTAATTGTTCCTTAGTGAATGGAGACCTTTCCAGAGAACTTTAGCCCTCATAATATTCATTAGTTGTTTGGAAAGCTCTGCTATCCCCTGATTGTGAATCACAACCATTGCCACTCTTTTTTCTTCTATTCGTCAATTTTCCATAAAGCTTCCAACACGTTTCTCGAGTGTGCCAATATTTTTTGCAGTGATCACACCAAGATTTTTTCCTTTTTCACTATCATCATTATTTTTAATTGTTACAAGAGCAGAATTATCATCATTACTTCAAATCCTGGCCTTAACATTACTTTTCTCCTTGTCTCCTCTCTTTAACCTTAGAAAAAATCTCACGAAGTTTTGGAAGCGATTTTTTCCCTAAGATTCGAGATCTCACTTCATCAAATTCTTTATTTAAATCGGCCAAAAACAAATAAGCTCGTTCATTCTCTTCTTTTTTCATAGCTTTTACACCATCTCCAAGACACTTCCATTCATCATTATAACACTGATCCAGTTCTTGCCAAAGAGACATCATCTTGTTATAATAAAAAGTAACTTCCTTTTCCCCTTGCCTAGCTTTCCAAAGTTTTATTTTTAACTCAAAGATCTATGAATCATTTTTTAAATCTAAATAGGTGTCTTTCACAGCGTCCCAAACATCTTTAACAGTCGGGAGAAAAAGAAAAGGTTTAGCTACAGATGCTTCCATGGAATTAATAAGCCACGCAATTATCATAGAATTTTTTGACCTCCACTTGCTCATTTTTGGATTGCCCACCTGTGGTTGCTTGACTTCTCCAATTAAATGGCCTAGCTTGTCGCACCCATCAATTGCTAATTTTACAGACTGCGACCATTCCAGATAACTCTTGCCATTCAGCTTGTGAGATGCTAACTGGAAATAAATGTGAGATGCCTCTGTCCCTTGAGTCATTGTACTCTCAGTAGTTGTTTCAATGGTAGAACTTTCTTCCTCTATTTGATTGCTGGATCTCTTATCTCCAGTGAAGGTTGTTTTAACTATGATGTTATTAGATATTTAACCTAACTCAGATGCCATGAAATTTTTCAAGAGAGCTTTTAATAAAATTGTTCTATATTTTATTAACTAAAGAACTGAACTTAAATAGAGAAAAGAGTCCTAATCCTAATAGGAAAATAATTCCCTTATTCTAATAAACTACTAAAACATAAGGGAAAACAATTTTCTTATTCTAATAAACTACTAAAAGATAAAATAAAATAATCTGGAATATGAATAAAACTTATCTACCTAAATAAATTTAAAATCTATTCCCAAAATATATGAGTTTCACATATTTCAAGACTTAACCTCTACCATTACCAAGTTGTGTATTTTTCTTTTAATTGAAAATATGGTTACTCCATTTTCTCAAGGTTTTCATTGGCCTTGCTGAATTTCGTTGTACTTGTCATTTACATGACATCTCAAGGATAATTTCTTATGACATTAACTTGTCATAGTATTTTGTTCTCATTTAACTTTTCTTACACCCAAATTAATCATTTAGATCACTTAGTATACAATCACTTTAGCTTGTAACACTTATATCAAGCATAAACAATTGAATTTCATGGTTAAGTCCTAGCCTTAGTAGACTTAGAAAAATCAAGGTCGGATAATTGAACTAACCAACCAAACACCTTTAAATAACATGCTAAAAGCGCTAATGTTTGAAGACTATAGAAATGGATCTATATCGCACAATAGTGCTATACCTTACGACTTAAATCAATGTTATAAACCACATCGTCTAACATTTGTGCGCTAAATCCCTTATGGCATGCCAATCGTATCTTCCTAGCTATTTGATAAAGCTACTAAAGCCTTTTTATGATTTCACGATTCTCATATTCAAATCAAATTAAAAAAGCAATGATAAACACAGTATTCCATTTAGTATCATTTCATAGCACTTATCATAGATGTAACAGTTCATGTATCATAACCACAATATTCCACATAACATTTTTTAAAGGCTCATTAAGCAATTTAAATTAATACTTTGAAATTTTCCACAAGTTCTCTTATTAAGGTAGGCAAGCACTTAGTGTTTTCAATATAATTATCATATTTCCAATTATTGTTAAGGTAAATGTGTTACCATTTACCAAATCCTTACATGTAAACCTTATTCATTATTAAATTCCTTTTATAATGTACTTCATTTTGATGTTTCGAATTACAAATTTTAGCTAATTATAGCAAAATAATTACACTTTACCACATTACACCATGGCATCAGATTCTCATGATATTTTCCTAGCTCATTCTAGTGAAATTAAACCAAGTTACATAGATTTCATAATATTTCTTTCAATTGTCAAAAATATCATACCAATTTTTCTCATACTAATGCTCATAATCACATTTTTAAATATTCATAATTTATACATATTTTATTTCACTAATTATGTCAATTCTCAAGACTACCTTATTAAAGGAAAGTTAGGAAAGATTCAAGGTATTTACTTTTGTAGATTATAAGATTCAAATCAAAGCTTCTCGTTTCTTTCTCAAACTTGATTTCCCTTGGCCACCTGCCCAAAGTTCTCTTCTACACCCATTTCCTCATTTCTCGATACAACAACATAAATAAAATATCAATCTACTAATTTAAACAACTTTCTCATAATAAATAGCTCACATAAATAAGGTGAAGATGAAGAAATCACCATTTTTTTTTTTACCTTCATTGAAGCTTTCTTTCTCTAAGCTCCAAGAATCCTAGGCTAAAAATGATAGCTTTGAAGGTACAAAAAAACTTATAGTTGTGTTTTCTAATGGATTTCAACAAAAAAATTGAATTGGGTGGCATACTTGAGCTTAGATTGGAGAAATGAAGGAGAAAGAGCTTGGGAGATTTTTTTTCTTCTTCTCCCTTTCTTGTTGCTGCTGAAATTAAGGGAAGGAGATGAGGGTTTTCGTCTCTTTTTCCCCATCAAACCAATTATAAAATATCCCCAAGTCAAAGTCAAGTCAAGTCAAACTTTTCAATGTGCGACCCATATTTAATCTTCCATATTAATCATATCAAATGGTCCACAATTGATCCCAATAACTTTGATACCTTATTTTCATACTCTTCTCAATATTGTATCCATGTAAAATGACTAAAATGCTGTTATGTGATGAAATTATCATTTTGTCCCTTCTGACTTTTTAATCCACTTCAAGTAGATATCCATTAAGTCTAAACTTCATAAATCACGTCTAGCCTTTAATATAAGTCTTTGGGCGGTGAAAATTACACTTATACTCTTTTTTCGATAAAAATGAAATTTTATAATTTAATCCTTGTACTCTCAAATATTTTTTAATTTTATCCGTAAGTGATTATTATCACGCCATCACACATTCCAACTTACTCTCATCCCAAACAATCAATAATAAGTCTCATTTTCTCTTTTTTGTCAAATTTACATTTTAATTCTCTAACTTTTCAAATTTTACAAATTGGTCACATGCATATCTCTTTTAATTGATTTCCATCTTTAATATCAATTTTACTTTCACAAGAATTCTCTATCTAACTCGTTTTCAATTTTCTCAAAATTTTATTATGTTTAATCCTGAAACAATGTTAAGTGCCAGGACAGAAATTTTGGAGATGTTAAATGGGTTCTTTTCTATATTTATTGAATTATTATTGATTACTTAATCAATTTAATAATTATAATAACCGATTGTATTAAAATTGTTGTAACTTTGTAAAAAAACATAAAATGCCATGGACCGTGAAGGGTAAAAATCAATGGAATGTGTGGGACTTGGATTAAAATCAAATCATGTAACGGGTACTTGCCACCAACCCAAAACTTTAAATCATATATATATTAAAGTTAATACAATTTTTTATTTAAATTAGCCTAAATATCAAAACAATCCTCTCATAAAAAAAATCAATTAAACTCTTAATTCTAAACTACAATCGAGTTCCTAAGTAAAATTTAGCAATCATTTGATTTTTTTTGAATTCCTCAAAAATATTTTTTTTGCTAAAACTTAAATTGTTAAGTGATGTGATAATTAACATGATAAGTGACGTGAAAATTGACTTGAAAAATGATGTGGCCATTGTTATGGTGTTTGATGTGAAAAAAATGAGTGTAATTGATTTTTAAATTATTTTATAGGTGCTTAATTTATTTTTAATTGTTTAAGTTTAAAATTATTAAAATATTATAAAATTTTAGAAAATGATAAAAGTTTTGAAATATTATAAAATAATAAAATTATTAGAAAAATAATTACATGTTATAAAATATTATTAATACATATATGAAAGAATTATAAAATTGTTAGAACTTGTAGAAAATTATTAAAAGATATTTAAAAAACCTATAAAAAGTTCTAGAAATTTGAATAAAATTTGTCAAAAGGATTAAAAATAAAATATTAAAATTATAAGTTATTAAAATGTTATTCTAAAATTATAAAAAATATTATAAAAATACAAAAAGTATAGAGACAAGAGTAACAAATGAATCTAGTGTAGGCTTATCATAGTGATAAATAATGATTTTGGGTGAGGAAAGGCGATGAGAAAGAAATTGATAAGGATCGAGGCATGTTGTAGGGCAATGTGAAAACCAAAAGTAGTTTTTTTTTTTTAATAAAACTTTTTTAAAAATGATTAGAAATTACTCAAAATAATATAAAAATTAGAAAATTATTTGAAAAATAACAAGTTATTAAGTATTATAAAAATTACAGCTACTTTGATATATTTTTAATCGTTTAATAATTTTGATATTTTTCATATGAAACACCATGTCAACTATTACGCCATCGCTTAACAGTCCACCAAGAGTTTTGACAAAGTTATATTTCAAGGACTCAATGGTTAACTTTCGATTAGAAACTCAATTATTTACAATTTTCGATTAGGGACTTAGATGATTCCTTAATTATTTTATGAAGACTTGTTTACCTTTAAGCCTTTATATTGTAATCCATGTAATTTAATTAGTTAAATACATGTAAAATTTTAATTTTAATCTGATTGTACAAATTTGAAAAACAAACAATTTATTTTTATCTTGTTTTAAAATTATTTGTATATGCAATAAATAGACATAAATTTATATCACATTGATAAGGTTCTACGGATTTGTTAAAACATAATTTAAAATCAAAGTTTCATATACATAATTGCACCAAATCACAGAAAGACCCTCCAATGGCCAAAGTTATGCTAATTATACGAATTTTGTAAGCATCTTCAGCAGCAAATTATTCTTCCTTTCCCCACGAAAGCTGAGAGATGCTATAAAATAAGAGCCAAAACCCTTGGCCTGCATCATCCTGAAATCAGCCCTCAATATCTAAATATTTGATGTGTTCTTGCTAATAACTAGACCCGACAATTCATGTTACTTAGACTCGAGCGTAAGTATAGGCTATGGGTATGTCCGGCAAAAGTTATTTTCCAAGTTTTCCCATGTATTAGGAGCGTTCTTGGAAGGTCACATCTCTCTACCTATGTCTAAATATGTATCGGACATGAGTACTTCAAGAAAAATGATGAATCAAAGCATCATAGCTTTAGCACTCCATTACTTATTTTCATCATAAAACGATTCCGAACTTTTAAGAAATGGAAAAAAGTGGTACACCAACACGCACGCGCACACACACAGATATATATAAATATAGTTTTTATTTGCAAAACTAAGAAAATGAGATCTCTTAACTACTTAAAAGATTTTGGAATGAAGATTATGATTTGTGGTTTAAGCTTTTGATATAGAGCTCATAACAACAACACTAGCATTAAACACAAAATTCATACCTAAGCTTTGCAGCAATGCCGTTTCCTTGTCCTCAAATTACAACAGTCGGCATAGCAGCATCACTTGTGATACTTAAAACTGAGAAATAAGGAAACATGTGCATGATAGTTAAAACAGAATTAATTAGATTGCTTGAAAAACAAGTAAGCTAGCATTTACCTCCGCTTATCCGAAGAGTCTTCAAGAAGAATCATTGCCTCTTAACCGTTGTATTGCATTGTACAACTTCCATCGATGGCCGACTGCAAATATACCCATCTCCTTGAGATCATCTGGTGCCAACAGAGGCAGACTTTCCTCATCGACCTCGTGCATTTCAAAAATACCAGCATACCTGCCAAATCCAAGGTCCTCCAACCATCCTCGGACACTAGTTGTGTCATTATGCGTATATATTGTTTGGTTCCATGCATCATCAGATTTAAGAAACACATTGTTTCCTTCATAAAAAGCATCCTTCCAACTGTCATAACCAGGTTCATCCACATTATATTCACAAGCATCTTTACTGTTAGCTGATGTTTCATGATCCAATATGTCTTGGAAAACATTATCAGGGTAATAACCAGCAAAAGCATTTGATCCGATTCCCGTTAACTCTTTCTCACCATGCTCCTTTCTATCTTCACCAGTAAACCGAGGACTAAGTTTAGAACTCCGAGTCCAAGCACTACCGAACAAGCAATTATTGCCCTCCCTACTACGCCCTCTCCGTTTCATGACCCTACTCTTCCTGGTTACGGTACCAAAAATTAAACCAGACTTCATCATATGAATTTCATCAGCACCAACCGAATCGAAACCTGATTTCGAAGAATTCGGGTTCTTGTTCTCTGTGTTGTGTTGGGAATCAGCCGATATGAAGAAATCTGGAGAAATTCCCTTAGAAGAAAACTCAATAACAGTATCAAGCTCATTGTGTTGAGAGTAGAGAGAATCAGGTTTCCATGTCTTGTGAACCAGATTTTCCTTAGTTTTCTGAGAAAACCCACATGCAAAAGCAGCAGACATCTCCAATTTCCCCTAACCTAACGTTCGGTCGCCTTTGCCTTTTTGAATTCACGCTTAAAGCCAACATTTTACAGCAATTTCTACCCCCCCCCCTTTTTTTCCCTTATCGAACCCTAATAACAACAAAGCAAAATCCCACATAATTAAACCTCAAAATCAGCTAAAAATTTCAAAAATTTTGCAGCAGATACACAAAATCCAAATAAAATATCACCCAAAAACAACAATTAATCTTCCTAAAACAATCTAAAGATCCTTACAAGTACAATTTACATCAACGTCAGTAAATAAACAAAAAGAAGAAAGCAGAAGTAGATAAGGAAAAAGTGAAGAAGTGAACCTGGAAAGGGAGTAGTAGTGGCACAAGAAATTGAAGTTTTGCATGTTTCCAAAATTAGAATATTTGGTGGGTTACTTACTTAAGTAGGCTGCTGAATAATTACAAACTAGAAAGTGAATGTTAGTTCTGATTTCTTTTATTGGGCAAGCAATCAAAGATCAAAACATTGAATTTGACTGTCTAAAGCGCAAAATTAGAGATTTAGGATTAGATTTTTTTCAGACATCGATAACGACATGTTATAAGAGGAAGTTTGTATTCATGGTTCGAAAAAATGGACAGTTTGTGGAAAAAATATAAATTTGAAAAATGATTTTGAGTAAAAAAAATGAGGTTTATTTTTTAAATGGGTCAAGTTTTGAATTTTTTTCTGTTTGAGTTTAATTTGACTTGAATTTATAAAAAAAATATTTCTATGTTTTGTTGTTTTACTGTCATTTGCTATTATTATTTTTATTGTTTAGATATTGTATAATTATTATTTTATTGTTAATTTTATTATTATTTTTGAGATATTTGTTTATTAAGTTGCACTTATTTTAGTATTATTTAAATATAAATATTTTTAAAATTTATTTTTAATTTGTTGAAAAATATTTATTTTAATATTTTTAGTGTATTTTATGTATTATATTTTTAAATTTATTTTTATATAAAAATAAAATTATAAAAAAATTTAATCTTGACGATTTAAATTAGACCGACTCGATTTTTAATATTTTTATCTAAATCGAGCTTGAGTAAAATTTTAGGCCTAGTTTTTAGGTCAGACTGAACTTGAGCTTGAAATTCTGTTGAGGCCCAACCCTATTCATAATCACCTCTATTCTCAACCGAATAAAAATGAAGAAAGAAATGTAAATGAGGCATTGGATATGTGTTATATTTATTTTGATTTTGATATATTTAGAATATTGTTTTGATTGAATTTTGGTAAAAACATTGATTTTATTATATTTATTTGATTTTTTGTAATTTAAGAAAAAAACAAATAAGGGAAGAAATGAAGAAAAGGATGATAAAATGTTAGATATCATATAAACACTAATCTTTTGAATAGTAACTTTCGAATCCTAAATCTTTATGAATGGTAGCGATTTGATGTTAGATTTATCAAAACATTGTTAAAATAATTTTTAAAATAATATCAAATTAATTTTATTTATTTACGATTATGTAAAAAACCTCTATATATATTAACAAGGTTTCAAGCCCATTATTGACGTGGGTGTCTTATTTAATGACACATGGGTCATAAAATTATCCTACAATTATTGTATCTTTTCAACCAAAATAAAATAATTTAAAATATAAAAATAATCCCAAAAGATTAAACGTGATAATTCAATATTTTTTTACACAATACTTAAAATTATTCGTAAAATTTTCTTAACCTATATAAATAAGAGGATAATCGTTTCAACACACTCGAACTCACGTTGTTCTGCATTTACAACAATACTCATACCCAGTGGCGGAGCCATAAAAACTTTTTTGAAGGGTCGGAATTAAATTGAATATTTTTACTATAATAAAAATGCAATTTCAACATTTTAATAAGCTATAAAGTGATAATTTTTAAAGGATTAAATCAAATTTTTATTATTTTAAGGGGCCAAAGTAAAATTTTTATTATTACTAATTTAAAATTTTATAAATTATAAGAGACCTAAATGTAAAAAAATCTTCATTTCAGGGGGGATCGAGGCCCCTGCCTGCCCTTAACTCCGCCACTACCCATACTAATCGAGCTAAAACTTAATGGTAATATTTTTTTTAAAAGTAAAATAAATTCAAATCATATATATTTCAATTGATAATATATATCTTAATATTCAAATTATATTTATCATAAAGATAAATGTTATTATCATAAAAGAAATGTTATTTAATTTTCTTTTCTTTTCTATATAATTTCAAAAAATTGAAAAATATTTAAAAGCAAAAAATATAAAGCTAATTTAAATAAATTTTATTTATTTAATCATATATTATCTATAATATCCCGAAAATGTTCGGAGTTTAGGTTATTTTGTGCAGTACAAATCAGACTACATTTTACAAGATTTTAAGATCCTTCTTTGCTGCACTTTTAGTTATTTCCATGTTTAGCAAATATTCATCTATTTTCATATATGCAATTAATTCTTTTTAGCTCTCAGCCAAATTGCTTTCAAGAGACTGAATTCTGAAAAGATTCCAGAATATATTTTTTCATATGGACCCTAAAAATTTCTCAAATAAAAATTTAATATTGAAATAAATAAATAAATAAATTGGTTACCAGTTCTCAATTTTCCAGAAATTCACGGCTTTAATAGAAACGAAAATGCTCTCACTTGTTTACTTCTCACAAGAATATTTTCTAAACATAAATTAGTTTTGTAATTTTAGAATCATAGTTTATAAGTTAACAAAACATAATTATATACATTTACAAATAATAATAATTTGCTTAATAAATCTTACATATGTCTTCCACACTTGGAAAAAAAATGAATTTTAGATTATCATTTTAAAAGTTGCAACACCCCTTACTCGTTTCTGACGATCAGTACAGATGAAAGATGTCACCGACAGGGGCGTAGTCGGGGGGTGGCATGGGCCCTGGCCCCCCCTAAAATGTAAAATTACTATTTAGGCCATTAGAATTTTTTAAAAATTTTAAATTAGTAAAGGTAAAATTACACTTTGGCCCCCCTAAAATTATAAAAATTCGATTTAATCCTTTACAAATTATAAAGATATAAACTATAAAAAATTAAAATTTTATCCAACCCCCAAAAATTGTTCTGGCTTTGCCCCTGGTCACCAAACATGTACAAGTAAAAAAATCTTAGATTTATTTAAGAATTGAAAGTGTGGGGTGTGTCTCGCATTTATCGGACATTTTGTAGGCACTTATCGAGGCAGACGCGCGACGAGGAGAGATGTGACGTTGCGACGACGCGATGAGCAAGGGACGACATCACAACGAGGGTCATCAAGATGTCAAGACAAGGCAACAATCTCTTGAGACACAAGCAGGGGCGATGTTGATGTCGCAACCTCACGGCGATATCTCACCTAATGTAGTTGTGTTTTAGACTCCAAGCAGGACTTCTTCTTCGAGTTGAACTCTGATTACTTCAAGGATATTTTAGTCGTTTTAGGCCTTCAATCTCAACCTATTTAAATGGGTCATTGTATCCCTATTTTGACACACCAATCAGCAAAGTATTTTTCTTGAGGCAACAAGATGTAATCGCATATGAGTTTTGGTGAGAGTTTCGTGATAACTATGGAGAGAATTTTGTTCCCAAGTTAGGGTTTTGTTTTCGAGGTTTGTTATTGTACATTTAGGATAATTTTTCATATTGTACTCTCGTTTGTTGACTCATTTAATAAAAGTCGATATCTCCTTTACCTGTGATTTTTATCCTCTTTGGAGGAGTTTTCCACGTAAATATTTGTATGTTTGATTTCTCTATTTTACTTGTTCGTTATTTATATAGGTCGATCCCCAACAAAAAGTTTAAAATATGTTTATAAAATAATTAAAATATGTTTTAGACAATATTTAAAACTTTAAAAACAATTTAAAATAATTTAGGATTTATCTAAAGTTAATCAGAGGTGACTGAAACCCAAAACAGGCCCCGGAAGGTCAAAACAACTTAAAATAGTCTAGTGACAAAACAAGTGCAATGTCACAACGTGGGGACATGTGAGATATGCGAGGTTACGATGTTGGGTTCCGTAGTTGCAACGTTGCATATTCTTGGTTGCGATATGAATTACCGAATTCATCCAAAAACACTTCAAATGTTTTACAAAAGTAAAGTATTCATGCACATAATCGGTTAACCAAAAGAAGGACTGGTTGGGGAAATAACATGTTGTCTCTTAAGCTCAAATTTGAATAACAATCAACATAAAGACCAACTAATATGAATTTAACATATTTACTCATGTAGACACCTAGTACATGCTACAGCTAAAAAATATGTCACTGTCATACTCTTGTAGGTCTCAATGATAGTGTGATGTCTCAGATTGAGCTAGACTTCAAGTCTCCCCAAATCAACAATCTACGTGTAAAAACAATGTGTAAGCAAATAATGCTTAGTAAATTCAAATAGAATTCACTATACTTACCTTGTTGGAGGTGAGCATACTAAATGTCATAAGAACTTAAATACTTGCTACATCATTCTCAACTACATTACATAAGGCAAGTTAAGCATAAGAATTTATAATCATGTCAACCAACACAATTAGTATGACACATATAACATGGTTAATATATATTCTTATCATCTCATGGAACACAAATATAGATATCATGGCGACACATATAAAGACTTTTAGCTTTTCTTTAAAGTTTATAGCACAATCATTTCATATTCATTTTCCATAATCAAGTATCTATTCGTATAAGGCTTTTTTACCAATGTTAGTAAAATGGACTTTGACACTCGAGAATCCACCACCACACCAAGAATGCTCATAAGAGTATAGAACTATACCACATTAAAGCACATGAGTGCAAAGCCCAAAACCATCATGCTCATCCATCTACTACACCAAAATAGTCTCTAAAGAGATGGTGTACATCCGATGATCCGCAACAAATGTTAAACCATCGAATGACACGAAATAACTCCAACTCTATAATAACTCGTACATAAATGCACATATGACCCTAAGCGACATGTCAACTATATCTTAACTTTCTTACCAAGTTTATATGGGCACAACAACCAAGTGAGCATTTTCCATTAAGTCTCGTTGTGCATAATTATAACATTCACAAATATTCATGGTTTCCTATTTACAAAACTCATTTGATTGCCTCATACTTTCAACACATAGGATCATAAATCCAACATACATTCATGTTTTCATGCTACCTTGCCTATCATGTCAACGTTATCGATTTTATACTATATTTCCACATTCAAATAACATATTTAATAAGTTAAATAACTACAACACACTACAACATGAAAATATAATAAGTTCCATGAGACTTACCTTTCCCAAAAACAACAAAAATGGATGGAGACTTCTCCAATACTTTCAATCCACCACCTTCTCTTTCTCTTTGCTAGATTCACCTCTAACAACTTTCTTATCAATTTCATACAAAAAACAATTTTCCCCGATTGTCAAAATGTTAGAATAGCATTAAATAGTCATATTAATGGCTCAACAACTCATTTTAAAACTTCTAAACATATAATAAAGTGATGAAATGCTAAGAAACCATGAATCCTTACCAAAACTTTATTCACATGCTAAAGCCCAAACTATAGATGTGTGGGTGACGAGTTGTTGGAGAATCTTAGCTCTATTATGGTTTCTAAAGGATGATTTTATAAGAAAACAAAGAAAAATGGAAGGAGATTGAAGTAAAAATGGTAGAAAGTGAAGGAATTTAAAAAAGAATGGTGTCTTCTTCTCTCTTATGGCCAACCGCATAAAGCTGACATGAGGGGGTCTCTTTCCCCTTTTTATGTTTCATAATATTTAAAATTTCAAGTTTTTGGGTCAACAAGTCAAAAGTTAACAAAAGGTGTGGTTCAATAAAATTTTAAAATTAAATTCGTGTTTAACCATCCCAAAAATTATCTCATCACTACACATCACTATATCTTTAATATTTAATCATATTTAAGTCCCAAATGGTCAAAATATCCTCGAGGGCAAAAATTACAATTTTATCCCCTTATCTCATATTTTATCTTATTGAACTAGAAAATATAAAAATATTTAAAAATAGGATGACCTCCCAATAATTTTAAAATAATTAAATCCAATAAAAATGAACTCTTCATCAGATACATAAACAAAATCACCAGAACAGTCTCACTTAGAACACTGAAAAATTTTGGGGTAACAAAAGTTGTTCAATAAATTATGTTAAAATTAAGTGACCCGAATCCTTATTTAAATAAAATACAATGGTAAAATAAAATAAAAGAAGAATTCCTATAGAACTACACTTCTTTTATTTTATTTTAAATGAGGTTTTTTAAACCTTATTAAACTTCATCTATTTGATATTGATTAGAATAAGGTGTTTCAATCTTACTACACTCCTATTAGAATAATGTTTTACAAGCCTATAAATAGACATAGTCTATTCCTCTTGTAATTAATTTGAATTCGACATAGTGAATTTTTTCTCCTCTGCCCGTGGTTTTTTTCGAAAGGGTTTCCACATAAAATCTATGTGTTCTTTTATTTTATTTCTCTTTTTACGATATATTGTCATTGTCGACGTTTTATATTTTTCATAAATTGGTATCAGAGCTTCTGGATTTTTCATCTCAATCACGATAATGGCGTCTTTGAAGTATGAAATTTCGCTGTTGGATCGCAACACTAGATTCACGTTGTGGCAAATAAAGATACAGGCAGTTCTTGCACAGATGGATTTAGAGGAAGCCCTGCTAGGGGTAGATAAGATGCCTTCGACATTGACGGATAAAGAGAAGAAGCTCAAGGATCGAAAGGCGTTAACACAGTTACATCTGCATTTGTCTAATAAAATTTTACAGAATGTGATGAATGAGAAGACCGCCACTGCATTATGGAAGATGCTAGAAGAAATATGTATGTCGAAAACTCCAACCAGCAAGTTGCATATGAAGTAACGTCTTTATGCTCATCGTTTGAAGGAAGGTGCGTCTGTACACGAACACTTAACAGTGTTTAAAGAAATTCTCTCAAACCTAGAGGTCATGGAGGTTCAGTATGATAAGGAAGATTTAGGGTTGATTCTACTTTGTTCGTTGCCCCCGTCTTATTTAACCTTTAGAGACACAATTTTATATAGCCGCAAGTCTCTCACAGTTGATAAGGTTTATGATTCTTTGACCTCATATGATAAGATGAAGCATCTTGTAGTTAAAATCGACTTTCAAGGAGAGGGTCTCATTGTTCGTGAGAGACAAGATCAGAATGCTGATGATGATCATGGAAGGACATAGGCACAGAATCCTCGCAGTAAATTTAAGGGTAGATCGAAGTCTTCAAATAGAGGTAAAACTTGTAACTTCTACAAGAAGAAAGGGCACATTAAATCTGAGTGCTATAAGCTACAAAATAAGATCAAAAGGGAGGCTATAAATCAAAAGGAAAACAACTAGAAAATTTTGGTGAAGCTAATGTTGTAGAAGACTACAGCGATGGTGAACTTCTAGTTACTTCATCTACAATTCAAAAGTGAGCGATGAATGGATCCTTGATTCGGGTTGCACTTTCCACATGACTCCCAATTGGGATTGGTTTACAAATTATGAAATAGTGTCTGAAGGTGTTGTTTTGATGGGAAATAATGCTTCGTGTAAAATCGCAGGTGTTGGAACAATTAAAGTTAAGATGTTTGATGGAGTTGTTAGAATATTTAGTGACGTACTACATATTCCATAATTAAAGAGAAATTTAATTTCTTTAAGTACTATCGATTCAAAAGGATACAAATACACAGCTGAAAGTGGGATTTTGAAGATTTTCAAAGGTTCTCTCGTTGTGATGAAAGGGCAGAGAAAGACTTCCAAGTTATATATTTTGCAAGATTCTACTATTATTGGTGATGCAGCTGTCACTTCCTCTTCCTTGTCAGATGATGATATTACTAAACTTTGGCATATGCGCTTAGGGCATATGAGTGAGAATGGCATGGCGAATTGAGCAAAAGAGGACTTCTTGATGGGCAAGGAATTTGCAAACCGAAGTTCGTGAGCCTTTGCATTTTGGGAAGCAAAAGAGAATTCGATTCACCAGAGGAATCCATAACACGAAGGGAACGTTGGAGCATATTTATTCTGATCTGTGGGGGCCATCAAGAGTGCCTTCGAGAGGTGGAGCTAATTATATGCTAACGTTTATTGATGATTTTTTCAGAAAAGTTTAGGCATTCATCCTGAAACAGAAAAGCGATGTGTTTTCTGCATTTAAGTCTTGAAAACTATAATTAAAAAATAGAAGAGAAAACAAATAAAATACCACCGCACAGACAATGGCTTAAAGTTTTGTTCTGATGAGTTTAATAAACTGCGCAAGTCAGAAGGGATCGTGAGACACTTGATAGTTCGTCATACTCCACAGCAAAACAACGTTGCAGAATGAATAAACAAAACGATCATGAAGAAGGTTCAATGTATGTTGTCAAATGCCAACTTACCAAAGTTGTTTTGGGCCGAAGCAGCCTTTACTGCATGTTTTTTGATCAACCGATCTCCATCCGTTGCCATTGAGAAAAAAACTCCACAAGAGGTATGGTCTGGTAATCCTACTAATTATCCTGATTTAAAGATCTTTGGGTGTCCTGCGAATACTCATGTTGATAATAGAAAATTGGAACCGAGATCCATTAAATGTGTTTTTCTTGGTTATAAAGTTGGTGTAAAAGGGTATAAGTTATGGTGTCCGGAAAATAGAAAAGTTGTGATTAGCAGAGATGTTGTTTTTGATGAAACTGCTATGCTACCTAACTTATCTCTTAAAGAGTCTTCCAGTAAAGATAATCAAAAGCAGGTGGAGCATCAGATTAATACAGAGTTGACTCCTCAAGCTAGTACAAAAATTGAGAATAGAGTTGCTTCTTCACCACAATACTCTATCGCCAAAAATAGAACTAGAAGAGAAATTAAACCTCCAAAGAAGTATGTCGAG
The DNA here is from genome assembly GCA_025506655.1 of Gossypium rotundifolium. Lineage (NCBI taxonomy): Eukaryota > Viridiplantae > Streptophyta > Magnoliopsida > Malvales > Malvaceae > Gossypium > Gossypium rotundifolium. Next base: position 35,736,405 of record CP106723.1, on the reverse strand, counting down.
GCTGATCTAGTTGCTTATGCTTTAAATGTGGCCGAAGATATAGATGCAAACCAAAAGCCGTCTAATTATTCTGAAGATGTTAGCTGTGAAGATTCAGAAAAGTGGATGTTTGCTATACAAGAGGAGATGGAATCAGTTCACAAAAACAAAACATGGGATCTTGTGAAACTTCTTAAAGGTAAAAAGGTTGTTCGCTGTAAATGGGTGTTTAAAAAGAAAGAAGGGACTCCAAGAGTTGAAGAACCCAAATATAAAGCAAGGCTTGTTGCAAAGGGTTACAGTCAAATTCCAGGAGTGGACTTTATAGATGTGTTGTCCCCAGTTGTGAAGCATAGTTCGATTCAAGCTTTGCTTGGTATTGTGGCCATGCAAGATTTGGAGCTTGAGTAATTAGATTAAAGACTGCATTTTTGCATGGAGAACTTAAGAAAGATATTTATATGCAACAACCAGAGGGTTTTACAGTCTCAGAAAAAGAGGACTATGTTTGCTTGCTGAAAAAGTCCACTTACGATTTGAAACACTCACCAAGACAGTGGTACAAGAGGTTTGATTCCTTTATGACTTCTCATGATTTTAAAAGAAGTAGTTTTGACAGCTGTGTTACTTTAAGAAAAACAGTGATGGTTCTTTTGTAAATCTACTTCTTTATGTTGATGATATGTTGATGACATGTTGATAGCAGCAAAAGATAAAGGAGAGATAAGAAAGATTAAAGCCCAGCTAAGTGAAGAATTTGAGATGAAAGATTTGGGACTAACAAAGAAGATACTTGGTATGGAGATTCTTAGAGATAGAAAAGCAAGTAAATTGTACCTAAGTCAGAAGGGGTACATTGAGAAAGTTCTTTGCAGGTTCAATATGCAGAGTGCTAAGCCTGTTAGTACTCCTTTAGCAGCCTATTTTAGACTTTCATCGGCTTTGTCTCCACAATCAGATGATGAGATTGAGTACATGTCACATGTTCCATACTCTAGTGCAGTGGGATCTCTCATGTATGCTATGGTTTGTTCACGTCCAGATTTATCATATGCAGTCAGTGTAGTTAGCAGATACATGGCGAATCCCGGTAAAGAACATTGGAAAGCAGTTAATTAGATTTTAAGATACTTACGAGGTACTATTGATGTTTGCTTACAGTTTGGAAGAACTAGAGATGGAGTCATTGGGTATGTTGATGCGGATTTTGTTGGAGACCTTGATAGAAGAAGATCTCTCACTGGTTATGTCTTTACAATCGGAGGTTGTCAATCAGTTGGAAAGCTACTTTGCAAACTACACTCTCTTTGTCTACCACTGAAGCTGAGTACATGGCGATTACTGAGGCTTGTAAAGAAGCTGTTTGGTTGAAGGGACTCTTTAGTGAGCTCAATGAAGACCTTCAAATCAGTGCAATATTTTGTGACAGTCCATCTTCCTTACAAAAGATCAAATGTTTCATGAGAGAACAAAACACATTGATGTTCGGTATCATTTTGTTTGTGATATTATTGCTCGTGGTGATCTTGTTGTGAGCAAAATTAGTACTCATGAAAATCCTGCAGATACTAAGTCACTTCCTATAACCAAGTTTGAGCATTGCTTAGACTTGGTTGGTGTTCATTGTTGAAGTTAAACCCTTAAGGGGTTTTATGGAAGAGGTAGGGAACTTGTTCATTGAAAGTTCGCGATGAAGAACTTGTTCATTGAGAATTCGTGTCAAGGTGGAGATTGTTAAAATTAAGTGACCCAAATCCTTATTTAAATAAAATACAATGATAAAATAAAATAAAAGAAGAATCTCTATATAATTACACTTCTTTTATTTTATTTTAAATAAGGTTTTTAAACCTTATTAAACTCCATCTATTTGATATTGATTAGAATAAGGTGTTTCAATCTTACTACACTCCTATTAGAATATGGTTTTACAAGCCTATAAATAGACATAGTCTATTTCTCTTGTAATTAATTCAAATTCGACATAATGAATTTTCTTCTCCTCTGCCCATGGTTTTTTTTTTCCGAAAGGGTTTCCACGTAAAATCTGTGTGTTCCTTTATTTTATTTCTCTTTTCTTTGCGATATATTGTCATTACCGACGTTATAAATTTTTCACAAATTATTAATTAATAAATTGAATATTACAAAATAAATAACATGATAGAAGATTTTTATTTTCGTACTTAGAGGTATAAGAAATAGAATAACTGTTCTTAAATGCTCTTCCATGTTTTCTACTTTTGCTTATTTTGTCTTCGTTTTTCTAATTAACGTTAATGGTCCTTCAAATACTACAACCTAACAAAATACTCAAATTTATAATGGTTTTTCAATTTTAGCCTTTTATTTATGTAATTTTTTATGCATTTTTCCACCATAATCATTTAATACTCTTTATATTTTATTAGAAGATGGGGTTAATAATTTTAAATCACCCTTCTTAGAATTGTATACATGTGATTCAAAAACGCACAAAAAAAATCAATCACTAAAAATATATATGATTTAATTCATTAAAATAATATTACTTCCATTTTTCAAATATTTTTTTGTTGATTGAATCTTAACTCGATTGATATCGACATTAAAATAATATATATGTGATATTTTCAACCCTTTCTTTTTACATATTTAAGAATTTAATTTAAATGTCTTTATATCATCTTGCCTACATTCTCTCTGTTATATCAAGTTGAATAACATATATCATTAAATATTTTTTTTATTTTGTTTAATAACATTAAACTTAACACAATTTAAGTACATACATAGAACGTGTATACAAACTAGTATATATATAATATAACAAGCTACATACACCATAATTATGATAAGTAGCGCAACTATTTTTTTTTATGTAATTTATATGTTGTTTAAAATAATTTCTATAAATGAAAAATGGAAAAGGAAACTTTAAAAGAAGTTTATTTGAAAATAAAATTAAAAAATTGGAAATTTTGAACTCAAGTGGCGCCACTAGATAAATAATTTTTTTAGAAAAGTTAATTTGTCCCGTATATAAATAAAAAAGGAAATTTAATTATGCTAAAATAATATATTAAATATAACATATTAAATTTTATGCTATTTGGACTTTATTATAATAAATATTATTTATAGGATTGAAATTTTATAAAAAAATTTTAAAAAACTTCTAAAAAATCAAAACACTCATCATAAATAGATTTCATAAATAACAAATTAATGAATTCCATAAACACTTTTTCATCCATATTTATAATATTAACCATAAATAAAATATTTTAATTTATACATATAAATAAATTCGCGGATCATAAAAAACTAATTATATAATATACAATCTAACTCATTATTATGCAAACATCTCTTAAAGTAGTAGTTTTGGTATGGTTATCCCTCTTTTATCTTGTAGAATTACTTCTATTATTATTAATTATAGTTTTGGCATTGCTTGTCCATTGTCTTTATCATCGAAACCCTAAAATCTGTTAAAAAAATTTGGGGATTGATTAAAGATATTGAAAAATTAAAATAGAAAATAGAAGGTCAAATAATAGTCTTAGAAAAAAGTTGGCTTTGAGACATAATGGGTCCAAATCAAGCCGAGGATAGTTTAGTAAAAGGGTTGATTATTCGGTATTAATCTATTAGAAAAAGATAAATCTCAAAATTATACATGAAGTTTAGTATGATGTATAATTGTATACATAAATCTTAATTTGATCTAAATCTCACAATTTATTAATACAATTATTGATATAACATTATTTAATATTTATATGTTTGTTGATAAAGTGTATCAACAAGAGAGGACACAAGGAGAAGAAGGTGGCGGTGCAAAAGAGGTCGGTTCACCTAAATAGGCGGAGAGTCGGAAAAGGATGGTTGTTGCAAAGGCAAAGGAGATTGGTTGCAAAGATTAAGTTATTAGGGTTGCTAATGAGGAGGAAGATCTCTTTCCATCACTATGGAAGGAATTTATAGGTGAGGTCCTCTTGTCTGGTAGTGGTGACGTGACAATCCGTTGCCAATGGGTTGTCATTATGGAGTGCGTCGAAGACGTACGTGGTAGGTCCCAATTTGTTATTCTTTTTGAGGAAATACAAGGTTGTTATGTTTAGATGGATCCCAGTAGTCCCTAAAATGAGTGTTCACATTTGGAGGAATGTTCACACTAAAAAGCAGGTGGCTTAACAATAGCACCGAGTGGCTTAATGTTCGAGACGTTTTTGCTACTAGCAGGTGATCCCTACGGGAGGTAACTTATTTGGGAGGCCAAACAGTCGATGACGCTTCGAGAGATGAAAGGTAGAGAGCGATCCGCAAGCATGTAACACCTTTTGTCCAACTAGATCACCGAGTTGAGCTATAGAATGCTACAGTCGAAAATGGAACAGTTACAAACATTTAACGGACAATCTGACATGAAAACCATTAAATATCATTACAAACATTTAGTACAATTTAAAACCCTTCTTGAGTCTTATACGAGCTTACGTAAACTCCAAAGTTAACCCAGGATTGAACAATGACCAAATTGCAAAGTTTACAAAAGTTCAGAATGACATCGTGACAAGACTTCCTCCACGTCGTGACGTCTCCAAAACAGTATGTCATGTCACAATGTTGGACCACTTGACATTGAGACGTCACAAACTATTGGTCAACGTTGCATCGAGTGAAAGACAACGTCGGACGAGAAATTTGTTTGGTGCACAAATAGGTCATTTGGTGCTTGTTTAAACCAACTTCCAAAAAAAAAAAAACAACCAAAGTATTGCATTAAGCACAAATCTAACATGTTCTAAACATATCAAAATCATACCAAAACATAGTATTTGTACATAGTAAACATCCAATATTCCAAAATGCCTCATAAGGCACCAATTCACAACAAATTACATGTACTATTACAAGTCGTTCCACCATTCATTTCCTAAAGGTAGTTCATGCTCAGTTATGTATCTCTAGGTGCCAAGCATACATCACACAACATGTTACCAAAATATGCATATATATATATGTACACAACTTGACATATACATCATAAGTTCATTGTCAACTATGGATTCAAACCAAACTTAACATTATAAATTAGCATAACAATTCGTAGTACATGCCACATATAACTGAGCTCAAACGACCAAAAGACTACCAAAGTGAGAGTCGGATAGTGTGAACTTTGAGGTGATCCGATTGACATGCTCCATAATCAAGAAACTACGGAAGAAAGAAGACAATAGTAGGCATAATGAATACTTAGTAAATTCATACAAAATTTAAATTAACTTACCTAAATTTATATCAATTTAATCAATAAAAAATAACATGTATAACATGATATTTCTTTGACATCCTTAAGCACTCTTGTACAAATTCACAAAACAACCATAAGTTAGTACATTGGCATAATAAGATCAAAGTGCTCAAATCACATACATATACCATTGTACACTTAGCTTTATATTATTCCAACATATATATTTATAAACATATTGATTGAATTCATAATCGATCTCACCATCCATTTCATTTTCGATTTATTACCATTTTCGCCTGTAGAAATATAGGAAACTAACTTCGAAAACACGGAATTGATTTGCTCACATAAGCTATACAATTCAGGCCCGCTAACACAAGTTGTAAGCCAGGATTGTTGATATAAGTGTTATTCGATACTTCTCACACAAGCTGTAGAGAATCTGCAACATATGCCGAATCTCAGTCATCAATAACTAAGTCTCTATCCAGCACCTGAACTATATAATTTGGGTCTGCTTGCACAAGCTGTAGATTGGGATTATTCATATAAGTGTTATTCAATGCTACTCACACAGGCTATAGAGTATCCACAACATATTCTATATCTCAACCATTGGTAGCTAAGTCCACCCAATTCCTTTAAAACCGTAGTGGTTTGCCATTCGCACCTTAGTCATTTATAAATACATCCTAACCTTATTTTGTACTCGTACCATTTTAATATCCATAACATCATCATATATACAATTTCATATCATTCAATCATATATATATATATATCAAACTCAGTTCGATAACTCATGCTTATTAAAAATGTCCTATATTTTAAACTTTACAATTTAGTCCATCTAATGTTAAAAGTAACCATATTTCATTCCAACTCAATATACAAGCAATAATTTATATATATAACATGTAAATAACAAAAATTAACATAATAAGTTCAATATGAACTTACCTGACAAAAAACATCAAACACGATGTTGGGGACTAATTCGTAATTTTTTCTTTTTCACGAATATCCTCCGATTGGTTCAGTTCTCGATCTATATATAATAATTCATTCAATTTGTCAATACCAACAATGTAATAATATAGTATGAATATGCATGGACCCAATTAATTCCATTTTTACAAAACTCCTAAAGTTTTGCATTTTATTCAATTTAGTCACTAAAATTGAAATTGCTATAACTTTCAAATTTGAGCTTCAATTTCGAAACCAATCTCAATTTTATACTTCTATAGTCCTCTAATATCTATACTTATAGAAATTTAACATCAATTTGAAATTTTTACACTTTAGTCCCTATGTTCAAAAACTAGAAATTAAACTTTATAAACTAGTCCTTTTTCACTTCTAAGCTTAAAATCTAGAAATTTAGTACCAAAAGCTTCAAGAAATCAACAATGCCAACTTTTGAAAACTTTAAAAATTTTACAAATTGATACTCGGGTTAGCTAAATCAAGCTCTCGAGACCTAAAAAACATAAAAAATTACAAGAAACGAACTAAATTGAACTCATCAATTGAGAGTTCAAAGCTTGGTCGAATTCTTCCTTCCTCAACAATGGAGAATCGGTGCAAGGATGAAGAACAGAGAGATGTTTTGTCTTTCTATCCATGTTTCTTTTTATTTATCTTTTTTTATTATCATATTATAATATAATTTGTGAAATTGTTTGTTGAATATTTTTGGTATAATTGATTTGTTATAAATTGTTGTGAATTGATGAAATAATTATTTTGAACATTATTAAATGATGATGTGTTTTGATTCAAATGAACGTAGGATAGAATACAATTGGCATTCCAATAGTTTATATTTCGCGCTATACGAGGTTGACTTGTAATGAGATGATGATTCTTGACTTGTGATTATCCACTAAATATACAAAAGTTCAACATTTATTGCGGACTATCGTGTTATATTTACAGTTATTCTAGCATGCTACTAGGGGCAAATTTGTAACGCCCCGAATTTGGGCCTAATAGAATTGGGCCCATTGGGCCTTGGACGTGGGAGCGTTTAAAATTTTTGAGAACATGAGAATGACATTAATGCAAGTTGGACCTATTAGGTGAGTGATTTTGGAAGGTTAGGGGGCTTCCATGAAGTCCCGGGATTAAACCTGGGCTTTAGGAAAAATTTTGGTTTTAGGTGAGTAAAACCCTAGGTGTTAGAAAGTAGGCTTTAAGAATAAAATGTGGAAAAAAAATGACATAAAAGGAGTTGTGGTCTTATGGCAAATGACGCCGTATGGGGGACAAGGAAGCTAGGGGTCTAATGTTCAAGTCTTGGTGCTTGCAATTCATTTTGATTTCTTTTTAAATGAACTTAGACTTTGGGCCATAGGCTTATATTTAGTTGCGCATGTTTTTAGACAAAAAGAAGCTAGTTGGTAAAGTGGCTAGCGACGTGGATTATGTTATAGGGGAGCTTGAGTTCGAATCCCATTACTAGCAAAAAGGGATATTTATTTTGCTAAGTTGGGACGGCCAGAGTTTGTGTTGGATTTAAACTCTGCTGAAGGAGGGATCCCACATCGGAAAGCTAGCAAGAGGGAAGGTGAGAAGCTGGTTTTAAATAGAGCAATGAGGAGAGAAAGGAAATAGAGCAATGAGGAGAGAAAGGATACCTTGGTTGGCGTTTAGGAAGAGGAGTGGTCGGATCGCAGATTAACTCCAAATTTCCCCTATCAGGTGTGTATTTTGCACTACTCTAGCTATAGAGCGGCAAATGCCGAAATGCCGGTCACACGGCAATGGTAGCCACACGAGCGTGCGAGTGCACGCACGTGTGGGAGTTTCGACACGATAGTTGAGGCCATCATGAGTGTTCTTGTGGGTTCAGGCTGTTTAGGGCCAAAAGGGGCCAAGTGGGACCAATAGACCCGTGGGCCCATATGAATAAATTGTATGATTGTGTAGTAGATATTGGACTGGTCAATGTGAATCTCATATCTGTGGCTAGATTTGGCTAAATGGGCTACACGAGCATGTGGGTCCATTTTGGGTCGAGAGTGGGCCCTAAGCCCATTCGCATTGTTATCCCTGTTTAGAAACCCCAGTTTATAAAATTATCGAAATACCTCTAGTTTATGAAATTACCAAAATACCCCTAATTTGTGAAATTATCGAAATTCCCTCAGTTTGTAAAATTACTAAAATACCCTCAAATTATAAAATTATCGAAATACCCCTGATTTGTAAAATTACCAAAATACCCTCGAATTGTAAAATTATCAAATACCCTAATTTATGAAATTATCAAATACCCTTGATTTGTAAAATTATTGAAATACCCTCGAATTGTAAAATTACCAAAATATCCCTAATTTGTGAAATTATCGAAATACCTTTGGCTTGCAAAATTATTGAAATACCCTCGGATTGCAAAATTATCGAAATACCCTTAATTTGTGAAATTACTAAAATACCCTCGAATTGTAAAATTATCGAAATACCCTTAATTTATGAAATTACCGAAATACCATTGGTTTGCAAAATTATTGAAATACCCTTGGATTACAAAATTATCAAAATACCCCTAATTTGTGAAATTATCAAAATACCCTTGAATTGTAAAATTATCGAAATACCTCTGATTTGTGAAATTACCGAAATACACTTGGTTTGTAAAATTACTGAAATACCCTCAAATTGCAAAATTACCGAAATATCCTCAGATTGTAAAATTATCAAAATACCCCTGATTTGTCAAATTATCGAAATATCTTTGGATTGCAAAATTATTGAAATACCCTTGATTTGTGAAATTATTAAAATACCATTGGTTTGCAAAATTACTAAAGTACCTTCGAATTGTAAAGTTATTGAAATACCCCTAATTTGTGAAATTATCGAAATACCCTCGGTTTGTAAAATTATCGAAATACCCCTGTAGGGTAGAATTACCGAAATGCCCCTGTAGGATAAAATTACCGAAATACCCTTGTAGGGTAAAATTACCGAAATACCCTTGAAGGGTAGGATTACCGAAATACCCTTATAGGTTAAATGACTGTTTTGCCCTTGTGAGTAAATGATTGACTTGTGCTATGATTTGACTGATTTGACAGTGATCGTATGACTGTGTTTTAACTGACTTGACTATAGGCGTGTGACTGATATGCTGTTAATGTGTGTTGAAATAACTGTTACCGAGCATGGCTATTTTGCATACACGTGTGATGATTGAGCATGACATACATGACATACTGCATGGGGTTGGGACATTGATACGGAGGAAGTACTGTACTGGTAGTTATGCCATGTTTTACTGATTTAGTGGCTTTGCCACGTATACTGATTTTAGTGGCCTGGCCACGTTCACTGTTATTAGCAGCTCTGCTGCATTAGTACTATGCACGAGTGGCTCTGCCATATTTTTACTGTTATAGTGGCACCGCCACGTAATCTGGTTATGGCTCTGTGCCAACCTAAGTATGGCTCTGTATCATCTTGATTGTGGCTTTGTGCCAATCGTATTTACCTGTGGCTATGTGCCTAACATATATATCGATGACAATGTGTCGATCATATTTACCCAAGGCTGTGTACTCGATTATATTACCGTCGCTGATGGCTATGTACCAAACATAATACAATTACTGATGGCTTTGTGCCAATTATAATACCACTACAAAAGCTTAGAGCCGTATATATATATTAGCAGCTTTGATGCATTATTATTAGCAGCTAGGCTGCATTATTGGTGTGTAAGGCTAAGTGGGTCGACTTTGTCCCCAAATGGTGTGTAGGGTTGGTACGGGTGGTGTGTTGGCTGGACTGGGTTGGGATGCATCCTCATACTGTTACATATCTGGTTATGAGATCTGTCACTGTACTGGGCTTAGGCCACTTGTTCTGCTATTGGTTTGGGCTAGGCCCAATTGATTCTGTTATGGGCTGTGACCCAAATGATTTCGTAGTGGCCTTTGACCCATGTATGCTCTGATCTGAATCTTTATCTTATCGTTGAAAGGGCTTCACCAAACTGCTTAGGTTCTCTTATATGTATTTGATATTACTTTGGTAAGGGGATTACACACTGAGTTTTCATAAACTCACCCCGTTGTTAACTGTGTAGATAATCCTCAGCCTTAGACAAATCAGAGTTGCGAGGGACTCGGAGGTGACCACACATCCGATTGGCTTTAAAGTTAAACTTAGCAACTCCTATTTTATTTTAGTTTAATTTTTTGGGTTATAAATTTGTAATAAGGCCTTAAGATTTCTGAACTCTAAGTTTTAGGATTTTATTGATTGTTTTATGATTGCTAGAAGTAGAACAAGATTTTTTTCAGAAATAACTACTATTTTTCAAAATATCACGTTCTGCAATTGTTTTAAATTAAGCTTCCGCAACAAATAAGGTTTTAAAGATAATAATGTTTTCCAAGAATGATTTCTAATAAACCACGTTTTGAAAATAAGCAAACGAAATCTGAGGTTTTGAATAGCATAATATTTAAGTTGTAAGAAGGGTTTCTAATGAAAGCATGGTTTTCAAAAAACTCTTCAATGTGACACGCTAAATTTGGCCATAACTTCTAGGCCGGGTTTGGGGTGTTACAAAATTAAAGCCTTCGGGCTTGGCACCAAGGCATGTTTTCGGTTGGATTGGCTTGTTTGACCTTTCTGGTGTGTTTTGGGTGGATAACCGCATACTCGTATATGTTATGTCATTTATTGAGTAAATTTTCAATGATAGTTGACTTGACACTAAATTGTATAATGGATTGCATGATTTTTTGATATTATCATGACTTGATATTGAATGATTTTCATTTGGTTGAACGTATTATGCAACTCATATAAGTATATGTACAAACTCACCTATTGAATGACTATGGTTGATAGGATTTATTGTTTATTAATCTTGTTAGTGTAATTGATATGTTTATACAGTAAGTTTTATCTTTTGAACCGTTGAACTTACTAAGCTCTATAGAAGCTTACTCATGTCATTTTCCTATTTCTTTGTAGATATTGTTTTGCGAAATCAAGCGATCGGATTAACCTGAAAATCAAACTATCCAAATACTTATCAGTAGTTATGACAAGTTTACTTTTGGGTTATATGGCATGTAATACGAGTGTTTTGTATATGTTTTGGATTATTACTCTATTTGTTGCATCTTAGGTTGGTATAAAGTTGTTTGAGCTTGTTTGTTTATGTGACTTTAGCTTTGGGTATGTAAATGTCCATGTAAAGTTATTTGTTTGGCTATTTGATATAGACTTTATGAAAGTGTTTGAAAGATGGTAAGATTGAATGTGAATGGATTGGATGAAATGGTAAGTTTGGCATGTTTAATGTATGACCTTGTGAACTTTGAATGCAAATTAGTTTGATATGAAATGTATATTTGGTTTGTTAATTGAATTGTGGTGTCAATGAGAACACATTGGTTAGGTACTTAGGTTGAATGTTTTGATATGTTTTAAACATGTTTCAATGTGTTTTGAAGGTATGGAAATGATTTTTTTTTTGGTTTGGCTTGGTATCTAAGTTTGGATGAAGTTTTTGCCTTGTTTTGAAAGCTATTTAAGGTGCATGCGGCTGGGACACTGGTTATCACATGGTCGTGTGCCAAACACGGTCTTCTCATATGGCTGTGTGTCTTTTTTATTTTAAGTGCAAGATTTTTCACACAGTATCAGGTTGTTACACAGCCTGGAGACATAGCTGTGTAACCTTATTTTGAATACTCACATGATCTAGAACACGACCGTGTGACCCTATTTCGATTTGTACACGAGTGGGCACATGGGCTGTGACACGGCTGTGTGACCCTTACTTCAAATTGTACATGGTTTGGCCACACAACCATGTTCCTGAACCACACGATCTGGGCTCTGTCACATGGTTGTGTGACCCCTGTTTCCTAAATTTTTAAAATTTTGTATAATTTTCTATTTTGTTTCAAATTAGTCCATGATTATTCCCATACTATTTTTAAGACCCCGAAAATGTAATTATGCTTTGAATGAAATTTAGATTTTAATGTTGTTATTTAAATTAATAAATGAATAGTTTAACGATGTTAATTATTTTAATATATGTTGTAATATGTCATAACCCTAATCTGGTGACGGAGACGAGTTAGGGGTGTTACAATGATATAATAGCAGCATATAAGATTTGCAAAAGTACATTGAACATTATTATACCTCACCTAGGCTGAACATGTGACACTTTAAGGGACCGCCAGAAAGACATCTGCAAATGACTCTCCACCTTTCATCCCTTGAGGCGTCACTGCTTGTTTCGCCTCCCAAACGAGTTACCTCTCATGGGGACTATCCACGGGTAGTGGAAACATATCCAACATTAAGCCACTCGTTGTTATGGCCAAGCTACTCATTTTTAAGTGTGAACACTTCTCCAAGTATGAACGCTCCTTTTAGGAACTACTGGGGTCTACCTGAAAATAACAACCTTATACTATCTCAAAAAGATTAATAGGATGGGCTCCACCATGTGTGTCATCGACACACTCTATGATGACAACTCATTGGTTATGACCTACCACGTCACCACTACCAAACAAGAGGACATCACCTAAAAATAACCTTCATTGCAATAAGAAATGTATCTTCTTCCTCATTAGCAATCCTAAGCATTTACTCTCTACACTCAATCTTCTTTACCTTTGCAATAACCTTCCTCCTCCTTTTATCCTTCACCAGCTCTTTTCCTGTTTAGGTGATCCGACCTCCTTTGCACCACCAGTTTTCTTCCTGTCATCTCTTGTTGATACACTTCATCAATAATTGGTGCGTTGAGCGTGGACCAAACTATGGCTTCTTCCCATACTAATTCTCCCTCAACCCAACGAACTTAACTAACTCCACCAACTCGACAAACTCCACAACTTTAATGAATTCCACCAACCCCATCACCTCGAGCCTCTTCAAGCCAAAACCTAAGCTAATTCATTGCCTCGACTTAACCTCTGGTTTTGACCTGACCTTTTACCCATTTCTTCTAACCTTTGGTGTTGTTCTCTCTACCTCCAGCGATTCCATCACTTTCTCAGCCTTTGTCAAATAATCTTCCAAAAACTTCAAATAATATGATCAGGATAAAGATATAATCCTTAAAATAACACAAACTCTTCTTCTTCTTTAAGAAGTCATTCAATTAGAAGGCCAGTTTAGGAATGTTTCTCAAAAGTGCTTTCTTAAGACAAAAACATTCCTAAATAAGTTGTTTTTTAAGAGAAAAAGTGTTTCTCCCAAGCCAAAAATTGGCTTAGAAGCACTTTTTTTCAAAAGTTGAAAATTTTAGCTTCTTCCCAAAAGTGTTTTTTTTTTCAAAAGCACTTTTGAGAAAGCATTCCTAAACTAGGCATGAAACACAACACATGGGTCTGGTTATTATTTCAATGAATTACCAATCCATTTGTTGTACAAAATTTTTTATACAAGGCTTAAATAAAATTAACACAATCAAATATGCCAACACAAAATCTTTGACTGCTATAAACTAGTTTGTTCTAATTGTCGTTAGAACATAAAATGAGATAGGGCAAGTCAAAGTTTCCAACACCACTTAGAGCTAGTTTAATAATGCATTTGAAAAGTGCTGTGGAAAAGTGCTTTTGAGAAGTATTTTTGATAAGTTTGGTTTAATATTTAAGTGTTTAGCATTTCTGTCAAAAAGTGTTTTTGAGAAATAATAATGTTCATTTTAGACATGTTATTATAAGTAACAAATATGCAATTAAATAATGTTTAAATTAGTTATTATTATATTTAGTAAGAAAATAAAAAAATTATAACTTGTTGTTAATATTTTAATATATGAAATATAAATTTTAAATGTTTTTAAGCAATAAATATTAATTATTTATAAAATTTAATTAGAATATATAAACTATATTTTAAATATTCAAATATAACCATTAAATATTTGTAATTAGACATTAACACAATTGTATTATTTTAAATTTTTATATTAATTAATAATTTTAACACATTTGTAATTAAGCATCGAGAAAAAAGAAAGAAAGGAAAGTACTATGTTATTAGAAGGGTAAAAAAATAATTAAGCACCAAAAATACTTTTTTTTAATAGAATCTCGATTGGATTTATTGATGAAAATGAAAAAGAAACCAAATAGACATTGGTTCCATCAGACCCAAATCGAAAGAAGCAAACATGAGCCCAATGAGGCCCGAATGAAAATAAAAACTGTCAGAACAAAAAGAAAGATCGGGAAACTAAAAGGAAATAAAACTGACCTACCTAATCCTATCAAATCCATCCAATCGAAACATTATAGTTGGCCTCCATTAAAATCTGACTTTTCAATTTCCAAAACCAACTAATACCCGATAGCGTGAATCAGAAAACCTCCAGTACCTGCTATCTCTTCCTTTTTGGCACCGTTTGAACTTTCAATCGGGATCCCACCTTGCATTTTCCTCTCCTTCTTTGGAAGCTTGCCTAACCAGATCCCCCTCTCCATTTCCTTCCCCTCCTTGCTGAAAGCGAAGAAGAACTCCATCAGCCAGATCCCGCACCCTTCCTGGTTGTAGTCGTCCAACATCTTCTATTCCTAGAACCGGCTCTTCATTTTCCTCTCTGGCTTTGGAAGCTTGATTCAACAGATCCCCCTCTCCATTTCCTACCCCATCTTGCTGAGAGCGAATTAAAACTCCTTCTACCAGATCCCGTATCCTTCTTGGTCGTAGGCGTCCAACATCTTCAATTTCCAGATCCGACGTTTCATTTGCCTCCCCTTTTGATTGAGGCCGTTTGAGAGCTTCCTTTTCCAAGTATACTTCTTCATCTGTTCTTAAGGTCTCAACTGCTATGTTATGGGCTTCTCCATTATCTGTCCTGTTAACAAATTGAAAGTATCATTGTTGAAAAAATTGTTTTTGTCTCTGTATATCATTAATAATTGCTCCTATCATCGATTTATCAATTTCTATTGAGTTGCATTTCTTAATAACAGACTTAGAGTCGCCTATTATTGTAACAGTCTGAAATCCCATCAAAATTCCTAGCTTCACAGCCTGTAATCCTGCTTGCACCTCTGCCATAAATGGGGATGAAATTGCAGAATGTAAAACAGATTTTGAGACAAGCCAATCATTCCTTTCCTCCGCACTACTAAGCCCGAAGTCGATTTAGCATTTTTACTGTCGAAAGCAGCATCAAAAATATGGTGGCCTGTGTTTCTATCCTCGCCTAACTCTGTCGATTTACAGATACAGAGGTATGCTTTCTGTCATTAGCTCTGTCAAGCTCTTCAATGTAGTTTGTAACTCGTGTTGATAAGTCTACTCCTGTAATTGTTTTGTTCTCATGTACGAGCTTATTCCTTGAAAACCATATCATCCATACTGCACAGCAAAATAGACGGCACTGATTGTAACTTCCTCTGTCAAACACCCGTAAACCAGCTCCACAAATCTGTAATATTCAAGTTAATAACCCATGAGATGTTGAGATTTTGCCATAATTCTATTGATTCAGGGCATTGCCAGAGAACATGATTACTGTCTTCTTCTGTATTTTGGCATCTGGGGCAGATATTATTATGGGCTACTTTCCTATCTTCAAATTGCTAAGAGTTGGAATGAAATTGCAGGAAAATCTCCAAATTGTAATACCAATTTTTGATGAGAGCTGTAAATTCCATAATTTCATATAGAATTTTTTACTTTCGGCCTGTAAAAATAATTCATTAGGATCCGTAGCCACCTCCTGTAATAGCTTATAGGTGCTTCTTACTGTAAATTCACCTGAGTGCTCCCCTCACCAAACTTGAAAGTCATAATATTCAACTTCTGTTAAAGGAATTTGGAGGATCTTTTGCGCTATCTGTTCTGGAAAGGTAGTCTCAATCAGCCCTCTTTTCCACATTCTTGTAGTAGTATCAATTAGCCCCGAAACTGACTCTATTTTTGTGTTGTTGTCCCTTTGTTCAATACCATTGAGGACAGTACCAGGGATCCAACAATCATTCCAGATGGAGATACGGTCACCTTTGCCAATGCGCCAACACAAACCATCCTGCAGTAGCTTTTTTGCTGCCCATATGCTTCACGCAGGTAAGAGAAGATGAGTTATCCAATCTTGCCTGTAGAAAATCAGAATTTATGTAATATTTTGCTTTAAAAACCTGTGCTAACAAGGCCTATTTTGCCAATAAAGTAATATTAAACTGATCAAATCTGCAAAAACCCATTCCACCTAATTCTTTTGAATAACATAATTCCTTCCAAACACACCAATGAATCCCCCTCTGACCATGATTTTTTTGCCACCAAAATCATGCAACAATGTTTTCAAGTTTAGAACATAACATTTTAAGTAGTAGAAAACAAGCCATTGTGCACGTTGGTATTACTTGGAGGACAGCTTTAATAAAAAAATTTTTCCTCTCTTGAGAGAGGTGTCTTGTATTCTAATTATTAATTCTCTGTCTAAACCAATCTTTCAAAATCTGAAATGCCTCTTTTTTCTTTCTGCCCACCATATTTGGTAATTCAAGATAACGTTCTGGATCATTTGAACTCCGAACACCCAATGTACGAGTAATCAGCTCTTTTACATCTTCTTTTGTGTTTGCACTGAAAAACACCGTAGACTTATCGAAATTAACCTGTTGCCCAGAACATGCCCTGTACTTTCTTAGCACCCTCTTTAGTTGACCAGCCACTTTTTCTGTTGCCTCACCAAACAAGATGCAATCATCAGTAAAAAGTAAATGTGAAATTTGTGGCCCACTCCTACTTGCTTTCACTCATCTAAAATTCTTTTCACGTTGAGCCAGTCGCATCAAGCTAGACAAGCCTTCCCCACTGATCAAAAATGGAAATAGGCTCAACGGATCGCCCTGTCTAAGTCCTCGTAAAGGATAAAAACTGTTCCCAATCTATCTATTTAATACGACTGAATAAGATACCGAAGAAATACACCGCATAATTAGATTAATCCAGCGTGGTTCAAAACCCATTCTCCCATCATCTTTTTTAAAAAGACCAATTCTACTCTATCATAAGCCTTGCTCATATCCAACTTAACTGCCATCAGCCCTTTCTTTCCTTGTTCTTTTCTTTTTTAGAGCATTTAAAATTTCATAAGTGATAAGTGCATTATCAGATATTAATCTGCCAAGCACGAAAGCACTTTGTGCTTTATCTATACACTTTTCCAAGACTCCTTTAAAACAATTCGCAATTGCTTTTGCCATTATTTTATAGATAACATTGCACAAACTAATTGGCCAAAAATGTGAAAGGTTGGTAAGACGAACATTTTTGGGGATAAGCACTATATGTGTAGAATTCAAACGACTAACCTCCAATCCCTATTCAGTTGTTGGAGGCAAAAAATGAGACCTCTTCACCGAATATATGCCACAATTTTTGAAAAAAGAGAGCTGGAAGCCTATCGTCTCCTGGAGCCTTTGTAGCCCCCATACTTGTCAATGCTTCCCAAATCTCCTCCTTTGTAAAGGCCATTACTTGGCATCTATTGTCTTCTTCAGAAATACATCGATCAACCCATGATAAAATATGCTCATACAGACTCTCTCTTCTATCTGGAATAGGCCTTGAAAATATGATCTAGCAACCACCGTCATCTCCTGTTGGTCCTCTATCTCTCTACCTTCTGAATCTTGAAGCTTTTGAATGCAGTTTTGTCTTCTTTTTTGTGTAGCTATATCGTGGAAAAAAGCTGTGTTTTTGTCCCGAGTTTGAGCCAATTAACTCTAGCCCGTTGCTCCCAATAGCTCTCATCCTTAGCAATCTCAAATTTCAATTGCAGCCTTGTGTCAATCATCCCTTCTAAATTAGTATCCGTCCTTTCTGCTTCCAGCAGTTCAGCCAATTTTGAAGAGAGGAATTTCTTTTTACGATTCCTAGAAAACTTTATTTGCGCAACCTATTTTCCCAATTCTGATTTAAGATACTCCAACTTCTGTAAAAGATTTCCTGTTGCTGACGCCCATTTGATTTTAACTTCTGTTTCAAAGGATTCTTCCATTAACCACCATGCTTCGAATCTGAAAGTTTCCTATCTTTTTGTGTCACTTTCGTTAGTAGTAGTTATCAAAAGTGGACAATGATCAGAGGTTGAATGAACAAGATGTTTAATGTTGGTCTCGAGAAATCTAGCCATTCTCGTATATTCGTTTCTGGCAAATTCCCCCATTCTCACGTAAACTAGTGCCCGGAATAGTCTATATCCCTTAGATTACAATCTTCTAACGCATTGCAGAAGGCTTCTATTCTCCTTTTCTCTCTGGGCAACCCACCTTTTTTCTCAAAACCATACATTGTTTCGTTGAAATCACCACATACCAACCACGGCTATTCTGCATTTTGCCCCAATCTTCTCAATAAATTCCATAAATCTTCTCTCTCTCTTGCATAGGGAGATCCATAAAAACCTGTAAACCTCCATTGTTGGTCTTCATGTTGATCATTAGTTAATACATCGATGTGCCTCTTAGAGAAACTTTGTAGCCCAACAGACACTCCACCCTTCCATGCCAAACATAATCCACTTTTTGAGCCATTAGAATCCACTTCTATGCCATTAGTAAATCCTAACCTCCTACGAACTCTTTCCATCTGAACTTTATTAAACTTTGTCTCCATAAAGAAGACCATTTGGGGATTGTGTGTCTTCAGTGTTTGCCGAAGCCTTCGAATGGTCCGTTGGTTCCCCAAAACACGGACATTCCAGCTTAAGATTTTCATTGTGACCGGTCGGCTTGCCTTTTAGCAGCCGCCAATAATAAAAGGTTATTTTCTATCAAACTTCTGCTTCCCACTAAACTAGCTTTGATATTCACCCGAATAGATTGGCTTGTGCTTTCTCCATGATGTCTCTTTTTCCCTTCTTCCCCGATTAAAACCCTCTCCTCCAAATCATGGTCCATTACTGTATCTGCCTGTGCGTCCGTCATAGTTGCCTTCTATTATGCTGCTTTTAACTGATTACCTTCAAGATTTATTCCTAAAATTGGATCTATTATGACCTCTATTTCGGTATAGCCCTCACGCCCCAAAATCTGCTACCCATTACCTGACTAGAATTACCACTTCGATTCTATTCATCCTCCCCTTCCTCCCTCAGCCAAATACTATTCATTGCCATTGCTCTTTTGGGTTGCGCTCGTAGAGACAAATCCCATCCTATTGTTGCCACTTCCATCCCCAATAGCATTTTTGCTTCACAGTAAGAGTCATTATGACCTAAGAGACCGCAGTAAAAGCAGAATAACTAAAGTCTTTCATATTTGAATCTGATGTATGAGCACTTTCCGACAAAAGACACCTTCTTTTTCTTTTTTAGTGGCTGCCTCACATCTAATTGAACTCTGATCCGCATAAAATTCCTTCTCCCCTTTCCCAGATCTGATGTATCATATTCAAGAAACTTACCCAAAAAATTACCGATTTGTATTGCCAGATTTTCCGATATAAATCCCATTAGGATGTCATAAATTTGTGCCCAGATTGGAGAATAAATTAAAGGGACTTCCAATGGATCCTCTCCCTGTTAAATCTTATGAAGAATTAATAGATGATTATTAAATGTCCATGGAAAACCTTTTAAAATACGATCCATGTCCATAACATGAAAGAATTTAAACAAAAACCTCTTTTCCTCGAGATCTCATATTTGAACTCCTTTCACCGGATGCCACAAGTTTGCCATTGTGCTTTTCATTGCCGGAAAATGTATAACACTGGAGGTCAGAAAACAACCCACCAGACTAAAATTCTGCTCCTCTGTACTCGAATTTTGCACAACCTAAAACTGCAAGATTTCATCCTCCTCTTCATCTATGGCTAATCCCGCAAAAGCTCTGTCCATTGTTGTAGGTTGCAGAATAGCGCCTTTTGTTTGCACACGGACTTCAGAGGCGACCTTTTTCAACCACCTTGTCGGTGGACTAAAAGTGAAAAAACAAGAATAACAAAACCAAGAAAACAAGAAAACCCTAATTCGTGCCAGAGAGGCAGACCAGACTTCCATGCCAGAGAGGCGCACCAAAAATACTATTGGGAGAGGAAAAGCTAAAAATTTTAGCTTCTCCTTTTCAGTAATGCTTTTGAAAAGTAAAAAATTTCAAAAAAACAGCTTGTTTAGCACAACTTTTCTTCCAACAGTACTCTTGGAGCCAAAAGTGTTTTTTTTAAGCACTACTAAACAAGCATGATTTATAAATAAAATCTAATAAAAAAATTATGTCAAATATTTTATTTTAATAGTTAACAAATAAAATATTAAAAAATTAACAAACTTTTATTTAATGAAATAAAGACTTAAAAATATAAAATATACCAAAAAAACTTTTACAAATACCTATTTTATTAATAGTTAATAGTATTATTGATGAGACTTTAAAATTATGTGTGAATGTATCTAAATAAAAATAAAATGTAAGAAAAGACAGTCATATGTTTTATACATGATTACACTCTCATTGATAATATTATCTTTACTAAAGAAATGATAGATGGTGTTTTGATTATTTTGAAAAGGATAATTCGAATCTTTATTAATTGAAATACTAATAAATAACGTCAATATAATTACTTTTCTGTTAATTACAAACAAAATTTCTTAGGGCTCTTTTGGATGCCCGTTTTCTTTCAGTGTGGTGAGATTGGGCTACTAATTTCACTGTACTACTGTTTGGTTTAGCATTTCAATGCAGTGAAAATCGATTTCAATCTCATTGATGTACTGAAATGGGACTGGAGAATTCAGCAGCAGTTAAAGGCAATTGGGGCAGTAGGTATTTTTAACAGACAAAAATACCCATACCTTCAACCCACCCGCTTTCCTTATTGCTTCTTCGCTCTCTTTGCATCCCGCGATCTGCACCAAGACCGCCACAGCATCCTCCATGATCCCTTCCTAGCATCCCTAACTATCAATGACACCAAAGTGGAATCGCTCCAGACCCACCAAGCTCCCCGATTCAATCATAAAGCGCGATCCCGATTGATTATACACCAACCAAGTCTCACCAAATCAGAAATAGCAAGAAAAAACAAGTAAAGCCCATGATTATACAAATTCCAAACAAAGCAACAAAGAATAAACTAAACCCAACTTCACAATCTTCTAGAAATATGCAAAACACAAATCGGAGCAAAATAAAAGGATTTTGACTTTCTTTGACTACAATAAAGAAAACCCGAAAGCAACAGAAAAAAAATCAAAACTTTGAGATCAAAACAACTGTCCATAAAAACAAAAAACAAAATGATCTAAAATCCCCCCAAAAAAAAAAAAAAAAGAGAGAAAAGCTTACCAGGTGGGAGACAGAGTAAAAACTCCAAAGCAAAGAGAGGAAGCAGACCCAGAGGAAGTTAAAATGGAATGGGAAAAAGGCCACGTATAGAAAGGTAATGATAAATGTAAGCTAATAAGCCCATTCAAAAATATATTAACCTAAAATAAAAGAAGAAAACTTATTTATTTTGACTAATAATTATGTTATTATATAATAATATATAAACTTATTTATTATGATAAATATATTTTTAATTATTCAAAAGATATATAAATATTTAACAAAAATATGATTTTAATTTTTTTAATATTTATTAAATAATTTTAAAAATTTCTATTATATATAATTTTTACTCTAATGTCTTTAATAGTCATTTTATATTCTCACCTCACCTCTACAGCTGCGTTTGAATCCAAACACACACTCCATCGCTGTTTTTTAATCTCACCGCTACAGTACTCAATCTCACCACTACAATAACTAATCTTACCACCACCGCTATTTTTAACATCACCGATATAAACACACCACCCATTCAAACTAAACCTTATTCATGGAAAAAGAATTAAATGCTGAAAATATTAATTAAATGAATTACTTTTTTTAATGAAATCTTTGAACAAATTAAGGATAATTGTCGCGGTATATTCGCACCTACAGAAATTCTCGCGATATATTGTCGGCGTATCGGCAGCTGATTTAATGCCCATTACAAATCTAACGGCGACGGATGAACTCCCATTCCTGAGACGTGGACACCTGTAGTTTTACAAACCCAGTTGAAAGCAGCCACGTAGGGTAAATGTTGGGCCCGTTCAGACATAAACTGAGGTGGCAGGTATTTATTGGTTAAAAAGAAGTTAACCATGGACTGTGGTCGACAACTAACACTAGTCAACAAATCCTTTTAGATTCAAGAAAACTATGGTTAAAAAAGTGTACCGCAAGCCCAACGGTGTACGACTCGCATCCCGTTTTTCCTGTCTCTCGATCGCATTGTAATCTGCACTATATTCTCATTTCTAATTTTTTTCTTCTTTCTCGATTCAGATTTCTCTATATTTTCTCCATTCGCTTATACTTGAAGACAGGCAGGGGTTTCAACGGCCATTCCACGACAATTTTCGCCGGAAAAGTGATTAGATCGCCGAGGAAGAGAAGGATTTTTTTGTTTTTTTGTTTCGGGAAAATACTGTTTAATATTCGATTGGAATTGGTTGAGTTGTTTAGAGTTTCATTTGGGAAGAGGAGGAAAAAATTTGGATCTCTTTGATTGATTTTGAATTATTTTGTTGTTGCTGATGTTGTTTTGGAAGTTAACGGATCTCGAATTTTTTCGTAAAATAGAAATAAAAGAAAGGAAAAGGTTTTTGTTAAATTAGATGCAGATTTTCTGAAAATCGACCTACATTGATCGAATTTGATAGGAAGAAGACGGTGGCGTATTGGGGGGAAGATGAGGAGGGTGGAAATCGGGGTTATTGCTGGAAATGTGCAGTATTGAAGGAAAGGGGAAAGGGAAAATGAGAGGGATAAGAATGGGGGCAACGAAAGGGGGAGGCGGCGGCGGAGGGGAGAGAGTTGAGAAGTTGAAGAGCTCGAGAACGAAGCTGTGGATGATACGCGCCACCACATCGGTGTTGCTTTGGACTTGCATCGTACAATTAACGGCCTTGGGGGATACTTGGGGTCCACATCTCCTTAAAGGTTGGCCTTCCTGTTTTTCTCACCAGGATTCTTCCGTTTCCGTTGTTGAAGATAAGGTTCCCTCCGTTCCTGCCCGTGTTCTTCCTCCCAAAAGTAAGATTTTCCACCTTTTTTTTTTTAACTCAAATTTCTGCTGATTTTGATATAGTTATTCTTTATTAGGTCTTTTCTGGGGTTAAATCGGAGAAAAATTTTGAGCTAGTCTTTAATGGAAAAGAAGGAATGGGTTTATCCTTTTTATCCTTAACTGCATTCCTATTTTAGGAGAAGAAAATCAATATACACAACGATAGATTTCTTGGGGATTTCTATGCGCTTTCATTGAAGCTTTCCTTTTATATAGTCATACGGATTGAACTTGTATCAATTTAATGGTTCCAATGTTCGTATCTTATGTCTTAGTTTTGTGGAATTCTATCCTTTTCTTGTTGTGGTATATGTTTGTTTGAAATTTGAGATCGTTTATCTCTTGAAATTTTCAAATATGTACTTTTATTTTAATATATTGTTACTTTTGCTTCCATTTTTTTTCCATTTCAGTTTTAGGGATCTGTGGCAACTTGCTTTATATGTTCTGGTTATGGAATTTTGAACTCGAAATTGATATGATGTTCTGTTGTTACTTTAGGGGTATATAAAAACAATGGTTACTTGATGGTTTCTTGCAATGGAGGTCTCAATCAAATGCGAGCAGCAGTGAGTGCTTTAGCAAAGAGTTCTAAACGCATTTCGTGTTCCATTCCTTTTCTTTCTTTTTTATTTCTTTTCAACATTTTTCTAGATTGTGTATGCTCATGAGTTGTTTTTACTTCAAATCTATACGGAAACTGATGCTGTATTCTTTTCTTTTTTTTTTTTTTTTGGGGGGTGTTTGCTTAACAGATTTGTGACATGGTTACCATTGCAAGATATTTGAATGTCACACTTATAGTCCCGGAGCTGGACAAAACATCTTTCTGGTCAGATCCCAGGTGTGTTAAATAGGCTTTTCCCATATGATTGAAGCCATTAGATATTGTGCATGTATGGATTTGGAAAGGATGTTTAAAATATATTACTGGTAGTTTTCAACTGAGTTTGTTTTTCTCACTTATCTCTAAATATGCATTTACCTTTTATGGCAGTGAATTTCAAGATATATTTGATGTGGATCATTTCATTATGTCATTGAGAGATGAGGTCCGTATATTGAAGGAGTTGCCTCCTAGGCTTAAGAGGAGAGTAGAAATGGGGATGGTGTATTCTATGCCACCAATTAGTTGGTCGGATATATCCTACTACCATAACCAGGTTAATTCCTTGTCATTACCTTTTGACCTAGACCTATTTAGGTTTTACTATAATTTAGCTTGGTTCATTCTTCATTTTTTAAAATGTTTTTTATGCTTCCTCAGTTCTTTTCCTTCCTCCAAGACTCATCTTAAAGTAGTATGTTTGATCTTTATTTCATGCAGATTCTTCCTCTGATAAAGAAGTATAAAGTTGTACATTTGAATAAAACTGATACTCGACTTGCCAACAATGGGCAGCCTTTAGATATTCAGAAGCTGCGATGTCGTGTAAATTTTAGTGCTTTGAGATTCACTTCCCAGATAGAGGAGTTGGGGAAACGAGTTGTTAAGCTTCTGAGGCAAAATGGTCCTTTTATTGTACTTCACCTTAGATATGAAATGGACATGTTAGCATTTTCTGGCTGTACCCAAGGTTGCAACAGTGAGGAGGTAGAGGAGTTGACAAGAATGAGGTGAGCCATACAAGATGTTGAACAATTTATTGATCAGCTGCCCTAAATTTCAAACTTTAATCTAATTGTCACAACCATGTTGCTAGATATGCTTATCCATGGTGGAAAGAAAAAATAATAAACTCTGACTTGAAAAGGAAAGATGGTTTCTGCCCTTTGACGCCTGAGGAAACTGCCCTTATTTTGAGGGCATTGGACATAGATAACAGTTACCAAATCTATATTGCAGCCGGTGAAATATATGGCGGACAAAGGAGAATGGCTACTCTTGCTGCAGCTTATCCAAAATTGGTAAGTAGGTAGAAGTTCAGCAAACATAATGTAATAAGTTTTGATGTTTGTTTCTCCGGTATCAATGAATGTCCATTTTCTTTGTTGAAACAGGTTAGAAAGGAGACTCTATTGGAGCCATCAGACCTTGGGTTCTTTCAAAATCATTCATCCCAGATGGCCGCGTTAGATTACCTTGTTTCATTGGAGAGTGATATTTTTATTCCTACATATGACGGAAACATGGCTAAGGTAGTTGAAGGCCACCGCAGGTACTGTTCTATATACAGTTGACTCTTAATAAGTTCAGAAAGGTTTTCCTGCAGTTGTTAAATGATTCAATGGCCCTTTTTTCTTTAGATGAGATGAATAATTTTGGAATTTCAAGTTCACTAACATTTTAACATCCCCATTTTTATTTCCAGTATTAAGAATGTAATAGTCTGTTTATTTCTAGCTGTGAAATCATTTCCAATCTCTTTCTTTCTTCGTTTTCCGAACATTTTTCTTATACTCAGGAATCTGATTATTTTTGTATGCAACATGAACTGTTTCAACTACACTTTCTTGAGGGTGCCTTTTACAATGTTTCCTCCCTTAGTGATAGTAGTGTTTTTTTCTTGTTTTTCATAGTTAAAGCTATTTGTCATTAGTGTAACATGTAGTGTTGAATGTTCCTTCAGATTTCTGGGGTTCAAGCAGACAATTTTATTGGAGAGAAGGCTTTTGGTTGATCTGATTGACCAGTACAATAGTGGAACTCTGAGTTGGTACGAGTTCTCAGATGCTGTGAAAGAATCTCATGAAAGTCGCAAGGGGCAACCAACTCAGAGGTTGGTGATTCCTGACAGGCCTAAGGAAGAGGATTACTTCTATGCGAATCCAGAAGAATGCTTGCAGCCATCATATAGTTGATTAGATCTTTCTGTTGGGGGATTGTGACATTTACCAGTTGTATACGGCTAGGATAATACCCGAAAGTAAAATGTTGTTTTCTTCCAAGGAGGCTACTGCAGAGATGATTGGGGGACAGAGAACTCGAAGAAAGCCCAAGGGTCTCGTGAAGCAGCAGGAGGGCAAAAAATATATAATATATGCAAATAATCAGAAGCATATATAGAAGAGCTGCCCTGCCTTTATAGGCTACTACCAGATCAAAGTGTGTTGTACACAAGAGGGATGCAAGTTTAAATTCGGATTAACGATACTGGACATGGAAGGTTAATCCCTCTCCCTTCTTGCACTATTTCTTTTTTGTTTCCTTTTTAGATTACTTAATGATCATAGTTTCTAGTATATATCACTTTCTAGAAATAAATTCATCTTTTCACAGCCTACTCAGACCATCGGCATTTCGTTCTAGTATGACCCCATAAATGCAGGGAATGGTTGAAAGCATTGAATATCAACTTTACTACACTTGTAAATTATGACCAGTACTTAACTTCACATTTAGGGTTGGTGACTCTGGTCTTGCCTTCCTGTTGGGGGAAATATGGTCCATCCTTATCAATGTCAATAACGCCTATTTATTAAATCTTGCTGGTTCAATTACTAAGGTTGTTGGATCTAGACTTTTTGCTTTTAAGATTCAAAATTGATAATCACATTTGATAAACGATACCCTAACCTATCAGGGTACTTCCTAACTTTGGAATTTTGGTTCTTTTAATTTATTATGATCCACTTTTGTGAATGATTTGTTTCTGAGTTAGGGTTTTACTAATTAGAACACCAGAGCCTGCCTGGCTGGTCCATTCTATATTTGATATATGACAGAATGTAGTATAAGGAAATATTGGTTTATACTTGATACTGGGTTAAAAATCATTTTGTTTCTATAATTGCAATTGCCTCTCTTCTTCCATTCTGTGATTACATCCACACAATAACAATGCTTTGTTAATTGTGTTAAATATTTAAAGGTGTCATATTGTAAATTCTTTTTGCTTATGAAGTTCAAATTTTGATGTAATTAGTTTAGTTATTATTATTGGTTTTGAAAGAAAGGTGACAGATTTTGAGAGAGACAAGGGATAGATGTCTGTCATACTCATAGCGCCAGGAACTGATACTTTTGTTTCTTAATAATAATTTAGGTAGAAATGAACAATGTAATTTTGGTTTTTGGCCTTTTTTTTTTAATGGAACTAACCTAAAAAAAGTTAATTAATTACATAAATAATATATTTTGTATTTGGTGCCATCAACACGTCACGTCAGTATTAGAGATAAAAAATTAATTTTTAGTGGAGTTATGTAGAATGACATTACGTATATAAATATTAAGTAAATATTACAATTTTTGAAAAATAGAAGACTCTAAATAATTTTTTTTTTTTGGTAAAGTCAAATAATTTAGTGCCACTAGATTTCAAGCCTATTGCACCCTGTCATTTTCTTTTTTATTATTTGTTTTTTATTTGATAATATTTTAAATTTATGTTTTAAATGTTTTATAATATATGTTTATTCAAACGTCTTGTTTTTGAAAATTTGTTTTTTTAAATGGTTTATTATTTATTCTATAATATTTTAAATTTATTTTTATTAATAATGTTTTATAATATTTGTTTATTCAAACGTTTTTAAATAAATAAATTATAAACAAATATTATTAAACGTTATTAAATTATAAATATTTTTATTTGTTTATTATTAAAAAATGTTTAAATAAATAAATATTATAAAAATAATAAAAATTTAAAAATGTTTGAATAAAGAAATATTATAAAACATTTAAAATATTATAAAATAAATAGTAAACAATTAAAAAACAATTTAAAAAAACGTTTGAATAAATAGATATCATAAAACATTTAAAATATAAAGTTAAAATATTATAAAAATAAATAATAAACAAATAAAAAACAGAAAAGGACAAAATGTACTAGAGGCATTGGAATTTGGTGGTGCCAAATTATTTGGTTTCACTAGAAAAGAAAAATTTATTAGAGCTCTCATTTTTAAAAAATCATAATATTTTTTAATATTTATACAGATAACGTCATTTTATATAGTTTTATTAAAAATTAATTTTTTATCTTAATACTGCAAGCCATCTTGGTGGCGTCAAACATTTTGGCTCTACCAATTTTACTGTAGATTTTAAGTTATTTATGTATTTTATAAAAAATGATTATTTATATAATTAATTAATTTTATTAGGTTAGTTTTATAAAAAATTCTTGGTTTTTAGTTCTTTGATCCTAAAAGAATAACGATTGGTCGAGACATTGAAAGTTTGTCTTGCACACATCAACCTCAAAAACTGCAACAATGTAATAAAATAATTATTTTAATAAGTTATTTTCTTTTTTTTTTTCATGAAAAATACTTGGTCGATAAAAAAGATTAAATAAAAAATAATATTTTTTTATTAATTTCACGAAAATAATATAAATTAATTGCTTGATCTGTCTAATTGGAAAAAAAAAATTGCATGATGTAATAAGCCAGCCTAGAAAATGAAGAGCCGAAAGGAGTGTGAACTTGTCATGGTGATATTCTATTTCCCTAATTCTAAAGCACCAGTAGTTTTGTACTTAACGAATTAGTGAAGGATAGTAGCCAGAATGACTCCTAAACTGGACTTCTTCAAGTGTTCCGGGTTATCTGATCAAATTCAAGAGTTGGTCTAAAATTCTGAGAAAATTTTGAGAAATTCGTTTTAAAAATTTGTTTTAAAATATAAGTTGGGCTCGGCCTGTTTAAATTCCGCTTGATACAATAAATTTTTAAGTTATATACTCGTGAAAAATAGGCATCTAAATTTTTTACTAATTTATAAAAATGTCGCTTTTAATAAAATTTATGAATTTAGATTGCTTTTTTTTATTATATATTTATGAAAATAGACCGTGTTTGGAGAGAGAATATGAAAATACGTCTTACAGGGCACGTTTTCACTTTCTTAGAAATTGTTTTCTTTTGGTTGGAAATTAGAGTTTATGGATTTATTTTTGTCCGTGTTTAAGATAAACATTTTTATAGTCTTAAGGAATGTTTGAATTTACGGTGATGATGTGAAGCTCAGTGACCTACAAATTTCATCTGCCATGTGAGGATGGAGTCATTACTTGAGATGCCGGATCACATTGCAACTCAAGGTCCTAGTTGACAGTCAGTAATGGGTTAAAGTGTAACTAGGCCTTCAAGTTTACAAAGGTTACGCTATCAAGGGATGAAGTATAATTACGGCCCCTAGTTGACAATGGTTATATAGGCACGACATCGAGTTTCATCTCATCAAAGGAGGATGCTTTATAAAACTCATACAGAAGTCTAAGATCATAGTCACAGTGAACACAAGGGTCTTCTAGTATAATCAAGTAATTTGTTTTATCCGTCTCCGCTAAAAACGTTGAGCCCATTACTAAAGCCTGTGACTCAGTATAAATCTTGTTGCCACCAACTAAGTCACACATTTTAGTTAGGGGTGAGCGTTCGATCGAATCGAATCGAATCGAATCGAATGAAAAAATTTCGAGTTAATCGAGTTGACGAATCATATTTTATCATCCTAATTTGATTTGAAATTTTCTCGAATCGAGTCGAGTGAGATGGAATTCGAATCGAATCGAATCGAATATATTTGTTCGAGTTAAATTTTAAAAAATAATTTTGGGTCCTTATAACCACTATCACCCATCGTAATAAAATTTGTCCACCTTAATCAAATTTTATTAATTTTCATCACCTCATAATTTATTTATTAATCTTTTATAACGGTTAGCTTCTTTGCTTGCTTAGTTATTTCAATTATCTTCGATTCTTGTCACTATGTATTTTGGAATTAAAATATATATTAAATGTAAAATGTGATTTTTAATAAAAGTTATTTTAAAGATAAAATATGAATTGATACCAATATAAAATTTTAATACTGAATATTTTATGGCATAATTAATAATTCAATTTTAATATAAATATTCAATATGACTAAACAATTCAATAATATAAATAATATAAATGTGAAATTTAATTTAATAATATAAATAGTAGATATAAATAAAATTATTGCTATTTATGTTTAGTGATTTTTTGGATAATTTTAATTTTTTATTTGAGAGTAAAAGGTGAGGAGTAAAATTTAGGGGAAAATAAAAATTTTGGGGAATAAAAGTTTGAGGGAAAGTAAATAGGGAGTAAAATTTTGGAAGGAAAATATAAAAAAATTTGGGGGGATGGGTTTGGGGTAGATGGGAGGTGGGATGGGAAGGAGTAAAAGTTTTAGGGAAAAGTGGGAGGAGTAAAAATTTGGGGGAATAAAAGTTTTGAGGGTTTTTGGAGTAAAATTTTGAGAAAAGTAAATGGGAGAGTAAAATTTTGGTGGGAAATGGATTTTGGGTAGATTGGAGGTTGGGATGGGAGGAATAAAAGTTTTGGGAAAAAGTGAGAAGGAGTAAAATTTTGAGGAAAAGTAAAAGGTTTGGGAGTTTGGGGTAAAATATAAAATATTATATTTTAATATTCAATTATTCAATTATTGAGTTATTCAATTGAAAACTCAACTCGATTCGAACTCGAATTGAGAAAAAAATTGAGTTGACTCGAATAACTCGATTAACTCGAATAATTCGATTCGTTTAACTCGAAATTAATTTTTTTTCGATTTTTTCGAGTCGAATCGAGTTTTGCTCTCCCCTAATTTTAGTAATGGGCTCACCGTCTTTGGTGGAGAAAATTACTAATATTAAACTGGAAAGTCTCTATGCTTTTCGCTATGACTATGGTCTTAGACTTCTATATGAGTTTTATAAAGCATCCTCCTATGATGAGGTGAAAATCAATCTCGTGGCCACTTAACTACTATCAATTAGGGCCCTAGTTATACTCCATCCCTTGACGATATAACCTTTGTAAACTTGAAGCCCTAGTTACACTTATACTCGTGGCCATATAATCATTGTCAACTGAGATATTAAGTTGCGATGCGATCCCAACTTTTCAAGTGATGGCTCCATCCTCACATAACAGATGAAATTTGTAGGTCATCGAGCTCTGCGACATCACCGTGTACCCAAACACAATTTAAAATATCACTAGGTCTCCCTCAAAGAAAAAGAGAAATAAGTCTTTAAACTCGAAAGTTTCAACATGCAACCAAAAGAAAAAAAACAATTTAAAGGAGACGGTAGGCAAGAGAGATGATGGAGTAGAAGGAGGGAAACTCCCTTTTATATAGGCAAGGGGGCGAGGAGAAAAAAATTTCAGCATGCAATTTTATCTTGAGATTCCTAGGTTCTAGTGTCTGAAAATTATCTTGAGATTTTTGGGTTTTGAGCTATACAATTAGGGTTAGGGTTGAAAATGGTTGGGGAGAAAACACCCCTCGCAAGATGCGTTTTCAGCTAACATGGCAGTGAAAACGCGCCCTGCAGGATGCGTTTTCCCTGACATGTTTGATAGTTTAATGAAAACGCATCTTGCAGGGCGCGTTTTCACTGCATGTCAGCTGAAAATATGCCATGCGGGGAGCATTTTCTCTGCCACCATTTTCAACCCTAATCCTAACTGTGTACCTCAAAACCCAAGAATCCCAGGCAACATGTGTTAAATATGAAATTGTTTGATATAAGGGGGTATTATTCCCTATAAAATAAACTAAATACATTCTGTTGAGGTTCCATACTAAAATTTCGAGTAGATGTTTCCATAAGGAGACTTGGCTTTAGGAGAAGAGCGTTGTTGTTAAAACTCTGAATTTTGATATAGTTGTTCAAACAAAGGTAATTTGTTAAATCACGTGTAGGTGTTTTAATTTGGGTGATGCGTAGTCATATTTTTACTATTTTCTCGGTTTTAAAAATGTGGAATAAGCTATTTGGTTCAAGATGAGCAATGAGTCAGAGCTATTATTTATTATGACAGTCAAATTTGTGAAATCAAAATTGGGCTCGTTTTTGTATTAGCCCAATCTGAATATTTGGTTTTCAACCGAAGCATAAAAGTGCACGAGCTTCGATTGAAAATTAAGCGAAAAGTGGGAAGCTAGAGAAGTATTTTGAGATTGAAATATAGATATCTAATGTCATTGAACCCTGTTAGATATGACATATTTGAGATCGCAGGGGACATCCAGATCGAGACGGTGATCTGTTCTCATTGCTCTAGTGGAAATGTTGTACTAGAGTTATAAGTGTAACACCACTTACCCGGTCCAATCGTTAGACCTGAGTAATAAGATGCTACAGATAAATACAGAATATTTACATACAATTCATAATTCATAATTCAAAATTTCAATTTAATATTAATTAATCACATATAACATGTATCTCATGCAATACAACCAATTTTGGGTTTAAATCAAACTTTTAAAAGCTCCAAAATTAACCCGGTATCAATCAAAGATTGATTTGAAACACTTAAAAAAATAGGAAAGTTTTATAAATGGGGTCACACGAGCGTGTCCCTGACCGTGTGAAAGGCTGAGGCCGTATGAGGGTGGGACACACGACCGTGTGGACAGATCGTGTAATAGATTGACCCTATATGGAAATGGAGTCACATGACCGTGTGAACAAATCATGTAACTTATTATGGTCGTGTGGGTAAAAATGCAATTATTTAAAAATTTTCACACGGTTGTTTCGTCGGGTCGTGTAACAGGTTATGATCATGTGCAATTATACAAGCATAACTTTAATAGGTCACATGGGCGAGTGTCAGCTTGTGTAATAGCCTGATGTTGTGTCTTGGAATCGTGTGTGACACAAGGTTGGGTGGCACAAAAAGTGACTTTTAGGTCCTAAATCATACCTTAACATTTTCCAAACACAAACCATGATTTAAGGCATTAAAATACCTAACTAAAACCTGCATGAAACTCAATAAAACATCTATCAATTTACCATATTCATGTCATTACCAATATGTCTCAAATGGCACCTCAAAATAATCAATATGACATACATCACATAAACCATTCATGCAATCCTAAAATAGTTCAAAACCAACCTTACAAGCATACATTAAGTTTGCCAAACATCTAAGCCATTATAAGCACAACATTCACTACTTCTCAACTACTTATTCACCACACCTATTCTATATCATAATACCTATTCATGATTTAAGCATGAAAGCATATATATACCTAAACCATTCAACAAGATCATTGCCATCAAACATATATACATATATACTTATGATATTCAAAATGCCAAAACTCATTCAAATATAACATTTGCATAAACATATGACTTCCTAGGTACATGCCATTAATAACTAGAACATCACAAACACTTCAAGTTCGAGATTGTCGTTGGATGCTGATGTTGATGATCGAATAAAAAATAACCTAACTTGCTCACAAAAGCCAAAATCGTACGCTGGGTATAACTTAGTGATATTTCTATAATACGAACATTATAAAATAACATAATTCATTTAGAATGCATAAGTTAAAAACAATTGAAAATATACAATGAACATGTCAATTATACCATTTCTCACATTCCTTGTTCAAATCTATCACAAATTACTAATATAATGGCATATCAAATCCACTTCATATATAATTTTATATCTTAATTCATAAGGTAGCACATTTCATCTCAATTTCCAAATTCATGTATTCAATGAACATAACTATAATTGTTTCAACTCACCACAAATAGATATTCCATCTTACATTTTACTTCCATTTCATATTCATTTGTAATCTCAATATCAAATGCCACGTCTCATATTAGATTTTTTAGTCTCATAGATTCGAGGGCATATTCATCATCATCATTTCAATTATAAATATTTCGTTTTTACCATTTATCTCCCGATTAACTTGACTCGGACTCGGACGGATACACGAATCTAACCAACACACCAATTTGGCACCCAGTGCCTCATCAGTATAATCGAAGTAATTTGGCATCCAGTGCCTCATCGACTCATAGTCGAAATAACCTTGAACTCTTCCTATCCTATGGCATGCCAACTATATCTGCCTCTGTCTAAATAGTTAATAGGGTATCTGATACTCATGTCATTATTAATCAATAATATCAATTCACATGTACTTTCATCATGAAATTACTTATCCATATATATGGCAGCATAAATCATCTCAGTATGTATTCAATTACACATTTATATAAACATATACATTTTTCACATATATTCAATTTAGTCCTCCCTAACATTATCCAATTCAAATAAATAAAAAACAACTCATTATAACAAAGTGTATCACCTTATGTTCTTACCATGCATAAACAATTCAATATGCAGCAATTACAAAGTTGTTCGGATTATAGAAACACAAATTGTAAACTCCGAGCTATTCGTCGATGATTTTGTCTTTTCCTTTCTTTTTCGAGGAATCCGATTTGACGTTAGCTACGGATTAACACAAACATAGAAAATTATTAATACAAAAGCAATTTCACGTTAAATTGCTAATTGAAGCAAATTTTACATTTTATTCAATTTAGTCCTTCAAATCGAGACTAACTTAACTTTCAAATCTAACCTCAATTTTTCATGTTGATTTCACAATAGTCCTTATTGGACCTTCTATTTCTCATTTTTACCACATTTCAAAATTTGTGCATTTTGAACAAAATCATCAATTGACTTTACAATTTAGTCATTTCTCAACTCCAAACTTAAAATCTATCAAATTAACACCTAAAGCTTCAACTATCCATCAATAGCAAGTTCCTAAATCTTTAAAAGTTCTAAAAATAACACACTGGTCAGCTAGATTAAGCTTTTGGGATTCTGAAAACATAAAAATTACAAGAAAATGACTAAATTGAACTAACCAATTGAAGCTTTGAATATTTAAAACCCTAGTCATGCATCTCCCTTCTTCTTATTCTTCAAAGGTTCGAATATTGAAAGAAATGAGAGATTTTGGTTTCTCTTTCTTTCCAACATCACTTTTTATTATTCTTTAAATTTTTATTTTAATTTATTAATTTGTGAAATTTTATAACATAAAATTATGCCCACTAGCACACCACCATCCACTAAAAGATCCATGGTCGTACAATTGTTATTTAAAGCCCTTAATTTAAATTCTAATTGAAGTTTCTTTAGTAATTGCACTTTTACCATATTTACAATTTAGTCCCTCTACCTTAATTAATCACTAATTTGACAAAATTACCTAATTGAAATTCAATTTACTTTTAATATAAATATTTTAATAAAATATTTATGTGTCTAATTCTATCAAACGGGTCTCAAATCGCATTTTTATCACCACTAACTTTTGGGTCATTACAATATGCCTACTTTGTTGTGCGAAGGTGGCTGATTTTACGCCAAATTTTACAATCTAGAAGAAAAAAGTTTGACCAAGCGGTTGTGCGATTGATTCACATCATTGTTGCAAAGCTCCCACTAGGACTACCTAGAAACATCATCAATGGCAAGACATTCATCGATTCAACCCTCGACTTCAACTTCAGCGTACAGTCAAGCTTATTTGGTAATTGAGCCTTCGACACCCCCGCTTGATATTCTGTGAGTGCCTTTGTTTTCAACTTCGGCACACCGATGTTTAATGTCGATAACAGTTATATGGGCGTGTCATCAAGTTACATTGGTGAGCTAAGCAGAAGTGATTTTGGGTTTTACGCCGGGTTTATAAGAACGAATAACCTACTCCCTACAACTTACACCAGCAAAAGGACACCCAATCTTGGACATGCAACCGGGGTTGATAACGAAGAGGGACCCACAAACAAAGAGAGGTTTGAAATCGATAATAACCCAATATAGGAGTTTGGGTGGATGGTGCAAAAATTACAATAATTTTAGAACCAGGGTCCATTTTACGGAACCAGAAGACGGCGATTTTGATGGTGAAGGTCCGGATAATGCTGGAGGGATCGATCCAAGTTTCATGGCTTATGCACCCCACCTTACATGCCTAATGTCGATCTTGCTACTGAAGGTGGGTTAGAATTCCCAAAACTCCCTCATAAAAGACCAAGGCATGTAAGTTCGTCGATAACTTTTGACGACTTAGAGGTTGGGATGGAGTTTTCCTCCAAAGAGCTTTATTTGTTGCAGTGAAACAATATAGCATAAAGCATGGGGTAAAATTTCATGTTACAAAATCCTGAGCTGAGAAATATGAGGCGGATTACGTAATGCGTAGAACAAGATGTCCATAGAAAATCATGTTATTTGTGAGGAAAAAATTAGAGTTCTGGACGATCAGGAAGTATTCCACTTCACATACTTCTATTGTTGCAGGTCTGTGTCATGATTAACAACCAGTGTACCATTATAACATTTATTCAACATTGTATCACGTATGGTGACATAATTTGCAGGCATGTCGAATGATCATCTGAAATTGGATTCAAACATGATATCTGACTTTATATTACCCATGGAACGAGCAAGTCTTAAGATTTTGGTCCCAATTTTGATTGCACATATTTATAGCGAGTATGACGATTACACTGTGTCATGGTGGGCAAAAGAGAAGGCGTTAGAGAAAATGCATAATGGGTGAGAGAAATCATATAATGATTTGTGGCAATGGTGTCAGGTATCAGAATGTAATTGATCTGCAAATGGAGTTTGGGCATTTCCACGATTGCTTGGTCCATGGGAAAAGAGTTTTCCTTCATTTTTTTCTAAACTTTCAAGCAATGCATAACAATATTTTGGTACTATAAGCCATTGGTACAAATTGATGGCACATTCATGTATGGGAGATACCAACATTGGTTGTTGTTGGTTGTTGCACAGAATGGTAATCGAAAAATCCTGCCAATAGCTTTTGTAATAACACCCAAAGAATTCAGAGATGATTAGGATTTCTTTTTGACTAGTTTAAGAAGGCATATTGTGTCGTAACCCAATATATGCATCAGTTTTGACAAGGGAATTGAAATACATGCTGCAATCGATCTACGTGGAAGCCTCTGGGACCTTGTACACCATAGGTATTGTATACAACATATAGGGTCTAATTATTGGATCTGGTGCATTGAGTGTAGTATTTTTGTCTAAGTGCACTTGTAAATTTTTTGAACAAATTGGTTTTTGCATTAATAGTTTCTATGTTGTCCTCACATGGTTTTTGCATGCAAAGTAAGATGGAAGCAAATGTTACTCACTAGTTGTTTAATGTTTAACTAATACTAAGCGACATTAAGTGGTCGATCGTAATACAGAAAAATAACTTGTATTAATAAACGAAACTAAACATGTCCTTAGTCTAATCAAAATGAGAAAATCGATTGAAAGACTAATATGTCGTCTATCAAGTCTAATTAGGGAGATACCTTGTCTTGGGCATCGAAGCGAATAAATCTCAGAAGATAGAGACATAGATGTGATTGACTGGACTGATAGTACATTGGACATGACCTAAGCAGAATAAATCTTGAATCTATTTGTGGATTTATTCACTTGTGGCGTTCATAGTATAGCATGCCTAAATCCTGAGTGGATAGCGGACTATGTATGCGTGACTCGTACACTTTAATTTAAGTAAAAGCCTGAGTTCAAATAGATAAGGAATTGAAAGCTGGTGCGTTGGGTGTACGACTTCTGTATTATGTAGCGTCATTCACAATAGTGGAATTTATGGTCCAAAACATGGGTAAATGATATCTTCTCATTGGCATTACATTGTTGATGAAAAGTAAATATGGCCACGAGTTGTCTTTCATTGTGATGGATGACTTGATCACTATTTGATAGTGATTGACTTTTCATGAAGGAAGATTTACATGTTACCATGAGATTAAATAGGATCATATTGGGATAATAGATTTTATCCCAAATATATCAAGGATATCCTATATGGGTAGCACACTAATGACAAAGTCATTGGACGAACACTGAATAGTTGCTTTTGTAATGGTATGTCGTTAATGAGAGCTCAATCACGATACTATAGTAGAATGACTTCATGACTAAATGAGTTTATAATTAATTTGTTAAAATGTGGAACTTAATTATAAATCATTTGAGCATCAACTACGTATGTCCAATTGATCCCTCTGTTAGCTCGTTGTAACCAAAAATAAATTGCGTGTTTGGATAGAAATAAACAGAATGAATAGAAAAAGAGAAATGAGAAACATTCAGGAGTGATTATGGTTTTCTCCAAAATGGAGAAATGGAATCATTTAAAAATGAATGTAGGTTTCTAAAAATGGAAATAGAAATGAAAATGAAAATGAAAATGGAAACTTGCAATCCTATATAAGATTACTTAAGAAATGATGGAAGAATGAGTATATGTTTTTGGACTATTTTAAAGCTTGAAAATGAAAATAAATAATTCGGTCATAGTGAAAATGTTGAGTTGTGACATATTGAATAAATTTTCTCAAAATTTTACCAGGATAAAATCGTCAAAATTTTACCGAATGAGGGGGTAAAATCATTAAATTTTACTGGAGTAAAATTGGGATAAGAAAATTATTTAATATTTAAATATTAAAGTTTATTTTAAGAAATGGAAAAATTAAATCGGGTTAGATCACATTACAGAGTATTGGGTTAAAAAGGTATAAGAAGTACTTGTAATTGGACCTGATGTGATTGAGGCCCAAAACCCCTCATATAACATGAACCAGTAGAAATATAATGGTGAGTCGTTCATCCTTCTCCTACTCTAAGTAGGATTTTGTTTTTCTATTTAAAATAAACCTCAATAACTCTATGAGGGTTCAACCTTCTCTTCCTATAAATAGATGGCACCAGTAGGCTATTAACAGAACTTTTGAGAGATTGTTATTCTACCGAAAAATAGAGAGAATTTATTCTCAACTTTTAAATATATTTTTCATAATAACAATTTTACCCATTTCTATTAAAGAAAAGAAAATTTCCATTTTCACCTTAAAAGGAAAACTTTTCCTAATTCTATGTTTTGATTCAATTGGTTCGAGCCCACACTCGAAGTAGTTCGTGGTACAAGAATAGTAGAGAAGATCGTTTGGTTGAAAGCCAGAAAACATTAAGGATTCGTTTGTCCAAAAAACATAGGTACATATTTAGTTTAGGTTTATTGCTATAAATATCACAAACCGGGTCAATGTTCAAAATTTTAATTTTTCGCTATGCAAGAAAATCGTTTTCAAATCGGGTTTTTTCCAACACTAACTACATGGGCCGATACCATAAAGATGCAAAGTGACGACATGTCATTAACATGGGTATATTGTACATAGTATTTTCTATATCATTCTTTAACATATACATTGTAACACCCCAAACCCGGTCAATACGCCACTAATCGAATCTGATATGTCACCGAGGAAAACATTTTGAAAAGAATCGAATAACAATTAAATTTTGTGAAAACTCTTTGAAAATTTTATATTTGTAGAAATCAGTGTATAATAAGTTTAAACGGTAATTTACTTTGTAATTTCATAAATAAAACTTTAAAACTTAGTTGATAAATCATATGTTAGAAAACATTTATATCATTTTAAGAAAACTCAATTATTACTTTGAAAACCATTTGCATTTTGAATGTAGAAACTTAATATTTGGAAATCATTAAAATTGTAGAAAACACTTAATCTATATTTTACTATCAAACGATTTATATTACCCGATGGTAAGATTTTAAAACCATTATGCTTTTATTATTTTAGAAAACTTTGGGCTCAATTATTAAATTAACCAAATAATTTATAAGCCATATTTAAAACATATCCAAAGCATATAAATAATCCAAAAACATAATTAAAGAGGCCTTATTACAAACCCAAATAAAACAAAAACCAAATTAAAATAAATTAAAGTACCCCAAATCGAAGTTCATGAAAAATCAAATTTTTATTGCATGGCCTTCTCGAGTTCATCCGGCTCCTCATCCGCGATCTCACGAATCACCTGAAATGACAAAGGAGAAGGTGAGTCACCAAGACTCAGTGTATAAATCCTTCCCCCGATTAATGCAACATTCTTACACAATTTATAATCAAGCAACATATATAAATATATAATGCACCCAACCTAGCCATCCTTAACTCCTTTTCTACCCCGTGTGGTACCAAACCACTGGTGGTGCCAAACCACTGGTGACCCAAAGTCACGATATCCAATAATGTGATACCAAATCACTGGTGACCAAAGTCACGAATAATCAAGTTGTGGGGCCAACCCACGTGTGATACCAAATCACTGGCGACGATCCCATATCTCAAAAGTGGGGCCAACCCACAGTGATGCTAGACCACAGGGACGAGTCGCTATGAGGTGCCAAACCTCTGGTGTCCCAAAGACACAAATGTGATACCAAATCACTGGAGGTGCCAAACCTCTAGTGTCCAAAGACACGGATATCAAATCCTTCCCCCTCCACTCATATTCCCAAACCAATGTATTAAGAGTATCAATCATGCCATC
Organism: Gossypium rotundifolium; assembly: GCA_025506655.1. Lineage (NCBI taxonomy): Eukaryota > Viridiplantae > Streptophyta > Magnoliopsida > Malvales > Malvaceae > Gossypium > Gossypium rotundifolium. The sequence goes on along the minus strand of CP106723.1, from coordinate 35,695,817 downwards.
ATACTTTGATATGATCATATAACATATTTAAATAATAGATCATGATATCAATAAACATATATTAACATCATATTGAAACGGACTTACCCGAATCCTTGCACATACCCATCAAGGTATCTTATCAAAAATCTCATAGATTCCCACTTTAATAACATGTTTAGTTAATATGTATATAAATATATAACCCGAATTATAAAGTGTGTAAGATACACACCTGACACTAACGCAAGTACTAAAATCCGAAGATCTGATCTACCGCACTAGATCACCTTTTTCCTACATTTGGCCAAACCACAACCATAAGAAATACCATTCGGCCAACATCACACCTTAATCCCAAAAGCTTATGGCTTTTCAACCATCAAAAGAGATGAAGAACCGACAAGAGTCCTTACCACTTGACTTACCAACTTTTGATTGCTAGAGAGATAGGGCTTAAATCAAATGCTTCCAAAGTCCCAAAGAGCCTATAAGATTGATCGGTTCCTAATAATAGTTAGAATCTTGCAAACAATGCCCAAAAGTTCGGCCTTAGTCCACAAGAAAATGGCATAGAAAAGAGAAAAGAAATAATAGGAAATTCGGCCATGAACACTTACCTATCTTCCAAAACCGATTGAAGAAACCAAATGAAATCCTACTCTTGATGATATTCGGCCAAGAAAATTCAAAAAGGATATGAGAAGTTTCGGCTATGGTTTTTTGAATGAAGAAAACAATTGATATTTGGCTCAAAAGAGATGAAGAATTAGTATGGCAAAGAAAAATGAAAAGGGAAGAAAGATGATTCGGCTTTAGCAACCAATGAAAGAAAAATCAAGAAGAATGGGGAAGAAAGAGATTCGACCAAGAAGAAAGTAAAAGAAATGTTACAAGTGTTAACAAGTATGATGAGAAAAGAAAAGGAAAATGAGAACAAAAGAGGTTCTTTTTTTTTTTTTTTTTGTTAGAAAGAATTAAAAGATAGGAGGGAAGTTCCAAATAAGTTTCGGCCAAATGCCTAAGAGGAAAAATCAACAACACCTAAGGGCATTCGGCTATGGTTCACTATGGTGCACAAGAGAGAAAAATTGGTAAAGTTCAAAGGGGTTTCGGTTTTGACACAAAGCAAAGGTTGAAAGCCTACCAAGCTAGCCGAAAATGACTATTAACCAAAGAGAAATTCGGCACTAACTAGCTACCATCAAAACCAAAATTTGGTCACTCCCCCAAAGACCCCAAAACCGTCCAAATACATGGACTTCTAAGTCAAATCTTTCCACACAATTCTTTCCATAACAAGACACCCTACATCATGCCTTATGTTCTCCCATTAGCCTTAAAACCATTGATTTCTTTCCCAAACATCAAGCTTACCTTAAACTAATATTCAACTTGCCAAAAATTTTAAAGTCCAACTTACCAAATGCATAACTTGGCCGACACTTATAGCAAAGGTGCCTAAAAAATAAAGTCTTCCAAAATGCAACTCATGCTACTCGAACCTCTTCCCTCAACAACCCTTCATGCATCATAGCCACCTTGCCACTAACTCCTCATGTGCTAGAATTTAACACTTAAATTATCATAAGTGTCAAGATCACCTAATCCACTTCATTAAATTTTAAAAACTAAGAATTATTCTAGCTTCATAAATAAAATCAAGCCTTCATAAGGCTATGCTAAGCACACAAACAATACTACCCGAGCTAACACAAGCAACCAATTGATACTCAAATTTTTAGGATGTTACAATTCTACCCCCTTAAAAATAATTTCGTCCTCGAAATTACCTGATCAAAAGAGTTGAGGGTACTGCTGCCTCATAACATCCTTCGGTTCCCACGTAGCTTCTTTTACGCCATGATTCCGCCATAAGACCTTCACTAAAGGAACTGACTTCTTACGCAAACTTTCACGTCTCGATCTAGAATCTGCACTGGTTCCTCTTCCAATCACAACTGGACTCACCTCTAATTCCTCCACTGTCACAACATGCGATGGATCGTAACGATAAGGCGTCTAAGCATGGAGACATGGAACACATCGTGAATCGACTCACTTCTCTTCGGCAATTCGAAATGATAGGCTATCGGTCCCACACGTCTCAACACCTTATACATTTCAATGAACCTTGGACTTAACTTGCCTTTTCTCCCAAATCTTAATACCTTCTTCCATGGTGAGACCTTCAGAAAAACCTTGTCACCCACGGCAAACTCTATATCCCTTCGCTTGAGATCGGCATAAGACTTCTGCCTGTCTGAAGCTTTCTTCAAACGAGCCTAAATCATCTTAACTTTATCCTCAGTCTCTGCAACCAACTCTGGTCCTAAAATCTCACGCTCACTCAACTCTGTCCAGCATGTAGGTGTGCGACACCTCCTACCATACAACGCCTCATATGGTGCCATCTTAATGCTTGCCTGATAACTATTGTTGTATGCGAACTCAGCTAATGGTAAAAACTCTTCCCAGCTACCTCTGAAGTTCAAAACACATCCTCTCAACATATCCTCTAAGATCTGAATAACTCTTTCCGACTGCCCGTCAGACTGTGGATGAAATGCGGTACTGAAATCCAACCGCGTACCCAAAGCTTGATGTAATGCTCTCCAAAACCTTGACGTAAATCTAGGATCTCTGTCTGAGATGATCGACACTGGTACACCGTGCAACCTCACTATCTCCGCCACATACAACTTAGCTAACTTATGAAGCGAGTAATCCACCCTTACCGGAATGAAATGAGCTGACTTAGTCAGACGATCCACAATCACCCAAACTGAGTCCTTCTTACTAGGTGTAAGAGGTAATCCACTGACAAAGTCTATAGTGATCCTTTCCCACTTCCACTGTGGAATCTTCACCGGCTGAAGTAATCCGCATTTAAATGATGTCTGTTTTGACCTGCTGACACGTCAGACATTTACCCACAAACTCAGTTACCTCCCGCTTCAGACCTGGCCACCAAAATTATTCTCTTAAATCTCGATACATCTTGCTACCTCCAGGATGCATAGCGTATGGGGCTGCTATAAAAGTCCCCAAGAATCCTTTACCTCAACTCAACATCTTTCGCATACAAGCTCTCCTTGAAAACACAACACTCCATCACAGACAAACTATAATTCTCTAAACCACCACTCGAACTCGCAACCTCCGATCATTCAAACCATCATCTTCTAACTGCTTTTTCTTGATCTCGCTCTAACGAGTCGAAACTTGACTTGCAATTACGCCAAAGACTCCCATCGTCAGACAAACTAAGACGAGCAAACATCGATCTTAAGTCTGATACAACCTTACGGCTCAACGCGTCTGCCACCACGTTAGCCTTGCCCGGATGATACTCAATCGAACAGTTGTAGTCCTTCAACAATTCAATCCATCTGCGCTTCCTCAAATTCAAATCCTTCTGAGTCAAAAGATACTTTAGACTCTTGTGATCCGTGTAGACTATCGACTTCTCTCTGTACAAATAGTGTCTCCAAATCTTCGTAGAAAACCACTGCAACTAATTCCAAGTCATGTGTCGATAATTAACTTTATCCGTCTCAAGCTGTCGAGATGCTTAAGCCACTACCTTCCTTCCTCAGATCAAGACACATCCCAAACCAGTATGTGATGCATCATAGTAAATCGTGAATTCCTTGCCTGCCTCAGGTTGAATTAAAATCGGGCTTCATTAGAATCTTTTTCAACTTGTCGAAACTTTCTTGTTGCTTTTTAGTCCACACAAATGGAACTCCTTTCCTCAATAACTTGGTCATAGGTGCTGCTATCAAAGAAAATCCCTCGATAAATCTTCGTAATACCTCTGGACCTAGAAAACTCGAATCTCGAATGATCGACTTAGGCGGCTTCGAGTCCAACACTGCCTCAATCTTCCGAGGATCCACTCTAATCCTCTCGACTGATACAACGTGACCCAAGAAAGTCACCTCCCTAAGCTAGAATTCGCACTTACTAAATTTGGCATATAGCTGCTTTTCCCTTAGAATCTGCAACACTACTCGCAAATGCGCATCATGCTCCTCCTCTGACTTGGAGTATACCAAAATATCGTCTATAAATACTACAACAAACTGATCCAAAAACTACTGAAATACTCGATTCATCATGTACATGAAAGCTACCGGGGCGTTAGTCAATCCAAAAGGCATTACCAGAAACTCGTAGTGCCCATACCGAGTGCAAAATGCCATTTTATGGATATCAGTCTCTTTCACCTTTAGCTGGTGATATCCGGACCTTAAATCAATTTTAGAAAAACATTGCCCTTTAAGTGATCAAATAAGTCATCTATCCTCAAGAAAGGATACTTGTTTTTGATCGTCAGCTTATTCAACTGGCGGTAGTCTATACACATCCGCATCGTACCATCCTTCTTGTTGACAAAAAGTACCGGCACTCTCCAAGGCGAAACACTTGGTCGAATGAAACCTCGATCCAACAACTCTTGAATCTGAGCTTTCAATTCCATCAATTCCTTCTGTGCCATCCTATACTGAGCTATAAACACCGGCGCCGTTCGCAATGATCTATCTTGAATTCGACTTCACGATCCGGAGGCGCCGGAAGTTCTTACGGGAATACATCAAGATATTCTTTCACCGTTGGGACATTCCCTACAGTAGACTCCTTAGCCTCCAACGCACACACATGAACCATAAATGCCTCGCAGCCTTTCCTGACCATCTTCTCGACTTTCAACGTAGATACCACGTTGGATAGATAATCTCTTCTATTACCTATCATAACCACCTCTTTACCCTCATCTGTCTTCAACACCATGCGATTAGCAGCGCAATCCAAACTCGCCTGGTACTTGACCAACCAGTCCATCTCAAGAATCAAATCGAACTCCCTAAACGGCAGTTTCATCAGATCAGCTACAAACACTACCCCTTGGAGTTCTAGGGGTACATCCCTATACAGCTTATCTACTTCTACAGAGTGACCTAGAGGACTAAGTACTATCATCCTTTTAGAAGCAGTATCAGAATCTAAGTTCATGGTCTCTACTATGCTACTAGCAACATACGAATGCGTCGAACCCACATCTATAAAAGCAGTATATGGTGCACCAAAGATTAAAAACGTACCGGTTATGACGTTCGGTGCGTCACCCTCTTCTCGACGCCTCACTGCATACACCAAACCAGGCTGTCTTGCCTCAGTGTTACTTGTACCTCTACCCAATGCTCCGTGGCCTCGACCAGAACCATTACTTCCTCTACCATTACCACGACCTCTCTGTGGTGACGGTCCCTCCTTTCTCGAATCGAGCACGACCTTGACCTCGGGATCGATTCTCGGCTAGCTTACATGGACAATCCCTCACACGATGATCCAGCAAGCCACACTCAAAACATCCTTTCCCTCCGGTCCAACATTCACCCCAATGATATTTCCCACATCGATTACATTGTCTTTGGTCCCGATTAGCGAAGAATGAGGTCTCCAGATTGATTCTGCCCATTCTGCCTAGCCCTCTTCTAAGAATTATCGGCTGACCCGGATGATCCAAAACTTCTCTTATGTTTGTTTCTATCGTGATTCTGCCTTACAGATTCTTTTATCCCTTCAGCTATCTTAGTCTTTTCAACCAACGCAGCAAACTCTCGCTCTTGGTGTGGAGCAATCAGCAGTCTCAGCTCGTCTCTCAATCCATCATCGAATCGAACACATCGCTCATGCTCCGAAGCCACGATACCTCCAGCATATCGGCTCAGTCTTAAAAATTCTGCTTCATATTCTGATACGGACTTACTCCCTTGGACCAAACTTAGAAATGCCTTACGTTGCGCATCAATGTAACTAGACCCAATATATTTCTTCTGACACGCCTTTGAAATAGTCCCAAGTAAGATCTTCTACCACTAAGATCGTTCCTCACCGTGAGCCACCATCGATATGACTCATCTCAAGAAGTGACACTATCCCTTTCACTTTTCTTCAACATTCAGTCCAAGTCATCCATGATTCGCTCCGTCGCCTCTAGCCAATATTCGGCCGTACTGGGAGCTACACCCGAAACACCTCGAAATACCTCAGCTCCATTGGCTTGGAGTCGCTCAGGTACAGATTTTCGAGCTCCCGCGCCTCCACCTATTCCAGCTACTCTCTCAAGAACTCGCAGCATTGCTTGAGACACTGCGTCGTCCCCCGTTTGATCCTGAAACTCAACTCCAACCGCTGGTGGTGGGAGTGGTGGTACCTCATTCTCGGATCCTTGACCCGACCTCACTAGCTCAGACACAGCCATCCTACCCCTATCGTGTCCACGCATAACACGACCCCGACCTCGAGTGCTCATGTCTAAAGTCTTGACTTAATTGGTTTAAAAATTTTATGTATTAGTCATTATTCTATATTTTTAAAACACGCTTTATGAATAGTTTTAATAAGAGGTTGTTTCATGAGTACATCCAACCTATAGTTTTGAGTCTCTGAGTAGTTCCTACTACTATACAATCATACCATCATCATCATATCATCAAAATCAACAGTTTGAAGTACTTACTCAGGCGGATCGGTGTTTAAAACTCGGTGCCATGCCTTTCAAACCATATAATTTTAAACAATAATATTTTAAAACTATACTTTAAATCATTTTGGGCCTCGGGTCCACAACCGAGCTTTTAAACTTAGCTCGATACCAATTTGTAACACCCCAAACCCGGTCAATACACCACGAATCGAATCGATATGTCACCGAGGAAAACATTTTGAAAAGAATCGAATAATAATTAAATTTTTGTGAAAAACTCTTTGAAAATTTTATATTTATAGAAATCGTGTATAATAAGTTTAAATCGATAATTTACTTTGTAATTTCATAAATAAAACTTTAACACTTAGTTGATAAATCATAGGTTAGAAAACATTTATATCATTTTAAGAAAACTCAATTATTACTTTGAAAACCATTTGCATTTTGAATGTAGAAACTTAATATTTGGAAATCATTAAAATTGTAGAAAACACTTAATCTATATTTTACTATGAAACGATTTGTATTACCCGATGGTAAGATTTTAAAACCATTGCGTTTTATTATTTTAAAAACTTTGGGCTCAATTATTAAATTAACCAAATAATTTATAAGCCATATTTAAAACATATCCAAAGCATATAAATAATCCAAAACATAATTAAAGAGGCCTTATTACAAACCCAAATAAAACAAAACCAAATTAAAATAAATTAAAGTACCCCAAATCAAGTTCATGAAAAATTAAATTTTTATTGCATGGCCTCCTCGAGTTCATTCGGCCTCATCCGCGATCTCACGAATCACCGAAATGATAAAGGAGGAGGTGAGTCACTAAGACTCAGTGTATAAATCCTTCCCGATTAATGCAACATTCTTACACAATTTATAATCAAGCAACATATATAAATATATAATGCACCCAACCTAGCCATCCTTAACTCCTTTTCTACCCGTGTGGTACCAAACCACCGGTGGTGCTAAACCACTGTGACCCAAAGTCACGATATCCAATAATGTGATACTAAATCACTTTGGTGACCAAAGTCACGAATAATCAAGTTGTGGGGCCAACCCACGTGTGATACCAAATCACCGGCGACGATCCCATTTCTCAAAAGTGGGGCCAACCCACGGTGATGCTAGACCACAAGGACGAGTCGCTATGAGGTGCCAAACCTCCGTGTCCCAAAGACACAAATGTGATACCAAATCACCGGAGGTGCCAAACCTCCGGTGTCCAAAGACACGGATATCAAATCCTTCCCTCCACTCATATTCCCAAACCAATGTATTAAGAGTATCAATCATGCCATCATACTTTGATATGATCGATAACATATTTAAATAATAGATCATGATATCAATCAACATATATTAACATCATATTGAAACGGACTTACCCAATCCTTGCACATACCCATCAAAGTATCTTATCAAAAATCTCATAGGTTCCCACTTTAATAACATGTTTAGTTAATATGTATATAAATATATAATCCGAATTATAAAGTGTGTAAGATACACACCTGACACTAACGCAAGTACTAAAATCCGAAGATCCGATCTACCGCACTAGATCACCTTTTTCCTACATTTGGCCAAACCACAACCATAAGCAATACCATTCGGCCAATATCACACCTTAATCCCAAAAGCCTATGGCTTTTCAACCATCAAAAGAGATGAAGAACCGACAAGAGTTCTTACCACTTGACTTACCAACTTTTGATTGCTAGAGAGATAGGGCTTAAATCAAATGCTTCCAAAGTCCCAAAGAGCCTATAAGAATGATCGGTTCCTAATAATAGTTAGAATCTTGCAAACAATGCCCAAAAGTTCGGCCTTAGTCCACAAGAAAACGACATAGAAAAGAGAAAAAAAATAATAGGAAATTCGGCCATGAACACTTACCTATCTTCCAAAACCGATTGAAGAAACCAAATAAAATCCTACTCTTAATGATATTCGGCCAAGACAATTCAAAAAGGATATGAGAAGTTTCGGCTATGGTTTTTTGAATGAAGAAACAATTGATATTCAGCTCAAAAGAGATGAAGAATTAGTATGGCAAAGAAAAATGAAAAGGGAAGAAAGATAATTCGGCTTTAGCAACCAATGAAAGAAAAATCAAGAAGAATAGGGAAGAAAGAGATTCGACCAAGAAGAGAGTAAAAGAAATGTTGCAAGTGTTAACAAGTATGATAAGACAAGAAAAGGAAATGAGAACAAAAGAGGTTCTTTTTTTTTTTTTTTGGTTAGAAAGAATTAAAAGATAAGAGGGAAGTTCCAAATAAGTTTCGGCCAAATGCCTAAGAGGAAAAATCAACAACACCTAAGGGCATTCGGCTATGGTTCACTAGGTGCACAAGAGAGAAAAATTGGTAAAGTTCAAAGGGGTTTCGGTTTTGACACAAAGTAAAGTTTGAAAGCCTACCAAGCTAGCCGAAATGACTATTAACCAAAGAGAAATTCTAAGACTAACTAGCTACCATCAAAACCAAAATTTGGTCACTCCCCCAAAGACCCCAAAACCGTCCAAATACATGTACTTCTAAGTTAAATCTTTCCACACAATTCTTTCCATAACAAGACACCCTACATCATGCCTTATGTTCTCCCATTAGCCTTAAAACCATTGATTTCTTTCCCAAACATCAAGCTTACCTTAAACTAATATTCAACTTGCCAAAAATTTTAAAGTCCAACTTACCAAATGCATAACTTGGCCGACACTTATAGCAAAGGTGCCTAAAAATAAAGTCTTCCAAAATGCAACTCATGCTACTCGAACCTCTTCCCTCAAGCAACCCTTCATGCATCATAGCCACCTTGCCACTAACTCCTCATGTGCTAGAATTTAACACTTAAATTATCTTAAGTGTCAAGATCACCTAATCCACTTCATTAAATTTTAAATACTAAGAATTATTCTAGCTTCATAAATAAAATCAAGCCTTCATAAGGCTATGCTAAGCACACAAACAATACTACCCGAGCTAACACAAGCAACCAATTGATACTCAAATTTTTAGGATGTTACATACATTATTTGTATTCATGGATATAATATTTATTGTCATCGACAAGGTATGAGCTTGTTGAACATCGATTGCATGAAATGTTGGAGAAATTATGGGTTGTAAATTGACTCGGTGCGGAGTACTTTGATGGGATACCCAATGAGTAGTGGACACAATCATATGATAAATGACTACGATACGGGCACATGACAACGAACCTAGCGGAATGTATTGATTCCATATTGAAGGGGTCCGGTCATTTGACAGTAACCTCAGTGGGAAAAGAAACGTATTTTTGCTTAGCAGCCTTGTTTCCTAAGCGACTTGAGAAATATGATGGAAAGATACAAGGTCGTCACATTTGGTGCATGATAGCATTGAAAGATATTGGAGAACATGTACAAAGAGTGAACTCTATGTCTTTATTGTGTCACTCGCGTCCAAATCAAATATTTTGGGTTACGGAGTTCTATAGACCTGACGAAGGTGTTATCAGGGGAGCGTAGCGACTGTGGGAGATTTCAAGCACTTTGCTATCCATGCGCACATGCAATTGCGTCATGTGCCTTGGCATATATAGACTGCATGAGCTACAGTGATGAAATATACAAACTACACTACACATAAAATGTTTGGAAATCTGAATTACCACTTGTCCTTGATGAAAGGATGTGGCTGCCTACCTCGTGCGCTCCTTCCGAATTGGTACTAGATATTTACCTTGTCGTGTAATCCAAAAGGTCGACCGAACTCAACTCGGATACAAGACACTATGGATATTCAGAAGTGAACAGACCAACTAAGGTTATGCAGTTACTGTAGAAACCCGGGCATACTAAGCCAATATGTCCACACTTGGAGGGAACATCAAGGAAAGCACCTAATTAAAACACTAACTCATTCTCATTGATAAACATAAAAAACACACAAACAAACCATATGTTCGTTTATTCATTTATTTTTTCGGAAATTTGTAAGCTAATATTAATTATTGAAGTAAGATATATTACAAAATACGAAATAATTTTTTAATTTTTCTTGTACCTTGTGAATAAATCCTTACTTTTTGAAAAGATTGTAATAAATGGAGGCAAAAATTAAATGAAAAAAAACACAAATGAAAAAAAATTGGAACTAACCATACGATATAGTACAGTACAAACCAATTCAATAAATTTGTTGCGTATATTGTAAATAAATGTACATTTGGGATGTAAAATAAAGAATACAATTTGGTGTCAATGAAAGTGGAACAAGTACATTATAGAAGGAAACATTTATTACCACACAAATTAAAATTTAACAAACTAAAAAATGAAGTATTTGAGAAAAATTACAAATAACAAAATCATGGGCGTCCCGAATGTATGCCACAACTAGGTGGCAATCGGGTATGCCTAGGGTTTTGTCGAACAAGTTGGGGTGCTGAATCCTCATATTCATATCTATCTTTATCTTCACCTCGACCTCGATATTGATTTACATCTTTATCTCCTTCCTTTATGGTTGAGTGCGTTTGGGTCCTAAGAACCTATCTTACATCCTTCGTTGTATTAATAGGCGATTGCCAAGATGACCCACCTTAGTAAAACAATGATGTTGGGGATAAAATGTGAGATAATTGTATGGTTTTGCATAACTCGATTTGGGATAAAAGGTGAGAATAGTCAGTGATATCGAATACATTGGTGTTGCTAGAGACATCAACATGTAATATGGTCCAATAGGTGGTGGTGGTGTGAAGAATAGACTTTGAGAAGGTGTTGATGCAGTGAATGATGATGTATGTTGTGGTGCTTCTGTAAAAAAAATTAGGTTAGCACAAAAAATATGAACCACACTGACTAAGAGTTTGCACACCTATTAGGAGCAGATATTGATCCCCCCATGGCATGTCTCCCGACCTAGGATTGCTGGATGCTCGTTTTGACCTCCTAAGGTGACATTGCCTACTCCATTCCGCATCTAGCAGTAGATACAACTTGTCATTATGCCTTAACCAATCCATGTAATTTGCAGATGTCACCAAATTAGGTGTGAGAAATTATTCACACATTGGCAAGTAATCGTACCTACGTTGCCACATCTCGATATACATCTTATGGAATCTTGGTCAATCTTCCTCGAGTCTCCCCCGTAAGTTGATCTTATATAGGTCATCGAGATCTTGAGGTGACATTGGAATACGTTGCATACTCCAAACTACTGCATCACTTGGTCGAATTCGTTCATCTCGATCGTTGCAAAAATTATCAATGACATTTTGACGTTCCAGATGTTGCAATTGGCCAAAATGTCGATCGGGACGCATTATTGAATTCTCGGATCGACATATGACATCCATTCAAACTACGGTATGAATTTATTAATTTTAGCACAAATCTAATGTTTAATTTCAAATGTTGAAGTAAATATTATATAAATTTAAATTTCATAAACTAACCTCCTCTTCCAATTGTTGATATAATGCTAGTCAGATATCCTCAAGCTCGGTTGGTATACCTGTATGTCTCACGCGATAATTCCACCTATTCAAATAATATGTTATTTCAAAATTACAATAATGAAAAAAAATATTAGGATAATGATATTATCAAATAAATTTTACCATATTACGAGTGGGAATTCATAAGGGAACCTCTTAGGACCCTAAAAATGGTAGTCAATACCATGCCCACGATTGAAAAATGAGCTTGTAACAGTCGATTTTAACTTTTTCTGGTCTCGTCACCCAACACATCTCTCGGTACAATATTGCCAACACCATTAATCCCTGACTGACATGCCCCGCTTCTTTCAAGTCAACTAGTAGTAGTAACCACCTTAAATTTACTAGATTTTGAGATTTATCTAGCATAAGCAGACCCATGATCAACCTCAATATGAATGCGTGCACGAATTTTTCTTTTTCAACGTCACTAGTGGAGACATCGATACGTTTGAAGTTCTCTTCCAACCAACCCATCTCGATTGGCTATTTGTAAAATTGTTCGACACCTTCTCTAGTAGTTGCTCACATGTTGCACTCCAATCGGCACTCGCCACTCGCCACTCGCCATTGCCCCTATAACGATTTCCCCATTGACCGGTAGACCTAGTTGTAAACCAATGTCCTCAAGTGTAATTGTACACTCACCACAAGGAAGATGGAATGTGTATCTCGGGTTTCCATCTTTCTACGAAACCACTGATAAGTGGGGGATCCAATTTAGTCCCCCTAAACATGCGAGCCACGTACAAGAAGCTCACATCTCGCAAGTGTCTATGAATGGAAACCGATGCACTCACACTTAAATTGTGTATGTATGTCTCCAAAATCTAATATTCGGTTTGAGTATGTAAACATGTAGTATGGTTCAGTGTGTGAAGGTGGTGTGAAAAATAGACTTTGAAAAGGTCATGTGTAAAAAAAAAAAATATGTTAACACAAAAACATATGAACCATACTGACTGAGAAGTTGCATGCTCATTGGGAATAGATATTGATCACCCCACGACATGCTCTCCTGACCTAGGATTGCTGGATACTCTTTTTAATCTCCAAAGGCAACGCTGCCTACTCCTTTCCGTATTCGACAGTAGATACAACTTGTTGTTATGTCTTAACCAATCCATATAATCCATAGATGTCACCAATTCCGGTGTGATAAATGGTTCACACGTTGGCAAGTAATCGTACCTACGCTGTTACATCTCGATATATTTCTTATGGAATTTTGATAAATATTCCTCGAGTCTCCCTCGCAAATCGATCTTGTGTAGGTCATCGAGATCTTGGGGTGACGATGGAATACGTTGCGTACACCCGAACTACCACATCACTCGGTCGAATTCGTGCATCTCAACCGTTACAAAAATTATCAATGACACTTTGACGTTCCAGATGTTGCGATTGGCCAAAAAGTTGATTGGGATGCATTATTGAATTCTCGGATCGACATATGACATCCATTCAAAATATGATAAGAACTTATTTATTTTAGAACGAATCTAATGTTTAATTTCAAATGTTGAAGTAAATATTATACAAATTTAAATTTCATAAATTAACCTCTTCTTTCGATTGCTGATATAATGTTAGTCAAATATCATCGAGCTCAGTCGGTAAACCTCTGTGTCTCACACGATTATAATGTGATTTTAAGGCCTCGAGGGCTCGAATAAGGGATGATATGCTTGTATAATATTGGATTATGCTATGTTCATTGAAATGTTTTGAAATGAATGATTTAGGTTATGTTTATTCGATAATGCTCCGTAATCCTATTCCGGCGACAGATATGGGTTAGGGGTGTTATAGTTCTGATGTAGAGATTGAGGGAAAAGTGATAAGGTAGCCTGAGAGGTGGTTGTCAATAACATAAGTCTAGGGCCCTGTCCTAGCAAGCTGAAACACTTAGAGAACTGTGTACCAGACATGATTCGAAGACTACTAAGTAAAACCCTTGGATAGTGTAAAGTTGTCCCGAATACTTAAACTACATGGTGAGAGAAGAAAAATTCCATACAATTGTGCCTAAAGATAAGAGCCATTGAATTCTAAGAACCAAGTCACAACCTTTGACAGTTAAGACCATGAAATTAGTAAGAAATGCATACCTTTGGACCTCCCAATTCACTACTCGACAGACCCATTGAATTTCCAATTGTACTCCATTAGCAACCATGACTCGAAGTTTACAGGTGGGTTCAACTGGAAGTTGGAGTTGTTTCACCAATCAGGAGTCAATAAAATTGTGAGTGCTATCCAAGTCAACCAGTACAATGACTTCCAGGTGCCTTATTGTGGCTGACAATCTCATAGTTTCAAGGCCTTGAAAACCATTCAGAGCATGGAGAGACATCACATGTGCCACTGAATCCACTTCACCTTCTAGGATCTCTAATTTCTCAAAACAATCTTGAAACTCTACTGAAGAAAAGGCTAATTAACTCATTGGTTACGTCAACAGAAGGATCAATCACCAACTGGTATAGCTATGATTTAACACATTTATGCCCGAGTGTATACTTTGCTGCACACCAAAAACATAATCCCTTCTTTCTCTTATCATCCATTTCTGATTGAGACAGAGCCTTAGTAGTTTGTTTGGTACTAGGGAGCATGGGAGTAGTACCCCTTGGAATAATGGCATTCCCATGGTTGTGGTGAGATTTAACCAAAGAAAACAGTGGCTTAGCGTAACTAAAGGCTCCTGATGAGAGCACATTTTTTCTGGGAACTGGGACTAACAATATCATCTATTTGTAAGGCAAGAGTTAAAGCCTCATCTAGGGTTGTAGGCTTATATAGTCGCAAATATTACCCTATTTCAGTTTTAAGGTTGTGGACAAAAATACTCAACGCATAGCTATTCGGTAAATGTAGTTGGTTCAAGAGACTTACAAAGCTATCATGGTAGTGTTCAACCGTGCTTGTCTGCTTCGGAGCTACCAGATCAGTCATGGGATCTAAGAAATGTGCAGATCCAAATCGGTCCTGTAAGGCTCGAGCATAGTGTTCCCAAGTGAGTTAGTGGAGACCTCAATATCTTTGAGCAAAGAAATAGTGCCATTCAAGGGCTTGACCATCCAGATTCAATATGACCATCCGAACACTTGCTTGATGTCCAACATTCTCGGCCTCAAAGAATTGCTCCAGCTTGGACCACCAACTTCAAAAATTTGTTCCATCAAACCGAGGGCATTGCAGCTATAACATTCACCCTGCAGAATCAATAGTAAAGGCTCGTGAAAGAGTACCCAAGTGAGGTCCATCAGTTGGAGACATAAACAAACTGTCTTTAGGTGGAAGACCTGGTAGAGGAGTTCCCAGCAGTCCTTTGCCATGATCCTGACCCACTCCTGGTGCCCTAGTAGAGGACTGTCCCAAGTATTGGTCAAAAAAACAAATGTAACTTCGATCTAATCTCCCCACAGATTTCACCTTTAAAATCATCACAAAATTTCTTGAATCGAGCATCCAACTTAACGTCCAACTTAGCATCAAGTTTTTTGTCAATCTGGGAAAGCTCATGTTGAGAAGACCCATTTCCTTCTGTAAATGTGTAGTGATTCCATTGTTGACCATGAGAATCGCAAAGCTCTGATACTTTTGATGATGGATATTTATTTGAGCAGGAAAGATTAAGAAAGGCAAAAAAACACAGAGAAAAAATAGAGTGAAAATTTTAGAGAGAGAGCATGAGGAAGAAACAATTCATGTGTATGTTCATAACTACCTCACCCCTTTCCCAATTGGTCCATTAAAAGGGTAAGTAACAGACAAAAATTAACAACCTGGTAAGAGCCGTTTCCCAAAACTCTCCATTTTGAACATGGATGTAGTTTCCCCCTACACATACTATTTTACAAATAACCAAAGTTCCAATTTTGCGTTTTGTTACAAAACTGAAAATAACATAGATATAAAATAACTAGACGTTATTACAATTCATCCCATATCAGGTTAAAATATGCCGTTTGTGTTTATACTTCCACCAAATCTGAGATTTAAAACTACGTATGTTTCGTCTTATGTGACTAAAAAACCAATCTGGTATTGCCTTCCTAATACGAAAAATTAATTATTGCTTGCTAAATAAAATCAGTGGTCTATTGTAAGTCACAAAAGTGGCAAACTTTTTCGATGCTTTAAATATTTGGGTTCACTTTAATATGGAGTTTATCCTATTTTGATCATTCTAATTTTTTTTTTCAATTTCGATCCCAACCACGTCAATGACGAGCACTAACCCCCATGTCCCAAGTACTTCCTCGACTACCAGACCCTTCCACTTTCACTACCTCTTTATTCTCCACCAACATCTTCATCGACACTACTGATGAAGCTAAACGAGAACGAGTTATTTGCGATGGAGATCATCGTTAATACCTTTAAAGAACTTGAAAAAGAGTACGTGAAACAGTACAAAAGCAATAAAAGCAATGACAAAATGTGGTATATTGACCTAGTTTTCATCGTTAACAAGTTAAACTCTGATAAAGCTAAGAGAGGACAAAAATAGTATTGTTTCGAAGAAAAAAAAAGAGAACACATTTTTTATTGTAGGTATGGCAAAGCTCGAAAGAACCTAGCTCAATGATTTGCTATTTAGTTATGATAATGGGCACATAGACTTCAATGGGTTAATTTAGGGTTTGGTGGGAACAATGGTTCACGACAGTGGCAGGGGTTTGGAAAATAGTGAGTGGCGGAGGTGAGTTAGGAAGCGACAACGAGGGATTTTAAAAATAAAAAAAAAAGTAAATAAGAGAAGAGGACAACAACGGTGAGTGTGGTCGAAAAAAGTAATCGAAGGTCGAACGACGGTGCTGGAGCTTAGCAGTGGAGGCCCAAAAGGGATGCCATGTTTTTCAGTTGAGAGAAGATTGTTTATAAATCTAATCTGTTAGTGATTAATGAATGTTTTCACAATAGTGACTAATTCGCATAATTATTTTAATCGGAGTGACTAAATTGGAAAAAAAATAGAACGAACAAAATAGAATAAACCCTATTTTAAAGTGACCATAGGTGTAGTTTACCTAGACCTGTTTATGGGTCTGGTCACCCAGCCCGACTTGAAGGCCAGCCTAAAATGTGTGAAGGTTTGGGTAAAAATATAGGCCCGAAAAATGGGCTTAGACAAAAATAAGGCCCGTTTAAAAAAGGATCGAGCTTCGAGTAAGGCATTGTTGGCCTAGGCCCGGCCCGAATTCACTAAAGGATAAAAAAAAATCTATTTTTTGTTTTTAATATTATTTTCTTATTGTTTTCTCCTATTTTACTACCATTTTAGTATTATGTTGCTACTATTTCATTGTTATTGTTTAGATATTGTATAAAACTTATTTTATTGTTAATTTTGTTATTATTTTAAAGACATTTGTTAGTTTTGTTATTATTTTAGAGGCATTTGCTTATTAAGTTGCATCTATCTTAGTGTTATTTAAGTATACATATTTTTAAAATTTATTTTCAATTTGTTGAGAAATATTTATTTTGATATTTTTTTATTATTTTTGATGTATTATATATATTTTAAAATTATATAAAAATTAATTTGGGCGGGCCGGATCGGGCCGGGTTTTAACATTTTCATTCGGGTCGGGCTTGGACAAAATTTTAGGCCTATTTTTGGGCCAGGCTAGGCTAAATTTTTAGTTGAGCACGGCCTGGCCCATGCACACCTCTGAGTTTACCCTAATATTTTTACATTTTTTTGGTATATTTTAACTTTAGAAATTTGTTTACAATTTAAGGAAAAATATATGAATTATTTAAGTTTTTAATGACATATTTTAACTTTTAGATTTTGAACTTTTGAATTTTTAAAAATTTCTCATTTTCTTTTTTCAAATTTAGTTGATTTTTGAATTTATAAACTTTTTTTTTTAAAATAAAAATTTGACTAAATTACTTAAAAAGGCCCTTTTTCTACATATTTACGAAAATGGGCCGATTATAAAGGGCCGTTTTTTGCAAAACGCGCTTATGTGGCCGCATTTTAGGGAGAAAAAAATCAAAAATCGCTCCATTGATGAAGTGTTTTTCGCCACGTCAACAAAACGCGCTTATGTGGAAGCATTTTGCTGACGTGGCAAAAACGCTTCCTCAAGGGAGCGATTTTCTTCGTGTTTTTAGATGTTAGGGATATTTGAATGTTTGGTCCATATGATTTTTTGGGTTTTTTAGGGTTAGGGTTTTGGTAAAATAAGTTAGGATTTAGTATTTAAGGTTTTATTAAAACAAGTTAAGGTGTTAGAGTTTTTAAAAATAAATTAGGATTTAGTGTTATTTTATAAAAATTATTTAAATTAGAGTTAATGGTTTTAAAATAAATTAAGTTAGGGTTTTAAATAAATTAAATTATGGTTTAAAAATAAATTAAATTAGGGTTCTAGGTTTAATAAATTAAGGCTTATATTTTTAAATAGATTAAGTAAATTAATGTTTTAGGATTTTAAATAAATTAAATTAGGGTTATGGATTTATTAAATTAGTGCTTATGTTTTTAAATAGATTAAGTAAACTAGGGTTCTAAGGTTTTAAATAAATTAAATTAGGGTTTTGGGTTTATTAAATTAGGGTTTATAGTTTAGGAATAGATTAAGTAAATTAGGGTTTATGGTTTTAAATAAATTTAGGGTTTAGGGTTTATGGTTAAAATTAAGTAAATTAGGGTTTAGGGTTTTAAAAATAATATTGTGTTTATTTTTTAACATAATTGACTATTTTTACCCTGAAAAATAATTTTGAGAAAACAGTTCTGAACAAATAGTGTCAAAAATGCTTTAAGCATGATGCATTGTCAGCAAAAATACAGAAAAAAGCTACCACGTGGACGTTCTTTTGCTATAGTAGTTCCTAAAAAAATAATTTTGAGAAGACGTTTCTGAACAAATAGTGTCAAAAACGCTTCAAGCAGGATGCACTGTTAGCAAAATTTCTGAAAAAACCTCTCACATGGACCCTCTTTTTCTACAGTAGTTCCTGAAAAAATAATTTTGAGAAGATGTTTCTGAACAAATAGTGTCAAAAACGTTTCAAGCAGGATGCACTGTAAGCAAAATTTTTGAAAAAAAGCTCCCACATAGACCCTCTTTTTCTACAATAGTTCATGCTTGGCTTTAGGCTATAAACAAGGCAAATATCATTCTCAGGTTGCATAAGTTTCAGCAAGAAAAATTAGAGAGGCTAAGCAGAATAGAAATTAAAGATGAGTGAACGTATTAGTGTTGTTATTTACTATGATGGTAAGGTCCGTGTCATTGAGAACGGTGTTGTTTTTTTTATCAGAGAACACAATGCGAATGGCTTTTAACCAGAGTATAGATTTTATAGAATTTCATAAAAGAATTAGGCGTAAAATCTTCAGAACGACGCTAAGTAGGGTTTATTTTATTAAGTATCAATTTTGTGCTTCGATTGATCTCGTGACATATGACTCATTTGATATCAAATGTGTTCGTAGCTTTGAGGCGATGGTGCAGACTTATCTCGCTAGTGGATCACCCTATCTTGAGTTATATGTTCAATTTTCATCGCCAAATGAAACATTTGGGACTTCAACATCAACTGCTGTTCGAGAGGAATACACAAACCCTAGCCGACACTCCGTTAGTGGGAGGCAGAACATGGAAGCGCCCGTGTTTGGTGGCAGTATGAAAAACACAACTCCTGCACGACACTCGGTTAATGGATGGGACATGCATATCAGTGGGTTAATGTTCGACGCTTGGAAATACGTATTGGGGAACGACATCAACTTCTAGTGGTTGGCAATCCACATATGATTAGGGACGTTACGAAACATCCAAAAGAAGGGATGATGTACTCCCTACGACGTCCACCGGTGAGGGACCTCTTACGTTGCAGATGATGGTGGGTTGGATGATGAGTCCGATGTGGATCCACCTCAAGAGCCCGACCCCAATAGTGTAGAAGTTGTATTATTTTCTGAACCGGAGCCTGTTCCATCCAAACCTAAAGACGTTGAAGGGGTTCAGATGAAGAAGAAGAAGATTTACGATTTAGGGCGTACTCGTCTCCAGCCCACATGCATAATGTCGATATATTGGCAGGTGATGCGTTGGAGTTTCCAGAACTACCACATAGAACGCGTGACCGTATATGTTCGATATTAGATTTGGATGATTTGGAAGTTGGTAAGGAGTTTTCCAGTAAGGATAGTTTTCTTGGTGCTTTGAAACAACATATCATCAATCACGGGGTTAACGATAACGTGGTTAAGTCCAAATCTGAGAAGTTCGAGGCCAAGTGTGCAGTGCAAGATGGTACATGTTCATGGAAAATAATGGCTTCTTTAAGGAAAAAGACAGGCTTGTGGGAGATAAAAAAACTACAAAGGTCAACATACCTGTGTTACCGGTACAGTATCACTGGGTGTTTAGGGTTTTGAATAATAATGTTATTATTTAATGTTGCATTATTTAACGTACTTCGTTGAAAGGTGTTTCACAATATCATCCCAAGATGGATTCAGGCATGATAGCTAGCTTAATACTACCTATTTTGAAGGCGGGTCCCACGACTTCTATGTCATGCATAATTGCCAGTATTTGTAGCCAAATGAGGTACACACCTCTTACCACAAGGCTTGGATAGCTAAGCAAAAGGTGTTAGAAAAGATGTATAGTGGGTGGAATGCTTCATATAATGAGGTTTGACAGTGGTGTCAGGTGTTGGAGAGGTATGTCCCTGGTTGCATAACAGACCTTAAAATGGTCCCTACATACTAAAACGACTGATTTCTCCGTGGATGCCAAGTGTTCAAACGTCTGTTCTAGAGCTTTAAGCAATGTCGGGGTGCATTTGTGTACTGCAAGCCATTGGTACTAATTGACAGTACATTTATGTATGGTAGATATACCCATCGGCTATTGCTAGCTGTGGCACAAGATGACGGTGGGAAAATTCTCCCAATTGTGTTTGCAATAACAACAGGGGAGTCAGTTGATGATTGAGATTTCTTTCTTTCTAGGTTAAGGAGACATGTATGCCCCTAACTTGATATCTGCGTTATATTAGATCGAGGTACTGGAATTCTAGCAGTAATTGAGCGACATAGAAGCCTATGGGATTGCACACACCATCGGTATTGTTTAAGGCACGTTGCATCCAACTACTACGGGCAATATCGGTCTACGATTGAATGAAAGCAAGTGACCAACATGGGTATTTAATATCTATTAATATACTTTCGGTTGTAATGTTCAATTTATTCTGAATGGAATATTGGTATGTAATTTTCGCTATCAACTTATATTGGCAGGGTACGAGATCAATAATGATCATTTTCATGAGATGTTGGGGATTTTGCGTTCAGTTAACGATTAAGGCGCAGACTACCTCTGTAACATACCAGTGGACACAAGCATACGACGGTGGCATACGATATGGTCATATGACCACAAACCTAGCTGAATGCATAAATTCTATTCTAAAAGGAACACGTCATTTTCCAATAACCTCGATTGTGCAAGAGGTATATTTTCGTTTGGCGGCACTATTTTCAAAGCGAACAGCGAGTTATAAAGGCTAAATGCAGGGAGGCCATGTATGGTTACGAAAGGTATTGTAAGAAATTAACAAGGCGAAGGCGCGGGCCAACACGATGCATACTTTGTGTCACGATCGTGACAACTTATGGTTTCGTGTGACGGAGTTTGATAGACTAACCCAATATATTACTGGCGAGCAATATCGTGTACACTTGATAAATAGAACTTGCGACTGTGAGACGTTTGACGCACTTCGTTATCCATGCGCTTATGCAATTGTAGCTTGTCAGAATCTCCGTTTGGATCCCATGAGATATGTCGACGAAGTGTACAAAGTAGAAAATATGTACAATATGCGGAGACACGTATTCCCACCGTCCCAGATGAACGTAAGTGGCTATCTGTATCGCTTGATCCGTTTAAGTTATTACCGGTTATAGAATTACGTCGCAAACCAAAAAGTCGACATTGCTCGAGTAGAATATGTAATAATATGGATATCCGGGAAATAACGAACCAACAGAAGTTGTGTGGATGGTGTAAGAACCCAAGTCATACAATTCGATCATGTTCAAATCGAAATAGTTGATAATTGCTGTAATGAAACGATGTTGCATTATTTCTATTCCGTCTTGTTCAAAAGAACTTATATTTTATTAAAATTATAAAATAAAAAAATTAATTTACTATTAAAATATAAAAAAACTTCTTTTTTATTAAATGAAACAATATAGAACCAACTTCTACAAATATATTAAAAACAAATCAATGTATATGTCGGATGGAATCAGTGCCACATGGGGATGGACGACGATTACACGCTGAATTCCTCCTTGGTTGCTCCGGCGGGGGTTATGGTTGCTCCGGTTGTGGGTGTTGAGAGGATGACCCACCTTGGTAGAATAAAGAATGTGGAGGTGTTTGCATCACACACGACGAAGGTGTTTGAATCCCATAAACCGATGGGGAATGGTAATGAGATGAGCTCCCAGACGGTGCCTCGTGTGATCCCTCTGGCGGCGATGGCCTATATATCATCGGTTGAGTCAGAGTCATCGGGAAAGGAGATGCACCGGGTCATGCATTCCAACCTGGCATAAAACTGGGAAAAGGAAACATATATGGGTTAGGATACATGTAAGGGCTAGGATATGCACCTGGTATAATCTGAAGCGGTTGTGATGTGGGTGTTGTAGGTTGAGGCATTGGGTCTGGTGATTGTGTGGGCTCTGTTGATGGGCCAGGTGATTGTGTGGGCGTTATTGATGGGCCCGTGCCATTATCCATTCTCCTTGGATTTAAAGGGCCCCGTCGTTCCCTTTCCACACGGATTTGTCGATACCTCTGCTATTACAACAGTAAATATGGCTTACCATAGATCCTAAACTATGGCATGTAATTCGGGATGCACGCTAACTCTGAGACGATGATAGGTTCGCGATCAGGTATATGATCTTATCAGTTTTCCCAAATTTCGATATATTCCGACCAAAATAATGACAAATTCTTATTTGTTAGCCGTAAGTCGATTTTGTGCTGCTCATCGAGCACCTCAAGTTCTTCAGGAATCGATTTTCAAAATCCAAATTGTCGCTACACTCTATCCGCCTGGTGCAGCTCGATAGTAGCATAGTTGACTAATGGGACCTTAACATGCCAAATGTTCGGATTTTGAAAGAATTCTTCTAGAATTATTGCCCGTATTGCCGGATCCTCATACGGTGTCCATTGAAACTATATGAACGGGATAAAAATATTAGTTATATACATAATACTAAATACTAAATACTAAATATGAAACGACTATTTTAATTATATACATAATACTAAATACTAAATACTAAATATAAACGACTATTTTATGTATATATATTTTATTTAATACTTACTTGCGCTTCCGAATAGCTGGTCTAATAGAAGTCATATATCTTCAAGAGCGGTAGGATTCCAACATAACTCACGGATGGTTCCACCTAATTAAATAAATTTTCAGCATACAATTTTATTTTAAATATATGGAATAATTGTAAAATCAAATAAAAAATTTACCATGTTATGAGTGGAAATGTATATGGGTGGTTCACTGGAGGATGTAAAAATGAAAAGCAAAACCGAGCCCATAATTGTAGTAGTGATAGACAACCTCTAATTTTTGCTTTATTTGGTGGCGTCGCCCCACACATATCCCGGTACAATGTTGCCAACACAGCAGACCTCCAACAAAGTTCGCTAGCTGCGCTAAAATCAATGAGTTTCAGCAGTCACCTCAGATGTACGAGGTTTCATGACAAGTCTGGCATCAAATAACTTCCAATCATCTCAATGATGTATGCTCGAGCATATCGTATTCTTTCTAATTCAGTCGAATCATTCCCCAGCTCCGGGAATGTGTCTCGTAACCAATCCATCTCGATCCGACCTTCGTAAATATTATCCGGAATCGCACCTAAAAGATCATAGCATATGCCTCTCCAATCAGCAGATTGAACTGACCCGGTGAGTGCGGCCTCTTCCACCGGCAATCCTAATTGTAACTGGACGTCCTCCAAAGTGATAGTACAATCTCCGCATGGAAGATGGAATGTGTGCGTCTCAGGTCTCCACCTCTCTATTAACGAGCTGATGAGTTTCGAGTCCAACTTACACCCCAAGCTTATAGTGGTCATGTGCCAAAAACCCGCTTCCCTTAAGTAATTTTCTATCAACGGTGATGGCGGACCAGACATGTTACGAATATAACATTGTAACACCGATCTATGATTGTTATAAAAATTATAAAATACAAATTAATTAAAATTACATAAATGAAAAAATATTAAATAATATTCAAAAATTAAAATGAATTAAAATTACATAAATGAAAAAGATATTAAATAATATTCAAAATTTAAAATAAACCGTTGTCATTTTCATTTGTTTGACGGAGATATATTTATGATTGAGACAAATTAATTCCCCGGTTATTGCTAACACGATAATATATTTTTGAAATTATAAAAAATAATACTAATTTAGAAAAAAATAAAAGTAAATAACTAATTATAAAGAGCTTTGAGAAATTTAATAAGAAATTTGAGAGCTCTAGGGAAAAATCGTAGAGAATTTTTGCTAAATTGTTAAGAAATTTTGTGTGAAAATAATAAAATGGGAGGGAGTTTTTATAGTTTTTTTTTTATGGAAGCCCCCAACGGTCAAAAAAATTTAGTCATTAGGGTTGAAAAATCTGCCAGCAAAGTGCGCCCCTAAGGGAGCGTTTTTTGCCACGTTAGCAAAATGCGTTGATGTGGAAACGTTTTGCTGACATGGCAAAAAAGCTCCCTTAAGGGCGAGCTTTGTTGACACTTTCCCCCTAAAACGCGGTCATATAGGCGCGTTTTATAAAAAATGACCTTTTCTGATAAATAACGTTTTAATCGACTCATTTCCGTAAATTTACATAAAAATGACATCTTTAGGTAATTTAGTCTAAAAATTTGAACTACCAAAAGATGCTAAAATTTGTGATATATTTGGATATCCAACATCACCATGTAATATTTCTAAAAAAAAAAATCGAAATTGCATAAAATAAAACTTAAAAAATAAAAAGAAAAGAAAAGAAAATTCTTCCATTTCTCCAAAACATTTTTATTAAAATTTCTAATTTTCACATTTCAAAATCTTTAAGCAAAACACGTTTTCATTTGCTATTCTACTTTTCCACCATGAACGCACACTTCTTCATTGGAAAACGATACCACATGATTCCCCGTTTGAATCCTTTGGCTACATAACACTCCATAACCCTTCTTCAACTTCCTTCATACTGCAATCTCTCCTTGTCTTCTTCTTTACATCACATGGCAACTTTGAGACGCAGTTCCCACATCCTTGTTTTCCCTTTCCCAGCGCAAGGCCACATCATCCCTCTCTTAGATTTCACTCATCGCTTAGCCTTAGCCGCCACTGCCATTGATCTAACCATTACCGTCTTAGTCACCCCAAAGAACCTCCCTTTCTTAACCCAACTCTTCGCTGTCCACCCGCGGATTCAGCCTTTGGTCCTCCCTTTCCCTCCCCACCCTTCCATCCCTTCCGCCGTCGAAAACTTAAAGGACCTCCCTCAACGGTGTTTACCTGCCTTAATGCATACCCTCGGCCAACTCTACCATCCTTTGCTTTCCTGGTTCCAGTCCCATCCTTCGCCTCCTTCGGCCATCGTCTCCGACATGTTCTTGGGCTGGACCCAACGTTTGGCCTCCCGTGTCGGGGCTAAACACATAGTTTTCTCGCCTTCCGGTGGCATGGCTTTGTCTGTTTTGTATTCCCTGTGGATGGAGCTTCCTAGGCTCGATGATCCTCGTGATCAGACGGCTGTCGTTTCGTTTGATAAACTTCCGAATTGTCCGAAATACCCTTGGTGGCAAATCTCTGGGTTGTATCGAGCTTGCGTCGAGGGAGACCCAGCCATGGAATTTATCAAAGATATTTTCCACGCGAACATCCAGAGCTGGGGCCTTGTGGTCAACTCCTTTAATCAACTTGAAAGGCCTTATTTTGAGCATTTGAAACGGGTGATGGGCTGTGATCGAGTGTGGGCAGTGGGACCCTTACTCCGTCTCCATGACCAAGATGATCTTACCGTGGCCGTTCATAGGGGTGGGTCCAGCTCGGTGCCGTTGGAACACTTGCTGACGTGGCTTGACGCGTGTGAAGATGGCGAAGTCGTGTACGTTTGCTTTGGTAGTCAAGTCGTGTTAACCAACGATCAGATGGCGGGTGTTGCATCCGGGTTGGAAAAGAGTGGTGTCCGTTTTATATGGTCGATCAAGGAGCCTTCTGTGGAACACGTGGTGGAAAATTACGGAATGATGCCAAATGGGTTTGAAGATCGTGTGGCTAACAATGGACTCGTGATCAGAGGGTGGGCCCCGCAATTCGCTATACTGAGTCACCGAGCAGTTGGTGCATTCTTAACTCATTGCGGGTGGAACTCGGTGTTGGAAGCGGTGGTAGCTGGCGTAACCATGCTGACTTGGCCATTCGGAGCCGACCAGTTTGTGGACCAAGCATTGTTGGTGGAAGAGCTAAAGGTGGGTAAGAAGGCATGTGAGGGACCACAAACAGTGCCGAATCCAGAGGATTTGGCCCGAGTCTTGGCGGAATCAGTGAGGCGGGAGAAGGGAGTTGAGAGGAAAGGAGTTATGGAATTGAGAAAGGCAGCATTGGAAGCAGTAAGCGAGGGTGGCAGCTCGGCCCAGGACATGGAAGAGATGGTGAAGCAGTTATTTTCTATGCAAGCCTAGATCTAATGTCGTTTTATTACGAGCGACCCTATTTTTCATTAAAAAAAAAATTATATGAAACAGTAATGTCGCGTTATTTATATTTTTTTAATAATTTTATGTCATATTAATATTTTTATCTTGAAAATATTAAATCCAAATTAAAATCTTAAAATTCAGAATAAGAATACTAATGTGTCATAAAACTATTAGAAAAAGATAATATCTCTATTTTATATAATCTTTTTTATTTTTCATGTTAATATGTTAGTAGAGATTCCATTACCTAATTATAACATTATATTAGTTGGGACTATGAACTCTTTTAGCAATTATGTGGACTTCAAATCAAAACAAAAGTTATATGTCACTACTAATTACATAACAAATTAACTATGTGCCCACACTTTTACATCATGGATGTATTTGTAAATGAATTAATTAATTGATGTTTAAAATATAATAATTTTAAGGTCAATAAATTGGGGTTTTTTTCTTTTTTACAACCAAACACGCCCTATTCCCATTTCCACCGTGAAGACAAAATATTTTCCTACGCGCACAGAGGGGAGAACAATGGCGTTCCTTTGCAAGGGTTTTTTAAGAGCAGTAGCTAAAAGAGGTTTAAGTTCCCAATTTGTTCAAACCCCTTTTAAATCTCAACGCTCGTTATCGTCTTTGGATCCTCTTCCAAACAAGCTGCTTCAGTTGCCCAGCTCATTAATCAAGTCTACCCTTTATTCAGCTACTCGTTTTCCCCAAGATAATCCCCACTTTTCCTGGGATTCCCTCCTCGCCTGTCTCCCCTCTTTGTCATCTGACAAGGCTCGGCTTGTAAGACCCTAAAACCCATTTCTCTTCTATTTTTTGCTTTTTCCTTTCTTTTATTGACAGATGAGATTGTTTTGGCTGCTGAGATTTTTGAACATGAATGCGTTCAACAACCCATACCCTTCTTTTATTTATGTTGTTCCCACTCTTAATTTTCTTCTACTACCTATGTTCGAATCATATTTAAGTTTGGCTAAAGAAGATACGAATCCCCTAAATACCCCAAATAGACGATCTAACTTACAAATAATTGAACCTGATTTACATAAAATAGCTACTTAACGATGGCTTAATTTACTGAATGAATGCCTTTATTTCCCCATTATTTAACTTAGATTACTATTTTATTGCTCAGGTTTTGGAATGGAAATTAGAGAAAATGTTGAAGGGAAATGAGAGAGATTACGATCAGTATTTGTATTTAATGTCTCTTTGTGCAAAGATCCGAAATGCTTCACTGGCAATGCATGTGTTTACTTCAATGGAGGTTCATGAGATTAAACCCACAACTTCCCTTTTCAATTCCCTTATACACGCCTGTTTGTCTTCGAAAGATTCGATTACAGCATTGAGCTTATTCGAGATTATGCAGAGTTCAGAGGATTATAAACCAAATGATGAGACTTATGAGACCTTCATAATTGGGTTTTCGAGTTTAGGAAATACCGATGCCATGAAAAGTTGGTACTCGGCAAAAAAAGCTGCCGGTTATTGTGCCACTCTTCAAACATATGAATCTCTTGTTTCTGGTTGCATTAAAGCTAGAGACTTTGATGGTGCCGATAGATTCTACGACGAAATAAAATCAACCGGAATAATGCCTAGTGAGACCATATTGGAGAATTTACTGGAGGGGTTTTGTAGATGCCGGAGATTCAATCAAGTTAAAGAGTTCATCAAATCTTGTCTAGAAGTTTGGCAGGAAATTAGTGTCAAGATGGCTGAGAAGGTTGTCGGTTTATATTCGGAACATGGAAAAGTAGAAGAAATGGAGGAGCTACTTTCAACTGTAGTGGAGTCAGGTCAGGCTGTCACGGTTTTATTACAGGTGAGCTCCGGGATCATAAGGATGTATGCCACGTTAAATCGATTGGATGATGTAGAATACTCTGTGGGCAGGATGTTGAAACAAGGATTATCTTTCAGATGCGCCGATGATGTTGAGAAGGTCATCTGCTGTTACTTCAGGGAAGAAGCTTATGATAGGCTAGATCAATTTTTGGAACATATTAAGCGTTCTCATAAGCTCACGAAATCAACTTACGATTTGTTGGTTGCGGGGTATCGAAGAGCTGGCCTTTGTCAGAGATTAGATATGGTGATAAAGGATATGGAATTGGCTGGAGTTCGGTGATAACATCATAGTTGTAAAAGTCAGATTCTTGCGTTGATGACACTCGATTCATAAGTGATTTAGGACGTGCTTCCAGACAATCAATGCTGTATTTGAAACATGTTTTTCGCAACGCATGGAATAGAAGCTGACATTTTTGGGATCGGTAGTGAATGTTATATGGTGGCTATCTTTTAGTAGTTTGCTAACAATAGGGCAGTGTTTGAAGTTGAGTTTTAATGTTTTTTTTTTCACAAGATGTAAATAAAGACATGAACAGCAGCAGCTTTATTGTAGTAATTGTGTTGTTGACTCGTAACATCAAACGAACCAATTAAATTTCGATAAGAGTGAGTTTTATGAAACAGGACAGGTGATCCGGTCAGATTTTATTGCTTCCCGTAGAGGGTTTTATTTCATTAATCGCTTTAACTAAGGAACCCAAATCGTTGTCTGAAGTTCCACCATTGACTGCATTCAGGGCTTCTTCACTCAACATCTTGGCTCGACTCCTCTCTGCTCTAATCCCATCGAGTGACTCCACCAACATTCGAGCCAACGTGCTTGACTCTGGTATGTTTTGAGTCGACTCACCCACTCGTATTCCCACCCCACATTCATCAACCAACAACTTGGTATTCGTAAACTGGTCTGCACCCATCGGCCATGTCAGCATAACCATCCCGGCGGCAATCCCTTCCAATGTCGAATTCCAGCCGCAGTGTGTCAAAAAAGCCCCCACGGCTCGGTGTCGAAGAACCGCCACTTGGGGCGCCCACCCTTTGATTAAAAACCCTTTTCCCGCCACACGATCCTCAAATCCATCCGGAATCACGCCGTGATCGCTCGAGACTTGCGAGGCCTTGGGTTCCCTTACGGACCAAATGAAGTTGACCCCACTTTCCTCGAGCCCGGACGCCACCACATCCATTTGCTTACGTGTCAGCACGTAGTGACTCCCAAAAGAAACGTAGACGACGGAGTTGTCGTCCCGTGAATCCAACCACGCTACCAGCTCCTGAAATGGCACCGAACTAGACCCACCGCGATTGGTAGTGTCCAAGCCATCGTCTCCCAGTACGGGCCCAACCGCCCAAACCCGATCATGACCCATGATCTCTTTCTTCAAGTGGTCAATGTAAATGGCCTCCAAGTCAGAGAAGGTGTTGAAAACGACCCCCCAACTCTCTAGATTCTGGAGCCAGTTTCTCCTGTAGAATTCCTTGTCTGGGTCGCCATCTTTGTATGTTCTGTAAATCGAGTTGATTTGATAGGCAGGGTATTTAGGAGAATTAGGGATATCCGGAAACGAGAACGTTTGATTTTCGGCCTGGGGATCATCGATCCTCAGTGATTCCCGGCACAACGACATGTTCAACGAGTAGCTGAAGGAACTGGAGGGCGAGAAGACAATCCGTCGTAGGCCTAACTCGGAAGCGAGACTCTGAGTCCATCCAAGGAAGAAATCGGAAAAAATAGCAACAGGGGGAGAAGTTAAGGACTGAAACCACTGGAGCAGAGCAGGATAGTGAAGGTCACGCAAGCGGCGCAATCTAGCGGGGAGGTTGGGTGCTGGCAATGGGTCCATGTCGGGGAGAAGCAGGTGATGGAGTGAAGAGGAAGCATGGCGGGTCAGGAGCGGGTCGAGGAGATGGAGGTTGATGGGTGTGACCAATACAGTGACAGTTAGGCGGCGATTGAGTAAACGGTGAGTAAGGTCGAGGAAAGGGATGAAATGGCCGGATGTCGGAAACGGATACACCAGAATATGCTGGCCGGCGGCGGACATTGCTTTAGTGTTTTAGACTTGAGAGGGAGAAGTGGCGTTCAAATTGTAGGGTATGGAGCTCCTTTTATGTGGACTGGTTTAGCGATTACGTCATGCCTTACGAAGAAGGTTTTTTTTCTTTTATGGATACTAGAGCCGACAGAACATGGTGAATGAACTGCACTAAAACCCCAAAAATGTATTACAACCTTTTGTGAATATTTTCATCACGAGTTTATTCTTTTGGGCGGGCGACCTCTAAAATAAATGTGGGAATCCCCAAAAAATGCATGATTGGATGTAAAATATTTATTTTAGACATAATATTATAAAGTAATAAATATGTATTTAGATAATATTTAAATTAATTAATATTATGATATTTTAATAAAAATATAAAAATAATTTATTATAATATATTGTTAATATTTTAATATATAATATTAATTTTAAATATTTTAAGTAATTAATATTAATTATTTATTAAATTTAATTAGAATATATAAACTATATTTAAATATTTAAATATAATAATTAAATATTTATAATTAGATATTGACACAATTGTATTCTTTTAAAAATTATTTTTATTTTAATGCTTTTAACATATTTGTAAAACTCATATTAGATATTAACATAACATAGAAAATATAAACGTAATAAATTAAAATATTACATATATTTGGATTAAAGTTTTAAAAGGAATAATATTTATATACCAAATATAAATACTAAAAATTTTACAATAGCATTTACAATTTAAAGTGAATTCATTAAACTAGAAGCTATAGCATCTCTTGTTAATTCTATTTTAAAATCACTTGAATTGCTTGATTCACCGTCATATAACCACCATCATCGTCGTCGTCATCATCATCACTTTCTCGACCATGCGCATTTTCTGAATCAATAATATTCTCATATGTCAAGTTAATATCTTCGTATTCTATAAAATCTGCATCATTTTGACCGACATATTTTCGGATAAAATTGTGTATCGTCATTGTAGCAACAACGATCATCGTTTGCTTTTCAAAACTATAACTTGGCATATCCTTTAAAATGACCCTTTTTTTTTCAAAACACCAAAAGTTCGTTCAATCACACTACGTAATAATGAATGTGAATGATTGAATATCTCTTCTTTACCAGATACTGGTCTACCTCTACGAAAGTCAGGTAAATGATATCGTTGACCTCTATATGGGCCAATATAACCTTTCATTTGAGGATATCCAGAATCAACAAGATAATATTTTCCTACATGTCATAATATAACAAACAATTAGTTCAATAATTTTTTTAATAAAAATTATCAATTAAAGAACTTATACTTTATTTTTAAAAAAATCACATATAAATAAAATATCTAACCATTTGGTGGGTGCAGAAATTTATATTTTGGATCTCGAATTGCATCAAGAAATATTCTAGTGTCATGTGCCGATCCTTCCCATCCAGCCATGACAAAGGTGAAACACATATTAAAATCACATACTACCATAACATTTTGAGTAGGGATACCTTTTCTTCCAATATAGGGAATTTGTTCATTTGGTGGATGAATAACGACAATATGAGTACCATCAATTGCACCTATGCAATCCTGAACAAATATTCATATTAGTCTCGTGCATATTTTTAGTCGACCAAAAATATTAAAAATATAATAAGATAAAATTAAATTTTAACCTTAAAATGCGGCATATATCTAGAATCATTACGTATTTGTTCGGGTATTGAGCTAAAAAAAGGATCTTCGGGTGCAATTAGATCAGTGGCCATCCTTGAAACTTTCTCAAGCACAATTGCAAAGTATCGACTTATTGTTGATCTAGACCTTTGAAATCTTTCTCGACATTGGGAAACTTTTGCACCGGTGCCCAAGATGTATAAAGAAATTCCCAACATTTCACTAGAAGATATGTTTCTTGAAGTTTGCAAGTTGTATCTTGTCTCCAAAACTCTCAACAAACTTGTGAATACCATTTTAGACATTCTAAAATTAATCATACAACGTGATTTGTGACCGTCAAGGATCTCTCGGATCCATGTCTCACCTGACTGTTTTGAATTCATGCATGGTTGCTTCAATATATACTTCTCGTGATATAATTGCACGGAAGAAGATGCAACAACAAATAATCGGTTAAAACATTCTATGCGTTGTAAAATCTCTTTCTTTTCCCTTTCATCATCATTTTCATCACCGCTGTAATTCTCAACTATACTCTTCACCTGTGAAAAAAATTGAAAATCCATAATCATATATAAACAACTATTGATAAAACTAATTTAGTATAAATAAGTAGAACATAAATTCAATATCCAAAACCAAATATAAACAACTATTAATAAAAGTAGATTACACATAAATAAGTAGAACATAATTTCTATCCAAAACCAAACATAAACAACCATTGATAAAATATAAATTCAATATCCAAAAACCAATAACTATTGATAAAACTAGTTTAGCATTTTTTTTTAGTCACATAATAGATATATCTAAACACTAGAAGATCAGAAAATTTTCAACTATCCTCCATTTCCGTCTTAAGCCACAAAGCTCTAATCTTGGGATTAATTGATAAAAACACAATTCGCTTATCCTTATTGAGCAATAATCTAAGTGCGAAAAAGTATAACAGACTAACTTCTGGAACTTCTTCTGACATGCTGTCGAGCACTTTGACTGCTTCTGGAATACCATATGGATCCATAACAGGAGTCAAACTAGATGTGGCTTGACTCATATTGTCAGCTGCATTGCATAATTTTTCTATTTGATTGATCAATCTTTTAGCCCCTCCAATTTGCTTTAAGGATTTCTTTCTTCCAGTTTTAAAATGTGAACTTGATATCTTAGGGTTTTTTTCTTTTTTGACCTTTTCCATCAATTTGAACATCACTTGAAATGTGAACATCATTTAAAATGCGAACATCGTTTCTCACTTTTTCTTCTTCATTCTCTTCAGGTATTTCATTGTTAAAATCCTCAAAAAAATCACTACGGAGTGTACTAGAAGAAGGTGCCCATGCTTTATCACCTGTTGCAACTATCCCCATGAACATTTGGTCCAACTTCCCTTCGAATTCATGATCAATGCCCGATGTTTTAAATTTTTGAGCTTCAGGCACAATCTAAATATAAAATGATAGTTTAATAACAATAATTATCAATAACCTCATAGAAAAGAAAAAAACAAAAATATTCAGAATTATTAATGTACCTTTAGCCTACTCTCCCACCAATCATCCGATGCATCAACGGTTCTTTTTATAGGATTCCACCCTAAACCAGTATTGTCGAAACCATTTTAAAAATGTTTGATTTTAAAAACGGGGATCGACTTTTTTTAAAAATGAAAATGGGAGTTGCCACCAATCCTTTGTTACTTAGGTGTGATTGGATCACCTTAAAAATGTTTTATTTCAAAATATTGATTTTGGTCTACGAAAAATGAGAAAAATGAGTTCGGGAGTCGGTTACGTATGAGGAAGGGTTAGCACCCTCATAACACCCAAAAATTGGTACCTAATCGATAAAATCATGTCCTAATGTTGAAACTTTGAAAAATTTTAGAAAATGGTTCTTTTCTTTTTTTTTTAAAAAAACTAGACTTACCTATCTCAAAGAAATAAAACACCATACCCAGTAAGTTAGGATATACATCTCATGTCTTTGAAACTAAGTACGTCTTTATTTTAGAAAATTCTTACCTCGAGACACAAAACATCATATCCAGTAAGTTAGGACACAACGTTTTGAATTCTCAAGAATAGGTTTTTTATTCGAAATTTGTAAGTTTTGAGTTTTGAAAGAGAAGAGATATCTAATACCTTAAGTTCTACGAGAAAAATCGAAGCCCAATAAGTTAGGACACAATTCTTCTCGAAGTCCCCAAACATTGAATATCACCGTATATTTTAAAACTATTTGAATAAAATGTTTTAATTCAAAAAGGGAATTTTATAAAAATGGTTTGGGTAAGATTTTGCATGAATACATTACAACGTACACATTTAATAGCAATTCTACGTAACTACCAATTATGCTAATAATAAAAATATAACGTAAATATATAAAGAACTATGTTAAGCAATAATAACGATTAAAAAATATAGATAAATAAACATGTGATAAAATAACAATAATGAAGATTTTCCATGAAATAATAAAATTAAACAAAAAGGTAAAAATATATTTAAACACTAAATAATTATTATAACAAAATATAAAAAATAAGAAAATGAAAAAAATTTTGTAAAAGCAGTTAATATGTATAACAATATAAAAAATAAAATATAGAAGAATATTGTAATAAATATATAGTTTAATACATATAAAAGATAATACATAATAAATAATATATAATAATTTTAGATAAAGATTAAAAACATAATATAAATAATATAAGTAAAACATGTTATATAATAATATAAATAAATTTTATACAAAAAATAAGATTTTATAGATAATATATAATATAGAAAAATTGAAAATATATAGGATATAACTAATATACAAATTATGAAATAAAGTATATAATATAAATAATTATTAAACCAAATAAAATAATACATAGTAATAAATATATATATATATATATATATATATATAAAAAAAGTTTAAAAATAAATAAAGAAACCAGTATCAAATAACAATAACAATGAATAAAAGGGTTAAATTATAAATAAAAGGAAATAAACGGACTTAATTATAATGTGCTAAAAAGGGGGTAAAAAGAAAATTATCCCTAGAACACTATACGTTGCGTTTCATTCAGGGATTAAAATAGAATATCAAGTAAACCATTAGGGCAAATTTGAAATAAAAAAACTTAATTTAAAATGGATGAAAATGCGAAAGGACTAAAATAGAAAATAACCTATTTACAAAAAATGCGCAGATCCTTTTCGAATTGTCGGGTCAACGCGCGGATCCTTTGCCCTAAACGACGTCGTTTTGTGCTTATTAGATTAAGCAAAAACGGCGTCGTTTTTAAATTGATATATAAGTAAAATTTTAGACCAAAAATTCATTTTTACACCCAGTTTTAAAAAAAGAATCCAAAAAAAACCCTTCATTGTTTTCGTCTAGGTCTGATAGTCGAACCTTTGGACCACCATCCCACGCGTCTCACGCGCCGCCGCGGTTGGTGGCTGGAGGCCAAACTTCTCCTTTTTCAAAGGTATTTTCTCGCCTTTTATGTTTTAAAACTATTTTTGTATATAAATAATATACAAATTGAGAGAAACCATAAAAAATAACACGCGAAAATTTTTTTTGGAAATATCACCTCTGCAAAATTGCTTTTGATATTTTATTTCTCTGTTTTTTTAAATATTTTTGTATCTATTTCTCTGTGTGTCCCCCTTTTACAAGTTTATGATAGGCTTTTATAGCCTTTCGAAATGTAAAATATAGAAAGAAATAAAAAGTTGCCATGCTTGCTGTGATTCGCTTCCTTTTTCGTGCAAGTGAAGAGCGGCGGAGAATCTGGTGACGAGGCTCGTTGATGGCGGCACGATTCGCCACTGGACAAGGGCTGGTGGCTGCGGCACTTGCACTAGACTCCTGTTTGCGGCTCCTAGGGTTTCTTAGGAACCCTAGGTCCTCTGATGATTGTTAAACTTTGGGCCATTTTGGGCCATGAGTGTTTTGGGTCCTGTCTGGGTATTCTGTTAGGATTAGGGTTAATGGGTCACGGGTTTAATCTGAGTTTGATGGCATCTGTTTGGGCATTGGATTAATGGGTAGGCAGTTTTAGGATTAGATTTGGGCCATTAAATCTGGGCTTGTAATTGGTCTTGTACTGGGCTGTAAAAATGGACATTATTTATTTTTGATTTTGGTTTGCTTAAGCCCGGGTAAATTGGGCCTATAACAGCTGTCGCTCTTTCCTTATTGTTGTGTAACGAGAATAGAGCAAAGACAATAGAAGGACCAATTTTGCCCAGTTTTGGCTGAGTCTCGACTCCTTGGTCCTCGTCTTCTTCCAAAGGTTTCCAACTCCACTGCAACTTCAATGGTATTGGAACTTTATCTTGACTTCAATAAGTCTGATAGCTTCAACCTGTTTCACTGTAACTTCATGAAGGCAGTATCCACTATCTTTTGATCTGCTCCACTGCAAACTCAGGGAGACAAGATCTAATGTTTTTGATCTACTTCTTGCAACTTCAAGAATGCCAGATCTGCTTTTTAATCTACTCCTTGCAATTTCAGGGATTGCCAGACTAATGTCCTTGATCTGCTTCCTGCAACCTTAGGATACCAAATCTGCTACCTTCAATCTGCTCCCTACAAACTCAGGGCTTGCCAGACTGATGTCTTCGATCTGCTTCCTGTAACTTCAGGAATTGCCAAATCTGCTATCTCCAATCTGCTCCCTGCAAGCTCAGGGATTGCCAGACTGATGTCTTCGATCTGCTTCCTGCAAATTCAAGAATTGCCAAATCTGCTATCTTCAATCTGCTCCTTGCAAACTCAAGGATTGCCAGACTGATGTCTTCGATCTACTTCCTGCAACTTCAGGAATTGCCAAATCTGCTATCTCCAATCTGCTCCCTACAAGCTCGGGGATTGCCAGACTGATGTCTTCGATCTACTTTCTACAAATTCAGGAATTGCCAAATCTGCTATCTCTAATCTGCTCCCTGCAAGCTCAGGGATTGCCAGAATGATGTCTTAGATCCGCTTCCTACAAACTCAGGAATTGCCAGACCTTTTATCTTCAATCTGCTTCCTGCAAACTCAGGGATTGCCAGACTGATGTCTTCGATCTGCTTCCTGCAAACTCAGGATTTGCCAGATCTGCTATCTTCAATCTGTTTTCTGCAAACTCAGGGATTGCCAGACTGATGTCTTCGATCTGCTTCCTGCAAACTAAGGAATTGCCAGTGTAACACCCCAAACCCGGTCAAAATACTACAACCAAATCTGGTGTGCCACGGGAAAGAAAATGTTTTGAAAACCGATTTGTCGACTTGTTTAAAGAGAATTCTGTTGTAACATTTTAAAGAAAACGTCGTTGGATCTTGTGATATTTAAAACATGTTGGAAATTGTTCTAGAAAAACTTGGTTGCCTTATTGCTACTCTGTACTTAATACTTAGTCAGTGTACATTTTAGAAAACAAGTATTTATTTAGGGTTTTGAAAGCACCCAATTCATAGTTTTACCGGCATACTTATGGAAACTTTAAGAAACAACTAAATAAAATGTCCCAAAATAATACTTAAGCGGCCTTATTACAGAACTAAAAAACC
Organism: Gossypium rotundifolium; assembly: GCA_025506655.1. Lineage (NCBI taxonomy): Eukaryota > Viridiplantae > Streptophyta > Magnoliopsida > Malvales > Malvaceae > Gossypium > Gossypium rotundifolium. The sequence goes on along the minus strand of CP106723.1, from coordinate 35,657,839 downwards.
AAATTAAAGAAAATAACTAAGTCCATATAGAAAACATTGAAATAAAATAAATACTGAGCATGGCCACCTCGAGTCCACCCCGGCTCTATATCCATGATCTAAGGTTTATCTATAAAATATAAAGGAAGGGGTGAGTCACCCAGACTCAGTGTGTAAACCCCCATCCCAAAAGACATTATGCTCTTACACAAATTCATATACAAATATGTATGTCATGTAACCCATCAACCTAGATATCCATCCATACCTCCCAAATCTACCCCGTGTGGTACCAAACCACTGGTGGTGCCAAACCACTTGTGACCGAAGTCACAAATAAACATATGTGGTACCAAACCACTGGTGGTCCCAAACCACTCAGACATAGTCACAATATTATAATATGTGGGGCCAACCCACTGTGTGGTACCAAACCACTGGTGACAGTCTAATAGATCATACTTCCCCCTCCTCTCAACACCCATATCACATGTTCGTGCTCACAATACAAGTATGATCATGCTTTAACATGTAGAATATTGAATAAAGAATGGCATGCACTTATAGATCACATTTTAATTAACACTAGCAACCATAACAACTTACCCGACATCCTCATTATTACCCACAAGGGTAACTTAGTAATCACTGCCGTCACTTCGGCTTTTATCATCACATAACATTTAACATATTAAGTAAAGAAAGTGTGTAAGAGTTAGACATCTGATTCTCGTACTAACGCTCTCACTACTTCATGCTACTGTCACTCGAGACTACCACTATCAGCCTACGATCTACTTCCGATGTCGGCCCACACCCGGATAGCCAATCGCGTACTCCTGACATAGATCGTTTCTTATATTTAGGTACTGGGTTTATATATTCAACCCTTCCTATTGCTTGGCTGTTATTCGAGTCCATAATAATCCCTTGGTCACTAAACCAATTTAAACAATGAGATCTAACTAATTTAAATAATCATAACACTTAAAATGAGCCCTTACCTAATCTGTCGAATCCCGAAAGTCCTTAAGAAAATGTCACCTTCCTACCTACATTCGGCCATCGCCAAAATATTAGACTAAACCGCTGATCGCAACCAACCGAGTACCATATGACATTCGACAAAAGAATAAGGAACAAGAAGTGGCCATTCGGCCGAACCTACCACCACCTACCTTCGGCTTCCTTCACAAATCGGCACAAGAGATTATAGGGAGGAGAAATCGGTTTCTAAGAATGAAGAGTGAACATCAGCGAGATATTAGAGGAGTGATTCGGTTGAGGATCTAAAAATAATACTAAAGAAAAACAACAAAGGACTTACCAAGCTAGGGAGGACTATTCGGCTATGGTGCACCTTCGGGAAAAAGAGATCAACCTTAAAGATTCGGCTATGGGAGAAAGAGTTATGAGCAAGGAGAATTCGGTTTTTAGAAAAATTTTGGAGGGGAGAACAAAGCTAGGGAATTTCGGTTAGAGGAGAGAAAAAGATGAGAAAGAAAGAAAATAATGAAAGAAAAAGATGATAACTTGGCTACTAATTTCGGCAACATACATCCACTCCCAGAGTTGGATTTTCGGCCAACTCTTCCATCTCCTGATAGCTTTTATCCACCCTTATCAACTAGATCTTTATCTATTCTTAAAAAGAAACCCACCAAATACCAACTCTTCTCTCCATAAATCAATATATTATCTACATAAAATAAAAATTAACTCCCTTATCTCCCTAACTTTGTGCCGTCCCCTCTCCCCCCTTTGGAGTGCCGAATTTTTGCACCAAAACACTTGGGCCCAAACGGCAACCTTTGGCCCAATTCCCTCCTTAGTGCCGCCACCTACATGCCCCTTACAGCTTCACTAAATTTTGGGCCACAAGCCTAACTTGCTACTAAACATGGATACCTCACTTAAATTTTGACATGTAACTTTTTATTAGAAAAGTTAACCCAGGTTTAAGCCCAAACTCGAGCCTAATACACACTTCCAAAGCTCTAGCTAACACTGACACTCAAAGTGCACAGACCCACCTAATCAGGATGTTACAATTCTACCCCCTTAAAATAAATTTTGACCTCAAAATTTACCTGGTCAGAAGAGTTGAGGGTATTGCAGCCGCATGACATCCTCCGGCTCCCACGTCGCTTCTTCTGATCTATGGTTCCGCCATAATACCTTTACCAAAGTGACTGATTTCCTATGCAAAACTTTCACATACCGATCTAGGATCTACACTGGTTCCTCCTCAAAAGATAAGTCTGGGCTTACCTCAATTTTCTCTATCGGCACAACATGAGATGGATCTGAGCGGTAGCGTCTAAGCATGGAAACATGGAACACATCATGGATTTGACTCAACTCTGGTGGCAACTTGAGCTGGTAAGCCACTGGTCCTACTCGCTTCAACACCCGATAAGGCCCGATAAATCTAGGGCTTAACTTGCCTTTCCTACCAAACCTCAGAACCTTCTTCCACGGCGACACTTTCAAGAAAACCCTGTCACCTTCTGCAAACTCTATATCCTTCCGTTTAAGATCAGCATAAGGCTTCTGCCTATCCGAAGCTTCTTTCAAACGAGCTCGAATCACCTTCACCTTATCTTCTGTTTCAGTAGCCAACTCCGGACCCAACATCTGCCGCTCCCCCAACTCTATCCAACACGTAGGGGTACGACACTTCCGTCCATATAACGCTTCGTATGGTGCCATTTGAATACTTGCCTATTAACTATTGTTGTACGCGAATTCGGCCAACGATAAAAATTCTTCCCAACTGCCTTTGAAATCCAAAACACATCCCCTTAGCATGCCTTCCAAAACTTGAATCACCCTTTCCGATTGTCCATCTGACTGGGGATGGAATGCTGTACTAAAATCCAACCTTGTACCCAATGCCCGGTGCAAAGCCTTCCAGAACCTTGACGTAAATCTAGGATCTCTGTCTGAAATAATCGACACTGGTACCCCATGCAAGCTCACAATCTCCGCTATGTATAGCCTTACTAACTTCTGAAGAGAATAATCCATACGTACAGGTATGAAATGAGCAGACTTCGTCAGACGATCCACAATTACCCAAACTGAATCCTTTTTAGTGGGTGTGAGGGGTAGCGCACTAACGAAATCCATCGCGATCCTTTCCCACTTCCACTGTGAAATCTTTATCGGTCGCAACAAACTCGACGGTAGCTGATGTTCAACCTTGACTTGCTGACATGTCAGACACTTACCCACAAATTTTGTTACCTCACGCTTAAGGCTTGGCCACCAAAACTGCTCGCGCAAATCCCGATACATCTTACTACCTCTCGGATGCATAGCATATGGACTGCTATGTGCCTCTTGTAAAATCTTCTGCTTTAACTCCACATCTTTAGGCATGCACACTTTCCCCTGAAAACACAACACTCCATCGCTGCTCAAGCTATACCTCTCCAATCCACCATTCTGCACTTGCAAACATCGTGCACTCAAAACTTCATCTACCAACTGTTTCTCCTTAACCTGTTCTACCCACGTTGGCTTCACTTGCAATTCCGCTAACATACTTCCATCATCATACAGACTAAGGTGGGCAAACATGGATCTTAATTCTACCACCACCTTACGGCTCAAGGCGTCCGCTACCACATTAGCCTTTCCTGGGTGGTACTCAATCGAGCAGTCATAGTCCTTCAACAACTTGATCCACCTTCTCTACCTTAAATTTAACTCCTTCTGTGTAAGAAGGCATTTCAAACTCTTATGATTCGTGTACACTACAGACTTCTCTCCATACAAATAATGTCTCTAAATTTTTAGGGCAAAAACCACTGCAGCCAATTCCAGATCATGCGTCGGGTAGTTCACCTCGTGAGGTCTCAACTGTCGAGAAGCATACGCTACTACTTTCCCTTCTTGTATCAGCACACATCCTAATCCCGTATGCGATGCATCATAATAAACCACAAACTCTTTCCCCGCTTCAGGTTGAATTAACATTGGAGCTTCTGTCAAAATCCTCTTTAACCTCTCAAATCTCTCTTGTTGCTTGTCTGACCATACAAACGGAACCCCTTTCCTTAACAACTTAGTTAATGGCGCTGCAATTAAAGAAAATCCTTCCACAAACCTTAAGTAATATCCTTCTAAACCCAGAAAACTCTGAATCTCCGCCACAGACTTTGGTGGCTTCCAGTCTAATACAACCTCAATCTTCTGAGGGTCCACTCTAATCCCCTCAGCTGACACCACATGACCCAAGAAGGTAACTTCCTTCAACCAGAACTCACACTTACTAAACTTTGCGTATAAATGCTTTTCCCTTAAAATCTGCAACACCACCCGCAAATGCTCGTCGTGCTCCTCTTTCGATTTCGAGTATACCAGGATATCATCTATAATTACTACGATGAACCGATCCAAATACGGTTGAAACACCCAGTTCATCATATCCATAAATGCTGCTGGTGCGTTCGTCAACCCAAACGGCATTACCAAAAATTCATAGTGCCTGTATCGAGTACGAAACGTCGTCTTATGGATATCTACCTCCTTCACCTTAAGTTGGTGATATCCCGACCTCAAATCTATCTTAGAGAAAACCGATGCTCCCTTAAGCTAGTCAAACAAGTCGTCTATCCTCGACAATAGATACTTGTTCTTAATTGTCAATTTATTCAACTGACGGTAGTCTATGCACATTCCCATGGACCCGTCCTTCTTCTTAACAAAGAGTACAGGCGCTCCCCACGGTGATACACTTGGCCGGATGAAACCTCGACCCAATAACTCCTGAATCTGCGCTTTCAACTCCCCAACTCCTTTGGCGCCATCCTATACAGGGCAATAGACACTGGTGCTGTTCCTGGTAGAAGATCTATACCAAACTCCACTTCACGATCCGGGGGCAAACCCGAAAGCTCTTCTGGAAAAACATCAATAAAATCTTTCACCGTTCGGATAATCGATTCCTTACCTTCTAAAGCATAAACATAGACCACAAATGCCTCACATCCTTTTCTTACCATCTTCTCCGCCTTCAGCACGGACACCACATTAGATAGGTAATTCTTTCTCTCCCCTATCATCACTACCTCTTCACCCTTGCCCGATTTCAGCACCATGCACTTAGCTGCACAGTCCAGTTCTGCCTGGTGCTTAACCAATCAATCTATTCCTAAGATTAAATCGAACTCCCCGAAGGGTAGTTCCATCAAATCAGCTTGAAACACTACCCCTTGCAGTTTTAGGGGTACATCCCTATACAGTTTGTCTACTACCACAGAGTGTCCTAGCTAATTTCTATGGACAATCCCTTATCCGATGCTCCATTGATCCACACTCAAAGCACCCTCTACTACCAGCCCAACACTCTCCCGAATGAGACTTCCCACACCGAGCACATCAAGTGGCTAATCGAAAGCAAATAAGAGGCTTTGCGACTCGATCCAGTCCACCAAATCTAGTCCTCTTCTGAGCCCTTTCAGCAGAGCCTGATGGCCCAAAACTCCTTTTATCCTTACCTCTGTCCTGATTTTGTTTCCTGGTTCACTGCACCTCCTCAGCAATTTTAGCCTTTTTCACGAGAACGAAAAATTCCCTTTCTTGCTGTGGTGTAATCAGCACCCGTAGCTCATCTCTTAGCCCGTCCTCAAACCTAACACAGCGCTCATGCTTTTTAGGCATCATACCCCGAGTATACCTACTCAACCTCAAGAATTCTGCCTCGTACTCGGGTACCGACTTACTCCCTTGAACCAAATTCAAGAATGCCCTACGTTGTGCATCAGTATAATTAGCTCCCACATACTTCCTCTGATAGGCCGCCTTAAAGAAATCCCAGGTGATATCATCGACCACTGCACCATCTCTGACCGTGAGCCACCACTGATACGACTCATCCGGAGAAGAGATACTATCCCTTTCAACTTCTCCTCAGCCGAAAAATCTAAATCATCCATTATACGCTCTGTCGCCTCTAACCAGTACTCAGCAGTGTTGGGAGCTACACCAAAAACTCCCCTAAAAACTTCTGCTCCGTTAGCTCGGAGTCGCTCAGCCACGAATTTTCGGGCTCTTAAACCCGTGCCTGCCCCGACAACTCTCTCCAAAACTCGTAGTACTGCTTGAGATACTACATCGTTACCACCAGTTTGGCCTTGAAACTCTACTTCACGCCGGCAGATCCGCATCACGTTCCTCGACCCATGGCGGACCTTGCGGGCTCGACAAGGTCATCCTACCCTACCACTACCACGCGGTGGGCGTCCACGACCTCTTGTACTCATTCTTCTCGTTCGCGCTTATCTGATTAAGAATTTTATGGATTATTAACTCTGTTCACTGTTTATCCTTTAATAATTTTATGAGAGTTAGGTTTAAAAGTGATTCTTTTGAGCTCGAACCTAACTATAGTTTCAGTTTCAGGCTTATCTCCTAATTCCGAATACCACATACATTCATCACACAACAACCTCCATGAACTCACATTAACATGTAGGAATATTTTCGTAATTTCACTACCCAGGGGTATTTTCGTAATTTTAACTTACAGGGGTATTTTTGTAATTTTCCAAAATAAAGTTTTAGGTGATTTTTTGAAGTAAGGGTATTTTGGTAATTTTCGTGAAGCAGGGGTATTTTGGTAATTCTGTAAGTCAGGGGTAATTTGGTAATTTTACAAACTAAGGGTACTTTGGTCATTTTTCAAATCTAAGGTAGTTATTACAAATCAAGGGGTATTTTGGTCATTTTATAAATTAGGAGTATTTTGGTCATTTTACAAATCAGGGTGGCTGGTCCCTTTCGGGTTTTAATTATAAGGTTTAGCCTGTGAACAAGTCCTCATGGTTAGTGTGAACAGTTACTACGCACCAGGTAGGATTCCAACGAAGAGGAGGTGTGTCAATGGGACTGCTTAAATACCAAGCTCCCCCTGAATCCAATCCTAGACATGCGCATGACTGTTGCCACACCCTAACTCGGTGACTTACTCACAGGTTTGTTTGATTAGACTTAAGTCTTATGTAATTAAGAAGTTGTACAAACTAGCCCTATGGTCCATCAGTACTATCATGCTCAGCTATGTCTAAAAACCCATGAAACCCAACATACATACATCACATCAAAGGTTAGGGTACTTACCTGGGTGGATTGGTGCCGGAGACTAGGTGCCATGCTTTTCGAGATATTCATTACCCTAAAAATCATTTCACAGACTCTTAAACCATATTTTGGGCCTTAAACCCACAACTGAGCTTTTGAACCGGGCTCTGATACAAAATGTAACACCCTAAACCTAGTCAAAACACTACAACTGAATCTGGTGTGCCACGGGAAAGAAAACATTTTGAAAATCGATTTGTCGACTTGTTTAAAGAGAATTTTGTTGTAACATTTTAAAGAAAACGTCGTTGGATCTTGTGATACTTAAAACATGTTGGAACTTGTTCTAGAAAAACTTGGTTGCCTTATTGCTACTCTGTACTTAATACTTAGAAAACAAGTATTTATTTAGGGTTTTGAAAACACCCAATTCATAGTTTTACCGGCATACTTATGGAAACTTTAAGAAACAACTAAATAAAATGTCCCAAAATAATACTTAAGCGGCCTTATTACAGAACTAAAAAACCAAATTAAAGAAAATAACTAAGTCCATATAGAAAACATTGAAATAAAATGAATCTCGAGCATGGCCACCTCGAGTCCACCCTGCTCCATATCCATGATCTAAGGTTTATCTCAAAATATAAAGGAAGGGTGAGTCACCTGGACTCAAGTGTAAACCCCATCCCAAAAGACATTATGCTCTTACACAAATTCATATACAAATATGTATGTCATGTAACCCATCAACCTAGATATCCATCCATACCTCCCAAATCTACCCCATGTGGTACCAAACCACTGGTGGTGCAAACCACTGGTGACCGAAGTCACAAATAAACATATGTGGTACCAAACCACTGGTGGTCCCAAACCACTCAGACATAGTCACAATATTATAATATGTGGGGCCAACCCACTGTGTGGTACCAAACCACTGGTGACAGTCTGATAGATCATACTTCCCCCTCCTCTCAACACCCATATGACATGTTCGTACTCACAATACAAGTATGATCATGCTTTAACATGTAGAATATTGAATAAAGAATGGCATGCACTTATAGATCACATTTTAATTAACGTTAGAAACCATAACAACTTACCCAGCATCCTCGTTATTACCCACAAGGGTAACTTAGTAATCACTGCCGTCACTTCGGCTTTTATCATCACATAACATTTAAAATATTAAGTAAAGAAAGTGTGTAAGAGTTACACACCTGATTCCCATACTAACGCTCTTACTGCTTCTACGCTACTGTCACTCGAGACTACCACTATCGGCCTACGATCTATTTTCGATGTCGGCCCACACCTGAATGGCCAATCGCGTACTCCTGACACAGATCGCTTCTTGTATTTAGGTACTGGGTTTATAGATTCAACCTTTCCTACTGCTTGGCTATTATTCGAGTACATAATAATCCCTTGGTCACTAAACCAATTTAAACGATGAGATCTAACTAATTTAAATAATCATAACACTTAAAATGAGCCCTTACCTAATCTGTCGAATCCCGAAAGTCCTTAAGAAAACGTCACCTTTCTACCTATATTCGGCCATCGCCAAAATATTAGACCAAACCGCTGATCGCAACCAACCGAGTACCATATGACATTCAATAAAAGAAAAAGGAACAAGAAGTGGCCATTCAGCCGAACCTACCACCACCTACCTTCGGCTTCCTTCACAAATCGGCACAAGAGATTATAGGGAGGAGAAATCGGTTTCTAAGAATGAAGAGTGAACATCAGTGAGATATTAGAGGAGTGATTCGGTTGAGGATCTAAAAATAATACTGAAGAAAAACAACAAAGAACTTACCAAGCTAGGGAGGACTATTCGGCTATGGTGCACCTTCGGGAAAAAGAGATTAACCTTGAAGATTCGGCTATGGGAGAAAGAGATATGAGCAAGGAGAATTTGGTTTTTAGAAAAATTTTTGAGGGGAGAATAAAGCTAGGGAATTTCGGCTAGAGGAGAGAAAAAGATGAGAAAGAAAGAAAATAATGAAAGAAAAAGATGATAACTTGGCTACTAATTTTGGCAACACACACCCACTCCCAGAGTTGGATTTTTGGCCAACTCTTCCATCTCCTGATAGCTTTTATCCACCCTTATCAACTAGATCTTTATCTATTCTTAAAAAGAAACCCACCAAGTACCAACGCTTCTCTCTATAAATCAATATATTATCTACATAAAATAAAAATTAACTCCCTTATCTCCCTAACTTTGTGCCGTCCCCTCTCCCCCCTTTGGAGTGCCAAATTTTTGCACCAAAACACTTGGGCCCAAAGGGCAACCCTTGGCCCAATTCCCTCCTTAGTGCCGCCACCTACATGCCCCTTACAGCATCACTAAATTTTGGGCCACAAGCCCAACTTGCTACTAAACATGGATACCTCACTTAAATTTTGACATGTAGCTTTTTATTAGAAAAGTTAACCCAGGTTTAAGCCCAAACCCAAGCCCAATACACACTTCTAAAGCTTTAGCTAACGCTGACACTCAAAGTGCACAGACCCACCTAATCAGGATGTTACAGCTAGATATGTCTTCGATCTGCTTCCTGCAACTTTAGGAATTGCCAAATCTACTATTTTAATCTGCTCCCTGCAACTTTAGGGATCACTAGACTAATGTCTTCGATCTGCTTCCTGCAACTTCAGGAATGTCAGATCTGATGTCTTTAATCTGTTCCCTGCAACTTTAGGGATTGCCAGATGATGTCTTCTACTTTGCTACATTATCCTTTAGAGGATATAACCTGTAGAATGGGTATATGCTTATGTCCAATAATTAGGATGCTTTGATTGAAATGCATCAAATGCCCCTAATTAGACATGCCATGGGATATGAATGGGAAAATGTCACGAAGATGATTCCAATTTCAAGTGTCATCACTCATTTATCCGTCAAGGTTTCATCTTCATTCAAATAATTTGTCCCATGATATTTCTATGTCCTTTCCACTTGAACATTGGGACATGAAGTTGGTATCTCTCACTGCAACTTTAGGGGAATAACATTTGGTTTCTTCCATTTTTCTGTTACCACCCAGAGGTACAGGACTTGTATCACTTTTCAATCACTTTGATTTGTTACACCATTCCCTGGGTGTAACAACCAGCTGTATGAATGTAGGGTATCTCAATAATGATCCCCTGTACACTTGGATTGACCTTGTTCGTCATTTGTCGATATGATATCACCAACAAAATTGTCTTATCCAATAAGAACTTAGAGAGATAGTCATTTTTCAATGTTTCCAGCCCTTAGGCTTTGTAAGTTCTGAACAATAGTCATGTTTCAGATTCCTCATATTATTTAGAAGCTTCTAGAGTAATATGCGAAACTCCTTTTATGAAAGTGTTATTAGTCCACAAATTGTTATTTCAATATAAAATGCTAAAAATGTCACAAAAAAGGACGAGAAAGAAATTAGTCAGGAGTATAGCTCAGAAAAATAATTTAATCAAAGATAACCTAAGTAATAAAAGAAAATTGATTTGGGTGTATCTCAAAAAGAATAAAAATTGATTTGGGTGTATCTCAAAAAGAATAAAGCAATAAAAGATAACGAATTCAAAAATGGGTAAGATAGGAGCTAGGTGCCCCAGATATCACAACCTGAGCTTCTTTGTTCAAACTTCTTGAGAACCATTTTAAGCTCAATATGTGTTTAGGGGATCCGGAGTACTTTGTCAGTGCCCCACGACGTAACATACTTCCTTATTGTTAATTCAGACGTAGCAAGACTACTGTATGCCCCGCTTTTTGGTCAAAATTTGAGCTGCCCTTTTCAGGTTTTCAACTCAAATCCCCTTTGGTCTCAAAGCGCCCTTTGCAGGTTTTCGCCTTAGCCTCTCTTTTTTTAAGGTGCCCTTTATGGGTTTTCACCTTGGTCTTTCCTCTTTCAGGTCAAATATTTCTTGACTGAACCTGAAATCACCAGATTGGGCAAGTCTTTGCCATCCATCTCAGTCAATATTGATGCTTTTTAAAACATGTCCTACATAAGTCCTTCCCAGTTTGGCATATGCCTTCCTCTGGAATCGTTTTGTAGAAGAAAAATCTTTTAACATCAAGTTTCTTTGGGAAATTTCCTAAGATGAACTTCTTTAACGTAAGCTCGTATCATCTGGCCATGACAAATAGCTTTTAACACGCTTCAAATCTATAAACCAATGGGTAAAATGTTGCCCCAGCGAAGGTTTTGGCCGACGTTCAATAAGACAAAGGGTAAATGGTAGCTTCTTATGCTAATCCTTATAAATCTTAGTCACCTTTCATAGTTTTTTGTTGTTTTTCTTTTTGTATTTTTTTTGACAACTTTTGCTGTACTGTGATATGCTACCTGATCTTTGGACAAACTGTAAACTTTGACTTTGTACAGTTATGCATTCTTTGCTGGCATCTGATCCCTTTTTTTTGAATTAATGACTTGGACCTTGTAACATTAGCATATGAAGCTACTTCCACCCTCTTAGTGAAGTAAATGATGACTATGCCGATGAATCAATATTGGCTAAAAGCTTTTGACGAGATTGGCCCCATCACATCCATGCCCTACATATGGAAAAATTTGTGAAGAACTGGAGTAGGCACATGAATCTTATCTCCTTAGATACTGCATAGCTGATACTATCTCTTTCTATGTAGATTGGTAGTGCTCAATCCTCATATTTAGCCCGCGTCTTATTAGTCCAGGCATGTCCTAATATGGTCGTGTGAATATGTCTTTGAATTCTCAAAGATAACTCAATGATGTCTTGCCTTATTTTTGTGGTGAGCTGGGCTTTGATCTTCACCCCTTCCCTAGGCTCTTAATATCCAATGACCCTTTGTAAAGTAAAGTCTATTTTTCATCTTGTTCTACCATTTTTAACAAATCAGAAGGTAAATATCTGTCATTTTCAAAGTCTTGAGATCCTCTAAACCCATATCTCATTCAAAAAGGAAGTCAGTAACAATGTCGCTCATATCGTTGATATCTGGGTACCTAGGTACGAAGGCAAATAAATCCAAATAACAAATGATTCTAAGGATGATTATTTGCATGGTATGGTCATGAATAAAGAATGAAAGAATATGGTAAAAGAATATACAGTATGAAATGGAAAGAATAAAAGAATATTTGTTTAAAAAATGCATTTCATTGAAATAAAGTATAACACCCCTTACCCGAGACCGTTGCCGGAGTTGAGCACGAGGCATTACTAAACTTAACTTACTGATTTGGGGCATAAAAATTGAAACTATCCATCTGCGTCATGTTAAGTAAATCAATTATAACTTGAGTTACAAAACTCGAAATCTAGATCCGTAAATTTTTCCTGAAACTAGACTCATATATATTCTTACTATAATTTTTCCAGAATTTTTGGTGTGGCCAATTAGTACAGTTTATTAGTTAAAGTCTCCCTGTTACACGAATCCAGCAGCTTCGACCCCTCCGTACTAAAAATCAATTATCTCATAATATACAACTCTTTTTCCTACACCATTTTTTTTATAAAATAGACTCAATAAGTTTTAATTATATATCTCATGGCCAACATATTTCCATTTCTACTAGTTTTGGTGATTTTTCAAAATCACGCCACCTTCTTTGTCCAAACTGTTCCCGCATATAATTACATAATTTCTTTAAAATAACTATCAACTAGGCATTTCATAGCATCCAAAACATGTTCTTAATTAACCATTTTAATGGCTAATCATTACCAAACATTTACAAGCCAATCTTAAGCCATATCATAAGGACATACACACAAAATGGCTAAGTCCCTATACATGCCATAACTTAAAACGCTCGAGTCACAAAATACCAATATAATCCTTTGATAGTGTGTAACGATCTCCGACGTCTCTGTGATTCCCGAGTTGGCTTGTAATACTATAAAAAAATTAAAGAATGGGAGTAAGCATAAAGCTTAGTAAGTTTACATGTAAATAAATAACAACATTCTTAATCAATTATCTTATTCTTTTCTTATCAAGATCACTTAAGCTTTTAACTCAATATACTTAAACTTGTATTCTTACCGCACTTTTAACATGAATTTGCCTTACCTTACCTTTTTAGCTTGAACTTGTCTTACCTTTATTTTGGTATACTCTTTGAATTTTCCCGTTGAACCACTTGGAATACTAAGGATACGCGGGTACCTTTCATTATGAAACTTAACCATTGCCATGTCTTGACATGGTCTTACGTGGTATCCTTGCCTTATGAACTCACCAATGCCATGCCTTGGCATGGTATTACATGGGACCTTTGCCTTATAGTAACATATCAATGCCATGTCTTGACATGGTCTTACATGATTTCCTTAAACCCTAACGTCATGACATTTGTATCCTATACATTCCTAAGGTTCAACCGGAACTTCCTGGGATAGCTTTTTCGTCAATTCATACTTGAGTCTTTAAATAATACATTACAGAATAAATATGTAAATACTGGAATTTAATAGTATTAAATGTAAAATAATAGAATATTGCATTTATTTATCAGTAACTTACCTCGAAACAAAATACGATCAACTATATCGATTTAGTCCTCTATCTTTTCTTTCCTTGATCTAACTCGATTTCGTTCTTCTTGATCTATAATAGAAAATTTAGCTTATTTAATACTCACATTCATCAAAACAGTCCTTAACTCTTAACTTTGGCAAAATTATAATTTTGCCCCTAAACTTTTACTATTTACACATTTGCCCCAAAGCTCGGAATTAAACTTTATCCCTTATTCTTATGTTTTATGACATGCTAATCATTTTTTCCTTCTATGGCAACATCAAATTCTCACTCTAACTTGTACTTATGAACATTAGGTATTTTTACCGATGAAGCCGTTTTACTCGTTTTCACTTAAAATCACTTAGCAAAAGTTGTTTAACATAATTTCAGACTTCATATTCTATCATAAAACATCAAAATAAACACATTTCACCTATGGGTATTTTTCCAAATATGAACCCTAGCATGACTTATTTATAGAATAAGCTAAATCGAGCTACTGGGGCTTCAAAATGTAAAAACATTAAAAGCGGGCTTGGAATCACTTACTATGGAGCTTGGAAGCTTGAAAAAACCCTAGCTATGGTGACCACTTGAAAATTCGGCCTAATGAAGAAGATGAGCATATTTTGCCATCTTTTTCCTTTTAATTCCTTTTTATTACCAAATGATTAAATTACCCTTCATTAAAAACTTTGGTTCTTTCCACCTATATATGTCCATTTTTGTCCATGAAAATATAATGGTATAATTACCATTTAAGGACTCCTACTTCAAACCCCCATTTCAATCAAGTACTCTATAAATTAGAACCCCTATTTAGCAACTTTTGCAAACAAGTCCTAATAGGTAATTTAAGCATGAAATTAATAAAATTTCTTATCAATACTCTAACACATGTATTTAATCACTTGATAAATCATAAAAATTAATCATAATAAACTTTTATAGCTTGGATTCATGGTTTCGCAACCACTATTCCGTTTAGGCCCTATTTCGGGATGTTACATTTCTCCCCCCTTTAGGGATTTTCGTCCCCAAAAATCTTACCTGTAAAGAGGTTTGGGTACTGTTTTCGCATAATCTCTTCGGGCTCCCATGTAGCCTTTTCTATCCCATGCCTATTCCATAATACTTTTGCAAGTGCAATACTTTTGTTCCTTAATTGCTTAACCTCTCGAGCTAGAATTTTTACCGGTTCCTCACCGTAAGTCATATCTGGATGAATCTCAACCTCTATTTGTGAAATCACATGCGATGGATTTGAACGATAACGACGTAGCATAGAAACATGAAACACATTATGAATCTTCTCTAACTCAGTCGGCAAAGCTAACCGATATGCCAACGGCCCAACTCTCTCGATCACCTCAAACGGTCCAATAAAACGGGGACTTAATTTACCTTTCTTGCCAAATCTGAGAACTTTCTTCCAAGGGGATACTTTCAAAATACCTGTCACCAACTTGAAATTCAATTTCTTTTCTTTTCAAATCTGCATAGGATTTCTGTCTATCTGAAGCTGCTTTCAAGCAATCTCTGATGACTTTTACTTTCTCTTCTGTTTCTTTGACTAGATCAACCCCGTAAATTTGATTTTTCTTAAGCTCTATCCAATACAAAGGCGTGTGACATTTACGTCTATACAAAGCTTCATAAGGTGCCATCTTCAGACTCGATTGATAACTATTATTGTAGGCAAACTCTATTAACGGCAAATATTTCTCCCAACTACCTTGAAATTCCAATACGCAACATCTAAGCATATCTTCAAGTACCTGAATAACTCTTTCTGATTGACCATCAGTCTGAGGATGGAAAGCTGTACTAAAACTCAACTTTGTACCTAAAGCTTCCTGCAATTTCTTCCAAAACCGTAAAGTAAATCTCGGATCTCTATCTGAGATAATCGATAACGGTACTCCATGTAGTCTCACAATCTCTAAAATATACAACTCGGCCAACTTGTCAAGTGAATAATCCATACAACCGGATAAAATGAGTGACTTCGTTAACTTATCAATCACAACCCATATCGCATCTTTCTTTCTCGGTCAAGGCAATCACATCACAAAATCCATAGTAACTCGGTCCCATTTCCACTCGGAACTAATACAGTACGCAATAAACACGAAGGTACCTGATGTTCGGCCTTTACCTGCTGACAAATCAAACATCTAGAAACAAACTTTGATATATCTCTTTTCATTCCTCTCCACCAATACATTTTCTTCAAATCATTATACATCTTTGTACTACCTGCGTGAATAGACCAAGAACTGCTATGTGCTTCCTGTAAAACCTTCCGAATAAGACCATCATTCTTTGGTACACATACCCTGTCTCTAAACATCAAACAACCGTCAGATCTGATCTGAAAATCAGACTCTACGCCTGACTCGCACTGAACCCTTTTGGCTTGCAACTCACTGTCATCCTTCTATGCTTCACAAATTTCTTCAAGAAACATTGGTTTATCTCTCAACTCAGCTAAAATAGAACCATCATCTGACAAGGCCAAACTAGTGTGCAAAGCTCTCAATGCAAATAACGATTTTCTACTCAAAGCATCAGCAACAACGTTTGCCTTACTCGGGTGATAATCGATCACTAGTTCATAATATTTAATCAACTCTAGCCATCTTCTTTGCCTCAAGTTTAGATCTTTCTGAGTCATCAAGTATTTCAAACTTTTATGATCAGTGAATATTTGGCATTTCTCACCATACAAATGATGTCTCTAGATTTTCAATGCAAATACAATAGAGCTAACTCTAAATCATGTGTCAGATAATTTTTCTCATGTGGTTTTAACAGTCTAGAGGCATAAGCAATTACCCTTCCTTCCTGCATAAGTACACAGCCTAGTCCATGTAAGGATGCATCACTGTAAATCACAAACTCTTTACCCGATTCTGGTTGTACTAAGACAGGAGCTTTAGTCAAAAATACCTTTAACTTGTCGAAACTCTGCTGACACTTCTCAGTCCATTCAAACTTGACATCTTTCTGTAGCAATCTTATCAATGGAGTAGCTATCACGAAAAATCCCTCTACAAATCGTCTATAATAACCGGCAAGACCAAGAAAGCTTCTGACCTTTGATACATTCTTGGGAGGCTTCCAATCGACAATGGCTGAAATCTTATTCGGATCAACTTTAATACCTTCACCTGAAACAATGTGTCCAAGAAAACAAACTTCCCGTAACCAGAACTCACTTTTGCTAAACTTGGCATAAAGCTGATTATCTCTCAAAATCAGAAAAGCGTTCTCAAATGCTCTACATGCTCAGTCTCATCACGAGAATAAATCAAGATGTCATCAATAAATACAACTACAAACTTGTCCAAGTAAGGTCTAAAAATTCAGTTCATTAAATCCATGAAGATGGCAGAAGCATTGGTTAAACCAAATGGCATCATTAGAAACTCATAATGACCATACCTAGTTTGAAAAGCAGTTTTCAGAACATCTGACTCTTTAACTCGCAACTGATAGTATCCAGATCTCAAATCTATCTTAGAAAACATAGTGGCTCCTTTCGGTTGATCAAACAAGTCATCTATTCTAGGCAATGGATATTTGTTCTTTGTGGTTACCTTGTTAAGCTGCCGATAGTCTATGCACAATCTCATGGAACCGCCCTTCTTTTCACAAATAACACCGGTGCGCCCCATGGTGAATAACTAGGCCTTACAAAGCCTTTATCGCTTAATTCACAGAATGAGCTTTCAATTCTTTCAATTCTATCAAGCCATTCTATAAGGAGTAATAGAAATAGGTGTGGTACCGGAATCAATTCAATACCAAACTCAACTTCTCCGATAGGAGGCAAACCCGTAGTTCTTCCTAAACACATCAGAAACTCATTTATCACAGTAATCGATTCAATTTTCAACTCGGATCTTTAGTATTCAACACAAAAGCAAGATAAGCTTCACATTCTTTCCTTAAACATTTACGAGCGACATAATGTAAATCATGGAAATTGAACTACGACTCATCTGAATTAACCCGAAGGATCTCACCATTTTCACATTTCAACTCAATGAATTTCTTTCCACAATTCACTATCACATCATGTGTAGTTAACCAATCCATACCAAGAATCACATCAAACTCATCAAATGGCAATAGCATGAGATCAGCCGGAAAATAGTAACCTCTAATCATCAAAGGGCATTTTTTACATACTTTGTTTACTAACACATGCTGACCAAATGGATTTGATACTTTAATCACAAATTTCGTAAACTCTATGGGCATGTTCATACTAGGCATTAATTTCATGCAGACATAGGAATGGGTTGAACCCGGATCAATCAAAGCAATAACATTAACATCATGAAGAGAAAATGTACCCGTAATTACATTGGGGAAGATGCCTTTTCACGAGTACAGATAGCAAAAGTCCTTGTGGGTGCTCTAACATCTAATCTCGTTGCTGTATCTCTAAATGTACCTCTACCTGCCCCTACTCCTGCATTTCTCTGAGGTCTGCCTCTAACGGGGGCATTACCTGATCTTGCACTCGGTATTACTTCTTCTTTTACCATCTCTATCACTCCCGAATGAAATGATCCGGTGTACCACATCGAAACAACCAACCTCAGTCGCTCGACATTGACCTGGATGACATCAACCATATTAAGGACACTCAGGTCTATTAGGCTGAATACTACCAACACTCGTAATCGAAGTGGTTTGAGCTTTTGAATCCATAAATCTTCCACCTCTATTTCGGTTAGAATACCCGGCTAAAAAATTAGATCTCATAGAGAACTCTCTAGGCCTCTTGGATGTAGACTGAAATGACTTGCTCATCTGTCTTTTCTTCGTATCTTGCATCTCAATTTCAGCTTTACCCTTTCTTTTCAACAACTCCTCTACCTTACAGGCTCTGTCAACTAAAACAACAAACTCTTTTATCTCTAGAACACCAACTGATAGTCGGATATCATCATTGAGCCCATCCTCAAATATTTTGCACATGATAGCCTCTGTAGACACACACTCTCAAGCATAATTACTGAGTCGGACAAATTCACGTTCATAGTCGGTCACAGTCATCTTACCCTCTTTTAATTCAAGGAACTCTTTTCTTTTCTAGTCAATAAACCTCTGACTGATGTACTTCTTACGAAACTCCTCCTGAAAAATTCCAGGTAACTCTTTCTTTCGGTACTACTGATACAAGTGTCTTCCACCACTGGTAGGCTAAATCTCTAAGAAGTGACACTACACATTTAATACACTCTTCCGGTGTGTAGGATAACTCGTCAAAAACTCTGATAGTATTTTCGAGCTAGGATTCAGCTTTCTCTGCATCATCATCTTTAGCAGTCTGAAACTCTTCAGCCCCTTATTTTTTGATTTTGTCAACGGGTGGCTTCTCTTTTCTGACTGTATCTGTGACTGGGAAAGCTACATGGGTGGTATTTGGATCATGAGGGGGTGGAGGTCTAACGGCCGGGTTCGTACAAACGAACTCAGCAAACCATTCATTCATAGCTTGGAAGAAGGCTTCGAGCCCTCCTCCCCGACTAACTCATGAACGGGCCTTTCATGACTATCTTGTGCACTGTCCCTCAGCGGGAGTGGGTGCACTACTCTTTACATCATCTGCACTACTCGTTCGGGATCCATAACTATAAAAGAAAAACATTTTTAAATCTTCAAGAGTCGTCACACTATCAAAATATAAGTATGGCATGGATAGATAGACTCTTACTCATACTAAATATTCTAAGAATCGACTAAACCTTGCTCGATACTAATAAATATAACACCCTTACCCGAGACCGTTGTTTGAGTCGAGCACGAGGCATTACTAAACTTAACTTCTTCGATTCGGGCATAAAATTGAAACATCCATCTGCGTCATGTTAAGTAAATCAATTATAACTTGAGTTACTGAAACTCAAATCTAGATCCGTAAATTTTCCTGAAACTAGACTCATATATATTCTTACTATAATTTTTCTAGAATTTTTGGTGTGGCCAATTAGTACAGTTTATTAGTTAAAGTCTCCCCATTACACGTGATCGATTCGACCCCTCTCGTACTAAAAATCAATTATCTCATAATATACAACTCTTTTCCTACACCGTTTTTTTATAAAAATAGACTCAATAAGATTTAATTATATATCTCATGTCCAACATAATTCCATTTATACTAGTTTTGGTGATTTTTCAAAATCACGCCACTTCTTTGTCCAAACTGTTCCCTGCATATAATTACATAATTTCTTTAAAATAACTATCAACTAGGCATTTCATAGCATCCAAAACATGTTCTTAATTAACCATTTTAATGGCTAATCATTACCAAACATTTACAAGCCAATCTTAAGCCATATCATAAGGACATACACACAAAATGGCTAAGTCCCTATACATGCCATAACTTAAAACGTTTGAGTCACAAAATACCAATATAATCCTTTGATAGTGCATAACGATCTCCGACGTCTCTGTGATTCCCGAGTTGGCTTGTAATACTATAAAAAAAATTAAAGAATGGGAGTAAGCATAAAGCTTAGTAAGTTTACATGTAAATAAATAACAACATTCTTAATCAATTATCTTATTCTTTTCTTATCAAGATCACTTAAGCTTTTAACTCAATATACTTAAACTTGTATTCTTACCTGTACCTTTTAACATGAATTTGCCTTACCTTACCTTTTTAGCTTGAACTTGTCTTACCTTTACTTTGGTATACTCTTTGAATTTTCCGTTGAACCACTTGGAATACTAAGGATACGCGGTACCTTTCCTTATGAAACTTAACCATTGTCACGTCTTGACATGGTCTTACGTGGTATCCTTGCCTTATGAACTCACCAATGCCATGCCTTGGCATGGTATTACATGGACCTTTGCCTTATAGTAACATATCAATGCCATGTCTTGACATGGTCTTACATGATTTCCTTAAACCCTAACGTCATGACATTTGTATCCTATACATTCCTAAGGTTCAACCTAACTTCACAGGATAGCTTTTCCATCAATTCATTCTTGAGTCTTTAAATAATACATTTACGAATAAATATGTAAATACTAGAATTTAACAGATTAAATGTAAAATAATAGAATATTGCATTTATTTATCAGAACTTACCTCGAAACAAAATACGATCAACTATATCGATTTAGTCCTCTATCTTTTCTTTCCTTGATCTAACTCGATTTCGTTCTTCTTGATCTATAATAGCAAATTTAGCTTATTTAATACTCACATTCATCAAAACAGTCCTTAACTCTTAACTTTGGAAAAATTATAATTTTGCCCCTAAACTTTTACATATTTACACATTTGCCCCAAAGCTCGGGAATTAAACTTTATCCCTTATTATTTTGTTTTATGACATGCTGATCATTTTTCCCTTCTATGGCAACATCAAATTCTCACTGTAACTTGTACTTATGAACATTAGGTATTTTTACCGATTAAGCCGTTTTACTCGTTTTCACTTAAAATCACTTAGCAAAAGTTGTTTAACATAATTTCAGACTTCATATTATATCATAAAACATCAAAATAAACACATTTCACCTACGGGTATTTTTCCAAATATGAACCCTAGCATGACTTATTTATAGAATAAGCTAAATCGAGCTACTAGGGCTTCAAAAATGTAAAGAACATTAAAAACGGGGCTTGGAATCACTTACTATGGAGCTTGGAAGCTTGAAACAAACCCTAGATATGGTGACCACTTGAAAATTCGGCCTAATGAAGAAGATGAGCATATTTTGCCATCTTTTTCCTTTTAATTCCTTTTATTACCAAATGACTAAATTACCCTTCATTAAAACTTTAGTTCTTTCCACCTATATATGTCCATTTTGTCCATGAAAATATAATGATCTAATTACCATTTAAGGAATCCTACTTTAAACCCCCATTTCAATCAAGTACTCTATAAATTAGAACCCTTATTTAGCAACTTTTGCAAACAAGTCCTAATAGGCAATTTAAGCATGAAATTAATAAAATTTCTTATCAATACTCTAACACATGTATTTAATCACTCGATAAATCGTAATAATTAATCATAATAAACTTTTATAGCTTGGATTCATGGTTTCGCAACCACTATTCCATTTAGGCCCTATTTCGGGATGTTACATAAAGTTTCGGACACAAGCCTATTTTACAAAAGGGGTCTTATTGCCTCTAGGCTTTAAGGCAACAAGCATGTTTTGTACATTACTATAGATTAGATCTAAAAATATAGAGATCTCTTCCTCAATCCCATTATTCAAGACACTCCCAAACATTCAAAGGTTTGGAAAGATTGTTCCCCAATTCCCTCTTCACTTTTGATTTCTTTAAGGGATCACATTTACTGCCTCGTCAAAGTGATCAGGTTTTGATGAATCATCAAACTTCAAAATTCCCATCTTGATAAGCCTTTCAACTACCTTTTTGAAGACAGTACAGTTTTCAATTGAGTGACCCTTTATTCCTGCGTGGTACTCGCATTGGGCATTTTCGTTATACCATTTTGGAACGGAGGTTGCAATAGTTTCAAATAAAATGGAGAAACCATGTGTGCATCAAATAAACTTTAATATAGTTCCTTATACGTTATTGGGATTGACGTAAATTAAAACCTTTCAGAGTTTTGCCTAGTGCCTGATTCTTGTCTTGTTGACCCTTGTTGCCCATTAATGATTACCTTCGATAGATTAACAGTAATTACTTTTGAGTGCCCGTTGTCATATGTACTCATATTATTGACCTCGTCATCCTCTTTCCTAGGAGTAGACCTTCTAGTGGTTTCCCCTACTTCAATCTTGCCATCCCTTATGGCATTTTCAATCATCTCTCCTGCCATCACTATATCCACAAGGCTCTTAGTAGTACTTCCTATCATATGAGTGATGAATGGAGCCTTCAAGGTATAGATGAAGAGCATTGTAATCTCCTTTTCTAGGAGTGGTGGCTGAACTTGCATGGCGACCTCTCTCCATCTTTACTCATACTGCCTAAAGCTTTCATTTGGTTTATTCTCCATGTTTTGCAAAGTGATTTTGTCAGGCGTCATGTGCATGACATGGTTGTATTGCTTCATAAAGGCTTGAGCTAAGTCTCTCCAAGAGGTAATGTTAGCACGACCGAGTTGATTATACCAGCTAGACGCTGTCCCTACCAAACTGTCTTAAAAATAATGAATCAAGAGTTGATCATTATTAACATAGCCGGTCATGCATCTGCAAAACATGGTAATGTGAGCTTCAGGGCAGCTAGTCCCGTTGTACTTCTCAAACTCTGGCATCTTGAATTTATGAGGAAGCACCAAATTTAGAACCAAATTCAAGTTTTTTGCGTCAATACCATGGTGATGATCATCATTTTCCAAAGCTTGGAACTTTTCTTCCAACCATCTACAGCGATCCTCCAACTTCCATGAAGATTCAATTCTTATTCCCTCTCTCTCTTCTATGTCCAAATAAGAGATAACAGGATTGGCAGGGTTATCTCCTGGGTTAGATTCTGAGTTGACCTGGAAGTTCATAGGTGGTCTAGTATCAGCTTGCCTCTGTTGAGGCCTAATTGTGACAGGTGGCCTTTGGGGATACTCTTCCGATTGTACATGCGGTGGGGTGACCCCGAGGAAAATCCTCATTGTCATCAGCATTAACTATAGGACCCTTCCCTTTGTCCATTGCCCCACTTAACATTTGGGCCATTTGAGCCATCATACCCTTTTGAGCTTCCAACATTTGGTCCCTCATTTATTGTTGGAGCTTTTCCATTTGCTCTTGCATCTGGTCTTGTATATCTCTTTGGAATTGTTCAAGTCTTTGATCCATTTTCTTTGACCTGGCACGTGTACCATAAGGATGTTCAGCTTCCAGATTTCCCTTCCCTTTTTCTCTCTTTCTCTCTGTTATAATTTCAATTAATTAGATTCTCTCTATGGACTTAAATGCATATGATGTGATGTAATGCAAATGCATGAATGCAAAGAGGCATCAATTTTGATTCAACTTTATTTTAGAAAACTTTATTAAAAAATAAAATCCTTTACATAAAACGGACTACCATATGCTTTAGCCCTAAGTCCTAAGGTTTTTGATTTTCCCAAGCAATGGAGCTAGCTCCTAACTACGATCGGACTGTAGCTCATACTTCATGGTCAATGTATCAGCCTGTGATGCTAAAGTCTATAAATGATCAGCTACCTCTCGAATCTGAACTATGACTTCTCCCATGAGATAATCTCGGCTTTTAACTTGATCATGCGAATGGTGGAGCTCTTCCTTCAAGTTTGATCTGAAGTTCACAACTGTACAATGTTGCTTCTAACTCTTCAATTTTGCCCTTCATTTCCTCGATCTTGTTCAGGCTTGACTTTAACTCGATCGCGAAATTGTGGCTTTGATGGTTATGAAGATACCATCCAAGCTTAGCATTGATCTTCAGAAAAAGATTTGTAAAGTATTGATCATTCACCCTAGCTGGTGCCATACTCAGAAAGATTCTTCCACTTCCCTTTTTCAATTCTAACTATAGGTAAAAGGCGTTTATTCTGGTTCATCTCATTGAATATATCAAATGGGGAATCAATACAAATTCCTTTCATTTCTCCATAACGAATCAAATCCCTTGCAATGTTGTTTGGATCACAATGAGGAGCCGAGAAGTTTGGCAGCGGATCTATAGTAAATGAACTTTTTTCACCATCATAGGCAAAATTCTTTCCATCCAAATCATTTTTATAGGTCTCATCCACTCTGTCAATCACTTTCCTTCCAACACCCTTACTATCCACAGGGCGACCATCTTCATATGAAAGAGAAATGTTGTAATGGTAGAAGTGTCCATCCGTATTCCCCATACTCACTTCGAAATGATTGGTGAGTATAGTTACCTTTTGCTCTTTAGTTGCAACACCACGCCTTGCCATAGGGTGTCGTACAATTTTCTTTGCATCCAATTCTGCTTTGATCGGAACAACATCAGGAGGCACAAGTGGCTGAAGAGGCAAGGATTCCAGTATTGCCCCTATTCTCCTCTTACTCAAATGAATCTATACCCTGAAATCTTCTTTCTCTAATTGGTTTTGCTCTGTCTATATACGAACGATTGCATTGTCTTCCACTTTATCAAGGAATTCGTTCTCCATAACCAGCTTTCTAACTTAGAAATTGATCATGAATCGATACCTCTTAAAATATGAAATGACATGCACAAAAATAAACACAACAAATTAGTACCGCAGAATAAAATATAAAGCAAGTAAAATGTACTAACACCTATCTGGGTAACTACTAAAGTTTGGTATAGCTCTACCTAGGGTAAGTTCTTAGGTTTTCTATATGCGATTTAGCTCTAAAGTTGAGGTACCCGAACCAGCAGATTCCTTGATCCTCACCCATTATAGGCTCATACGAATCGAGTTCAGTTCAGGGGAATACATTTCCCTATGGCTGCACGGAGGTGAAAACCTCACAAAGACATAGGTACGGATGTATCCCAAAATGATTCACTATCCTGCACGGAGGTGAAAACCTCACGAAGGAGTAGCTTCTCACTCCCACTTAAGGGTGTGACCACAATGGTCATGCAATGCAATGCAGAGACATTTTATAAAAATAGAACCACATGCAATGAAAAGGATCATAAAATTTTTTTAAACCAGATTTTTAAACTTCAGACAAAAGGACATAAAGTTATCGATTTTGTGGCTTGACTCTCTTATTAGTCCCCAGTGGAGTCGCCAAGCTGTCGAAACCATTTTAAAAATGTTTGATTTTAAAAACGGGGATCGACTTTTTTTAAAAACAAAATGGGAGTCGCCACCAATCATTTTTTACTTAGGTGTGATTGGATCACCTTAAAAACGTTTATTTCAAAATATTGATTTTGGTCTACCAAAAACGAGAAAAATAAGTTCGGGAGTTGGTTACGTATGAGGAAGGGTTAGCACCCTCATAACGCCCAAAAATTGGTACCTAATCGATAAAATCATGTCCTAATGTTAAAACTTTGAAAAATTTTAGAAAATGGTTCTCTTATTTATTTTAAAAAAAAACTAGACTTACCTATCTCAAAGAAATAAAACACCATACCCAGTAAGTTAGGATATAGCATCTCATGTCTTCGAAACTAAGTACGTCTTTATTTTAGAAAATTCCTACCTCGAGACACAAAATATCATATCCATTAAGTTAGGACACAACGTTTTGAATTCTCAAGAATAGGTTTTTTATTTGAAATTTGTAAGTTTTGGGTTTTGAAAGAGAAGAGATATCTAATACCTTAAGTTCAACGAGAAAAATTAAAGCCCAGTAAGTTAGGACACAATTCTTCTCGAAGTGCCCAAACATTGAATATCACCTTATATTTTAAAACTATTTGAATAAAATGTTTTAATTCAAATGAGTATTTTTATAAAAAAAGGTTTGGGTAAGATTTTGCATGAATACATTACAACATACACATTTAATAGCAATTCTACGTAACTACCAGCTATGCTAATAATAAAAAATATAACGTAAATATACAAAGAACTACGTTAAGCAATAATAACGATTAAAAGAATATAGATAAATAAACATGTGATAAAATAACAATAATGAAGATTTTTCATGAAATAATAAAATTGAAAAAAGGGAAAAATATTTTTAAACACTAAATAATTATTATAACAAAATATAAAAAACAAGAAAATGAAAAAATGATAAGTTTGGAAAACAATTTATATGTATAACAATAATATATATATATATATATATATATATATATATAATAAATATATAGTTTACTACATATAAAAGATAATACATAATAAATATATATAATAATTTTAGATAAAGATTAAAAACATAATATAAATAATAGAAGTAAAACATGTTATATAATAATATAAATAAATTTTATAAAAAATAAGATTTTATAGATAATATATAATATAGAAAAAATTGAAAATATATAGCATATAACTAATATACAAATTATGAAATAAAGTGTATAATATAAATAATTATTAAACCAAATAAAATAATACATAGTAATAATTATATATATATAAAAATTATATATGTAAAAAAGTTTAAAAATAAATAAAGAAACTAGGATCAAATAACAATAACAATGAATAAAAGGGGTTAAATTATAAATAAAAAGAAATAAATTGACTTAATTATAATGCGCTAAAAAATATGAGGGGGTAAAAAGAAAATTATCCCTGGAACACTATACGTTGCGTTTCATTCAGGGATTAAAATAGAATATCAAGTAAACCATCAGGGCAAATTTGAAATAAAAAAAACTTAATTTAAAATGGATGAAAATGCGGAAGGACTAAAATAGAAAATAACCCATTTAAAAAAATGCGCGGATCCTTTTTGGGTCGTCGGGTCAACGCACGGATCCTTTGCCCTAAACGACGTCGTTTTGTACTTATTAGATTAAGCAAAAACGGCGTCATTTTTAAATTGATATATAAGTAAAATTTTAGACCAAATTTACACCCGATTTTAAAAAAAGAATCCAAAAAAACCCCCTCATTGTTTTCGTCTAGGTCTGATCGTCAAACCTTCAGACCACCATCCCACGCGTCTCACGCGCCGCCGCGGATGGTGGCCAGAGGCCAAACCTCTTCGTTTTCAAAGGTATTTTCTCACCTTTTATGTTTTAAAACTATTTTTGTATATAAATAATACACAAATCGAGAGAAACCATAAAAAATAACACGTGAAAAAAATTTGGAAATATCACCTCTGCAAAACTGCTTTTGATATTTTATTTTTCTCTATTTTTTTGAATATTTTTGTATCTATTTCTCTGTGTGTCCCCCTTTTACAGGTTTATGATAGGCTTTTATAGCCTTTCGAAATGTAAAATAAAGAAAGAAATAAAAAGTTGCCATGCTTGCTGTCATCTGCTTCCTTTTTTGTGCAGGTGAAGAGCGGCAGAGAATCTGGTGATAGGGCGCGTTGATGGCGGCGCGATTCGCAGCTGGACAAGGGCTGGTGGCTGCGGCGCTTGCGCTGGACTCCTGTTTGCGGTGCCTAGGGTTTCTTAGGAACCCTTGGTCCTCTGATGATTGTTAAACATTGGGCCCTTTTGGGCCATGAGTGTTTTGGGTCCTGTCTGGGTAGTCTGTTAGGATTAGGGTTAATGGGTTACGGGTTTAATCTGGGTTTGATGGCATCTGTTTGGGCATTGGGTTAATGGGTAGGCAGTTTTAGGATTAGTTTTGGGCCATTAAATCTGGGCTTGTAATTGGTCTTGTACTGGGCTGTAAAAATGGACATTATTTTTTTTTATTTTGGTTTGGTTAAGCCCGAAAAAATTGGGCCTATAACAAGTATCTTCGCCTTTAAGTTTTTTCCAAGCTTTCCATTCTTTTTTAGGGCATCCCACCTATTTTTAAGTTGTCTTTGTGAAAAACCCTTGCCCGTTTGTTTCTCAAAGTTGGTCATTATTTTCAACCATCCATCTTTTGTGAAATGAGTACCAGGCCTATTGCCTTTCAATATCTCTTTAATACAAATATCACAAAATATTTCTGTCAATCTTTTATCCCACATTGCTTTCACTTTTTCACCACTAACTTCAATCGCCAAAGTACTCATCTATTGTGTAAACAAACAGATTCGTTTCATCCAAGCAATCAAGAAAATCAAATGTCACATAAGTATATTTGTTTACATGTGTAACAAAATATTTTCCTCTAATATTAATTTTACCAAAAATGGACCCGACACCAACAATGGTGTTAATCGCTAGCTAATTTGCACTAAACCAGTCTTACTTCACAAAAACTAAATCGCATGCTAATAGAAGAATCTACAATTTGCAGTTTTGTCTATAAAATGTGCTTTGTAACAATACTTAAAAACCCTGTTTGTTTTGCTTGAAGCCAAAACTGTTCAAGTGTTTAAGAGAACAAATAAAGTAAGAATATGCTTCAAAAGTGTTGGTGCAAGACAAAGGACATAACAAGGAATTGTAACACTCGCATTTCTGCCAAAGTTTACCTTGATGACCAGCAGTGGGTATGTTGTTACAGTTGCCCAAGTTTTGCCAATGCTCCTAATAAAAACACCTGCTCATAAAAACAGCAAGGAAGAAAAAATATAAATTTAGACGAGGCTACCTATAAATATATAAATGGTTAATATTTGATATATTGATTATATATATCTTATTTCATAAGTTATTTTAAAAATTTGTCAAGTGATTTTATTTTAATATTTTAATATACTCATATAAAATATTTTTCAATCTCTTGACTTCAACACCGTCTGTAAAATCTAAAAATTCTAGTCACAAATATAATTCCATATAAAAAATAAAAATTTAGGATTATATATTAAAAGTGATAAACCATAAAAGTAACACATTTTAACCCCATATTTAGCATGCTTTTGGATGATTTAGCCCTTGATTTATGTAAAAAGGTGCTCTTAATCCTTTCTTTTCATGTTTTATACTCAGGAAAGGATCCGAGGACGAAAAGAACGAGAAACAGGCTTAAAACGGGTCAATTTAGGCCAAAGTGGAAATCGACACGGCCTGGACTTCAAGCCACATGACCGTGCCTCGACAATTAACTAAGACACAGCCATGCCATAATTTACACGGCCGTGCCCTAATTGACAGAATCGAGACACGGCCTGAAAACGATTTACACGAGCGTGTACCATGGCCGTGCCCTGTCATGGAAAAGAGGAATTGTACTCAGATTTGGATACTTTTAGGCAAAGAAACACATTCCAAAGCCTATTCAAACACCGAGTAGAAAGTATACATAAATTGGGACACTTAAAGGCCAAGTAAAGCATTCCAAAAGTCTATATAAACACTCTAAGTGTAACCTGAAAGAGACGTGTGGAGCGGAGGTCGAGACATTCAAATTCAGCAGAAGTCGAAACTTTTGTGGGAATCACTCGAAGATAGCCAATTGATCCATCTCAAGAAGCCGGAATTCTACTCAAGACGGCGGATCTCTCCTTCAATTCTTTCAGGGGGTTTTAGGGATTTCTTATGTTTTATTTTATCTTTTCTCTTGAGATGTTTTCTTTATTTGTTATGAACTAAACCCTTCAGATACCTGAAGGGGATGAAACCTAGATGAACCTTATTATTGTTTTCTGAATTATATGATAAATACTTGATTTGTTCTTAATTATGTGTGCTTAATTCTTGCGTTAATGTTTCCAGGATATTAATTCAAGTTAGATGTTCTTAGGTGGAGGAGGAATAGACCTAGCCCAAGAATAGATCCAGCATAATAAAGCGGAGTCGTTCGCGCACCTAAAGATAGGGTGACGAGATTTTGTCGGATTAGGGTGAAACCTAATATGGGAGTCCATAGTTCTATTTACTGCTATTCTAGGGGGTTATTAAGTGAGAAAGATATTTCCGTTAATTAACCTAGGGTTAGACGTTATTCGCCTCGAGAGATGGTTTAATATACGTTAGGGAGTCTTACGAGTCAAGTCAAGTAAATAAATCGTATGGTTCAGTGTTAGATAATAAGTGAAGTCTAGGTGGATTCTTCCTGATGGTATCATTGTGATCAACTTAGTTTCTCTTCAAGTTATTTCCCAATTCATTCTTTTTTGTCTTTGCATCTTAGTTTAGTAATTAATTAGTTAATCAACCAAATCATTTAATATTTAGGCTAAATAATAGAAAGAAAGTGAGTATTAGTACTTTTAATTCCTTTGGGTTCGATAATCCGGTCTTGCCTAAGCTATACTACTGTTCGATAGGTACACTTGCCTTAAGTCGTCGTCAGATTTAGTTTCCAGGTTCGATAATTCTCTTTTTAAATTTTAAAACTCGACAATTTTGCAACAATCAAAAAGTCAAACACCAAATACGACTTGAAAAAGAATTAGAGTTAGATTAATTCTAAAGATGTAATATATTAAGTACAAGTAAAAGCAAGCACATGATGTAGGCATAAATTTTTTGGCGTTAAATCAAATCTCATGTGGTTTCTTGTTATAGGGTTAATGTGATTAAGGAAGCTTAATGAGTGGTTAATTAAGTTAGCGACCCTGCTTTCGGTGCGATCTTCCAAATGTACCAATTAAGCATAAACGAACTCAAATTTGATGACAACCTCATTTAGTTTCTGAAAAAGAGTAAAGTTTGTGCAAATCATCGTTAATTCGAACACATAAAAAGTACATATAAATATATTTCTTACAATGATGAAAAAGGAATATATGATAAAAGAAGAATTAGGTTTGGTATTGGTTGGAAGAGGTTTTGTTTTTGTTTTTGTTTTTAAATTTTATAATTAAACTAATTACAAAAACTAGACTATCCCTTCAACATGGATGTCTCTAAGAAGAATTGTAACATTTGCATTTCTGCCAAAGTTTAACATTAGGACTAGCAGTGGGTATGTTGTTACAGTTGCCCCAAGTTTTACATTACCTAATACATCATCCATATTTCGCAACTTATTAGACAAGGTAAAATGAGAGAGTGATTTAATTACTGACAACTATATGAAGTAAAGACCTTTGTCGTTGCCTGACATCTGAACATAAACTACATAGAAAGTGACCTGTTTCATTATCATATTTGCTAGTGTACATGTTTGATGGCATTCAAGCAATTTAACCATAGATTCAACAAGTCACGATTCAAGCAACATTTACAAAATCACAACCGAAATCCCAACAACAAAACTAAGAGTGACATGTATGAAGAATTTGATGATGGCCTTGACTTATTCACATGCTATCAATTTATTCGGTTAATTTGCAGCACTAGCTAAAAAAATGATGCTAATAAGTGGGAACATACCTAAGAAGTGCAATGCCACAGAAATCTTCTTGGAGATGTAAAGGCAACCTTCCACCCACATACATCAAAAAGAACTTCTGCAAATAGCTTATATCTCTTTTCGGTGACTGCATTCAACACACAATTACTTCCATTAATGTATATATATATATATATATATATAGTTATTAATTAACATCAGACAATTAGAAAGAACCGGTCTTTACAATTAAAGTTTACTTCTTGAAACTACAAATTGAAAGAAAAGCTCACGTATTCAGCTCAGCTACAAATACTTAACGCTTCTTCTTGCTTGCTTTCAAACCATTGGATTTTGATGGGGTAGATGAATAGACCCACAATTGATATCACAGAGCCAGCAACCTTTGCAAACACACAACGTTCATATTAATTTTAAAGGTAAAGGAGTCATTTGTGGACTCTATAAAAATCAAACTTAAAAAGAAGGAGGGGAGGGTTAAGAACTTAAAGAATGTGCCATCAAGGATCCATTTATTTTTATTTGTTATGTAAGAAGCAACATTCAAATCTAACCAAATGTAATGTAAACAAACGAACCAAAAAGGAAAAAAACGCAAATCTAACAAAAATTTCACAAAAAAAAGGAACTCGTCGAAGAAAAGTTTAGTGAAGGGAACAAAGAGAAGAAGACTGATTACTGCTTTCAAAATTTGTAGGCAAAAAATGCACGAACTGTAGAGAAAATGAACAAATAAACAAATAAAACTTTAAGGCCCTTCCATAATAAAATCAAACAATCAGAAAATAGCTAAAAATTAAAGCATAATGAACAATTAAAGAGAAGAAGAAGAGAAGAAAAAGATAAACTCACAGTGGATAAGAGGAACAATGAACCAGAGGAAAAATCAGACAAAAGAGAAAAGGGGAAAAAAAGAGAAGTGTTCTAACGTTATTTGGAAGAAAAAATAATAAGGTTAAAAAAGTAAAACATCAGCCAAAAGTACTTTTACACTGAAAAAAGCTAAAATTTTCTACTTTTTCATCTGTGAAAAAGGACTTAAAAAACGTTAAAAAAATTTACCCACTATACCTGTTCTTTATTTCTTTTTAGGAAAAAACTTTTCTAAAAAAAATACATCAGAATGGAGAACGGGCCCTTAGTCGTTGCGTTGATTTTACCTACTTGAAGCTTCCTTTTATGTAATGTTGACGTACAAATTTGTAATGATGAATGTTGAAAAATTGTTAAAGTTATTTAAATTATAATGTATATTTATATATTCGATAAATTCTTAATAAAAAATATTTATTTAACAGTTAAATTAAATATTTTAGATTAATCACAAAAAGAATTATTTTTATATGAAAATGCTTATGTTGTGTTTATTTCATTTAAAATAATCTTTGGAAAATGAATTCACAAACGTTTGTCAAAAATTAAAAATGTTTTGCGTAAAATCATCAGAATATTTCACCTTTTTTTTCAAAAATTTATATTGTTTTCAGAAATTATTTTTCAAAAGTAGTTTTAGTGAATTAAACAACCATCAATTTTAATTAAGGTAGTTGGTATCTTATTGGTGGATGTACTGTTTTTCTATTAATATTGATACATATTGGTACGAGTTTGCTTTAGTATACCATTTTGGATTTATAGTTATTTTTAAAAACATTTGATATTTGTATATAAAAGTATTTACAAATATCGATAATAAAATTAAATAAATCACAAATATAAAATGCCCATAATGGTTGAAGTGATAAAAATGATTTTTAAAATGTTGGTGGCATAAGTTCAAATCTCAAAAAAAAAAAAAAAAACTCTTCAACTATATAAAATATTCTTTAATAAGCTTCACAAAACAAACTTAAAATAAATAAGCAAAAATTTATTCCAAATAATTTAAACAATGAGATCATCTCATACTAGGTATATAGCAATTTATAATTCAACAAATTCAAAATAAATAAGACTTTTTTAAATTTAAATTTAAAATATATTTTTTACAAATAAATAATAAAAATAAAAATTAAATTTTTTAGTGTCAATTAGTACAAACAAAATCAACCAGTACATATCGATATTAATTAAAATTTACATCGGAATTGAACCTAAATTTTATTTATTTCGATTTACTATCAGAAAGGAGTGTTTCGGCAGGTACAAGCAATACCGAAACCATACTAACTACCATAATTTTAACTCTTTTTCACAATGTAGATCAAGACATGAACCTGTATTTCCTTTTTTTAGTTTATAAATCTGCTAATATAACTTCAATCAAACTTTTAAGTGTTAATAATTTGTGTATGTTTTGACGTATTCGCATGTTTTTTTTTTTTTATCTTGCATATTAATTATTTATCATATTTTGTATCTTTATCATATGGTAACTTATTTACTGTTGTATTAATTTCAAGAGATTTGTCCATATTGTTTAAAAGGTTCATACGAATAATATATAATGTTATTTTTATTTTATATTGTAATTATTTTTGTGTTATATAATTTTTATTGTGATTTTATTTATAGGAGAATTTGTGAATTTGTATTGTGGTTCTCACATTTTAGTTCATAATTTCTCGTACGCATTTAATTTAGAGAAAATATTTATGTATTTGTATTTATGTTCATGACATGTATGTAATTTTAATTATAAGTTTAAGAAATTAATCTTTTTATATAGATTTTTGCAAATTCATAAATTTGTGTAATATTTTAGTAAAAGTATCACAATATTGCCTGTAATATATTCTTTTAATCTCTCTATTAAAAAATCAGTAAATTAGTCCTAGATAAGTAAGCTAAATAGTCCCTTTGTTAAATTTTAGTATTTATATATAAGGTATAATAGTAAATTTAACCCTTAAAGTTTACAAGTTTATTTAATTTGATCCCTACTCTTTTATTGGTAATATATTAGAAAATTTTGAAACTAATACAACTAAAGGGTCAAAAAGGCCTTAACAATTTTAAAAATATCAATTAAGCCACTTTAAAATTTAAAATCATTAAAAATCATAAAAATATGAACACAATTTATAAAATGATTATAAATTTTTATTAAAAAAAAACAACACTGGCCATTAAAATCTAATGGCTAAAAGATTTTAAAAAATTGACCCTACTCTTTTATTGGGTTGGTATTGTTATTTTTAATAAAAATATAATTTTAAAATTTTATGATTTTTTAAAAATTTTGTTTATATTTTTTATGATTTTTTAATAATTTTAAATTTTAAAATGGATTAATTGATTTTTTAAAAAATTATTACTAACGCCTTTTTGACCTTTTAGCCTTATTAGTTTTAAATACTTACTAATTTACTTCCAATTAAAAGAGTAGGGATCAAATTGAATAAATGTGTAGAGGTTGAGTGATAAATTCTTACTATACTTTATATATAAACATCAAATTTTAATGTGGGGATTGTTTTGCTCACTCATCTAATGTACAGGGACTAATTTATCCATTTTTTCAATAGATGAGCTAAAATGCAATCCAATGTATACTACAGGGGTTTTGTTGTAATTTTATTGAAATATTTTAATTTTTTTGTATTTATTATGTTTGAATTATCTGATATATGTTATAAAAT
The DNA here is from genome assembly GCA_025506655.1 of Gossypium rotundifolium. Taxonomy (NCBI): domain Eukaryota; kingdom Viridiplantae; phylum Streptophyta; class Magnoliopsida; order Malvales; family Malvaceae; genus Gossypium; species Gossypium rotundifolium. Next base: position 35,622,869 of record CP106723.1, on the reverse strand, counting down.
AAAGAGAAATGAAGAGAATAAAGAACAAAGAAGATATGAAAGCACTAGAGAATACATTTTATTAATCAAATGAATGATTACAATGCTTCATTAGAGTATTTAATTATAGGTGTAGAGGCCCAATTTTGCCCGGCCCATAAAACAGAATAAAAAAAAAAAATAATAAATGTCCATTTAAACGTCCTTTCACAACCGAACCCAAAAGCCAATACCCAAAACAAACAACAAACCTAAAGACCCAAACACAGCCCAATGGCCCAAACTTGTTTTCAGAAATTGGAAACCCCAAACCCCAGGGTTTCCTAGGCGTCGCAGCACCCCAATCGCCGCAGAACCCCAACAGCCATGTCGTTCGCGCCGCAGCCACTAGGATCCCCTCGATAGTGCCGCAATCCTCGCAAACTGCGCACCACCGCCGGACTTCTTGCTCCAGACCTGTAAAAACAAGGAAAGAAACTGCAGCAAAATACAACAAAATGGAAAGACAGATTTTTTGTATTTATTTTTGATTTGTTTTCTTGGGCTATAAAAAGCCCCAACAAAATTTATAAAAGGAGGATACACATACGCTAAATACTAAAGTTATACAGAAATTTTGTTACAGAGGTGCTTTTTTTTATTATTTTGTTCTTATTTTTTATACATATATTTTACATATAAATATTGTTTTATAAAATAAAAAGAAAGAGGGATTACCTTTTGAAAGCACTCAAAAACCGATGTTTGGCCTCCAACCACTGGCCATGGAGGCGCGTGAGACACGTGCGCATGTGAGCTGTGGCTCTCGATGATCGAACTTTAGCAAAAGGGTGAAGGGGTCGAGAGAGAATTCAAAGTTTTTTTTTTAGAACTGAGGCTAAAATGAATTTTCGGGCAGAAAACTGACTTATATAGCATGATGAAAACGACGTCGTTTTCGCTTAAGCCAATAAGCGTTAAAACGACGTCGTTTTAAGGAGGATCCGCGCGTTGACCCGAAAACCCAAATAGAATCCGCGTGTTTTTGTTAAATGGTCTAATTTCCATATTAGTCCTTCCGCATTATTTCAATTTTACAATTAAGCCCTGTTACATTTTAAATTTTTACAAATGCGCCTAAAACTATTTCTTGTGTTCCAATTTAGTCCCTTTACATCTTTTTTATTTAAATTTTTATTATTCATTTATTTTTTAATATTATTATTTTATCACATTAAAATATTATATTTATTATTTATATATTAATTTGTTTATGGTATAAAATTTATATATAGTTTTTATATGTATTAATTTTGTATATATGTGATTATTAGTATTTATTACCTATATTGTATAAATTAACATATTATTCATTATATTATATATTTCTAATTATTATTATTTTATTATTTTAGTTTAGTTTAATTATTTTCTTTGTTTATTTACAAAATTATTTTTATATATTTTCTATATTTTAAAAATTTTGCACATTATATAATATTATATCATATACTATTTTTAACTAAAATTTATTTATATTGTATATTATATTCTATTTACATTAATTATATATATATATATATATATATGTGTGTGTGTGTGTGTAATTTTATATATCTTTATTTAAAATCATTATATTTTTACATCGTTTATATTATATGTATATTATTTTATTTATTTATTTATCATTTAAATCTTACTTTAAAATTTTCATATTTATTTAATAATTTTCTTTTTACTTTGATATTTATTATTTTATGAATATATTTTACTTGTCCATACCCTCTCATTTATTTATCTATGACGCCATTGTGTAATTATTTTATTAGTTGTTATACCATATTATTATTTTCTTTATTATCTATATAAATATGAAACGTCATTATTTCACAATTGCTTTTTATATTTATGTGACAATAAATCATCGTTTTTTAAATAAAATGCATTTTGCAAAATTCCTATATTTTATTTAAAGGTTTTTAAAATAAGGTAATGTTTTAGTATTTAGAAATTCGGGAAATAGTGCCCTAACGTGCTAGGTTGCAATTTTCCCGTTTGGCTAAATAATTAAATATCCTTTTAACAAGTTTTTGAAAATCATGAGATGTTTTTTATTTACGAGGGTTTAAAAAATATCGTGTCCTATCGTGCTGGATGTGATGTTTATATTCTTTCGGAACAAAGAAATCTCAAGTTTTAAATAAAAAAAACCTATTCTTGAGAAATAAAAAACATTGTGTCCTAACTTACTGGGTATGATGTTTTGAATCTTGAGGGAGGAATTTTCCAAACTAAAGATATGCCTAGTTTCTAAGTCATGAGATGCTATATCCTAACTTACTGGGTATGGTGTTTTATTTCTTTGAGATAGGAAAGTCAAGTTTCTTTTTTAAAATAAAAGGATCATTTTCTAAAATTTTTCAAAATCTCAACATTAAGACATGATTTTATCAATTAGGTACCGATTTTTGGGCGTTATGACGGTGCTAACCCTTCCTCATACGTAACTGACTTCTGAACCCATTTTTTTATTTTTCGTAGACCAAAATCAATATTTTGAAATAAAACGTTTTTAAGGTGTTCCAATCACACCTAAGTAAAAAAGGGATTGGTGGCGACTCCCATTTTGATTTTAAAGTCGATCCCTTTTTTAAATCGATTTTAAAAATGGTTTCGACAGCTTGGCGACTCTACTTGGGACCAATAAGAGAGTCAAGCCGTAATATCGATAATTTCATGTCCTTATGTCTAAATTTAAAAATCTGGTTTAAAAATCATGATCCTTTTATTGCACTACATGACCATTGTGGTCACACCCTTAAGTGGGAGTGAGAAGCTACTCCTTCGTGAGGTTTTCACCTCCGTGGAGGATAGTGAATCGCTTTCGGGATACATCCGTATCTATGTCTTCGTGAGGTTTTCACCTCCGTGCAGCCATAGGGAAATGTATTCCCCTGAACCAAACTCAATCCGTATGAGCCTATAATGGGTGAAGATCGAGGAATTTGCTGGTTCGGATACCTCAACTTTAGAGCTAAACCACATGTAGAAAACCTAAGTTCTTACCCTTAGATAGAACTATGTCAAACCCTAGTGGTTACCCTGATAGGTGTTCTATGTTATTTATTTCTCATGTGCTAACGTGTTCTCTTTTATTTTGATTGCGTTGCATTTACATCATAGAAAAGAGGTGTTGATTTCAAATTCGATTGTTGAATAAAAAAGTTGGTCATAAGAAAATGGAATTTTTTATAAAGTGGATTATAATACGATCGTCCGAATATAGTCCAAGTGAACACAACGAGAGAAGACTGATAGTCCGTGAAGGAATACAAGACCTTATCACCCAAGGATTCAAGTTGACAAAGACTATTCGAGAATTACCACGTCTCGGCTTTCTTGAAGAGACTAACAAGTGAACAGGAGTCGCGGTCCAAATCAAGCAAAAGGAGCTAGAGGAGGCATCTATTAGAAGTTTGCAAGATTTGACTTTTACGAAGAAGGGGATTGATGTTTTCACTTGAATTATGAGGACAAAGTTGCACATGTAATCCGTTTTGTGTAAATAAATTTATTTTCTAGTAAAGTTTTTCTAAAGTAACTGAATTCAAAGTCAACGCCTCTCTTTCTTTGCATTCATGCATTCGCATTACATTGCATCATTTGCATTAGACTTTTACAAGAAGACCCTAATTAGGTAAAAATATTTCAGTTAACTTGGAAGACATGAAACAAAGGTTGGAGAGAATAGAACAAATGCAAATACAAATGCAGGGGCAATTGACCAAGATCCAACAAGAGATGCGGGAACAAATGCTGGAATTTCAAAGGAATATGATTGGCCAGTTAACCCAGTTACTAGCCAAGGACTTGAAAAAAGGAGTGGTCCAATGGTCAATAGTGTGGATGAGGAAGAACATCGTTTACTCCCCAATAGGTTTTAACCCGATCAATGATCAAGCCAAACCGGTTGCTCTGGTAGAAACAAGAGAAAGAGGAGAATGGACCTCAAAAGCCCTGAAGAAAAAGGAAAAGAAAACGAATAATGCTGGTAGGTATAATAAGAGCCATTCAGAGCCGATTACAGTAAATCAGCCAAAGACGGTAACTACTAGCCATCAGGTCTCTTCAAGGCAAAACTCTAAAAAGCTTTAATTTACGCCAATTTCGATGATGTATAAGGAGCTATATCAAAGATTATTCGATGCACATATGGTGTCTCTATTTTATCTAAAGCCGTTACAGCCCCCATATCCTAAATGGTATGACTTGAACGCTCAATGCAACTACCATGCTGGAATAATGGGTCACTCAATTGAAAATTGTACTACGTTAAAAAAGTTGGTCGAAAGGTTCATTAAAATGGGAATTGTGAAGTTCGACAATTCATCAAAACCTGATCACTTTAATGAGGTAGTAAATGAGGCAATTGAAGGAGGAGATAAGAAAGTTACGACTCCTTGAAGAAAAAAATAAAGAGGGAACCAGAGAACAAAATTTCCAAGCCCTTGTGTACTTGGGAGTGTTTTGAATAATGGGACTGTGGAAGAGATCCTTGTATTTTTAGAGCTGATCTAGAGTAATATTCAAAACATGCTTGTTGTCTTAAGCCTAGAGGCAACAAGAACCTTTTTGTGAAATAGGCTTATGTTCAAAATTTTATTTCAATAAAGTGCATCTTTTGAGTACATATTATTTTATTCTTTCTATTTCATACTGTACATTCTTTTTTTAGAATATTCTTTCATTCTTCATTCATGACCATACAAATAATCATCCTTAGAATCATTTATTCTTTGGATTTCTTACCTTCGTACCTAGGTACCCAGATATCAACGACATGATGACGTTGTTACTGACTCTATTTTTGAATGAGATATGGGTCTAGGGAATCTAAGGACTTTGAAGATAATAGAGATTGTAACCTATCTTCTAATTTGTTAGAATTGTGAAACAAGATGAAAAACTGACCTTACTCTACAAAGGGTCATTGGATATTGCGAGTCTAGGAAAGGAGTGAAGATTGTAGCCTAGCTCATCACAGAAATAAGGCGAGACATTATTGAGTTATCTTTGAGAATTCAAAGATGTTTTCACACGATCATATCAGGATATGCCTAGGCTACTAAAAAGCGAGCTTAACATAAGGATCGGGTACTGCTGATCTACATAGAAAGCGGTGGTATCAGCTATGCCAAATTTAAAGAAACAAGATTCATATGCCTACTCCAGTTTTTCACAAATTTTTCATATTTGGGGTATGGATATGATGGGGCCAATCTCGTCAGAAGCTTTTAGCCAATATCGACTCATCGGCATAGTCATCGTTTACTTCTCTAAGAGAGTGGAAGTAGCTTTATATGCCAATATTGCAAAGTCGACAATCATCAAATTCAAAAAAAATTCAAAAAAATTTTCAAAGAAAAAAATCCCAAAAAATGAAGAACAAAAGAAAGGATCAGATGCTAGCAGAATGCCATAAAAGATCGTCTTTAAATAACTGTACAAAATCAAAGTTTACAGTTTGTCCAAAGATCAGGCAATATATCACAGTGCAACAAAAATTGCTAAAAAAAAAAGAAAAGAAAAACAAAAAAATTATAAAAGGTGACTTAGACTTGTAAGGATTGGCATAAGAAGCTACTGTTACTTTCTGTCTTATTGAACATCGGCCAGAACCTTCGTTGGGGGCAACATCTTACCCATTGGTTTATGGAATTGAAGCGTTTTGCCAATTGAACCTAATTGAAGAAAAGGTTAAAAGCTATTCGTATGCGAGCTTACGTTAAAGAAGTTCATCTTAGGGAATTCCACGAAGAAACCTGATGTTGAAAAAGATTTTTCCTCTATAAAACAATTTTAGAGGAAAGCATATGCCAAACTGGGAAGGACTTATGTAGGGCCTGTTCTAGAGGAGCATTGATATTAACCGAGATGGATGGTAAAGACTTGCCCAATCCAGTGAATTTAGGTTTAGTAAAGAGATATTTTACTTGAAAGAGGAAAGGCCAAGGTGAAAACCCGTAAAGGGAGCCTCGAAAAAAAAAGGAGAGGCCGAGGCGAAAACCTGGAAAGAGCGCTTTGAGACCAAAGGGGATTTGAGCTGAAAACCCGAAAAGGCCTGCTCAAATTTTGATCAAAATAGGGCATACAGTAGTCTTACTACATTTGAATTAATAATGAAGAAGTATGTTACGTCTTGGGGCATTGACAGAGTACTCCGAATCCCCTAAACACATATTGAGCTTAAAATGATCCTCAAGAGATCAGAATAGAGAAGCTCAGACTGCGATATCTGGGGCACTTAGTTTCCCATTTTACCCATTTTAAATCTTTGATTACTTTATTCTTTTCAAAGAAACACCCCCAATTAATTTTCTTTTATAGCCTTCATTATATTTACTTTATTCTTTTTAAGATATACCAATCAATTTTCATTTATTGCCTTGGTTATTTTTGATTAGCTTATTTGTTTCGAGCTATACTCCTGATTAATTTCTGTCTTGTCCATTGTTATAATCTTTTTCAATGCATTTTATATTGAAATAACAGTTAATGGACTAATAATACTTTCATAAAAGGAGTTTCGCATATTACTCTAGAAGCTTCTAAATAATATGAGGAATCTGAAACATGGCTATTGTTCAGAACTCACCAAGCCTAAGGGCTGAAAACATTGAAAATGATTATTTCTTCAGATTCTTATTGGATAAGACAATTTTGTTGGTAACACCATATCGAAAAATGACGAATAAGGTCAATCCAAGTATAAAAGGGGATCATTGTTGGGATAGCCTGCATTCAGACACATACATCTGGTCATTACACCCGGGGAATGGTGTAACAAATCAAATTGATACAAATTCTATACCTCTGAGTCGTAACAGAAAGATGGAAGAAACCAATTGTTATTCCCCTGAAGTTGCAGTGGGAGGTACCAACTTCATGTCCCAAGGTTCAAGTGGAAAAGACTCAGAATTACCATGGGGCAAGCTGGTTAAACAGAACATGATTGATGAACAAAAAATGAAAAAAAAATAAGCGATAACACCTAGAATAGGAATCATACTCGTAACATTTTTGTATCATAGAAAATTTCATTAGGGATATTTGATTCATTACAATCATTGCATCCTAATTCTTTAAACGAATCATATCACTCATAACACATGTAGCTAGAAGCATTTGATTCATTCTGATCATGGCATCTTAATCATATGACATAAACATGTGGAACTGAGTCTACAGGATGTGCCCTTCGGTGGATGGTTTAGCAATATCGGTGAATTTACAGATCTCGCCTTTCTAAAGTTGTAGGAAGCAAATCGAAGACCCTTTAAGTCTTATCTCCCTCAAGTTGTAGCGGAGTAGATTGAAGATAGAAGATCTCATCTTCCTAAAGTTGTAAGAAGCAAATCGAAGAGAGGGATGGCATGAGGTTGTTAGTCGCTCCACATCAAGAGCGGGAGTTTTCTGCTTTAGTAGAGAAAGCTAAGATAGCGGAAGGAATTAAGGACTCTGTGAGGCATAACACGGATCGGAATAAATAGAAGAGAGGATTTGGGTCGTCTGGATTATCTGGGAATGCTCAGAAAAGGCCTAGAGTTGATGGGCCGCGAGGTCAGCAAACTAGTACTAGAGGGCAATATCGTACTTGTGAGCAGTGTGGGAAGAAACACTTAGGCGAATGCTGGAAGAAGATAGGTGGATGTTTCAAATGTGGGTCAAAAGACCATATGATTAAGGACTGTCTAATGAAACCATATGGAATCGCCAAAGACTCGTAATGTTAATCAGCCGGTAGAGGTGGATGACTGACCTCGGTGGGTCGTGGTCTGAATAATAAAGGGAATGGTACCGGAAGAGGACGTGGAACATCGAGCCGAGGTGCTGTTAATACTAAGGCAAGGCAGCCATGTTTGGTTTATGCGGTTCACCGTAGGGAGGATGGAGACGCGTCGGATGTCATAACCGGTACGTTTCTTGTATTTGGAAAACCTTATTATACTTTGATCGATGTGGGCTCGACCCATTCTTATGTTGCCTGTAGTGTAGTTGAAACACTACGCATAGCCTCTGAACCTTCTAGTAGGGAGATGACTGTAGTAAGCCCACTAGGTCAAACTGTAGTGGTGAATAAGGTCTTTCGAAGTGTACCTTTAGAAATTCAAGGCGTGGTATTTTCTGCCGACCTGATGGAACTTCCCTTTGGAGAGTTCGATCTCATACTTGGAATGGACTGGCTTGTAGACCATCGGGCTGTGTTGGACTGTGCAGCTAAGCGAATAGAATTAAGGACCCCGGAGGATGAGGTGGTCATTATGATAGGAGAAAGAAGGAACTACTTATCTAATGTAGTTTCGGCGCTAAAGGCTAAAAAGATGGTTCGTAAAGGGTGCAAGGCATTTTTAGCCTTCGTAAGTGCGTTAGATGGAAAGGAAGAAGTGTTAGGGGAGTTAGAACGGTAAGGGATTTCGAAGATGTGTTTCCGGAGGAATTATCAAGAATACCCCCAGACAGGGAGGTGGAATTTGGAATTGACTTACTGCTGGGAACAGCTCCTGTGTCAATCGCTCCGTACAGAATGGCACTAAAAGAGTTGGTGGAGCTCAAGGCTCAAATCCAAGAATTGCTGGATCGTGGGTTTATCCGACCCAGTGTGTCTCCATGGGGAGCACCGGTCCTGTTTGTGAAGAAAAAAGATAGAACTATGCGAATGTGCATAGACTATCGTCAATTGAATAAGCTGACCATCAAAAACAAGTATCCTTTGCCAAGGATTGATGACTTGTTCGATCAGCTTAAGGGGGCGGCAGTGTTCTCAAAGATCGACTTAAGGTTAGGATATCATCAGTTGAAGGTGAAGGAGGCAGATATCCATAAGACAGCCTTTAGGACAAGATACGCCACTATGAGTTTGTGATAATGTCGTTTGGGCTGACTAACGCCCCAGTCGCGTTCATGGATATGATGAACCGAGTTTTTCAACCTTACTTGGATCGATTCATCGTTGTGTTCATTGACAACATCCTCGTATACTCCAAGACGGAAGAGGAGCATGATGAGCATCTTCGGATTGTGCTGCAAGTGTTAAGGGAGAAGAAGCTCTATACCAAATTCAGCAATGTGAATTTTGGCTTAGGGAGGTGGCATTCTTAGGGCACATAGTGTCTGCTGAAGGAATATGGGTGGATCCTAGAAAGATTGAAGCAGTGTTGGATTGGAAACCACCTAGGTCAGTGGCTGAGATTCGCCATTTCTTGGGATTGGCAGGCTACTACAGAAGGTTTGTGGAAGGGTTCTCGTCTATAACCGCGCCTGTGACAAAGTTGTTGAGGAAGGAAGTACCCTTTGTATGGACGGTTAAGCAACAAGAGAGTTTTGAAAAACTTAAGAGGGTATTGATGGAAGCTCCAGTGTTGATTCAGCCCGAGGCAAGAAAGGATTTTTTTCGATGTATTGTGACGCTTCCCATACAGGTTTGGGTTGCGTATTGATGCAAGACGGGAAGGTAGTCGCATATGTGTCTCAACAGTTGAGGCCACATGAGGTTAACTATCCGACTCACGACTTGGAATTGGCGGCAGTGGTCTTCGCCCTTAAGGTATGGAGGCACTATCTTTATGGCGAATAGTCGATGATCTACACAGACCACAAGAGCCTTAAGTATTTGCTGACTCAGAAGGAGTTAAACTTAAGGCAGCGAAGGTGGGTTGAATTACTGAAGGACTATGACTGTTCGATAGAGTACCATCCGGGCAAGGCGAATGTAGTGCAGATGCTCTAAGCCAAAAAGTTGTGTCGGATCTGAGGGCAATGTTCGCACACTTGAGTTTGTATGATGATGGGAGCCTGTTGGCAGAATTGTAAGTCAAGCCGACGTGGCTGAATGAGGTGAAAGAGGGACAGTTGGCTGATGAGGACCTAAGTGCTAAGCTATAGCAAGTACAAAATGGAGAGTTGGAAGATTATGGCATTAATGGCGAAGGAGTGTTATGTTTCAGGAACAAGGTCTGTATGCCCAAGGATAAGGAACTTAGACGAAAGATTCTTCAGGAATCGCATAGTAGCCCTTATGCTATGCATCCCGGAGGCACTAAGTTGTCTGAGAGACTTGAGGGAGCGATTTGGTGGCTGGATGAAAAAGGAAGTTCTGAAATTGGTTGATAAATGTTTGACGTGTCAGCAAGTCAAGGCTGAACACCAGGTTCCGTCGGGATTGCTTCAGCCAATCATGATTTCGCAGTAGAAGTGGGAGCGAATTACCATAGACTTCGTTAGTGGGCTTCCCCTTACGCCTACTAAGAAGGACTCGGTATGGGTAATAGTGGATCGTTTGACCAAGTCCGCGCACTTTATTCCGATGAGGGTTGACTATTCTTTGCAGAAGTTGGCAAAGTTATATGTGGCGAAAGTCGTAAGGTTACATGGAGTGCCGGTGTCGATTATCTCGGATAGGGACCCAAGGTTTACTTCTCGATTCTAGAAAGCGTTACATCAGGCTCTAGCCACTAAGTTGGATTTTACTACGGCTTATCATCCGCAGTCTGACGGGCAGTCTGAACGGGTAATCCAAGTTTTAGAAGACATGTTGAGGGGCTGTGTGATGGATTTCAGAGGAAGTTGGGAGGAGTATTTGCCTTTAGCAGAGTTTGCCTACAACAACAGCTATCAGGCCAATATTCGGATGGCATTGTACGAAGCACTGTATGGTCGAAAGTGTCGAACTCCTACGTGTTGGACAAAATTAGAAGAACGTCGAGTTTTGGGACCCGAATTATTGGCAGAATCTGAAGAGAAGGTTGAGATAATTCGTGCACGGTTAAAGGAAGCATCTGATAGGCAAAAGTCTTATGGGGATCTCAAACGGAAGGAAATAGAATTTGATGTGGGAGATCAGGTATTCCTTAAGGTTTCGCCTTGGAAGAAGGTGATGAGATTTGGTCGGAAAAGGAAGCTGAGCCCAAGGTGTATAGGACCCTATCGAGTGCTGAAGCGAATTGGACCAGTGGCATATCAGTTGGAGTTGCCACCAGAACTGAAGCAGATACACGATGTATTCCATGTGTCCATGCTACGTCGATATCGATCGGATCCATCTCATGTGGCACCAATCGAAGAGGTGGAGCTAAGGTCAGACTTGTCCTATGAGGAGGAGCCGATTCAAATCCTAGAACGTGATGTGAAAGTGTTAAGGAGGAAGTCAGTTCCTCTAGTTAAGGTGTTATGGCGCAATCATGGATCGGGAGAAGCTTCGTGGGAGCCAGAAGAAGCAATGCGACAGCAATACCCCCACCTATTCTAGCCAGGTAATTTCGAGAATGAAATTATTTTAAGGGGGTAAAACTGTAATATCCTGGAAATGGGCTTGTGCATTCATGCTTAATTATATGAAATATCATGTTTATGAATGTTCTGAATGTGATCTATGAATATTGTGAACTTTGAAATGTAGGGAAATACCTTAGAAAATTTTTAGATTTTAAGTCTTATTAAGGGAGCTAAGTGAATAGGGCCTTAAGAGAAAATGTATGTAAAATATAACATACAAATAGGCTTGGTAAAGTGGCTATAGGGCGCCACTTAAAGCCCAGGTAAGTGACACCACAAGCTATGCAAATGGGCCTAGGTTCGAGCCACATGGTAAACAAAAGGAGTTTTTATTTTTTTCGGCATTAAGAGGGAGAAGTGGATGGCATTAAGGCACTAAAAGGGAGGTGTTTTATTTTTGTTAAAATTTGGCTAGATAAGGGATATTGATGGATTATTTTTAATCTTAAATGAGGAGATAAGAGATGAAGGAGGAGAAAAGTAAGGATATTGATAGAGTTAACCGGCCAAGGGAGTATTTGGGTGGTATTTTCGGCTAATCATAGTGTAGGTGTGCCGAAATTCTTAATTCTCTTCTCATCTCTTCCTATAATTGAGTTTCCAATTACTTCTCCCAAGTTCTTCTTTTCTTTTGTCAAAGCCAAATTCCTCTTCCCCCTAAAATAGCAGTTGCTGAATCTTCCTAAAGCTTATATCTCACCCTATTCAATCTTGTTGCAGTCGAATACACCAGTGGCCATAGTCAACTAGTCTAAGTCTTCATAGTCGAATCTTTGAGGGGCTTTAAGCAAAGGGGCTGTCGATTTCTTCAAGTAAGGGTAAGTTTAAAATCAGTTTTCATTCTTTTTCTCTTAGGCTTGTCGAAAACTAAGATCTAATCTCTACTATTGTTCTTTTCCGAATCTTTGAAGGATCTCTCGGGGATTTGTACCTATTGTCGACTATAAGGAGGGGATCCATCGGGATTTTAAGATCTAAAGTAAGTAAATATAAGGTTCGGCCATAGGCCATTCTATTGTGATGTAATGATTGGAAAATTGGATCTAACATGTGGCCATAGGTATTTCGACATCTCCACAGTCAAGGGGTGTTTTCGGGATTTAGATCCACAAGGTGAGTCCATATGAACATTCGGCCAAGGCCTATTTTGATACTAAGATTTATTTCTTACATGTTCAAAAGCCAAAACTAACCTATAAGGTGATTTGGGTGCTAGCCGATTCCAGGGATAAAGCATTACAAAGTTTCAAGATTTGAGTGATAGGCAAATCGGCACCAAGGTAAGTGTTGAGTTATAATCCTAGTGGGATTTGGTTTCATGGCCGATGGGTCTTAGTAAATTACTATATGTTGGCCAATATAGGAACAAAGGATCTAGGACACTAGATCGAGATCTTCGGGAATTTGGAGTGAATTCGCTAAGTTAATCAGGTGTGTACCCCATACTATCTTTTAATAAGAATTATGGCACTATTTAATATGTATGCATGTTATACGAATGGGGAAAATATGGCTAAGTACCATGCTATGGTACACAGTACTAACGTACGTTTTCCTACTCCTACTATTAGTATGATAAGACTTGTTATGCCATGAATATGAATATGATAAGAATGTGAAATCGGGCCTAAGGCATTATGTTGCATGATTTTGTATGACATGGGCATATGGGGTATTATGAAAAAGGGGAAGTGGATGTGGTGACCTAAGACCACGATATCTGAATGTGGTGACCTAAGACCACGATATCTGAATATGGTGTCTCATGACACAAAGTATGTATCTAGTGGCTATGCCACAAATTTTATAAGGCGATGAGCACGTTGACCGCAATGACGCCTTGATGGTGTGTAGCGGATGGAGGGTTGACTTAGTAGTCCCCACTGCAAAGTGGATGGTACGGGTGATGTGTAGCGGATGGCATATAGGCTTGGGTTGGAATGCATCATTAAATGTAAATTATGATATGTATGAATATAATTTGTTATGCCTGATTTTATTAAGACTTAGTGTTTGTGTACACATTGAGTCTGTTTGACTCACCGTGATGTGGGAACCTTTTTCAGGTGACGATCAAGAATGGACCAAGCCTCGGGAGCTTAAAGGTGGCCATGTACAGCAAGGAATTTATTTAATTTGGATTTTTATTTTATTAAGTACTTTAATTTATTTTGGGATTGTTTGATGTAATAAGGCCCTAGTACGAATTATTTCATGCATGCATGCCATTTATTTCAGTATGATGCAAATTTTACCAAATTTAAAGTTAAGTAAATTTTATTTCAAAATAAATCTATAAATGTTTTGACACCTAAAACAATATGAATTCCAATTTTAAAGATAAAACCTAAGACAAAGGAATCGACATGTCTTCTAAGTTTGACAGTAAAATTTTAAATAAACCCTGGTTTCAAAAATAAAACCAGTTTTCAACTAAAGCCCAACATAATTCGGGTTTTTTGCCAAAATCTCTCAAGCTTTTCCAAATAACAAATGAATTTGAACCGATTTTTCCTGAGGAACATACCAGATCCGGTAAAGGCTCGTGGGCCAAGTTTGGGGTGTTTCAATTTTGGTATCAAAGCCCAGTTTTAAACTCTCGGCCTTGGGTTTAAGGCCCAAAACATTTTCAAAGTTAAGCCCAAAAGGAATTTTGTGAATTAAGAGTTTTTCCGGCATGGCCCACTAAGTCTCCGGCAAAGTCCACCGTAAGTACTTGATCTCCTGTGATTTATATTATGATTTATAGAAGGGTAGAAATGGAACGAGAATAGAAATTAAGTACTTGAACCCTAGGACTAGTGTACCGCAACAAAAACATAAGACTTAAATGCCTAACTAAACAAACCCATGATTAAGTCACCGAAGTTAGGGTGTGGCAACCATGGTACGCATGTCAGGATTGGTTTGGTGGGAGCTTGGTACTTAAGTAGTCCTAGTGACTCACCTCCTCTCCACTCGAATCCTACATGGTGTGTAGCCTCGGTTCACCCTAACCAAGAGGACTTATACACGGGCTAAACCCCTAACTAAAACCCGAAAAGGACTAGCTATACTTTTATGGAAACCCTAGTTTTAAAATTACTAAATTACCCTTTTGATTTGTAAAAAACTACTTTATAAAATTTTTCTGAAATATTTTTTCAAAATTACTAAAATGCCCCCTAGTGGTAAAATTACAAAAATGCCCCTAGTTTATGAAATTTCCAAATACCCACCGTTCTTAACAAAATTCAATTACTTTATAAAATGTTTAAAAACCCTAATTTGCAAAACATCAAAATACCTTGATTTTAGAAAAAATATGAAATTTTTCCCCTACTTACAAATTACCGAAATACCCCCGAGTTACAAAATTACCAGAATGACCCCCGATCTTCAAAAATTTCTGCAACAACACTGATTTGGAAAACAAATTCTCAAAAACAACTCCCAAGTTTTGTAAATTCCAAACTACCCTTGATTTATCAAGATTTATAAATTTACCCGGGTTAATTACCAAAATACCCTTGGATTTCCAAATTTTCCAAAATACCCCCAGGAATGCAAAAAAATACTAGAATACTCTTATTGACAAAATCACTAAGAAACCTTATTTTGACAAATTACTAAAATACCCCTGTAAGATAAATTACGAAAATACCTCTGGGATAGGAACGGACAGAAATATTCGAAGAGTGAATATGTATGGGAGATACTATAGAATGGATATATTTTTCTGTGAATTAGGATAGAAAACTAGAAACTTTGATTGATCGAAAGAACTGTTACTAGACTCTTTTCATAAAACTTCTTCGCGAATAATCAGTGAAACAATGGCTAATGCATAAAATTTCTTAATCAGATTAAAGCGCGGTAGTAGAAATGAGCTCTAGAGGACGTGGTCGTAATGTACGAGGACGCGGTTGAGGTAGAATGACCGTGTCGAAACCCGTTAGATCGGGTCTAGGATCTGAGAATGAGGTACCACCGCCACCACCACCAGTTGTTGGTGTTGAGCAGCAAGATCAGACAGGAAAAGATGTTGTATCGTAGGCTGTGTTGCGAGTTCTTGAAATGGTGGCTGGTGCTAGAGAGAATATGGGAGCTCAAAAATTTGTACCCGAGTGACTCCGAGCCAACAGAGCTGAAGTGTTCCGTGGAGTATCTGGTGTGGCACCCAGTACGGCTGAATATTGGTTGGAAGCAACCGAACACATAATGGATGAGCTCGATCTGACTCCTGAGGAGAAGTTGAAAGGAATGGTGGCACTGCTACGCGATGAAGCGTATCAATGGTGGTTAACAGTTTGGGACGGTGCCACAGTTGAGGACCTGACCTGGGAGTATGTTAAGACGGCATATCAGAAGAAGTATGTCGGCACATGTTATACTGATGAGCAGTGAAAGGCATTTTTGGGGCTGGTTCAAGGGAACAAGTCCGTAGCAGAGTATGAAGCTGAATTTCTGAGGTTGAGTCGTTATGCTTGAGGGGTAGTGGCTACGGAGCATGAGCGGTGTGTCCGATTTAAGCACGGACTAAGGGATGACCTGAGGTTGTTAGTCGCTCCACATCAAGAGCGGGAGTTTTCTGCTTTAGTAGAGAAAGCTAAGATAGCGGAAGGAATTAAGGACTCTGTGAGGTAGAACACGGACCAGAATAAACAGAAGAGAGGATTTGGGTCATTTGGATCATCTAAGAACGCTCAAAAAAGGCAGTTGATGGGCCGCGAGGTTAGCAAACTGGTACTAGAGGGTAATATCGTACTTGTGAGTAGTGTGGGAAGAAACACTTAGGCGAATGCTGGAAGAAGGCAGATGGATGTTTCAAATGTGGGTCAAAAGACCATATGATTAAGGATCATCCAATGAAACTCGATGGGAATCGCCCAAAATGACTCGTAATGTTAATCAGCCGGTAGAGGTGGACAATGACCTCGGTGGGGCCGTGGTCCGAATAATAGAGGGAATGGTACCGAAAGAGGACGTGGAACACCGGGTCAAGGTGCTGTTAATACTAAGGCAAGGCAGCCGGGTTTGGTTTATGCGGTTCACCGTAGGGAGGATGAAGACGCGCCGGATGTCATAACCGGTACGTTTCTTGTATTTGGAAAACCTTATTATGCTTTGATCGATGTGGGCTCGACCCATTCTTATGTTGCCTGTAGTGTAGTTGAAATACTAGGCATAGCCTCTGAACCTTCTAGTAGGGAGATGACTGTAGTAAGCCCACTAGGTCAAACTGTAGTGGTAAATAAAGTCTTTCGAAGTGTACCTTTAAAAATTCAAGGCGTGGTATTTTCTGCCGACTTGATGGAACTTCCCTTTGGAGAGTTCGATCTCATACTTAGAATGGACTGGCTAGTGGACCATCGGGCTGTGTTTGACTGTGCAGCTAAGCGAATGGAATTAAGGACCCCGGAGGATGAGGTGGTCATTATGATAGGAGAAAGAAGGAACTACTTGTCTAATGTAGTTTCGGCGCTAAAGGCTGAAAAGATGGTTCGTAAAGGGTGCAAGGAGTTTTTAGCCTTCGTAAGTGCGTTAGATGGAAAGGAAGAAGGTGTTAAGGGAGTTAGAATGGTAAGGGATTTCAAAGATGTGTTTCCGGAGGAATTACCAGGAATGCCCCCAGACAGGGAGGTGGAGTTTGGAATTGACTTGTTATCGGGAACAGCTCCTGTGTCAATCGCTCTGTACAGAATGGCACCAAAGGAGTTGGTGGAGCTCAAGGCTCAAATCCAAGAATTGCTGGATCGTGGGTTTATCTGACCCAGTGTGTCTCCATGGGGAGCACCGATCCTGTTTGTGAAGAAGAAGGACGGAACTATGCATTTGTGCATAGACTATCGTCAATTGAATAAGCTGACCATTAAGAACAAGTATCCTTTTCCAAGGATTGATGACTTGTTCGATCAGCTTAAGGGGGCGGTAGTGTTCTCAAAGATTGACTTAAGGTCAGGATATCATCAGTTGAAGGTGAAGGAGGCAGATATCCACAAGACAGCCTTTAGGACAAGATACGGCCACTATAAGTTTGTGGTAATGTCGTTCGGGCTGACTAACGCCCCAGTCGCGTTCATGGATATGATGAACTGGGTTTTTCAACCTTACTTGGATCGATTCGTCATTGTGTTCATCGACGACATCCTCGTATACTCCAAGACTGAAGAGGAGCATGATAAGCATCTCCGGATTGTGCTGCAAGTGTTAAGGGAGAAGAAGCTCTATACCAAATTCAGCAAGTGTGAATTTTGGCTTAGGGAGGTGGCATTCTTAGGGCACGTAGTGTCTGCTGAAGGAATAAGGGTGGATCCTAGAAAGATTGAAGCAGTGTTGGATTGGAAACCACCTAGGTTAGTGGCTGAGATTCACAGTTTCTTGGGATTGGCAGGCTACTACAGAAGGTTTGTGGAAGGGTTCTCGTCTATAGCCGCGCCTTTGACAAAGTTGTTGAGGAAGGAAGTACCCTTTGTATGGACGGTTAAGCAACAGGAGAGTTTTGAAAAACTTAAGAGGGTATTGACAGAAGCTCCAGTGTTGATTCAGCCTGAGGCAGGAAAGGATTTTTCGGTGTATTGTGACGCTTTCCATACAGGTTTAGGTTGCGTATTGATGTAAGACGGGAAGGTAGTCGCATATACGTCTCGATAGTTGAGGCCACATGAGGTTAACTATCCGACTCATGAATTGGAATTGGCGGCAGTGGTCTTCGCCCTTAAGGTATGGAGGCACTATTTTTATGGCGAAAAGTCGACGATCTACACAGACCATAAGAGCCTTAAGTATTTGCTGACTCAGAAGGAGTTAAACTTAAGGCAGCGAAGGTGGGTTGAATTACTGAAGGACTATGACTGTTCGATAGAGTACCATCCGCAAGGCGAATGTAGTGGCGGATGCTCTAAGCTGGAAAGTTGTGTCGGATCTGAGGGCAATGTTCACACTCTTGAGTTTGTATGATGATGGGAGCCTATTGGCAGAATTGCAAGTCAAGCCGACGTGGCTGAATGAGGTGAAAGAGGGACAGTTGGCTGATGAGGACTTAAGTGCTAAGCTACAGCAAGTACAAAATGGAGAGTTGGAAGATTATGGCATTAATGGCGAAGGAGTGTTATGTTTCAGAACAAGGTCTCAGATGCCCAAGGATAAGGAATCAGAACACCCCAAACCCGACCCAAACGTTACGAATCGGATCGGTATGTTACGTAAGAAAGTTTGTTGAAACTCCTTTTAATTACCTTAAATTTTTGGTAAAAAGAATATAGTTTTGTTTAAAACATTTGAGGTGTATAGAAAGACAACACTTAGCTTTGTTATTTAAAATCTGTTAAGTCATGTTGTTACCAATTCTGTCAATGTACCCGATGGTACGAAAGAAAATCATTTACGTTTGAATTTAAGAAACTTGTGTAACCATTTTAAAGTCTTTAAACAGTTTAAATAATTCATCCAAAACATGTAAAATGGTAAAAATGAAATCTTAGGAGGCCTTATTACAACTTGAACAAATAAACCATAAATAAAATAAAATAATTCAAAGTAAACTCATATTTTCACTGCATGGCCACCTCGAATCCATCCGACGCCTCATCCGCGATCTACGAGTTACCTGAAAAATATTAAAGGAGAAGGTGAGTCACCAAGACTCAATGTGTAACCCTTCCCCCGGTTTAATGCAACATCATACACAATTTATAACAAAATTAACATGCACTAAGTTTAACATGCACCCAACCTAGCCATCCAAAACACCTTTCTCTACCCCATGTGGTATCAAACCACTGGTGGTGCCAAACCACTGGTGACCTTAAGTCACGATATCCATCAATATTGTGGTGCCAAACCACTGGTGACTCGAAGTCACATATAATAAGTTGTGGGGCCAACCCACGTGTGATACCAAATCACTGGCGTCGATCCCATAATATCATTCGTGGGGCCAACCCACTGTGGTGCTAAGCCATTGGGACAAGACGCTATGAGGTGCCAAACCTCTGGTGACCGTAGTCACGAAATGTGGTACCAAACCACTGGTGTCCGTCGACACGAATATCACTTCCCCCTCCACTTGTTTAACCCACATATTTATGATATGCACATAACATAAATCATGCCAAACATGTTTATTTAATAACATATACTGAATTTTTAAAAGCCATCTCTTATATGCCACATATACCAAATATGTCAAGCATCATAATCAAACTCATATTGACAAGGACTTACCTGGATCCTTGCTTATACCTTTATGGTATTAAATCCAAATCTACACAATCCAATTTAGCACACACAATATATTCAGCACATTAATTAGTTATAAAGTGTGTATGTACACACCTGTTACTATCGGTAGCCCTAAATCCCAAAGATCCGATCTACATCGCTAGATCTTGCCCCTACATTCGGCCAATTATCACTGTTAGCACCAAAGGCCTATTCAGCCAAACCAAATTCATACCAAGGCTCTTTTGTGGACTTACCTTGAACGGATTTGATTTCCAAACAAATCTCGAAACCTTAATTAGTCCCTAAATCCATGGCACACATTAGTTTCGGCATTTAACAATAGACTTTTAACGAAAGGGCCCTTGGTGAATGTGCTTATCAACTCACCTTACTTACCTTAAATCCCTAAGACCTCTCAAATCTCCTTAATGTTGGCTTCTAAAAGGGTTACAAATCCAAGTCCCCGAATAGATTTGATCATACAAGAACACATGATTAAGCCTCATGGTTTCGGCTAGCCATACAAGAACAAAGATTGAACACAAAGAGAGTCCTTTACCACACCATGAAAAATCGATAGCACCTTGTTGGGGATGTGAGATTCGGCCTAAGCACAATTGGAAGGGCTAGAATTTTAGTGAAGGAGGAGGGTAGGTTCGCTAATGGAGGAAGAAAAGAAAAAGAAAGATGTAGGGAAGTGGTGGTTTTGCCAAGTAGAAGAAAAGATGTTTGAAATTTTGAACAATTTTGGCTATGCACAAGGGAAAATTCAAGCTGAAAAAGGAAAAAGAAGAAGAAATTTGCTGAATGTTTTTTAGCACTCCCTTGTTTAATCATTAAACCAAAAATAGATGGCCCTAGAGAGTCCCTATTTCGGCCAACAACATCCCTCCCATGAGATAAAACTTCCAGCTTTTAATTATCAAAGATTAAACAAGGTTTATCATACAATTATCTCCTATACACCTCAACAATTTAAAAGTAAATAAACTACTAACAATTACCCCCTCCCAGCCGAATATAAAAAAAAATAAGCTTATGTTTATCCCATTTAAGAGTCCAAATGCTACCAACACTTACTCTCCTTCACGCCAAAGAAAAAAAAAAAAAAAAATAAAATCCATTTGCAGCTGCTGGGGTTCGAAACCAAGACCTGGTGGAGGCAACAGTTGCAACCCCCTTTTAAGCGCCTCAGACCAACTCTCCCAATTGACTTTCATGTCAATTATGCTCATCATTTATTTATAAAGCCTTCATACCAGGCCCTTTTTCCTTTTAACGCCAAAGCCAAAAAAAAAAAAAAAACTCCCCTTGCGTCCTTTATGTCTCGAACCCGAGACCTTAAATCGAGGCCCTTAAGTGGTGCCCCACGCCACTCCACCAGCCCAACTTTCATGCTCAAACCTTGCCCGAAATTTTTTTAAAGCCTTCTTGACCCGAATGCCCAAAAGGGAAAAAAATATTTCCCCCTTGTTACTGCCGAGTCTCGAACCCAAGACCCCCTTTGACGCCACCTCCAAGGCACCTAAGTGGTGCATGAAAGCCACTTAGCCATGCTATTCTTTGTGTTACATTTCACCCAAAATTTTATTTAACTCCTTTCCCATAGCTTCCTTCCTTTTAAACCCTTAAGAAGAAATTTTTAATTCCAAATCTGACCTAATTCAGGGTTATGTCAAGGCCCTAAATATGCTTAGAAATCAAAATATTTATTTCTACAAGCACATACATAGGAAATTAATTAAATTACAAATAACCCCTAATTTAGGGTGTTACAGTTCTACCCCTTAAAAATAATTTCATCCTCGAAATTACTTACTAACGAATAGTCGTACATCTTAACTCACCAGACTACGCTTATGTCACAGACTCGATCTTAATAAAATTATCTTACTTCCTAGGCACAATCTTTAAGTTCTCAACCCAAGTTTCAGGCACTTCCCTATCAAAACAAGAAAACTCTACAATAATCAAAGCAATTAAGGGTATTCCAGAAATAAGGAACATACCCGTTGTCACATCTGGCACATCCTCCTCCTCGCGACGACCAACTGCATAAACCAACCTTGGTTGTCTCGCCTCTGTACCTTCAGCACCTCGGCCACGCCCGTTACCATTTCCATAACCCCTAACTGCACCTCGACCCCTCTGTGGCTGTTGGTTATCCCTCCTGTTCGGTACACGATTCTTACCTTCCGATCTCAGCCTAGCTGCCTTCTTCGGACATTCTCTAACCCGATGCTCTATGGACCCACACTTGAAGCATCCTCGATTTTCATGCCAACACTCCCCCGTGTGAGACTTGCCACACCGAGCACACTGTGGCGGCCATTGAGGATTAGCAGCATCAGCAGGCCTAGCAGCTTGATCCGACCCACCAAACCTCGTTCTCTTCTGCTGATTATCAAAAAACTCTGAGGGTCCCGATCTCCTCTTATTCCAATTCCTATCTTGACTCTGTCTAACCGACTGTCTTACTCCTTCAACAACCTTCGATTTCTCCACTAGGACCGTGAACTCCCGTTTCTATTGTGGAGCTATCATCATCCTCAGCTCATCTCTCAGGCCATCTTCAAATCGACATGTTGTTCATGCTCGGTACCCACAATACCACGAGCATACCTACTCAACCGGAGGAACTCAACCTTCATACTCCGCCACTGTCTTATTTCCTTGAACCAGTTCAAGAAAGCCATTGTCAAGGCCCACGAATCGGGTTCCGATATACTTCTTCCGTAGGCATCCCTGAAAAATTCCCAAGTGAGATTTTCCGCCACCGTTCCATCCCTTACGGTGAGCCACCACTGATATGACTCATCTCGAAGAAAAGATATTATGCCCTTCAACTTCTCCTCAGCGGTGAAATCCAAATCACCCATAATCCTTTCAGTGGATTCTAACCAATACTCTGCCGCACTAGGTGCCACACCAGAAACCCCTCTGAATACTTTCGCTCAGTTAGCCCGGAGTCGTTCAACCATAGATTTACGGGCTCCTGCACCCGCGCTTGCCTCAGCAACCCGCTCCAATACCCATAATACAGCTTGAGATACGACATCATTACTACCCGTCTGATCTTGAAACTCAGTTTCTACCGCCGACAGATCTGGCATCTCATTTCCAGACCCATGTCCGGACCCTGCTGGCTCAAACAAGGTCATCCTACCTCTACCGTGGCCACGAGGCGGACGTCCACGACCTCTTGAACTTATTCTAACGATTGCGTTTATCTGTTTAAGAATTTTATGTATTAGTACTTGTTTCACTGGATTATCCTCGAAGGAATTTTATGATAGGAGTTTTAGAAGTGGTTCTTTCGTAATCAAACAAGCACACAGTCTTTTATTCATTCATTCCAAAGAGATGTTGTAGTTTCGTTGTGATTATTTTTCCACTGCCCAAGGATATTTCCGTAATTGTCCTATAGAGGTATTTTTGTAATTTTTCAAAAATAAAAATTCTCGGATGATTTTGTCAAAAATGATTTTGAAACTCTTAAATTCTCGAGGTATCTTGAAAAATTTTGAAATCCGGGGGTATTTCAGAAATTTTGAAACTCAGGGGCATTTTGGTAATTTTTCATGAATCAGGGTAAATTTGTAAAATTTAGTAAATCAGGGATATTTTAAAAGTTGTAAAACTTTGAAGGTTCCTTCTAAGAATTTATTTTCCAAGTTGATGGTGTTGCAAAAATTTTGAAAACCAAGGTCATTTTGGTAATTTTGCTGGTGAGGGGCAATTTTGTAATTTTACAAAATCATGACGTTTTTGAAGTTTAAGGTTTTTAAGCACTTTTTATGAAATGAAAATTTTGACTAAAATCGTGGGTATTTTGGGAATATCATAAATCAAGGGCCTTTTTGTAATTTTACCCTTAGGGGTATTTTAGTAATTTTCACATTCAGGGCATTTTTCTCAAATTGACTTCCAAAATTTGGGTTCTAAGTGATTTTACAAAAGAAGGATATTTTGAAAATTTCTATTTGAAAATTTTTCGTATGGAGGGTATTTTGGAAATTTTCAAGCTAGGGGTATTTTGGTCATTTTTCAAACCGAGGGGTATTTTGGTCATTTTTCTTTTTTTTTCAAAGCTTAAAGTTTTATTTATTTCCAAAATCAAATGGCTAGTCCCTTTCGGGTTTGAGTTATCAAGTTTAGCCTGTGAGCACGTCGTCTCAGCTAGGATGAACCGTTACTACGCACTGTAGGATTCGGTGAGTAGGAGGTGAGTCACGAGGATCTGCTAAATACCGTGCCCCACCGAATCCAATCCTAGACATGCGTATAACAATTGCCACATCCCTTGCTCAGTGACAACTCACAGGGTTGTTTAAGAAGTTATTAAATCTTATGTATTGTTCGTTGGAGTATGCTAACTCTAGGGTTCAACAGTTTCTTATTCTAATAGTCTATGTTCCCGATTTACCCTTCTACCCCTCATCAAGTATTCACAGAAATGAATAGAAGTACTTACCTGGGCGAATAGGTGCCGGAGACTCGGTGCCATGTTGTTCAAGCCAAAAACACTTTCCAAAAATATTTCAATAAGGCCTACTAACAAAACCAAACTTTTTGGGCCTTGGGCCCCCACAAACCGAAGTTTTGAACCTGCTCGATATTAAAATGTAACACCCCAAACCCGGCCCAAACGTTACGACCGAATCTGGTATGTTACAGAAGAAAGTTTGTTGGAAACTCCCTTTTAATTACCTTAAATTTTTGGTAAAAAGAATATAGTTTTGTTTAAAACATTTGAGGTGTATAAAAAGACAACACTTAGCTTTGTTATTTAAAATCTGTTAAGTCATGTTGTTACCAATTCTGTCAATGTACTCGATGGTACAAAAGAAAATCATTTACGTTTGAATTTAAGAAACTTGTGTAACCATTTTAAAGTCTTTAAATAGTTTAAATAATTCATCCAAAACATGTAAAATGGTAAAAATGAAATCTTAGGAGGCCTTATTACAACTTGAACAAATAAACCATAAATAAAATAAAATAATTCAAAGTAAACTCATATTTTCACTGCATGGCCACCTAGAATCCATCCGGCGCCTCATCCGCGATCTACGAGTTACCTGAAAAATATTAAAGGAGAAGGTGAGTCACCAAGACTCAATGTGTAACCCTTCCCCCGGTTTAGTGCAACATCATACACAATTTATAACAAAATTAACATGCACTAAGTTTAACATGCACCCAACCTAGCCATCCAAAACACCTTTCTCTACCCCGTGTGGTACCAAACCACTGGTGACCTTAAGTCACGATATCCATCAATATTGTGGTGCCAAACCACCGGTGGTGCTAAACCACCGTGACTCAAGTCACATATAATAAGTTGTGGGCCAACCCACGTGTGATACCAAATCATCAAGCGCCGATCCCATGATATCATCCATGGGGCCAACCTTCGTGGTGCTAAGCCACCGACAAGACGCTATGAGGTGCCAAACCTCCGTGACCGTAGTCACGAAATATGGTACCAAACCACCGTGTCCGCCGACACGAATATCACTTCCCCCTCCACTCGTTTAACCCACATATTTATGATATGCACATAACATAAATCATGCCAAACATGTTTATTTAATAACATATATTGAATTTTTAAAAGCCATCTCTTATATGCCACATATACCAAATATGTCAAGCATCATAATCAAACTCATATTGACAAGGACTTACCTGGATCCTTGCTTATACCATTATGGTATTAAATCCAAATCTACACAATCCAATTTAGCACACACAATATATTCAGCACATTAATTAGTTATAAAGTGTGGATGTACACACCTGTTACTATCGTTAGCCCTAAATCCCGAAGATCCGATCTATGTTGCTAGATCTTGCCCCTACATTCGGCCAATTATCACTGTTAGCACCAAAGGCCTATTCGGCCAAACCAAATTCATACCAAGGCTCTTTTGTGGACTTACCTTGAATGGATTTGATTTCCAAACAAATCCTGAAACCTTAATTAGTCCCTAAATCCATGGCACACATTAGTTTCGGCATTTAACAATAGACTTTTAACGAAAGGGCCCTTGGCCGAATGTGCTTATCAACTCACCTTACTTACCTTAAATCCCGGAAGACCTCTCAAATCTCCTTAATGTTGGCTTCTAAAAAGGGTTACAAATCCAAGTCCCTGAATAGATTTGATCATACAAGAACACATGATTAAGCCTCATGGTTTCGGCTAGCCATACAAGAACTAAGATTGAACACAAAGAGAGTCCCTTACCACACCATGAAAAATCGGCAGCACCTTGTTGGGGATGTGAGATTCGGCCTAAGCACAATTGGAAGGGTTGGAATTTTAGTGAAGGAGGAGGGTAGGTTCGGCTAATGGAGGAAGAAAAAGAAAAAGAAAGATGTAGGGGAAGTGGTGGTTTCGGCTAAGTAGAAGAAAAAGATGCTGGAAATTTTGAACAATTTTGGCTATGCACAAGGGAAAATTCGGCAGCAGCAAAGGAAAAAAAAGAAGAAATTTGCTGAATATTTTTTAGCACTCCCTTGTTTAATCATTAAACCGAAAATAGATGGCCCTAGAGAGTCCCTATTTCGGCCAACAACATCCCTCCCATGAGATAAAACTTCCAGCTTTTAATTATCAAAGATTAAACAAGGTTTATCATACAATTATCTCCTATACACCTCAACAATTTAAAAGTAAATAAACTACTAACAATTACCCCCTCCCAAATGAATATAAAAAAAATAAGCTTATGTTTATCCCATTTAAGAGTCCAAATGCTGCCAACACTTACTCTCCTTCACGCCAAAGAAGAAAGAGAAAAAAATAAAATCCATTTGTAATTCTTTGGGTTCAAACCAAGACACGTGGAGGCAACAACAAGAACCCCTTTTGAGCACCCTAGGCCAACTCTCCCAATTGACTTTCATGTCAATTATCCTCATCATTTATTTATAAAGCCTTCATACTAGGCCCTTTTTCCTTTTAACGCCAAAGCCAAAAAAAATAAAACTCCCCTTGCGTCTTTTATGTCTCAAACCCGGACCTTAAATCGAGGCCCTTAAGTGGTGCCCCAAGCCACTCCACCAGCCCGACTTTCATTCTCAAACCTTGCCCAAAATTTCTTTAAAGCCTTCTTGACCCTAACGCCCAAAAGGGAAAAAAACATTTCCCCCTTGTTACTGCCGAGTCTCGAACCCAAGACCCCCTTTGACGCCACCTCCAAGGCACCTAAGTGGCACATGAAAGCCACTTAGCCATGCTGTTCTTTGTGTTACGTTTCACCCAAAATTTTATTTAACCCCTATCCCCTAGCTTCCTTCCTTTTAAACCCTTAAGAAGAAATTTTTAATTCCAAATCTGACTTAATTCAGGGTTATGTCAAGGCCCTAAATATGCTTAGAAATCAAAATATTTATTTCTACAAGCACATACATAGGAAATTAATTAAATTACAAATAACCCCTAATTTAGGGTGTTACAGAAACTTAGACGAAGGATTCTTCAGGAATCGCATAGTAGCCCTTATGCTATGCATCCTGGAGGCACTAAGTTGTACAGAGACTTGAGGGAGCAGTTTTGGTGGCCTGGACTGAAAAAGGAAGTTACAGAATTGGTTGGTAAATGTTTGACGTGTCAGCAAGTTAAGGCTGAACACCAGGTTCCGTCGGGATTGCTTCAGCCAATCATGATTCCACAGTGGAAGTGGGAGCAAATTACCATGGACTTCGTTAGTGGGCTTCCTCTTACGCCTACTAAGAAGGACTCGGTATGGGTAATAGTGGATTGTTTGACCAAGTCCGCGCACTTTATTCCGGTGAGGGTCGACTATTCTTTGCAGAAGTTGGCAAAGTTGTATGTGGCAGAAGTCGTAAGGTTGCATAGAGTGCCGGTGTCGATTATCTCGGATAGGGACCCAAGGTTTACTTCTCGGTTCTGGAAAGCGTTACATCAGGCTCTAGCCACTAAGTTGGATTTTACTACGGCTTTTCATCCACAGTCTGACGGGCAGTCTGAACGGGTAATCCAAGTTTTAGAGGACATGTTGAGGGGCTGTGTGATGGATTTCAGAGGAAGTTGGGAGGAGTATTTACCTTTAGCAGAGTTTGCCTACAACAACAGCCTATCGTGCCAAGATTCGGATGGCACCGCAAAAGCATCGTATGGTCAAGTGTCGAACTCCTACGTGTTGGACAGAATTAGAAGAACGTCGAGTTTTGGGACCCGAATTAGTGGCAGAATCTGAAGAGAAGGTTGAGATAATTCATGCACGGTTAAAGGAAGCATCTGATAGACAGAAGTCTTATGCGGATCTCAAACGGAAGGAAATAGAATTCGATGTGGGAGATCAGGTATTCCTTAAGGTTTCGCCTTGGAAGAAGGTGATGAGATTTGGTCGGAAAGGGAAGCTGAGCCTAAGGTTTATAGGACCCTATCGAGTGTTGAAGCAAATTGGACCAGTGGCATATCAGTTGGAGTTGCCACCAGAACTGAAGTAGATACACGACGTATTCCATGTGTCCATGCTACATCGATATCAATCGGATCCATCTCATGTGGTACCAATCGAAGAGGTGGAGCTAAGGTCAGACTTGTCCTATGAGGAGGAGCCGATTCAGATCCTAGAACGTGATGTGAAAGTGTTAAGGAGGAAGTCAGTTCCTCTAGTTAAGGTGTTATGGCGTAATCATGGATCGGAAGAAGCTTCGTGGAAGCCAGAAGAAGCAATGCAACAGTAATACCCCCACCTATTCTAGCCAGGTAATTTCGAGGATGAAATTATTTTAAGGGGGTAGAACTGTAATATCCTGGAAATGGGCTTGTGCATTCATGCTTAATTATATGAAATATCATGTTTATGAATGTTCTGAATGTGATCTATGAATATCGTGAACTTTGAAATGTAGGGAGATACCTTAGAAAATTTTTAGATTTTAAGTCTTATTAAGGGAGCTAAGTGAATAGGGCCTTAAGAGAAAATGTATGTAAAATATAACATACAAATAGGCTTGGTAAAGTGGCTATAGGGCGCCACTTAAAGCCCAGGTAAGTGACGCCACAAGCTATACAAATGGGCCTAGGTTCGAGCCACATGGTAAACAAAAGGAGTTTTTATTTTTTTCGGCATTAAGAGGGAGAAGTGGACGTCATTAAGGCACTAAAAGGGAGGTGTTTTATTTTTGTTAAAATTCGGCTAGATAAGGGATATTGATGGATTATTTTTAATCTTAAATGAGGAGATAAGAGATGAAGGAGGAGAAAAGTAAGGATATTGATAGAGTTGGCCGGCCAATGGAGTATTTGGGTGGTATTTTCGGCTAATCATAGTGTAGGTGTGCCAAAATTCTTAATTCTTTTCTCATCTCTTCCTATAACCGAGTTTCCAATTACTTCTCCCAAGTTCTTCTTTTCTTTTGTCAAAGTTGAATTCCTCTTCCCTCTAAAATAGCTGTTGCCGAATCTTCCTAAAGCTTATATCTCACCCTATTCAATCTTGTTGAAGCCGAATACACCAGTGGCCATAATCGACTAGTCTCTAAGTCTTCATAGCCGAATCTTTGAGGGGCTTTAAGCAAAGGGGCTGTCGATTTCTTCAAGTAAGGGTAAGTTCAAAATCGGTTTTCATTCTTTTTCTCTTAGGCTTGTCGGAAACTAAGATCTAATCTCTACTATTGTTCTTTGTCGAATCTTTGAAGGATCTCTCGGGGATTTGTACTTATTGTCGATTATAAGAAGGGGATCCATCGGGATTTTAAGATCTAAAGTAAGTAAATATAAGGTTCGGCCATAGGCCATTCTATTGTGATGTAATGATTGGAAAATTGGATCTAACATGTGGCCATAGGTATTTCGACATCTCCACAGTCAAGAGGTGTTTTCGGGATTTAGATCCACAAGGTGAGTCCATATGAACATTTGGCCAAGGCCTATTTTGATACTAAGATTTATTTCTTACATGTTCAAAAGCCAAAAATAACCTATAAGGTGATTTGGGTGCTAGCCGATTGCAAGGATAAAGCATTACAAAGTTTTGGGATTTGAGTGATAGGCAAATCATCACCAAGGTAAGTGTTGAGTTATAATCCTAGTGGGATTTGGTTTCATGGCCGAATGGGTCTTAGTAAATTACTATATGTTGGCCGAATATAGGAACAAAGGATCTAGGACGCTAGATCGAGATCTTCGGGAATTTAGAGTGAATTCACTAAGTTAATTAGGTGTGTACCCCACATTATCTTTTAATAAGAATTATGGCACTGTTTAATATGTATGCATGTTATACGAATGGGGAAAATATGGCTAAGTACCATGCTATGGTACACAGTACTAAGGTACGTTTTCCTACTCCTACTATGAGTATGATAAGACTTGTTATGCCATGAATATGAATATGATAAGAATGTGAAATCTGCCTAAGGCATTATGTTGCATGATTTTGTATGACATGGGCATATGGGGTATTATGAAAAGGGAAGTGAATGTGGTGACCTAAGACCACGATATCTCGAATGTGGTGACCTAAGACCACGATATCTGAATATGGTGTCTCATGACACAAAGTATGTATCTGGTGGCTATGCCACGAATTTTATAAGAGGCGATGAGCACGTCGACCGTATGTATCGCCTTGATGGTGTGTAGTAGATGGAGGTTGACTTAGTAGTCCCCACGGTGTGTAGGATGGTACAGGTGATGTGTAGCGGATAGCATATAGGCTTGGGTTTGGGAATGCATCATTAAATGTAAATTATGATATGTATGAATATAATTTGTTATGCCTGATTTTATTAAGACTTAGTGTTTGTGTACACATTGAGTCTGTTTGACTCACCCCGATGTGGGAACCTTTTTCAGGTGACGATCAAGAATGGACCTGCCTACAGGAGCTTAAAGGTGGCCATGCACAGCAAGGAATTTATTTAATTTGGATTTTTATTTTATTAAGTATTTTAATTTATTTTGGGATTGTTTGATGTAATAAGGCCCTAGTACTTAATTATTTCATGCATGCATGCCATTTATTTCAAAGACGATACAAATTTTACCAAATTTAAAGTTAAGTAAATTTTATTTCAAAATAAATCTATAAATGTTTTGACACCTAAAACAATATGAATTCCAATTTTAAAGATAAAACCTAAGACAAAGGAATCGATATGTCTTCTAAGTTTGAAAGTAAAATTTTAAATAAACCCTGATTTCAAAAATAAAACCAGTATTCAACTAAAGCCCAACACAATTCGGGTTTTCTGCCAAAATCACTCAAGCTTTTCCAAAGAACAAATGAATTTGAACCGGTTTTTCCTGAGGAACATACTAGATCCAGTAAAGGCTCGTGGGCCGGGTTTAGGGTGTTTCACATATTATTATTTTCTTTATTATCTATATAAATATGAAATGTCATTATTTCACAATTGCTTTTTATATTTATGTGATATTTTTATAAATCATCATTTTTTTAAATAAAATGCATTTTACAAAATTGCTATATGTTATTTAAAGGTTTTTAAAATAAGGCAATGTTTTAGTATTTAGAAATTCGGGAAATAGTGTCCTAACGTGCTGGGTTACGATTTTCTGTTTGGCTAAATAATTAAATATCCTTTTAACAAGTTTTTGAAAATCATGAGATGTTTTTTAGTTACGAAGGTTTAAAAAAATATCGTGTCCTATCGTGCTGGATGTGATGTTTATATTCTTTCGGAACAAAGAAATCTCAAGTTTTAAATAAATAAAACCTATTCTTGAGAATTCAAAAACATTATGTCCTAACTTACTGGGTATGATGTTTTGAATCTTGAGGTAGGAATTTTCCAAACTAAAGATATGCCTAGTTTTTAAGTCATGAGATGCTATATCCTAACTTACTGAAAATGTGTTTTATTTCTTTGAGATAGGAAAGTCAAGTTTCTTTTTTAAAATAAAAGGATCATTTTCTAAAATTTTTCAAAATCTCAGCATTAAGACATGATTTTATCAATTAGGTACCGATTTTTGGGCGTTATGAGGGTGCTAACCCTTCCTCATACGTAACTAACTCCCGAACTCATTTTTTTGTTTTTCGTAGACCAAAATCAATATTTTGAAATAAAACGTTTTAAAGGTGTTCCAATCACACCTAAGTAAAAAGGGATTGATGGCGACTCCCATTTTGATTTTAAAGTCGGTCCCCATTTTTTAAACCAATTTTAAAAATGGTTTCGACAATAGGCATAAGAAGTATAAAAGAAGTAGAGATCTATGTCTAATAACTATTATAATTTAAAATACATCAAAACTTTATCTTGATCATGATGGACATCCACTTAATAATATATTTATAACATTCCCCCTTTGATGTCCATTGGTAGATAATGTGCATCATTAAAATCTTATTAGGAAAAACCCTGTGGGATAACAAACTAATGAAGGAAAAAGAGTACACAATCTTCTATTACAAGTTGCCTCATTAAAAACCTTTGCAGGAAAATCCAAGGGGACAAAACATTGATTAAAGAAAAATAGTACAACTTGTTTTAGACTCCCTTTAATGGCAACATTACATTGCATCTTTGAGTTGGCGCATTCCAATCTTGTGTAGTAATCTTTCAAATGTTGAAGTTGGCAATACCTTAGTAAAAATATATGCTAAATTATCACTAGAACAAATTTGTTGAACATTTATATCACCTCTTTTCTCAAGATCATGGTTGAAGAATAATTTTGGTGAAATATGTTTCATTCTATCACCTTTGATGTCACTCTTCAATTGAGCTATACATGTTGCATTTTCTTCATATAAGATAATTTACATCTTTTCTTGTAAAGGCAAATTACATATCTTCTAGATATGTTGGGTCAATAACCTTAGTCAAACACACTCTCGACTTGCCTCATGCATTACACTTATTTATGCATGATTTGAAGAAGCAACAGCTAATGTTTCCTTTGTCGAACGCCATGATTTGGTAGTACCCCCTTATGTAAATAAATATCTTATTTGAGATTGACCTTTATGTGGATTTGGTAAGTATTCAGCATCATCATTGCCAACTAATAGAGATTTTGAATCATTTGAATAAAATAACCCCTTATTAATGGTCCCTCTGAAATATCTAAATATATGTTTAATTCCATTCCAATGTTTACGTGTTGGAGAAGAACTAGATCTTGTTAACAAGTTTACAATGAAATCTATATCAGGTCTTGTGCAATTTGCAAGATACATCAATGCTTTTATGACATTTAAATATGGTACTTCAGGACCAAGAAACTCTTCATCATTCTCGCAAGGATGAAATTGATCTTTAATCACATCTAACGATCGTACAACCATCAGAGTACTTAATGGTGTGCTTTATCCATGTAAAATCTTTAATATCTTTTACATATAAGTTGATTAATGAACATGAATTTCATCTTTTAAATGCTCGATTTGTTAGCCAAGATAAACCATTTTTTTCCCCCAAGATCTTTCATCTCAAATTCTTTCTTTAAACAATTTATTGTATTTTGAAGCTTTTCAGGAGTTTCAATAATATTTAAATCATTAATGTCGTAACCATTTTTGGGTGAAACAGTAAACGACGGGTCGACTCGATTTTTGAAAAAAAGAAAAGGAAAGGAGTCACCACCGATCTTTATTTGGTGTGATCGGATCACCTTCGTTTTAATAAAACATTTAATTAACTAAAACAGTGCTTTTTGGTCCACGAATTTTGAGAAAACGGATTCGGAGGTCGATTCTGAGGAAGGATTGGCACCTCGACACGCCCAAAATTGGTACCAAACCGATTGATTGATGTCCTATTTGTTGAAAACTTTAAAGGGATTCAAAATACAATGCTTTTTATTTTAAAATTGGAAGGACGTTAAGGCTTTCTTATTTTCAAGAGGTAAAGCATCACGCCCATGAAGTTAGGGCACAATACTTTAAACTCCCAAAACTAAGCTTGCCTTTTGAAACTTGGTTTTTATTTGAAGAGGATCTTCCGTTATTCGTCAAATGAGAAATCGGAACCCAGAAGTTAGGGCTCGATTTTCGAGATTTCAAACACTAAGATTGCCTCTATTTTAGGAAAAGAAACTTATCCCAAGTATCTAAGTGTCGAGTCCAATAAGTTAGGGCACAACATTTCAATTTCGAGATCAAGTATTTTGTTTTAAAATTGCAACTTCAAAAGAGATATCCCGTTGTTTAACATAAACGAGTAAAATCGAACCCAAAGAAGTTAGGGCTCGATCTTCCGAATTTTCAAATACCGATCATTATCTTTATTTTGAAAATTTGATTGATTAATATTAGACAAAGTAATGATACTAACAAATTAAGCTTAATATATGAATAAATCTAATTTTATAAACAAATGAGCAAATAAATAATGAAATAAGAATAACAATAATAAAATCATAGAAACAAATAGGATGATAATAATAATAATAACAATAAATAAATAAAATTAAAAAATATGATAAATAATTAAAGTGCTTTAAAGTATTAAAAAGAGAGCAATAAACGAATAAATAATAAGTAAATGAAATGACAAATAAATGAATAAGATAACAAATGAATAAATAATGAATAAAATAATATAAAACACAATTCATAAATGGTGAAGATTAAACAATGATAATAATAAGAGTACGTTAATAATGAAAAATAATAACATATTAATAAATGAGCAATAATAAAATAAATAAGAGTAATAATAATAAAATAAAATAATAATAATACTAGTAATAAGGTAATAGTAATAGTAAATAATAATAATTAATAATAGAGGAATAAAATAATAATAATAATAATAATGCTAATAATAATATATAGTGTAGTAATACGTGATATTATAATAATAATAATAATAATAATAAAATAATAGTAATAATAAATAATCAATAAAACATTAAATAATAATAATAATGATAATTGAAGGGGGAGGGCCAAATCGAATTAAAAATAAAACTCCGGGGAAGATTTATAATAAAAGAAAAGGGAAGAGGACCGTATTGTGATGCGCGCGAAAATATGGGGGACGAGGAGCGCAAATTTACCCAAAGCGTCTAAACACAACGTTTTAAAAGGGACTAAATTGTAATCGCATGAAGCTTCTGGGCCAAATAGCAATGTCGAAAGACTTAATTGTAAAAATATAAAAATACGGAAGGACTGCGCACGTAAAATTTCCATTTTTTCGGCAAAACACGCGGATCCTCTGGAGCGGGTCGGGTCGCTCATGGAACACGATGAAACAGCGTCGTTTGGGGCCATCAGACGCCCTAAACGACGCGTTTTGAAATGTTTATAAATCCAAATTTTGCCTTTTTTTATTTTAGCCGCTTCTAAAAAAAAACTTTAACTCTTTTTTGTTTTCTCTGCGGGGAGGTAGTGCGATTTTCGTGAGGGCCATGCATGGATCGTCATGCTGCCGAGAGCTTGACCATCAGAAGGTGGCCGGAAAAGGCAAAAGTTTTCCTTTTCTTTCCCTTTTTTATTTTTGGTGCTATACATATATAGATAGACTTATTTTTTTAAGAAAAATAAAAGAAATAGGTTTATTCGGTTTCGAAAATGGGAAAAAAAATAAAAAAATAAAATAAAAATAAAGATAAAAATGACAGTAGATCGTGATGGGGAAGAAGAAATGAGATCAACCTTTGATTTTCTTTTTTTTGATTTCCGCAAGTTTGTAAATGTTGATTTTTTTTTGAATCCGAAAATCCCCCTTGCTATAATGATCTCTCTGTTTTTTCTCTCTCCCGAAAGGAAAAAAAAACTTTTACAATCGTTTTCTCTGGCTTTATAGCCAAAGCTGAATATAAAAGACAAATTACTTCTCTCTTTGCTGTGCTGTTGCGTATTTTTTGTTTTTGCAGGCTATGGGCGGTGGAGTTGGTTTGGGACAAAGGACAGACGGAGGCGACGCAGAGGCAGTGGGGGGTCAAGTCGAGGGTCGAAAGTCTGAGGCTAGGTTTTTGTTTTTTTTTTTTTTTTGTTTTCTGAGTTGGGTTGGGTTTGGGCCATTTGGGCCTATTTTTTATTTTTTTTTGTTTTGGGTTTGTTATTTTATTTTTGTAATTGGGACGGGGCAAATTTGGGCCGACTACAATGCCCCCTCTTTGCTCATTGTCGCAAACAGAGAATAGAGCAAAGACATAAAGAGGGACCAAATTTGCCCGGTTTTGCTGAGTCCTGACTTCTTTGGTGCTTTTCTTCTTCATGTAGCCTCATTTCAGTCTACCGCTTCTTGTTACTTCAATCCACTCCACCGCTATGTGGCTTCAATTTGCTCTTCTCATGACTCCAATGGGATGTAACTTGTTCTATTTTAGATTGCTCACCGCATCTCCGAGAGATGAGGTCTTTGGTCTTCACCTATCCCACTTCTAGTTAAGGCAATAGGACTAAAGCTTAACCATGCTCCCTCTTGGTTAGGGACAGAATTACAATTTTTGACCTATTCCATTGCTTGGTCGGGACATAGGGCGATGGCCTAAATCATGCTCCCTCTTGGTTTGGGAGCCATGATTTGCCTTCGATCTTGCCCCACTCACCGATCGGGCGACAAGATCTACAATTTTTGACCTATTCCACTGCTGGTCAGTGGCAATAGGAGGGTGGCCAAAATTATGTTCTCTACTGGTTAGAGAGCCAAGATTCGCCTTCGATCTTGCCCCAATATTGGTTATGGTGACAAGATCTACAATTTTTGACCTATTCCACTGCTGGTCAGTGGCAATAGAAGGGTGGCCAAAATCATGTTCCCTACTGGTTAGGGAGCTAAGATTTGCCTTCGATCTTGCCCCACTATTGGTTAGGGCGACCAGATCTACAATTTTTGACTTAGTCCACTACTGGTCAGTGGCAATAGGACAATCTTCAACCTATTCCACCACTGGTTGATGGCAATAGGGCAATCTTCAACCTATTCCATCACTGGTTGATGGCAATAGGACAATCTTCAACCTATTCCATCACTGGTTGACGGTAGTAGGACAATCTTCAACCTATTCCACCACTGGTTGATGGCAATAGGGCAATCTTCAACCTATTCCATCACTGGTTGATGGTAATAGGACAACCTTCAACAGTGTTGCTACACCGTCCTCTAGGGACATATCCTGTAGACTCGATTTTATATGTTTGTGTTCATGCCAAATGGTGAGGATGCTATGGTCAGAATGACTCAAATGCTCCTAACTTCGTGTGATATGGATGACACTTACATGGATGCAGAATGTCATGAGAATGATGATTTTTCGTTAAGATGCAATGATTGTAATAAATCAAATGCTCTAAACTCAATGATATTACGGAGGACATTTGTATGAATGCAGGATGTCATGAGAACAATTTATTATTATTATTTTTGTTTTAAAAGATTAGGGCTGTAATTGCTCGTTCGCTCATCGAGGTCACGGCATAGACGTAATTTTTTGTCTGATACCTATGTCAGAGAGTCTGGAAAGACAGTCATGATTTTAGGCTCCTCTTCCTTGAACGTTTCCAAACCCTAAGTGCGGTGGTTCCTAAACAACAGTCTTGTTTTAGGTTCCTACACTATTTAGAAGTTTCCAGAGTAATAGGCGGGACTCGTTTCATGGAAGCATTATGGGTCAATGGGTCGTTATTTCAATTGCAAACAACTCAAAGATTTAAAATAACAATGGAATTTATAAAGAATGGAATTGGATTAAATCAACAAAAGTAAACATTATTGGGGTACAAAAATGGGTAAAAAGAAAAAGTAGGGGCCCCAGATATCGCAGCCTGAGCTTCATCACCGGATGCTTCCGAAGATCATGGACGTTGGGAGATCTGCAATGCTTTGTAGATGTTTCGAGGTGTAACATTCCTCCTTTTGCCAATTCTGGGGGAAAAGATTGTCACACACCTCCTTTTTCATGCTAATTTGGGTCGCCCTTATCGGGTTTTCGACTCAAAGCCCCTTTGGTCTCAAAGCGCCCTTTACGGGTTTTCACTTCAGCCTCTCCGTGTTTTTTTTTTTTGGCTATAAAGCGCCCTTTACGGGTTTTCACTTTAGCCTTTCCCTTCTTCAAGCGTAATACTTCTTAACTGAATCTGAATTTATGGGATTGGGTAGATTTTTCCCATCCATCTCAGCCAAGATTAGTGCCCTTCCAGAGAAAGCCTTTTTCACCACATATGGTCCTTCCCAATTCGGCATCCATTTTCCTCTGAAATCCTTTTGTATGGGGAGGATCTTTTTCAAAACTAAGTCTCCTCGTGGAATTCTCTTGGGCCTTTCTTGTTGTATGCTCGCATCATTCGCTTTTGGTACATCCGACCATGACGGATAGCTTTCACCTCTTTTCTTCGATCGATTCAATTGATCATATCGAGCTTGGATCCATTCTCGCTTCATCCAATTTCAATTCGGACAATACTCGAAGGGATGTAATCTCAACTTCGATGGGTAAAACCGCCTCCATTCCGTAAACCAATGAGGAAGGAGTTGCCACAGTGGAGGTTCGATTGATGTTCGATGGCGAAAAGGGCAAATGGTAACTTCGTGCCAATCCTTGTAAGTCTCACCATCTTTCCTATTATCCTCTTGATGTTCTTATTAGTCGCTTAACCGCACTGCTCATCTTTGGGCGTCTGGCGACGAATTGTGATGTCTGATCTTGAATTGCCTACAGACTTTTGTGATCATGCTGTTATTCAAGTTTAGCGCATTATTAGATATGATCCTCTCAGGCATTCCATATCGACATATGATCTCCTTTTTTAGAAACTTGTTGACTGCTGATTTTGTCACATTGGCATATGAAGTGGCCTCTACCCATTTAGTGAAGTAATCAATTACCACGAAGATGAACCGATGTCCATTGGAAGCTTTTGGTGAGATCGGTCCAATGACGTCCATGCCCCACATAAAAAACGGCCATAGGGAGGTCATAACATGTAGAGGTGAGGGCGGTACATGGATCTTGTCCCCATAAATTTGGCACTTATAACATTTCTTAGCATAATCGATGCAATCTCTTTCCATGGTAGACCAATAATACCCGAATCTCATGATTTGTTTGGCCATTGAGAACTCATTGGCATGCGTTCTACAGATACCCTCATGGACTTCTTCTAGGATCTGCTTAGCCTCAACGCCATCCACACATCTTAATAGCACTTGATCCTTTCTTCTTTTGTATAGGATCTCTCCGTCTAAGACATAGTCGCAAGCTAGTCTTCTCAATGTCCTTTTGTTATTTTCGGTTGCCTGATCGGGGTATTTATGATCTTTCACGTATTGTAGTATATCGTGATACCATGGGTGATTACTTTGCTCCTCTTCTTCTACGTTGTAGCAATTGGCTGGGACCTCATAAATGCTCATTTGTATAGGCCTCATATCCTCTTTGTTGTTTGCTCGTACCATAGAAGCCAATGTAGCTAGAGCATCAGCCATCTGATTTTCATCCCTTGGTAAATAACTGAAAGTGATGTCATCGAACTCTTTGATTAGTTCTTGGACCAATCTTTTGTATTCGACCAATTTGGGATCTCTCGTCTCCCATTCTCCTTTAAGTTGATAAATTACCAATGCGGAGTCTCCGTATACTTCCAACACCTTAATTTTATGTTCAATAGCAAAGACGGATGCCCAAGATGCAAGCTTCATACTCGCCATATTGTTTGTACAATCAAAATCCACTTACAAGTAAATGGGTAATGATCTCCATTTGGGGACACCAGAACTGCCCCAATTCCATTGCCCATAGCGTTCGATGCCCCGTCAAAGTTCAGTTTCCAAGGACAACCTCCCGGGGTACCTTCATCAGTGGTTGCTACGTACATTAGGTCTTCATTAGGGAAATCAAAATCCAGAGGCTCATAATCTGCCAGAGCTCTACTAGCCAGAAAATCCGCTATTGCACTTCCTTTTATCGCTTTCTGGTTTACATAAACTATGTCAAACTCAGAAAGTAAAATTTGCCATCGGGCCATCCGTCCATTCAAAGTAGTTGACTCCATTAGATATTTCATGGGTCTAGCTTGAGATGAGCTGTCGTATGATACAACATGTCTTGCGTCGGTCTCCGAAAGTTGTCGGACCAAGGCACAACATATTTTCTCAATCGGTGAGTATCTTGTTTCACACTCGGTGAACTTTTGCTAAGGTAGTATATTGCTTTTCTTTCTTTCCGACTCATCATCTTGGCCGAGCACACATCCCATTGAATTATCAAGCACCGCTAAATAGAGGATTAAAGGCTTCTCTGGATTAGGCGGTGTCAATACTGGAGGATTGGACAGGTACTGCTTTACTTTGTCGAAGGTCTTCTGACATTCCTCGTCCCACACACCTGGGTTGTATTTTTTAAGAAGACGAAATATGGGATCACATTTCTCAGTCAGTTGTGAAATGAACCGAGCAATGTAATTTAATCTTCCTAAGAAACCTCGAACTTTTTTTTGCGTATGAGGCGGAGGCAATTCTTGTATAGCCTTGACTTTGTCCGGGTCAACCTCAATCCCCTTTTCACTGACTATAAATCCTAGCAGTTTCCCTGACCTGGCTCCAAAGGTACACTTCGCCGGGTTAAGCTTCAGTTGGACTTTCCTCAACCTCAAAAATAATTTCCTTAAGACTTGGATATGCTCCTTTTCGGTCCGAGACTTGGTAATCATATCGTCAACATAAACCTCAATTTCCTTGTGCATCATGTCATGGAATAGGGTCACCATGGCTCTCTGATATGTTGCTCCCGCATTCTTCAACCCAAATGGCATTACCTTATAGCAAAAGGTTCCCCACATGGTTATGAATGTAGTTTTATTCATGTCTTCAGGAAGCATTTTTATCTGGTTGTATCCTGAGAACCCATCCATGAACGAGAACAAGGAATAACCCGCCGTATTGTCCACCAAGGTGTCGATATGAGGTAACGGAAAGTTGTCCTTCGGGCTAGCCTTGTTTAGATCTCCGTAGTCCACACACATTCGTACTTTCCCATCTTTCTTAGGGACGGGGACGATATTTGCTACCCATTCTGAGTACTTAACCACTTGCAAGAACCCTGCATCAAACTGCTTCTTTACCTCTTCTTTTACTTTCAGTAAAACATCCGGCCTCATCCTCCGAAGTTTCTGTTGGACCAGCTTGTATTCTTCTTTTATGGGCAAATGGTGTACCACGATATTAGTTCTTAACCCGGGCATGTCTTGATATGACCATGCGAAGACATCCTTGAATTCTTGGAGTAACTCGATAAGGTCTTGCTTTGTCTCTGCGGTGATACTAGCTCCAATCTTTACTTCTTTCTTTTCTTGCCCATTTCCTAGGTTCACTATTTCCACTGATTCTTTGTGAGGTGCGATTTGTTTCTCCTCTTGTTCTACCATCCTTAACAGTTCAGGAGCTAAATCACAACCTTGGTCATCTTCAAAATCCTGAAAATCTTCCACACCCATATCTTACTCAAAAGGACATTCTGAGTCATTGGTAGCGTTACCCAAATCATTGATATCTGGAGACCTGTTATGGAAATGAATAAAGGCTCATAGAATCATAGAATCTTGGCATGTTTATTGGTATGATAAATGAAGAATAGAAATGTTTCGAAGAATATTTAAAGAAAGAACAGTGAATGAATGAAATGAACATAAAAGAAAATTTGCTCAAAAGATAGCGGAGATGTATTTCATTGAAAATAACGATGGCTTATACAAATTCATGTTTCACAAAGGGGTTCTTATTGCTTCTAGACTTAAAGCAATAAGTGTGTTCCAGTATTACTCCGAATGAGTTCTAAAGGCTATAGGAATCTCCTCCGCAGTCCAATTGTTTAGAAAGCTACCCTACTCATAGGCGGATGCCATTCGAATTTTTTTCCTCAATTTTCCCCTCAGATATAGCGTTGACATGCACGATTTCTTCATTTTGTGTTTCTCATCCCGGATAGATAACCCCTCCTGATATAAAGGTCTCACGAATATGAGAAATTATCATCGGTTGCCATTTCATCTCATCTCCCCTCAGACGTGCCTTCCTTCTTTCTTGTTTCTTTTCTGACTCTTCTCTTTTTTGCTTTACGTTCGGCTTGAATCCTAGACCGAAAAAGTCTCACTTTTTTTAGTCTTGGGACCTCGATTTCTCCTTGGTGGTACCTTCCAAGTCCTTTCCCTGTCACAGCTCCATTCCCGACCATCAGTTGTAGACCCATTCTCGTGGTTTTGGATAATTGAGGTACTGGGACCTTATTCCCCTCGGCGACGAATGTTGCATTGACAAATTCCAAAGAACGGAAGGAACACTCAGCTGCTTCATCGTTGGCTTCTAAATAGGGTGCATTGTTTGTTACAGTTGCGATGATGTCCTCTTCAGCATTTATGGTCACTAGACGGCCCTCTGAGATTAATTTCAACTTTTGGTGCAATGATGAGGGCACTGCTCCTGCCGA
Source organism: Gossypium rotundifolium (assembly GCA_025506655.1). Lineage (NCBI taxonomy): Eukaryota > Viridiplantae > Streptophyta > Magnoliopsida > Malvales > Malvaceae > Gossypium > Gossypium rotundifolium. Next base: position 35,580,988 of record CP106723.1, on the reverse strand, counting down.
GTGTATCCAAGGTCTCCCCAGCAAGCAGTTATAAGATGGCTGGATATCCATCACAATAAAATCCACCTCATATGTGCCTGGTCCGATTAAAAGAGGTACTTCGATCCTTCCCATGACTTTCCTCTCGGTTCCATCGAATGCCCTTACTATGTTGTGGCAGGCCTTCATATGAGAACTATTAACGGGTAATCGATTCAGTGTCGATAATGGTAGAACATTGAGCGCTGATCCATTATCGACTAGTACCCCTGGTAATGTATATCCTTTGCATCGCGTGGTAATGTGGAGAGCCTTGATGGAACCCGTACCTCTCGGAGGAATCTCATCATCGTTAAAGAAAATGAAGTTATCAGAACTTATGTTGCTAACCAGGCGATCCAGCTTGTTAACTGTTATATCATTTGCAACATAAGTTTCATTCAATACCTTCATCGGTAGCGTTACGGTGTGCTTGAACTTAATAGTAAATCTAACAATCGATATATCTGAGCCGGCTATTTATGTAGCTGCTCTACGACACTTGTATTCACTATGCTTCAAAAACTTTAAGAATTCCCTAGCTTCTTCCTCCTTCACTGGCTCGTTATATGTGTCTCTTGCTTGGCCCCTTTTTCTTTCTTTTGTTTGCCGATCAAGTTTTTCCCTTTTGAATGCTCCGTTTTTGTGTTTGACAAGTCGTAGCGCTTTCCACTGTGCGTGTAGGAGCCTTCCTCTTGGTTTTATTCTGTAGTGTTGGGCGAACCTCCATTCTCAGGAATCGCCACATTGTAATTATAGTTCCAAGGGACCTTCTTGTCATCCTTATATGGAAAGGCTGCAGGTTTTCGGATCACGATCTTAGGATATTCCTGGCTCTCTTTTGTGTACGGACCCCCTTTTCAGGAGTCGTCACGTTGCAATTATAACCCCTGAGAGTCTTTTGGTTGTCTTCAGATGAAAAAGTAGTAGGCTTTCGAATCACGATTTTTACTCTGTCGCCTTTTGATCGGAAGATGGTGACTAAAGGATAGCTCGCCTCCAAGGCTTTTGCTGCTGACTCATCCTCCAACGTGCAGATGTTACCCTCTTTTCGGCCTTCATTATTTTCAAAGAATTCTAGCTCTTTATTGTCCATCAGCGCCTGTACCAGCATTCTGAACTCAGTACAACTTTGGATTTCGTGCCCTTCCGAGTCATAAAATTCACAGCCCTTTCGTGTTTCTTCATGTTCTTCCCTTGGACATGTCATAACCAATCCCCTTTTTATCATTTCCTTCTAGACCTGTTTCATTGGGGCTTTCACATCGGAAATATCCTTTTTAACTCTTCTTCTCGCTTCTTCGCCTATCATGTTGACCCCGTGATTAGGTAGCGGGTGCCCCTTGCAAGAGGTGTCATCGACTTCTATAACTCCCATCTGGATCAGTCTTTCCACTAGTTTCTTAAAAGTGAGACAGTGCTCTATAGAATGTCCCACGATTCCTGCATGGTATTCGCACTGTGCGTTCGCATCATACCACTTAGGGTACGGGGGTTGCAAGGGTTTTAAGTAATGGGGGGAGACAACATGTGCGTCAAATAATTTCGGTACATTTCCTTGTATGGGACCGGGATAGGCGTAAATTGGATTTTCTCCAGTATTTTGCCTTGTGTTGGACTCCGCCTAAAGGGGCTCATGATCGGGGTCATAGTCCTTGGTCGGCTCACAATAATAGGTTTTGAATAACCTTTACCTATGTTGTTTATATCACTCTCCTCTTCTTGGGACCGTCTTTCTAGTACTTTCTCCACCTCTATTTTACCGCTTGATTGCATTCTCGATCATTTCCCCACGGCTGACAATATCGTAAAAACTTTTAGTGGCACTTCCAAGCATGTGATTAATGAAGGAGCTTTCAACGTATTGACAAACAAAGATGGTTGTCTCTTTTCTAGGGCGGTGGCTGAACTTGTGTGGCTACTTCCTCCACCGTTGGGCATATTGCCTAAAACTTTCGTTTGGCTTTTTCTCCATATTTTGGGCGTGATTCGATCGGAGCTATATCGCCACGCGTGCAGTATTGTTTCGGAAGGCTGTGCTAGGTCCTTCCATGACTTGATCTGAGTACTACCGAGTGATTGTACCATTTGGCGCGCCCCGCCAAACTATCCTCGAAACAATGAATAAGTAGTTGATCGTTGTTAACATATCCGCCATTCGTCGACGAACATCGTGATGTGCGCTTGAGGCAACCGGTCCCATTGTATTTTTCAAAATCTGGGGTCTTGAACTTTGGCGGAAGTATGAGGTCTAGGACTAGGCTCAAGTCTTTAGCGTCCACTCCGTAGCGATGGTCGGCAGTCTCTATTTCCTTAAACTTTTCTTCCAACCATTTGCAACGATCCTCGAGTTATGCAGGAAGGTTCGTTTTGCCTTATCCATTTCACCATTTCATCAAAATCGGGGACTATAGGGTTAGCCGGACCTTCTCCGGGATTAGTGCCTGAACCAGTCGGAAAGTGCGCTGGCATTGCGGTCTCAACCTGGCACTGTGGCCTGATAACAAAAGGCGTCCTTTGGGGACCTATTTCTGGTGGTGCTTGGGTATTTGGCGGGGTAAATCCGGAGGTTGTGGTCGTCATTATTCCCTGAACTAGCAGCGGCGCCTTTTCCTCGTTCATTGGCTATTAGTTGCGCCAGCTAGCTCATCATGTTGTTTTGGGACTCTTGCATCCGTTCTATCATATCTTGCTGGAGTTTCATCATTTGCTCCTGCATCTGTTCTTGCATCTCCTTCTGAAATTGTTCAAATCTTTGATCCATTTTCTTTGTCTTAGCACGAGTCCCGTAATGATGTCCAGTTCCCAGATTTCTTTTTCTTCTCTCTTGTTTCTCTTTTGTTTCTCTGTTAATCTTAACCAATTAGGCTTCTTTTTATAAACTTTAATGCATGTAATATGATGTAATGCAAATGCATGAATGCAGGAAGAAGACATCGATTCTGATCAACTTCATTTTAGAAAACTTTATTAGAAGGCAAAACCCTTTACATAAAGCAGATTACAAATATGTTCTATCCCTAAGACCTAAGGTTTTGATTTTTCCAAGCAGAGAGATTAGCTCTTCATCACGACCCGGTGGTAGCCCATATCTCATGCCCAATGTGTCACCTCCTCACCAAAGTCCAGGGTGATCGGCTACTTCTCAAATCTAGATTATTGCTTCTCCCATGAGGTAGTCCGGCTTTGAACTTGCTCGTAAGAATGGTGAAGCTCTTCCTCCCAATGTCTTTCTCTCGTTTCCGAAGCTCAATCCGAGCTCGCTACTATGTAATCTGATTCCAACTCTTCAACCCTACCTTTCATTTCTTTTATTCATTTCAGCTTGACTTTAGTTGGCTTTCCGAGTCTCGACTTGATAGTGGTGTAAAGATCGCCCAAGCTCATTATTCTAGCTTCTAATCCCTTTTCTCTTTTGGTCTTCCGTCTTGCCCTTCTCTAAGTCTTCCTTTTAGCTCATATTTCATGAAACTTTTCTCCCAACTGCTAACTTTGGCTCTTTCCTCTCGACCTTTTGTTGCCACCGCTCAAGTTTTCCCTAATCCCGTTTTTTTATCGTTAAGCGCATCCTCTTGTACTCCACCTTCAAGTTATCTCGGTCTTCCTCTACTTTTTGCTTTTCCTTTCTGAGTTTCTCAGCCTCTGATTTTTGACCGTCCACTTCTAATTGGAGAAGCATCTTTTCTTCCTCCAACCTTTCTATCCTTTTCCCGAGTTTCGAGCTCATCCGTTCAAAATCTTGCTTCACAATCTCTAATTCTGATGGGACCACTTGCATGCATTCTTCTCTTGATCAGGTGCCTTTTGGGTTTGGCTTAGGAATGTTATCATTGACCCTCCTAGCCCTCCATTCAATGTATTCTGTGGTCGTCCTCGGGCCTGTAGACAATCTTCTCATTCTGTGAATCTGATTCCAGGCACTAGAAATCTCTTTAACCCTTTTCTTATAGCTTCCCCCTTCATATGAAAACTCGCATTGAGCTAGTCCATATGTCGTTGGTACAAACTGCCTTGAACCATATTGTCTTAGGACCAGCAAAGGGGCGTAGGCGGTGGCACCCCAAATTCCTAATAGGGGAACCTAGTCAAAGCTTCCGCAATGATAAAGGATCCTATCGGGAATCATCCACGGGGCCTTCCACTCGATGTCGTCCTCTTGAAGGTTTTGAAAGAGCGCGATCCAATTTTCTTCGGACACATCCTCTCTTCTAGGCGTAGTTGCTATCTCTTCTAGCGGGGAGTACTTTTCTGACATGAACCGGCAAGACACTTTCTCTATTTTCCAAAAGTGACTATGGAACCAAGCCAATAACAGCTGTGTACACCCAATAAACCTGCCTTCACCTCTTCTCCAACATGCGGTCAAGGATCTAAATGTTTCGGCTAAGATGGCAGGAACGGGTGTGACCCCTTTGTCCAACCGACTGAATAGATCGATAACTGCTTTATCAATGTGCCTTAAAGCTTTGGGGAAGATTACCAGGCCGTAAATACACAAGGCCAAGATGTCTATCTTTTTTTCGTGTCGAGATGCGCCGAATCAGTCTCTCAAACATATCCGGGTATGCATTTACCTCGCCTTCTTCGCATTCTAGCCGAGACCCACTGCTCACTCATTCGGTGATATTCATCAACTTCTTCGAAGGTTGGGCCATTAACCGCCTTTGGAATAAGCTTTGTCAACTTGAATTCTTGGGCAATGTAGCAAGGTCGTATACTCTTCTCTCTGTGGGAACCAGATCCACTTTCCGAAGGAGAAACAAATATAAGCGAATTCCAAAAGCGGGTCATTGCTCTAACAGTGCTTGTCTATTTTGACCTCGGCGGTAAGGCGGTCGTAGTAAGTACCATAGAACAACTTCTTCGCTTCATCATTCCACTGAGTCCAAATTTCTTTCAAGTCCTGGAGCTCGTTCTACGTGACACTGATATTGGTGAAGTTCCGTAGCTCCGAAACGCACCCTTCACCAAGCCATCTCCTTTTCTATTTGGCATTGCTCGACCATATGTGGACGACCGCATTGTCTTCTACTTTATCAAGGAATTCGCTTTCCATAACCAGACTTCCCAACTCGAAACCGACCGTGAATCGATGTCTCTTTAAAATATGAAATGATATGCACAAAAGAAAGAAACACAAAAGTTAGTACCATGGAATGTAAAGTAAGTAAAATAAACTAAGGCCTATTTGGGTGACCACTAAGGTTTGCCATAGCTCTACCTAAGGTGGGCTCCTAGGGTTTGCTATATCTTAGTTCTAAAGTTCGAGGTTCCCAACCAGTGATTCCTCGATCCTCACCCATTATAGGCTCATGCGGACCGAGTTGGTTCGGGGAATACATTTCCCTATGGCCATGCGGAAGTGAAAACTTCACGGAGACATAGGTACGGATGTATTCCGAAAGCAGTCCACTAGCCCATGCGGAGGTGAAAACCTCACGAAGGCATAGCTTCTCGCTCCCACTTAAAGGTGTGACCACAACGGTCATGCAATGCAATGCCAAAGTATTTACGAGGCTAATGTTGAAGGTGCATTAAAAGAAGCATGATTTTTCCAAAATTATTTTAGTTAAAAGGACAAAAATCAATCAATCTATGGCTTGACCCTCGCGTCCCCGAGTGGAGTCGCCAAGTCGTCAGTAACCATTTTGGGTGAAATAAAGAAAGCACGCAGTCGACTCAATTTTGAAAAAAAAAAAGGAAAGGAGTCACCACCGATCTTTATTTGGTGTGATCGGATCACCTTCGTTTAATAAAACATTTAATTAACTAAAAGCAGTGCTTTTGGTCCACGAACTTTGAGAAAGCGGATTCGGAGGTCGATTCGCGAGGAAGGATTGGCACCCTCGACATGCCCAAAATTGGTACCAAACCGATTGATTGATGTCCTATTTGTTGAAAACTTTAAAGGGATTCAAAATACAATGCTTTTTATTTTAAAATTGGAAGGGCGTTAAGGCTTTCTTATTTTCAAAGAGGTAAAGCATCACGTCCGATGAAGTTAGGGCACAATACTTTAAACTCCGAAACTAAGCTTGCCTTTTGAAACTTGGTTTTTATTTGAAGAGGATCTTCGTTATTCGTCAAATGAGAAATCGGAACCCGATGAAGTTAGGGCTCGATTTCACGAGATTTCAAACACGGAAGATTGCCTCTATTTTAGAAAAGAAACTTATCCGAAGTATCTAAGTGTCGAGTCCAATAAGTTAGGGCACGACATTTCAATTTCGAGATCAAGTATTTTGTTTTAAAATTGCAACTTCAAAAGAGATATCCCGTTGTTTAACATAAACGAGTAAAACCGGAACCCAGTAAGTTAGGGCTCGATCTTCCCGAATTTTCAAATACCGATCATTATCTTTATTTTGAAAATTTGATTGATTAATATTAGACAAAGTAATGATACTAACAAATTAAGCGAATATATGAATAAATCTAATTCTTATAAACAAATGAGCAAATAAATAATGAAATAAGAATAACAATAATAAAATCATAGAAACAAATAGGATGATAATAATAATAATAATAAATAAATAAATAAAATTAAAAAATATGATAAATAATTAAAGTGCTTTAAAGTATTAAAAAAAGAGCAATAAACGAATAAATAATAAGTAAATGAAATGACAAATAAATGAATAAGATAACAAATGAATAAATAATGAATAAAATAATATAAAACACAATTCATAAATGGTGAAGATTAAACAATGATAATAATAAAATACGTTAATAATGAAAATAATAACATATTAATAAATGAACAATAATAAAATAAATAAGAGTAATAATAATAAAATAAAATAATAATAATACTAGTAATAAGGTAATAGTAATAGTAAATAATAATAATAATTAATAATAGAGGAATAAAATAATAAAATAATAATAATAATAATAATGCTAATAATAATAATATAGTGTAGTAATACGTGATTATTATAATAATAATAATAAAATAATAGTAATAATAAATAATCAATAAAACATTAAATAATAATAATAATGATAATTGAAGGGGGAGGGCCAAATCGAATTAAAAATAAAACTCCGGGGAAGATTTATAATAAAAGAAAAGGGAAGAGGACCGTATTGTGATGCGCGCGAAAATATGGGGGACGAGGAGCAAAATTTACCAAAGCGTCTAAGCATAGCGTTTTAAAAGGGACTAAATTGTAATCGCATGAAGCTTACGGGCCAAATAGCAATGTCGAAAGACTTAATTGTAAAATATAAAATGCGGAAGGATCAGCGTAAAATTTCCATTTTTTGGCAAAACACGCGATCCTCTGGAGCGGGTCGGTCGCTTCATGGTCACGACAAACGGCGTCGTTTTGGGGCCATCATGATCGCCCTAAACGTCGTTTTGAAATGTTTATAAATCAAATTTTTGCCTTTTTTTATTTTAGCTACTTCTAAAAAAAAAAACTTTAACTCTTTTTTGTTTTCTCTGCAGGGGGAGGTAGTGCGATTTTGGCGAGGGCGCCATGTGATCATCGCCGACGCCGAGACTCAGACCACCGTACACTGGTAGAAAAAATAAAAGTTTTCCTTTTCTTTCCTTTTTATTTTTGGTGCTATACATATATAGATAGACTTATTTTTTAAGAAAAAAAAAGAAATAGGTTTATTCGGTTTGAAAATGGGAAAAAAATAAAAAATAAAATAAAAATAAAGATAAAAATGATGATGAGATCGTGATGGGGAAGAAGAAATGAGATCAACCTTTGATTTTCTTTTTTGATTTCCGCAAGTTTGTAAATGTTGATTTTTTTTGAATCCGAAACCCCCTTGCTATAATGATTTCTCTGTTTTTCTCTCCGAAAGGAAAAAAAACTTTTACAATCGTTTTCTCTGGCTTTATAGCCAAAGCTGAATATTAAAGACAAATTACTTCTCTCTTTCTTTGTCTTTGTTATGTATTTTTTGTTTTTGCAGGCTATGGGCGTTGGAGTGAGTCGGGACAAAGCTGACAGACGGAGGCCAGCAGAGGCGTGTGGGGGTCAAGTCGGAGGTCGAGTGCGAGGCTAGGTTTTTGTTTTTTTTTTTTGTTTTTTTTGTTTTCTGAGTTGGGTTGGGTTTGGGCCATTTGGGCCTATTTTTTTTTTTTTTTTTGTTTTGGGTTTGTTATTTTATTTTTGTAATTGGGCCGGGGCAAATTTGGGCCGACTACAATTAACATAAACAACAATTATTACAAAATCTGATCCAAACCTTTTTATAAAGACACATAGAAAAATTGGATCGCTTTTGTAACATTCTTTTAACAAGTATTCACTAAGACGATTGTACCACATGCATCCAGATTGTTTTAATCCATACAAATTTTTCTTTAATTTGATTGAGCAATTTTCTCAAGAAACTCTATATCCTTCTGGGATTTTAAATCTTTCAAGGATTTTCATATAAATTTCACTATCAAGTGCACCATATAAATAGGCTGTAACAACTTCCATTAGATGCATGTCAAGTTTGTCACGTACTGTCAGATTAATAAGATATCTAAACGTGATTGCATCCACCACAGGAGAATATGTCTCTTCATAATCAATGTCGGGCCTTTATGAAAATCCTTGTGTTACAAGTCGAGCGTTATATCTTACGACTTCATCAATTTCATTGCATTTTCGCACAAATACCCATTTATATCCTACCGGCTTTACACCTTCAGGTGTTTGGACCAAAAGTCTAAAAACTTCACGTTTAGAAAGTGAATTCAATTCTGCTTGAATTGCATTTTTCCATTTTGACCAATCTTTTCTATTTTTACATTCCTTGGTAGATTTAGGCTCAGGATCCTCATTTTCTTTTGTTATTTCAATAGCAACATTATAAGCAAAATTGTTGTCAACAACTACATTTTTTTTTAGTTCCATCTTTTTCTCGTATTGACATAACTTATCGAGATCTATTTATTTTCATCATTTCCATTTTCACTTTTAGGTACCTGGATCTCTTCTTGAGTTTTATGATTAGTTATGTCATTGGTCTCTTCAAGAACCCCCGTATCTACTATATGACCATTTTGAATGTTTGTTCCTTTTTTTACGAGGATTTTTATATTTGGAACCGACCGGTCTTCCACGCTTTAGGCCTGACTTTCTTTTGCACTAACAATTTTCCCTATTAAGACATCAATTCTTATTGGAGCATTTTCAGCTGGTATGTGAGATTTAATGAATTTGGTAGTTGATTTGTAAAATGAATTATCTGTTGAACTTCTGGTTCAAGTTGCTTTGTACGAGGATCTTAGACATTGATAATTCATTTTTAGTACTTTATTAATCAAGCTTTTTATTCTCTCCCCCTAATGTTGGGGAAATGGACAACTCATTTCATAACTAAATATCGAATGAATAGTTCAAAAATATTATAAGGAGACTCATATAAATATATATTCTCAATCTCTTATTATGACCCATCTTTGTGCATTGTGGTGGAGCAGTTGGAACATATACAGCACATCCAAAAATTGTAAGATGAAAATATTTGGCTCTTGACCAAAAATCAATTGTAATGTAGAGTATTTATAATTTATTGGCTTGATGCGTATAATATGTAGATCAATACAATCTCATGCTAAAATAGAAAGTTTTGTTCTCATAATTAATAATTTAGCTATTAGTTAGAGGCATTTGATAAACAATTCAGCTAAATCATTTTTGTGTGTGAACATGAGCTATAAGATGTTCAACTTTTATCCCAATTGACATGCAGTAATCATTGATAACTTGGGATGTAAACTTACCAACATTAGCAAGATGAATTGTTTTAATTGCATAATCTGAAATTAATCATTTAAACAAGTAATTTCGCAAACAACGGGTTGCGAGTTGATAATGCATGTGATTATTTTGTAGATGCATCTATCAAAATCATACAATATCAAAACTATCCACATGGTGGATGAATGAGCACATATTCATTTAAAAAATGCTAGACATTAAATCTCAACTTTAGCTAGTGAGTTTTTAAGAATCAATTTTCTTTGAGAACAAACAACAAATAAGAATTCTTTAAATTAAAGAATCTTATGGTTCTTTAATGAATGTCCATATGAATTCTTAATTAATTATCGAATCATATATAATCCATGACGGTCTAACTGGTCACGCCAAGTAGTAAATGCATTTGTATTAGTAAACTTCTGGTTTACTTTAACATGTATTTCAATTGTACTAAATTGTAACAAATTAATAATTTTATTATCATTCCTTTTAATTTGTATCCACATATAAGTACTATTGTGACATTTACTACTGGAAATGCCTAAATCAATATGAAGTCTATAATGCCACTAAGTCAATAAATATAATTTCTAAATAATTATATGCAGTATTCGCTTTAAGGAATATGTCAAAATCTTCAAATGTCCAAAAATCTTTTAATAGCAAACTTTAAGAGCGAATCTTATTTTCTAGGTGTACAACAGGTACATAACCAATGACCTTTCATACATAAGTTCTCTCTTGCAAGTTCTCATCAGTAATATCTTACCACGTAATTTTAATTGAGAACTTACTCTGAATATTGTAGAGTTATACTCACAGTTTTTTAAAAAACTTGCAACTTTAGGTGCATCTAACGATAATAAGCTTAGATAGAATTATCATATTCTATTGCTCATAAGTAGATATTTCACAGACAAATATTTCGCTTTCAACCCTTTAATGGGGATGATGACAAAAAAGATCACAAAGATTATAAAATAAATATAAATTAATAACACAATCCATTTTATTTATTAATATGAAATATAATATTTTCCTCATTCACAATCTCAATATGAGATCCATTACAAATATCTTTTAAAAGTAATGCATTAACCATCACAAATTTTGTGCTTTTTAGATATTGATATATTAGTCGCTCTAAAGCTTTCAACTAATTTTGTACTATTAAATATTGAAATAATATTTGTTTGTTTTAGTACCAAATAAGATAAATATTTTCTATTTGTAATGATAGAATTCATTATTACATTTTCATATCCTTCCTCAAAGAATATTAACAGAAACAAAATATTTGGGCATTCGCCACATATGTGGCCAATAATATTTCATATCACATTGATAACATAAGTTATCTTTACCCTTTGAAGAGTTATCTTAAGAACTCTCATTGTTCTCTTATTTATTACATTGTTCTCTTATTTATTACTATGTTCTCACTTTCAGTGGTCCATAATTGTATTTTTTTTATTTTTTTTATGTTTGCATTCACTTTAGGGAATGTAACAAATTTGGTAGGCAGACTTCTAAACACCTCTATTGATCTTTTATTTCATAATAACCATCGTAAACATACGTGGATTTTAAATCGAATCTATCCATCCATGTTATCATGATTATTCTCCAATTATAATAAATATGATATAATAAATAAAACATAGTAAAATATACTTGAAGATCTTTAACATCATCATCATCACCTTGACTATTATCACAAGCACTATTACAAATAGTAAAACAACTTTATTTTCATAATAACATTTATAATCTAATAGTAAAAATCATTTAATAAACAATCAAAATTTTCGTTGATGATGCTTGAAAATTATCCGATACACATTGTATTAAATTTCAATACCACATATATATTATAAAATTTTATGTTGCTTTTAATAAAATATTTATAAATTCAATTTAAAAGATATAATACAATCATTCAATATTAGCAAGTTAATAAGACTAAGCAGATCCCATCAAATTTCTCTTTAATCAACAATGGTAGGTTAATAAACTTTCCACCATAATTTTAATCAAATTCAAGAATAAATAACAAGAAAAATTTTAAACATAAAAATATTATGCATAATATAACTTAATTAAAAAACTTAAAAAAAACATACCATATTAATAGCAAACATATCTAATCAACAATTATGTCTTTTACATAAAAAAATTTAACCTAGAAAGAAAAAATCAAATATCATCGAATGTGAAATTTATGTTAAATAAAAATTAGTAGTAGTCATACCTTAATTGAAAAAGAAAATATGGTCGAAATATAAAAGTTTCTTACCAAATCTGTTCTTTACCCATGCTTGTACAATTATAAATCAAAGATCGGGAATAAGAACCATAATCCATTATGAGATTGAATCTTTCAACATCCTGAAGATGAAGTTGTAAAGGTGAAAGTTTAAGGTGAAAATGAATTTGATTTGTGGGATGACTTTAAAAGATTTTGAAAAAATAGAGAATTATCGTCCTGATAACATGTTATAAAATAAAGAGAAATGAACAGAATAAAGAATAAAGAATAAAGAAAATATGAAAGCAATAGAGAATATACTTTATTAATCAAATGGATGATTATAATGCTTCATCGAGTCTCTATTTATAGGTATAAGAAATATAAAAGAAGTAGAGATCTAATTCTAATAACTATTAAAATTTAAATTACATCAAAACTTTATTTTAATCATGATGGACATCCACTTAATAAAATATTTATAGCAATATCATATTTTTATCTCATTTTTTATATAATGGATAATTATTCTATCCGTTACCAACGAAAAAAAAAAAAAAAAACTCCACAAGTGGATTTAGAAAATGTAAAGTGTCTTTTTAATTATTTTATTATTTTAAGAAAAAATATTTAGTATACTACCAAGAGAGTTTTAAAATTCACAAATAAAATTAGGGGTTGACAAGTATCCTATAGAAGGATAGTAAAATATTACAAACAAAAAAAACACATATCAAATTTTCAAAACTACTTATACTAACATGTATTTTAATACACCCTAAAAACAAGTGACTTCAATCCAAACTTGCTTATGGAGTTTTTTACTCCACTACAATATTAATTTTAAATTTATTTATTTAAAATATTAAATTATTATTTAATATAAATAAAATTATTTTTATAAATGAAATATTTTACCCCCAAGTAAGGGAGTAAAAAATCTACTATTTCTAAGCAGTTACTATTTAAGATATTCTTTTTAATGGTATGAGAAATGGATAGAATGCATGATCATATAGGGGACACACAAACCTCAGTTCCATTTATAGTAACCCAACTTTATTATGACTCGGATAGGATACAAAAGCATCAAAAGCTATCTAGTGGGATGACACCATAATAATACATGCGCATTCAAGATCTCTGCCTTTCATTTAGTAACTCTCGGAATAGAAATGAGCTCACATTTTCAACTTCGTTTGCTAACACTAGAGAAGTGTTTGAAGTTCAGTTTTAACTTCTTTTTCCCACAAGATATATCAATTAAATTCGGATAAGGGTGAGTTTTATGAAACAGGACAGGTGATCCGGTCAGATTTTATTGCTTCCCCTTTTGGCTTTTATTTCATTAATCGCTTTAACTAAGGAACCCAAATCGTTGTCTGAAGTTCCATCATTGACTGCATTCAGGGCTGCTTCACTCAACATCTTGGCTCCATTCCGCTCTCCTCTGCTCCCATCGAGTGACTCCACCAACACTCGTGTAACATCCCCAAACCCGGCCCACGAGCCTTGACCGGATCTGGTTATGTCACTGCGGAATGACGATTGAAAATCTTTGTCTTTAGAATAAAACTTGAAGATTTTGTTTATTTTCGGGAAGTAATTCCATTAAAAAAAATTATTAAATAATAAGCTTGGTTTGAAATAAAGCTTTATTATATTTTATTAAAAGATAAATCATTTGTAAAAAAATATTTCTAAGTACGATATAAATTCTGTCATCCATAAAAAAAAGTACTTTAAACAAAAGTGGCCCTTATTACAACCAATATTAAACAAAACACTTAGTATTAAAATTGCTTAAAAATAATTAAATTAATCTCCTTCTGCATGGGCCACCTTGCATCCTCTCCGACCGGTCCGATCAACAAGTCACCTGCGATGTTGGATAAATAATTGGGTGAGTCATGATGACTCAGTGTGTAATTAAAACCATCGAAATCCACCCACATGCTAGCCACATAACATCCCAATTATCAAATGCAACATGTAAATATAACCATTTAGACATTACCATAACTGGCTTGGCCCACAATCAAATCATATTCAAGCACTAGGCTAGGCCCTTTCTCATCACCCACTGATCACTGGGCTTGGCCCATTTCCACGTATGTTCTCAAAACATACCAATCCACATGTCATATTGGGTTTGGCCCATTTCCATATCATTTCATAACAGGACGATGCAACATGAAACCCAACCAATCCTAAGGTCCATCCGCTACACACCCCTTAACCACTTACCACACACACGGGGACTATCGAGTCACCTCTCCTTTTCCCTCCAAAAGGCAACCAATGCCATCCACGATGTAGCGTATAGCTAACATCAAACCACGATGGAGCACACAAGAATCCATCAAGCCACGATATGGCATAAAGCGATATCAATCAAGGTAACCACGCGAACTAAATCGCAAAGATCCACAATAGCGACCTCGGTCGGCGCCAATCCACGATGTAGCACAAAGTGACATCAACCACGCATCAAGTACACCGCACCTTCTTTCAAAAACCCACCCATGCACATGTAACATAATATGATGTTGAGATGATGCATGTACATGATATTCACAAATATAGGCATGCTCACATAGTTAAAATCAATTATCACATATTAGCCAATTTGCTACTAACTCGGTCGTCATCATACCCTTTAGGGTATCCATTACACATATGGCATCGCATTCATTAGTAAACATATAGCACAACAAATCCGGAAACAATGGTCTAACTACACACCTTATAACCTCAAGCTCTAAACCTCGATCCCGACGCTATCGTTTAGCGAGACTACCGTTATCTGTCTATCGTTTTCCGTTGCACGCCCACACCCCGGTGGCCAATCTCGTACAGCAGAAACCGATCTCTTTTTGAACTTCGGGATGGGAGCTTTCCCTTTCTCCTCTTGACTGGTCGTAGCCTCCATCAACACACTTAATCAGAACAACGGTTAAATCCCAACTCATACATCCAAATATTAAAACTTACTAAATATCTTTACCTCAACTGGTCGAATCCCGAAATGCTACTTAAAGCTTCCGCAAACGTTGACTAAACCACTCCAAAGAAAGTCTCCTGCGTTAGGCTCTTCTCCTACAATCGGCCTTAGCATCAAATACTTAACAACCTTAGTCTTAATCGAATACCAAATACATAACTTACCAAAATAAACCCTTACCAAGTCGACTGCTAGCAACTGAGGCTTGACTGAATACCTCAAAATCCTAGAGTACCTTCAACAACGATTGCAACGAAAACTCGAAGAGATCTATGCTAATATTCGGCCAAGGTGCTACCAAATTGAAGAAAGGAAATTCGACACGAGGGTGGGGTGTAGATTCGCTAACAAAAGAAACCCAATGGAAAGGGAAGTTCGGCACCTCCCTTGAAGACTCCAAAATCGGCCACCACCTACTAATTCAATCTAATTTGCATTAGTCCTCTTCTCCAATTTATCCCATATTCTATCTCCTTATCAAATTCAAATAAACCAATCACAACTCTTATTTACTAATTTAAACTAAATAAAATAATCCTACAATTATCTAAAATAAATAAAATAAATTATCACTTACTTACCGACACACAAAAAAAATAAGCAATGACTTAATCCAATGCAGACTCCACTGGTGCCCTCCACCTTCACGCCACCTAGGGTTTTGCCAAAAGGTTCCTATTCTTCTCTCGGTTTTCCTTTATAGTCTTCTTAACCTCTTCACGATCCGAGCTTTCTCCACTAAAATGGCAAAGTCTCTTTCTCTGCATGCGAGCGATCAACTCCATAACTCATCTCGTAGCCCATCTTGAATCGAACACTTCTTTCGTGTCGGTAGCCACGATTCCTTTAGGCGTCTTGACTTAGCCGCCTAAATTCGCCGTACTCGACTATCGACTTATTCCTTGCACTAGATTTAAAAGCGCTTTCCTGCGAGTCCAAATAAGCGGCTCCTACATACTTTCCTTGAACTTGGCCTTAAAGAAATCCCAATCCGGTCGATCTGCAAATACACCTTGTTTGACGGTGAGCCACCAACGATAAGCTTCGTCGAAAAAGCGAAGCAATATTACCCGACTTTTCTTCATTGGTACAATCCAAATCGTCCATGATTCTTTCAATTGCTTCTAGCCAATGATCCGCTTCGTTGAGACTACTCCCGACACTCCTCTAAATATCTCGGCTCAGCTTCGATCTAAGCCTTTCGAGAGTTCCATTTCCTCTACTAACTCCCGCTACTTCGCTTTAGCACTTTCATAACATGGCCCACGATCTGCGTCATTTGAAAAGAGGAAAGAAAGGTATAGGGTGCACTTTTGATTTAGCACCAAATGGAAGAGAAGAGAGATGAAAGGGTGAGTGATTTCGAACAAGGATTAAAAGAATAAAAAGAAGGAAGATAGCAATGAAGGTTTCGGCTTAGGGAAAATGAGGAGAACAAATGGAGAATTTGTGAAGCAAAATTCATGAGAGGGCAAATGGGAAAAAGGCAAAAAGGTGAGCACCTCCCCCCTATTTAAAGAGTTCGGCACCCCCTCCCCTTGAAGACTCCAAAATCTGGCCACCACCTACTAATTCAATCTAATTTGCATTAGTCCTCTTCTCCAATTTATCCCATATTCTATCTCCTTATCAAATTCAAATAAACCAATCACAACTCTTATTTACTAATTTAAACTAAATAAAATAATCCTACAATTATCTAAAATAAATAAAATAAATTATCACTTACTTACCAACCGAACACAAAAAAAATTGAGTAATTGAACGCAGCTGGGGAACCAACGACCCGATGGCGCCCGAGCCATTCGGCCTAGGCGTTGTTTTGTGTTTTAAACGCGCAATATATTCTTTTAAGCCCTTTCCATCTCCAACACCCGCTTGCAGTAAGGTCGATCCCAACATTTCTAAAATCCCTAAAACTCATCCAAGCACTCCCAAAACCTACTAACACTCGAATTACACACAACCCGAAAAAAATTCAAAACACCTCTCTTAGCAACACGTAAAAGACTAATTCACGTGCAAGCAAAGCAATCAAAGCATATACCAAAGGGATGAAATGGCGGATGTAGGATTCAAGTGGAGAGGAGGTGAGTCACGTGGACGCTTAAATACCAAGCTCCCACCAATACCACTCCTAGCATGCGCACAGGTTGCCACACCTTAACACTGCGACTTGCTTCACGGTGGGTTTAATAATCCTTAAGTCTTATGCATATGTTTGAGTAGACTAGCCTTAGGGTTCAACCGATCCTAATTCACTAATCTACGAGCCCAACAAAGCCCATAACAGTTCATATAACAAATTACTTCACAAGTCCAAGTACTTACCGGTGGACTCGGCCGAGGTACAGTGCCATGCCGAAAAACTGAAAAATTTCTTAAAGCCCAATTGGATACACCCCATTTCCACGAATATGTTGGCGGCGGTGGACATTGCTTTAGTGTTTTATAGTTGATCTATCGTTTTACATTGCAACACCCGCAGACCGGTCGTAGCCTCCATCAACACACTTAATCGTAACAACGGTTTAAATTCTCCTGCGTTAGGCTCTTCTCCTACAATCGGCCTTAGCATCAAATACTTAACAACCTTAGTCTTAATCGAATACCAAATACATAACTTACCAAAATAAACCCTTACCAAGTCGATCGCTAGCAATCGAGGCTTGACCAATACCTCAAAATCCTAGAGTACCTTCAACAACGATTGCAACGAAAACCCAAGAGATCTATGCTAATATTCGCCAAGGTGCTGCATTTTCGGAAGTCGGGATGAGCACCTCCCCTATTTAAAGAGTTCGCACCCTGCGACTCCAAAATCGCCACCACCTTAATTCATAATTGCATTAGTCCTCTTCTCCAATTTATCCCATATTCTATCTCCTTATCAAATTCAAATAAACCAATCACAACTCTTATTTACTAATTTAAACTAAATAAAATAATCCTACAATTATCTAAAATAAATAAAATAAATTATCACTTACTTACCAACCTAACACAAAAAAAATAAAACAAAGACATAACGGATGCTATTGGGGTTCCATGATTCAACGCAGTATCGCCATTCGGCGTGATTTTTTTTTCCAAATTCACACAAACTTATTGTAAAACATAATAGCCAAATGTCATTAGACGAACTTCCATGATTTTTAAGGCATACTTAGAGCGCACAAAAATAACACAAAATTGCTGCCCAAGACTCGAACCTTTGACCCCTTAGGCGTCACCTTCCCAAGCCCCAATATATGCGACCGCTATAAACTCCATAAAATTATTTTAAGATTCCCTTTTTGCCCTAAAATCGAACCGCTATTTAAATCCACACAACCCGCATACGGTTGAGAGAGTGAGAATTGACGTTCAAATTGTAGAGTATAGAGCCACTTTTATGTGATTGGTAAGCCAAATGGGACTCGTTCAGCGATTACGTCATGCCTTACGAAGGTCATACCATTTATTTATGGATTGCATGAGGTTTTTACGGACGGGTTTCTTTTTTCAAATATATAGTTTGGTGCTTCAATTAGTTTGGGAATTGTTTAAGTAGTAACTAATTTCGTATTCAAAGTATTTCTTATTTAAATTCTAAATAAGTTAATAATAATAATTGATATATTGAAAATCATACGTCTTAAGGTAGTAAACATAAAATTGGTGTGTTGGGTATATGATTAGTTCATAACATTTCATTCAAAATAATGAAATCATAATTCTATAAAAAGTGAAATCCTTACATTGGCATTGTATGATTACTGAAAATGAAACATGACCATTTGTCATTTGTTTGAGACAAATTACTTTATCAATACTGCCATCACCTTTTGGAACTCAACTTTTATTTTAAAATAAAGATGGAGTCACTACCAATTCTTTTTATTAGGTGTGATTGGTTCACCTCAAGATATAGACATTTTAATAAAATGTTAAAATTACTAAAATGATAATTTTCAGTCTACAAAATCCACGAAGTGGGTTCGAGAGTCTGTTACTTATGAGGAATGATTAGCACCTTTATAACACCCAAAATTGGTACTTAGTTGACTACTTGATGTCTTAGTGTCGAAATTAAGAATTCGAAGAGAGTTTAAAGTGCATCCCCCTTTTGCACAATGATTAACATATCACTAACTAAATTAAATTTTATGGAGAAGACTCTCTTATTTCAAGTCATCCGAGAAGGAAAGATCATGTCCTGTAAGTTAGGGCACGACATCTCGAATTCCCGAAATAAGGATACTCATCGTTTAAGGATTACCTGAATCCTATGTGTTTTATTTTCTTTTTTCTTTTTAATTTTTAAAAAGGACGTTCGATTATTTTGGTTCGAAGAGAAAGTCGTACCGCGTAAGTTAGAGGCACAATTTCTCAAATCCCCTAAATAAAGAACGTAACCTTGGTTCTAATTATTTTCTATGTGTCATATAAAAATGAATGCAACATTTAACGCGATATCCGATTAATTTATTCGAGCATGGTACGAAAATGAACGAATATTTAAACATGTTATATAATATGGTAATGGAAAAAATAGAATAAAATAGCTACGTGGGTAAAAAAAGATGATAATATAGCAAAAAAAAAAAATCATAAAAAAATAAAGATAATAGTAATCATGCTAGTAAATAATAATACAACTATAATAGTAATAATATTAATCAATGATGATATGATTAATACCATAATAATATAAATAAATAAACAAAATAACAACTCGAAGATGAAATTGAAGATTGCATAATTTGAAGGGCTAAAGTGTAAATAATAAAATTAAAAGGACTTGAAATTAAGAATATAAAATAAAGGAATTGAATTAAATAAGGGATTAAATTGAAATGTAATAAAATTTAACGTATAAATTAAAAAAAATAGAACATGATGGATCAAATTAAAAAAAGTACAGGGACTCAGAGGGTTATTTTCCCAACACCAGTACACGTGTCATTCCCTTAGTATGTCATAAGTGAGTCAAGGGACTGATTTGCAAGGAAATAAAATTAAAGGGATAAAAATAAAATAAATAAAAAGATATAGGATGAAATTAAAAAATGGTGAAAAAGCGAAAGGGCCTAAGTAGCAATTAGACCCTCCTCTTTGAAAACACGCGGATTCTAGAGGGGTTCGGGTCGGATGCTTGGGTCATGTCTAAAATGACGCAATTTTGGGCATTTGAAACTAAGCCCAAAACAACATCGTTTTAAAGGGCCTATATAAGTAAAAAAATGTTATGAAAAAAAAATTCATTTTAGTCATTTTTTTTAAAAAATTCTCCTTTTTTTCCTCTCAAATCGTCCCTCAAGCCTGCCATAGGGACGACGAATCTCTGCCGTGGCCGCAGATCATCGATGACAGAGACCACCTCCTCCAGTGGCCGGAGTTCTCAAGAACTTCTCCCTTTGAGCCCCTTAACCTAAAAAACACTGATCTGGGGTCGAAACTCCCAGAAAACTAGCCGAAACTCCAAAAAATGGAAAGAAACCTTTCTGTTTCCTTCTCTCCAACGAAGCCTCAGAAGAATCTTGATGGATTCGGAGGCCCTACATGTAACACCCCTAACCCGTATCCGTCGCCAGATTTGGGTTATGAGGTATTACCTAATAACATGCACTTAAAAATAGGCATTCCGATCAGACATTCATTACTTCCATGTTTCAAATGAAATACATTAATACACTTATCTTATTCAAATTTTCGAACCTTAATACTCTTGAGTTCAATTCAAACACATGTCAATAATTATAAACGTTACAATCTTATAACACTTCATAATATATATATATATATATATATATATATATATATATATCAAATATATAAATACATTGCATGACAAGACATACTATTTTCTATTTACGAATATTCACCTATCAAAGATCCAAATCTATGTTCGCATATAACAAAACCAACTTCACAAAATTTCCTCTTTATAATAATAAATTAATCACATATGTAATTTTGATAACTTATACATAAACATACATTGAAAGATATATATACATATATCAAGGCTAATCCCATTCTTAATAAATTCCTACCTATGTCCATTTCAAATGATTAACAAAATTTACACCTAATGACCTCACGGCAATCATTCATGCACAAACATACCTATTCAGCATGAAACATATATATATATATATATATATATCATCCTCATTCATTTTCCAAACAAAACATACACGCATATCACATCAAGAATAGATTTATACCATCGAACATTAACATTAAGAGCTAGCCACTTTCGCATGGCTTTTATACATTATCATAATATCATTCAAAAACTTAGCTAGCCTATACATGCCTTTAATTCAAAAACCAAGTATATATATGTACCAAAAAGGGATTGATAGTGTGGTTGATTCCTCTGACGATCCTTAGAGCCCGTAGCTTGAACGAAATCTATAAAACAGAGGAAACATGTCACACAAGTAAGCTCACTAGCTTAGTAAGTCTTAAGCAACAAGATTAGAACCTATGGTTATTCATATAATTATGAATTCATAACTAATATTGAAACGTTCTTATAAAAGCTTACAGACATTAATATAGTCCCTCAATGCCGAATATATATATTTCACCCATATCACCTTTAATACGCAACTCATCGAATCCATGCAAAGTTTTAATACAATTTCTACCTCTATTTGAATTGACTTCAAATGCCATATACATAACAACCACATAATTTCCATCGATTAACTATGCAAACATACTCATAATCCTCACATATTACACTTAACTGAATGGCCGAATCTCAATAATACAACCAAGATTATATACCAATATATATATAAAACACTTTGTTAATTAGATCATATACATATATCATAATCATGCAAAATGTTTTCCTTATACAATATTTTACCAACACCAAATAGTGGTAGAACAACTTACCTCATTTCTCACAACTATAAAACTTACACGTACCTGGACATTTAGTTTCTTTAAGTAAATAATTTCCACCTTGTCGATGGTCTAAGAATTCTTTCATTTAATATAAATCATCGGCATTAAGCACCTTTAGGCACGAAGCTTAGAATATATCACCCAGACTAAGCACGCTGAACACGAAGCTCGAATATATCACCCAAGCACTAAGCTCGCTAGGCATAAAGCACGATATACAACACCGCACAAAGCCCGATATATTTATCAACTCAATTCATCAATTCACATTTCTCAACACATACATTACTATCCAATCGTATTCACACAATCAATTCATCATCATGTCAAGTATACTAATTCACCTTGTATTCAAAAACATATATTCATTCCAAAGTTAAACATTCACATTCGGCTATCTCATACTATTTACCCAAATTAATCGCATAATTTGATTTCATACATTTTAATTATGAACTTAACGAACTTTAACTTAAGAACTTACCTCGATTGTCGATTGATCACGTGGTAAATTTATTCGATAATTTTCGTCTTTCCCCGATCCAAATCCGTTTTTCTTTGTTCTTGATCTAAACACATAAAAATTTAGCTCATTCAAGTACATTTCATCTCAATTTAGTCCCTAAGCACATAAATAGGCAAATTACCATTTTACCCTTACTATTTCACATTTTTACAATTTAGTCCTATTTGCTTAAAACACAAAATACACAAAATTTCTCAATACTACTTAAGGGCCGAATATGTATAGGGACTATACAAGTCCATTTCTTTCATTTATTTTGCAATTAAGCCCCTCTAAAATTTTATTTTTTAGCAATTTAACCCAAATACTCAAATTTACCAAAATTCAAAGACAAAACATATTAATCTTTAACATATCTATAATTCAAAGTCATCAAACATCACAACCTACATGAATCTATCAATGGCGAATATCACATGTACATTAATCTCAAAAATTTTAGCATGGGTGGGATAATATACTAAGCAACGATCTCAAAATGTAAAATAAACAAAACCAAAGTCAAACTAACCTTCAATTTGAGCTTCTAAATGCTGAAATTTCAAAGAAACAAACCCTTTCTTCTTTCTTTAACATTCGCCAAGGAGAAAGCGATGATGGCTTATTTTGTGATATTTTAGTATATATTAACTTATTAAACTAATTACTAATATAACCTTTTAATAATAATAAAACTAACTTATAAAATAAGGGTAATTTAGTCCTATGTCAGTCCACTATCTTGAATAATGGGCTAATTACCCTTTTAGGACTTCCATTTATAAAGCCACAATCAATTTGGTATATTTCACTATAGTTTTCAACTTTTACCTTTTACGCGATTAAGTCCTTTTTCTAAATTAAACACACAAACGATAAAATTTTTCTCTGAGACTTTCACACATTAATTCACATATAATAAACACAAAATAAAATATTAAAATATTTCTCAAACTCAGATTTGTGGTCCCAAATCACCATTCGATTAGGGTCAAATTGATTCATTACAACTCTCCCCCTTAAGGATTTTCGTCCCCGAAAATCTTACCGTTAAACAACGTTGGATACTATTGCCTCATTGAATCCTCAGGCTCCCACGTAGCCTCTTCAACTCCGTGCCAATTCCATAGTACTTTCACTAATGGAATTCTTTTGTTTCTTAACTCTTTCATTTCCCGAGCTAAAATACGGATCGGTTCTTCCTTGTACGTCATATCGGGTTGGATTTCAATCTCAGATGGAGCAATCACATGTGATGGATCTGATCTGTATCTACGAAGCATCGAAACATGAAATACATCGTGTATCTTTTCAAATTCAGAGGGCAACTTCAATCTATAAGCAACAGGCCCAATACGTTCGACGATTTCATACGGTCCGATAAATCTCGGACTCAGTTTGCCCTTCTGACCAAAACGAAGTACTTTCTTCTACGGAGATACTTTCAAGAATACCCGATCTCCGACTTGAAATTCTATATCTTTACGTTTTAAATCAGCATAAGACTTTTGACGATCTAATGCAGCTTTCAAACTATCTTTGATTACAGCCACTTTCTGTTTAGTCTCTTTAATCAAATCAACCCCTTGTATCTTATTCTCACTGAGCTCGATCCAATACAAAGGCGTACGACACTTGTGGCCATGTAGCACTTCATAGGGTGCCATTTTGATACTTGATTGAAAACTGTTATTATAGGC
This sequence comes from Gossypium rotundifolium, assembly GCA_025506655.1. Lineage (NCBI taxonomy): Eukaryota > Viridiplantae > Streptophyta > Magnoliopsida > Malvales > Malvaceae > Gossypium > Gossypium rotundifolium. The sequence goes on along the minus strand of CP106723.1, from coordinate 35,556,873 downwards.
AAATTCAATCAAAGGTAAGTACTTTTCCCACGTACCTTCAAATTTGAGAACGCAACATCTCAACATGTCTTCAAGTGTTTGAATGGTTCGCTCAGATTGATCGTCTGAGATAATAGCACTCACCACACCATGTAATCTCACGATTTGAGATATATACAACTCAACAAGTTTATCAAGTGAAAAATCCATACGAACCGGTACAAAATGAGCTAATTTGGTCAGTCTATCTACTATAACCCATCGCATCTTTCTTGCTCGGTGTCATAGGCAAACCGGATATAAAATCCATAGTGATTCTATCCCATTTCCATTCAGTATCATGATCGGTTGAAGCAACCCGAAGGCACTTGATGCTCGGCTTTTACTTGCGATGATTAAGCACTTTGAAACAAATTCAGATATATCCGTTTTATGCCGTGCCACCAATAGAACTATTTCAAATCATTATACATTTTCGTGCTACCCGGATGTATCGATAATCGACTATCATGAGCCTCACTCAAAATTATCTGAATCAAGTCCACATTCTTCGGAACACATATTCGGCCTTTGAAATTTAAACAATCATTAGCATTGTAACACCCCAAAACCCGGTCAATACGCCACGACCGAATCTGGTATGTCACTGAGGAAAATATTTTGAAGAAAAATGAGTTAACGATTAAATTTTTGTGAAAAACCCTTTTAAATTCTATATTTGTAGAAATCAAGTGTATAATAAGTTAAAACTAATAATTTACTTTGAAATTACGTAAAACTTTAAAATAAATGAATAAATCATAGGTTAGAAAACATTTATATCATTTTAAGAAAACTCAAATTTAATACTTTGAAAACCATTTGCATTTGAATGTAGAAACTTAATATTTGAAAATCATTTAAATTATCGAAAACACTCAAGTTGTTAAAATTATCAAATGATTTATGTTACCCGATGGTAGCGTTTTAAAAACCATCGCATTGTGTAGTTTAGAAAACTTTGTGCTCAATTTATGCTCATAATCAAGAAATTTATAAACCATATTTTAAACATATTCAAAGCATAAATATAATCCAAAATCATAATTTAAGAGGCTTTAATACAAACCCATAAAATATGAAAACCAAATTAAAGTAAAGTACCCAAATGGAAGTTCATATAAAACCAACTTTTATTGCATGGCCTCCTCGAGTTCATCCGGCTCCATATCCGTGATCTCACGAATCACCTAAAATGATAAGGGAGAAGGTGAGTCACTAAGACTCAGTGCATATTCCCTTTCCCGGGTAATTACCACATACTTACACAAATTATAACAAAGCAATATATATGTATAATGCACCCAACCTAGCCATCCATAACTCCTTTTCTACCCCGTGTGGTACCAAACCACTGGTGGTGCCAAACCACTGGTGTCCAAAGACACAATTGTTTACTGGTAACCGAGGTCACAAATAATCCATCTGTGGGGTCAACCCACGTGTGATACCAAATCACTGGCAGCCGATCCCATATCTCAAAAGTGGGGCCAACCCACGGTGGAATTAACCACAGGGACAAGTCGCTATGAGGTGCCAAACCTCTGGTGTCCGAAGACACGAATGTGATACCAAATCACTGGTGGTTCCAAACCACTGGTGTCCGAAGACACGAATCATCAAGTTGTGGGGCCAACCCACATGTGATACCAAATCACTGGCGTCGATCCCATATCTCAAAAGTAGGGCAACCCACGGTGGTGTTAACCATAGGGACGAGACGCTATGAGGTGCCAAACCTCTAGTGTCCGAAGACACGAATGTGATACCAAATCACTGGAGATACCAAATCTCTGGTGTCCGAAGACACAAATGTGATACCAAATCACTGGTGACCGAAGTCACAATCTTCCCCCTCCTCTCATATTGCCCATACCAATGCAATAGATAACCAAATCATGTTAATACAATTTAATATGGATCATATAACAAATACCATAAATCGTAGATCATAATTTCAATCCACATGTATTAACAACATATAGGAACGGACTTACCCGAATCCTCATTCATACCATCATGGTATCATATCAAGATCTCAACATTTTCCCACTTCCATAATATAATTAGTTATAAAACACACATGAATACATATATAACCCAAGTTGTAAAGTGTGTAAGATACACACCTTTCACCAATGCAAGAACTATCTTCCAAAAATTCGATCTATCACACTAGATCACTTTGTCCCTACAATCGGCCAATACTAAAAATTATTAACAAAGGCCATTCGGCCAAACCACAATACTTTAATTCCAAAAACTTTAGTCTTTTCAAAAGAATGATGAATCAACTAAAATCCTTATCCCTTTGACTTACCAACCTTTGATTGCTAGAGAGAGATAGGACTTAAATCAATTGCTTCCAAAGTCCCAAAGAGCCTATCTTTCAAAACCGATTGAATAGAAATCAAAGAAAATCTACCCTTGAATATTCGGCCAAAACAAGGACTAAAAGAGAGGAAGAAGGTTCGGCTATGGTTGATTTGTATTAACAACAAGGATTCAATTAAAGTTGAGAAAGAGAAAGGAAAAACAAAAGAAGAAAATGGAAGAGATTTCAATGGAAAAGAAATGTTTATGGCTTAAAATAAAAAAAAGTAAAGAGAGATGGAGAGATGGAAATTTCGCCAAGAGAGTGTAGGAGAAAAGTGATTTGAACAATATTGAAAGAAAGAAAAGGAGAGAGTTGTGGAAGAGATTCGGCCAAGCACTACTTTGCCAAAAAGAAAGTGCACAAAAATGCACAAGTTAGATTGTAGTTTCGGTTTCAAAAGGGCAAATGAAAGGAAGTAAAATGATGTGATTTGGTTCAACAAAAGAGGCTAAAATCAAAAGCAAAATGCACCAAAATGCACAAGACATATTCACCAAAGAGGAGAGCTTTGGAGAGGAAAAGAAAATGCCAAAGATGCACAAAATGCTAAAATGACTAACCAATTTCCCCCCCCAAACTACCTATCAAAATTCGGCCACCCCCTAGCCTTACATGCCGTCCACATTCAACCGCTAAAGGCCATCAAAGAGTTTCCAAAACGTTCTCCAACATTCAAGCCTCTTGACAACAATTTTGAATTAAACATACTCCTAATTTTCTCCCTATTTCCTCCTATTCACTCACAACACTTAAGCCAACCCCCATAGTCCATGAAACCGTCCACATTCATGGAAAAATAGCCATTAAAAAGCTTCCAAAAACCTTACCTTAAACTAAGCCTTATGTCCCCTATCTTTCCTTAATCCATAGGATTCCTTACCCAAAGTTTCAAGCTTTCCTAAATTTCTATTCAACTTACCAAAAGAAATAATCCAACCTATCATAAATAAGTTTGACCGTCCATCAATGCAAGGATTCAAAAATAAACCTTCAAAATGCTAAACATGCTACTCGAACCTCTAACCTCAAGCAACCTTTCAAGCTCCTTAACCAACTTGCCACTTACTCCTCTTATGCTTTAAATGAACACTTAATTTAACTTAAGTGTCAAGCTCACTTAATCCTACTTCATTAAATAAGCCATACTAAAATTTATTCTAGCTTCCTAAATAAAAACAAGCCTTCACAAGACTATGCTATCACACAAAATTCCTACCCAAGCCAACACAAAATAATACTCAAATTTCCTAAGGCTCAAGGCCCAATTCTACTAGGCCCAATTCCAGGATGTTACAGGCATCAATTCGAAACTCTGACTCTGCATTATTTTCACATTGAACTCGTCTAGCAACCAAGTCTTTGTCAATTCTTTCCGCATCACAAATTTGTTGAATGAACATCGGTCTTGCTTTTAACTCGGCTATGATCGAACCATCACCAGACATAACCATCTGTACGTTCATCGCACGAAGAGCAAATAATGATTTTTGACTTAACGCATCTGCAACAACATTTGCTTTTCCCGGATGGTAGTCAATCACCAACTCATAGTCTTTCAACAATTCTAACCATCTGCGTTGTCTCAAGTTCAGATCTTTCTGAGTCATCAAATACTTTGGACTTTTATGATCCGAAAAAACGTGACATTTCTCGCCGAATAAATAATGATGCCAAATTTTCAATGCGAAAACAATGGCTGCTAATTCCAGATCGTGAGTCAGATAATTTCTTTCGTGCGGCTTCAATTGTCTCGAAGCGTAGGCTATAACTTTGCCTTCCTGCATCAAAACGCAACCAAACCCATTCAAAGAAGCATCACTAAAATGACAAATTCTTTACCCGATTCAGCCGAGTTAACACCTGAGCTTGGTCAAAAGAGCTTTCAATTGTTGAAACTTTTCTGACACTTTTTCGACCACTCAAACTTGACATCTTTCTGTAATAGCCTTGTCAAAGGTGTAGCTATCATAGAAAAACCTTTTACAAACTATCTGTAGTATCCCGCAAGGCCTAGAAAGCTTCGAATCTCGAAAACATTCTTTGGTGTTTCCAATCGAGTATAGCTGCTATTTTGTTTGGATCCACTCGAGTACCTGATGCTGAAACAACATGACCCAAGAAGCTGACTTCATTCATCCAGAACTCACACTTACTAAACTTTGCATACAATTGTTGATCTCGCAAAGTTTGTAGCACTAATCTCAAATGCTCGGCATGCTCGGTTTCATCTTTGGAGTAGATTAGTATATCATCAATAAACACTACTACAAACCGATCCAAAAACTGTCTGAAGACCCGATTCATGAGATCCATAAAAATAGCAAGTGCATTAGTGAGTCCAAAAGGTATAACCAGAAACTCAAAATCTCCGTACCTCGTCCAGAATATAGTCTTTGGCACATCTGTATCTCTGACTCGCAACTGATAATAACCCGATCTCAAATCTATCTTCAAAAATACTGAAGCCCCTTTCAACTGATCAAACAAATCATCAATTCGAGGTAGCGGGTACTTATTCTTTATAGTTACCTTATTCAGTTGCCAATAATCAATACACATTCGCATCATTCCATCTTTCTTCTTCACAAAAAGAACTGGTGCACCCCAAGGAGAGAAAATCGGTCGTGCAAAACCCCTATCTCTTAACTCTTGCAACTGTGCTTTCAACTCTTTTAACTCAGTAGGTGCCATCCGATACGGAGCTATCGAGATTGGAGTCGTTCTCGGTGCTAATTCAATGCCGAACTCAATCTCTCGTAGTGGTGGTAAACCCGATAGTTCTTCAGGAAACACATCTGGGTATTCACACACAACCGGTACAGATTCAATATGCTTTTCAAACATTTTATTATCCAGTACATAGGCCAAATAAGCTTCGCACCCTTTTCTCACATACTTTCGGGCTAACATCGAGGAAATTACTGTAGGAAACCCACTTAAATCACTGGATTCAATTCTGATGATCTCACCGTTCTGACATCTCAAATCAATAAGCTTTCTTTTGTAATTCACCACTGCATCATGTGAAGTTAACCAGTCCATTCCCAAAATTATATCGAACTCATTGAAGGGCAACAACATTAAATTGACTGGGAAGCAAGAATCCCGAATCATCAATGGGCAACCTCTACACACTTTATTAACAAGTACATATCTACCTAAAGGGTTGGACACACGAATCATAAACTCAATAGACTCAACTGGCAGAGTCTTACCGAATACTAGAGTTTCACACACATATGAATGAGTCGGACCAGGATCAATCAATGCAATCACAGTAGTATCATAAAGGGTGAAAATACCGGCAATGACATCGGGGGAGAAAGCATCCTCTCTGGCTCGTGTAGTATAAGCTCTAGCTGGAGCTCTAGCCTCTAATCGTATTGCGGTGTCCTTCGTCCCTCTCTGACTGCCACTTACATTGCCTGAATGTTTGAGTGGTCTACCCCGTGCTGGCGCACTGTTCGGTCTAGTGTTCTGAGTTGCATTTTGCTCGGCTAACATCGGGCACTCTCGAATAAAATGATTCGACGATCCATATTTAAAGCAGGACCGATCACGAACTCTACAACTCCCAGGATGCCATTTCCCACAATGTTTTCACTCGGCTCGATTCTGTAGAACATTCCCGACACTAGCTATCGACGTGGCTCGGGATCTCACTAGAGGTTGATCATGTCTAGGCAAGTCTGAAGTGGCTTTATGTCGACTGGGGTCATCTCTGAACTTCTTATGCACGCAGAATGGAAAATTTTACTTGATGATCTTTTTCGAGTGTCTCTAGCTTCTACTTCAGCTTTTCTTTTCTCCTTTCCGAGGTCTTTGGCTTTACAAGCTCGCTTGACTAATGTCACAAACTCTTTAATTTCAAGAATGCCAACAAGTAACTTTATGTCTTCATTCAGGCCGTCTTTAAATCTTTTAGACATAATGGCTTCGGTAGATATACACTCCCGAGCGTAACGGCTCAATTTGACAAACTTCCGCTCATATTCTGTCACAGTCATGCGACCCTGTTTTAATTCCAGAAATTTTTCTGTTTCTGATCGATGAATCTCTAACTGATATATTTCTTACGGAACTCAATTTGGAAGAAGTCCCAAGTTACTTTTTCTTTCGAATCTACGGATACCAGTGTGTTCCACCAGTGATAGGCAGTGTCCCGAAGTAGAGATATAGCACACTTTAGGCATTCATCTGGAATACAAGATAACTCATCGAGTACCCAAATAGTGTTATCAAGCCACATCTTGGCTCGCTCTGCATCATCATCATCATTGGCCTTGAATTCCTCGGCCCCATATTTCCTGATTTTATCAGCGGGAGGCTGCTAGATCTCATCGGATCTATCATCGAAGTGTTGAAGGTACGGAGTTGGATTATTCGGGGTGGAGGTTGTTGTACAATGGAATTTGTCTCGAATAAACTGGGTAAACCATTCGTTCATCATCTGATAGAAGGCTTGTTTAGCCTCCCCCTCATGGCAACCCGAAACTGGTCGAGAGTCTAATGGCGCTGATCCACGTGCGAGACCAAGCACAACGCTCTCCACATCATCAGCTACGGCTCTATCGGGATCGGAATCCATTTACTATATAAAATACAATTGAAATTGTCAGAAGTCACCACACTATCATATATACAATTCAAAGGCATGTATAGCTAGACTCTTACGCACTACGGTAGTCCTAGAATCGACTAAATCGTAGCTCTGATACCAATGAAATGTAACACCCCTAACCCGTATCCGTCACTAGATTTGGGTTATGAGGTATTACCTAATAACCTACACTTAAAAATAGGCATTCCGATTAGACATTCATTACTTCCATGTTTCAAATGAAATACATTAATACACTTATCTTATTCAAAATTTCGAACCTTAATACTCCTGAGTTCAAATCAAACACATGTCAATAATTATAAATGTTACAATCTTATAAATTTCATAATATATATATATATATATATATGTCAAATATATAAATACATTGTACAGACAAGACATACTGTTTTCTATTTCTGAATATTCACCTATCAAAGATCCAGTTTATGTTCGCATATAACAAAACCAACTTCACAAAATTTCCTCTTTATAATAATAAATTAATCACATATGTAATTTTGATAACTTATACATAAACATACATTCGAAAGATATATATACATATATCAAGGCTAATCCCATTCTTAATAAATTCCTACCTATGTCCATTTCTAACAGTTAACAAAATTTACACCTAATGACCTCACGGCAATCATTCATGCACAAACATACCTATTCAAAGATGAAACATATATATATATATATCATCCTCATTCATTTTCCAAACAAAACATACACGCATATCACATCAAGGATAGATTTATACCATCGAACATTAACATTAAGAACTAGCCACTTTCGCATGGCTTTAATACATTATCATAATATCATTCGAAAACTTAGCTAGCATATACATGCTTTAATTCAAAAACCAAGTACATATATGTACCAAAAAGGGATTGATAGTGTGGTTGATTCCTCTGACGATCCTTAGAGCCTGTAGCTTGAACGAAATCTATAAAATAGAGGAAACATGTCACACAAGTAAGCTCACTAGCTTAGTAAGTCTTAAGCAACAAGATTAGAACCTATGGTTATTCATATAATTATGAATTCATAACTAATATTGAAACGTTCTTATAAAAGCTTACAGACATTAATATAGTCCCTCAATGCCGAATATATATATTTCACCCATATCACCTTTAATGCGCAACTCATCGAATCCATGCAAAGTTTTAATACAATTTCTACCTCTATTTGAATTGACTCCAAATGCCATGTACATAACAACCACATAATTTCCATCGATTAACTATGCAAACATACTCATAATCCTCACATATTACACTTAACTGAATGGCCGAATCTCAATAATACAACCAAGATTATATACCAATATATATATAAAACACTTTGTTAATTAGATCATATACACATATCATAATCATGCAAAATGTTTTCCTTATACAATATTTTACCAACACCAAATAGTGGTAGAACAACTTACCTCATTTCTCACAACTATAAAACTTATACGTACCTAGACATTTAGTTTCTTTAAGTAAATAATTTCCACCTTGTCGATGGTCTACGAATTCTTTCATTTAATATAAATCACCAAAGATTAAGCACGCTAGGCACGAAGCCCGAATATATCACCAGACTAAGCACGCTAGGCACGAAGACCGAATATATCACCCAAGACTAAGCTCATAGGCATGAAGCTCGAATATATCACCTAAGACTAAGCTGCTGCTAGGCACGAAGCTGAATATATCACCCAAGCACTAAGCATGCTAGGCATAAAGCTTGATATACAACACCGGCACAAAGCCTGATATATTTATCAACTCAATTCATCAATTCACATTTCTCAACACATACATTACTATCCAATCGTATTCACACAATCAATTCATCTGTCATGTCAAGTATTCTAATTCACCTTGTATTCAAAAACATATATTCATTCCAAAGTTAAACATTCACATTCGACTATCTCATACTATTTACCCAAATTAATCACATAATTTGATTTCATACATTTTTAATTATCAACTTAACGAACTTTAACTTAAGAACTTACCTCATTGTCATTGATCACGTGGTAGGCTTATTCGATAATTTTCGTCTTTCCCCGATCCAAATCTGTTTTTCTTTGTTCTTGATCTAAACACATAAAAATTTAGCTCATTCAAGTACATTTCATCTCAATTTAGTCCCTAAGCACATAAATAGGCAATTTACCATTTTACCCCTACTATTTCACATTTTTACAATTTAGTCCTATTTGCATAAAGCACAAAATACACAAAATTTCTCAATACTACTTAAGGGCCGAATATGTATAGGGACTATACAAGTCCATTTCTTTCATTTATTTCGCAATTAAGCACCTCTAAAATTTTATTTTTTGTAATTTAACCCAAATACTCAAATTTACCAAAAATTCAAAGACAAAACATATTAATCTTTAACATATCTATAATTCAAAGTCATCAAACATCACAACCTACATGAATCCATCAATGGCCAAATATCACATGTACATTAATCTCAAAAATTTTAGCATGGGTCGGATAATATACTAAGCAACGATCTCAAAAACGTAAAAATAAACAAAAACCAAAGTCAAACTAACCTTCAATTTGAGATTCTAAATGCCGAAATTTCAAAGAAACAAACCCTTTCTTCTTTCTTTAACATTCGGCCAAGGAGAAAGCAAAAAAAAAAAGATGATGGCTTATTTTGTGATATTTTAGTATATATTAACTTATTAAACTAATTACTAATATAACCTTTTAATAATAATAAAACTAACTTATAAAATAAGGGTAATTTAGTCCTATGCCATCCACTAATTACCCTTTTAGGACTTCCATTTATGAAGCCACAATCAATTTGGTATATTTCACTATAGTTTGCAACTTTTACCTTTTACGTGATTAAGTCCTTTTTCTAAATTAAACTCATAACCGATAAAATTTTTCTACGAGACTTTCACACACATTAATTCACATATAATAAACACAAAATAAAATATTAAAATATTTCTCAAACTCGGATTCGTGGTCCCGAAACCACCATTCCGAAACCACCAAAACGGTTATAGCTAGATACTGCTTAATTATAACATTTGTACATAGTATTTTAACTTACCAACTATATTTGCAAACATACTTATTGTTTTACTTATTCATTTCATATATACCAAATTACTTCAAGGAACTCAAGATAGATAGAATTTCAAGAGTCTATATTTTAGTCCCTGTTACATGAGAACACATTTGAACTGCATATGTACATGCCATTTTAATTCAAAATATAATACCTACTTTTGAAGCTCTTGAGGATGTGATGAGATGAGAGATCTTCTAGCCCGACTCTATCTCTTCTAGTCTAATTGTACCTACGAGTTAAGCCGGTGAAGGCTTAGTAAGCACTACGGGAATAAATAGGTAAATAATCATAATAAAATATTTTAAACTTATTCAATTATTACATATTTACTCACATATAAGTTTCTTCAACTATGCCTTACTTTAATAAAATTTATCTTATCTTTTTGTAAGTTCTAAAACTTACCTTAACACATCGATGATTCACTTTTGTTCGCAACTCATATTCTTAGCTCAAAGTAGACTTTATAGAACACACTGGATATGCAGAACAAATACAGAGAGCACTAAAGTGTTATACAGAGAGCACAAATGTGCTAAACGGAGAGCACCAATGTGCTAATAATCGAAGAGCACTAATGTGCTAATAATCAGAGCGCGCGCTAAAGTTCCTTAATGTCATGCCACTAATATCCTAGTAGTTCTAAATTCCATCTACTTGGGCATTAAAACTAAATTTCATACATTTAAATACTTTACATATATATTTCGAAAAAGATTTATCATTTCTCCCTCATTACAATTTAGTGCTCATTTCACAATTCACAAATATCACACCTTTTTCACATATATACTTTTGTCACAACATTATTACTTAATGTTCAAACAATATACCAGTTTATATTCTCCATCTATAATTTTCTTTACAAATTTCATAATTTCATAATCTATTATTATTATTATTTTTTTTTCAAATTTAAATATATATTTTACATTTTTATTTCTAAGTAATTCTATACTACAATATAAGCATTTAAATAAAAAATTTAAAAATCTTGTAATACTTACAACAAAAGGTTGAGATGATGTATGTTCTTCTTCCTTCACTCCTTAGCCTTCTTTTTCCTTTTTCTTCAATTAGGTCCTCTCCTTTCTTTTCTTTCTCTTCAATTTCATATAAAGCATATAACATTTATATGTTAAAAAAACAATAAAATAACTTTCCTATACTATTTAATAAAAATAAACATGTATGGTATGATATTTTCATCATTTCCTACCTTAGCTCACATTTCAATTTAATCCATTAATAAAAACTAACTTTATTTTATTTAAAATTAATTTCATATTTTCATTTAAATCCCACTTTAAACTAATTTCAACTTTTAAATTTTCACTATAAACCCTAATTTCAAAATTCTCTCAATTTAGTCCCTATTAATTAAAAAACTATATTTTATTTTACAAATCAATCCTTTTCTCAATTCTAACTTGAAATTCTATCAATTCAAACTCTAATACTTCAATTATTGAACATGAACAACATCTAAAAATCCATTAACTTTCAGAATTTCAATATAAATCAAGGAGTATTTCATTCTAGGATTCTAAAAACTCAAAAATTACAAGAAAAGAGACTAAATTGGCTTACCAATCAAACTTTAAACCTTGAAATCCTAAATTTTCTTTCTTTCCTTCCCTTTTTGTTTTTCTTTCCTTTCTCCCCTGTTTTCGTTTTGCTTTCCTGTTTCTTTCTCTTTTATTTCTATTCTTTCTTTTTGTTTTATATATAATAATAATATAATATAATATAATATAATAATATAATATAATAACATACTTATTAATTGAGTAAATATAATATAATATATATTTTAAATTAAAAATATCTTAGATTTTTCAATGTTAAACCGCCTCAATAATAATGGCATATTTTCCTATTTAGTCCTTTTTATTTTCTTTAATCTGTAATTAAACTTTTACACTTATTTCAATCTAATCCTTTTTCCTAATTACTTCTAATTAAGTCAAATTAACCTAATCAAAACCTAATTAGACACACAACTAACTTCATAAATATTTTTAATAAATATTTACGATTCAGTTTTATGAAAATGGAGACCCAAAAATACATTTTTCGGTTACCCGACTATCGGGTCTCTACAATTAATTAAAAGGGCAAACATTGCTAGAACACAAAGTGAGTAAAAATAAAATTAGGTGCCCCAGATATCATAGTATGAGCTTCTCTAAACAAACTTGCTAAGGATCATTCTGAGCCTAATATGTGTTTAGGAGATCTAGAGTAATTTGTCGATGCCACAAGATGTAAAGCTCCTCCTCTTCGTTACCTTTGACGGGAAGCAACTATTACATGCCCATTCTTGGGCCCAAATTTGAGCTACCTTTTTAGGTTTTCAACTTAAATCTCCTTAGGTTTCAAGACGTCCATTACAAATTTTCATCTTGACATCTTCCCCTTTTTTTCAGTTGAAGTATTTCTTGACTAAATCCGAATTCACAAGGTTGGGCAGATTGTTGCCTTCCATCTTGGTCAAAATTTACGCTCCTCCGGAAAAAGGCTTTCTTTACCGTATAAGGTCATTCCCAATTTTGCATTCATTTTCCTCTGAAGTCTTTTTGTATAGGAAGGACCTTTTTCAACACTAAGTCCCCTTCTTGGAATTCTCTAGGATAGACATTTTTGTCATAAGCTTGCATCATTCTCTTTTGGTACATCTGACCATGACGGATAGCTTTCAGCCTCTTTTCTTCGATCAAATTTAACTGATCATATCTGGACTAGATCCATTCTGATTCATCCAATTTTAGTTCGAACAAAATTTGGAGGGAAGAAATCTCAACTTCAATGCGTAAAACTGACTCCATTCCATAAACCAATGAAAAAGGTGTTGCCCCGGTGAAGGTTCTAACAGACATTAGATAAACATAGAGGGCAAATGATAATTTCCCTTGCCAATCTTTATAAGTTTTTGTCATTTTCCCCACAATCTTCTTAATGTTCTTATTAGCTGCCTCCACTACACCATTCATTTTTGGGCGATATGGTGTTGAGTTATGATGTTTGATCTTGAATTGATTGTAGACCTCTGCTATCGTGCTGTTGTTCAAATTCAATTCGTTGTTGGATATGATCCTTTCTATCATTCCATACCGTCATATAATCTCTTTCTTCAAGAATTTGCTAAATGTTGACTTCGTGACATTGGCATAAGAAGTGACTTCTACCCACTTGGTGAAGTAGTCAATGACCACGAAGATGAATCGATACCCATTGTAAGCCTTTAGCAAAATTGGCCCAATGACATCCATGCCCCACATAGAGAAAGGCCATGGAGAAGTCATAACATGGAGAGGTGAATGAAACACATGAATTTCATCCCCATAAATTTGGCATTTATGGCACCTTTTCGCGTAATTGATACAATCTCCTTCCATGGTGGACCAATAATACCCAAATCTCATTATTTGCTTAGCCATTGTGAAACCATTAACATGTGTTTCGCAAACACCCTCATGGACTTCTTCCAGGATTTTCAAGGCCTCGACAACGTCCACACATCTTAGTAACACCTGATCCTTTCTTCTTATTGTATAAGATCTCTCCATCTAGGACATACACATTAGCCAGCCTCCTTAGCGTCCTTTTATCATTCTCGGTTGCTTGCTAAGGTACTTACGGTTCTTTACATATTACAATATGCCATGGTACCAAGGATGATCATCCATTTCTCCTTCCTCGATGTTGTAATAATGGGCCGGAGCCTCATAAATGCTAATTTGGATGAGTTTTAAATCTCCTTGTTTGTTCACTTTGATCATGGAGGCCAGGGTAGCCAAGGTATCAGCCATTTGATTTTCAACTCGCGGTTGTAGAAAAATGTGATATCATCAAACTCTTTAATTAACTCGAGAAACAACATTTAGTAATCAATCAACAGTGAATCTCTTGTTTCTGATTCATCCCTGAGTTGATAGATTACTAGTGCAGAATCTCCATATACTTCCAACACTTTGGCCTTGCATTCTATAGCCGCACGGATACCCATGATACACACTTCTTATTCCGCCATGTTATTTGTACAATTGAAATCCAGTTTACTTGGTGAAAGGATAGTGATCTCCATCTAGAGATATTGACCCAAGTCCGTTACCCATGGCGTTTGAGGCACTATCAAAATTCAGTTTCTAGGGATATTCTCTTGGAGAACCTTCTTCAATGGTTGCAACATGCACCAGATCTTCATTCAGGAAATCAAAATTTAAAGGTTAGTAATCCTCTAGAGCTCTGCTATCCAGGAAATCTGCTATTACACTCTCTTTTACTGCCTTCTAGTCTACGTAAATTATGTCAAATTTGGAGAGTAGAATTTTTCGTCGAGCCATTCTTCCATTCAATGCGGTCGACTCCATCATATATTTTACAGGATCCACTTACGAGATGAGCCAAGTCGTATGGTACAACATGTATTGTCTTAGCCTCCGAGTGGTCCAAACCAATACGCAACACAACTTTTCGATTGGCGAATTTCTTATCTTACGTTCAATAAACTTCTTGCTGAGGTAATAGATCGCTCTTTATTTCCTTCCCAACTTAACATGTTGGCCTAGTACGCATCACATAGAGTTTTTAAATAATGCCAAGTATAATATCAATGGTTTATTTGAGCTAAGTGGCATCAGCACTAGGGAGTTGGTCAAATAATGTTTGACCTTATCGAAGGTCTCCTGGCTTTCATCATCTCATACACCTGGATTATGTTTCTTAATGAGACAAAATATGGGGTCACATTTCTTGGTTGGTTGTGACATGAACCGAGCAATATAATTTAAGCTCCCTAAAAAACCTTGAACTTCTTTTTGGGTACGAGGCGACGTTAACTTCTGTATGGCCTTGAATTTATCTGGGTCAATCTCAATCATTTTCTCGCTGACTACAAATCCAAGCAATTTACCCGACGTGGCCCCGAAGGTGCATTTTGTTGGGTTTAGCTTTAGCTGGAATTTCCTCAACCTTAAGAATAGTTTCCTTAAGACTTTCACATGATCGCTTTTTGTTTAGGATTTTATGATCATATAATCGACATAAACCTTAATTTCTTTGTGCATCATATCATGAAACAAATTCACCATGGCTATTTGATATGTTGCTCCTGCATTTTTCAGCCCAAATGGCATCACTTTATAACAAAATGTTTCCCACATTGTTACGAATGTGGTCTTCTCCATATCTTCAGTATACATTTTTATTTGGTTATATCGAGAGAAACTGTCCATGAATGAGAATAGGGAATGACTGTCGTGTTGTCCACTAGGGTATCTATGTGGGGCAATAGGAAATTGTCCTTTGAATTGGCATTATTTAAATCCCGATAATCTACATACATTCACACTTTCTTATATTTTTTAGGGACGGATACTACATTGGCTACCCACTTTGAATATTTGACCACTTGTAGGAAACCAACATCAAACAGTTTCTTGACCTCTTCTTTTATCTTCAACAGTACGTTAGACCTCATCCTTCAAAGCTTCTGCTGAACTAGCTTACACTCTTCTTTTATGGAGATCCTATGTACCGCTACATCAGTATTTAGGCCAGACATGTCTTGATAGGACCATGTGAAGACATATTTGAATTCTCGAAGCAACTCGGTGAGATTTTGCCTTGTTTCTATAGTGATGCAAGTTCTAATTTTCACCTCTTTCTCTTTTTTTATCCCCTAAGCTCATAACTTCCACTGATTCTTTGTGAGGTAAGATCTGTTTCTCATCTTGCTCTACCATTCTTAGTAGATCAGGAGACAAATTACAATATTGATCATTTTTAAAATCTTGAGTTTCTTCTAGGCACATATCATTCTCAAAATGAGGCTTTGGATCAACTGCAGCGTCGCTCATATCATTGATATCCAGAGACTTGTTATAGGAATAAAAAGAGACCCAACGAGAAAATAAATTTAAGAATGATTAATTGTATGGAATGAGTATGAATAAAAAATAGTAGAATATTTTCCAAGTAGGACACAAAGATGCATTGTATTAATTGAAATAAAGATAGTACTCATGCGCTTTTTCAGCAAGGATATCTATTTGTCCTAGGCTTAGAGCAATAGGTATGTTCTGAACATTACTCTAAAATAGTCTTAAAAACTACAGTGATCTCCTCCACAATCCAATTGTTCAAAACACTTCAAGGGGTGTAGGGATGAATTCTCGATAGATTCCCTTCCTGTGTTCCTTTTTTAGATATGGCGTTGATGCTTAAAATTTCCAACATTCTTCCCACAGTCTTGGTTATCTGGTTTTCTTTCTTTATCATTTTTCGTTCAGGGTAGATGACTTCTCCTAACACAAATGTTTTGAATATATGGGTAAAGATCATTGGTTCCCACTTGATCTCTACCCCATTCAGTCGCGCCTTCCTTCTCTCCTGCTTTTTTTTCTAGTTTCTTCCTCTTCTATCTTACATCTGGCTTATACCTTAAGCCAAAACGATCATGTTTATCCGTCATCTTTGGTGCATTAACCCTTCCTTGGGAATATTACACAAGTCCTCTTCCTGGAAAAGCACATTTCCCGACCATCAATCGCAAACCCATTCTTATGGTTTTAGTTACTTTTGGAGTGGGGATCTTGCTTTCTTCAGCAATAAAAGTTGCATTGACGAATTCCAATGATCGAAAAGAGCATTCTATAGCATTTTTATCTGCCCCTATGTAAGGCACGTCACTAGTCACAGATGCAATGATGTCCTCATCCATATTTATCGTGACCAATTGACCTTCAATCACCAATTTTAACTTTTGATGCAGCGATGACGGTACTGTCCCTACTGAATGAATCCAAGGCCTTCCTAATAAACAGTTATAGTTGGGCTTGATGTCTATTACCGAAAAGTATACCTCATATGTATTTGGACTGATTAGGAGTGGTATTTTGATCCTTCGATTACTTTCCTTTTTGTGCCATTAAACGCCCTTACTATGTTATGGCATGCCTTCATCTGAGAGCTATCAACCGATAGCCTATTTAGTATGGGCAGAGGTGGAACATTCAGGGCAGACTCATTGTCAATCAATAGTCCAGGTAATGCATATCCCTTACAACGAGTAGTGATGTGCAGAGCTTTTGTTGATCCCATACCCCTAGAGGTATTTAGTCATTGTTGAAGAAAATGAAATTGTCGGCACTCAAGTTGTTGACCAAACGGTCCAGCTTATTCACGGAGAAGTTGTCGGCAATGTAAGTCTCATTTAGCACATTCATTAATGCATTGTGATGTGTCTTTGAGATTAGAAGCAAGGCTAAAACTTGTATACGAGCCGATTGTTTGTGTAATTACTCTACCACATTGTACTCACTATGCTTCAAAAATTTCAAGAATTTTTAGCTTCGTTCTCGACCACTGGCTCGTTAACTGGAGACTCAGGTCTAGCAACTTTCCCTTTCTTTGGCTCGGTTACCGGGCCTTTTCCTTGAGGGGTTCAGTTTTTGCATTTGTAAGGCCGTAGCATTTCCCGCTACATGTGAAGAAATTGACATCCCTAACCCCCTCCAAAGTGACTTTTCAGTTCTCTCCTCCTAGAACCATCATATTATAATCATAACTCTATGGGACCCTCTTTCTATCCTTGTAAAGGAAGACCACGATTTTTAGATTATGATTCTTGGTATGGTTTGTGCCCCAACTTTATTGCCTCTTGGCCGAAAAATGATCACTATTAGATGGTTGACTTTGTAAATTTTCTCTAATGCTCCCTCTTCGGAGGCACAAACATCTTCCTCCTTTAAATCCTCAATATCTTCCTAAAATTCTAATTATTTATTGTCCATCAAACTCTGTACTAGAGTTTTCAATTTGATGCACTTTTCTCTAATGCTCCCTCTTCAGAGGCATGAAACTCACTGAATCTCGAGTGACCAAACCCATGTCTACCATTTTCCACCAAACTCATTTCAAAGGGGGCTTCACTTCCACAACATTAGTTTTAATCCTCTTGCTCCTATCCTCGATTATTGTGTTTACCCCTTGATCGGGATAACTGGGTAGTGGATTTCCAACCACATTAGGCCTTAAGGGATCATCAAACCTTACAATTCCTTTTTTCATAAATCTTTTGATTAACTTTTTGAAGGTAGTGCAATTTTTGATCGAGTGTCCTGTTATCCCCGCGTGATATTCGCACTGAGCAATTGTGTCATACCATTTTGGGAATGGAGGTTGTATAGGCTGGTGATACTACGTGAGTGTTGAATAGGTTCTGGTATAGATCTCTATATGTTATTCGGATAGACGTGAATTTGATTTTTTCTATATTTGGCCTCGAACTGGATTCCTATCTCGGAAGGCCCTGCTGGTTGGCTATCATGGTCCTAGGCTGTGCGACTGTGACTGGCTTTGAATAGTTCGCATTGAATACACTCGCAGTGTTTACCTCATTTTCCTTCTTTCTCAAGGCTGATCTTTTAGCATTTTCTCTTGCATCTATCTTTCTACTTCTTATCACGTTCTCGATCATTTCTCAGGACATAACTATATCCGAGAAACTTTTGGTAGCACTTCCTAGCATATGATTAATGAATAGGGCCTTCAAGATGTTGACAAAAAGCATCGTTATTTCCTTTTCCAATTGAGGTGGTTGAACTTGTATTGCCACATCTCTCCACCTTTGGGCATATTGCCTAAAACTTCTATAACGTGATTCTGTTATGTGTCATATCAGTCATATGGTTATACTGCTTCATGAAGGCTGCGTAAAATCCTTCCATGAATTTATCCTGGTATGACTCAGCTGATTATATCATTTTGCAGCCGATCCAATTAAACTATCTTGGAAACAATAGATTAGCAACTAATCATTATTGACATATCCTGTCATTCTTTTGCAAAACATTGTGATATGCAGGACAACTAGTCCCACTCTATTTCTCAAATTCTGGGGTTTTATATTTAGGTGGGAGCACTAGGTCTGGGACCAAACTTAACTCATTGGCATCGACTCTACAAAAGAATTCAGTGCCCTTTATTGCTCTGAACTTTTCCTCTAGCCATTTGCAACGATCTTCTAACTATTTTAGAAGTTCTACTTTTGCCTTCTCTATTTTCTTCATATCATCCAAATCTGGAACAACAGGGTTGGTTAGGTTGCCTCCGAGGTTGGAACCTGAAGCCACCGGGTAATTCACTGGTCCTGATGTGCCAACTTGATACTGCTGCGGTCTTATAGTGACAGGTACTTCTCGTGGATATGTCTCTTGTTGAGCTTGGATGTGTATTGAGGTAAAACTCGGAGGGTACATAGAGTCTTTGCTCTCGTCCTCGGGGTTTACCGTAATACCCTTCCCTTTTTCAACTCCTCCAGTCAGTAACTGGGTCAATTGACTTATTATGTTTCTCTAAGATTTCTGTATCTAAACTTTCATATCTTGTTGCACCTTAGCTAACTGATCTTGCACCAGCGATTGCAACTAGTCTTACATATATTTCTAAATTTTTTCTAGCCTTTCTAGTCTTTGACCCATGGCTTTAGTTTTACCACGAGTACTGTAGCGATGTCGGGTTTGCAGATTCTCCGTAGCTTCCAAGGTACTGTCATAAATTCTTTGATTAATTAGGGTACTTTTTATTAAGTTAATACATGTAATGAGATGTAAGGCTAATGAATGGAAAAGATGCATGCAAAAAGGCATTGATTCTAGCTCAATTCCATTAGAACAACTTTACTAGAAAACAAGTTTCTTTACATAAGGCAGATACATTTCACATATATGGCCTCGCCTTAATACTCATAAACTTAACTTTCCTAATAAACCAAGCTAATTCTAGGCCCTGATCCGACTCTGATTCATATTTTTGGCTTAGAATATCAACTTGAACGGCTAGGGTTTGCAAGTTGTCAGCCACTTCTCATACTTGGGGAAAAGCTTTGCTTATAATGTGGTCCCTATCTCTGACCTGCCCCTAAAAACATTGGAGTTGCTCTTTCCAATATTCATTGTATGTTTCCCTATTTTTTTAGAAGCTCAATTCGTAGTTCACAATTTTTTAGTGCGGCCTCAAGTTCTTCTACATTTCTTTTCAACTCTTTATTCTTAGTCCGACTTGCTTTCAACTCAGTCATAGAGTTACGACTATGATGTTGATGCAAAAACCTTCCAACTCTGTTACTCGAGCTTTCAGTCCAAAATTTTCAACCTGACATTCTAATAATTCTCCATTTATAGCATCCTCCCGGACTCGAGTATCTTGGAACTTTCTCTCCCAAAGATCAACTCTATTCTTGTCTTCTTGGATTTCTTGTCGCCATTGTCCTGACATTTCGCCCAACCCGATAGTCCTTATTGCTAAGCAAAGTTTCTAGTAGTTCATTTATAAAACTGTTGAAGTCCTCTTCAGCCTTATTCTTTCCCTTTCTCATTTTTTTGACTTCTAATTTTTGGACATCGATGTATAACGCCAGCTGAATTTTCTCCTCTTCCAACTTCTCTGTTCTTTTCCTAGCTCCGAACTTTTCTTTTAAAAATCTTACTTCACAATTTCTAATTCTGATAGGATCACCTACAAGTATTCTTCTATTGGCTGAACATTTTCTTGACTTAACGAATTGATATTATCATTGATTCTTTTACTCCAACACCAATTGTATTCTGGGGTTGTCATAGGGTTTGCGGAAAATTTCTTCATCTTGTGAGTTTGGTTTCATTTTTTCAAGATTTCACGGACCTTCATTTTATAATTGTCACCTTTATATGCAAACTCACATTGGGTCAACCCTTGTGTTGCTAGAATAAACTGCCTCGACCGGTACTACCTTAATACTAGTAAAGAAGCATATCCGACAACTCCCCATATCCCGAGCAAAGGAACCCAGTCAAAGTCCCAACATCGATATATGATTTCATCAGGAATCATCCAAGGGGCCCTCCACTTAACATCTTCACCTTTGATACTTTGGAAAATTGCCATCCATTTTTCTCCAGTGATGTTTTCTTGTCTTTGGGTAGCCAAAAATTCTTTAATGGGGAATAGTCTTTAGAGAAAACTTGATTGTAGACTTTTTCTATCTTTTAAAAGTGGCTATGGAACTAGACTAGTAAGAACTGTGCACAACCAATAAATCTTCCTTCGCCCTCTCTTCTACAGGCATTCAAAGACCTAAAGGTTTCAGCCAAGATTGTTGGGATAGGAGTGAACCTTTTGTTGAGTTGGTCAAACAAATCTGAAGCTACATCTTGTATATGTCCTAATACCTTAGGGAAGATGACTAACCCATAAATACCTAAGGTAAAGACATCGACTTTTTTCATTATGTCCGGATGTACCAAGATTAAGTCCCGTAGGCTCTTCCAAGTGATGCATTTATTATCCCTTTTTTTCCTTAATTCGGGTTGCGACCCATTGCTCACTCATACCAGTTATGTTCATCTGCCTCTTTAAGAAGGTTAGGATACTGGTGGCTCTAGAGTAGGCTTTACTGACCTAGATCATTGGGCAACAAAGCAAAGTGGTATACTCTTCTATAGTGGTTACCATGTCTACGTTCCCAAAAGTGAAACAACTGTAGGTGGGATTCTAATACTGTGTGAGAGCTCGGAATAGATGCTTATATACTTTGACATCGAGTAGGTAAGACAAATCACCATATTCGTGGTGGAATAGCTGCTTTGTTCCATCATCCCATTGATCCCATATTTCTTTTAGCTCTTGCAGATTATTTTGAGTCATATTGATCCGGGTGAAATCCCATAACTTTCACATATACCCCTCTAATAGGATGTCACCTTTCTATTATTGCCTTTTCTCTGACTATATTCACACGACCGCATTGTCTTCCACTTTATCAAGAAACCCCTTTTCCATAGCAAGTTCTCTATTTAGTAATTGAACATGAATCAACACCTTTCCTCTAAAATGAAGATGAATTGCGACCACAGCCAAAATGAAACAAGTCAATACATATTGTATAAAGCTTGAATACAAATTAAAGTAAATAATAACAATTAAAAATGTTTGTTCTTTGTAATCCATTTGGGTAACTGCTAAAGGTTCGCCATGGTTCTACTTAAAGTGGGCTCTTAGGGTTTGTTACATGTGGTTTGGTTCAAAAGTAAAGATACTTGAACTTGAAGATTCCTCAATCCTCACCCATTATAGGCTCATACAGCTCGAGTTCAGATCAAGGGAATACATTTCCCTATGTCTGCACGGAGGTGAATACCTCACGAAGACATAGGTACGGATATATCCCAACAACGATCCACTATCCTGCACGGAGGTGAAGGCCTCACGAAGGAATAGTTTCTCACTCTCACTTAAGAAGGGCGGAATGGAACGATAATGTCATGCAATTTAGGTGAAAATATACAAAGAGAAACTCTCAAACCAAAAAACATACGTCTTAGATCACTATGTAACCCGAGATCATTAACAAAGATATAATTATTTACCACCAAAACAAAACATGAAAGTTGAAATGCAAGAAAGGGATTGTCAATTTAAACCAAATTCTCAATTTTCGACAAAAAGACCAAAAAGTAATCAACTCGGGGCTTGACTCTCTTATTATTCCCCAATGGAGTCGCCAAGCTGTCGAAACCTTTTGGAACTCTACTTTTATTTTAAAACGAAGATGGAGTCGCCACCAATCCTTTTTATTAGGTGTGATTGAGTCACCTCGAGATTTAATCATTTTAATAAAAGGTTAAAATTTCTAAAACGATAATTTTTTATCTACAAAATCCAGGAAGTGGGTTCGGGAGTCGGTTACGTATGAGGAAGGATTAGCACCCTCATAACGCCCAAAATTGGTACCTAATTGACTACTTGATGTCTTAGTGTCGAAAATTGAGAATTCAAATAGAGTTTAAAGTGCATCCCCTTTTTGCATAGTGATTAACATATCACTAAGAAAATGTCATGTCCCGTAAGTTAGGGCACGACATCTCGAATCCCCGAAAATAAGGATACTCATCGTTTAATGATTAGTTGAATCCTATGTGTTTTTTTTCCTTTTTTAAAAAATTTTAAAAAAAAGATGTTCGATTATTTTGGTTCGAAGAGAAAGTCGTACCCCGTAAGTTAGGGGCACAATTTCTCGAATTCTCTAAATAAATAACACAGCCTCGGTTATAATTATTTTCGTATGTGTTGTATAAAAACGAATGCAATATTTAATGCGATATCAGATTAATTTCTTCGAGCATGATATGAAAATAAACGAATATTTAAACATGTTACATAATATAGTAATGGAAAAACAAAATAAAATAGCTACATGGGTAAAAAACAAGATGATAATATAGCAAAAAAATCATAAAAGAATAAAGATAATAATAATCATGCTAGTAAATAATAATAATACAACTATAATAGTAATAATAATATTAGTCAATAATGATGATAATTACCATAATAATAAGATAAATAAATAAACAAAATAACAACTCGAAGATGAAATTGAAGATTGCATAACTTAAAGGGGCTAAAGTGTAATTAATAAAATTAAAATGACAAGAAATTAAAATATAAAATAAAGGAATTGAATTAAATAAAGGACTAAATTTAAAATAAAATAAAATATAATGTATAAATTATAATAAAAACAAAAATAGAACATGATGGATCAATTTAAAAAAAAAGTACAGGGACTCAGAGGGTTATTTTCCCAACACCAGTACACGTGCCATTCCCTTAGTGGTCAACAGTGGGTCAAGGGACTACTTTGTAAGGAAATAAAATTAAAGGGGTAAAAAGTAAAATAAATAAAAAGATATATGAAAATATTTAAAAAGGGCAAAAAGAGGAATGGCCTAAGTAGCAATTAGACCTTCCCCTTTGAAAACACGTGGATCCTAGAGGGGTTCGGGTTGGATGCTCGGGTCATGACCAAAACGACATCATTTGGGCATCTGAAACTAAGCCAAAAATGTCACCATTTTAAAGGGCCTATATAAGTCAAAAAAATGTTTTAAAAAAATTCATTTTAGTTAGTTTTTTCAAAAAAAAAATTCTCCCCCCTTTTTTTCTCTCAAATCCTCCCTCAGGTCGGCCATAAGGACGACGAATCTTCACTGTGGCCACCGATCATCGGTGATAGAGACCACCGTCTTCGGTGGCTGGAGTTCCCAAGAACTCTTTGAACCCCTTAACTTGAAAAACACTTATCTGAGGTCAAAACACCCAAAAACCTAATCAAAACTCCAAAGGAGAAAGAAACCTTTAGGCTTTCTTCTCTCTGACGAGGCCTCCGACAAATCCTGATGGATTCAGAGGTCCTTAAATTCGGAGAAGACCATTTTTCCTTGGAGATGGGGTCTTCACCCACCCACAACGACTGAAGATGAAACGTTAGTTAGCTAAAAAAAAACCTATCTTTCTATTATGTTTTCCAGAAAATAAAAAATGTAAACAAAAAAAGTTATACCTTTTAATACTTTTGTTCTTTTTGCTTTTTGTTCTCTATTTGATTTCTCATTAATCTGTTACAAAATGGTTTCGACTTTTATAGCTAAATATATTACAAGATATATTATATTTTCTTTTTTGTTTTCTTTTCTCTGCTTCTACTTCTGTTTTTCCTTTTTGTAAGTATTTTCGTAGTGGTGGTAAAGAGGGCCTTTGGTCAATAGCAGTGGAAGGTGTGCCCCTTTGCCATTTCGGTGAAATGATGGAGGGGGCAGACCTCGGGCCATGGATGACTTCGGGAGTTGTGCTTGCTGACATGGTGAAGGGTGGCAGCTGCTGATGGCTTAAGGGGAAATTAGGGTTTCTGTTTGGGTTTAGGATTTTTGGGCTTAGGCTTTGGTAATTTGGGCTTGTAAATGGACTGTTATTAATGGACTTTTTTTGTTTATTTGTTTTTGTTTTTTGGTTGGTTTGGGTCGAACGAATTTGGGCCTTACAAGTACTAGATTAAGTAACAATAATTTTCATCATAGTAGATACAATGATGACCATGAAATAAAAATGATCAAATTAGCTAAAAAATTTAGCTTAAAGAGGTTCTAGATAAAGAGTTTGAGATGCCATGGTTTCCTATGAAAGTGGATAAGGTGTGGATGGTAGGTGCATTGTGTCTAGGGTGTTAGCTGTACTAGGTGTCACAAGAAGCATAAGTTAAAAATGTTGGAAAAACATGGTCGGTTGCACAGTAAAATTTTAAAAATTTTCATGCATTTAGGATCAACTCGGATAGTTAAGAACAATAGAAAATTTCAATCTAGTACCTGGCTATGTAATGATCCGCTTTGACAAGCTAAAGAAGTTGATTTGTGATTGAACTCGAATTGCTTGTAAGAAACTACACTCCTTTACAGAAACAACTATATCTTGGACTACAAACCTCAAAATCAAGTGATTTAAAAACTGTTTCAAAGAGAACTCACAATTTTATGACTTAGGCATAAAAATCACCCCCAAAACTTGGTCAAAGCATCTAAAAAATTCTAGTCAAAGTTGACCTTACAAAACCGTGGAAGATTGGCTTCAGATTCTCACGTAATTTAATATTTGCTTTCAACTAATCGAATATTCTCCACTATTTTCTAAGTCATGGATCACATGACATGTGGGCATCGTTCCAAACTCAAAAACAAGTATTGAATCAGAATCTATAAAGAAAAATAATTCTAAACAAACTCTCTCTTTTGGCTAAATAAATGAATTGGTAAATAAGATTTTTAATTTTTATCAATTTGAGGATTTTCATCAATCTTTTCTCTTCATCCAATGTGAGATATTTATATAAAGATAATTAGAGTTCTAATTATTTAGAATTACTAATAACATAAAGAGTCCTTGGGTGAGTATAACAATAATGGGCAACACACCTAGCCTTAGAAGGACTCCTTTTGTAACCTACATGCTTGCTTGAGTGGCAACCAATCTTTTCCCATACATGTCAACCTAATTTGACCCTTATTGGGTCACTTTAAAACCCATTTATGTATTTTGTGCTTAATTAATTTTAGTTAATAAACCAAAATTAATTACCTAATTAAATAATTTAACAAGCCCTATTTTAATCCTGTTAAAGTCATGACAATTTTACTGTATTAAAATGCTTACGTAACTTTATTTAATTAATTTATTTCATTCCAAATAATTAGATAACATGATCCCTTTATTTAGCTCCACTTTAGATTCATCATTTAATCCAAATAAATAAATATCCAAAGTGACTAAATTAACCTCAGATCAATCTAATCATTAAAACGAGAAAACACCTATTACTCTAATGAGTAAATCTAGTGAACCATTTCTCTTTGTTCAATCGTTTACGGGTCCTTGCAAATGTTCATGTTAACATAATCTGTTAAAGAGTTGTGTTGAGCTAGTAGAGGAACCGATTAGACATATATAATTAGGGCTTAAATAATTTGTAATTCATTTCTAATTATTTGTTTATTAATCGCAAATTATTTCGTCACAGAGTCATTTCATTAAAGTACTATAATTGAACTCCCCATTATATACCATTATGAAAGCTATTGATCTCAAGTTTTGTCCAGTGACCTTGTCACATGTGTGTTACACTTATAGGATATCTATGATCTCTTTAGGTTAAACCTATTCACCTAATTCAACCCATTTTATCTTATGGTCATCATTGTATTTTCTATAATGAAATGATCATTACTCAAATTAGTAATGATAAAATCATTTTTCCTAGGTTCATTTTCATAATCCATACAATTTCAATTAGAAGATATCATTTATTCTTTTATCGAGCTATGATTCCACTATTGAGAATGAAGTCATATCATGCATAAGTCATTTACTCAACATACTAACTTTCAGCCTACTACCATGGGAGCACATGTTTCCATTATATCAAAGCACATGAGTTACACACACATGGTCATTAAATTACTTAAGAGTTCAGTAAGTCACACCATAAACGTTACAATTGAATAAATTCATAAATGAATTTAAGATAAGTTCAACTTGGGTCTTATCCAATGTATTGTCAGTCCACACAATCACATTTATGTCTCTATTTCTAGGAGTCAGTCTAGCTCCAATAGCCAAGACAAGCTATTTCCCCAAGTGGACTTATAGACAACATAATAGCCACATATTATTTGAATCATTTTCTCAATTTGATTATGAAAACTATGGATAATTTAGATTACCTACAAATATAAGTTGTCTTCTATCATTTAATCTGATCATAACATGCAACTTAATATTAGTTAAACCTTAGGTAATTAACGAGCCTATATTTGCGTATTTATTTCACTTTGCATGTAAAAACCATTGAGGATGATCTAACATAAAGATAATAAATAACATTTGTTTGTTTATGTTAATAATTAATTTAACCATTTTATTAATTTATCAAATATGATGAAATTTCTACGCTTTTGTTGTCATCTTTTGTTATAAAAATCCTAACATGAAGAATCGAATATAATCTTTTTGTTGTCATTTTGGATAGAAGCAAGTAGAACTGTTCTATATAGGTTGGATTTCGAAAGTTGGAAGATAGTTCCCAAACATTTTCCTATTCTTCTTCTCCAACATTTGCACATTTTCCTCCTCTCTTTTTTCACTACCTTCAACAATTCTTGGATATGGGAAGGGATTAGAGTATCTAAAATTTCAGAGTCCTTCATGGTTTCTAGTGAAGCCAAATAAATATGATAAGTGTTTTAATTAGAGATGTTCATAGGCTGGGTTTAGGCCTAGCCTATGCATAATATTAAATATCATGTATAGTTTTCAAGCTCAACACAACCTGAAATATGGGCATTAAATTTTGCTCAAATC